>JANXHW010000004.1:96730000-97980000 GCA_026170595.1 Plestiodon gilberti rubricaudatus | reverse complement strand
TGTTTTGACAGAAAAGCTCCATAAGAAGCTGTTGGTAACCTTCTGTACTCATTAAAGGATGACACTCAGTTCCAATATAAAAAGGATTGAGGCAGAAAGATACATTGGAAGAGAGGAGGAAGAAGTTAAGGATCTGCATCATGCTGTATTCAAAAACAACCAAAGGAATGTTACCTGTGTCCATTGCTAATATGTTTAAAAGTGGAAGTGGTGAAGCACATTTTTCTGTTTCTTAGAGTCAATTCTTATGTTACTGTGGCAGCGTAGTTGCCACTTGTGTGTGGTCTGGTCCCACATCGGTGGAAAGCAACCTCTCCCATCCTAAATGGTTCCTGGCAGAGATTCACCAATGCTCTCACCATGGTGAGCATCTTATGGCGAGTTTGGAGATGGGGAGAGAGGCAGGGGAGTGTCCCTGACCTTGAGGTACGCTTTGGAGGCACTTGGAACACCTCTAAAGGTCAGCATATCTCCAGCAACAGAACCTTGCCCCTCCACCATTGAGAGAGAGGCTAGGTCCTGACGACCACATATTTTGGCTGACTATTAAGGCTAGCCAAATCATGTAGCTCTTTGACTCCTGGATTAGAGAGATTACCAGTGTGGTGTGGGGCCTAACCATGTGTGTGTGTTCTTACATTATTCTAGAGGCATGGGAGCCATTACAGCATAACTCCTTTCCACGCTACCAGGGGTCCCAGGCCTCTGAGGGGTCCATGCTGCAGCATCTTCACACCCCTCCCAGAAATTGGAGCAGGGCTAGTGTGGAGAGGAGCTGCAGCATAGATCCCTGCTTTGTGACACAAGCCTGCCTGCATTACTCTGATGGCAGGGAGGCTACATCAGCTCCCACATCACCAGCATAATGTAAGAAGGGGGCCGTAGTTACTGAATAAAGAGTGGTTGTTTTTCTATGCAGATTGTAGCAGCACTATTTAACGGATCATACGATCCATTTTGATAAAATCAAATTTTCCTTACATTTTCACTCTAAAGAGCAAGCTTATATTTTGATTCTGTTGGTGTGATGTCATCTGGTGTCTCTTTTCATAGCCCTGTACAAAATGTGTGCCCTGTTCATTATGTATTGTGTGTGTGTATATATATGTGTGTCTGACTGTACAATCTTTGTGGACAATATTGTATTTAAACAAGACTGATCTGCCAGTTATTTATCCTGTGAATTCTGTGTGTGTGTGTCTTTTAAACTTTTTTCAGAAGAGGAAAAACGTTATTAATAAAGTGTGCTGCCTGAGTATCTCTCGTGTTCGATGCCTATTGGTGTTCTAGAAAATTCATTAGGTTTTATCAGCACAGGTAGCATGGCATACCAAAATTACCTAGAAGGAAAGTATCCATACAAGTATGTAGCAATCGACCCTCCCTGAAATGTTTGCAAGGGTAGTTCTTAGCCACCTTTCTTTCGTGTGGTGTGTTCAGTTTCAGCATGTTATGCCACTGACACTCAAATTACACATTACTCATAAATGAGTGCAATTGTAGCTCAATGACCCTTCCAGTAGCTTTTCTGCATTTAAAACCCTGCAAGGGGAAAAAAAACCTCTCGGGACAGGGACAGTTTTGAAGTGGAAAGATAGCAAGTAGGGAAAAGTTAAGACACCCCTCCGACTTGCTGCTTCTGTAGTCTCAATCACCTCCCCCCTCCAGAAGCAGTTTACCTCCTTCAAAAAGGGGTATCGGGCCACATCCATGCAGATGTCTACATTTCCACTCACCAACCCTCACGATGGTGTGTGTTCCATGAACCTCTGGCAAAGATAAGAGGACCTGTAGCCTTCCTTTTTGAGCTTGTAGCCAGGGAGGGTGTGAAAACTGTTCCCTATAGTAGTTCTGCGTCACAGAGGGTATAGCAGAGGGTATTGGGAAGATTCCTGCTCACCTCCAGCTCAAGGTGGGGTTTGGCCATTTTCGCTCTGGTGTCCAGTGCCAAACAAAACTTCAGTCTTTCCTTCTGGCTCTGGAGAAAGAAGTTGGAACTGGCTGTTTTGGCAATGAGCATTTGGGTGCCTATTCTATCCAGTGCCAAAAGAAGCCCCAGCATGTTTCTCTGGCTCCAGAGGGGAAGGTTAGGGTTGGCCATTCTGTGATTGGGCTGTAGTGGCACTCCAAACATCTCTGCGGCCCACTACTCAAATGAGGCCCTCCCTTGCCCTCTAATGCCAGGTTTTGAGCTGGGTGGAGGGGGCAAGAATTTTCCATGCACTTGAGCTGGGCTTCTGAGGTTCTCTGTAACACAGCACAACTGCAGGGATTATCTCTCCACCCCCAAAACTGCAATCCTATGCATACAACCTGGGAGCAAGCCCCATTGCACACAGTGGGGCTATTTCTGAGTAACCATACAAAGGATTATACTGAAGAGGATGGACAGGGTTGTGGTGACTAAAGCAAGTGTGTGTGTGGGGGGGGGGGGGAAAGAACAACATGTAGGTTGATCTTGAGAATTTACAATGTTCCTGTTTGCACTGTGTGTCTGCTGACATTTCTGTCACTGCCAGCAAAGACAGCCTTGGTCTTACCAGGCAGTCATTGTGTAAAGAAAAGGAAGAGGCAGCAGATTGTAAATAGCTGCTGTCGTGCTGGAGAGCCACAGAATTTCAGTCCTCCTCAGAGGGGAAATTAGTTAGGCCTTGACTGCTTGGCAGATGTGGTATGTTGCTCTCTTTACCAAATGCACAATTTTGTATTGCTCAAAGTGAGAGTCTGTTCGTTTTTAATATTGGTGTCTGGATCATAATATCCAGAATCCTTGGAAAAGGACTGCCCATTTTAAATTCCACGACCATTTAAGCAGCCAGGCAAGTATATGGTATAGGTAGCTGAATTCGGTATGTATATGTGAACTGATGTATGTATATGTATATGTAGTCCATTTTATGTATTTCCTGTCTTGAGCTTTCGGGCTGGGTTAGGCTAGAAATCTAAAATAGCATTCTGAAGACTTCAGTACCTTGGGAATATGGTCATAATTCAGACTTGCTGATGAGGACCACTAGAAACACTAGGTTTTTAGGTGTACCTAAAAATGTAGAGTATGAATGAGACAAATATGAGAAGTGATAAAATATAGGGATTAGCAGCAGTGGCAGTGCCGAGGTCGATTTCGTCTGGTGTGCAGGCACGGAGTACGGCAACCTGGAGGTAGGGTGGCGGTGATGTGATGATGTCATCACATCATCACGTCACTACCACGTGCCGCTATTTCGAGCCAAATGACGGCAAGGGCGGGCAGGAGGGCCCATCCAGCGCCAAACAGAAGATTCAGGCAGCGATTGCAGCACCGTCCTAGGAGCGTCGTGCCTGGTGCAGCCTGCACCAGTCGCACCCCCTGGCGACGCTACTGATTAGTAGTAAATTAAAAATTAAGAAGTCGTTGGATCTACATGCATCCACCCAAGTTCTTAAAGAACAAATGTGAAATTGTTGATCTAACAAAAAATATATGTAACTTGTCCCTAAAAAGAGTGGACAACAAATTTTTTAAAAGGTCATGACCCCAAGTTGTAGTCATTTCTTATAGATTTTGAGGTGCTGAACACAAATACTGTATAATGAAAATGCAAAATTGGCTATGGTTTGAGAGATCCACAATAGATAGTTCCATAGGCATGTACTGGTAAATGCCCGACAGCACTTACAACACCTATGCAGACTACTTCTTCTAAACTAGAGCCAATCTACAAATTTTGTTGTCATTTTCATTTTCAGCACCTCAAAAGTAGTAAAGATGAGCTCTTTCCATTTCAGGGCCAATTTCATGTTGTCCAGTGAAATCAGCCACTGTATCAGAGGAAAGTAAGCCACGTAACATTTTAAAAATGTTATCATGTAATTACAGGCCTGCTTGAAAGATTGTTGAAAATCCAAGTATACAAATACGCTCACCAAAGGCTCCTGAATAAATGCAACAGTCCTAGAATAAAAGGAAATGTCCTCTTATGGATCAGTAACTGGTTGAAAAATAGGGAGCAAAAAGTACAAATGGTTCTCACAATGGAGGAAAGTACGATCTCCAAAGAATCTCTATTGAAGCAGGAGATTTATAATGGGTCATAAACGATTTGTTAGGGGTGAGCAATGAAGTGGCAAGTTTGCAGGTGACACACAATTACACAGGTTGTGAAAAACCAAAGCGGAGAGCAAATACTGTAGCTCCAAAAAGATCTCTCCAAACTGTGTGAACGGGCAAATGGGGCACAATGCAAGCAAGTGTAAAGTGATGCAAAAAATTCCAAGTTCAGAGGCAGTATATTGAGTTGCCCGGGAGCAACAGCAGCCTATTGCTTTCATTCTGTGTGTGTTGGCTTTCCAGAGGCACCTGGCTGGCCACTGTGAAACTGGATACTGAACGTGATGTTTCTGATCCGGTTGGGCACTTGTGATGATCTTACAGGTGCGCTCATCAAAGTGCTGGGGTATTAGCAACAGCCTCCCTGTTGAGTGTGCGTCGAGTTTGCCATGGGGATCAAGCAGCTCCATTTTTCTCCCAGAGAGGAAGACACCAGCAAGGCTGTCCCTGCGACTTTGTAGCTGTGATCTGCCTGCCTGCCATTGAATTCCATTTTTTGAAGGCTGTGCTCTCACTGGTGTCACTGCAGGGGGGGCGGAGCTCTATGTTCCTCCGTGATCAGAGGCTCCGATCACAAAGGAACTTAGAGCTCCGCCCCCCCCTGCAGTGACGCCAGTGTGTGCTCTCAAGTGCTAGCAGTGCCGGATTTAGACTTGGCGAGGCCCTAAGCTATATAAAGCTTGGAGGCCCCTTGTTGAAAACATATGATATATTCCTGCCTGTGTAAACCGCCTTTGAATTAAAGTCAGAGAAGAAATCCGATGACCAAAGAAAAGGCAGTATATAAATACTGGTTATTATTTAATAGCAAGGTGTTTAAAGTGAAAAATATACACATTATTTTCAAATGAATACATTTACTTGATTACGTATTTATAATTTGGTTGGGCAATCCGCATCATCGCAGGAGGCGCACCACCATCTGAAATGTTTTGAGGCCCCTGTGGATTGTGAGGCCCGCCTAAGCCATAGCTTGTTTAGCTTATGCCTAAATCTGGCACTGAGTGCTCGTGTAACCTAGGCTTTTTTTAAGGCATACACAGCAATGGGGCTATTCCCAACACACACTGCCAATCAAATTATCCCATCAGTCCGTTTCACTCACACCCACAGTGTTTTCCATGTTGGGGTCTTGCCCTTTTTTAAGTGTTACCTGCAAGGTTTTCATGCTATGGCCTGAAATCCAATGGCCATTTATTAAAGTATTTGAGCCACATGGCTTGCTTTTCAGAACAGTACCCCCAACACTACACTGTAAGCTGCTTTTGAAGACTGTTCTCCTAAAAAAAGGCTCTCTAACTGGCATACATTATGTGTACATTACTGTCAGCATTTACCAGTGTGTTACTCAGAGAGGACAGCATCTTCTTAAAAAACCTTGACATGGGAAGCCTGCTCCCCTGTGAATTCATTTTGGACAGGAACCCAGATTGTGCTGGGTACTGGCCCAGCCTGAAATGGCTCTTGGCATCACCATGGTACCCAGCTCCCCTGAATGCATGAGACACACCCAGCACCATTCAGCTGTGCTTCAACCCTTCCTAGTCTTCATTGTTACACCTGGGAGTCTGTCCACCTGTCTGTGCCACCCAATTCAGACTGAACTCAATTTATATTTTCTGGATTAATTACATCAATTTTGTCCATGTTAGTCCTGTAGCAGATTTGGGGGAGGGGAGAGTCTATCCATCCACTATGGTATTTGATGGGGCAACAGCTGTTTCACTGGAGGCCGACAAACAAGTCAGCCATTAATAACTATATACCATGTATATCATTTCTGGCATAAGAAATCCTAGATATCATTGGGGAGCACATTCACCAATGAGATTACAGCATGCAAATTAACTGGCTGCTGCTGACTGGCTGTTGTATCTGATTTCACAATGTAGCCACCCAACAATGATTCCCACGTCATTTTATTAATGGAAATAGTGCCTCTGACACCAAACCAGTAATATACAAGGAGGCATTGTAACACACAGCTGTTTCATCTGCAGCGAGATAAATCAGAAAGGTACACCCCATCCCCTGCTTTGTATGATCTTTCCCCAAAATCTATAAATGAAGACGTGGAAAGAAAAGAAGAAAACTGGTCTTCAGACAAATACCACAGCGCCTGAGGAACCTGCTGTCTCAGAGATGTATGTGGCACTTATGTCAGCCTCTAAAAAGACTTCAACAAAAGCCACTGGTCTTCAAAGTGACCTGATATTTGAAGAAATAGGCCACCGCATCAAAGAGGTTGGCAGCCAACTTGTGAAAAAGATGGATGCCATCTTTCAGTGGGACATTATGAGCGGAGGGAAGAGAGTGGCGCAATGGACACTTGATCTGAAGACTGGTTCTGGCGAGATCTACCAAGGAACCGCCTGCAAGCCTCCTGACACTGTGTTCACGCTCTCCGATCATGACTTCATGGAGCTTGTTCTGGGCAAGATAAAGCCCCAGAGAGCTTTCTTGGTTGGCAAGGTGAAGGTGAAGGGCAATATCATGCTTGGCCACAAGCTGGAGATGATTCTCAAAGAGTATGTTAAATTCTGAGTTGCTTGTCAACAAGAAAACTGATTGAATCAGTTACTCCCTTTAGTCAAGATGTCGAGGAGAATGAAATTAAAATACAGAGTATTTTAATGAAAATACTTACTGTTCAAATCTGCATTTGCTTCAAGGCTACTATGTGTCTGATTGATTACTAGTTATGTGTCTGATTGTCTTTCTTACAAGTTCACTTTGTCATCAGGTATGTGTGCCATCACAGCGGGGAATATACAGATTGCCTGAAATGTGTGTGAGCTATTAGGATGTACTGAAAAGAAAATCCCAAATAGTTCCCCCACTCCATATTCCAAAAATGCCTATGGGATGGGTAGATTTAGCTATGAGCATGTACAGCTAGATATTCCCACTATGGGCAAAGCATGAAGGAATTACAATGGAGAAAGATCTGAAGCAGAGTTCTCTCCGGTGAAAGGCCAGTTCTGGAAAAGCTCCATTCAGTGGAGGAAACACTCTGAATATACCAGGGTTTGGAACATGGCTTCTTCATCAAGGAGACAATCCTATGGCATTAAGGAGACAACTCTATGGGCGTCTTCAAGAACGCCTTCAAAAGAAGGCAGGACTGTAACAAAAATACTTGGGGGCATCTGGATTAGAAAGCAGAATGCATTATTAAACCGGGGGAGTATGAAACCCATAGTTACCCTTGCTAACTGGGCAAAGAGGCACTTTTCAAAGTGGTGTTCTCTTCTATTTAGCAGGGGGAGAGCGAGCAACTGTCCCTCTTCACCCCAGCATGGTGTCTTTTCCAGTGGCTGTTGTTGCTGGAGTCTCTTTTGTATTTTTTTAGATTGTGAGCCGTTTTGGGACGGAACCATTTATTGATTTATTTTACTGTGTAAACTGCTTTGTAAACTAATCCTGTTCAAAAGCAATAATAATAATAATAATAATAATAAAAATAAATAGAAGATCCTTGTCCTTTATAACAATAGACTATCTTGAAATGCTTCTATCAAGCCATCCTCCGAGAGTGGCCTTGTCATGCAACCTTTTGTATTTGCATACAGTCAGTCATATGCAGAAAATAGCAACTTTCCCCCTTCAAAGTAGACCTCACACATACATTTTGTACGTGGATATCTGCCCCCAACAACACCAAAATGGTGTGAGAAACCATCCTAGATTTCCAAGATGCTTCAAGACATTTGGCTGTTATCCTGGAATACTAATCCAGAAAAACACACTATCCTGGCCAGAGCAGAAAAACAAACAATCTGGCCGGTACATCAAGTTACTGTTAAAGGCACATAACAGAATTCAGCAGGTGAAGCTGTTCACAGCCAGCAGATAAACATGAGCCCCAGCTAATGTCTGTTCTGCTCAAACTGCTCTTGAAGACATAGCCATAGTAGTGACTACCTAAAAAGCTGGGAGCCCGCTCACACCTTTACCCCCACAACTGTCACCTTCCTAAGCAGAAATGAGATGTACTCAAACATGAATGTGTTCATTTTTAGTCCAAACAGAACAATCACTGCATGCAGAAATAAATCAGTTCTGTTAAATGGACCCAAGACCCAGTCAGCACATGATCCTAACTCCATGATGGCGAACCTATGACACACGTGTCACAGGTGACACGTGAGGTCATTTTGGGTGACACGCCGGCGTTTCCCCCAGGGTCCCGACACACCTTACATTTTCGCAAAAGCTTTACAGGCTTGTCTTGAACATTTAGGGCAGGGATTTTGGCAGACCTCTTTCAAATTATTATCTAGTAAAACTCAGCAAAAAAAGTCACTAATTGATGTTAAATAAAATGCAATCTTAAGAAGACAGTACGATTTTAGTTTTTATTTCTCAAATAATAAACATGGCTAGAAAACCCATAATGCCTGCTTCGTTACAAAATGCAATGTGTTCTATAGTTGTTTTCAGTTCAGTTCAATTCAAAATTACTATTAAAAGTTGCAATAGTCAAAGTACTATTAAAAGTGTGTGTGTGGGGGGGGGGGGGACACCAGCAGAGTCAAGTTAGGCATTTTCAAAAATGTTGACACACCAACCCCAAATGGTTCACCACCACTGTCCTAACTAATGATTGTTTGAAAAGAAAGTCCTATTGGCACATTCTTAGAATTGCAGCCTTAAATAAATTGCAGAGGGTTAGCCATAATAGTTTCTTGTAGCAGCAGCAGCAGCAGCAAAAGGTCTTGTGTTATTGCAAAGTCGCCTTGGTTGCCCTGTTGGGAGAAAGGCGGGATATACATTCTTTAAATAAATAAAAACTAACATTTATTGTTGCAAAAGCTTTCATGGCCTAAGGCCCACTTTGTCACAGGCATGAAGTGGTACCTTCCATTGTCTCACACACACACACACACACACACACACACACACACACACACACACACACACACACACGAAACCTACTGTACTTGCATTTCATGGCCATTTGACCCACTGTTTACTTTTTTAAACTCTGTCTCTCTCTGTATCTGCCAACCAAGCGTAACACTTCATGCATCCAACCAAGTAGGATGAAGTCCACAAAAGCTTAAGCCACAATAAGCCTTAAATAAAATACTCTTGACCACTGTGGGGATGGAGTACAGCTCTGAAGACTGTTTACAAGCTTTGAAGATGAGGTTAGACTGAGTATACTGGTATGTGGCTTTCAACTCTTTGGGAACAAGGTACTGTATTTAAACAAATACTGTATCACATTTTGCCCACTGTATGATTTTCCCACTTCGTCACTTTTTCAGAGGCACCAGCTGGTGTCTTTGGCTTCCGAGTCTTTGTTGAGATTCAAAGCTAATAATATTTCATCAGAAAGACCAACAACAATGGTTAACACATTTCTGGGTCTATTATTATTGCGTGCAGCATTTTATTTCAGATGCTGCACTGATGATTTTCATCTCCAGATTTTCAGGAGAAAGCTTGATCAGGCTGTTTCTCTAAATGTAGCATTTGAACATATGGTACATCAAAAACCAGAAGGTATATTAATATAAAGGCAGACAGATGAACAGTCTGCAAAAATGAAGGAAAGTACTGTAGCAAATGAAGGGAAATGAAGCCTTATGTGGCACTGAAACCGATTTTGCATGGGTGACTTATCTATGATGATATTAAAAATGGAATTAATGCCTCCAAACCCTACTGATTTCTCTCATATAAATATTCAGTAGATCAGCAACTCCCAGACTGGAGAACCTTAGTGTGCTATAAGAATTAATCAATCTCCTACTTAAGTACAGGTTAAGTTCCAGGTGTCTGTACTTAAGTTGATATATTTTTTATGCTAGGTAAACAAAACAAATGTGAACTACGGTACTACTTTCTGTAGTAGTTGAAAAGCAGTACATAAATATTCTGAATGATATTATTATTGGTAGCAAATTTTTGTAAGTGTCCTGTAAATACACTTTTTCATATTTTACAATACAGTGACTACTCTATTTTGGGTGTCTTTTCTTCAAAAGTTGGCTTAACAGGGCTTGCTGGCTCTTGATGTGGACGCCACTGGTTCTTCCTGTTCTGCTGTTTTTCTTCTCCACTCTCTTAAAAAATTGATCAAGAGATGTCTGCAAAGTTGCCTTTTTCTTCTCACCATATAAGTCACTGGATAGCATGAAATAGCCTCATGAACTGCTGCTGACACCCTGCTAAACCTTTCAGCGTTTGGGTCCCGAGGCTCAAAACCACCCAGTGCTTTCTCAATCATGCTGAAACACTGCCAGCTCTTTGGTCTTGATCATTTTGGGTTCTCAACCTCCTTTTCTCCTCAAGGACCTCATCCTCCATGACTCCAGCTCCAACAAATCCTCACTGATCAACTCTTGGGAGTGAGGTATGCATAGATCATGGTGGCAAACAGCAGCATTCACTAATTCAGGGGTGGCCAACCTGAACGCTCCTCCTGGACCTTTAATGGTTGTCTAGGTGAGGGCATTTCAGCAGGTGAGCTACTTTAGCATCACCATCAGCACTTGCAGCTGCCAAGATTCTGTCTTTTGCACAACTCTTAAGAACACAGAGTTCCTAATGGTGGAAGGTTGGCCATCCCTGCTCTAGCTGTTGAAGCTTCCAAGGCTGCAATCTTATGCATGAACACAATGGGGCTTACTTCTGAGTAGATATGCATAGGCATAGCCTTGCACTGCAAGTCATCAAGGGTGCAGCCCCACATACAGTGTGGTACAGCAATCAAGCTTGGGAATTATAGATCTGCACAGCAAGGTCTGATTGTCAGCACAGCCGAGGGGCTCAATCGTGCACGCACACAGCAAAGCTTAATTTTGTAAAGGATTTACTACAACAGGAAGACTGCAGGCATTGTTACACTGGCAGAACAGAAAAGGAAAGCCAAGAGGCTAAACAGGTTAACCAAAAATACTGTATGTTACATAGGAAGAGCAACAAGCTGTAATCAACTAATATGATAAGTTGTAGCTCCCCCTACTGTTCGAGGCAACCATTTACACTGGGATGACACTAGTTGAGTTTTGTTCTTATGCTGTCGCCTCCCCAACACTGACCTGTCCAGATGAAGTAGAAAAACTTCCTCTTTAGCAGCAAATGGAAGAAGGTACTCTGGTCCACGAGTTCCTCCAAGGCTGAACCTGAACAGATAGAATAACAGACTCTCCATCAATCACTGGTAAGCCAAGCCACTTCCCTCCAGGCCCAATCATTCTCTACCAGCATCACCTGTCTTTAACACAGGCTTGACTTGCAGTAAATGTTTGTCTCCCTGTTGTTAAAGGCACCACCTGCTAATTGCTGGTCAAACGACTGTGAAAGGCACAGTAGCAGAGACCACTTGAAAATCCCTCCAACCTGTCCCACCCCACATCTTCCATAGATGCGTGGAGAAACACTCCTGTCTTGTCTAACTATCTTCACAACTGGAGTAGTATTCTTTTGACTTTGGCCATATATATTGTGTGTAGAGCAGAGCTTCTCTTGAAGTGGAGAGGTCGGGGGACACCTATAAAGCTGAATGTTTACTGTGGCATTCTAGGATGCTAATGAACCCCAAGTATTGAATGTTGGTGGTTGCCAACTTTTGAACTGCTCTTGTAGCTATGTCTTTAATAGCATTGGGATCGTCAGCCATGTTTATCACCATGTTGTGAGTGATCTTTGAAGACTGAGCTGGTGTTAAAGGCACAAGGGCAGAGCATGCTGCCTTTTTAGTTAGCTGGCAACCCTCTCTGGAAGAGTGAGCCAGAATGGTGGGGTAGGAGTATCAGCATGTGAGGGGTGTCACTGCAGAGCTTCCATCTACTGATATGACTGTGCATGTGTACATGGTAAAATAATGACTGGATTGTGTGTGTAAAAAAAACCTTACCTAAAGTAGTCGCTAATAATGAAGGCGTAATGGTTCAAGGCTTGCTCTTGTAACCACTTCACTGGCTCTCACATAGGCTGAGTCTGTGCATGTTTACTCAGTTGTAAATTAACTGAGTTACTCCCAAGTTAATTGCAGCACATACGGTATGATTGCAGCCTTTGAATTGTGAAGCCAAACAGTACATTTCTCTGCACTTGGCATCGTAAGAGCTGTACCTGGAAGCGGGGAGTCACCTTATGTCACCTCTGCTGGCTTCTACTGAAGCACTGGGACTAAAATGCAGTTTCAAGACACTTCAGGACTCAATTCACCCTTTTGACCTGGAAGGATTGTCAAAGCACCATGTTCTACAGGAACTACTTTCACATCCAAGTCTCAAGGCGTTCTAGGACTCGACTGAACTTCCTCACGTGTGCAGGGCTCTATGTAGCCATGTCGACCAGGGGTTCCCAATCTGTAGCACTAGTACCACCAGTGGTACTTTGGCTGACTGCTGGTGGTACTCAGACCACTGGACCTTCGCTCCGCCGCGGCACTTTTGGTGGCACATTTTTGCTCCCAAGAGGCTCCTGCCTTTGGCCAAGCCTCTCAGGAATGCTGAGAACCTGCCCAGAGCCTCCTCCCTGCTTTTTCTGACCTCTGAAAACCCGGAAGTAACTGGCGATGATGTCATTGCCAGTCACTTCCAGTAGTACACAGAAGGAGAGTGGCGCCAGAGTTGGTACCCTGCAGGAAAGGGGTTGGGAACCCCTGGTGTAGAAAGAAGGCCATAAACTGTCCCTCTAGTACAGGGGTCGGCAACCTTTTCAGGCAAAGGGATGGACGTTTGGCGATGACATCATCATGTCATTGCTGAACGTCCAGTTGACGAGCTCCCGGAAGCAGCTGCGCGTGGAGTTCAGCTTGGGAGGCAAAGGTGCCGCGTACCGGACAGGGAATGGCAGAGCCACTTGCCCAGGCTCACGGAATCCCTGTGCTGCTGCGTGCAGGCCAGATGACTTTGGGTGGCGGGCTGGATCCGGCCCGTGGGCCGTAGGTTGCCGACCCCTACTCTAGTAGCTTGTTAATATGGACCATAAACTTTGCACTGTGCTTTAGTGAGTTCCCAGCTATTTGCAAGTGTTAATGAAACATGACTTTAATTACACGGCTGGGTTTTAGCTTTATAAATATTGTGTTTCACAGATGCATACCAAGCTGATATTTTTAGGAGTACTTTAACATTTGCTGTGATTAACCAAGTCATAGGTTTGAGGTGTCTGCTTGTTTTAAGATGTGGAAGAATTTCTCTGAAGATGTTTTTTTTTTCTTTACAAAAGAAAAAAAAAAGCATCGTGCTAATGGAATTCAGTGGCTTTAAGATGTTTCAAATGCACACAGTACTTTTTCAGTGGGGCACAATCCAGTGGGCCAGAGATTTATTTATTTATTGCAGTGTTTATAGACCACCTTTCTCATAGACTCAAGGCAGTTTACATAGGCAGGCTGAACATAAACCCCATTTTCCAAAGGATTTTTACAAGTATTATTTCATGAGGAAATCTTATAGAACTTCCATTTCTCCAGATGTTTCCTTCCATAGTGCAGTCATCATTCTGGCTGCCAACTCTTGCACTTTCCAAGCTCTCATAGGCAGCTGCAACCAAGCTTCAGACCGGTTTCTCAAAGATGTTATCTGTTTTTTGTTTTTCTTTTGCCAGCTGACTCCTCCACACTCCACTCCTCCACAGAGATATGCCAGCGGTCTCTGAGAGCCCAATCCTACCCAACTTTCCACTACCCTGTGGTAAGGAAATAAACATTCCCTTACTTTGAGGAGGCCTCCAACCATGATTGCCCCCCCCCCCACTGCACAATGCAGCACATGCCCCATTGGCACAGCTGCATCAGTGCTGGAAAGTTGGATAGGATTGGGCCCTCAGTCTCTCAATCTCTCTGTATTGGGCTCCCATCCAGGAATTGATCCTATAAGCAGATCTATAAAAGATCTATAAGCACAGCAGAGGGGCCCTGACTCGCAAGCAGGAGTTGTCTATGATTAATAGGATTTGGACCCCAGCTATAAATAAGGAGTAGGAGTTGCAATAATATGGGTTACCACTAGGGGCAGTAGTCTCAGGTTAACCTAGGGTCAGGTTACCATCGGTCAGAATTGACGTCAGTGTTCAGGTATTAATTAACTTTAGAAAAAATGCGCGCCAAAGTTCCCTTTTTAAATACAATCAGCAGGACTGCGATGTTCTTACCATCTTCCTGCCTGCTAGGCTGACTGCATCTGATGAGATTCATGGACTATGAATGAAACGTTATGCCACATGTTTTTAAATTGTTTTTATTGTATTTTTGAGAAACACTTTTAAAGGATTTTATGGCATACAGTGCATTTTAAAGGACTTATAAAGCAGTTTTTTAGGATACATGTTTTGAACTTTTTAAAATTCTTTCGTTGTTTTTATGACCATAATCCCGCCGAAGATGCTTCACTCTTGGTACATGATCCTGCTTAGCTTTTTCAGGCAATACAACAGCTCAACCTCCAGACCACACCTCCTGCCAAATTACCAACTGGCTGCCCTCAAAGATATTTTATCTGGCTGCTGGTGGCAATTCTTGTTTTCAGCTTCTTAGAAGGAGAGATCCCACAGTTTTGTGTTCCATTGCTCTTTGGGATGTTCAATGCAATACATAAATTTGAGAGCGCACATGCTCCATAATGTGAAGCTGTTACTGCAAGATGGCACCAACCTTACTTATGGTAGAGAGGTGTTTGAAAAAGGTGTTATTTATTTTACTCAGAAGTAAGTCCATCATGTTCAGAAAGACTTAGGCTGCAATCCTCTCCTATTCAACAAACACCTCTACTTATGGGGCTGCCTGTTCCTGGTCCCTGGAGAATAAAATGATCCCTGAGAAGCTGGCCAGCACTGCAGTCTTCTGAGCATGCCCCATCGAAATGTATGAGGACTGTGCAAGAGCATTACTGTGCCTTTGTGCAGCTCCTGTTCACTGCAGTGGGGCTTGTGCATGAGATCTATCTGGTGAACAGTGCCCCAGGCAGGCTTTTGGGCCCAGCTGGCATGTCAGTATATTGGTTGTGAGAGGACCACAATTTCTTCAGGGTTAGGGGTTTGAAGAAATTTGAATTACCTGCATTTGCAGAACTGGGAATGCCCATGCAGGGAAACTGGCTGTTATTTTTAAGAGCTCCTGGGAGGTTGCACCCGGCCACTCAAGGGGAGGAGACCAGCCAGTCCTGGCCCCCATTTGCCAGAGAAAGAGCAGCTATAGAGAGCTTGCTCCCCCCTCCTGGCCAGAAAGCACCCTGCTCTGTTCCAAGGGACAGTTGCCTAGGGGGCAGCAGACACTCTTGCCTCTGTCATTAGCTGGAGATTAAGAGTGGTTGGATTAAGCGCCTCTCTATTATTCTATTCTATGGTGAGCCACCTTCAGGATCATTTAATAGAAAGGAGGGGTATAAATCTTCTACATAAATAATACACTCTCTCTCTCTCTCTCTCTCTCTCTCTCTCTCTCTCTCTCTGTGTGTGTGTGTGTGTGTGTGTGTGTGCCTGCCTGCCTGCCTGCCTGCCTGCCTGCCTGCCTGCCTGCCAATCATTGTCTCTCAATGTAACTGACCTTAGTTGCAAGGATAAAAGCCAAGATGGGAAGGGCGGGATAAAAATATAATAATAAAAGACAATCAACAATCATCTTCCATTACTGAACAGAGAAACCAGCATTTTCTTTCACCTATAAAGTCCTCTTTGGTTCAATGATGGGAGGGAGACTTTGCTCCTCCATTGTTACTAACTGAAGTTCACTCCTACTTTATGCTTACAATTAGAAGGCACCATTTTTCTGTTTAAAACTGTGCATCTTTCATTTCATTCCCTTGTGAGAAAGTTTAATGGTTTCTTACCGTTGTTTGCTACAGCTTTCTAGGAAGTGGTTTTAAGTAGTTAAAGAGCAACATGTCACGAGGAGGGGAAGAGTGCATTGTTAGTGATAACATGTCTGCTGCTCGGTATTGAAAATGCTTTCCAGTTTGATCCAGAGTCTGAGAATCCTTATCTCCCCGCCGGTGCCAGGGAATAAGAGTTTTCAGTAATGGGATTTTTTCTGGCGATGTTTCCATCCCATTAAAGGAAAAGGATCCAGTTCCTTCCTCTTAGGACATAAATTGTATATATCACTCCAGATGCAGTTCTTTTTGTGGGAGAAAGACTCCATCAGGATTCAGTGGCTGATATGCTGCAAGGAGAGAGAGCTCCCCTTGCTACCTGTACCTTGACACCATCCTACACCTAAATGCTGTTCAGAATAATAGCCTTGGGGGGAAAAACGGCAGTGAATTCACTGCTTGTTTTACTTTCCATGAGACCCATAATAGTTTATTATTTGAGAGAAACATACCACAACGACTCATTCCAGGAGAGAGACATGTACCATACAACGTTTGACCCACCGAGCTGAATGCAACCTACCAGTTGTGTATTGTGCCTGCCAGGAGCTTTTCAGGAACGCATAGTGCCCTGCAGTTGGAACATTGTGGCACTGGTGCAGGATTTGGAGGCCAGGATTATCTGAAATCTGTACCCTCTGACACTGGAGCAAACACACACCTGATTTGGGGAGACAGTGCTGGTGCCAGGTTTCGGGGGGGGGGGCTCCTCATGGTGCCCCTTGCTCACTCTCTGATGGCACATTAGTGGCCCAGTCCTATAAGGGCCTTTTGCTGCCAGAACTTGTGTTCCAGCAGCGTAAGGTCCTTTACGGCTGTTGCAAAAGGCAACATGCCATATTGCAGAGGCAGGCCAGCACTGCAAGCAGCGAGGCAGTGCGCCAGTGGTTCGTCCACATCCCCTGGCGCCAGTAAGTCAGCGTGTGGAACAGAATGGGGAGGAGATGGGTGGAACGAAGCCTGGACGGGGGCAGTATTGGCAGCAGGTGCACCACTGATATCCTATCCCTCTTCCAGGCCTCGATCTTGCTTTCACGGGTCCACTCGGACTTGCGCCAGCTAAGTAGTTCCATTCTGGCACTGGAGACCTACCCCTGGATAAGGGAACAAACATTCCCTTACCCGGAGCAGACGTTTGGGACTGCCCCTCTGCAGGATGCAGTGCATGCTCCGGTGGCGCGGCTGCATCGGTGGGGGAGAAAGGATAGAATTGGGCTATAGGTGTGCTTTCTGTGCTGTGGAAGTCCAAAGGGATTGGAACTGCTTTTTCAAGAGAGAGAAATCACCCTGGCAGCTCCTGACACTGTGCAGCCTGGGGAAGACCCCAGCATGAGACCTTTGGAGTGCTGCCCAGACCAGAACATGATTTCTATTCAAACAATAAAAAACATGTATTGATCATGGTAAGGAAGAACATGAATTAAAGACAGAGCTAATCCAAGAAATGTTTGCACTTGAGGTGGAGAATCCTTGGAATGAAAATATACAGACAAATTAAACAGCAGAGGATTTGATACCCTTGAATGATACTTCAGATCTTGTGGCTTAGGTAGCCCACTCACTCTTCCTAACAGGAGGACCAGCCCAGATTTATGGTTTAATAAAGAAGTAAAAGTCAAATGTTGATTTATAGCTAGTCAAATGGCTTAAGATAGCTTTAAAGTAGGAGCAGCCTGGGCTGATCTGCCACCTGAATTGAGGCAGATCTACCATTCCTGCCATTATGCCCCCCTCTGCCCCTCTCCAGTCTGCCGCTCACTCTTCAGTTTGCCACCCACCCCAGTTTGCCACCTACCCCCCCCCCCCCAGCTTGCTGCTTGAAGCAAGCAAGCCTCATAGCTAAGCTGGCCCTGCTTTAAAGCCATGAATTATCCCTTGCATCCGTTGCAGAGGATCCATGATTCTGAATTCAGAAACTTGGTGGGTTCTTAGAAGACTGAGATCAACTCCTACCTCTGACCTTAATGTCAGAGTTGCAGGTTATGTTCTGACGTCAGACAACCATTTAATTGATTGATTGATTTTTCTTTGGAAACTGCTTTGTGTGTGTGTGTGTGTGTGTGTGTGTGTGTGTGTTTGTTTGTTTGTTTATAAAAAATATAAATAAAACTATTTTTATTTATATTTTTATAAATAAACACACACACAATAATAATAATAATAATAATAATAATTATAATAAACAAAACTATTTTTATAATAAATAAATAAATAAATAAATAAATAAAATAGTTCAGTCAGCAGCATGGGCTGACTGAAGACAATCAGTAAGCAGCCAGGCTCTCCTTTTATAGAAAAAGTATCTGGGAGCAAGCTTTTTGGATCAGATCATTAGAACAGTGGCTATGGGCAGCTGTGTTGAGGCTGCCTCTGCAGCCTCTGTGGTTTTCAACACATTAAAGGGCAGGAACTACGGTAACTGTCAATCTGAAGAAGACTTTGACTACACTTCCCAAAAAGGGTCTTTCACAGCTTCTGATCTTGCCAATACTGTATTTAACATAAGGAGAGACACGTCAAGAGTCGAGACCTGTCCCATCAGAGAAACACACTGATGGGTTATTATTTCAGAGATGATTGGCTTTAACAGGAAAGGAAGTTATTTGACTCTGAAATTCCAGTGTGTCAGGAAAAGCAGCTACTGTATTGGCAGGAAGAGGGAGATTTGTGACACCATTTCTGTCAAAGGATTGTGCTGTTAGTAGGAATTGATAGAGACGTTTTATTTTTCTCAAGGTAAGGGCATGGTGCCTTCAAAGCACAGAGAATCCATTGCTCAGCCACTGCATGCAAGGGGGAAGGGAGAGAAGTTCAGAACAGCCAAGAAAGAGCCTTGTGGAAACTCCATTGTGCTGCAGCCTTAAAATAACAAAGAGCCTCTGGAGTTGGACGTTAACCCAGTTGTGATGCTCTGGCTGTTCTGCTGAAAGAAGGGACAAAAAAGCTTTAAAAAAAAGAGAACTTTGGAAATCCAATTCCACTACTCTTTGTGAGGGAGAAGAGAAAGACTACTTTGAGAGCTAAGGAGTCTTGGAGTGTGTGTTTAAACTCAATATACCAACCAGCCACTGATCATTCCCCCCCCCCTTCATCCTCTTGCCCAAGGAAAAGAAAACAAGTCAAACTGAAAACAATAGAGACACACACAGCAATAGAGAAAGATAGCTGTGCTGATTATTATTTTCTTGCCAGGCGGGCTCAAACCAACCCCAGTGCCTGAAATTGGAACCCAAATTCTGTCCCCCCTTTAAGCACATGCCCTGCCCCCCCATAGCTGCTGCCACTACCTCCTTCTCCACCTGTCGCATCTTCAAAGTTGGTCAAGTAGAAGGAGCATGAGATTTGGCTCCCAAGATCCTTCCTGCCTGGTAAGTGACAATGCAGGGAAGGAGGAGGAGACGGAGAGAGGCAGTGATCCTCTTCCCAATCACTGGAGGGAAATAAAGAACAAGATTGCAATGGACACCCTTAAGAACATAAGAACATAAGAAGAGCCCTGCTGGATCAGGCCAAAAGCCCATCTAGTCCAGCTTCCTGAATCACACAGTGGCCCCACCAGATGCCACAGGGAGCACAAGACAACAAGATAACCTGTTTCCCGTTGACACTCCCTTGCACCTGGCACAGAGAAAACCCACTTCTAAAACCAAGAGGTTGCTTATGGCTTGTAACCTGTGATGGTCTTTTCCTCCATGAATCTGTCCAAGCCCCTTTTAAAGGCATCTAGGCCAGATGCCATCACCACATCCTGTGGCAAGGAGTTCCACAGATGAATTACACGCTGGGTAAAGAAATATTTTCCTTTGTCTGTTCTAACTCTCCCTCCATTCAATTTTAGTGCATGTCCCCTGGTTCTGGTGTTGTGCGAGAGGGAGAAGAATTTCCCTCTATCCACTCTCTCCATCCCATGCATAATTTTCCCATGCACCCTTCTTATCTCTGCCTCCAGTTCTGCTCCTGCATTATGCGGTGGCAGCGGTGCTAGCGGAGAAGCTGCCCTCCCCATCCTGTTCTTGTAGAATAAGCGAAAACAGGATGGGACAGCAGCTGGGTGGAGTAGCCCAGTGGCCCAGGAAAGGCAGTGGGCAGGCAGCATGGGGTGCCCTGGCCAGTTTGCCACCCACCGCCCCCAGCCCACCTCTTTGAAGCACCCACTTTATCCCACCTCATGGGTGGACCAACCCTGCCTGCCCATCATCTCCCTTCTCCTCTTTGTTTTGGCCCCATGGGGGGAAAGGTAAGAAGAAAAAAAACATTAAAAAGAACCAAGTCCACACATGCTTGCTAATTGCTGCTGATCAGGGCCTCTGAGAGGAATTTTATCAGGGGGCACAAAGTTTCTCTTGGGTCCCTTCCCAAAGGGGGTGGGGGCAAAATGGGACAGGGGAGGGCAGCAACAGCCAGAAAAGTCTCTGGAGCCCAGGTCTACCAGGCTTCCCAGTGTGTGGCGCCCAGGTCTGCCCACCAGGTAGGCCTGGCCTTCCAGTTGGCCCGGCTACCGTCTTTCACTCTCCATGAGACCAGCTGAGATTCCATAAAATTTCAGGGGGCCTTCTTTGGCTCCTCGGCCTTCTTTTTGACCCTGGGCCCAGGGTACAGTTTACCCCCTTACCCCCCACTCATGGGCCCTGCTGCTGATTATCCACCATTGCTCAGCCACTGCCTACAAGGGGGAAGGGAGCAAACTTCAGAACAACCAAGAGCCTTGGTGGTGGTGGAGGAGGAGGAGAGAGAAAGTCCATAGGTCTCCCACTTCCCTTCTTATCCTCTTTGTCCTTCATGTGTAACATACTGTCCAAACTTAGTTAATGGAGGCAGTGCAGAGGATTAGGGTTTGGAGTTTAAAAATTCTACTGTGCCGATCTGGTCCCTTTCTGCTCATCTTTTCCTCCCCTCTGGGTTCCTGCAAGGGGAAAGGGAATGAAAGCAAAGAAAAAATAGTTCTAAAAGCTCTGGCGCTTAAGAGTTCTGTTGCTGATCACCTGTTCTTCTCTGCTAATCCTCCCTGAGCTGGACACAGCCCTGCAGATGGCCCTTCCATCTTTTGTGCAGGCCACCTGCTGGCCTGCAGCAGCTGTTGCTACTGTTGCTTGCAAAGGGAGTCCACTGCTCCAGCAAGCCATGCTGCCAGGCACCTGCTGGTATGAACCTTGTGTGTGGGAGCTCGCTGACTGTGTGTGGGAGCTCGCTGACTGTGCAGACAAACTGCACAAGTGCAGCCTTGACTGTGAGAACCAGATCTGCTTGTCTTCTCATAGAAACTGAAGGTGGTTTCTTGCAGCACTGGCAAAAGACAGGAGGATGACGAGAGGGGAGTGGGGGCCCATGCTGGTCATCAATGGGTCAGCAATATGCTGTGGGTGTTCCCATTAGGCAAAATGTCCTCAGCCAGTGCTTAATCTGGCCAGCCTCTGACTCTGCCCCTGCAGGAAACACTATGATTTTGTGGATCAAATGGGGACCCCCTATGGACTTTCTCCACCACCACCAACGTTACAGGCTTATCCAATGTTCTAGAACAGGGGTTCTCAACCAGTGGTACTTCGGCTGACTGCTGGTGGTACTTGGACAGACTGCCAGACCACCAGAACCCTGCTCCGACGTGGAACTTTCAGCGGCTCGTTTTTGCTCCTGAGATGCTCTTGCCTTTGGCCGAGCCTCAGGGGAATGCTGAGAAGGGCCCTCCCACCTGCCCAGAGTCTCCTACCTGCGTTTTCCGGGCTCTGAAAACCCAGAAGTAACTGGTGATGATGTCATTTTTGGTGGTACGCAGCAGGAGAGTGGCACTGGAGGTGGTAATCGGCCGGGAGGGGTTGAGAACCCGTTCTAGAATCTAGAACATTGGATAAGCCTGTGAAGTTGGTGGTGGAGCTAGAAAGTCCATAGGTCATAAGTCATGAATAATAGAATCATCTTGCTACAACATATACCTGAGGAAATCCAATGTATAGCTTCTTATTGCAGAAGGACATTTTGTCACAGTATTGCATGCAGTCAGCCCACGTCTTACACAAGTCAGTGTGTAACAGGAACATTCTGAAGTCAGTGTGTAACAGGAAAATCATGCATAGTCGAAAGGACCTTAAATCTGAAAAACACATACTGTCTCATTAAGAACTAAAACCACACAACCAGAGACACACAGGAACTGAGACGACTGAGGGAATAGTAGCAGCTTCATTCTCTCATCTCACGCTCACTCTGGGGCATATACATAGTAAGTGGAATGGTGGGTGGAATCGCCTGCACTAGTTAAACTGTTGCTTTTCTCTCTTTGTTTGTTTGCTGAGCGTGTATATTTGAATTCGTGCAAGTAAGATATGGGCTGACTGTATTCTGAAGCGGACTCTGGCTATGCTAGCGGCAGGGGACAGCGTGGAGTCGTGGCCGTTGTTCCTAGACAGCCCTCTCTCCCTGCCATTCTTGCATAACACCAACCGGTGGTGCCACTGTAAACCAGGCTTGTACAAACCACTTCTTCACCTTTGGCAAGCATGAATTGCCTTCGGGCCACAAGAAGGAACAAAATGTTCTTAATGTTCTGATGCGCCACATTTGACTAACATAGGTACACATGAGCAGAAAGGCGAGTCAAAATCTTTCTGAATCAGAAGCTTTCGTAGATTTATGAGCAAGATTGCTTTACGCCCATTACATAATCTGGAATGGCTGCCCTCCATGCCACATCCCCAATCCTAATCAGATTCTCTTGTGGCTGCTGTTTAGGACACAAAACCAAGTATGCAGGGCCCATGATGTGCTTAATGTAGCATATAATTTGGTCTTGTTGTGTAATAGTCAGAACAGAGAAGAGGGACCAAATCTTCCTCTTGTTTGAAAAAATATGCAGTCCCTAAACTGAATAACGCAAAGGCATTTTACCATGTTCAACTCGCAAATCTTGGGCATGATCTGGCCAAAGTGAAGCATCTTTAAGTTGATCTCAATGCAGGAGTTAAGTAGAAGACTAAATCCCACCCATTAAAATCAATGGGATTTTTAAAAAGCTTAACTACGGCTAGATTGTGTTCCTTGAAAATTGGATTTGGTTTGGTTTACTCTGTGTGTGTGTGTGTGTGTGTGTGTGTGTGTGTGTGTGTGTGTGTGTGCATGAGTGTGTATTCTGTGCAGCCCAATCCTATGCATGTTTATTCAGAAGTAAACCCTACAGAGTTCAATGGGACTTACTCCTAAGTAAATGTGCATTGCATGGCAGCCTTAATCTCCTCCTGTGCTGGCGGAATGTAGCTTGTTCCTTTACAGGGTATAAACATTTACACTGTCCTTCCAAACCCTATCGCTTTGATCTCCTCCATAGAGTTTTCCAGCAATGCCTACTGGCGATGGAAAAACAAATTAGCTGGAGTTCATTTATTTTTCTTCCATATACGAGCACTTTAACTCTTGGGAAACTAAATTCCAAAAGTACTGTACAGTAGTGGGGTCAGACTTTGCAGCACATCTACACAGGGCTCTGGCTTGGGTATCTTTTGGGAATGGAGGTGTTAACATTCAGGTTTTGTTACTGTTGCTGCTAAAGCACAGAAAGAAAAGTTGTCACTGGCCAAGGCATGAGTTGTACTTACTCATACTGGGCCATGGGAAGTTCACAACTGTAAGGTACAAGTTTGGGGAGAGGAGGAGAACAGCATTTCTTGAAGCATGCAGGTTGTTTGTTTTCCAGTGTCAGCTATTTGTTTCCAGACTTGCAGAGTTTGTGCTAGCCTAGGGGCATGAGAAATTTTAGAGGATCAAAGCAGGGGTTCCCTTGCCAGGCTGAAGCAGCAGCAGCAGCCTGTATTAGGTAACAGATTTTGGTGTACAGGTGTCCCCTGCTTAATGACGGATTGCTTAATGACGATCCGGATATATGACGGAGGTCCCCAGTAAAAAAGAGCAAAGGATTTTAAAAGATGTGTCTTTTTAAAGCCCCAGGTAATCAGCTGTTTGGCTTTAGAGGGTTTGGATGCTTAACACTGGGGCTTTAAGCACAGTGCTAAACTTCAAAGACAGCAAGACCCACTTAATGACAGCTTCACTTTATGACAGGGATTTCAGAACTTATCCCCGTCGTTAAACGGGGACACCTGTACTGTTAAAACGTTCTAAATGGTCAATTATTCCATACTCTCCAGTTGTCCCTAGTTATCAGGGATGGTTCCTATTTTCTATTTACCTATTGTGAGTAAATCACTATCCTGATTCTTGATTTTGGGAATTTCTGGGGGGAGATTTTTGAGTTTTCAGCCCTCTTACCCAAATTGCTAGACAAGGCTGGCCCATCCATGAGACCAAATGAAGTGGTTACATCAGGCAGCAGATTGAGGGGGGGGGCACATCTCTGTCTGCCCACTAGCCTCCACTGCCCTCCTTCTCCTTCTACTCCCTGGATTGAAAAGGAAAAGGGGAACAGAGAGGAAGAGGAAATATGAAGGGGATCAGATTGCTGAGCTACAACATTGGAGAGTGAGAGAAACAGAGGTTGGCAAAGGATTGGGTAAGGGGGCCAGCATTTGGCATGCCACCTCAGGCATGAGGACGTCTTGGACTGACCCTGTCACTAGAGCTTTAGACTACAAAATTATGCACAATACAATATTCAGGACGGAATAAGCTCCATTTGGTAACATGGGACGTAGGTCTGAATCAACATTTATTTTATTTTAAAATATCGTTATGCAGCATAACGTGTGTGTGTGTGTGTGTGTGTGTGTGTGTGTGTGTGTGTGTGTGTGTGTGAGAGAGAGAGAGAGAGAGAGAGTGAGAGAGAGAGAGAGAGAGAGAGAACTGGGGTGACATTTTTAGACAGTGCTTAGTGTGAGAACAGAATCTTTATTTTGATCTGTGAAATGTTATTTAGCCTAATGTTATGGATTGGTCACCATAATGGGGGACATTTGCATTTTCTGCCGTAGGGACCAAAATGACCTGAGTTAGCAGTCTAGATCAAGGCAGAATTATTTTGAGCAACCCTGAAGTAAATTCTACTCAAAAGATGTCTGGCTTTATAGTACAGTTGCCAAATCAGGCTGAATTCCTTTAAAAAAAAATGTTTCCAATATGTCGGCAGTTCCTTGGAGACCCTGTGAAAATCTCCAGGATTCTTGAAGGTTCAGGTCAGATTGACTGATCCAAATCAATCCTGGATGGTTGACATCCCTATTTTATAGCCTGGTGCCAATTCTGCTGACCATCTGTGAGATCTAGTAACTAGTAAAATGATTATGTAAATATCGTATGTGGGAGTTAACTGAGAACAGTATAATTGCATGAACACAGCACAGAAACGTTGTGGGAGAAACAGAGAGGTGTGAGTAAAGATCCACTCATGTAGTGGGGCTTTCCTGCCCTCCCTCCCACAAAAGTCTGATCTTGAGGATGGCAGGTCTCTCGAGAATGTCATGGGATGAGTTGTAGAGGGCTGCAGTGGGAGAGTGAAATTGGTGGAAGTCGTAGGGGTGCCTTATGTGAGCAGAAGTGCCTTTTCTCCTGTGGAAATTACCTGTGTATTCAACCCAATCTATTCTTCACTTGTTCAGTACAACAACCTACTTTCAGTGGAATTGATTGTTAATGAAAGGACCCTCCAGAGTTAATTGAAGGGCTGGCTGGTTAGAGGAGAGCACAGAAAAACGATGCATCAGACAGAGGAATGGACACTGTTCTCTTCCCATGTTGACCTTCCCTGTAACAAACTTTTATTTCAGGAATGGCAGAAGATTGGCCGGGATTCTATTTCTCCTGCTCTTATCTGCCAAGTCCTTTTTTGCACACACACACATTCAACACCTGTGACAAGGGGCCTGGTTTTGCTTGTGGTAAATATAGCCCCTCAGAAACAGTGAGGTAAATTTAGCCACTCAAGATTTAAGATTGGGTTGTTCTGCTAACAATTTAGTTCACGTCTGTAACAAGAAGACTTCAGTGCTCAGAAAGTTCAGCACACAGTTTTACAACTAGAGGAGGTGAGGGACCGACTGCCTCCCGTAAGGGCCCAGTGCTATCCAACTTTCCAGCACCAATGCAGCCATGACAACGGGGCATGTGCTGCATCCTGTGGGGGGGGGGGGACAGTCACAGAGGCCTCCTCAAGGTAAGGGAACGTTAGTTCCCTTTCCTTCAGGGTTGCATTGCGGCTGCATCGGTGCTGGAAAGTTGGATAGGACTGGGCCCTCGGGGTGTCATGGCCAGCATGCAAATCAGAATGGATGGGTACAAACTGGCAAAACCTTCTCTGGGGTTTGCATAAAAGAATGCCTTTACTGGATTATGCCCCATGTTAATAAATGGGAGGAGAAAGAAGACATGTTGATTTATGTTTTGTCTTGGGGCAGCTGGCCTAAGTCCACAATGGCGCCTATATAACTATGAGTTCTTTCAATAAAATGCTCATAGACTATGAGCATTTTAGTGAAAGAACTTTGTGTTCACATGTTTCTGAAAATCTCTGGTGCTTTGTATGAAAACTCTTGATAATATGGATGTGGGAGTTTTTAATGACTTTTAATTCATAGGTTTTTAACTTGAGAAGGCTTTGATTACAGCATCCATACTGAAGGCTTTGATTACAGCATCCAACTGAAGCGATCAAAACCAAATCACTTTCATGGCATTTATTTTAAACTGTACCGAGGGAAAATGTGGAACAGCAAGAGAGTTGTATTTGAAAGAACTAAACAAAGAGAAAATGATCGGTGCAGTTTCCAGCAGCGTTCCCTATTAGCAAGAAGGCCTTGCGTTTTGAGTCTTTACACCACTTACGCAAAATGCTTGCTGCTGTTATTGATGATGTATTTAAGTCATGAAATCGTTAAAGCTGTACCCTACATATTCCACTAAGCAGTGGGTTTAAACAAAAGTAAGTGAACATGCACAGAATCCCAGTGAATTTGAGGGCTAAGCTACATGTTTGTGTTAAATGTGTCATTGACCCTGACTTGCTTAAATTTTCTTTATTAAACAGCAGCCTTGTCAGGGGAGGGACTGAACCACAGCATGGGGGTTCCTGCCCTAGTTCTGATCCTATTGTCATCCCAGTGCAGATAGGAGCTGTGGGGAACCTAATCCAGATGAGAACCATGACAGGCCAAAGGGTTAAAGTTCCTCTCATCACAATCCTGATCTAAATCAGGCCCCTGCAGTGGCTATTTAGTAAAGTCAAGCATGTCAGGGCCAACAATACATTTAACATCATAACATGTAGTTTGCCCCTCAGGCCTAGTTCTCACTGAAGCAGTAAACCTGAATCTGAGCTGTACCACTGCAGACATAGACTCACTCACATGACTGAATTTTCCTCTATACACAAACATTCTTTGGCCTATGAGATTGGCATCTTAGGGAAAAGGCTGGCCTAGAACCCTTCTCCCTGACATCTAGTTTTCTACATGAAGGGGACTTTTTAATATACTGTATATGAAAGAACATTAAATTCAATTAGCCTTACCTGCACAGTAAAATGGTTCAGTCCAAACCAGTGACGTTGCTAGAGGAGGAGCAGTACTGTAAGTGGTGCACAGCACTACTCGGCGTTACATGGTGGCCCTGCCCACTCGCTGTTAGATCCATTCCAGGCAGTGAAAACAACACACAGGAGACTCCCTGCGCCTTGCCTTTGCTGCCCAGAATGGCTCTGACAGCGAGTGGGCGCCGGGGTCACTATGTAACGCCGAGTAGCGCTGTGCACCACTTACAGTACCCCCCCCTAGCAACGCCACTGGCCCAAACACAAGTTTACCACCTCTGTGAAAGAACTAAGCCTCAGTTTCTCTTGACTCAAACCAGAAGTGATTTTTAAACCTGTTGTGTGGCCCTGCATGTTGAGTTTGTTCTTGTTTTTTTTAAATAGTAGCCATAGGCGCTCCCAATCTGGATTGGACCTGCAGTGTAGGTGGCAGAGGATTTAGCCCTTTACCCCTGCCATGGTTTGATACAGGTTGGGCTCCCCCATATCTTCCATTTGCCCGAGGAGGAAATATTTGCAATCCAGACATCTGGTTCAGGGCCAATGGAAGGGCATACGGTTAAACCCTCCCATCTCAACACCACAATCCAAATCCAGTCCCACAGCTTCTATTTAGTTAAAAAAGCAAAATACCAAATGGTGAAACCAATGCCTCCCTCCAGACCTATCCCTGCCAGGACCACAATCAGTATATGCTGCTGCCACCACAAGGACAAGCCAGGTAGAGTGAGCAAGACCATCCTTGAAAGCTGATCTCCCCGTTACATGGAGAATTCCACAAGAAACTATCCAATAGCATGTAGCCAAGGGTCAAGGAGGACTGGGGCAAAACTGTGATTGAGTTTAACCAACCATGAACAGGTAAAGAGAGAGTTAACATATAAAAAGAGTTCATTAAGAATTGGATAATGGGGGCTGGATGGTTGGATAATACAAGGAGGAAAGAATAGAACAGGCAGGCTTAGAAAATGGTTTGGGTGTTGGCACTGCCCAAGTGCAGATCATAGCAAAAATACATGAAGGCAATCACAGGCAAACTCAAAAATAAAATCCCTAATACTTTGGTTCTCAAACTGGTGGGTCGTGACCCATCAGGAGAACCGGATGCTGTCCCCTTCCACCTTAAGGGGTAGGGACAGCATGGCAGCAGCGGCAATTCCCAGGGATCGCTGCTGCCACTGGGAAAAATGTAAACAGTTACCGGGGGTCCTGCAGCCCTCCGGAGGGTTCGGGGAGGCCTCAAGCTGTAGATCACCGCGGAGCGGCGATTACAACCACTTCTGGTTTTCAGACTGTGTTGCGGAGCCAACAAGGTGAGCTCCAAGCAGTGTGGGGGCTGAGGGCGGACGGGGAGGGGGCGTAATGGGTGGGGGAGGGTAGCGACGGGGGTGGATCAGGCCCAGGAGGGGAGAGAGGTCGGCAGCACTGCCACACCCACACACCATATACTCTCCTCCCTCCCAGGGCTTTTTGCCCGACGCGAGGCTTCCTGGTTCTGCGCCAGCTCAAGAGCTAGTACAGTTCCAAGAAGTCCCATAGAGCTGGCTAGGGCTTTACCCGGGGTAAAGGAGGAGTCTGCTGCTGCCGCTGAGCACAGGATGCAGCATAGGCCCCTAGCCCACGCTGCAGGGTGCCCAAATAGAATTGGACTGTCAGAGTAGTCATTTCATTGGTTAAACAAGATTCAAGACAAACAGCATAGTCAGTGCCGTTGCCCCATTGGACTGCTGAGCAGGTGTGGAAAGCAGAGGCGTCGCTCCGGTAGGGGTGGTACCGTAAGTTTCGCGGCGTCCTAGTACCGTTTACCAAGCCGGCAGGGCAGGAGGCGGCCCCGCCCCCTCACTGTTGGAGCCATTCCTGTGTGAAGAAAGCAACGGGCAGGGAGTCTCTTGCCTGCTGCTTTCTCCGCACAGAATGACTCTGACAGTGAGGGGGTGGGGCCGCCTCCTGCCGGCTTGGTAAACGGTACTAGGATGCTGCGAAACATACGGTACCACCCCTACCGGAGCGACGCCTCTGGTGGAAAGTGGTACTAGATAAGACTTCCCAGAGCTCTGAGCACCAGCCTTAGATTTTTCCAGCACTATAGTAATGCCAGATGACAGGTGCATGACGTAGTTGCTCCCAGGCATTTCTTTCTTCAATTCAAAATTCTTGTTCACAAATTTGTTTTCCAGATTGCAAATTAAAATGAGATGTCGAAATCTGACAGATACCTACTATCAGCCCAATCCTAACCAACATTCCAGCACCAATGCAGCTGTGCTGCCAACGGGGTACATGCTGCATCATCCTGCAGTGGGGGCACAGTTATGGAGGCCTCTTCAAGGTAAGGGAATATTTGTTCTCTTACCTTGGGACTGCATTGTGGCTGCATCGGCGCTGGAAAGGTGGTTAGGATTGGGCTGCTAATCACAGAGAGCTTCTTAAAAACACAGGAGCCAAGGAATCAATTCTACCATACCAATCCATGCAATTATCCCACTCTGTCCCCATGTACATACCTATGTACATGTACAAGGCATGTGCATATGTACAAGGCATATCTGGATGCAATCTTATGCATACATTTTTGGGAGTAAGCCCCACTGAACACAACCGGGTTTACTTCTGAGTAGCCATGGCTAGGCTTGCACATGTACTAGCCTAGGCATGTCCACTCAGAATAAGTCCCACTGTGTTCAATATGCCTTCCTCCCAGGTATTGTAGCTAGCCTTAATGCAAGGTGTGGCCTAGACATGAACAGATGCCCCTAGGTACATTTCTCTGTTTGCCTCCTGCTGAGCCTGATGCTTCTTTCTGCCTAAGGCTCTTTGAAAGATATTTCAAAGGCAGCGTCTGAGCACTCCCATTGATGGCGTCATCACTCCTGCTGCAGGAGAAGTCCCAGAGCTCTGATCCGCTCTGCCGCCAACTACACCCCTGAACAGGGCTGGCCCATCCATGAGGTCAGCTGGAGCGGTTGCCTCAGGCAGCAGACTGGCACTTCTGTTTCCACTCACCTCTATTGACCCTCCTCCACCCACTCCCTGGCTTGGAAAAGGAAAAAGGGGACAAAATGGAACTGTGGAGGGGTCGAGAGCGGTGGGCTAGATGAGGCTGACACATCACCAGGTAAGGGGGCTGCATTTGGCACCCTGCCTTGGGAGCCAGGATGTCTTAGGCCAGCCCAGCCCCTGGACACCACATGATGTGCTGGCTTTTTTCATCATCTGGGTCAGCTCTGGGGTACAATAAGTCAACTTCTATGAACTAAATGAAGAAAATTGGCTGAATAAGATAATGGGAAGCTAACTTGCCACTCCGGGATGTGGCTGTCACCTGGCAGTGCCTGTGTGTCTTTCACTGTAAAAAGAGCATCTAATGAAGATTCCTCTGACTTAGCATCCTCCTGGGCCAGAGGCAGTGGCATAGGTAGGGTCCCTGGCACCCAGGGCGCTAGCTGTGCTGTCACCCCCCAGGAGTGTCGTCACTCCCAAGGGGTTGTTTTTAAAACAACAACAAGAAAAAGAAAAGATCTGCGTGCGCTCACGGATACTGACATCCAGCACTGACCACGAATGACTCACCTGTGGGGCCTCCGGAAGACCGTTCTCCTTTGGGTGACTGTGTCCCATTCAACACGAGGGAGGCATCGCTGATTTAATGCCCAGCATATTTGCATACCTCAAGTGAGACCGGAGAGTCTACCCTGTCCCCCCTTAGAATGGCTCCCATGGGAGTATGACCCCCATGTGGCTATGGGCTGAAGCACCAACAGTGGGAGCTCTCCAGACAGCGACAATTATAGCATTGAGGAGGTCACCATTCCAGACTCTTTTGCCATTGGTAAATGGAGGCAGGGCCTCTGAGAGGGGGGTTAAGGGGGTACAGTCGTACCCGGGCCCAGGGTCAAATAGGGGGCCCAGGAGCAAAAAAGGGGGGCCCACCAGCCAAATTCACATGAAAGGAAGGGACCCAAAAGAAACTTTGTACCCGCTGGTAAACTTCCTCTGAGTGGCCCTGCACAGCGGACGTTGACAAGGTTTGCTGATTTGCTGGCCTTGGTCCAGTCCTTGGCGCCTGAAGAATGCTGGCACTGTTGCATGGTTTCCTCCTGTGAATTTTCGGGCTCCTGATTGCCTGGCCACTTCGTTGGAGGTGCTGGGTTTTGGCACGAGCTCCGTCGCCGTTTGAGCAGCATTCGCGTCGAGGTTTTGCATGAGAAGCAGCCTCGCAGTGCTGCTCCTTGCTGGTTAGCCCTCCGCGGGGCTTTAAAGCATGCTGCTAATCAGCTGTAAGGCACTGGTCAGATCGGAGACAAGGACGGCTCTTTAAATTTGGCGTTGGCAGTTAAGGCTGATTGCTTCAGCTTACAGAGCGTCTGGGACCTTCAGAGAATCGAGGAGGCCGGCGAGGGACACCAGTGGAGCCTGCTATGCCGGTGACTTTGCTGGTTTTATTTTTCGCGGATAGAAGTGTTGACCAAAAATGAAAATAGCAGAAAGCGGTTTTATGTGTTTTTATTCCAAATTTCCATTTTGATCAGTTCTAAGTGCTATAAAAGTGTACTGGATAGGTGATATAGGTTGAGCAGTGTTAAGTGATGAATAAAGACATGAGACAGATGCTTTGGTTTAATGTGCCACTTTATTTAAACTTCATGTACGATACAGCTGGCTAGGCAGTTTTTCCTCAGGCCAAGCCATGAGGTAGTCCAGCCTAGCCAGCCTACAGTGGCCAATAAAATGCCAATTAACCTAAGGAAACCGCTCCGCAAGCGCTAGTCTGGGGTAGGCAAAAAAGCTGCCGGCCAAAGGCCAATCAGGCCGACAACCAAAAATTCCTACCCGGCCCCCTAAGGCGACCAGCTACTCTCAGACTATACAACATGCGGGCGGGTTGTACTTTTTGCACTACCAGCTTCCTTTCCATGTCACAACTACAGAGGTTGGTTGTCTTTGAAGCTCAGGCACTGGGCTGGATCCACAGTTAAGAATGTGTGGCGTCGGCTCCCTGTATAACCCCAGAGATCGGGTGGGCTGCCTCATGGTTGCCGTGTCTCATCTCTGCCAATCGCTAACCAAGCAAGGTGTGGCCACCCTGAGTTCCAACCAATGGTGTGTGTGTGTCTTCCTTCTCCCCTCCCAGATGAATCCGAAGCCTACAGCTGACTGGACACCAGAAGCGTAACTAGGGTTTGCATCACCCAGTGCGGGAGGTTAGCGTATCATCCCCATGAACCTCTCGTACGTTGACTGGACCTCTCGCATGCAGAGTTGGGACCAGGCATTCAAATTTGCCTGAAAGCAGAGCAAACATATAATCTGTGAGAATGACCCAATCCAAGCTCTTCATTTCATCCCAGAAACCTCACAGTGGGGACAGGAAGGTGCAGAGGCAGCCATGGCAGCAGGTGGGATACTTACATTGACATGTGGGACGCTGGTGGCCAGCCTGAGCGTTTCTGAGCAGCTGGCCATGGCTTGCTGCCGGCAGGCACTGGCACCGCTCCAGTGCCCACTGAGTCCCTCTGGGACTCAGCAGCATCTTGGCATGATTGCACTGGACTTCAGCATCTCTTACTTCCTGCCCCCTAGTCGTGTTGCAGGCAGCGAGGCCAGCCAGAAGACCGCCTGAAACCATCAGCAAGCCTAGCCTTGACCCCAGGTGGGCCAGGCAGGCATCTCTCCTGCTAGCCTCTCTTTCCGCAAACCAGCATCTCTACAAGACACTTACCTCCATGAGCTGAATTAGGCAGCCGGTTGTCGGCATCTCAGTGAGAAGCGCACACAGTTTCTCACTGAGGGTTGATTCCTAGGAGGAGGAAGGGAGAAGGCAACAGGTGAGAAGGAAAGGAAGGACCCCCTTGGAGAAGAGAAGGGTGGGGAGAATGCCTGAGTGCTCGTGGACACGGCGAGATCAGCTCTCCTGTCAGCAGGACCAGCACTCCCTGCCAGCCCAGATCACCCCCTGCCCACACTGGCTCCAGTCTCAGTGAAGAAGACAAGCCACTAGGTTCCCAGCGCAGAAAGAAGGAGGGAACACAACCCCAGGAAGCCTCATCGCCACCAGAGGGAGAAGTTCAGAAGTAACCTGGGTGTCCAGCACTGGTGTCCCTAGGGGGGTGCGGGGGTGCGTCCTGCACCAGGTGACGCACCAGGGAGGAGTGATAAGCGATTGGAAGCCGAAACTGGAGGTCACTTCCAATTGTGTCTCAGACCTGTTCTGAAGTGGGGGGAGGACACTGGCCCACTCCACAGGCCTCTCTGCACCTCAGAAAAGATCTGAGATAAGATTAGAAGCCTTTTCCAGTTTCAGCTTTCAATTGCGCATCACTCCTCCCTGGTGCGTCACCCAGTGCAGGATACCCCGCCCCCCGCACCCCCCTAGGGACACCAGTGCTGGACACCCAGGTTACTTCTGAACTTCTCCCTCTGGTGGCGATGAGGCTTCCTGGGGTTGTGCTCCCTCCTTCCTTCTGCGCTGGGAACCTAGTGGCTTGTCTTCTTCACTGAGACTGGAGCCAGTGTGGGCAGGGGGTGATCTGGGCTGGCAGGGAGCGCTGGTCCTGCTGTCAGGAGAGCTGATCTCGCTGTGTCCACGAGCACTCAGGCATTCTCCCCACCCTTCTCTTCTCCAAGGGGGTCCTTCCTTTCTTTCTCACCTGTTGCCTTCTCCCTTCCTCCTCCTAGGAATCAACCCTCAATGAGAAACTGGGTGCGCTTCTCGCTGAGATGCCTACAACCAGCTGCCTAATTCAGCTCATGGAGGTAAGTGTCTTGTAGAAATGCTGGTTTGCGGAATGAGAGGCTAGCAGGAGAGATGCCTGCCTGGCCCACCTGGGGTCAAGGCTAGGCTTGCTGATGGTTTCAGGCGGTCTTCTGGCTGGCCCCGCTGCCTGCAACACGACTAGGGGGCAGGAAGTAAGAGATGCTGTAGTCCAGTGCAATTGTGCCAAATTGCCGCTGAGTCCCACAGGGACTCAGTGGGCACTGGAGTGGTGGCAGTGCCCGCCGGCAGCAAGCCACAGCCAGCTGCTCAGAAACGCTCAGGCTGGCCACCACCCTCCCACACGTCAATGTAAGTATCCCACCTGCTGCCATGGCTGCCCCTGCACCCTCCTGTCCCCACTGTGAGGTTTCTGGGATGAAATAGCTCAGAATGGGCCATTCTCACAGATTATATGCTTGCTCTGCTTTCAGGCAAATTTGGATGCCTGGTACCAACTCTGTACACGAGAGGTCCAGCCCACATGCGAGAGGTCCATGGAGGTGATGCGCTAACCTCCCGCACCAGGTGATGCAAACCTTAGTTATGCTTCTGGTGTCCAGCCAGCTGTAGGTTTTGGATTCATCTGGGAGGGGAGAAGGAAAATATGCACACCATTGTTTGGACCTCAGGGCGACCACACCTTGCTTGATTGGCAGAGATGAGACATGGCAACCCTGAGGCAGCCCACCCACTCTCTGGGGGTATATGGGGAGCCCACTCCACACACTCTTAACTGTAGATCCAGCCCAGTGCCTGAGCTCCAGAGCCAATCAACCTCTGTGGTTGAGACATGGAAAGGAAGCTGGGAGTGCAAAAATTAGAAATTGGGCACAGAAAAGTGCCGTTTGGAGTCCCTTTTGGCCGTGGATGTTCCCTCCCAGTTAACCCTTCTTACCCTTCCTCCCGGATGCATCTTGTCCTTATCCTCGGTCATCTTGTCCTTATCCTCTGTCTGCATTTCTTTGAAGTTCCCTGAAAAAAGATAAGGCAAATGTCAGAAGCAAAAAATACAAGTTAATACAGGGTTAATGTTCAGTTGAGGACCAGATTGAAAGCTAGTTGAAAAGAGGCCTATAAGGAGAACTGCAGAAGGGTGGTGTGCAAAGACCTAGAGGGCAGTGTGCAGAAATAGGGACTTGTGCAAAACCAGGGCCTGTAAAAGGAGCTGTTGTCCTGCTAAGGCAGAACAGATCGGAGCAGTTTGATCCAGTTCAGTGAAGTTCTAGGCAGTTGCTGGTTCCAGCCCTGAGCATAAGAGATCATTTCTGCTGAGACGATTGGTGCTGCTGCCACCTTACCAATGCTGAGAAAGACTCCCTCGCTGATCCATCTGCCCGCCGCGCTGGCACCTACCTTATCTTTGCCTCCAGTCTTCAAGCTTGCTGAGAGCCTGGGTTAGGGAAGCTTTAGAACGATAGGCAAGATGTAGGAGCGGGTTCCCCCTTTGAACTTACTTCATTGCTGTCTGGTTCAGATCTGGTTGATAACAAGCTGAGACTCCACTCCACTCCACTCCACACACCCCTTTCACACCACACGTCTCACTCCGCTCTGCCTTTCGCTCCTCCTTTCACGCCACAATCAGAATCGCCCTGCAATTTATGCAGCCCCCAGCAACTGTCAGGTGATGTCACAAAGGGAGGACGTGTCACCAGCCAACTGACTCAAGAGTGGCCAGGGCTCCTCTGGGGTCTTCAAGGTTCTGCTGTCTGGAGGGCAGCTCCTCACCTGTCAAATCTGGATCTTCCTCCTTGAATAAACCAGACAACCCTTTCCTCACCACAGTTTCTACTGGGTCCCTTCCCACATCCCTCATATAACTCTTGATGCCTCCATCTGCTGGAATTGATGCAGGCCGATAGGTCCCTTTCTGTGACCAAGGAGCACAAACCCCTTCTTGGATCTGATCTGCTTGCATGAATCAACTCAGAATTGTGCCAGCTGTAGAGCTGGTGCAGATCTGAGTTGACCCATAGTGGCTGCTGGGGCTTACCCTGGGGCAAGGGAGCAAATGTCTCCTTACCCCAAGGAGTCCTCCAGCAGCCAAAACTCCCCTGCCGGATACAGCGGAGGTTGTATCGCCATGTGGGGAGTTAAGTAGGTTTGGACCATTAATTTGGTGAGGGCAGGGCTGGTGTCAGGAGTAATCTGAGGCCCTTTGCCAATTAGAGGGCCCACCAGACCAGGTGGGACCTTAAGACCAGTACAAGCACCCAGTGTGCCATCAGGGGGTGGATGGGGTTGCTTTGGGGAGCCCAGTGCAGGGTTTTGTCTCAGGGCCCCCAGCAATGTGGCACTGGCTGTGGGTGCCAATTGTCACCATCTCAAATGAATGAATATTACTTCTGAAATTCTTAAAAATTATACGCAACCACTAGGCCCAAATTTCAGATGCTTCCACAGAGATCGTATAAGTAAGCTTCTGCATGCAGGATAGTAGGAACTGTTTCACATACTGTCTTTGAGTAATTTATGTAGTAATAGCACAGGCACAAACACTCAGCTTGCATAAACAACATAATGTGAGGATAATGTGTTTCAAATGAGGCACATCAGGTGAGATCCAATGTCCTGTCTTTATTAAGAAAAAGCAAATTAGTACTTGAGTAAATATTTGGTTCGATTCCCGCAATGGGGTGAGCTCTCGTTGCTTGGCCAGCTCCTGCCAACCTAGCAGTTCCAAAGCATGTTAATGCGAGTAGATAGATAGGTACCGCTTGTGGAAAGGTAAACAGTGCTCCATGTTCCAGCCGCATGCTACGCGCTGCGGCAAGGAGAGTCATGCCGGCCACATGACCACGCTGGCTCTCGGCTTTGAAATGGGGATGAGCATCACACCCTAGAGTCGGTCACGACTGGACTTAATTGTCAGGGGTCACCTTTACCTTTTTTAAAAATATTTGGCACCAAACTTCGAGTCACTGTTTTGTGCCATTCACTGGGTACAGCTGACATTAGAGCAAAACCCTTGCCTGTCAGTGTGTAAAAGGTACAGCTGTTGCATATCACAAGACAAAGCAAAAGGAAACATTTCCTGCTTGTGATGGATGCTACTTTGAAGGACTGAGTGTGGTTTCAAAAATGCATAATGAGAGAGGTCAGGTTGAAAGCAAGCTATTGCGGATTATAATACAGCATCAATTTTCATTTTAGTAAATATGTATAATGTAAATAACGTATCTGCTCCATAAATCTAATGAAAATGCAGTTCATTATTTTGGAAGAGCATTGTTAGCAGTAATAATTCACAAGGCTTAATGGCATAGTAATGACTTGGATGGACAATCATTCATAATGATACTCTCATAAGAGTACAAAAAAGAGTTCATCGGTCATAATACATTTCTTCCATTTATCTGCCTTGAAATTATTATGAATCTATGAACCGGAGCAGTGCTATCCAGATGTCAGCCCAATGCCATAGCAACTGAAAAACTCATACATTACAAATGTGCTTTAAATGCATATGCACTAATAATTTACATATACGCTAATAACTGCAAATCATATGCACCCTAAAAGGATAAATCCAATAAGGGCTCAGCTCAATATAGGGGGAAGTCCTTACATGCAAGTTTTAATGAAATGAATCAGAATCATGCCAAATGCATGGTAGAAAGTGTCGTGTAGGAGACATATTGGTCTCTGTGCTTTAGTTGTGGTCTTTTTGGAAACATCGGGGATGAGTTTCACAATGAGTTTCCTGTTGTGAGTATTCGTGCTGCTGTGGCCAAACACTTGTTATTGGCAATTGACTGTGTAGCAAATGCTGATTAATCATGAACTTGTGGGTTATTCGTGCCCCTGACAGTGTGCACAGATGGCCATGTTGCCCCTGGAAACACTTTCTGATTAAATGGTATTTGTTCATAATGTGCAACAAGAAGATGGAGCTGTATGTGCCTTGAGCGCTTTGTTTATTCAGAGGGAAAGGTGGGATATAAATAATTAAAATAAATCCATCACTCTTGGTCATGAAAAGGACTCATCCAAATAGACAACTCAGTGAGAAGTTCCAGGCACTGTTGTAACAAGCTGAGGTTTGAGACCTTTTTGATTAAAAGTTGAGTGTATCTGTTGATGGCTGTTGGACAGCAATCTTATGACTGATGGTTAATCATGAGATCTGGTGCTAAGTGCTAACCAGGTTGCATCCTGTCTCTCTAGAGTTCCTCTGGAAACACACAAGTTGGGTTGGACTGGATGTTATTGTGTAAAACAAAATTCCCTTCACATAGACTGATCATGTAGAAAATTGTGACTTCGAAAGGAACACTTAGACCAGATCACATAACAAGGATATGTGACAGAAACAGATGCACAGAGTAATTTTGAAAACGTCCTACCTCATATCTGGAGCATTTTGCTGATGCCCAAACAATCAAAGCATATAAAAACCACTAATTGCTGCTACCATCTAGCAATTAAATAGGCAAACAGAACACCTTGACATCTTCTTATGAACATAATCTCAATATTACTCATTTTTCTTTCTTTGGGTATAATATTTTTATGGTATTTGTTTAAAACCTTGTATAAATTAACTTTAAAAAATATTACGTGGGGAGCAAGCCTAGTAATATGGACCCAGCATGACATGAGAAGGCAGAAAACAACCCCACAAGGCACAGTATGTAATTAAAAAGTAAAATTTAATTTGTTTAAAGAACTTGGTCTCCATATGGCATTTAAAAGTAAAAGGCAGAACTGTTCTAAATATTGTGAAAACATAAAAGTAGAAAACTCTCTCTCTCTCATGCACGCGTGCACACACATGAACACACACACAAAAGGAAAGCAGCCTGTTATTTTCTTTGTATAATTTTATTTTAGGCACCTGGTGGGGCCACTGTGAGATACAGGAAGCTGGACTAGATGGGCCTTTGGCCTGATCTAGCAGGGCTCTTCTTATGTTCTTATTTTAGCTAGCAGCGTTCTCCAAACTTGCACATGATTTTCCAAAAATCATTTACTCACCTAATTTCAAACAATATACATCTGGCTACATGTGTGAGACAGGTTTTCTCCACAAGAAATGGAACACATGCATATCCCAGCAGACATGTAGCTTTAGAGAAGATAGTTGACCAAACTTATAGAAATCCAGCCAATATAGGTCAATTCTGTCAGAGTGCACAGAGTACTTTCATGGTGACTGCCGTAGCAGTGAGCTCTATACTCACTGGAGACAGACTAGAGTCTGTGCAATCCTGTCTAACTTTGTGCCCTGGGATGCAGCGAGGCTGGTGCAGGCTGTTTGGCAGATCACGTTTGTTCCCTTCCCCCAGATAAAGCCCCAGCCACCCCAATAGGGCTACTCCAATGTGCGCCAACTATTAATGTGTGCCTGTGTAGCGGCAGCCAGGCCCGGGGAGGGGGATAGGATTCTGGCAGAGCCACCGCCCCCTCCCTTTCCGGGTCCGGCTAACCAATCCCACACCCTGGAACGCCCCATTCCGCCCTCTCCCCGCCCCTCCGTCGCCTAACGGGGAACCTACCCTCCCTGGTGGGTGCTCCAATGGATCTAGGGCGGGGAGAGCGGCGTCAGCCTGTTTGGCAGGTGACACAAATGTGCTGGTCTACAGGATTGGGCTGTAAGGGTCAAAATTCATACAACCCAGAAAGAAATCTGCAATGTGTGTTCATTGTATGAGTCTGACAGCAAGGACATTTGTTTGGCTGCTTTGTGAAGCACTCATTTTTCAATGCGATTGGATATGTTGCCACTCTATTGCCAAGCGTTCTGAGAGGAGGTCAACAGGGACACGCTCACAGGCTTGCAGGAAGCACTTGCCCGTGATCTCAACAAAGCAAAAGCTCTTCCTGTATTACGTATTCGTAGAAGATACAAGTAGAGACACGGGTAGTGACTTCCCTCCATCCCCACCTTTGTTCTGCAGAACGATTCGGGTTCTTGACTCATTACACAGCCTGCTTGGCACAAGAGGGCCCTTCGGGTCGCAGAACAGGTACTAGCTGCAGGGGAAGGGGGGCAGGATTGCAAGGAATTGACTAGTCATGCAGCTTCTTTACCCTAAATTCTGGGTCACATGAGAAAGAATCAGGACCATGGATAGTGCTCCAATTCCAATTTCCCCTTTGCTCTCCCTCTAAAGTAACTTCTCCCCACGGGGCCAGAGGAAGGGTAGTATCTTCTGGTACTATCATCCATTATCTTCTTGGGGCTCTGGAAATGGATATCAGAAAGTGCCAAGAATCCTTTGTGTGAACATAGAACTGACTCTGTCCTTAGATCAGGCAAGGCAATGCAGTATTAAATCTTTATTATTTATATAGTGCCATCAAGGTGCACAATACTTAGAGTGAAAAAATAGACTTCTGCCCCTATACCATTGCCCTTTCCACAGTTCTCCTTCAGGATTCAGAGGCAAGAACAGCTGCTTTCTGATGCTGCCTTCAAGGACCTGAGTAGTTTACAAGCCCCCTCCTGTCAAACCATTGGAACCACGTGTGGGGCAATCAAAACACAAGTGGTGAAAATACGTCACCAGAACCTCAGGGTCAGAAGTCATGCTCTGGAAGATATTGGGGGGCTAAGTGACCCCTCTAGGAACTCCCCCAGAGCCCTGGACCAATAGGAAGGGGTTTCAGACCCCTGGGACCAATGATGTGGTGGGAAATGACACCCATAGGACGTCATTATCCCCTGCCTCTCTGGAAGTGATTTGGGGTGCCATGTAACCCCTCTAGGAACTTCCCCCAGGGCCCTAAACCAATAGGAAGGGGTTTCAGAGCCCAGGGACCAACGACGTGGGTGGATGGGATGTTCTAAGAACATGCCCTGGCATGTCTGAACAACTGGAGAAGTATTTAAACCTCTGGGGAGGGGAAAAACTCACTTCTTGCGCCAGCACATACACTTCAGGACTTACTGAGAGAGCATGGAGACACCCAAGAGGCCTGCAGAGCCCCCCAGTCATACTCCACCGCGAAAAAAGAGGAAATGTTACATTAGTATGGAGTCTGATGATTTTGAAAAACCTTCTCTAGGTCTTATTTACAAACTTGCACAGGATGAGGAGGCCATGTGTTTTCCAAACAATGGTGAAGGTGCTACAAGCACTGTTGCAGAGAGCAAACTCATCCAGAGATGGCCTGACCTAGTGGAAACTCTCTCCATTTCTTCAGAAAGTAAGTCCGTACAGGTAACTACTTACAGGGAGGGTGAACCCTAATGGTGGATGTGAGTAGGCCTGAAAGAAAGGTGTAATCCGTTTTTTAATTCTTTAGGACAGTGGTTCTCAAAGTGGTGGGTTGTAACCCACCTTTGGAACCAAAAGCTGCCCCCTGCCCCCTTAAGGGTGGCAGTGACAATTTTGGGGATTGCTGCCGGCGCTGGGGAAAAAGGTTTTAAAAGATTTGTGCACTTACCAGGGGTCCTGGAGCCCTCCGGAGGGTTCAGGGAAGCCTAAGCTACCCTCTGTAGCCCCCCCCCCCGAGCTTCAGTTCACCGCTCTGTGACAATTTTATTTATTTATTTATTTATTTCTCACATTTTTATACCTCCCTTCCTCCAAGGAGCTCAGAGTGGTGTACATATTTCCTCCCCCTCCTTTTTTTTTTTTTTTTTTTACAAAGCTCGGGGGGGGGGCTGCAGAGGGTTAGCACAGGCCTCCCCGAACCCTCAGGACCCCCGGTAAGTGCACAAATCACCTTTGTTTCCTGGCGCTAGCAGCAATCCCCAGGATCGCTGGCCCCGCCCCCCCAGCACTCAAAGTTCTCCTCGTCTTGCGGGGAGAACTTTGAGAACCACTGCTTTAGGACACCCTTGTGGAGGAAGAAAGCCCGCCAAGCCCCAGTTCACAGCGAAATCTGGTTTCATCAGAGAACACTGATGAAGGCAACCTGAAGGCAAAATATTTTTACTTACTGTACCTCTGCGTAAGCCTACAGGTCACCTATGGGTCTCTCAGATATACGCCAGCCATTATGGTGTCACATGTCTGAGGAGAGAAAAGGGACAGGGAGGTTTTGAAAAGAGGGGATACGATCCGGCATGCACAACTGCCACTAGATCCACCTCTTGTCTCCCCTCCCCTAGATCCACCCCCTGTCTCCCCTCCCCACCCTCCTGGTTCCTCCTCCAACATGCTCTGTTACTCCCCTTCCCTGCCCACGAACTGCCTCCTCCGCCAGCTTGCCTGCACCAGAGCAGGTTGCTGGCTGCAGCAGGTTTGCGGTGGTGCTCAGAAATGGCTGCTGGTGCGCTCTCCACGCATTGTTGGCAGCTGATTTTTGATAGCGGGGTAGCGTCCCTCTGCCGTAAATCAGATGTTAGGATGGCTGTCATACCAGCCTATCAACTGTAAGGAAGCTGCTCTATGTGGTAAGATGCTGTACAACCTCAGGAATACTGTGAGCACAAGCTAATGGTAATAAATTGTCCATTAGTTTCACTCACAGTCCAATCCACACTTATGTGTCCTTACATTTCACTGGGAACGTAATGGGAATATTGGGAACATATTCTGTGCCAAAGTCTGTCATCACCAACTCCCTCCAGCTAGAAATGGTATAGTCCAGGAAGAACCCATTATATGCACATGGCTGTATGCTGAAAAATTGCAGATTTTTTCCAAAGGTTGCTAATGACTTAGAAGTACAACAACCTGGGAGAGTTTCTCTGGTGCAATTGTGAGAGCAAAAAACTTCACTGCTTGCAATACAGAGCTGAATACATATATGACTCCTAGCAGAATGAGTGCTTTGCAAATGAGGTCTTCCTCTGAAGACTCAAAAACTACCACAACTAGAGAGGATGCTGGATGGAGCAGAATTTAGGGAAGGTTTTATGCATAAGATTTTACTCATACAGAGAGTTGGATTGATTGGCATCTTTGGGTCATAAAAGAGTCCTGAAAGGGCCTCTGCAGCATGGGGACAGCAACATGTTGGGCAGTCCAATCCTGCCTAAGGATCTGCCCGGCAGCCCAGGTCTACTTGGGGAAGGGGATGCTTGTCCCCTTCCCCGAGTGTAAATGGTGCTGGGGCCAATCGGCCTCCTCGGATTTTAACCAGCGAAATCACTGGCGCAAGTCGGAGGAGGCCGTGTAATGGCCCAGTTGAGCGGCGGGGGTCAGGATACGACTGAGGCCGATCCCCGCCCCCTCCCAGGTCAACTGGGCCTATGGCCGCCCTCCCTTTGCCCCCAAACGGCCCCCCCGTCGGCTGGATCCTTACCTGGGTCCTCTGGCGGGTGGGCGAGGGCTTGGCCGGCGTAGCAGGGGAGGCCGGCCTTTCGCCTTCCCTGCTCTCGAGTCATCGAAAAAGTGCCTTACGGCACTTTTGTGACGTCTTCAGCTGATGGAACGCTCGTTCCGCCAGCCGCAGTTTGCGCAGGATTGCACTGTGAATATATATATATATATATATATATATATATATATATATATATATATATATATATATATATATATACATACACACATACACACACACACACACACACACACACACACATACACAGAAAACTAGCACGTCAGGGAGAAGGCTAGGCTAAATCTTTCTTCCTGATATGCTACCACCTGTCAGTGTGTGGGGTTTTTTTCCCCACAGATGAGTAATTAATAGCAAGTAAAGCAGGGAACAAAACACATATACTGTGCCAAAGCCTGTCATCACCAACTCCCTCCAGCTAGAAATGGTATAGTCCAGGAAAAACCCTTACCGCTTTGTTAGGCTGATGTGTGAACAGGCCTTAACTAAGGAATTGTGACTCCCTGAAAGTGGATTATCAACTTCTTACACGTTGAGGCAGGTTTTGATGGAGTATATATGTTTTGTCCTTTTTGAAATAACAATTTATTAATGTTTTAAATATATAGAGGTGTATGTATGTGTGTCTACAGAAACAAGGTCATGAATAAATAATTTGACTTTGACATCTCTACTAATTTTATTCAACTGTCAATATAAGCCAAAGAGGCTCCATCATCTAATACAGTTTAATACCAAACATTCCAAAACTGCTGACCACATTTGTTCAGATAATTCACACTTTCCTCCTGTATGCTAAACAGTCTTTTCCCCAAAGACAGTATACACATTTCATAGACACAGGACCCAATTCTAACCAACGTTTCAGCAATGATGCAGCCCTTTCATTGCAATGCATTCTGGAGCTATTTTGGGAGAGGGAGGGGGAGTCACGCAACCCAGAAGAGGTTTCTGGAGCGTGATTTCAGCTAGTACTGTATAAGCAAGAACATGCAGCAGTTTGTAGTAAAAGGTAAGCAAACCGCTTTTTAACTTTCCCCCCCCCCTTTGTTTAAACATTTTAATGTTGGCCTTGGTATCCGCGGATTTCAGTATCCACGGGGGTTCCGGGGGTTCTTCGGTATCTGCGAAGCATCTGCGGTGAGACAAATCCACGGATGCTGAAGTCGCGGATATAGAGGACCAACTGTACTGTATAAAGGAGTAGTTTCCAACACTATGCAAGGATGCCAGTGCAATCCTGTGCGTGTTTACTCAGAAGTAAGTCCCACTGTGTACTTTGAGCCTTGCTCTCAGGAAAGTGTTATAGGATTGTAACATAACTGTTTCTTGTAAAAAAAAAAAAAGTTATCACCTGCCAATCCCAAAGCATGTGTGCAGAGCTGGTCTTGTCCTTGTTGCATCACCACCATTTCATTGTAATAGCATCCAACATGCTCTGAAGAGTAGTTTTGTTGTCTTGATCTCAGATGAATGTCTGCTGATGTAAACAGAGATATTATCAATGCATATTTTCACTGAGCTGGTTGTGTATCCACTCCAAAGCCCTTCAGCCCAGATTGTTCTTAGTTGAACCAACAAAGAAGCCTAATAAGATTGCATAGTTTTACAAATAATTAGTGTATAAATTATCATTAAAGTTTAGTCAGATACAAAAAGGACCACACAAATTAATCTCCCAATTGCTTCTCTTTCTCTTGTCAAGTTCCTTGTGGAAAAGAAGCCTCTCTTTGGGGGAATTGAATAGTTAATTTTGTCTGACGCAGGAAGCCCTGTGGTTCAGAGATAGCTGTTGCTGAATCACTTGGTTCTTGCTATATTAGTGGTTAATACATATTTTAGCATGTATGTGCAAGCACATAAATGCGAAGAATGAAAGGAATGAGTCATAGGAGAGCCTGAGGACAACTGACAGCCAAAACACTAATATTTCCTGTGAATATTTTTTGTTGCTAGTTATAGTTTATTATCACACTTTTGCTTGCAAAATACGAGGAGGCAGGAGAATTTATTCCAGCTGCTTTCCGTATTCCTCCTGACTCTAGTTGGAGCCATCAGCAGATAAAGGGGACTGTGGTGGAGCGTTGAGCATTCAGTGAGAAGCAGGGCCGACGATGAGGGAAACCTTGTCTACTGTTGCAATAGGAACAGTAGCTATTAAAAGAGATTAAAAGAGGGAATATATGGGTGGGGAGGGGGGAGGAACAGGAGAGTGTCTGGGAGGGGAGGAGGGCGACATGGTGGGTGGAACGGGGTGGATATTGCAACAGCGACTTGTGCGATAGCCTGGTCCTGTTTTTTCCATTCCCTCTCCCATACTTATCTTGGACCTGCGCCAACAAAGTAGCTGATGCAGATCTGAGGTGACCCATTGGGCGATTGGAGGCTTACCCCAGGGTAAGAGAACAAATGTTCCATTACCTGGAGGAGACCTCTATGACTGCTGCCCCCGCAAGATGCAGTGCGCGGTCCGATGGTGCAGCTGCATCAGCGGGGGGGAGTGGTTGTTTTAGTTAGGATTGGGCTGTAGTAAATCAGGTACATATTTCAGCAAAAACGTTTCACCTTGCCCACTGCTGGTTTGGCTTCTCCTGTATTATTTGGAACATTTGTATTACAAGAGTCCTACCCACATATGCAGATTCATCCTTCAGGGCCTACTTAATTAAAGGTCTGCTAATTGCTTTTTGCATATTAAATACTCTGTGGGGTAGCAGTTTTTCAGAAGTGGCAACGGCAGCAGGGGGGGAGTGGAGATGGGCTGAGGGATCCAATTTGGTTTATTTTCTTTGATGTAGTCCTCTCTCTCTCTCATGCTCGCTTTCCAGGAAAAATTTACCCATATGGTGTTAAATTACATGCATTTTCTGCAAGTTCATGATTGGGATGAACTTAGTTGGTTGTTGTAAGCAAGACGCTTTGTGTTGCTGAGTGGTCGCTTATTATTCCTGATCCTGCTTTATTACAAATAACTTCAGAGGTGACCATCAAGTTATGGGGAAATGCCAAGATTAGGAAGAAGCACTGTGAACCCAATTCTGAGGAAAAGTAGTCATGCTTGAGGTTGTAACGATATGCAAACTTATTTGGGAGTGAGCCCCATGGAACACTTCTTCCATTGAAATGAATGGTCCTTAAGTGAGTCACAATTAATTTATTTCACTTATTTCAGTTAGGGAAATATGATTCACTATCATCAATGGGAAATGGTTCAGTAGGCTACATGTGTGGTCTGGCCCTAAGTAAGTAGTAACACAGCACAGCACTAGCTAAGGCTGCAATTCTATACAGTACATGCTTTCCTGGGAATATGTCTCATTAACTCAGGGCACAATCCTTCCCAGGCTGGCATAAGACAACTGCTGCATAGGACATAGGACAACTGCATAGGACAACTGTTGTAAAAGCTACTGTAAGGCAGTTGTGCCAGCCCCAGGCCAGTGCAGAGGCCTACACTGGCCCCTGTGGGCCAGATCTAGACAGTGTGCAGTGGCTGGACCGTGCGACGCAGGGACGGGGGAGGGCGTTCCGGGTGGGTGGTGGGCGGTTCAGGCTTGGGAGGGGGTGGGATCAGCGGTGGCAGCACACGCACGTATCCTATCCCCCTCTCAGGCCCGTTTCTCCTGACATGGGCCTCCAGAAGTTACGCCAGCTAAATAGTTGGCATGGATCCGAGGAGACCCGTTTGGGTGGCTGGGGCTTTACCCGGGGTAAGGGAATGAATGTTCCCTTCCCCCAAGGTGACCTCCAAGCCCGCCTCTTTGCGCCCAGGATGCAGTGTTGGCTGCACTGACGCTGCAGCACCAGGCATAACGTTAGGCAGGATCTGAGTAGACATGCATAAGCTTGGGCTGTAAATGAGCTTCATAAAACTGTGATAAAAAACCCATCAAGAGATAGAATAAGAAGCATACTTTTTCCCACCAGACATACAATGCCCTTCATACAGGCCAATCTTCAAGACCTGCTTAACCTGTGAACAATACCCGCCATTTCCTTTCCCATTTGTGAGGCGAGAGACTCATACCTGATATGTGGGGCAGATTTCCATGATCTTTTTTGATGGCACAACTAGATCATGCTTATGCTTGCTTCTGCCATAGGAATGGTTACATGTATGTTACTTTTGCGTTCAATGCACATGCTTGGGGGCTGAAGAAGATTGCCAACACACATTTTGCCGTAGTGAAAAACACAACTATCTTGATATACCAGAATGGACTTATATGTGCAAAAGTGTAACGTGGAAATAATTGGCCCTTTGTCAACATTGCTTTACTGACTCTCAAGGTCTCCTGTGGGCATCAGTGGAGAAAATTGCCACTGGCGCCTTGTCTGTTGCACGCAACTGTGGTTTCGTGCTGCTCTTGCTGCATGTCATTTCTCATCATTATTTCCTCACAGCTGCCTACACAGAGGCAAAGGGCACAAAAGAAACTGACATCAGTATGCCTGGTACTCCCTGTTGGGCAGTTGGTCTCTTGGAATGCAGTTCAATGCACACGGGTGGCTGGGTCCCCCTCCTGTGGTGGCATTCTGAAGGGGCTTGTCATATGATGGACTGGGACATTTCTCTGGAAATAGAGACAACCGAAGGGGAAAGGGAACCATCACACCTTACTCTGTGAAGGAACATAAGCTGACAGCTCTGTAGGGGTTTGATATGCAGGAGACAGTCGCTTGAGAAGCCCTGCTGGAGACTTTTCTATATGGGATGGTAGGAAACTGAACCCCCTAAACTAAACTTTGCAGAACGAAACTGGAAATCTAGAGCTTATTTCTCCCAAGATGTCCCCCTCAGTCTTCCCGATTCAGTTGACCTGTAAGTGGAATGTTGCAGCTGTCTTTGGTATTCTTGTCAGGAACATAGCACAAACAGACAAACTTTCTGTATTGGACCCAGCAAATTTCGGAAAAGCAACAAAGGTGAGTAGGCTGGTAGGCAATCTGATAGATCCATCCTGGGTTTGTTTGTTTGTTTGCTTGCTTGCTTGTTTCTTTTATTAGTGAGATGTCCATCAAATTGGAATGTCTATGGAAACGTGGCTATAATGACGGGTTGTTGCTGGCTGGGTGGACAAGTGCCAGCCCTAGTGTCCTTTCCCAGCTGATTTTGCTCCACCTTCCTTTCCATTAGTCTCTGCTCCCTCCCTCTTCCATGTGACCCTTCCATCAGCTGTTCCTCTGCCCTCCTGGCCTGCTCAACTGTAGCCCATTGTCAGTCCAAGACTTGTCAGCAAGAACAACCATCAAATCAAATGTATGTAAGTGTGAGCTAAGGATGGGTGAATCCTTGTCTAATAAGCAGCCTTTGATTTTGGTTTGCTTCACACCTGGAGACAGCTGTGGCCTAAGCTCAGTGACTTTTGCCACCCTCCTTCTTTGGGTAGATGCACATGCTCCACCTTGCACGCACGCACACACACACACACACACACACACACACACACACACACACACACACACACACACACACACACACACCTCCACCCTCCTCCTCTTCTTCTCCATCCTTTCATCCCTCTCTGATTCAACTCCCTTTTCAAACAGGCTGAGCCAAGCAGAGAGTAGAAGTGGAAGTTATCTTCCACTCTGCCCACCCCAGCCTGTTTGAAAAGGGAGCCATGCCAGAGAGGGATGAAGATCAGCTGCCACTGCCATCCCTTCCTGATCACTCTGCAACTGGGGAGGGGGGCAGCAGTTGAAGAAACTTCTGCCAGCTGAGAGCTTCTTCAGCCATCATCCCTTCCTATCCTGATTTCCACTTCCCCCCCTCCCCATTCTGGCTTTGGAGAATGATTGGGAAGGGGAAGAAATGGTAGAGGCCCAGCTCAGGTTGAGTGAATGGCCAGGCACAGTTGCGTTGCTAGCATTGGCAGGAGGGGCCCCCCTGGCCCCTGCACTCCCAGAAGACTTCATTTCAAGCCTTCCAGGACACAGGGCAGGCGGGAGGGCCCACAAAACGTGCCAATTTCAACGTGTTTATGCTCTGCTGCTGCAAACACAGCCCTCTGGCTGCAAAAAAGCAGCCATGGAGCACAAAAATCCCACTGCGGCTCCTTCTCGCAAGGAGACCGCGGTTGTCACCCTGGGCATTGCATTCCCCGCCCCCTCCATAGTGACACCACCACTGGCCAGGCATGTCACTGGCAGAGGTGGGGAAAACCATTGAGTGTACACGGCATCCCCTGCCATTCCACCTGAAGTGACTGCTTCACCTTGCCTCATGGATGGTCCAGCCTGCTTGGAGAATTTATCCTTGCTTCCCCATTCCCTGCACTGTCATTCAGTAGTGTTTGACAGGTTTATGGAGGAAAGATCCATCACAGGTTACAAGCCATGATGGGTATATGCAAGCTCCTGGTTTTAGAAACAGGCTATCTCTGAATGCCAGATGCAAGGGAGTGGCAACAGGATGCAGGTATCTTGTTGTCTTGTGTGCTCCCTGAGGCATCTGGTGGGGCCACTGTAAAATACAGGAACCTGGACTAGGTGGGCCTTTGGCCTGATCCAGCAGGGCTCTTCTTGTGATCTTATGTTCCAGACAATAGCTTTGCTGGCTGTTGTCACTTATCTATGTATTCAACTGATGCGAGCACCAAAAAACCCCTGACATATTTTTATGTCCTCCGCCACTCCTTCCTGAACCCCCTGCCTTTTACCCCATCCAAATCCGTCCAAGAATCACGGAGATACAGCCATTTTTAGCAAAGCGGACTTTAAATTCGGCTTATTTCCGCTTTGCGCACCATTCTGACAGCTGGCGCGTGCCCGCCAAGGGCAAAAGTTCACCGGCATGCGCCTCACACGAGCCCTCCAGACCCCCAAGAGAAGCAGCAGCAGCAAAAGTTCACCCTGTACCCTTTTAATCCTTTAAGCCTGTTAACCCACTAAGCCTATAATCCTCTTTTGGGCGTTCAGCCAAGACTAGCAGACGGCGTGTGCCGCTTATTACCTGACCTGACTCTAACCTCTCGCCTTTTCACACTGACAGCCGGCTTTCGCTAACTCGGCTCCATTTGACAGCTTTAAAGGGGCAGTGCTCTATTTCGATGGAATGAAGATTCTGAAGTTTTTCTCGGTTATTTGGGGGTTCCCTTCGGGGTTATGTGTCCGGATCTTTTAGGAGGTCATCGGGGGTCTCTCTAGGGATGGGATCCACACGGAATGGTCCCGATCCTCTCGCTTAGCTGGGGTAAGCCTCATGCTGAGTGGAGAGGCTCCTGGAAGCAGCGCAATAGATTTGCAGCCATTAAAGAAGTCCCGTTCGAGGCGAGGACATCCTGCTTGGGGTTCCGGGGAACGGAAACATGGAGATCGGTTCGAGGCCGTCTACCCCCTTCCAGCGCGAACACAAGAGGTCAAATGTAGGCAGCCCGGGGGGCGCCTCCTGCCATAGATCTGTGCTGCAGGGAGTAGGAGAGACCATTTTAAAACCACATAACCCAAGCTAGTCAGCAACGGCTTCCAATTCTGTGCTGCTCTCAAATGGCTTCCTTCTACCTGGGAGGCTAGCTGGGGGCAGGGAATCCAGGGAACTCCTGATGCACCATGAGAACTCAGACTGCCACCATTTCCTAAACTTCAAACCTAACTCTTTGTGTGTCTCTCCTCTGTCAATCACAGCCATCCCCCACATCCTGGAATTATTGTCTCTGCCTTCCTTTGTCACTATTATTCAAATGCCTATCTCCTGCTGCCATTTCCCTGATTGCAACTTGTCCCTCTGTGCATGCTACCACTATCTCACCTCCCATTGTTCCTGTTTTGCCTTGCTACAATGATTTCAAATGCTAATCCAGTTACCTGCCTTGCTCTTGCCTGATTGACAGGAACAATTCAAATGTCCTCAACTGTATACCTGGTGCCATGGGGCAGGGACCTATTGTGTGGCACTTTTGGCTATCTAATTGGAAATACTGCCTTTTGTGTTAAGCAAGCTTCTCAAAAGGACTCATTCATAAAACTCCGGAAAACCTCGCTTCACCTGAAGTGGGGGTCTAATCCTATTACCTCCTGCCACCCAGTACCCCCACCCATCATACCATTGGTTCCCAGTTGCACAAAGCACCACACTTGTCATTGGTTCTTTTAATAAAGTTTATCTTTTATTGGTTCAAAGTTTCACACGCTGCTGCTGTTCTCATTGGTGTAAAGTTTCAATCCAACTTCCTATTGGCTGTATCGATGTGCAACTTCTTGGATCCTTTCCCTCATTGGCTCTCCTTTATTATGTATTCTTGTAACAATGAACTCCATGATTTTGTATGAAATAATGTATGTATATAAACTTTTGTATTGATTGTATATGTTACACTTTCTGCCTTGCTGATCGTGTCCTTGGCTAGCCGAGTAAAAGATCTTCCTTTTTACAACGTTGGTCTATTTTGAGCTCTATTTTTTGGCGCCTCTGCAAACTGCAGATCTCTTCCCTTTCTCTCTCTCTTTTCCTTTTTGGGTACCCTCTCCACCCCCGGAGTCAGGTGTCTGCTCACCGAATCAAACGAGCTGAAATTCACTAGCACCTTTGAGTGCTCACAACAGTTTGGCGACCACTTTGGGGACGATTCGGTCTGTCTGTGGGAGAAGAGGGAGATTTGGGGTAGACGGATCTCCTAACCATCTTACCTTCTCCGCAGCAGCTCAAAGGAGCACGGCACCTCGGAACAACTGAGCGTAAGGAATTCTTGGACTGTCTGAGAATTTTTCTGAGCAGGGTGGTGGTTAGAATCATGATTGAGGTATCTTCCTGTGTTAGTTGGTTTTCTATAAACGGAATGGCCACAAAATAGATCTTCCTTTCTTGTGACTAGAACATCCAAAAATGCTAATGAACCATTGTCCTCCTGTTCCATGGTGAATTGGATGTCTTCACAGAAGCTGTTCAGATGTTTTAGAAATATTTTTAATTTTTCTTCCCCGTGTGGCCATATACAGAAGACATCATCAACATATCTCCACCACACCTCTGGTCTGTATTGGGATGACTGAAAAATTCTTTAATTAATTCCCTGGCTTATCGAGCCATAATGATATGTGATAAGGACACCCTGGAGCAGGAAAAGCAAGTTCTGTTTGAGACTCTGAGGGCTAATGGTTATTCCCTTACACAAATCAAGAAATGTTGGACACAACAATATAATAAAATTAAAGCAAGAAGAGAAGGCACCAATACCAATACAGCTAATAAGGTAGTAGAGACTACCGAACCAGAAATTAAGGAAGAAAAAATTTGGACCTGTTTACCATTTGTCAAAGGTGTGACGGACAAAATTGCCCGCATATTGAGACAAGGCAATATTAAAACAATTTTTAAGCCCACCCAAAAAGTGGATCAGATATTAGGGAATCCCAAGGATAAAAGACCCGCATTATCTAACCCAGGCATCTACAGGATCCCCTGCTCCTGTGGGAAGGAATACATCGGCCTAACGCGGAGATCGATTGGCACCAGATTGGGGGAACATGAGAGATCGGTAAGACTTAAGCACCCCGAATTGTCTTCTGTGGCAGAGCATGCCTTGACTACGGGCCATGCCATCCAATTTGAAGAGACCAGTAGCCTGAAGACAGAGGGCAACATGAGTATTCTTTGTTACCTGGAAGCCATTGAGATAAGTAAGAGACCTGTACAACAATTAATTAACAGGCAACAGGACTTAAGTTTTATCAATAAAGTATGGTTCCCTATTATTCGCAGACAAACATTAAGAACCAATGGGGCAGGGGCGTCGCGACGACGTGCGACACCCCTGAGCGGGGGCGCGCGTCACCCTTAAGGGGGAGGCTCCGCCCCCGCGCGTGACGTCACGCGCAGGAGCGGAGCGCCCTCCCCGCTCCATTTTTGGCTCATTTTAGAGCCAAACGGACCCAGGGGAGGGCGGGCGGGCCCACCTCCGCCGAAAAAATGTAAGTGAGGGGCATCGCGCGTCACCCCTATACGCGCGACGCCCCCCGGCGGCCCGCCCCCCCGCTTCCCCCCGTCGACGCTAGTGCAATGGGGTAACACAGAGATTATCCCAGGATAATGCAGATGCAATAGTAGCTACTAGTAATGATTAATGACTAGAAAGGCATTATTTTATTCATTTATTAGGTTTTGTAGTTCAGAAGGTTAAAAATGGTACAACTGTCATTAAGGTATTACCCACAATAAGAGTCAGAACATAATAAAGAAGTGAAGTCATCCTGTACAATTAGGGTATACTGACAGCTGTCATCTTAAATGCATGAGAATAGTTTACTTTAGTCAATGGTTCTTACAGCCTAAATGCAATGAGAATAGCTTGCTTCAGTCATTGGTTCTACTGCAACTTTAAAGTGTAAAGCATGAACAACTACTGCAGTACTTGCAGGATCAGTTGCAGCGCTGATTGAAGACTTCCGTGTCAGTTCCGTTTCCAATCGCTTCGTTCCCGCGCTTTTGCAATACAAAATAACGAACTGTTGCGCTGACTCTAGCTACCATCTACCAGTCTCTGGACTGTCCTATGATTATGTTTCTGGATGTGAGAAACGAAACGTCGGGCTACACTTTGTCCTAGCTTTGGATTTTAAATGATTTTTGCCTGTTTGCCTTGCTGGAGAAATCCGGAGATCGCTGACAGGATCGTCTGTCATTTTAACTTGGCTGGACTTTGAATGTTGTTTACATGGCTTCTACACCCGTGATTCCTGTTTCGCTACAAATCGTTGCTGGCCATGAGAGCTTTTGTTCTAAAATTTAAAATAAAAGTTTAATGTAAATATACAGTCGGACCTTTTTATCCACGTTTTTTTTATTCACAGATTTGACTCAAGGATGGCAAAACTGTGGAAGAGGGAGTCCAACCGCACTACATTACCTCTTTTTTCATTGTTGTCGGAGGCCTGCCATCCACTGCCAGCCTCCTGCCCGTGTCCAAACCGCTGAAAAATGCAACCGGGAGTCTCTGGCGCCATTTACAGGTTGCTGCCAGTACTGGCTTTTGTTTTTTCAGTCAGTTTAAACAAATTCAGGAGGAGGGAAGTGGCGAAGATGCTGGGAAAAAAGGTAATGTGGCACCGCTCCTGACCCCCCCCCCCGGATTTCATATAACACTGATTTTCTTATCCACTGTGGTTCCAGGAACAGAACCCCAGCGGATAAAAAGGTCCGACTGTATTTAAGAATTTAAATGCTTCTTAAATATTGCGGCTCTCAAACATCTCTCTTGCGGTTCTCAAACATCTGAAGTTGATCGTATGTGGCTCTTATTTTAAGCAAATTTGGCCACCCCTGTTCTATACCCAGAATGGCCTCATTCAAATGAATGGATACTAACTGGTGTTAAGCCATTACCAGTGAAGCTGCTGTACTGAGAGTACCTCATGATATGAAAAATAAGCTTGACTCTGTTATAAAATCCAGGAAGCCCTCACTGAAAGGCTAGGCCGTTTACTTAAAGAACTGAGTTTTTTATATCTTCATGTTCTTAATGGGGGCGATCATATGCTTACCTAGTTAGCAGCATTGAGTGCAGTTACCAGGATGCTGTGGAACATCACCGCAAACCACCTCTCAAACACTGACATTGAACTTGGTAATTGAATTGCTTTTATGAGGCAAGTTGTTTTCTAATTGCGGTGATTCCACTTAAGGAAGCCTACTATGGGGCTGGAGTACAGTTGCCAACTCAGACTAAAACACTTCCTGGAGATTTATTTTCCAGCCTGATGTAATATTGGAAATTCCTGGAATCCCTGTTAAAATCTCCAGGATTGCTTTCAGTATCACAGAGATCTCAGTATCTCAGAGATTGATACTGATTCTTGGAGACTCTAGACCAGTCCTGGAGGGTTGGCAACCCTAGGCTGAAGGGTGACCAACCAATTGTAACCAAGTCATTGATGCAATTATTCTTTGGGCGCAATCCAAACCTACTTAGGCCGCCATTGTAACCAGTGCCCCAGTGAAAACGGGAGGCCCCAGAACGGAAAGGGGATTCAAATCCCCTCCAAAAGGGGAATTCAAAGGGGATTTGAATCCCCTTTCCGTTCTGGGGCCTCCCGTTTTCGCTGGGCCGCAGGTTACAACGGCAGCCTAAGTAGGTTTGGATTGCGCCCTTTGTGTGGAAATGTGTTTGTTGCCTTTATTTAACTGAAAATAAGTTTAATGTAATAAACTTTATATTTACTAATCTTTACACATACTAATCTTAGCTTTATGCTATTAACAGCCCAACCCTAACTAACTCTCCGCATGGTGATGCAGTGGTGTCAATGTGGCTACCGGGGTATCCCACAGGGGAGTTATGGCCTCTGGAGGCCTCCTTGGGGCAAGGGAACATTTGTTCCTTTGCCCCAGCAGCCACCATGGGTCAACTCAGACCTGCACCAGCTCTATAACCAGAAGCGTCACTAGGGCGCGCGCCGCCCTAATGACCCCTGTGCTGCCCAACAGCCGGCCGGCGAGGATGTCTCTGGAGCCGACAGCAGCGGAGCCTCCGCTGCTGCCAGCTCCGGAGACATCCTCGCCGGCCGGCTGTCTTGGGCAGGAGGAGGCCTCGGAGCGTCCGCCCTCGGAGGAGCTCCAAGGCCTTCTGAGGGAGGCCCGATGCGTGACGACATATTTATAAGGTTTCACGCATGCGCAGTACGTTTCTGAGGGCATGCGCTAAACCTTGTAAATATGACGTCGCGCATCGGGGTTCCCTCAGACCGCCTGCATGCGACGCACGGGTGCACGCGCGCGACCGCGCGTCACCCATTGCACGCGTCGCCCCAAGGCGGTCCGCCCTTCCCGCCACGCTCCAGCGACGCCTCTGTCTATAACTGGCACAAGTCTAAGTCGATCCATGCAGACAAATCATGCTCCTCATGGGGAAAGGTTCCATAAGAGTATTGTCAGTAACGAGGGAAAATTCTAATGCCGATCTATGCTGTGTTTATCTGCCCCCCTTTTGTGTAGTGTTTCCTACCTGTCATAACCTAGGCTTGGCTAAAAACTTCCCCCTCTTCTTGATAAGTGATGTTTTGTCGATGTTGTTTGCTTTGTTATGTTATGCTGGTCTTTGAAAGTTAATAAACTATTGCAGCGTTTCTCAAAGTTCTCCCCGCGAGGCAGGGAGAACTTTGAATGTTTGCGGGGGCGGAACCAGCAGTGGAGGTGATCCAGGGGAAACCGGTGATCACGAAAACCGGTAGCGCCCGAAGATCACTGTTTTGCAGCGATCTGAAGATCGGGGAGGCCTATAGAGATTGGGGAGGCACAGGCCTCCTCAAAGCTCCCCCAAGCCCCGGTAAGTGCCGCAATGGTGGTTTCGGCAATTTGGTGGCGGTGGCGATCCCTTGGATCGCCGCCGCCATGCTGTTTGAGAACACAGTTTGAGAACCACTGAACTATTATATTGCAGGCAAATTGGAAATGGGAAGGGGGTTAGAATTTGGCAGGCGCTGCTGCTGCTAAACCCACTCCCTTACCGGGCCCAAACTACCCTCCTCCCTGCCCCATGTCCTCTCCATTCCACCCACCCTCTACCCTCCCCCCGCCCCATTCCACCCCCTGTGCAGCCTTACCTGCTCCAGTAGATGTCCCCAGTTCTTTCGGAACGCGAACCCGGCCACTCGCTGCTTGCGACGGTGGCCAGGCCATGTGTGCCACCATACATGTGCCACATGTGCCAGCATTTGCAACTGCCATAAAGCACATTATGCTGGCAGAACACACGTTCCACCAGCATAACAGCTTGATAGGACTGAGCCATAATAACCAGTTTCTAAGGGGTTTCTTTCACTGTGTTAAGGTTGCGTTTATCAGTAAATGTTTCTTAGGACCAAACTAAGATGTGATGGTGGCTGTTCCAAATGTTTAAACACAGAGAGCTCTGCCAATCAAAGAGGGGGAAAAAAGAGACTGTGTGTGTGTGTGGGGGGGGATATCTGATTTTAAAAGCCAGACTAGAGAATGTGACAACGCCAGTTCTGTGTGTTTAGGTATGGAACTTCACCTACCATGTAGAAAGAGTGGGGATTGGATTTTAAATGCAAAGGGGTCATGCAAGGGGGGAGTGCAAAACCCTCCCCCTGCCCACAGCTTATCTTCATGCAGCCCCTCTCTCTCCAGCCGGTATTTTTCCAGTTGGGATTCTGATGCGAAAAGTGACCTGGGTTGAGAGGAAAAGGCTTAAGGATAGAAAGAGGTAAGTCACAGGCAGGAAGAAGTTCCACTTGTTCATCATTCGTATGTTCCTTTTGTTTTTATAATTTGCTCCTCCCCCCCCTTCTTTGTGGTTGGGGCAGTTTCATGTACCACCACATGGAACCACTGCTTTCACATCTTGTTTGGCCTTCAGAAAATGATCAAATAGCAGACTTCAAAGCTTTGCCTCATGTTACCTTTTGTTCCATTCTCTCTGTCTCTCTCTTTTTGCCACATTTTCCTCCAAGACCTTTGCCCTTGTGACTTTGGGGGCTCCTTCACGTTATGCAAGTAAATTACTCAGCGACTCAACACTAGATGACTCATAGTTGAATGTGTGAATAGAGCCAATGGGAAAAAGTATTGTGTTTGAGATGATGTGGGGAGCTGTGACAATTCTGTGAGTGGCACTTGACCTGTGACAGCTCATTCAGAGATGGAAGCGAATCCCTCCACGCTGCAGGCCTCCTGTGATAAACCTGCCAGTGTGAATCTGTCCTCAGTGTCTCAAGCTCTCTTGTGCGTCCACAATGAAACGAAAGCTGTAGGGATGGAGTCATCTAGCAAGTCAAATAAATGTGTATTGTGAACAACCAGTTCAAGGTCCTATGAGACTTGAATGATGGAGGGTTTGAAGAACCTTCACTAATTGACAGGACTGTCGCTATTGCCCAGTTTTAATCCTTTCAGAGGAAGAGAGACTTTGCTTTTCCATTTCTCTGCACCCCTTTTGCCCCTTTGGCATTTTTATGTGTGAAGTCTGTGGCCCCCGGGGGACCCATGTGTCTTGGTTGCTCTGCCAATTACTCCTATAGCAAGGAATGTCCTCTTCACAGAAAGCCTGGCCAGGTTTACCCTCCAGTGCTTTGTCAACAAACTCATGCATGTAAGCTAATTTAATTACAGATCATGCATACCAATTTGTTTATTGTTCATCAAAACTGAATCATGTGTCTGTTTGGGGAAAAAAAATCTGGAACAAATGGCTAGAGGATGATTTTCGGAAGAGAAAGAGAGAACTGAAAGCGTTGCTTATCTTTCTCACTGGGACCAAACTAGAAATTATGTGGGAGATCAGGAACAATTTACACACACACACACACACACACACACACACACACACACACTCTCTCTCTCTCTCTCTCTCTCTCTCTCTCTCTCTCTCTCTCTCTCTCTCACACACACACACACACACACACACACACACACAGCAGCTGTGTGTTAGAAGTTGTCAATTTGAGCACAGCGGTCTGGATTGCGTGCTTACCTTACCCCTTACCCCTTGCGCCCTTCAAAGTCTCCCTGGCAAGTTGCTCTTGTGCCCACAGGGAAAAAGATCCAGGAGTCTCATATCGGTTCCCCTACAGATGGAGAAGCAGCTGGAGGCAATTGTCCTCTCTTTATCACAACCTCAAGAACTTGGGATTTATTTATTTTTTGACATGAGGTTTTTATTAGTTTTTTTGACACACGTGTTAGAATATGACAGACAAAAAGTGGAACACATCCTCTTAACAGAGACAAGCATAGACACAGATAAAAAAGAAAAATAAACAAAAAGAACAATACTGTTCACTGAGAAGAATCTGAGGTCGTTTTTCAGTAAAACATGCACACATAGTCAAGAGACTGCTCAATGTATCTCTCATGGAATGGCTAGTTTGGCCGTTGTAAATATGTATCCATTGTAAATATCCTATAGTTTATTATAGCAACACTCATTTGGTGACCTGAACCCATCTCTGGCCCAGGGCAAAAACTGCCAGAGGATTTTGCTCATCCTCCTGGTAGAATATACGGTAGATAGACATCCCGATCCAGCATTGAAGATATGTAAATTGTTGGTGCAGCCGTCAGTGGGCCCAAGGAGCCTGCATTTCTGCTTCCCTTCATTATACAGCCTATGAATTCCATTAGTGATATTCTTCTGGCTTCTGGGCACAATTAGTGTGCATGAAGTAAAGGAGAGATTGTCAACATCTATCTCCCTGTGTACTTTGTGATGGCAGATTCAAATTCTGACTGTAACAGTAACCTCCAAGAAGGGGATACTGTACCCTCTGCCCTAGGCAGAGCAGTGTGGTTTTGGCAGTATCTGCAAAGTTCCTGGCCACTGAGGTCATTACAGGTTGTGTGTCCATGTCATTATTTTATTTGTTTGTTTGTTTACTTACTTTATTCAATGTGCATCCCACTTTTCTCCCAGAAGTGCACCCAGGGCAGCTTACAGAACCATATGATGCTAAAAACACTTCATAAATTTAAACATAGGTAAAGGTATCCCCTGCTTGAAAGCCAGTTGTGTCCGACTCTAGGATGTGGTGGTCATCTCCATTTCTAAGGCCATAGAGCCAGCGCTGTCAGAAGACGCTTCCGTGGTCATGTGGCTAGCATGACTAACAGAATGCTGTTACCTTCCCGCCGCAGTGGTACCTATTTATCTACTTGCAATTTCTTGCTTTCGAACTGCTAGGTTGGCAGGAGCTGAGACAGGAGACGGGAGCTCACTCGTTCACGCGGCACTTGGGTCTCAAACTGCTGTCCTGCTGACCTTCTGGTCTGCAGTTCAGCGTCTTAACCAGTAAGCCACCGCGGCCCTTCAAATTGAAACATAGAAGTCCTAAAATAATTATCATTAAATCATCATTAAACCATAACATATAAACACAATAGAACACAAACCAGCAGGAGTCACCTCTTAATAAAAGAATAGAAGGGCAACACCTGTAAAATACAAATCAGCAATAAAAACATCCCCATCAAACTCGCAGCACATTCAATATTAAAATAACCATAATAAAATCAGAAGGCTAGCCTGGAAAGAAATGTTTTTAGGTCCCGACAGAAAGCTTCTAAGGAGGGAGCAGTTAATAAACAGGCAGCCCAATCATATTAGGCTTGCCCTGCTGGCAGAACAAGTAAACAAGCCAGCGTAAACTGCATTCTGGCAGTGCGTGGAGTCACGCACTGCTGGAGCGGCTGGAGTCTCTTTGCATGCGCTGGGAGACTGGAGAAGACCCTCCAATACAGGTAGGATGGCAGGGGAGGTGGGATGGGCTGGAGGAGGGCAGGGGGAGGGCGGAACGTTAAATAGTAGTATAGAAGAAGGGATTTTTGGCTGATGCAACTTGTCAGGTAGCAGTGAGAAAAATTGCACTTGTTGACATGACCTGCTATTAAAGGTGCAGGAGCCACCTATTCCTTCTTTGCCTAGTCATTCACCCAAGATGCATGAGGATATCAGATCCTGTGCACATATACACACCTACCCAGACATGTGTATAACAACAACAACAACAAAAACAAATAGTAAATACTGTAGTGGAGCTAAAGTGCTTTGAGATGCAAGAGGTACTGTTTATGACTATTTTTATATAAAGCTTAAATGTACAAGATAAATACACCCATACATTTACACTCATACTTTAAGTTAAAATAAATACGTTCATAAATAGATAAATACAGGGGTGTCACTAGGGTTGGTGACACCCGGGGCGAGATCTCATGGTGTCACGCCCATGGACCTCCTCCCATATCAGACCACACTATATGGAGGCCTTCTGGGAAATGCGATCCCTGTAGAAGTTGTGGCAGGGATTGGGAAGAACTCATTTTCTACCAGTGGTGCGTTTTTGCACCACATTTTCTACAAGTGATGCATTTTTGCACCCAAATAGAATAGAAAGTCATTTTGGTGTCACCCCTCCCTGGGATGAAACCCAGGGTGGTCCACCACCACCCTGCCTTCCCTAGTGATGCCCCTGGATAAATGATAAAGGATAAATATACTTTATGTCAAGATGGTCATAGATAGACTGAACCTCTTCCATAGGCAGCTGCATTCTGAAGTGGTACAGCCCAGACGTCTACCACTTCAGTCTCTGTAGTGACTCTCATGAACGAAGCTTCCCAGTGACAACAGGGGTCTAAAATCCAAACAAGAAATAACAGGGACACAGTCATGTTTTTTGTTCATGTGCCTGCCCTATTCATATACAAAATGTGGATGGGGTCTAATATTTACATCAGAAAAAGTGTGTTGGTGAGGGGATATGAACCATTGTCCCATCCTGCACTTTATTCTGTATGCTACCACTTCAAGTCCTCTTCTCCCAACCCCACTATAATATTGGAAGTGAGCAGCCAGATTGGTGAGAAGTGTCCGAAGTCACAGAGAGTGGAAAGGTAAGGCAGAAAAGGGTTCAGTTCTCCTCATCCAAACATTCCTTCTCATGTGAAAAGTAGACCTCCCCAATTCCACTTCAGAGGCAGAGGTGAAACAAGGGTGGAGCGAAGGCAAGTAGTTCTGCAAGACTCTGTTACACTGGAGTCAGTGGCCCCTCCCCCTTGCTGTTGGAGCCATTCCAGCAGCAACAGGGGAGTGTCCTGCGTGTTGCCTTTGCTGCCAGAATGGCTCCAACAGCAAGGGGGAGGGGCCGCTGACTCCAGTGTAACAGAGTCTTGCAGAACTACTTGCCTTCGCTCCACCCTTGTTACGCTTCTGTTCAGAGGTGAATGGGGCAGAGAGGTGAATAAAAACAAACATGGCTGCCCCCATCATGTCTAGTTTGACCCTGTGCTATGTAGCTGTCATGGCTGTCAGTCACTTACTGATGTGCCAAACACTGTGCTAGGGCTGTGAATCCATTCATAAACATTTATATCAACATTCTGTGTACTTGCAAGGCCAGTGTTAACATCTCCGCATTTTTGATCTCATGCCATGATTTCTGATATTGAATGTCACACCAGTCAGTACAGTAATTTCAAGCCTCAGGATCCATGTGCTGGTAGAATGTGTCTACAAATTGAGTAATTACACAGGAAAGCATGTTTTTGATGAGTTAGGCAAGCTGTATATTAATCTTAAGCCATCTACCGGTAATCACAAATAAAAAGCTGAATATATTTGCAATTCCCCCAACCAATTTCAACAAAATATCAAATGTAGGCCACAAACTCACATTTTAGTTAGGGAGTATGGTTTTGGTTTCACTGGTGTGTTCTTTTTGTGTGTGTGTGTGGGGGGAAGTTGTTAGTGTGCACGTTCTAATATTAGGACAATGAAACTGGCATTATAAATAGGTCAGCAAATGCTACTTGAATTCAGTTCCTCCCAAAAATGTTAAGAAAGTTTTGGCAGTCTCAGTTACCCTGGGAGGGTAGCGTATTGTTGTGTTTGTGAAAATCTGTTTTCTATACAGATTTACAGACTCAGAAAGAATAATAGTAAGGCAGGGACGGTGCAACAGGGGTGCAACCAGTACGCCTCGCACTGGGTGTCACCCTCAGGGGTGTGTGTGACAACACACTGCCCCAGCCTCCGGTTGGCAGCTTCCGGCCCGCTCCAGGCCCAGCCACCTTGTGCTCCTGCCAGTGACCGTATTTTTGCCACTTGCTGGCAAGAGCACAAGGTGGCTGGGCCTGGAGCGGGCCAGTAGCCACCAAGCAGAGGTCGTTGAGAGGCAGGCTTTTTGCATAAAACAAATGCGAAAGCCCAGAAGGTTGGGGGCAATCATTACGTCACTCCCAAACTTCCAGAACATCGAGCTCCCCAGGTAAGTGCCACACTGGGTGGCGCCCACCCCAGGGACACCTCTGTAGTAAGGTAGTAGCTAGTAATGTATTAATGTATTGTATTAGTCATGTATTGTATTAGTCCTGGCAATGTATTAGTCCTGGCAAAGAATCAATACAGATCCCCCCAAAAAGTCTAACAACCTCAACACGCCTCAGCACACTTATATCAAACACAGATACTTGAAAGTTAAAGGTAAAGGTAAAGGTATCCCCTGACAATTAAGTCCAGTCGTGTCCGACTCTAGGGTGTGGTGCTCATCTCCATTTCAAAGCCGAAGAGCCAGCGTTGTCTGAAGACGCCTCCGTGGTCATGTGGCCAGCATGACTCTCCTTGCCACAGCGTGTAGCATGCGGCTGGAACACGGAGCGCTGTTTACCTTCCTGCATGCGGTACCTATTTATCTACTCGCATTGACATGCTTTGGAACTGCTAGGTTGGCAGGAGCTCACCCCATCGCGGGAATCGAACTGCCGACCTTTCGATCGACAGCTTATGGTTCAGCGGTTTAACTCGCTGTGCCACCCGCTAGGGCTACGCCAAAACTACTTACACTCAGTAACATTCTAATTCCAGCACCCTCCCTGCCCAGCCAGTTTAGAAGTGCAAGGTGGTGGAGGAGGTGAGGAGGCAGTATTGATCAGGTGTGGAGGGCACATCCCCCCAAAAAGGGAGGGTGAAATTTGGAAGCTGCTTCAGGCCCCAGTTTGGGTTGGGCTGGACCTGCCTACAATGTCTTCTGGCCATTTTTAGCAGTGTCAAAAAATTCTCCTCTTTTTCAAAGGTATTTCAAAGGAAGGGGGAGTGTCTGGGGGGGAGGTTGAGATCCTTTTCTGAGTCCCCAGGTTAGCTCCAAAAATGACCCAATCCCAATTACTGTACGTTCCAATTTGTGGGGGGTGAAATACATCAGATCCTATCTGAGGCAAGCAGGAAAGAATTTGCCCATCTCTGCTTTTTGGACCCACAAATGTCTTATGGCATCTGTTCCATGAAATTACCCCTTTAATAGTTAGAGATGTTGCCCCCTAAATTATGAATGGATAGTTTATAGCTATTGTGCATTCAGCCTTTCAACACCCTCATCTGGTCCATTTTACAGATAATAAAAAAAGGAAGCAAAGCCAGTGTGACCACAACCACGAATGATAAATTTGGGCCATACGCCACAAATTCTCCCAGCTCCCAGACAGAGCCTTGGCTCGGAGAAAGGGCCAGCTTCCTGGTGGAGCTGTTGCCATGGTTTCTATGGAAGCAACACATGACCCAATGTTTTGATCAAGGGATCCTGTGGAGAGCAAGATCTGATTCGGAGGCAGCTTGAGAAAATTCTTGAGCCAAATTCTTTTTCAACCGCCTTTTATTTTTTATTCATCTTCTTAGCTGGATGCAAGTTTTATTGTTTTATGATGATATGACTCACAAGTGTATTTCGGTGATAAATTATAAGTTGATGGACAGTGCTTTTTAAGAATGGTGATAATAATAATAATAATGAATGTGTGTCGTGTCTAAAAAACTAGGTGCTATACAAAGCACATAAAAATATAGGCCCTGTACAATAGGCTGACAATCTAATTAAAACTAAAAATAAAACTACTGAACTAAAAGCAACAGTAGGAGAAGGCTAAAAACCAGGAGTCTTTCAATGCAGTCTAATGCATATTTATTTGGAAGTAGCTGCATCAGGCTCAATGGAGCTTACAGCGCAATCCTATCCAGCTTACACGGCCGGTGTAACCAGCGGTGCAGCGAGGAGGCCCCAGAATGGAAAGGGGATTCAAATCCCGTTCAAAGGGGATTTGAATCCCCTTTCCATTCTGGGGCCTCCCGTTCTTGCTGCACCGCTGGTTACATCGGTGGTGTAAGTTGGATAGGATTGTGCTGTCAGTCTCAGTAAGCATGTTTAGAGTTACAGCCCTAACATGCTTTTAAAAAAGAACCAATGAAATGAATATCAGCAGGTAAAATGTTCCACAGATAAGAGATAAAGCATGAAAATGTGAAAATAGAGAAAGAGACGTGGGCTTCAAGAAGCAACAAAGAAGAATGCAAAGATTGAATAAGAGAGAAATCAGAGAAGAAAGACAAGTAGGAGTTGGAGAATGACTATCTTTGAAGGTAAGTAACTGAATCTTCAGTTGAAAAGGAAAATGTAACAAGTGAAGAGACATAAACAATTGAGACACATTATACTTATGTGCTAAAAAAGCAGGTGACCGAATGCAAAGCAGGAACAAGAGTCTTAAGGTCAGTGGGAATAGAGAAGACCAGCGAAAAGGGCATTACAACAATACAATCCATACAAATTAGAAGAGGACAAGCCAAAGTACGGGCAGACTCAAAAGAAACAACAGCTAACACAACCCAACACACATTTTGGTGCCTTAAAAGTTAGACCAATTCTTAGGTATATTTGGCCGCTGATTCCAAAAAATGGCATCAGTTTTGCCCTATCCGCTCTAGTTTTGGAGATGCAGCATAGCCACATATGCGGATTCAAGCAGCTTCCTTGTGAGGATGCCGACACCATGGCTTTCTCATGAGGAAGCTGCTTGAATTGGCATATAAGGTGGTTATGCCGTATCTCCAGAACTAGAGTTGATAGGGCAAAATTGATGCAATTTTTTGAATCAGTGCGCCAAATATACCCAAGAATAGGTCTTTTTTTTTTTGTTGGGCTGTGTAATGTTAGCAGTATGGGCAGAAGAGTCTGGCGTAGTGGGGAAAGCTGCTGCCTTCAAAGCCCAAAGACCGGCGAACTTAAGTTCGAAACACGCTGCTGCCAAAAAAGCTGTGAAAGCCTCCAGGAGGAGTGATAAGAGCTTCCAGCTGCTTCGGTCAAGTGTGGGAGGCGCCAGCCAGCAGAATGTCAGACTGTAAAAAGGATACCATCTGGAAAGTAGCCGTTCATGAAAGATTGGACATTTATATATTGTAAAACCCCCAAGGGGGTTAGGTCAGCCTGCCCATGTACACCGCCTTGGATTAAAGTCGGAGGAGAAATCCAATGACCAAGAAAGGCGGTATATAAATACTGTATATTATTATTATATTATTCAGTAACATAAAAGTATAAGATATTGTTAATGATGAATTCTGAGAAGAACAAGAAAGAAAGAAAGAAAGAAAGAAAGAAAGAAAGAAAGAAAGAAAGAAAGAAAGAAAGAAAGAAAGAAAGCCACTGAGATCTCTAGCTTGAAGAGAATGAGATGGTAAGATAATCAATTGTAGGAGTGACATCAAGGTTGGTTATTTTGACTACTGGCCAAAGGCCAACGCTCACATGGCCAGGCTGACCTCTGAAACCTCAATACTGGTGGCAGCACAATGCACTGTCAGGGAGTGGGGGGGGGAGGTCCTCAGGGGGTTCAGTTCAAGGCTCCCAGAAACCTGGCACTGAACGGACAAAGAAACAGAAGGAAGAGAAAGTGTCTGGAGGAGAAAGAAGCAAGATTTCTTTTTGCAAAGAATGAGTAGACAACCATGAAGAATGAGCAAGAAGACCAACTGAAAGGTTAACAAAAGGAGACAGATCAGGTAATAGAAAAGAACAAGTAGGGACTGGCCACAAAACATTGCAATGTATCCCTAGCTCCGAATAGGAGGTGTTTCAGTTCAGAGCACCAGCCAGCTTGGAACAGGAACCCTATGCACACTTTCCTGGGAGGAAGCCCCACTGAACACAATGGGGCTAACTTCTGAGTAGACATGCATAGGATTGTGCTGTTGGTGAAGCTGTTCTCGGCTCATAGAATGGCAGGAGGTTTCAGGGGGGGCTGAAAAGAAAAATAGCACCTTTATTTCTTTCCTCTCCTCCTGATACTGCCTCCTCTGGTAAGTGTGCATAGGATCGCAGCCTCAGTTGCAGAGATTGGGAGTATCTCCTGCTCCCAATGGTGGATCCCAGAATTCCTTGCAATGGTGCAGATGATAAGGGCACAAGTTTGTTTTGCACGTGGCTATGCATTATCTGTGCTGTGGTGGCTTAGTGGTTAAGACGCTGAACTGCAGACCGGAAGGTCGGTAAGACAGCAGTTTGTGACCTGAGTGCTGCGTGACGGAGTGCAGAAGTGTAGTTGGAGTAGGGGCAGGGCAGGGGGCCATGGGCCCCAATGGGGCGGTTGCACGTGGCAGCGGAGGGGCGTACTTGCCTCCACGAGTCTCCTCTGCTGCTGTGTTGGGCCCGCCTGCCCACCCTGGAGCTCAAACGGCTCCCAAATAGGTAGTAAAATGGGGGGCGACTCGCCGGGGGTGTGTGTGACTGGAGCCACGCTGGGCGCGCGCTTCAAACTGACATCACGCCCGGGTCACGTGGGGGCGTGGCGTCGGCGGTCCCCCCCAAGGATCGCCACTGACGGAGCGAGCTCCAGTCTCCTGTCCCAGCTCCTGCCAACCTAGCAGTTTGAAAGCAAGAAAGTAGATAAATAGGTACTGCTGTGGCGGGAAGGTAACAGCGTTCCATTAGTCACGCCGGCCACATGACCACGGAAGTGTCTTCAGACAGCGCTGGCTCTTCGGCCTTAGAACCCTAGGGTCGGACACGACTGGCTTTCTAGCAGGGGATACCTTTACCTTTTATGCATGTTCTGTGACTGACTTGTTCTTCAGTATCCTCACTGCCCTTGCAACAGCACAGTGGAAGGGGGGGGACTCTCAGATTGCCGTATGCAAGGGGTATGCTTAACATGTTCTTGTACCATTACAAAGGATTCTGGGACACACTGTTTGGATCACATGCTGTTTCATTTGGCACCTAATATCTAGTTTCATTTGGAAACTAATATCACTTCTGCTGCTGCTTGGTCCCTTGGACCCTGCTTTCAAGTGATGAAAGAAGCCTTAAGCCGGCTTCACACTAGAGTTTTCCCGGCTCGTTGCGGATCTGCGGTGGGTCTTGTGGAGCTGTTTTCATGCTTGCGTCGCAGCTTGCGCAGAGGCAGGAAAGATGGTTTCCCCTCATCTTTTGAGGCGGTTGCGCTTGCGGAGCTGGGAATGCTACGGCAGCCCCCCAATCGGAGGAGCGCACTTCTGTTCACCAAATCACAGCTGTTCTTTCTCAAGAAGGCGGGACAGAAGGAGGGACAACAGGCGGCAAGACACTCCCCCAGCTCCAACCGCATAGACAAGCGCAGACGCAGGGACAGGGGCATGCGCGCCAGGAAGACTCTAGTGTGAAGCCGGCTTTACCCTGTAAAAGTAGCTCTCTGTGCAGAGCTTTTAAATGAAAAGGGCTGGGGCACAGCCCTTTGTCTGAAAGTCACCTTCAAGCCTCAGGTTTAGAAGGCCAGATATGGTATGTTAGGGGGCGGCTCAAACATGCAGTTCATCAAGCAATGACTCACATGTGTGAATGAACTGTGAACCACCATCCATCTAACTCCACCAAAACACATTTCATATTGCCAACACTGCAGCAGTTTCACGGCCTAAACTTTGAAGGTGGACAGTTTACCTACCTACCTATCTACGTGGCCCCAGCCTTCAGTAGCGAGAGGAAGGCATTTTGCACGTGCTCAGGAGTATTCTATTGAGCAAGCTGCAATTCAGAAATTGCCAGGGTAAGCATTGGCACAAATGAAGCCCAGCCCTGCGCTATGGGGTGAGGGGGGGAGTTTTGGCCAAAAGGTCTCCCTCCAGAGTCCAGCTCCTTCAAACCTCTGCATAGTCAGAGAGAGAGAACTCCGTTGGAAGGCGAAACCTTCCCAGGCTAGCCCGGGGGCGGCCGAGGGGGGCTTCCGGGCTGCCTCCCCTCCAGCCGCTCTCTGAAGAATCGGCGAGGGGAGGAGAGGCGGCCGGTAAAGCACCCTCCCCCCCAGGCCGCAAAAGGGGGGGCGGAGCCGACCAGCGAGCGGAGTTGCCGATCTCTGCCTCTTCGCGACTGCCGGGCGGCTGGAGCGCTAAGCCGGAGTCACCGCGGAGGAGCAGCAGCCAGGGAGCCCTGCCCATGGCGCAGCGCCTCGCCCCCGCCGCGCCGCCTTGCGCCCTGCCCGCTCTCCAGGCAGCGGCGGCGGCGGCGGCAGCAGCAGCAGCAGCAGCAGCATCGCTTGGAGGCGGCGCGGACTGAGCTGCGAGCGAACGAGTAGAGAGGCGCAGGCAAGGCAAAGCCGCAGCTCGCTCCTCGCAGGCAGGCAGGCAGGCAGGACGGACCGGGCGCTCCTCCACGTCTTGCCGAGAACACTGGCTCCGACTCCGGCTGCTTCTTGGCGCTCTGTCTCTGGCCGGCTGTGCCGCTCCGTCCGTCGAGATGCTGCCACCGAGCAGGGGCCAGGCTCGTCGTCGGCGAAGGAAGGAGCTGCTCGTTGGCCAGCTGTGCGTCCTGGCCTCGCTGCTGCTGCTCGTGCTGCTCGTGTGCGCCCAGGCAGGCCAGCAGGCTGGCCGCGCAGACGCCACCGCCGGTGAGTAGGAGAAAGGAGGGCGCCAGCGAGCCCGGGTTGCGGGGGAAAGAAGACAGGGCTCCGTAGCTCCCCACGGATGGAGGCATGTCTGCTGTCCCGAGGGCGGCGAGTGCGGAGCCCTGGTGCGGTGGGGAGGGGGAATGCTCGGCGCTTGGAGAGGCGGAGGCCCGTGATTTTCCGGGGGATCCGTGATCGACAAAGATCGGGGGGGGGGGCAGGCGGAGGGAGTTCTTTGCCCATAACTGAACGGGCTCAGCGGGGTCTATGCCGTGACGATGGCGACTTGTCCTGGCTGGAGGCCCCTCCCCATCTAGAAATACCCCCCCCCCAACCTCGTTCTTTCTTCAAGGTGTACCTGGAGATCTTCGCTTCCCCTGGAGTTCTGTTAGTAATGGCAGTGCGTGTGCCCCGCTTCTCTGGGTTCATCATGTGGGGCTGTGTGTGGGGGCTTTTGGTTCTGCTTTTCCTGTTTGTTTTTAAGGGGGAAGGCGCTGTTTGAAGGAATGGGGTTTCCCCTGCTGCTGTATTCATAACTCTGCACTTCAGACTTCTAGAGACTCGCTTGGAGAGTCCTTTCTTCCTTCCTCTTGTCACACACTGCCTGGTCGGTTCCATTGTGTGACTTCAGTCTCTGCCCACAGTGAATCGCGTTGGTGGAGTTGACAGCCCTCACCTGGGGTCGGTCAGCTTTCAGTTCCAGCTGACCAGATCACGGCCCTACCTTTAGGTGCAGCCTAGGGTGCCACCACCCAGATGACAGATTTTGGGAGCCAGTAAAGGGTGGCAAAATGGGAGATGGGCAGATGATGATCTTCTGACCTATATGGAGCAGGAACCACCACCACCACCACCCCTGAAGTTCTCCTGTAGGCAAGGCTTCTCCCCATTGAAAAGACGAGCGAACCTGAGTCATACAGGACAGAAAACTCCCCGGTGAAGTTCTCCTAGGCAAGCCTTGTCGAAATGAAGGGCACTTGTGTAAGAGCAGCAGAGCCATGCACTCGTGCAGCAGTCTCGTTTGACTCCAGGGAGGTCTGTACAGCCTAAGACAGCCCAGTGGATTGTATCCCATGTGAATTATAATTAGCCCAAGGGGTGCCTTGGAGTTTCCACCTCAGACATAAAAATGCATTGGGCTGGTCTCGCCAGCTCCCTACAGGACTTTCCACACCTTTTTTTTCCCCTCCCCACATTCCTGTCTGTCCTTGAGTTAATTCATCTCTAAGCTAATTTCTGTGTCCTAGAAAGGATAGAATTTGTGCTCTGTGATTTCAGTGACCTTAAGCACACCTGGCACTGGGTTGGATTGCAGCCAATATGCAGATATCCCCACTTAAACAAGCACCCAGACAGGCCTGTGATATGATCAGTGTTTTGATCATGTGCAGACTACCAATCACTCAATTAAAGACCTTCCAAAAATATTTTTAAAGGGTCATCAATGAATCAGGCATGGCTTTAGAAGAGATATTCCTTCTCTCACTCCCCCCTCCTTCCTAAATTGGTACCTTCCATTTTCCTCCCCTTCCCCCCCCCTTTGGGCAACAGAAAGGGCAGAAGGAGTTAGATGGAAGCTCAGAGTTTTGGGACTTGGCAGCACCATTGCTGGTCCTTCCTTCACCTCTTGGAAGAGTCAGCTTGACAAGAGGAGAGCACAGTTAGTCCACCTACACCAAGGCAAGGCATCACTCGGGGCTTTCTGAGGAGTCTGAAAAACCACTGTTGTACCGAATTTTTTTTTAATTAAGGCCCCTTGAAATAAATGAGACACTGCCCGATTCAGAAAGCATGTTCTTTTTCTTCAGAGCTGTATACAAATGCAGTTTGTGCACGTTTTCTTGGTTCATTGACTTACAGCCCAAGCCTATGCAGGTCTTTGTTGTTGTTCAGTCGTTAAGTCGTGTCCAACCCTTCGTGATCCCATGAACCATATCCCGACAGGCCTTCCTGTCCTCCACTATCTTCCTGAGTTCGCTCATTTTCATGTTCGTTGCATCGGTGATGCTGTCTAACCATCTCATCCTTTGCCTTCCCCTTCTCCTTTTGCCTTCAATCTTTCCCAGCATCAGAGTCTTCTCCAGAGAGTCCTCTCTTCGCATTAGGTGGCCAAAATATTTGAGCTTCAGCCTCAGTACCTGTCCTTCCAGGGAACAGTCAGGGTTGATTTCATTTAGGATGGACTGATTTGATCTCCTAGCAGTCCAAGGGAATCCTGCAATCCTATGCAGATCTACTCAGAAGTAAGTCCCATTGTGTTCAGTGGGGCTTACTCTCAGGAACATGTGCATAGGATTGTAGCCTAACATTCTTTGGATTAATCTACTAAGATTTCATTAAAGCAGAGGGCAACCTTAGTTTTTAATGAAGAGTAGTTTGAGCCAGTTTGTAATAATGATACTTAGCATCTGTATAGCACTGCAACATTGTGATAATCCTTACAACAACTTTGTAGGATAGGTCACTATTTTTATCCCCACGTTTCAAACTGAGGAACTGAAACTGCTACTGAGAAGTGGTTTGCCTAAGCCAGTGTTTCCCAAACGTTTTCGACCTGTGGCTCCCTTGACTATTGGCAACCATTGGCCGCGGCTCCCCATTACATTAGGTTGATGCCTGGTAATTGGCATTACATTATTTTTGGAGAGGATTCCGGGGCACTCCGCGGCTCCCCTGACTGGTTTCCACAGCTCCCCTGGGAGCCGCACCTCCCAGTTTGGGAACCACTGGCCTAAGCCCACAATAGAGATAAGATTTGAACTTGGGACAACCTGAGTCATAGCTCACACTCTCTGCCACTGTGCTACACTAGCTGTTAGCATAACACTTCTTTCCCCACTGTTGGGTTGCTTTATTGAGAGCCCAAGCCTATGCGCATTTACTCAGAAGTAAGTCCCATTGAGTTCAGTGAGACTTACTCCCATGTACGTGTGTATAGGATTATAGCCAGGCAGCACAATCCTGCGTAAGGATCCGGCCGGCGGCCCAGGGCCGTCCGCCAGATCCTGTTCCCTGGCGGCTATTTTGCTGCCGGGCTGGAGGTCTACTCGGGGAAGGGGATGTTTGTAAAGCCTGGCTGGCCCAACCGGTCTCCTCGGATTTCCGCCAGCAAAATTGCTGGTGGAAGTCGGAGGAGGCCGTGTAACGACCTAGCCACCCAGCAGGGGCTGGGATATGGCTGAGACCATCCCCCGCACCCCCCCCCCCCGGGCCAGCTAGGCCAATGGGTCCCCTCCTCCACCCGCCGAAACGTCCCCACACCTGCCAGATCTCAGCTTACCTGGTCCAGCGGCCACCGGGGCTCTCTGGCAACGGAGCAAGGGAGGCTGACCTCTGCGCCGGCCTCCCTTGCTCCCGAGTCATCGCAAAGTGCTTTACGGCATGTTTACGACGTCTCCCGGTGCCGGAACGCTCATTCCGGGGCTGGATGGAGTCCAAGGATTGCGCTCTAAATCTTCTGAATTTGGAGTCATGTACTTCCCCTCCATGTGTTGTAACAGCCATCCAATGTTACAGTGCAATCCTAACCAACTTTCCAGCGCCGGTGCAGCCGCAGTGCAGCCCCAAGGTAAGGGAACAAATGTTCCCTCACCTTGAAGAGACCTCCATGACTGCCCCTGCACTGCAAAATGCAGTGTGCGCCTTGTTGGCATGGCTACACCGGCACTGGAAAGTTGGTTAGGATTGCACTGTCAGGAGCACACTTGGATCTTCATAAGAGAACGCAAAATACCGTCTTTCTCAGCAGCATTGTGACAGCAGATGGGCATTTTAGGAGTTGCAGATATTGCTGAGTCCTGTTTAGTTACAGTTGCATAACTCTAGTGGAAAGGCTGTTCATTAGATTTCTTTTGTAATCCCCTGTCTGCAATTGGGTTTTGTGAAGGGAAAGGCTATTTACAATGCATCTCCTACTGTCGCACAAAGGAAAATCCCTCTGAATTCACCTATTGTCTGTGCCTTCATACAATGAGTGTCACTGAGTCACCCAGCTCAATGCACTGTCCAGGATTTTTTTGTATGGAGATAATGAAATGTTTGGCTTTGGGAAAGTGAACTGTGTGACACAGCTTCATATCTTTGTGTCGCAATGGAATACAACGGAGCAATTTTAAGCATATATATACTGGAAGATTTTTATTTTTATTTTTTAGAAGTGAGGATAAGCTCAGCATGCCAATTTGAGCGTTGTTTCATTTTAGTAACTCTTGGTACTTCTCTTGGTACTTCTCTCCAGGCACATCCACAACATAAAATGAATAGAACATGGAAATGCAATCTACTCTCATCCTGTCATGAGATTAATATTTGCATTTAAAAACTGGAAGAGTAGAGCTAAATGTACAACTGTGCAAATGGCTGTTGCAGTAATATAATAAATAGAACATTCTGTGCACTCAGTATTGATTTGTGTAAATGCTAGTGAATGAAGCTCGCAAGCATAGGTACACATTCCAGGCTGCTACTGGACGTGCCCCTCCCCTAAATCCAAGCCTGACAAGGCATTCCTAAATCCAAGCCCAACATTCCGTGCTGTGTGTGCAGCTTGGTTGGCCTCGTGTGCGAAACATGTCTCCTTGTCGGTCTAATCTAGTAATCGGAAGGTCTTGAGGGCCAACCTTGACGTATTTCTCTATGACCTCCTCATGCATGTATAAAGTGGGAGTTGGGTGTGTGTATCTTTCTTGAAACAGTAAATGAAGCATGCAAGAGGGGGGCACGGAATCCTCTCCTTCGCCTTACCCCACCTCAGTCCATTGTACAAGATTTCTACCACCGGTTTTCTCTGCTTTTGGCTCACTTCTGATATTGGAAACAAGGATGCAGGTAGTCAGAGCATCCAGCGAGGGAAGGTGAGAGGTGGAGTGGGGGTGGGGGGGGTGGGATCAGCCCCTCATCCCTTGTTTTTTATGGTAAGGTAAGAACCCTCACCTCACTTTTTATATAAATACAATATACAGGTAAATGATTCCCCCATCATGTTACGTTTGACCCTTGTACTATGTATGCACCAAATTTTAGCTTTCTGGGTAGTCTGGAAGTTCCATAACCATTTGAGGGTAAACTTCTTGCCCTCCATTTCTAGGGAGAGATGGCCCTACAAATGTCCGTTCTCAGATTTTTTTTTTTTTAGTAGCTTGAACTGCATGCTTGCCACATTTCTAGGTTATAGGAAGTACCCCAATGATTTCAATATTCCTGATCTCATCCATATTCTCACTGGATCTGGGGGTCCTGAAATCAGGAACTTGCCAGTGAGATGGGGGGGGGAGCTGTCCAGCTAGGAGGAAATGCTGGCACTGGAACCTGAGTTCAAGACATCATTGCTGAAACAGCAGGAGAGCTGTCCATAACGTAGGTAGGAAGGACACAAGGAGCTGGACAGTTGCACCAGCAGCAGCTAGGCAGTTCTTATTAGAGGTTCTTATGGTAGATCTCTACCTTTCCTGCTGTATATCAGTGAAGGCCCTAAACCTGAAAGTACTCAAGTCAGGATCTCATCCTGAGAAACAGAGCTTGGTGAAGGGAGGCCTCATCAGTGGCATCGCTCTAGGTGGGGCGGAACGCTAAGTTTCACAGCGCGCTGACCCTTTGTTACTCACCGGCACGAGCCGGCCCCGCCCCCTCACCCTCGAAGCCATTCAGTGCAGCGAAGGTAATGCGCAGGTGACTCCCTATGCGTTGCCTTCGTCGTACTGAATGGCTCCGAGGGCGAGGGGGCGGGACCGCCTCGTGCCATTGAGTAATGAAGGGTCAATGCGCTGCGGAACTTAAGTGTTCTGCCCCACCTAGAGCAACGCCACTGGGCCTCATGCTGTCAGGTGAGTGACAATAGGATCGCTGGCACGGTGGGTGCTGTGCCAGTTGGTGCAGGGGGTGGGCATGAGCATGGGGAGGGTGGAGAGCGGTATGGGGAGGGCGGGCAGGGGTGGCGAGGGATGGGACCATTGGCTGGCCCAGGCTGAGAGGGGGTGGGAATTTGAGCGCTGAGATGCGCCGATATCCTATGCCCCGTCGCAGCCCGGGCTGGCCTTAAATGGTCTCCCTAGTTGTACACCAGCTACAGACCTGGTGTGCATCTGAGGAGGCCCATTGCGGCCCACGCTGCTTACACCAGGGGAAGGGGACAAACGTTCTCTTCTCCCAAGGTGCACTTTTGCGACACCTTAGGCCGGTGGAGTGCTCACTCTGCTGGCCTAATTCTGCGCAGGATTGTGCAGGAAATCTCTGTAGCTGTTGATTGTGAGAACTTTAGCATTAGTGGGCTGAAATGAACCATTCCTAGACATTGGCCCAGGTACTGAGTTGTTACGGAATGTTTATGAACATTCCAACTACTCGGAAGTTTAAAATACTGTCAGTACACTAGGGCTAGGGACAAATATGACAAATGATACTGTTGGTGGAAAGGAATGCAGCTGAGAAGGGCGCGGTGTTGTAGTGTTACATTTATTTTGTTTATTTAAAAGATTTTATGCCCTACTTCAATCAGATTTTGAGGGTGGTTATATGAAAGTAGCATATGAATTGTGTGTGAGTAGTGTGTGCATGTGGTGGAAGAAGGGAAGTGTGGAGGGGCCAGACTCATAAAAGCATGTAGCTTTAGCTGGATCACACCCTTGATTTCTTTGATGTTCTTTGCTCCTTCCCTCCCCCCCCTTAAAACAATTATGCTATATGTTCCAGTTTGAAGAAAGAAACTGGAGTCAGAAAAGTCATAGATAAAATTGAGGTTATACAGTAAATACAGATGGATCGCTTGCAAGTGACAGCCTTTAGAAGAGCAGCTCAGGGTATTTTTCCTTCTTTCTCTCGCACACTCACTCTGTCGTTGCTGAATTGCGACGACCTTTGGGGATAGCCCCGGAACAGAATGCAGCACTACAAAGCGGTTTCTAGATCAGGAAGAAGAATGTCAACTGATCTTCCGCCAACTATGTAGGGCAACGTTCTCTCTGATCTCGAAGGTGGATTTTCCACGTACTGGCTCCCTGCAGTTTTCCCATCTGATGTCAAAAGCTATGAAACAGAGGATGACAAGACTTCAGATCATAGTCTGCAAGTTTTGTTTTTTCGATCGACTGTACTGCAGGTTTGGCTGGCCTTGGAAGAACTATTGCTGTACTTTGGTGGTTTTTAAAGGTTTAGCTCTCTTCCGTTATGATTTTAAGCTATGAGTCCTGCTCCTCGTCTAAGATCAGGAAAACCTAGAGAAGATTCCCAAGATATCTGTTCCAATGGTTTTCAAACTAGCATAGGAAGCACATATCCTTGCATGCAGTCTTAGATAAAGGATATGGGCTTTCTATGCTGTGAAACAAATGGCTGGTCCTGGAGGGGGGCAGAAGACAAAATACATTTAGAAGGGGGTGGGGAGCTCAAAAGGTTTGAAAAATATTGGCCTGCTGTTTTTCTAATAGGTAGAAATATCTAAACTAGGGACATGTAGAACTCTCTCTGCAAACGTTTACGGTGCAATCCTATCCCCCATGGGTGCTGGCACTGAGGCCGTAAGGCACGTTTCAACACCCTATGAGTAAGCAGCGCTTGCAGGAAGGCCTGCGCTGTCCTGCCAGCACTGAATCCAGGCCACGTGCTCGTTGGAGTAGGTAAGGCTGCTCCGAGTGGCATGGGGGCTGGGGGTGGGCGGATCGGGCCTGGTAGGGGTGTGGGACTGCTGTCCATGTCGAACACCCTATCCTTTCCTCCCTCCCAGGCCATGAGACCCGACATGGGGCTGCTTGATTCTCCGCTAGGTGGCGGAGAACCAAGTAGCCCCATTGCAGTGGCTGGGGTTTACCCGGGGTAAGCGGGCAAAATGCCCACTTACCCCGAGTAGACCTCCAGCCAGGGACTTCCCTGGGTAGGATTCAGCATGGGCTGTGTGGCCTACACTGAAGAGCCTATACCAGGGGAGGATAGGATTGGGCTGCTAATGGTCTAAAAGCAGCCACAGGTCAGATAAGATTAATACTGTAGCACACAAGGAGGAAGGGATGACATCTCTCTCCTGGTGCCATTTTCCTGCCCAAAATTACCTCCAAGCTTCTCTTCGCCCCCTGTTTGCTGCAAATAGCTACTTCAGGGGCAAATAGCAGCTTTGGGGACAGTTTTGGTGGGAAAATGTTGCGGGGCAAAAAGTTTAACCCTTTCTCCCCTGTACATCATGGCCTTGCTCTGAACTTGTCCCCCCTCCTCCCCTGGTGTCTGTTTTTAGTTAAAGAAGAGACACTTTTGGGATTAGGCATGCCTATTTAGATTGCAGTTAGCTGCATGTCTGGTTTGACCCTCAGTGTACAGAACAGTATTCCTGGCATTAAGCAAGGTTGTGAATTTTAATTACCCGGCATGTCATTGAAAGATGTTGCACAGATTTCCTTTTTAGGGCACGGAGCAAGAGGTTTGAGGGGAAGCAGTTGTGTTGGGAGGGACATTCACCCACAGCTGTTTGTATCTGTTAGAGTTTGTGACATGAATTTGCTCAAAAACCAGACACACATCAAGGTTTGAAGGAATTTACCCTATAAAATGACGTCTTCAAAGGCATAAAGTAACCCTTGCCTCTTAGAATCACTCAGGGCTGTGTGTAAAAATAAAATAAAATAATCTCATGCCAAGGCAACTCCAATTCTGTGAGAAGAGAAGCTGAATTCTGCATACATTACAATTAAAACGCTGGATTCTCTTACGGTTAGTGATCCATCAATGTCTATGGCAGAATCTTTTTTTCCAGCCCTGCAACCTAAGCTTTTCAACTGGAGATACCAGGGATTGAACTCAGGACGTTCTGTATACAAAGCATGTGCTCTACCGCTAGATTCCTGCATATATGGGCAGCCCAATCCTACCTAACTCTCCCTGTGCTGATGCAGCTGCGCCAATTGGACACTTGCTGCATCCTGCGGGGGAGTTTGAGGCTCCAGAGGTTGTCTCCAGTTAAAGGAACATTTATTCCCTTGCCTGGAGGTGAACCCTCGCTGCCCCACTGGGTTTACTCAGATCTGTGGCCGCTACTTTGCTGGTGCAAGTCTGAGTGAACCCGGCAAGACCGATCGAGGCCAGAAAGGGAGATAGGATATTGTAGGTGCAGCAACTGCTGCTGCTGCTACTGCCCCCTTCCTGGCCTTGATCCACCCCCTCCCTGCCCCATCTCCTCCCCATTCCACCCCCTCCCCTTCGCACCCCCTCCACCCCACCATCATCCAACTTACCTTTCTGGTTCGTTCTGAGAGATAATTGAGGAAATGTATATGTGTGTGTTTCTCTGGATGTGAGAGGGAAGTGTGCCTCCGGGCTTCATCCATTACGAAAAGTGTGCCCCCTGTGACAAAAGTTTAGGAATCACTGCTCTTGATCTAGATATCTGCCTCTAGGTGAGTGTCTGTCATAATAAATGACAAGGATGATGGTGGTGATCGGGTACTCTAGTTTTCATGGCCGCAAGTTGTAGAGTACAGAGTATTTAAGAGATTTAAAGCCATGGTAAAAAAGAAGAAATGGCTCAATTCCCTCTCTCACGAAGCAGACGAGTTAAAAACACACAAAATTTTTCTTCCAACGTTTTGGCAACCAAATACCCTAGCCAGAGGCGAAACAAGGGTGGAGCGAAGGCAAGTAGTTCTGCAAGACTCCGTTACACTGGAGTCAGCGGCCCCTCCCCCTTGCTGTTGGAGCCATTCTGGCAGCAAAGGCAACACGCAGGACACTCCCCTGTTGCTGCTGGAATGGCTCCAACAGCAAGGGGGAGGGGCCGCTGACTCCAGTGTAACAGAGTCTTGCAGAACTACTTGCCTTCGCTCCACCCTTGTTTCGCCTCTGACCCTAGCTACCTTCTTCAGGGACCCATAGCCCACCCCTGAAGAAGGCAGCTAGGGTATTTGGTTGCCAAAACATCGGGATAAATTGTTTGTATGTTTTTAGCTCGTTCAGTCCCCTCTGCTTCGCGAGAGAGGGAATTGAACCTTTTCTTCTTTTTTACCATGGCTTTAAATCCCTTAAATACTCTGTACTCTGCATGGTGGTGATAATTCTGAAATGGTGCATTCCCATCAAATGAAGCTTGGGCCCTTTGATATTCAAGACGGATTTAAATCCCATTTAAAGGGGGATTTAAATCCCTTTTCCCTTCCAAAGTCTCCCGTTCTGCCCTCCACCACTGCTGCACCAGTGGAGATGCTGGGTAGGATTGCGCTGTAAATCAAATCATTAACAGCCCAATCCTACCCAACTTTCCAGGGCCAATGCAGCTGTGCCAAAGGGGCACACGCTGCATCCTGCAGTGGGGGTGCAATCATGGAGGCCTCCTCAAGGTAAGGGGACATTTGTTACTTTACATCGGGGCTGCATTGTGGTTGCATCAGCGCTGGGAAGTTGGGTAGGATTGCGCTGTAAATGTCTAAATGCATTTGCTTGTTCTTCTCACAGAAGTGGGGAGGTATGAGTTCATTCAGTCAGTGCTAGGACAACTGCCCTGTCTACCTATCAATTAGCGCAATGTAAGGGTTATTACCCAGTGAGGCCTCCAGCACACTAAGGGAAGGGGACGAATGTCCCCCCCCCCCGAGGTGAGCTTCGGCTGTGCTGGTGCAGCCCGCAACCCTGTTAGAATGCAGTGGCCGGCATTTCGGCTGGCCGCCTCATCTTACGTAGGATTGGGCTGCCCGTGTAGGAAGTCGGTAGAGAAGAGGCAACCCCCCCCCCACAAGATTCTCTTATTGTAAACTCTGATAAATATGCAGCACTTGGTTTTTCCTCTGCTTCCTGAGGAAAGTGTATATTTTCTCTCAAGCAGTCCCTAAAGTTTTTCAGCTTTGGCAGTACTTTAGTTCTGGCAGCACAAAGCTTCAATAGGACTGGGGCCTGAGTCATGCAGGGCTTCAAATGTAAGCATCAGCACCTTTTAATTGTGCCCAGGAAATGAATTTGCTGCCAGTGCAGATTGTGCAACAGGGATGTGACATTGTCATATCCCCAACTCCTGCTAGCAACCTAGCTGTTGCGTTTTGAACCAATTGAAGTTTCCAAGCAGGCTTCATGGCCATGGGTCGTCCCATGCAGAGGATGTTACAGTGATCCAGGTTTGATGTTATCCATGCCATGGTATACTGTAGCCCAGTCCGAATGAAAAGGAATGGGTATCACTGGTGCATCAGTCAAACCTGGGCAAAGGCTTCCCTGGCCATGGCCAACACTTGGGCATCTAAGAGCAACACCAGAATCAGAAGAAACCCCAAGCTGTGGACCTGTTATTTTAGGGGGAGTACTGCCCCCTCTAGAACCAGCCTGAACTCCATCGTCAATCAGTAGCTCTCCTCATCAACAGAGTCTCCATCTTGTCCAGATTTATTTCAGCTTGTTTGCCCTCATCAAGCCTATTACTAACTTCGGATATTGATTTAGAGTGCATCCTCTGCTACAGCTGGAAAGGTAGAGCTCTGTGTTGTATTGACAGACAAACCCAACTCCAAACCCTCTGATAACCTCCCCCAGCAGTTTCGTGTGGATGCTATAAAGCATGGGGGACAAGATTGAACCCTGAGGGATGCCATAGGCCAACGGCTAACGGGTTGAACAGGAATCCCCCCCCTCCCAGGATCACTTTCTGGAATCTACTCTGCAAGAAACAGCAAAGTCAACTAAAAATCAACAAGGTTTTCCAGGAGGATATTGTGGTCAATGGCCAATGGCAATGAGAACCACTGAGAGGTCCTGTTGAACCAAGAGGGACACGTGTCCACCAACTAGTTCCTGGCATAGATCATCCACCAGGGTGACCGAAATGTTTTTAACCCCAAATCCTGGTTAGAAGCCAGATTAAAATGGATCAAGATAATCAGTTTCATCCAGGAAATCTTATAGCTGAGTTGCCACTATATGCTTCTGCACTTTGCCCAGAAAAGGAAGATTTGAGACTGGTCAGTAATTGTCTAATACAGTGGGATCTAATGAATGAAGGGTTTTTTTGAGCACCATTCTAACCCACTCGACCAAGCCTCTTTTGGCAACCCTGACTGTTCCCTGGAAGGACAGGTACTGAGGCTGAAACTCAAATATTTTGGCCACCTAATGCGAAGAGAGGACTCTCTGGAGAAGACTCTGATGCTGGGAAAGATTGAAGGCAAAAGGAGAAGGGCAAGGCAAAGGATGAGATGGTTAGACAGCATCACCGATGCAACGAACATGAAAATGAGCGAACTCAGGAAGATAGTGGAGGACAGGAAGGCCTGGCGGGATGTGGTTCATGGGATCACAAAGGGTCGGACACGACTTAACGACTGAACAAGAACAACAAGAAGCTGGGACAGATAAGGGGTTGAGCAGTGTGTGAATGATCTTATACTCACAAGAAAAGAAAAAAACATGCTGAAAAGAATCTAAAACTACTGGACAAGTCAGTACAGTGGGAACATCCCTAGGAACTGTGGAATCCAAGTGGTGGTGGATGCGAGTGATTTTAATCCCCAAAGTGCTTAGCAGACAAGCCATGGCGGACCATCCAGATAACCTCCTCCACACACTCTATGAACCCAGATGTAATAGGCCACGAACCACTCAGAAAAATTCTGCTGAATGACTCTCTGCTGATCCAATGGTGGCAGAGAAGTAAGCCTTCTTCGCTGCCATTGCTGGATTGGAGTAAGTCTTCAAATGGCATCTAGCCCATGTTCAGTCGGACTCATTGTGAACCTTCCTCCACCATCACTCAGGACATCACCCCAATTGCTTCATTGCTCGCAACTCCACAGAAAATTGAGAGATCAGCCTTAGCTCTGTGAATGGGGAGAAGATGCTCAGGAGTGACTGTGGCAAAAGCTGAAGTCATTTCTCCATGCCAGAGGTCTACCAAGGCCTCAACAGAAGCACCAACCATTATGGTAGGGAAATCCTCCAGAACCATCTGGAAACCATCAGGTTCCATAAGCTTCATGAGGATGGATGTTTTTAATAGATTCCACACACCTTCCAAGGCATGGGCAGTCTAAACCCAACCAGGTAGCGATCTCTACATGACAAAGGAATTATGTTAATCTCCTCCACCAACAGATCACAACCCACTGGCTCAGCAGCAAACATCGGATCAAGAGCATGCCCTGCACAATGTGTAGGGCCTGGTCTTAATTGGGACGCTCATGGTTGCCATAGCAAACATGAAATCCTGAGCCACTGCCACACTCCCCCTGGCAGCCTTGGCGTGCACATTGATGTCCTTTAGCACTTCAGGAAGGGAGACTGTTGGGCAATATATATGTATATATGCACACATACACAGACATGTGTATGTTTAGTGGTACTATAAGTACAGCCCCCCCCGTATCCGCTGATTCGGCACCCGCGGTTTCACTTATCCATGGATGCCAAATCCCCCCCGCATCCCCCCCGAGGCCATTACAGTACCTTAGTTAAGCTGCTGGCACTGGCACGAAGCAAGCACCAGCACGGGTCTTGTTTAAACCAAGCGCTATAAGCAGCAACCTGCTGCTTATAGCACAGCTTGAGACTCAGTAGAGCCGGCAGCCTCAGTGTTAGAGAGGCTCCAACGTTAACAGGAAGTTCCTGTTAACTCAGTTCTGTATGGTTCTGTATGGAGGAATTTTTGGAATGGGAATGGAAGAGCATACATTTGGTTATGCAAGCCCCCACTTATAATCTGAAGTGGAGCAGCCCAAACACAAGTTTACCACGTCACTGAGAACTAAGCTGGATCTCCACTTTCCCAGTTTTGTCCCAGGGCATGATGGGCGCTTCACCAACAAGTTTATTTACTTAAAAAGATACCCTACTCTGTCTTTCCACTATAAAAAAATCTTCAAGGTGGATTACAAGAAATGTTAAAAACACACGCACACAAGAATGAAATCAGCCTGAACGTAACCATACTAAAATCAAACAGCAGTCCCATTTTTTTTTAAATCTGGCAGTAAAGAAAATACAAAACAATATCAAAACATGAAAGTTAATTAAAAGCTTGTGTGAATCGAGTAGACTTAACCTGGCACCTAAGTGAGTGTGTGTTGTGTAACCAGTGCCATTTAAGAATATTAACTATCAATATATAGCTTTAGTAGGAAGAGCATTTAAAATGAAGATGTTTTGCCCCAATCCTGTTTTGTCCCACCAATCTACGCGATGCAGCGGCGCCAATGGAGCATGTGCTGCATCCTATGGGGCGGGGGTGCAACTAGATGGCCTGGGAGAGTAAGTAAAAATATTTTTGACTTACCTCTCTGTAAGCTTCCAGACCCCCCGGTGTCCTTGGAAGTTGGACCTATGTCAGCTATTTAGCAGGCATAAATCTGTGGAACCTCAGGGAGCGTGTTGGGCTGGGAAAAGAGGGATAGGATCCTGGACATGTGCAACTGCCACCAAGATCCACCCCCTTCCACCCTTGAACTACCCCCTGTCTGCCCTGCTCCTTGCATGGCATTAGTGAGCCATTGGGGCGTGTGCGGAGCCTCCAGCCATTTGTGCTGGCAGTCCCACAGCACATGACAGTGGCACGCCTTTTGCGACAGCGGACTAGGACTTATGGCAGCAGATCAGGAGATCCACCACCCTAAGTCCCAGATTGAATTGGGCTGCCGGAATATTCCATGTTTTACAGTCTCAATAGTGGCCTTCAGACAATTAGTTGGAGCAACCATGAGCTGTCAATCAAAAGGTCGGCAATTCGAAATCGCGACGGGGTGAGCTCTCGTTGCTTGGCCAGCTCCTGCCAACCTAGCAGTTCCAAAGCATGTTAATGTGAGTAGATAAATAGGTACCGCTTGCGGGAAGGTAAACAGCACTCCGTGTTCCAGCTGCATGCTACGCGCTGTGGCAAGGAGGGTCATGCTGGCCACATGACCACAGAGGTGTCTTCGGACAACGCTGGCTCTGCGGCTTTGAAATGGGGATGAGCACCACACCCTAGAGTCGGACACGACTGGACTTAATTGTCAGGGGTCACCTTTACCTTTATGCCTCTCTTGCTTCTTGCCACTGAGAATTTGACTTTAGAATGTAGCAGTGTGTGTGTCTCTGTGTTTCCGTGCGCACGCATGCATGTAAAAAGCCATTGTAAATTGTTTTACATGTGCATTGTTTTACATGCGCATGCAAGTAAAAAGGTATTGGACAACTCCAGCCTTAGACCAAATATTCTTCCCCTTTCTTCTATATCTGCATTTTTCAGAACAGAAGAACTGATGGCATTGTGGAGTTTCCTAACCTAGGAACCTTTTTGTCCTGTCACTATCCACAGCCCAAACCTACATGATTCAAAACCTTTCAAGTATTTTTCTATCAGCTCTGCTCATTTGCGTGTAGTGTTATACAGCATTTGTTTACAAAAAAAAAATGTTTTGCAAGCTTTTGACCATATGTGTCGGTGCATTTTCAAGTAAAGGTAGACAGGTTTGCCCCAGAACAAGGAAATTTCCTTGTCCTTATAAAACAAGTGGAAAGCTTCAAAGCAGAATAAATGCCATGTTTTCAAACCAGTCTTCACTACTTGTCAATATTCCCCTCCCGTCCATTGTTCCTTATTGCAGTGGTCTTCAACCTTTTTTGTGTCATGACCCCCCCCAATAATGAGACTAGGGACCCACCTTTGATTCTGCCCCCCTCCAGGGACCTGATCTGCCCCCCCCCCAGGGCAATTGGAAAAAGGTCCCACTGATTAAAAAAAAATCTGCACACAATGTCCACTGTGCAAGGCTGGGCCACCTTTGTAAGGCCAGGCCCCACCTCTGCCACCCACATCTACCAACGAGATTGCTTGCCAAGACTGGGGATGGGGAGACTTTTTGATCAGCAGGTTTCGGATTTGGTTCTGCAGCCATGGAAGCCTGCCGGCCATTTTGGTTCCTGTAAGTTGTCGCAACCCCACAAATGAGGCTTCACGACCCCAAGGTTGAAGAACACTGCCTTATTGTAACTGTCTACTGCTTGCTCTGCACTGGCTTCTGAAGTCAATGAATTGACCATAACAGTTTAGTCTATTATGTCATTGACATAACATTAGTCAATGAATTGACCATAACAGTTTCCTCATTTTCAGCTAGTGTTCATAGACCATTTAACTTTACAGTGGGTCTGATTGTGCCCATAGGAATAGAATAGCTTCCGCTCAGACTCAGTCAGCAACCTTCATTATCTGGATAGGTGGCTACGGGAGGCAGGAAGGGAAATCATGGAGGGGAGAGAAAGAGGCAACAGTGATTGCATTTTCCTCTCTGTCACTGTTCCTTCAAAGCAGGCTGAGTGGGCTGGAAGAGTCCATTCACCCTGCCTGGCCTGCCTTGAAGAAGTGGCAGCAGCAGCAGCAGCAGCAACAGCAAAGGAGGAAGGTCCTCTTCTTGCTTACTGTCCAAGGAGGAGGTGGAGCAATGGCACATTGGAGCAGCCAGGCAGGCAGTGGACCAGGGGAGGCAGCAGGCAGACACGGTGCAGGGCACTTCCTGCCTCTCCCAGCCCAATACTCCGTGTCTATCTTCTGTTTGAAATGAACAGGCACAGGGGATGCTGAGAACCCAGCATCCCCTGCTCATGCTAACCATAAACAGAAGAGGGATGGGGGGGGGGACAGGGGAGGCTACATGCAGCGATCTTTGAAAGTGCAGGGAAGGGGGCGGTGAGCTCCAAATCGCCTATCCCTGCCTACTTGGTGCTTTGTAAGCACCAAGAAGGCAGGGAGAGGTGATCTGGAGCTAAGGCAGCTCTCTCTCTCTCCCCCCCCCCTCACACACTTTCCTTTCCAGCAGTGCTTGGAAGTAGAAGGAGGCTCCTGCTGTTGCAAACCACTTCCAACTTGCTCCCAGCATTGCAAGTCAGAAGTGGATTGGTGCACCCAGTGGAGCAGCAGCCTGAGGAGGGTAGTAAACAGACTGGCGGGGGTACGAAGACTTGTCTCTTCACTTCCCCGCCAAGGATGCTGTTCCATGTGAATGTTTCAGGTGGTCTCACGGTGGGGCTGCTCCTGTTACAAACAACAACCATCTAAAAATCAAAGCAGTAATAATGATCACATCATTTAAAACAAAATTGAAATTGCTGGCACAGGTCCACGTGGACCCAGGTTGTGGGATCTGGTCCGGGAAGGGGGTTTGGATTTGGCAGACATCACTGCCGCTGAACGTGCCCCCTTCCTGGACCCGATCGGCCCTCCTTGCCCTGTCGCCTACCCGTTCTACTCCATCCCATCCTGCCACCCCCTACCGGCTTACCTGGGTCAGCAGACCAGCAGCAGTCCATCGCAGCATGTGGGGCCACTGCAGCCTCCCTGCTGGTGCTTCATCTGGCTTTGGGCTCTGCTGGAGACCTTTTTTATAACAGCTGTAAGGCAGTTTTCCCTGGCGGAACAGTAGTTCCACCAGCTGATAGGCTTTATAGGATTGGGCCATAGAACAAGCAAAAAGCAGTGCAACACCATAATGTCAGAGCAGCAGAGAGACTTGCAGCCCAATTCTAACTAACTTTCCAGCGTCGATGCAGCCCTGAGGTAAGGGAACAAGAATTCCCCTACCTTGAGGAGGCCTCCATGCCCCCCCCCCGAAGTCAGCGCACGCCCCGGTAGCACAGCTGCATTGACTCTGGAAAGTTGGTTAGGATTGGGCTGTGAAACAATCAAGACCATAGCTGCATAAACTTAAGCCCTAAAAAAGCTACAGAAAATAAATGGATATTCAGCTGCTGTTGGATGCAGGCAGAGAGGGAACCATTCAGATCGGGCAGAGAGTTCAACATGTAGGACAACACCATGGAGGAGGTGTTGCTCTTGCATCACTGCCATCTGAGCCTCCTCCACGGGCAGCGGAACTCACAAGAGGCAGCCAGCTGACTTTAGGGCAGTGTTTTCCAAACCTTTTCAACCTGCGACTCCCTTGACCATTGGTGACCATTGGCCGCGGCTCCCTATTACATTATGTTGATGCCTGCCAATTGGCATTGCACTGTTTTCAGATAGGATTCCGTGGCACCCCGTGGCTCCCCTGGCTGGTTTCCATGGCTCCCCTGGGAGCAATGCCTCCCAGTTTGGGAACCACTGCCTTAGGGGAAAATCCATTTCATAAGGGGAAGGTTGTCCTTCAGGATTCTTGGTCCTAAGCCATTAAGGGCTTTAAATCACCAATTCCTTCAATTGCCCCTGAAAATGAACCGATGCCCTGTGTAGCTGATGTAGCAGTGACACAACACAGTCAAACCACCCAATGCCAGTCAAGACTCATGGCAGCAACATTCTGTGCTAGTCGAAGTTTCAAATTTGCCTTCATGGGCACTGGCAGCCTCGTGTAAAGCACAGGACAGAAATCTAATCTCAATGTAACCTGTGCATGAATAACCGGGGCCAGGTCTGACTGATCAAAGAATGGACACAGTTGGCACACCAACCTCAGCGGAGCAAAGGCATTCTAGGGGACAGTCCCCACTTGGGCATCCATGAGTAGTGCTGAATCCAGGAGCACCCCCAAACTGCTAATGAAATGGTGATAATCACCCCAAACTCCTTTATATGTTTACAACAAAATGTGCTCAGAAGTAACACTGAAAAAAGCCATATAAATCATTTAGCATCAACGTACAATGTAAAACTCTCTCTCAATGGCTGTTAAAGTTCTACGGCAAATTTAAATACTTGTTTACTTTGATTAATTTAATGCCCTTTATGGACTTTCTTTAAAATCACTTTTAACATATTCACCTAATATGGATGAAGAAACATTATTTAATGGAGACTTGGGAAGTGACTCATAGCTCCTTACATGAAACTCATCACTTTTTTCCTTTGGCAAAGTTGACCTTGATTGTTGTCTGTACTATCACACAAGAAGCTATAATTACAGTTAAGTAGAAATGAAACCTCTTGGAATCTCTTGACTTGAAGATTCCTTTCCTGCCCCCTTGAAGAAAGTCTCTTCAGTACTCACTGAAAACGTTTTCTGTTTTGGGGGTGGAGTCACTAGGTCAATTGTAAATGTCTTTTAATTAGGTGGAAGCCCTTCATATATTTGGGTAGATTATGCTATACAACTATATGTAGCAAAGACAAAAATGAATAAGAACATTTTACAAATGACTTGTGGTTCTAGTAAAAGCACCAGAAGTACTTTTTAAAAACTGCAGTACGTGACTAATCTCTCTCTATAAAAGCCTGTTCCCCATAATCCATGTAGCTCTTCCAACGTTCTGTCACATCCTGCCATAAAGAAGAAGGAGGATGGGACTATGCAGATAACACACCGGCCGCGCTGCGTTGTGTTGCATAGAGCAGCGTCTGCGTGCACCTGGAAAAACTTGGCGTGTGTTCTCGTTTACAAGCTTGCACCGCAACGCAGGAGAGCTGCGTTGCGGTGCAAGCAAAGTTGGAAAAATTCAACTTTGGCCGCGTTTGGCCAATGAGACGCCGTATTTGGTGCTGTGGGGGCGGGATGCAGAGTGACACATTGGCCAATCAGAATCGAGTCTGGAAAGATTTGATTCTGATTGGCTAAAAGAGAGCAGGGGGCGGGACAGGACATCTTGCCCTTCTCTATGCGTCTTCCATCGGTGTAGATAGGGTGCGTTACGGCACGCCGGCTACTCTCGCGCCGAAATGTGACGCACCGCACTGAGACGCAGCCGGTGTGTCCCAGGCTTAATTCTCAGTGGTTGGGAGAGCAGGTTTAACGTACACCTCAATGGCGTCTAAAAGTGCACAGACATCTTTTTCTTTCTCCTATGTAGAGGAGTAACTCCCATTCACTCCTGTAAGGGAAAATGGAACCACTTTCATTTGCAGATATGGTTGCAGTGTGGGCAAAATCTCCACCTCTGACACTGGAGTGGACCAGCCATGGTGGACACGGATCTGCAAAGGGAAACCTTCTCTGCATACATAATCCATCTGTCATGATGAGAAGCATGTTGCTAGGATGGTGTAGTGGTTTGGGAGTCGGACTTAGACCTGGAAGATCCAGGTTCAAATCCCCGCTCAGCCACGAAGCTTCCTGGGTGACCTTGGGCCAGTTACTATCTCTCAGCCCCACCTACCTCACAGGGTTGTTGTGAGGACAAAAAGGAGGGGAGGAAATATGTACACCACTCTGAGCTCCTTGGAAGAAGGGTGGTATAAAAATGTGAAAAATAAATAAAATAGCGCTGAATAAACTTGACATTGTGATGAGTAACTTCCTGCACCCGCTGTAGCGCATTCATGCATCCCAAGTCAGGAGTAATTTGATCTAGTCAGAATTTTTGGCTGCCTATCAATCAATTGTGAAACATGATGAATTCTACAAAATATGGGGTTCTTCCCCAACCATGCCCCAAAGTCATGTACTCCTGTACAGGCAAACAACAATGGAGAATCCTAATGTGTGAGATCTTCCAAATCATAAATAAGCACCTGCATTTCAAGCCTGGAGCCCCAGGATGGTACGTTCACAGTAGGGAATGGTTTGCAGTTATAAGTAGGGGTGTTTGAAAATTGTGTTTGTTTTTTGAAAATTTGTTGAATTAAAATGCAAAATGGGGTGTTTTGTATTTTTATTCACAGGTGCGAATTCTTAAGCTACAATATCGGGTTTAATATCATCATTACATTGCAGACTTCAGTGCAAAAACAAATTATTCAATTATTTACAACTGGGAAAGTAATCTGTTTCAACCATTCCACAACTAGTAAGAGTTGGTAATTTGGTTCTACTTCTGTTTGAAAATGTGGCATTTTTGTCGATTGGAGCTTGAAAAGGTGGCGTTTTGTGTTTTTATGTGGTTATCCACAAAAACCAACACCCCTAGTTATAAGCCAGCAGCAAGAGTGTTTCTAACTGACGGAAGAAGACCAACTTTTAGATTGCTTATCAGTGCAGTTTACTTGTATCTGTGTGGCCTGAGCAAGGCAGAAGAATTCAGTACTGTAATGAAATTTAAATAAAAGTATGACTAATATTTTTATTTAAATTTCATTAGGCCAGTGGGTGGCGTAGCGGGTTAAACTGCTGAACCATGAGCTGTTGATCGAAAGGTCGGCAGTTCGATTCCCGTGACGGGGTGAGCTCTCGTTGCTTGGCCAGCTCCTGCCAACCTAGCAATTCCAAAGCATGTCAATGCGAGTAGATAAATAGGTACCGCTTGCGGAAAGGTAAACAGCACTCCGTGTTCCAGCTGCATGCTACGCGCTGCGGCAAGGAGAGTCATGCCGGCCACATGACCACGGAGGTGTCTTCGGACAACGCTGGCTCTTCGGCTTTGAAATGGAGATGAGCACCACACCCTAGAGTTGGACACGACTGGACTTAATTGTCAGGGGATACCTTTACCTTTTATGACTAATATTGCAATGGTCATGCAGAGTGAAAAGATGGCCTTTTCTCCAGGCTTTGTATAGCTTAACAGCTACATATTTATTTTTTTAATGAACACTGATAGCTAGAAGATGCTTAAATGCGTACTGATGGCTGTTGGCTACTAGCTACTGAGCATAATCAGTCTGGGGACTGGAGATAAGCAGTAAGTATGACTGTAGCAAGCAAAGGAAGCAGAAGTCTCAGTTTTTGCATTTGGCTGGTGAGAAGCCTTAAGGAAGGGTATTTATTTCTGCGGAACTGATGCTGCTTCACAGGGCAGCACTCTGGGTGCTTATCAATTCCCCTTGGTTCAGTGACTATATCTATAAACACGACCCATAGAATCATAAAGGAAGGTTCCGGAACATAAATATTGTGAACAATTTCAACTTGCCACATTGATCCTTGTACTGGTGAAGTGGCCTGGAAGAGTTTTTGCATATTCATTTATGGTTTACCTCCCCCTCATTCTCCTCAAGCACAACCCCACTCTTCCCTTATTGGCACCAATTTTAACCATAATCAGTGCTAAATAGGTTCCCTCTTGAACAATGTTTGAAAGAGTTGCCCTGGTTTCAACTCTTGGATAAGATGGAGCCTCGTTGGCATTAACCATGGTTAACCTGACCACAGTGTGTGACCCATGCTTTCATCATCTCATGATGACTGGACTACTGCTGTGAGCTCTGTGCAGGGCTGCTTTTGAAAACAAATTTAACACATACTGTACTTAAAGCTTGTTTCAGTTGGAAATCATTATTACCGGTAAGTGAAGAAACCATAATAATCATTATTACTGGTAAGTGAAGAAACCAAAAGCCATGCAGAAAAAAGAAGATTTTGAGAAGAATTATTTTAAAGGAAGGGAGAGAGGTGGCACCCTGTATTCATTCAGGGAGATAGTTTACTGAATATGCAATTTGATCATGTTTCACCATTGTTGTTTCAACTGCATTGGTTAAACAGTTCTTTTCCAAGTGCGATTCAAGGGACTGGTTATTACCTTTAAAGCCCTATATGGCTTGGGGCCAAGATAGCAGAAGGGCTGACTTCCTCCGTATGAACCTACCAGTCTGGGGAGGGAGGCCTCGTGTGTGTCCCACTGCCCTCTAGTGTGGGACTGTCTCCGTCCTTGCCTGTGTTCTGCCTGAGGCTGAAGAGCTGGCTGTTCAAATAAGCCTTTCCTGAACTCGCTTGACCCTCCTCATGATTTTGTTTAGTTTCCTGCTGCTTGTTTTCATTGTAGTTTTGAATTGTTTGTGATTTTAATTTACTGTATTTTTAATTGATGTTGTAAGCAACCTCCAGCCCCCCAAAAGGAGAAAGGCAGGGCAGAATTTTTAAAATGATGATGATGATGATGATAATACCACTAGGGAAACTGACACCTGAGGGGGGAAGAGCTGCGTGAGGGAGCAGGCAATCATGTGATTCCTTAAGCAAGACTAAAGCCCGTGACACACCTAGCATGTCCCGCGTGTGTTGCGTCCGGCGCGTCCGACGGTGGCCTCTTTCTTGCGGTGTGACGGTCCTCTGGCTGGTCCTCCGGGAGCCGCCGGGAGGGACGTTCTGGGTCACGCCTCCCTTGGCCAATGCCCAGGATTTGCTGTGTTTGTCGTGTCACGTTCCCGTTCAGCCAATCAGAGCCCTATTTGGAACTCTGGGGGGCGGGACGCAGAGCAAACGTGGTAGCCAATCAGAATCGAATCAGAAGAGTCTCGATTCTGATTAGCTAAAAAGAGCGAGGGGCAGGGGCAAAACGTCGACATTAGGAGTATGCATGTACTTGGGTTATTTAGGTATGTTCTTGGAGGGAATTAATTGATCAATAATCAGTTATTTAGGTATGTTCTTGGAGGGAATTAATTGATCAATAATCGGTAAACTTCAGCTTGCCTTGGACTACAACTGGACTGTCATGCCAACAAGAGAATTTTGTAGTGAAATAACGAATAAAGGATTCATGCTTGTGCTCCCCTGTCTTCCTTCGGTGTTGGCTTGTGCCTCCCTCCACCGGTCTGGCCTCCTGGCCTCCCTCCCTCCTTTCTTTGTCTCCTTTTTGGACTCGTCGTGCCTGGACCGCGCAGCAGCTCTTCCTTCTTCCTCGCTTCAGCTGCAGATTGCCGCCCGCTGGAGCCTTCCTGTCTCGTGAGGACTCAGAGGCCCTTGCTGCACTGCCCGCTGGCTGGCGCTCGCTCAGCGATGGCCTTTGGCCAGGGCCGCGTCTTTCTGCTGCTGCTGCTCAGCCAGGGGATGAAGCTGGCCTCGTGGAAGCCACTCGATCTGTGCAGGTCCTGTGACTAAAGTCCTGGCCTCTTCTTTCTCCGCCCGCCCCCCCAAGCCTGCTCACTCAGCACTCCTCCTCTTCCTTGTCCCCAGCGACCAATCACCGGGGACAAGCAAGCAACCAATCAATCCAATTGGACAATTTTAGCTTCCCCGCTCCATTGAAACTGCCTTTGCTAAGATCACATGTGACCACCTCACTGCCAATTGTAACAGTCGTTACTTTGTTTTTGAGTTCTCTGCTGTCTTTGTTACGGTTGACCATCCTCTCCTACTTGACTCCCACACACCTTAGGTTTCCATGACTCTGGTCTGAGCTGATTCCCCCAGTGGAGCAGTGGAACAAGTGAACTGACACAGAGACTTTCCTCCTCCTCAGCCTTTCCCCTCTCTGTTGGAGTCCCACACAGTTCTGTTCCAGGGGCCCTCTTTTCTCTTTGCACTCCTTAGGTGTTCTAATATAGTCACGTTGCTTTCAGTACCACCTATATGTTGATGACTCCCAGCTGTCCTTGTCTACCCTGGATCTCTCCTCACTTCCTGGCCCTCACTTCTTCTTCCTAACCACTTGGCTGTGTCTCATCACAATCTCAAACTCAACACATCCAAGACCAGTCTGTTTTCCTATCTTCCCAAGCTGCCTTCTTCCTGATCCTTCTCCGTATTGGCTGACCTGACAAAACCATCGTCTGCTCACTTATCTGACATGCAGGCTTGACTTTATCTTTGATTGTTCTCTCTCCTTTGCTCCACACCGTCAATCTGTTGTCAGCATGCCACTTCTCTCTGTACAACATTGTGAAAACCCACCCATTTCTCCATGTCTCTTCAGCTAAAAGTTTGATTCGTGCTCTACACGTCTCCCCTTGGCAATCCGCTCCCTACTGTCCTTGCGCTTTCGCACCTCAGTCCTCCTACCTCTATCCAAAACCCCACTGCCAAAATTATTCATCTCTCCCATTGTTCTGGCCATGTGAGATGCTTCTTTAGAACTCCCTACTGACTTCCCAGCCCCTTCCATATCCAGCACACGCTTCTTAATCCTTATTTTTAAAGCTATCCCAGCCTACTTTTGGCCCTTGTTTCTTAAAAGACCCCTGCTTGTGACTCCTTCTCCAGCTCTACCACCCTTAGCTAACTGAAGGTCTCTTTCTTGCCCCCTACATGTGGAACTATCTCCCGGAACGAATACAGGGTGCCACCTCTCTCCCTGCCTTTAAAACAATCCATCTCAAAATCTTCTTTTTTTTCTGCATGGCTTTTGGTTTCTTCACTTAATCATTATTTCCAACGGAAACAAACTTTAAGTATGTGTTAACAGCATTTTCCCACATTTTCCCAGCCTCCCTCAATCTGTTTCAGATCGTAAACTGTTTAGGAATGGGGGCCTTTTCTGTGTTGCCTATGTAACTCTACAAAACATCATGTACGCGGACGGCATGGTGTGACTGATTGAATTACAGCCCAATCCTATGCATGTCTACTCTGAAGTAAGTCCCATTGGGTACCAGTGGGACCTACTCCCAGGCAGGTGTGCATAGGATTGCAGCCTTCATGAATTAATAGCATGAGTAGAGGTTCATTCCGCATGATGCATAGTTTCTCCTGACCAGTTCTTGGAGGCTGGTAGTATCCACCATTTCTGGGGGGGGGGGGGGGAGGAGAGCAGCACTATTGTGTAATTTCAACATGGGGGTCTGTCTGTGGTGTATGACAGACAAAAACAAAAAGCCAGCCTGACACTCCACAGCTGCCCAGTGCCAGAAATAATATTAACAACATACACGTTTTGCATTCGTAAAGTATATTTCATTAAGGAAATGAAAGTTCTGGTGGAAGAGTTATGATTCCCCCAAGCAGCAAAGAAATGAAGGAACAGCGATGGCTAAAAATACTCAGACGCTGATGTTTAAATCAGCGATGCCCCCTTTACCTCCTGGAGGGTGATCGGTGTAGTCACTCTGTTTCAGATGTCAGGAGAAATCTGAAAAGAAAATGAATAGCTTGACCAAAGGAGAAGGAAGTGCTGTGGTGCATAATACAATGGAACGTGTGTGTGTGTGTGTGTGTGTGTGTGTGTGTGTGTGTGTGTGAGAGAGAGAGAGAGAGAGAGAGAGAGAGAGAGAGAGAGAGAGATGTCCAATGATTAGTGCTAAAAGATAAACACACCATGTTTGTTCATAGTGGGGTATTTAAATAAGGTGAAAAATAGCTAATAGGTACTTAGCCCAAGAGGCGCCTGGAGACAGCATTTTTGCCCAATGTTGTACAGATTGCACATGCTCAAAGGCACTCTTCCGTTGGAACCTCTAGAATCATTTCACACATTTCAGTTTTAGGAGAAAGATGCCGACTTTAGTAAGGCTTCAGGCAAATCCTACCACAGACGAACAGGTAAGTCTGCCCAACCTGTAGATCAGCGATTTTCAACCACAGTGCTGCGAATGGTCCGCGGGTGTGCTGCGGACGTTTGGGGGAGGGTCATGTTTAGTAGGGCCATTGGGGGATGTGAGCCCCCCACTGGGGGGGCAGCGCAATGTCCCCTTTGCGCTGCACCACTGGGGGCAGCGCAGTGTGCCTTGTCAATTGTCCACAAACTGATGGTGTGCCTTGACGATCTTAGTGCCTTGTCAGTGTGCCGTGAGATGAAAAAGGTTGAAAATCGCTGCTGTAGATGGTGATTGTGAAATGTGCAGATTTGGAGACTGCTTCCCACTTGCATCGTGAAGATTTATTGCAACTGTGGAATTTGGAGTTCACTTCCTGCATTTGCTTTAAACTTTAATCTAGACCCTTTGCTGAGGTTTCTTCTGATTTGCATCCCCTCTGTAATCTCCTTTCCACTGTCACTTGGATTTATCTGGGCTGCTCACGTTATGAAGCAATTCATTACTGAAATCTTGCGGTCACTGAGAGACGGTTTCCAGCCTGTAAAAAAAATGTGTGTGATGCATATTGCTGACATCTCTTTAAGAAATCACTCGCCCTGTCAGGCTATAATGAAAGATAAGCTGAAATGCTTGTGCAACTCTGATCTCAGTTTACCCTTTAAAACTGCATACATGAAGGGAGGTTTGGGTTGTTGTTTTTTTTGCAATCTTTCACCTTTTTGTTCCATAAGAACTGTTCCAGACATAGGAGGGAAGGAGTAGAAAATAGGAGAGAACAACAAAACCCATTTTAGACATTCAACAGAATCAACTTGTTTATTTACTAAATATATACTACTTTTTATTACAGAGAGTTAAGAGATATGGGTTAGTAGAGGTCTGGTTGGCCTGATATAATTGTTGTTTCAGGCTTGCTTCTTCAGTCTGAGCAATTTATTGCTATGAGTAGCCATATAGACTCCTTTACAAAGCCTCACCTGTCCTGGACTGCAACCCGCCTGACTTTGGGCCCAATCCTATCTAACTTTCCAGCGCTGATGCAGCCACAATGCAACCCAAAGTAAGGGAACAAATGTTCCCTTACTTTGAGGAGGCCTCCGTGACTGCCCCGCCCCCTCCCCACAGGAGGCAACACACGCCCCACTGGATAGGATCGGGCCCTTTGACTGTGTACCTGCCCCTGGCCCCTCTGATCTTCATTTGCTTTGACTTTGGCCTGACCTGGACTATGTACTCACCTCTCTGGTCCTCCCAACTGTTTGTAGGCCAGACCCTGCAGGGCTTTGACATTGTACCTTAATCGTGTCTGGACTGAGCTTCATTTGATTGGCCTTCAATCAGTCCATTACCGAAGCCAGGCACTGATCCAGCACTTCCACGACCTCACCTCTCAGATTGTAAAGGAGAGAAGAGAGAGTTGGGCATATCGATGAACATCTCACTCCAAGTCCCCATCTGATTTGGAGAGGCCAGATGGAGCACTCTGGGATGCCATAGCATAAATGACATAGAGCTGAGCAGTGATCTCCCAGCATCACCTTCTGGAATTAGCCCTCTTCCAAGGAGGACTGAAACCAATGAAGCACAGTGTCTCCAACTCCCAACCCAAATAGCTTTTCCAGAAGGATACTATGTTTTATGGGTGTGGAAAGCTGCCAAGTGACCCAGGAGAATAAGTAGGGTCACACTCCCTTGTCCTTCTGACATAATTAATTTGTCAGGATGACCACGGCAGTTTTGGGGATAAAGAGCGGTATGAAACCAGATTGAAATCCTATCCAAGAGGGTTTGGCGTTACATGGTAGTCACCCACTTGAACACCTGACCAAGAGTTGTTTCAATCTTCCAGGTTCAGGGAAGGCTTTTCAGGAGTGATTCAGCGCCTCCTTCAAGGCAAAGGGCATTCTCTAGTGGTCAGTTCTGAAATGCAGGAGCTCTTCCTGATGCCCCCCATACCACACCCTCCCGTTCACAAAACACAATGGCCAACTACAGTTCCAACTAGGGTGAACCTTTGGGGACTTGAACTTATTCACATCTGGGAATTGTATGCAGTGTCAAAAAGAAACATCATCCCAATAATACAGGGTGGTGAGTGGAGAAATATGGACGAAATTGAGTCTAATGGGTGGGTATTCCATTTCTTGCCTCTGTTTTGGAGAACTGAGTTGACACAGACGGCTTCTCTGGAGAGCACTTGTTCTAGAATCTAGTAAAAGGTTTCTTTTCATCCCCCTCCCTACAGCTTTCTTTCTTTTCCCCCTACATGCAGCTGCCCCACTCTTTCTTTCTGTCTCTCCCTCAGTGACTTCTTAACTTGTGGCAGCTGCAGTTCCCCCTCCCCTCCAGCTCACCTTCATTGCAGGGGGCTGGGATAGGATGGAAGGAAGGAAGAAATAGGTGAAGCAGCAGAGACTACTGTGTTGGGCTAGACTGTCCACTACTCTAGCCTCGATTGCTCCCCGCCCCCATCCTCCTTCTGTCCTGTCCCAGCCTGTGGGAAGGGAAGCAGATGTCATTGTTCCAGCTCCACCAGAGATGCATGGAACTACACCAGTTTGCTTCAGCACTTGTACATCCCTGCATGCCGCTTCTTGGATCCAACTGGTCAGTCCATCCCTGGTTGATCTTATAAGTCAGGGGTGAGGAACCTATTTGCGGTGGGGGGCTATTTTCCCATAGGGAAAATTTGTTGTGGGCCGGCCGGTAGGCCGGCCGATTTCCCCCCCCCCGCAAATTTCCCCCCCGCGCGAATTTACTTCCCTCCCACCCACCCACCGCTTGCTCGCTTGCTCCCTCCCACTCACCCACCCACCGCTCGCTCGCTCCCACCCACCCACTCGGTAAGCGCCCACCCCCATCGCTCGCTCTCCTCCTTACCTTCTCTTCTCTTCAGCCACGCACGCTCACCTCACCCGGCTCTTTTCAGACCTTCCCGGCTGTTAGAGACATGCGCAGAACAGCCGGGTTGAGAAGGGGTCGCGCGACTCCTTCTCAACCCGGCTGTTCTGCGCATGTCTCTAACAGCCGGGAGGGTTTGCGAAGAGTCGGGCGAGGTGAGCGCGCGCGGGGCCCCGCTCACCTCGCCCGACTCCTCTTCAAACCCCTCCTGGCTGTTAGAGACATGCGCAGAACAGCCGGGTTGAGAAGGGGTCGCGCGACTCCTTCTCAACCCGGCTGTTCTGCGCATGTCTCTAACAGCCGGGAAGGTTTGAAAAGAGCCGGGTGAGGTGAACGCGGCCTCCGGAGCCTCCGGTCCGAGCCCGCGCGGGCCGGACCAAATGGAATCGGGTCCAGGCTCGCGTGGGCCGGACCGGATCGCCCCGGGGGCCAGATCCGGCCCGCGGGCCGCCGGTTCCCCACCCTTGTTATAAGTCAAAAGAGATAAGGGTTGAGCACACAAGTGATACTCTTCTGAGTATCTTACCCCATGTCCTCCAGCAACAGTTGCTGAAATTCATCCAATAAATGGTCAGTGATATGGATATGTCTGTAGACCAGTGTAGGTCGGGACCCACTTGGTGGGTTGTGACCTGATTTCTGGTGGGTCGTGCAGAGCCACCAATGAAAACAAGGGTGATGGAAAGATCAGATAACTAATTGCCACAAGCCCTGAGGCTATTCAAAAATCAGGTAGCTGCTAATTGACCTTCAAAGAGCTGAGCTCCCGCAGTTTGCAAGCTATAGGGAGATAACTGTTTGAGAGTCATTTTTATGGTGTGTGTTTTCCAAGTCAGTCAATGACAGGTAGAGGGGGCAGGTGAAGACAGGGTCACATAATTAAGCCCCTCAAGCCTTGAATCTGTTCATTAGGGCTGCTTCATTATGAGAAATGGATTGAAGTTCTTTTTTGCAAATAAATAAATTTCTTTCTAAATCACCATTTTTTAAAGTCTCGTACAGCTAGGTGGGTCCTGATAGAGTGGCATTTTAAAAAGTGGGTCCTGGTGCTAAAACGTTTGGAAACCACTGCTGTAGACTAAAGATTTAAATGTATCAGTGACATGTCCAGGTAACCTTTCCTTGGAAATAGCTTGCAGGAGAACACAAAATGAGTGGAATCTGTAGGGGGTAGTGGGGGCTTTTGTACTTGCCCCCATCACAGTTCTGATCCTGATTAAGGCCCCTCCTCCCTTGTGCTCTTTTAAGTAGAAGCATGCTTCTCATTTTAGCGTTCCCCCTGCACACTAATTGTTAAGAAAACCCAAACATGAAAGTTTCATGTTTGTGTTTATGGTCATGTCTACTTGGACCTTGAATTGCCGCAGTTGTGTGTCACTCAGGTTGAGGTGAATGTGAGCAATTGTATTCTTAAGTTATTAGCAAACATCACCGTGTGTCCAGGGATGTGTGATGGCAGGTGAGACAGAACTGCCCTGCCGTCCACATAAAATTGCCGCAGCCAGGAAAGCAGGTGGAGCGCGTGTGCGATCTCTGGGTTCGGCTGCAGTGAAGTAAGGCCACCTTGGCCTGAGCTACACCAACTGACAGCCCAATCCTATGCATGTTTACTCAGAAGTAAATCCCACTGTAGTCAATGGGGCTTACTCCCAGGTAAATATGCATAGGATTGCAGCCATAGCCAGGTAGCAAGGCAATTGCTCTGCTTTCCTTTTGAAACTTTTTGTTTGCTGTCAAAGCTGCCCTTCGTCAAGTGCAGTGAAATCAAGTGATGTACAGCCAGGTTAGAGCGTCGCAACTCCCTACCTGAAATAAGAACTCGCCCATGAGAATTATCCCATTATCATCCCTGTCATCAAAGCACCATGTGTTGTACATTACACACAATAGCACATTCCATGCAAAACGCCATTAAACAACATAAGTGCAGCACGCAGGCCAGCTCTTACAGGGTAAGATTCTGTGGGCTGCTTTTGCTTCAGTCAGTCTCCATTGGCTTGTTGTTGGCAAAGCATGGCATGCCATATCAGATTGGTGCTTGCTCATTGGTTGTATGTCTATTGGGGGAGTTCTTGCCGCTATTGCCATCAGGACTGTGGCAGCAGCACATCTTTATTCTGCTGTTCTATTCCAAGATGGACTGCAGGAAGAAACCAATTATTCAACTTGTGTTTGGAAGTGCACAACTCCTGAGAAGCAATGCCTTTTTAGGCCCTTTAGGTCTCTGCGCTCTCTCGCTCTCTCTCTCTCTCTCCCCGTAGAATGTAGCTGGTTGTAAGTGAGAGACACGGATCCTGCCAGCACCTGGAAAGTCCTTTGTTGAAACTTGCAGTGATTCTGCAATGCCACAGTTACAACAAATCATTTTTGTTTTGTTTTGTTTGAGTGGGCAGTTTTTAATGTGTCTCTTTCAATTGCTCTGTGCTAATATGTATAGCTCCTTGTCTTTGTGTACCTTTCCATTTGTGTACCTTTCCATTTGCACAATAAGAGTTATCTGAGCAGATTCAGAACGAGAACAAGTTCATGTCACTCCACTATATTGTTTGGTGCCAGTGATTTTCCCCACCAGGCTAACAGCCCAATCCTATCCAAACTCCCCCCCCCCACCTATGCAGCCGTGCCACCAAATCCCCTGCAGGGAGGCAGTCTCCTCCAGGTAAGGGAACATTTGTTCCTTACCCAGGAATAAGCCTCCACTCCCACTAATATCTGCCCCCTTCCCGCCCTCGACCCCCCCCGCTGTGCCCCGGTCCCTTCCCTGTTCTGCCCACCGCCTTCCTCCATGCCAACTTGTTGGTGTTGGGGAGCTCCTGCGGAGGCAGCTGTCACTTGGCCACCGCCACTCACCGTTTGTGGTGGCAGCCAGGCTGTTCTCTGTTGTACATCGCATTTTGTGACTGCCTTAAAGTGTGCTGTGCCCCCAGAACAGGCCCAGACAATGCAGCAGGCCCATAGGATTGCGCCATAAAGCTGCAGTCCTATCCACACTTCACTTACCTGGGAGTAAGACCCATTGACTATAATGGGACTTACTTGTGACTAGATATGCATAGGATTGGACTCTAAGAGTTTCATGCTCCTGCTTTCCTGACTGGGGAAGCTCTTAAGAGATCAGGTTCCTTATGAAGGGAGACTACTGGAGACCAGTATCCCCCCTAAGATGCATGGCCGAGCGGCTGCGCACTTCCCCACTGAACTCTGTGCAGCGTGGAGCCCGGCAACCCAGACATTCAGTGATGATGTAATGACATCATCACCGAACGTCCAGAGGCGACATCGCGATGAGTCACGACACCACGCAGCTACAGGAGGAGACCGCACAGACCCCTTATATAGGGAACGCTCCTGGAGGCCCATTATAATAGTTTGTTTATAAATGTACAGACTTGCTGAACAAATTGGAAATGAACCCCCATGTGGGTAGAGAGTCCTATTTCTCCTAAAGCAGTGCCAGCCCCTTCCATCCCATGAGCTTCCCTTGCATGCCTCCCATCCCTTGCAACTTCTTCAGGCCTGCTTTTTGCCACTAGAAATCTAACAATTTTACCCCAACAAGCTCCAGACTCAAGCTTGAGTTTTCAGACTCAAATTGAAAACTGAAGGGCCAGTAGTAGTCATTACTAGGGAAGCACCTGTCATTCACTATCAGCTAGGGCTTCATGCGCCCTCAGGAGATTTGGCCGCTGCCATCTTGGATCTTGTGAGATTTCGCGAGATCCAAGATGGCAACGGCCCGGGAAAACAGGTAAGGGGGAGCTTCGGGGGACATCGGGAGGCCTGTAGACGTTTTTACCGGGTTGCAGCGCGGGCGGGAGCAACCTGGCTGCCCACGCCGCAACCCAGAAAAATACATTTTAAGGGGGGTACTTGGGTGGGTTCTTGGGGGATACGCGGGGGCCCCCCCGACATTTGGGAATACATGGGGCAACCGGAGGCCCGCGTAGGGGTATGTGGGCCTCCAAAGGTTGAGAACCCCTGAACTAGCATCCAACGTGAGAGGACCATCTCTTGACTGGTCCAGTGGAATAGCATGTCTTATAACGGGAGCATAATTTCTAAAACAAGCCTACTTGGAAGTCACATTCTTTGGCATGCTCTCTCTACTCCCAGATATTTGTGGTAGCTGGGGTTATTTAGTACTGTACAGTAGTTACAAAAAACACACTCTGCACACTCTCAGGTGCACTCTTCTCCTTACTATTACTTCACATGTTCCTGTCATTCAAAATAGATTTGGGAGTGAATCCTTGGCAAATTCTCACCCAAATTCCGCCCTGGATAAAAAGACACTCAAATGACTTTTCCTTATTCAATTCCCCCCCCCCCCCCCGTCTGCCACTTTAGAGTTTCTGTTCTTGCAAAGTGAATTCCCAGAAGACACTTCTGCGCTAAAAAAAAAGATTGCTTTGTATCTCCTGAGTAATCTTTGACTCCCATCTAAGCAGCAAGTACAAACCTGCAGAAATCAGATGGTTGAACTGCAGTTCAATTAGACTGTGGAATTCTGTACTAGGCAACAGCTCTGGGCAGGGCTCTAACTGGCTGCATTGTACAAAGTGTCAAAAAAAAATCAAAGGTTGCAATTTGTTTAGGATATTCAGTTAACACTGGGAGATTTTCCCTGTTCATGCAATTAAAAAACCACTTCTGGCCATGATTCTTATGAGAGCTGGTGTAGCGTAGTGGCTAAGTGAGTTGTGAATCCGGACGTCCCTGATTTTAATCTCTCTCTGTCATGAACTCACTAGGTGGCCTTAGACAAGTTGTTTCCTCTCAGCCTCAGCTCCCCAGTTGCAATATGGTTGTTGCCCACACTTCAGGATTGGCCTGGAGTCTCCAAGAACCAGCATCAATCTCCAGTTGACTACCGAAAGCAATCCTAAAGACTTTAAACAGGTCCTCCAGGCATTTGTGACATTACATCATCATGCTGGGAACAAAAATCTTCAGGAAAAAGTTAAGTCAAAGTTGGCAACCCCAAATGTGGGGATAATAACACTTATGCACCTTATAGGTTTGTTGTAAGAACAATATCAAGATAATGCATGTGAGTAGGAAGATATTAAAATAGAAAAAATGTTTCCATTGTCTTTCAATAACTTTTTCATATTTAAAATAGTGCAGGGGGGGCATGCAATTGGGCTTGGAACTGTGGTATGAGCAACGTACTAAAGCTCCCCTACTCCATACAGTGGTTTTGGCCCTTTTTGGATGCCCCCCCAAGCAGGATTGTAAAAAGGAAAAGCCCTGAGGCAAATGATGTGTTGTGCTCATCTAATCTGAACCTAAATGTTACCATTATTGTTACTATTATGATGCAGTGTGGTGGCCAGTCATTTCTATGTGTGAGTAAGATATCCAATTCTGGCTCTTCCTCACCAACCCCTGGCCATAGAAAAATAGTCCAGGAGCTAATACAAGTAAGGATGCTAAATGCCTAAAACAGGAAGTACTCTCTGATACTGACCCCCATCTGCCCTCTTGAAAATATGTCTCATTTAGCCCAAAGTTCTGAAAAGGAAATGTTAGATAATTTGACATTGCTTGAATATCTTTCAACGTGCACCATGATCTTTGCTGCAATTCTGTGCCATTATTCCTATGCTCTGTGATATCAGTGGATAAGACATCTTTGGTTTGCTTTTTTTAAAAGAAATGAAGAGACACAAATGTTGTGAACTGATGGGAAGTGCACCATTTCTTGCTGTGTAGTACTAAACAAGGGGGCACGGTGGCTTAGTGGTTAAGACGTTGAACTGCAGACCAGAAGGTTGGCAGGACAGCAGTTCAAGACCCGAGTGCCGCATGACGGAGTGAACTCCTGTCTCCAGTCCCAGCTCCTGCCAACCTAGCAGTTCGAAAGCAAGAAATTGCAAGTAGATAAATAGGTACCGCTGCGGCGGGAAGGTAACAGCGTTCCGTTAGTCATGCCGGCCACATGGCCACGGAAGCGTCTTCAGACAGCGCTGGCTCTTCGGCTTTAGAAACGGAGATGAACACCGCACCCTAGAGTCGGACACGACTGGCTTCCAAGCAGGGGGTACCTTTTCCTTTACTTAGTACTAAACAAATGACAAATCACTGGAGACTGAAGGGCTGATTCACTTATCCAACAGGTTTTGGTAGCTGCTGGAATTTTATTTGGTGTGTGTGTGCAGGGCTGGCCCAAGACCTCCTGATGCCTGAGGCGGTCTGCCACATGCTGACCCCCCCCCCCGTACCCAATGATGTGCCAGCCTCTGCGCTCTCTCTCTCTCACCTTGTTTGTGCATGTGCGTGCGTGTGTGTGTGTACCCCAGGGCAAGATTCTTGCAGTGCCAGTGTGAGATATTTTTGAAAAATACTTAGCTTGATTTTTTTTTTAAGTTTTCACTAATGCCTACTGGACTGATTCTGTACTGACCTTGATGTTGCTCTGATGCTGTTAACGCACCATCCATGAGGGAGAAGAGGCTGATTTTTCTGTCTTGCAGCAGATGGAAATGATGGCTCAGTTCAGGCAGCACAGACTGTGGATGAGGAAGCTTAACTATAGTTTGGTGTGATGTCTGATTTGATAAACCATAGTTATGGCTGTTACTCTGCCTTCAGAAACTGCTGCACCTAGAGAATGCGATGGTGAACAGATGGAAAATGAAAGCAGGGCTAAACCAGGGCTGACGTCCCTCGCCTTTGAATATGTGGTGACTATTTGTGAAGCACATTGGGTTATGATTAAGTACAAAATAGGCTGAGAGAATGCGCATCTATTCTGTACTAACAAGGCGAGTGAGAATGAAACTGGGAACAAAATATTGAATATCTTTGTATATTTCACTTCTGAAATAAACCACTGAGGTTATCTGAAGGCAGCAGACACAATGAAGGGTACATTTGAGAAACAAGTACTGTATGTGAAATACAGAATAAATAATTGCTATGGTTAGAAAGCTTGTCCTTCAAGGAATGGTGTCTCATGCATCATCATCATCATCATCATCATCATCATCATCATCATCATCATCATCATCATCATCATCATCATCATCATCATCTCTCTCTCTCTCTCTCTCTCTCTCTCTCTCTCTCTCCTCTTCCAGGGTTGTTGTACTGTTTTAATACGGCAATGTATGTGAAGCGCTTTGCACAATCTAAAGTGCAATATAAATGTTAAGGATTACTATTCAACTCCAGCCTGGATCCTGGCTAGGTTACTTCACCTCATGCATTCATGTTGCTGACAAAGGCGAATAAATCTGGGTTGTGAATTCAGAATTGTTGTTTGCTATGTTTATTAATATTCAACATGACACCTCTAGTTTAGGAAGCTTTCTTTCTTTCTTTCTTTCTTTCTTTCTTTCTTTCTTTCTTTCTTTCTTTCTTTCTTTCTTTCTTTCTTTCTCTTCATCATTAAAACTCTCCTGTGTTGTATGTCATTATCATTTGTATTTGTCACTGATTTTCCCTACAGTGGCTCTGCATGTTTAACTTCTATGTGATGAAAAAATTCAGTGTGTGTAGCTTTCCTGGCATGGGGAAGTGGAGTGAAGGGGAAAGCTGCACCTGTTGAATTTCTACTTGCCAATCAACAGTTAAAGGCAAGAAAAAGGATACCACTGCATTTTCATTCACCTGTCCAAGGCTGCAGAGTCCCAGGGTATATTTACGAGTTTAATTGAGGGCTTTCAGGTGCAAGACTGCACTTCAGCTACTCATCCACATAAAATGATAGCCACTGCTGCCTAGGGAATTTTTGTTGTTGTTGTTGTTCGGTCGTTAAGTCGTGTCCGACCCTTCGTGATCCTTCATGAGGGAATTTTAGGCAGTGCTTTATATAATCAATTATGGATACATGAATAGGACTGGCTGACAGCCTTTCTTTTTTCCTTTAGTGGCTCTGCTCCTGTGTCTTTAAACAGCTGCATTGAAATTTAGCAGGTTTTAGCTTTTCCTGGCGACTGGCGTGCAAGTTAAGTGTTGGAGGGAAAATGTCATTTTCTAAACTGCTGTGCACAGATTGCTGTTAACAGGGACAGGAGGAGGGTCTGTAAAAAGGTAGCAACATTAAATATGACTACTTGTACCTTAACAAAAATAAATACAGTAGTTGTTTTAAGTGTCATGTCATATTGAAGCCTGTGTGGCCAGACTTGTCCAACAGCAATTTTGCTGCTCTCTCGCTCTCTCCCTCCAGAGTCTGTGGAGATAAAAGCCCAGTGGGACGAGAGATGTGTGGGGAAAGAAGAGCTGTAATGTGCTTAACTGAAGTAAGAAAGAGTGAATTTTTTTTGTAATGGAAACTTGGCATCAGACTCCACCAGTTCTTGGCTGAGAGGGGCTAAGCCATGGGCTGTGCAGCATACAATGGGCTGTTTTCATTTGCAGCCATGCCAGCTATTACTGACACATGAACATGCGCTCTCTGCTTAATCAGAGCAACATGCAAGTTTCCAGGATGAACAGGCTCTCGCCAGAAATACCTTGGAAAGGTGCCATGTGTTTGTATTGATGCTGCCAGCACTTCCTCTAAAGCAGCGGGTCCCAACCCTTTTAGCACCAGGACCCACTTTTTAAAATGCCACTCTATCGGGACCCACCTAGCTTTCGAGACTTTTTTTCTTAAAGTGATCTGGTAAGAAATAATAGTTTTATTTGTTTATTTACAAGTAATATTAAGGCCTATAACAGAAGATCACCCTTCATGTCTAGTTACCTCGACTTTCAGAAATAGCAGCCTTCAAGCATATATAAATATGTTGGTTAGAAGTTAAGAGCATAAGCATTGCCTTTCTGGCTTAGGCTGAGTTTTGTCTTGTCCAGCATTGTGCTACCAACATTGTGGTACCACTGCTTGCGGAGAGGCCAAAGCTCAGTAATATAGTATGTGCTTTATACACAGAATGAAAGCCCCACCCTGGACCCAGTCATCTCCAGTTAAAATAATTTCAGGTAGCCGGGCTGGGAGGGATACATGGAGATCTTCAGGAGTCATTATTAGTCAGAGGAGACTGTGCTGGGCTAATGAACTCATGGTCTGACTCATTTCAAAGCAGGGTGGATTTCTTTCTATTTATTTTTGTTATGTTTCATCTTTTCTGCCCTTCTAGACTTCTTTCACAATTTGTTTAATAGATTTGTCTCTCTTTTCTTGGCTTCAGTTTCTTTGATGTTTCCTGCAAAGCCGTTTTTGATTTGGCTGAGCCAATAGCTCTCAATTCCCCTCCTCACCCCAGAACCCATTTTAGTTGTTCACATCTCCCTTGAGTCCACACCTCCAACCCTGCCAAGCTCCCTACAGGATGTGGAAACTCACTATACCAGCGTTTCCAAACCTTCCGAGGACTGTATACAGAGACGAGGCTGCGCCCCCCCATGACGCCGGGCATGACGTCACACGGCTCTAAACACGCCCCCCGTGCCATTTTCCTTACCATTTCGGAGCCAAATGGCTCCAGGGCGGGTGGGAGGGCCCAGCTCCTGCTCAGTGAAGATGACAGAAGCAGCGGCAGATGAACGGAACGCGTTGTCCAGGCAAGTTCGACGCCTTGGGGCCCACGGCCCCCCCGCCCCTACCCCCGCAACGTTTCTGCCCATGTAAGACCTACGTGGGCCTCCGGCCAGCCGCAAACCACCGGAAGAAAGTGCTGATGATGTCATCGGCACTTTCTCCCGGGTTTGCGGCAGGCCGGAGCTCCGAGAATGACAGAAAAGGCAAGGTAAGACGCAGGGGAGGGCGGGAGGGCCATCCTCGGCGCTTACAGCTTGCGTGCAGAGCTTGAAGTGCCACTTTTCGGGCTCAGTCGCAGCGTGGCGCAGTGGAGATGGCAGCTGCCATCTTGGCTGCCGGCAGCCCGCGTACCACCAGTCTGTGGTCTGCGTACCACAGGTTGGGAACCTTTGCATTATACAGTACTTTGTCTACTCTGTCAGAGTCTACACAGACTTCTATGGTCACCATTTTTTGTCTCTCCCCCCCCCCCCCCCAGAATTTGTACCCCGCTCTTCCGCCGACAAGGCTCCCAGAGCAATCCACAGAAAATAAGTTAATGGGAAAAATCAATCATTAGAACAGAAATGGTGTCAGCAGTTATGCCTCGCTGGCTTCTGCTCTTCTTTCTCCTCACATGACAGTGTGGCCACAATAAGGAAAGTTGATATCTTTAAAAGATTTATATGTTCCCTTTCTGCATTACTTCTCCCAGGATGGCTAATAGTTAAGTAAAACACATTAAAAGAACAAAATCATAAAAAGGTACAATTAACACAATGATAGAAAAACAGCAAGGCATTCAAAAGATATAAATCATAGTGGCAGGATTAAAGCTAAAAACCTCAGCCACAACTTTTAAAGGTGTGGGGAATGGAAAGCAGTGCACCTTCACCCACGTCTTCACTCAGAGAAGGAAAGACATACCACAACCAAGGAAGCTTCTCCTTAGTCACTACCTGCCTATCCTCTTAAGGTGGAGTCATCTGGAGGCCTCCAAAGAGGACCTTGCTGCTTGTCATCTGTTTGTCCTAACCTTATATTTGTGTCTGGGATTATGTTGAGAGCTGTGTTGGCACTCTTGCCAGATCAACCTTCCTGTAATAGGATGTACTTGTTGAAAGAGAAGTTTAGTGTGTTGCAAGACAGTCCAAACCCAACAAAAATCTCATCATGGTCAACATCGTGAGGCTGCAATCCTATGCACACCCACCTGGTAGTAAGCCCCACTGACTATAATGGGACTTACTTCTGAGTAGACATGCATAGGTTTGGGCTCTAAAACCCAATTCTCATAAGTAATCCTCCCTGCCTGCAATTCAAATAGTTTAAATAGAACGTTTTCAAGGTTTATAATTATTTACCAGGCATAAACTGAGAGTCCACTGGATTAAAATATAAGTTTAATGTTCATGGTGAATGAATATATTTAATAATTTAAATGCCTCTTAAATATTGCAGCTCTCAAATATCTCTCGGTTTTCAAACACCTGAAGTTTATCGTATGTGGCTCTTACGTTAAGCACGTTTGGCCACCCCTGTACTATAGCTTAGTGCAGTGTTTCCCAAACTTATTCGACCTGAGGCTCCCTTGACCATTGGCGATCATTGGCGACAACTCACCATTACATTATGTTGCTGCCTGCCAATTGGCATTGCTCTATTTTCCACGAAGATTCCATGGCACTCTGCGGCTCCTCTGGGATCCACGCCTCCCAGTTTGGGAACCACTGGCCTAGTGTCTAGCTGTACTTCAGTAGGAACAGGAAATGTGAGTTTAAATCCCGCTTCTTGTATGTACTGTACTACCATGATCCTTCTTCTCAGCAATACCCCCTGTCCACAGTTGACAGTCCTGAAATAACTGTTTGCTGTGGAAGAGGTCTAGGAGTGTAAGGACAAGGGGAAACATGGTTCCCCTAGAAATAACACATGAGCAAGTGGGCAACCTTTGACTGAGTGTCGTTGGCCTATGCTGGTCAACCCTTTGTTCCTCCTGCTCTTACCCCATTTTCCATCTACTTTCATCCTTACACCATGTAGCTAGGATTATCGTAGTGTGAATGTATCACACTGGTACAATTCATTGTCCAGTTTGCTGTATGAATGTGATGCAGTGTCTGCCTGTGTTTCTCTTTCCAGAGTATAATATTGACTATTACTTCTTTTGTTCTAGGTTATGACGTTCTGAACTCTGCTTTGGATACTAATGACAAATGGACTGGGCGAAAGCTGCTGCAGGAAGCTGAGGAGAATGTCACAGATCATCCTGAGGAGACAGAAAATCCCTCTCACAAAAACTGCACTGAACCAGGTAGGACTTCCTCCTCCTCGGATTACAGTTGACTTGTCAATCTATAGGCACATTTGTTCTAGAGTTGCAGAAATGTGGCTCTTCTGTATTGCTCCTCGTTAGGTTTATAAGTATGCAGGCGTTGGATGCGTTAGGGCACAATCTTATCTGGTCGCTAGGATGGCATAGGACCTCTGCACCGGCCCAGGACTGTCGCAAAAGCTGCCGTAAAGCTGTTGTGCCGGACCCTGCAGGCCGTATCGAGACAGTGTGTGACCCAGGTAAGCTGTGGCTGGGCCGCATGGCATAGGGGTGGGGGAGGGGGTTCCAGGGGCATTTCAGGGCGGGGTGGGTGGATCTGGCCCGAGAGGGGTGGTGGGATTGGCGGCAGCCGTGCATGCCATATCCTATCCTCCTTCCATGCCCATTTCTTCTGACACGGGCCTCCCGGACTTACACCAGCTCAATAACTGGCGTGGATCTGAGGAGACCCATTTGGGAGACTGGGGCTTTACCCAGCAAGAAGAAAGAAAAGTTCCCTTACCTCGAGGAGACCTCCAACCCCACCTATTCTGCTCAGGATCCAGCGTTTCTAGCTTCTAGCATAGCTGGATCGCTGAGCAGAGCGTAGGATAGGATTGGGCTTCCTGAAATATCAGTTCTTCTCCATGTGATCACAAGAGGATGAGGCTAGTAGAACTGCAGAACATTTTGCAGCTGTGTATATCAGAGTTGAGGTGCAAGATTGGGGTGTGAAGGTGTTTCACCAGCTTCTTAGTTGGAAATAGAGTGATAGAGCACAGATGATCTTCAGCTTTATTATTATCTGCAAATGTGGTATTTATGAACTCTACAATTTAAACTGAAGTATAAATAGATTTTGAGAGGAGGGTTTGATTGAGATTCATTTCTATTCTTGCTTTTTGAATCAACTTTTGTCAGTTCTGTTGCTCTGAATATTTTTAATAGGGTTGTTTCTCTTTTATCTTAATTAAAAATCAAAGCCCTCCAGCTCTGCACAAAATTATCAAAGTCCTTCTGGCGCATAAAACCTGATGTTAGAACTCTTCTGTCTTTCATATGCATGATTATGAATCATGTTTGTTTTGCCTGAACTTAAACTATGGCAATGAAAGCAAAGGTCAGGGCTTGCAGATATTCTCCAGATAGAAAAATAGAAGTTCCTTGCAGTCAGGGAAGCAGCAGAGGATTTTCTGTGGTGATCTTAGGATTATAAAGGTTAAAAGCTCAGGGGAAGTCTTGTTAAGTACAGTTCATACTCTAGCGTTGTGCATTTATTTTTTCTTTAATCCTTAATAATATTGTGGAGGCCTTTGGGTGAGTGCGCTCTATTTTCAGTACAAAAAATGCTGTGCCATTCCCCCCCCCCCCGTGATTATGATCTTCTCATGCAAAAGAGTGTTCCTTCTCTCGTGTTCATTCAGAGGTCTGCAGTAACTCTTCTGAGTTCTGAATCTGCTGCCTCACTAGCCTCACCTATTGTCAGCAGCACCATTTGAAGTAATCACTTGAAATATGGTTTGGTCAGTGGTGTAGTGGTTAATTTTAAAGAGCAGGAGCTTGTCAAGATACCCCCCCCCCACACACACACACACTATAACTATGCACTATTAACTGCCCAACATAAACCTATAACCGTAAATGAATGTTCCCTTACCCAAAGGAGACCTCCACGACTGCCCCCCCTAGGATGCAGCGGTAGCCATTTTAGCATTGCTGCATTGGTGGTGGTGGGGAACCACCAAGTCCGCCCCCTTCCTAGAGCCGATCCACCATTCCCCAGCCCCCCATCACCTCCCCATTCTGCCCTTGAGCTCCAGCACCTCTGTGCGCTGTCAGAGCGTGTTTTGCGACTGCCGTAAGGCAGTAGCTGCTGGTGGAACTCTAGTTCCACCAGCAATACAGCCCCATAGGATTGGGCTATTAATTCTGAGTAAACATGAATAAGGTTTCACTGTTAGGTTGTTGAAGCATGTTCACTCCGAAGTATTTATTTATTTATTTATTTTAAAAAATTATATCCCGCCTTATCCTATGCCGAGGCAAATGCCCAAGGCGGCTTACAACAAAAATTAAAAAACATAGTTTAAAATACAGAAATAAGTTTAAAATAATATATACTTAATTTAAAAACAATAAAATTTACTGGGGGAGGCAACAGTATGGAGCACAAAAGCAGCATGGCAGAGCATCTTGAGACACAGGAGGCAGACGACAACCCATCACCCAAACGCTAGATGAAACAAAAACGTTTTGAGCCCTCACCGAAAAGTCATGAGGGAGGGGGTGGTTCTCAGATCCCCTGGCAGGGAGTTCCACAGTTGTGGCGCCACAGCAGAGAAGGCTCGCCCACGTGTTGCCACTCCCCTAACTTGCGATAGAGGTGGTACACGCAGGAGAGCCCCCTCAGATGACCTAAGAGAGCGGGCCGGAATGTATGGGAGAAGGCGGTCCCTCAGATATCCTGGACCCAAACCGTGAAGGGCTTTAAAGGTCATTACCAGCACCTTGAATTGGGCTCGGAAACGAATGGGCAGCCAGTGCAGCCGCTGAAGCAGTGGCTCAACAGAGTCAAACCGCCTAGCTCCAGCAATCACCCGGGCCGCCGCATTCTGCACTAATTGCAGCTTCCGAACCGTCTTCAAGGGCAGCCCCACGTAGAGCGCGTTACAGTAATCCAGTCTTGAAGTCACTAAGGCGTGGACCACCGTGGTCAGGTCTGATCGACTCAAGTACGGCAGCAGCTGGCGCACCAGCCGAAGCTGGGCAAACGCACCCCTGGCCACAGCCGCCACCTGGCTTTCCAGGTTGAGCTGTGAATCCAGAAGTACTCCCAAGTAAGTAAGTCCCACTGTGTTCAAAAGGATTCACTTCCAGGTAATTTAGCATAGGATTGTAGCCTTAATGTAACATGAGCAACATATTTTCTCTCAGGCAGCCCTTGGGAAAGATAATGCCCTAAAAATTAACATATGCCCCTAGCCAATTTCTCTGTTTGCTTCCTGTGGAGCCTTTTCTCAGTTAAGGTCCTTTTGAAAAAAGTTTCGAAGGCGGAAACCGAGCATTCCTGCTGATGATACCACCACTTCTGCTATAGGAGGAGTCCTGGAGATCTGGTCCTTCCAGCTTCCCTCCACTATTATTATTATTTAAAGAATCTGTATCCCGCCTTTCTCCCAGCAAGGGCACTATACTCCTGCATTTTGTTGAACATGGATATAACTGTTACCCGATCGTTTTTATATTGCATGTTTTAAGTGTTTTTAAGGTTGTTTTCATTCATATTTTGTAAGCTGCCTTGGGCATTTGCTTCAGCAAGGAGAAGAGGCAAGGCGCAGAATTTTTTTAGATAGATAAATAAAAACTAATTTTTGTAAAAGAAAGTACAGTAGATCAACACAAAATATTGTTAAAAGGAAAACATCATTGTCCTGGTAACCATGAAATTAAGCAGAGGCACAATGCAGTGGGGAGTTCTATAAGTGCAAGCTCCCATTGAAATGAATGGGAGCTGCGCAAGAGCTCTGGACTGTACTCTAAACACCCTTTTCTTTTTGATCAACTCCAAGGTTTGCCGGATTCAGTGTGGCTCAGGTGCTCCTGGTAATTCTACAGAAGCAAAAATGTGTAGTGGGTTCAGCTTATCCCACCGTTATCCTGTGCATTAAAGGCATATACTACTACTACTACTACTACTACTACTACTACTACTACTACTACTACTAATAATAATAATAATAATAATAATAATAATAATAATGTATACAGTATTTATATACCGCCTTTCTTGGTCATTGGATTTCTCCTCTGACTTTAATCCAAGGCGGCTTACATGGGCAGGCTTTTTCCCAACCCCCCTAATGTTTTACAATCATATATAAATGTTCAATCTTAGAACATAAGAACATAAGAAGAGCCCTGCTGGATCAGGCCAAAGGCCCATCCAGTCCAGCTTCCTGTATCACATAGTGGCCCCACCAGGTGCCTCAGGGAGCACACAAGACAACAAGATACCTATATCCTGTTGCCACTCCCTTGCACCTGGTTGTTCATCTTTCATGAACAACTCCATTCCAGATGGTATCCTTTGCAGTCTGGCCTCTCCCTGGCCGTCACCTCCCATGCTCGGCCTACACAGCTGGCAGCTCTTCTCTCTCCTCACAGAGGCTTTTACAGTTATTTTGGTCAGTGGCATGTCTCGAACTGGCCATTCACTGATCTTCAGGCTTACGAGGCGGCAACTCTACCAACTGAGCCAGACCTGGAAGCCTTCTTACCATCACATATCGTGAATGCTTCCTAGAACACTCAACAAGGCCACTGCCCCTGTGAATCTAAAAATAATGACATATCACAAGTGTGGAAAATCATGAGGTTAGGTAACTTGAAATATTTGTATATTCTTGTAACTCCAGGAAGATTTTGTGCCCAAATTTTTAAAACCCTGTAATAATGTGTAAATTTTGTGGGACTACTTAACTGGCAGTGGAGTTTTGCCAACAGTAAAATCCAATGTCAGCCGGTGGGAGTTTTGTTTGCCAGCTCATCTCTGTAATTAACATTTACAGCAGCTTCCTGGTTGTCTTTGTTTGGGCAAGATTATTTTTTCAAAGAACTAAGGATGCTAATGATACACTTTCCTGTTCATTATCTTGGAAAAAGTTTGACCTTAAATTAACATTTCATCTAAGAAAGAGATAAAAATTCATACAGTGGTGCCTTTTTATTGAACCTTTTGGGGCTCATTAATATGCAAGCTTCTGAGTTACTCAGATCTCTCCACTAGGTAGAATATAGTCTAAAACTCTTTGTAAAATAGAAATCTTGCATACTTCTATACCAACAAAGAATAAATAAAACAATTACTTGATCCTGTACTGTGTACAATTTTTATGCTTTTGATTCCCTAGCCTTGTGTTTGCTAAATAATAGATTCTTGTAAGCAATGGCTGGGGCGGGGGGGGGGGGGAGCTGTCTCCGGCTGAGAATAAATTTAGAGAGTCTATTGTATGAGGCATGAGTTTGCCTTTTGGGGGGGGGGGAGGTTCTCCACACAGGTCAGATGATTTCTTCCATTAAGAAAGTGTATTTATGTCATAAGGGAAATATAAAGTTAGCTAAACATCTCTACTATACCTTCAGAATTACAGCCAAGTGTAAATTTGTTTTCCCGAAATCAATAAAGTCTTGCCAATTTCTTTAAAAGGTATTGCAATGTTGCCTTTCTACTTATGTTTGCACATGCTAGCCTTGTCCAGAAATTACAAAACATGTTCATGAATGCATGGTGTGTGTGTGTGTGGGGGGGGGGAACAAGAGCATACCGGCAATTCCTCCCCCAGCCCAATGTATGAAGCCTTGGAGAACATTTGTCTGCAGAGACACTTTCCATAGGGAGTACAAAGAGTCGGGGATTTGGAGTGCATCAGTGTGGGGCAGGGCTTGCCATGCATTCTCATTCCCTTTACCACCATGCATTCCTGGACAGATTTTTGTAACCTCTGAGTAGAGATGGGGTAGTGTGTTAAGTTAGAATGAAAGCTCATTCCTGCATCTTAGTCTTTCATTCGTTTATATTTTGAACTTTTCCTAACCTCTAGTATTTAAGCAAATGCGGTCCTCCAGGTTGCAATAATTATATATAATAACAGGCCACAAAGTACTGTACATATGGTGCTTTTTGTGTATGTCTGTAGGAATGCAACAGGATCTGAATCCACAGGAAAAATTATTATTCTGTGTATCACATTCCTAACGTCAGACCAGTCAGTTTATTTATTTATTTATTTCAATGGTTTTTATCCTGATTTTCCACAGCTCACACTTTGCATCCTTGCAGGAGGGGGTCTGAATTAACTTCTTATCACTTTACAGAGTTAATTGACTTAGCACTGCTAAGAGGTCATTATCAGTAATTGTGAATTGTCACTGTTCTTATCTTGCATAATTTTAAGCTTGTTATAGATCAGCCTTGTTTCGTTTCCTCAGGACTCTGTTGTTTTCTGCTACAGACTCATATGGAAACTCATCTGGAATTTACAGGGCTTGTAAGGATGACAACAATATACCGTGTTTCCCCGAAAATAAGACAGTGTCTTATATTAATTCTGGCTCCAAAAATGCAGTAGGTCTTATTTTCAGGGAGGTCTTATTTTCCCAACCTGTGGCACACACACACACACCCCGGCACTTACTTTGACCGATTAAAGCTTCATTCTTTCTGGAGTGTGCAAGGCCTGCACGGCCTGTACTCGAGTCCTCCATCATGGAGACGACATGCTAGAGAGACTCTGCAAGGTTGCAGCCTCCTTGCAGGCCTTGCTGGCCTCTCTAGCACGTCGTCTCTATGGTGGAGGACTCAAGTGCAGGCCGTGCAGGCCTTGCACCCTCCGGAAAGAACGAAGCATAAATCAGTTAAAGTAAGTGCCGGGGGGGGGGGGGTCGCGTCTGGCTGATGATCCTAGCTAGGTCTTACTTTCGGGGAGGACTTATATTGACCAGTGCCAGCAGAAATCATGCAAAAATGACGGTAGGTCTTATTTTCAGGGTAGGTCTTATTTTAGGGGAAACAGGGTACTTGTGAAGCAATTTGAACAATCAAAAACTATATAAATGCTAGGTGTATATAATTTTGTGGTTGCTTCAAATGGCTTATACTGTACAGTATAGTATATTACATAGGCCACAAGGATCTGTGCTGGAAACGTGCATGCTAACAATCGATGTTTTGTGTTTTGGTTTGTTTGTTTGTTAAATTTTTAGACCACTTTTCCCGGAGATAAAGTGATATAAGTACATAATTAATGCAGGAACTATAAATATTGAAATAACAATAAAACAAACAATTACACAGTCAGAAATGCCTTGCAAAATAAACATATTTTGGCTTCTTCTTAAAAACAAGAAGTATGGGGCTGTATGGTCTCTCTAGGAAGGGAGCTCCACAATACTGGGGCCACCATCAAAAAGGCCTTGCCCCTTGTTCTTGCCAGCCTGCTCTCTGTGAATGACAGGCCAGAAAGCAGGATCTCTGATGCATATCTCAGGGGCTGGGGAGGCTGATATGGGAGAATGAGAATAACTTACAGCCCAATCCTAAAAAACATATCTGCACTGATGCAGCCGAGCCAACAGAGCGCATACTGCATTCTCTGGTGGCTGGGGCAGTCATGGGGGCCTCCTCAAGGTAAGGGAAATGTTTGTTCCTTTACCTTGGGCTGCACTGAAGTTGTATCAGCACTGGTTAGGATTTGGTTAGGATTTGGCTGATGTTCTCAGATCGTTAAGGGCTAAAGGGCAAGACTAGTGCTTTGAATTGGAAGCAAATTGGTAACCAGTGTAGATGGTGCAAAAGAGGTGCTATATTCCCTCATCTGTCAGTCCCTGCCAGTACAGTAATTTGCAGGGGTCATGTCAACAGCCTGTGTCATCTCCTTTTGCCAAGGAGTAACTAGGGCATATTTGCAGAGCTGCCAGACATGCTGGCAGGAAACTCCCTGAGAGACATTAGGAATTCATATGGATCCATAAGTCTCCGGGGGGGGGGGTAGACCACACCCCTGCAGAGAGCCTGAAGAGACTCCAGTCCTGACCACTTGATATTGTGTGGCACTCAAGACCTGGTCAGGGAGGTAAATGTTACCGAACCGTTGGGGAATAGTGACCATGCTGCGATCTGTTTCGCCATGCATGTTGGAGGGAGAGTGCCAAGCAAATCTGACACGAAAACCCTTGACTTCCGAAGGGCTGACTTCCCCAAAATGAGGAGACTAGTTAAAAAAAAGCTGAAAGGGAAGGTAAAAAGAGTCCAATCGCTCTAGAGTGCATGGAGGCTGTTTAAAACAACAGTCATAGAGGCCCAGCGGGAGTGTATCCCACAAAGGAGGAAGGGTTCGACCAAGTCCAGGAGGGTGCCGGCATGGCTAACAAGCACAGTTAAGGAGGCTATAAAAGGCAAGGAAGCTTCCTTCTGTAAATGGAAGTCTTGCCCTAGTGAGGAAAATAAACAGGAGCACAAACTGTGTCAAAAGAAATGTAAAAAGATGATACGGGAGGCCAAGAAAGACTTTGAGGAACGTATGGCAGGCAACATAAAAGGGAATAATAAAAGCTTCTTCAAATATGTTAGAAGCAGGGAACCTGCCAGAGAAACGGTTGGTCCGCTGGATGGTGAGGGAGAGAAAGGGGTGATAAAAGGGGACTTGGAGACTGCAGAGAAATTAAATGAGTTCTTTGCATCTGTCTTCACGGCAGAAGACCTCGGGCAAATACCGCTGCCGGAACGTTCTCCCCTGACTAAAGAATTAAGTCAAATAGAGGTTAAAAGAGAAGACGTCTCAGACTTAATTGACAAAATAAAGATCAATAAATCACCAGGCCCGGATGGCATCCACCCAAGAGTTCTGAAGGAACTCAAGAATGAAGTTGCTGACCTCTTGACCAAAATATGCAACTTGTCCCTTAAAACGGCCACTGTGCCAGAGGATTGGAGGATAGCTAATGTCACACCAATCTTTAAAAAAGGAAGGAGGGGGGACCTGGAAAACTACAGGCCGGTCAGCCTAACATCTGTTCCAGAGAAGATGGTGGAAAATCTCATTAAGGATAAAATCTTAAAATACATAGAAGAACAAGCTCTGCTGAGGGATTGTCAGCATGGCTTCTGCAAGGGGAAGTCTTGCCTCACAAACCTGTTAGAATTTTTTGAAAAGGTCAACAGGCATGTGGATGCGAGCGAACCCGTGGATATTATATATCTGGATTTTCAGAAGGCGTTTGACACGGTCCCTCATGAAAGGCTCCTGAGAAAACTCCACAGTCAGGGAATAAGAGGGCAGGTCCTCTTGTGGATTAGGAACTGGTTGAAGACCAGGAAACAGCGAGTGGGAGTCAATGGGCAATTTTCACAATGGCGAGAGGTGAAAAGCGGTGTGCCCCAAGGATCGGTCTTGGGACCGGTGCTTTTCAACTTATTCATAAATGACCTGGAGTCGGGGATAGGCAGTGAGGTGGCCAAGTTTGCAGATGACACTAAACTTTTCCGGGTGGTGAAGACCAGCAGGGATTGTGAAGAGCTCCAGAAGGACCTCTCCAAACTGGGACAATGGGCAGCAAAATGGCAGATGCGCTTCAATGTAAGTAAGTGCAAAGTGATGCACATTGGGGCAAGAAACCAAAATTTCACATATACGCTAATGGGTTCTGAGTTGTCTGTGACGGATCAAGAGAGAGATCTTGGGGTGCTGGTGGACAGGTCGATGAAAGTGTCGACCCAGTGTGCGGCGGCTGTGAAGAAGGCCAATTCCATGCTCGGGATCATTAATAAAGGGATTGAGAATAAAACAGCCAATATCATTCTGCCTTTGTACAAATCGATGGTAAGGCCACATCTGGAGTATTGTGTCCAGTTCTGGTCACCACACCTCAAAAAGGATATAGTTGAATTGGAAAAGGTGCAGAAAAGAGCGACCAGAATGATTCGTGGGCTGGAGCACCTCCCTTATGAGGAAAGGCTACAGCGTCTGGGGCTTTTCAGCCTAGAAAAAAGGCGCCTGAGGGGGGACATGATTGAGACTTATAAAATTATGCATGGGATGGAGAGAGTGGATAGAGGGAAATTCTTCTCCCTCTCGCACAACACCAGAACCAGGGGACATGCACTAAAATTGAGTGGAGGGAGAGTTAGAACAGACAAAAGAAAATATTTCTTTACCCAGCGTGTAATTCATCTGTGGAACTCCTTGCCACAGGATGTGGTGATGGCATCTGGCCTAGATGCCTTTAAAAGGGGTTTGGACAGATTCATGGAGGAAAAGACCATCACAGGTTACAAGCCATAAGCAACCTCCTGGTTTTAGAAGTGGGTTTTCTCTGTGCCAGGTGCAAGGGAGTGGCGACTGGACACAGGTATCTTGTTGTCTTGTGTGCTCCCTGAGGCATCTGGTGGGGCCACTGTGTGACACAGGAAGCTGGACTAGATGGGCTTTTGGTCTGATCCAGCAGGGCTCTTCTTATGTTCTTATGTTCACTTGGCGATCTGTCCATGACAAAGGAGTTACCTGATGTTCCCTCACCGATAAATGAACTTCATCCTGTCCTGAGCAAAACATCACATCAAGTATATGTCCTGCTTCATGTAGTGAATCCGATATGATTTGAGGTAGGCATATGGTAGCCATGGTGATCATGAAATCCTGAGCTGCACCTGCCAAGGTAGCCTCAGCATGACTGTTTAGTTCCCCCAAGGCAAAAAGCCTCAGGGTGCCTGACATCATGTCTGAGACTACTTCTGCCAGCTCAGTTAGGGAGACTGTCTGATTCTCACCCGTCACTGAGAGAATCCCAGTCCTGCCTCAAGAACCCTGATCTAGATTCAAGTATGTATCCGCGATTTGAGCCTGCTCTAGGTCCTCCGTATCCGCGATGTGAACATCCGCAGATTTGACTCAACTTGGATGCTTTGCGGATATGAATATGGGGATTTGTAGATATATGGGCCAATGTAAAAACCTTTAAAAAGGAAAAAAGGTTAAAAAAAGGTAAAAATCTTTAAAAAGGAAAAAAAGTTAAAAAGAGCTTTTCTTACCTTTTCACTGCAGACCGCTTCATTTTCTTGCCTGTTAGAAGGACAAATTGTGCTCTGGAAGTCTGTTCCGGGTCGCATGACTCTCCCTCCCTTTCCCAGGCTTGCCCAGAATGCATTGCAATACATTCTGGGGCTAACTTGGGAGAGGGGAGTCATGCGACCCAGAACTGGCTTCCAGAGTGCGATTTCCCCTTCTAACAGGCAAGAAAATGAATCCTTATGGATGGAATCCTTATGGATTATGGTTACCCCTCCTCCATATCCATCAAGTATTGGTGCTGCACTGAGAAACCTGGAGGACAGAATATTATATGTAGACTGATATGTGGTGAACAAGGTCATGTGGGTTAAGACAGTGAAAGATACATGCATAAATGTGGTTGCATAATGACAATCTGCAGGCACATGATTTCAGCTCTGGGTTGCATTCACTTATGTTAAGTGAACAGAAGCGAAGCAGACATTTTGAGAGTTTCCCCTCTCCCCCCAAGACAAAAAACATAGGACATGTTTTTTGCAATTGGAACTAGTTTGACTAGTTTCATCTAAGCCTGACTTTAAATGGAAAGTGCCATGAAATCAGAACTGAAGAGGAAGGGGAGATTTTCAGGTGAAGTAATTAAGCACACTCCACATCCATCCTCCAGTTTTATTTATGACACTCAGTGTTGACATTGTTTGATTTATAAATGGTAAAGGCTAAAGAGGACTTATTTCTCTTCCCTTCTGCCCTGCATGATTTGTTGCATATTGTTAGAAGCTATTTTGCTTTTGCCCATTTTTTTTCCTTATCTCCAGCTGGAGTCCTTTGGCTTCAGCTTGGCTTAAATGGAGTTACAGTGTAGATTTGAAAACAGCAAGTACATCCAGCTTGTTCACCTGTAATTATGTTCAGCTTAAATCCCTTGGCAGCTTTTATATAGCCAAGTTCAGGTTCATCAGAAATTGGGGCCGCCGCAATACGTATTCAAGCATATCTCGGTTCATCTCGAATGTTTACAGGGTTCCCACATCCTGACTTGACTTCAGACAGGTTGGAAAGTGTTATGTAAGGAACAGAGGAAGGGTCACTCTTTGAAGTTGTTGCACGGACTACAACAAGATCAGAGAGAATGATACATTAGATACAACACACCATAGGAATGCCTGGCAGAGAATCCCCACATGAGTCTAAGGATGAAAACAGACTTTGCATTCTAAGAGTTCACTGTGGGTTCTTCGCCTGTGATGTGAATCTGGCTTTTGCAGCTTGTGTTACAAACATCCATATCAGCAGGGGTGGCTCTTCCATGAGACCAGGTGAAGCAGGGCCCGATCCTATCCAACTTTCCAGCGGTGATGCAGCTGTGCCAGTGGGGCATGCTCTGCATCCTGGGGGGGGGGGCAGTAATGGAGGCCTCTTCAAGGTAAGGGAATGTTTGTTCCCTTACCTCAGAGCTGCATTAGGGAAGCATTGGCGTTGGAAAGTTGGTTAGGATTGGGCCCGCAGTTACCCCAGGCAGAAGATGTATTGGAGGTAGTGGATTAGCCTTCCTCCCACCACTGCTGCTGGTCACCTGCCCTCTACCCCATCCACCTACTTTGTGGCATGGCTTACTGGCCTGGCCTTGGGCCTTCTCCCTTTCCCAGCAGCCACTTCTGCCACCTCCTTTTCTGACACGTGCCATTTCAAAAAGGCAGAGAAGAGTGGAATGTGGTAGTACCCAGACACTCTAGGCCGCCACCAGATTCATCCTCTCCCACCACTCGTCTGCTCCTGTCTGCTTTTTTGAAATGGCAGAACAACAAGAGAAGGCAGCTGCCAGAGCTGGTATGAGGGGGAGGAGGCAATGTTGATGCAAGGATGGCGGAGGTGGTTCTGATGTACCACCAGGAGCAGTTACTGTCATCCTGGTAATAATAGTTTGATGAGGACATTGAGATTCTCTGTCCGGGCCCAAGTACACCTTATGAAGAATGCATAAAACGACTGTGTTTTGCGTTTCTTTTTTGTAAATAGTGCATGAGGGGGGCATAAAACATGTGAAACTGCCGCGAGGGGGGAGTAGGGAGGGTGACTTTATCACCCTGCCATAGTTCCAATCCTAACTGTGCCCCTCTCTCCGCACACTGTTTTTACTGGGGAAAAAGTTTTCATTTTCAGTGGAAGCTTCTTTCTCAATAAAAATAGCATGTGGCAGGGCTACAACTGAGATCAGAATTGCAGCAGGGGGCAAAGTGCTGAAGCCCCCAACTTCTGCCACAGTATCATCCATTTTGTGACCTCCTGCACATTAGTTACAAAATCACAACAGGGCCACGTTACACATGCAAAGTACCGGTGTGTGTGTGTGTGTGTGTGTATATATATATATAGTCTCGGAAGTAGTCTCAGACATGGTCAGGCACCCTGAGGCTTTTTGCCTTGGGGGAACTAAACCGTATCTATCTATCTATCTATCTATCGATCTATCGATCGATCGATCGATCGATCGATCGATCGATCGATCGATCTATCGATCGATAGATCGATAGATCGATAGATCGATAGATAGATAGATAGATAGATAGTGACTGGCCCAAGGTCACCCAGGAAGATTCGTGGCTGAGCGGGGGTTTGAACCTGGATCTTCCAGATCTAAGTCCGACTCCCAAACCACTACACCATCCTGTTTATAGTATATGCATCTATGGAATGGGGCCTTGCGTTGTATTGGTAATATATAAAAGACATGATTGAGTAGCCATGAAAGGTGTATTTGCCAGCTGAAGAATATATTGTCAAGAGGTATCTTTAAAAGACACTGCTGGGGAGGTGGAAAAAGATCCATGACTTCTACCTATTTGCCGCAGGATATTTCTGAAGAGGCTGTACTGTATCCTTGGGCATCCTTCACTGAAACAAGGAAATCCCTTTTACTGTACTTCCTGCAGCAGAAAGCTATGATGGTTAAGCTATTGATCCCCGCCTAGCCCATTAAGAGCGCCAATAAAGCATCGGGTTAAAGACGGGCAGTGAGGCTTTTCTGGCTTTCCAGCTTGCATTCTGCTAGCTGGTTCTACATTGACTCTCGTACTTTGGACATTAGTGCTTAACCCCTCATTTTTAACAAGTGCGATGGGGATGATGAAGTCTAATCAGTCCCGTACTTTAATTCTGAAGGGATGGTTAAGTTGTGACCTGGGGATTTGTATCGGTACCAATGAGTTTGGAAACATATATGCAGTATTCCCCCAGTGACTAGAGATTAGTAGTTCAATCCAGTAGTGGTTGTCAGAAGTGATACTCGTGATACCATTAGTGATACTTCACCGTTTGACAGCGCCACTGCCATGGTGAACACAAGACACTGCCTGCTTGGCCCAACCCCGCTAGTGGAGATGGCTGGCTGGGGAAGTGGTACACCAGTGGTCAAGGTGTGTCTGTGCAGCTGCCTGGCTCTTCAAAAGAAGCACATTTTGGAGAAGGAGGGTGGGGAACAAAGCCCCGTCTGTGGTGTATGCTGCCACAGCTGCAATCTCTAGTGGCAGTGGTGGTGCTCACAAAAATGGTACCTGCAAAAGGTGGTGCTTGGGCAAGTGATCATTGCAAAAGAACAAAAAAAGTTTGAAAAAATCAGATTCAACCTGTAGTTCATAGGAAATTGTCAGCCTACGTTTGGGATGTACCACTTGAAACGACAGGTAAGGTAAGGGTTCTCATTACCTAAGGGCTTTTTTGTATGGAGGACCATTCAGTTCTGAAGCCCTCACCTGCAGTCTGAGGTAGAATGGCCCAGACATAGGCTGACCATCTTAGTGATAACTGGGCCAACGTCTGCATCGCTGAAACTTTGGTAAACTTTGACAAGAGAGAGGACAACATACATTGATGAAATGCTGCAGGTGAGCCAGTTAATGGAATTTTATATAGCAACGCATTAGTTCCCTGACTTTCTAGCATCTAGAGCCAGACTAGTATCGATATTGCTCAAGGGCTTCTGCAAGGGGGGGGGGGGGGGGAGAAAGAGAATTACATGTCTTGCTCATAGCTGTGCCTTTACTTCCCATCTATTCCTGGCAGCCAGCCTCTGATAAATTGCATTGCAAGCTCATCTGCACTAGACAAAAAGAAATCTCTCTTTCACCGTCACGCTGCTTATTATGTGAGCAGTTAATGAGCTACTACAAGACATGAGTTGAAACTGAACTTCGGTTGATTTTCTTCTTACCAGGATAGTATTGGGTATGAAAACAAGTTTAGGTAAAATGTTGTAAAGCAGTGCAGATCGTTAGGCACGTTACTTCCATGAGCTTCCACAGTATCCTCTGCCCTTGTCCCCCCCAGTGGATATCGGGCTGAGGTCCTTTTGAACTGAGGCTCTTGGCTGATCATCCAGAAGCCATTTCGCCCCAGGCTCCACACATGGAGCTATTCCTTGTGTCAATGAGAATAGCAGTGGCCTGGGAAAGACTGCAGGGCCTCACTTGCCATGCCAGGCCTAGGGTTGCGTGCCATTGCTATGAGAAGGATCACCATATCCTACCTTCTGCATTTGGATGGGCAGGAATGGGTGCTTTGCATCTAATGTATTACATTTTGCATTTAATCTATTATTTTATGAGTAGCATGTTTCTGATGTCTTTTGAGTCAACCAGGTCTCTGTTTTTGTAAGGGCAATTTTGAGAAAGTTGAGTAGTCCTTGTGTTTTCAGTTTGTGTTCTTGCCAGAGTATTCTGAACTCAGCGATGTAGACTTGAGTCTATTGACTCGGACTTGAGCCGGACTCAAGTCGCGTCAATGACTTGACTTGGACTTGACTCGGCGATTGTAAAAGACTTGAAAGACTCGACTCGAGACTTGGAGCCTTTTACGACAAGTCCAATTTTATTCAGGTTTAAACCTGTTTTCCCCATTGAATAGATAGGGACTCGCAACTCACAACCAAGACTCGGGACTTGGGGACAAAGACTTGGGACTTGACTCGACACTTGCAGTCAGAGACATGAGCCACATCCCTGGAACGTGCTATAGCTGTGGGGCCCTGTTTCTCCACAACTATCCCAGGCAGGGACCCACTGAGACTCTGCCCCACCCCTCTTGTCTACTATCACCTCTGCATTTTTCTCTACAAGTTCCGGTGAGCGCCTCTCGCTCTCATGTTCCTTGTGATACTGCAGGGATAGTGTTGACCAGCCATTTGGAGTGCCATTAGGAAGCATGGACCCTAGCAGTAGGTAGCAGAACAGTAAGTGTGTGTGTGTCCTATGCTGAGTGATCGGTTTGGGGCAGGAGGTTTGAGCTGCCTGTAGGGGAACCAAAGGAGCAGTCAGGCCCTTGTCATTGTACTGTCTAATGTTAGTACTCTCTCACTCTCAGCACCTTTATTTACATATTAAAATCCGGATCCAGCCATACAAAAACAAATACAGTATATACAACAATCCATAAAAATCGGCTAACCTGGAGGTGTGGTTGTGTTAAATCGTGTCCTTCTGCTAATAACAATCCATTTCAGAAAGGTTGACACTTTCTCTGAAAGAACTGTATTGACACCCGAGAGTAGAGGACTGATTTTCTCAGTGTCTTCCCATCCCTCCCTATTGCGTAAGAGCTCCTCTAAAAACTCTGTTCGCAAAACTTTGTAATAAGGGCACTTCAATCAGATTCACACACACACACACACACACACACACACACGCACGCACACACACACCAATAAGCATGCACAGGTTCTCTCTTCGTGAGGAATTCCTCTGAATCTTCTGTACAGTACCTCTGAGGGCATTGCATTGCTCCTTGCCAAAGAGAAGGCTCTGCGGTCATTTGGGCATTTTTAGAAAATAGAGGTATTCTGTCATATGGCCACACCTTACCAGTAGCTGTAAATACAATTCTAGCCTCTTTCTTATCATCATCCCAAACTGCCATCTAACCCCAGGATCTGCTCCCCTTGGCTGACTCTGTAAAACAAGTTGCAGGGCCATGGGCAAGGATGGAGGAATTAAATATGCAACTTGGCTAAACAGATGTCCTTCTGTTTAGAGAATTGTTGGTGTGTTAGAGCTACTCATGAACACTTAGAGCCTGGGGAAGGGTGAGTGTGTGGATCCTGCATTGAGCCAGCCTGCCTGTAATGGAACGAGAAGATTCCAATGGCAGGATGGGGGTGTGGCTGTCCGCAGTAAATAATCTAATAATGGCATTTGGAAAGGGAATGCCAGCTTGCTTGTCTGAAGTGGTGTGGGCAGTCTTGATGTGCTACAGTAGCAGCAGCTCGCTTTTCTCTTGGAATCAGCCGTGTGCGCATGCATGGAGCTTGTTTGAGATAATGTCACAAAGATTATCCTCAGGCAGGCAGGCAGGCAGGCAGGCAGGCAGGCAGGCAGGCAGGCAGGAGCCTGGCAACATGAGGCTTTCAGTGCGAGTTATTCTCTGCACACTCTGCTCTGTTTCTTATGAATATGCTTAGTTATTCTTAAATCAGGGCAAGGCAAGAAAGGGATTTTTTAAAAACTGATGCTAGCTGACGTCCTCTGTAGCAACTTTGCTTTGTATGCTGGAGGCCTGATGTGCAATATAGCAGCTTAGACACAGGAAGTCCCTGGTTTAAGCCTCACCTCTGCCACAAACTTCATAGGCAAGCTATTCTCCTTCTGCTTCAGCTCTCCGTCCACTATAATAATGCTGACCTACTTGACTTACTTTACAGGGACAATAAGGACTGCAACAAGATAATGTATGCAAAGCATCTTGAACACTCAAACACTAAGTGTGATCATTATGGAGAAAGGGGAAGTTTGAGCTTACCTGTGAATTCCCCTTCTCAGTGGTTTTGGGATGGCTCAGTCTACCCTCCCTATTACACCTGAGGCACACAAAAATGGGGGGGGGGGAGAAGGAGGGATCATCATGCGCAGGGACGGTCACTGTCACGGCATCCCAGGATTCCCTAGGAAGAGGCCTGCGTGTGTGTAACCTTACATCCCCAGGCCTCTAAGCACAGCCAGGCAGGAGGCCAAGGAGGGATATGGAGACAGCCAAGCGTTCATTGCAGATGCGGAAGTCTCCAAGCAAGGCTGAGGCTTTCCTCATTCTGGGGACCACGGAGAGCCCCTCTCCCCAGGAAGACTCCGATCATCTGACCCATCCTGCTCAGGAGGGAGGGGCTGGATGGGGTAGTGGTCCTGGTGTCAGATCTGGAAGGTAAAAGGTAAAGGTATCCCCTGACAATTAAGTCCAGTCGTGTCCGACTCTAGGGTGTGGTGCTCATCCCCATTTCAAAGCTGAAGAGCCAGCGTTGTCCTAAGACGCCTCCGTGGTCATGTGGCCGGCATGACTCTCCTTGCCGCAGCGCATAGCATGCAGCTGGAACACGGAGCGCTGTTTACCTTCCCGCAAGCGGTACCTATTTATCTACTCGCATTGACATGCTTTGGAACTGCTAGGTTGGCAGGAGCTGGCCAAGCAACGAGTGCTCACCCCGTCGCGGGAATCGAACTGCCGACCTTTCGATCGACAGCTTATGGTTCAGCGGTTTAACCCGCTGCACCACCCACGGTTCAAATCCCTGCTCAGCCATGAAGCTTCCTGGGTGACCTTGGGCCAGTCACTACCTGTCAGCCTCTTCTACCTCACAGGGTTGTTGTGAGGACAGAAGGAGGGAAGGAAGCAGTGTCTATACGACTCTGAGCTCCTTTACCTTTCAAAAGTACAGTATCTGGAGTGCTGGACGGTATCAAAAGTACAGTATCTGGAGTGCTCCATTCTACGAACAGCCCAATCCTGTGCATATTGACTGACAAGCCTCACTTAGCTCAGTGGAAGCTCAGTGGAACTTTCTCAGAATGAAGAGTGCATGAAGGGTGCATAGAATTGTAGTCTTAGCATGCTCCAGTGATCTGGAGACTGTAAAGTTCTTTAGGCAGTGGCCGCTTTTTTATTTTGTGAAACATCTTGTATATTTTTAAGAACTATAATTATATTATGATCTATCCCAGGTGTCATTGTAGATATGGGTCCGAATATACTAGTGTTCTTGAAATAAAGGGAGACAGATTCTTGTGGAAATGTTGATCTGATTTTGCTTGCTTAACACTTGAAACTCATAGACGTAAAAGAGATTCTTAAAAAGTAAAGTCCATAATCTCCTTTCAGATTGTTTGCAAGATCACAATGAAAGTACAGTTGGTCTTCACTATCCGTGGGGAATCTGTTCTGGAGCCCCCATGGATAGCTTGGATCCATGGATATCGGGGTCCGCTAAAAATAGCTTTAAAAGAAAAAAAGGTTTAAAACGTGTGTTTTTTAAACCTTTTAACAGCAAACGGCACCATTTCCAAACCTCCATGGGGTTTCAGCAAGCTGAACGACCCACTTGTGGGTCGCACAAAGGCTCTTCCCCTCCCTCCCAGCCCAGGATGCATTCCCGTGTTATTTTACCTTTTAAAGCTATTTTTAGCGGACCCCCGCGGATCCGGGACAAATCCGCAGATCCTGGATCCGCAGATAGAAAGGGTCTACTGTAACAGGAAAATGTAAGCCTTCTCCAGGGCAAGCAGTGTCTAATACAGGACTCAAATTCCTTCTGGATTCCAGTGCCGCTGTGGTGAATGTGTGTGGGTTGACAGGAAAGGTGAAGCTTTGCTGTGTAGTAAGGAAGCATTGCTAGGTTTGCATGTCGTCCCATGTCACTTGCAACACTGCTTTTCAGAACCAATTTTTTTATTTGCCCACCACATCAGAGGCTGTTTGAAAGGCTTTCGCATGGGGGCCGTAACACAAGATATAAGAATCATACTCCTCACACTGCTTACTTTGTCACATGGTGCATGAAGAAGTATTTCTTCACACATCACAGAATCAGCTTACGGAATTCACTGCTGCAAGATGTGATGATGGTCATTAGCTTGGGTGGTTTTGAAGGGGGAATAGAGAAGTACATGGAGGACAAATCAATCTGTGCCTATTAGCCATTATGCCTGTACGGAGCTTCTGTGTTCAGAGATGGTGTGTCATTGAATAGCAGTTGCTGGGAAGCAATAACAGGGGAGGGTTGTTGCCTTCATGTTGTGATTGCAGGCTTTCCTGCAGTATTTGCTTGGTCACTGTGGAAAACAGGATGCTAGACTGGATGGGCCTTTGTCATCAAGCAGGCCTTTTTAATGTTCTTAATAGCATCTTGACAGATAGAGATATTTGCAACAATGAGCATTTTGAAACCTAGTGATGCCTTCACTTTCCTGTCAACCATCACATACATTATTTAGGTAGGAGTATTCAGTACAGCTGTTGTGGAGTGTAGAAGGAGCTGAGTTTTAATCTGGAAGCTTTTCAAGTGACCTTCCACATGATAGCTGTAGTGCAAAAAAAAAAAAAGCATTTCTACTGTGCTTTTTGAGAGTGGACGTATGTTATCTTGATGTTGTCCTTACAACAGCCTGGTGATGTAAGTAAGTAAAATCCTTGAGAAGCCAATCTGAAGCTTGATTTGCAGCTGCCTGTGAGAGCTTGGAAAGTGCAAGAGTTGGCAGCCAGAATGACAACTGCACTATGAAGGGAAACACCTGGAGGTTCTATGAGATTGTCTCATGAAATAATACTTGTAAAAATCTCATTGAAAAAAATAGATTTATGTTCAGCCTGCCTATGTAAACCGCCTTGAGTCTATTGAGAAAGGCAGTATATAAATATCTTAATAAATAAAATAGAAAAATAGTATTATCCCCATCTTGCACCTGAGTTCATGGCAGGGGCAGGATTCATTCCAAGAAAGTCCTGATTCACAGCTCAGTCTCTTAGACACTATACTAAAAGGTAAAGGTATCCCCTGACAATTAAGTCCAGTCGTGTCCGACTCTAGGGTGTGGTGCTCATCCCCATTTCAAAGTCGAAGAGCCAGCGTTGTCCGAAGACGCCTCCGTGGTCATGTGGTCGGCATGACTCTCCTTGCTGCAGCGCGTAGCATGCAGCTGGAACACGGAGCGCTGTTTACCTTCCTGCAAGCGGTACCTATTTATCTACTCACATTAACATGCTTTGGAACTGCTAGGTTGGCAGGAGCTGGCCAAGCAACGAGTGCTCACCCCGTCGCGGGAATCGAACTGCCGACCTTTCGATCGACAGCTCATGGTTCAGCGGTTTAACCCACTGCGCCACCTGCTGGCCGTATAGCCACTATACTATCAGCTCTCAATACAATATTATGATCTATAATGAGCTAGCAAACCAGAATAGGGCAGAGTTTAAGAAAATGCTCTCCTTGTTTGTGACGTATGTAGACACATTTCAGCCTTTAATGTCAACTACCTTCTTATATGATAACAGTCGTGTGTTATGGTCTGCTGTTTGCATTGCATGCCACACAGGTGCGTCACTAGGCGCGCACCACACCAAAGCGGGGCACGCGCACCGCCCTAATGACCCCCGTTCCCCCCCTCAAAAATTTTCGCGCCGCCTACCCCCCCCAGCCGGCCGGCTCCACACATCCGCGCCGGCCAGCTATCTGAGGCCTAATGACGAGGCCCAATGTGTTAATACATGATTTATTACGTTTTTGCGCATGTGCACAACAAGAAACGTTCTGCGCATGCGCGAAAAACGTTATAAATTACATATCGCCGCATTGGGCCTTCGTCAGAAGGCCCTGGAATGTTGGCCGGGGAGGTCGCTCCGGGGCCTTCTCCCGGCCTCGGAGCCAGTCCGGAGGGCGACATGCGCAGCGGAGGTGATGCGCGTGTGGGTGCGCGCATCACCCTCTGTGCGCATCACCCTCCGGCGGTCCGCCCCCGCGCCTTGCTCTAGCGACGCGCTTGATGCCACATCACAGTGGCAATGCAAGAATGAAAATGCGCAGGTAATACCCCCCCCCCCCCAGCAGCAGTAATGTAAGGGAATGTCTACTTTAGCCTCAGTCAGTTCTTTCTTCCCCTCCCTATATTTCTAACCTTTCCTCTTTTCCTTTTAAGATTTTGCTTCTGATCTGTTCAGTTGAGCAATTGCTCAAATAAAAATAGTAAGCTGCATGCTGCTCAAGTGATCCCGTGTACTTCTGGGGAAATTCATGTATCTTCAAAAAGGGAATGTTTGGCATATGGTAACTGTGCGATTCTGGATAAAAATAGTGTGGATATCACCAGAACAATGTCAGCAAAATGCAGTTACAAAGTCATAAAATGTGTGACTTTGTCTGAGTTAGCGGTAAGGAGTAAGGGATCAAGCCAAAGCCTTCACACACAAAAAGGTGGGGTTTGAGGAGGGATTTGAAGAGGGGTGGCACCAGATAGGTGTTCTGGGTGGAGTTCAGAGACAGCACGGGAGAATAGATGGAAGTCCTTTAACCTTTAGATAGCTGAGCCTGAGGAAGGTAGAGCTAGGCAGGAATATATTGAGAATAAGGGCAGAAAGACAAGGAATTGCAGAACCATTGGTGTACGGCTAACACAGCTCCTTACCTGAGCATGGGTTTGTTTGTTTGTTTGTTTGTTTATATATACCCCGTATTGTCCTGAGTATAAGACGCACCTGATTATAAGACGCACCCTTAAAGTTTGGTGCTATTAAAAAAATTTAATTAAATCAATTAAAAAGTGAGTCTTATACTCAGACCATATATATATATATATAATGTGTGTGTGTGTGTGTGTGTGTGTGTGTGTGTGTGTGTGTGTGTGTGTGTGTGTGTGTCCTACCTTTCTGTTAGAGACCCACAAGGCAGCTCATAGAGTATAAAATGTAAAATAAATTTAAAACAATATAGAACAGCTATTACTGTTAGGTGTGCTCTCTAAGACACATGTAACATGCACGCATGGGAGAAGTCTACTACATGTTCAGGGACCAAGTGCCAGTGGCTCATGGCCCAACTCAATGGAATAGCATGAAATGAGGAGGAAGGCAAATATATGAGTGCAATAATGTACAGTATAGCTTTTATTGTGAGGATAGTAGTACAATGAGCAAGAAGAATCAAACCAGGCGAATTCGAAACCACAGTGTAATGCAACATTCACACACATAGCTAGGCCCAAGCGTCGACAGTTTCTAGGCAGAAAAAAGAAAGAGAGGAAATCCTTACAAGGTAAAAGGGGTGTGTTATGGAGGAGGGAAGAGACTAGGGGGAAGCAGGACATTATCATCTTAGGGAAATTACAGCGCAATCCGACTTAACTTTTGTGCCGGTTTAACCAGGGGTGCAGTGAGAACGGGAGGCCCCAGAATGGAAAAGGGATTCAAATCCCCTCCAAAAGAGGAATTCAAAGAGGATTTGAATCCCGTTTCCGTTCTGGGGCCTCCCGTTCTCGCTGCGCTGCTGGTTACACCGGCACAAAAGTTAAGTCGGATTGCGCTGTTAGTGAGATTAATTGGGGAACGGGAGCTGAAGAACCAGAGGTTATAAGAACCAGAGAAGAATAAATCAGCTTTACTTTTGCACCATCCTTTTTGAATAACCTTGTATAACTTTATGGTATTATTCATAAATACAATTTTTCCAAAAGGTTTCCACAATTTTGGCCACTAGTGGTGTCCCCCCCAAATGGTGTCATCCCCCCGGGGTTGTCACCCAGTGTGGTTTGCACTCCCTGTAACACCACTGTTAGTGATGCCACTGCTAGTAACGCCACTGCTAGTGTGCTTGCACTCCCTAGTGATGCCACTCGTACTAGGATGAGCTTGTATTGTTGGGGGCTAGGTTGCCAAAAAGCCAGGCTTCTCCTAAGTCCAGGGAGAGAAGGGGGTTTGCTATGATGATGATGATGATGATGGTTGATGATGATGATGATGGTTGATGATGATGATCATCCTCTTCCCTAAAGACCTGTGGGACTTGTTTTCTTGTCATCAACCCAAGCAAAGTGATTTGTGCTTGCCTGGCCTGCACACAGGGTATAACAAAATGTCAGGCAACACTGCCACGGAGGAAAGAAACAGCCAGAAAGACACAGCAGAGCAATTAGATGAGGTCAAAAGCTCTCCTGAAGAGCCAGGTTTTAGCTGGCAGACAAATGGGCTTCTTTGAGGGTGGGCATTGGACAATCTGGGTGAAGCTGATAAAACCCTGTCATGTGTCTCCAAACCCTGAATGTCAGCTGGTGGATGGGGGGGGGGGGAGGGCAATGAACAGAGCATCAGGTGCTGAATGGAGCTCTCCAGCAGGCTCCTGCTGAAGGCTCAGTTGGTTGCACACATTGTCATTATAGGAAGTGGCTTCAGGACCTCAGCCTGGTTAGTTTATGAAAAGGAAGGCAAAGACAGCTTTGCAATTAAGGATGAAGAGGGTGGTCACCCACCCCCTTGCTCTGATCACCAGAGCTTCTGAGTGTACAAGCTGCGTGTAGAGTTGTCAGATCCCTATGTAATTTGCAACTCAGGGGTTTGCACAGGTGTAATTTTTAGTTGTTCCAGCTGAATCAGTGAGTGGCAAATTGCAAGGCTGGGTTAAAACCTTACCTGAATATGGTATTATATATATGTACCTGGATGGACAGTACATATTTTTGGGTAACAAAGGCAAGCAGCTGGAAGGAAGTGAAAGCTGGACACATTCAAACTGCAGCCGATATGCAAACTTTTAGCAGTATCTGAGGCTAATAGCTGGTAGGCACTGCCAAGGAAGACAGGATTCTTTGTTCTTACAGCCTTAAAATCATGTTGTGTCCCTATGAAATACATACTATGCAGCAGCAATCAGTTGTTGGACTTGTTACAGTAATAACTGAAAGGAAATCACTGACCTGTGCTAAGCAGGATTTTAGAATTTATAAAGTCATTGATGAGACCAATGTCTAATATGAAGCAGGATTTCTATTCAGCCCAGTGTTTCCCAAACGTTTTTGACCTGCGACTCCCTTGACCATTGGTGACCATTGGCTGTGGCTCCCCATTACATTAGGTTGATGCCTGGTAATTGGCATTACATTATTTTTGGAGAGGATTCCGGGGCACTCCGCGGCTCCCCTGGCTGGTTTCCAAGGCTCCCCTGGGAGCCACACCTCCCAGTTTGGGAACCACTGCCTTAGCCACAAATAGTGATGCCCTTGGGAGGACACTCCAGGAGCCCCTTGGGGTCAAACTTGACATTACATTAAGCCACCATTTAAAAAGAGCAGCAGCCACCCCCAGGGTGGGGGGGGGAAGGCCTGATAAGCGTCACAGTGCATGGAGGGGCCCTTTAATTCTTTGCCCCTGCCGTGGTCCCAGTCTGGATTGGGCATTCCTTGCCTGCTATTTGACAAAGAAAAAAAGAGGTCCATTGATACCAGTAGAAGCTCTTTTCCTTGTTCAGTAGCAGTCAGGGAGCAAGATGATCCAAACTGTGTTTAATATAATGTCATATCTAGTTTGTCCCTTACTGCAAACTGCATCATTATATGTTTGCTCTCTGCACAAACCTCATTTGTCCCTCCTCATGTTTCCTGTTTGAACATGATGTATCAGTCTTACAGCCCAATCCCGCGCACGTTGCACTGGCTGGCATAAATGGCCGGCCGCTGCATCCTGCGCAGAATGCGGCCTGCGGGGCTGGGGCTCACCTTGGTGAGAGGGGATATTTGTCCCCTTCCCCTGGTGTAAGCCCCAGTGGCCTGAATGGGCCTCCTCGGATGTGTGCCAGCTATTTAGCTGGCGCACAATCAGGGAGGCCGTGTAAGGCCAGCCAGGCCCAGGAAGGGGATTTGGATATTAGCACAATGCCGTGCTGACACCCCCGTCCCCTCCCAGGCCTGCCCAGCCAATTGCCCCCTCCCCAGCCTACCCTCCCCACACCCGCCCACTGCCCAGTGCAGGATTTAGCTGTGTCTGGCAGCCGGGACAAATCTTAATCCCCTTCCCAGACCTGATCCCAAGGCACGGGTCCATGCGGACCTACTCCAGCTATTTAGCGAGCGCAGGTCCACATAGACACCCCCCCCCCTGCACCGTGGAGGCATATCCCCGGGTAAGGGAACTATTGTAGCCCTTTTGGCACCGCTGCATTAGCAGGGGTGGGTAAGAATAGGATTGGGCTCTAATACACTTTGAATATTATTATTTTTCATCTATTTCTCCTGGCTCATTTTTAAATTGTTCAGTTTTCTCCATCACCATCATTTTTCCTTTTTTTTATCATCCTGTCTCTTTATTGTGCCACTTTGTTATACAGTAATCCTCTTTTTTATTGCTCTTTATTGATTGCATAACACCTTGTTGTTTATGTACCTGAATACATAATGATGATGGTTTCAGAGAAAATTCTTGATCTCTACGTTTTCATTTTACATTTGTGGTATGAATTTTCCGCATCTGGAGCAAATTGGAGCTTCAGGGGACAATTTTCTGAAGGAAAACGACATTCCCATGTGTCCCGGTTCCCCTGGTATAGCTAGTTTTGAAGAAACTGACACTTTCAGTTGGAAGCGCACATCTTGCATATGCATTTGTGTGCACAACTAGTTTGACCCTAAGTGATTTACACACGTTGTGTTGTATACTGATGATTGACAGAAAGCCACAACTGAAGTGGAACATGTAAAAAAGGTTCTAGCTGTTGTTGGATTCCTTCCTTGCCAGTCATTATTTTGGGGTTTGACAAATGCTATTATTATGTAAGATCGGATTACATAGTAAATTGATATTGCAATGGCCTAGTAGTCCCTTTTATCTTTTAAAGTACTTTTGGGAATGGAGCAGCTGAGGAAAATTTAAATAATAGGTCATTTTGTCTTTTACTCCTTGCCATGTCTGAAAATATTATAATGTGTCACAAGCTGTAATTATAAAAGTCTGTCTGCTTTTATTTTTCCTCATGGCTTCACACTACACTTGTAGGATGTCCTAGTGACCTACTGAAGTTTACAGGCAGACTTCACCTATGAGCATTAACAATGTCTTAATAGCGTGTTTGATTTACACAGTGGTCATGTTGCTACTTATTTTTTTTATGCTGCTGCTGCATAATAATAATAATATGCATAACAATAACAATACCTAGTATTTATATACTACTTTTTAGAGTGTTCAAAGCATTTCAGACATATTGTCTCAAGAATCCTTACAATAATCCTGTAAGGCAAATCACTTTTGTCCTGCCTTTATTGCAGAAATATATTGGTCTCAAGCCACCTTGTGAGTTCATATCAGAGGCGTGGGTGGGTGGAATGGGGAGGGGGTAGGAATGAGGCGTAGACTGGAGCGGAGAGGGGTGTGTGCTGAGGCCAAGAAGGGGCAGTATCAGTGGCAGCAGCTCGGCCGATATCCTATCCCCCTTCTTGGCCCCAATCCATCCACTTTGTACCAACAAAAATCACTGGTGCAGAATCAGTCGGTAGAGCCGCTGCCTCGCAAAGCCCAAAGATCGGCAAATGGCAAATTCGAGACACGCCACTGACAAAAAGCTGTGAAAAGCCTCCGTGAGGAGAGATAAGAGCTCCCAGTTGCGTCGGTCGAGTGTGGGAGGCGCCTGCCAGCAGAAAAGCCAGGCTGCAAAAAGGATACCACCTAGAATGTAGATGTTCACGAAAGATTGGACATTTATGTATTGTAAAACCACTCATTGGGGGGGGGGGGGGTTAGGACAGCCTGCCCGTGTACACCGTCTTGAATTAAAGTCGGAGGAGAAATCCAATAACCAAGAAAGGCGGTATATAAATACTTGTGTGTGTGTGTGTGTGTGTGTGTGTGTGTGTGTGTGTGTGTGTGTATACATATACATATATACAGTATAATCTCCAGGAGATTACTGAAGCAATCCTGGAAATGTTAACAGGGGCTCCAAGAATTTTAAAAATCTTAAAGAATGGCTCCAGTCAGAGTTGGCAACCCTAATCGCTGATCAGCACACACAGGTGCATGTAGGGTCTTGTAGGAATACCTACCATCTTAGCATTTTGGCAATTTTAAAAATCACTACCCTTGTGACTTTTGTTCAGTTGCACTTCAGTGTTTTGGAGGATCACAATTCAGGACTAGTGCCAGTGTGCACCTACCCCAATGCAAGGATCCCTCATTGGCGTGCTCCTGTGCCATGACCTATGGGGCAGGAAAGGAAGTACCCATACCTAGGCAACATACCACTTTTCCTTTTCCTTCTCCTACACAATAATTCCAAAGAAGCAGATCAAGAATGCACATGCCTTCTGGAAAGGAAGCACATGTGTAGAAAGAATTGTATGCTGATAACGAATAGCTTTTGGGGAAAAGAATAGCTTATCTCCATTTTTGCTCATAATTGCTAACCCAATTCCAGGTTACCCAAATCAAGCCACCCAACATTCTAGATTGCCATTGACCTCATGTGCTTTGATGGGCATTGCTATATAGAGAAATGTTCTTCTGTATTTAATATGAAAATAACTGAAAGCAATGTTACCAGATACCAGTTGTTTTAATGTGGTTGCAATAAGACTCTTGCTGGGGGTTTTTGTTTTTTTTTTTTTGTTTTTTTTTTGCACTGCTGCAATAGTAAATGGCTGGATAAGTAGCTTTGGATGAGGTTAAAAGTAGATTTAGCTGCATGTCTAGGGGGATGATTCATCCAAAGCACGCACACGCGCGCGCGCGCGCACACACGCACGCACGCACGCACGCACGCACACACACACACACACACACACACACACACTTCGTGCTATTAAGGAAAATAACCCAGGAGTGAGGGGAAGGACCAGGATGTGCATGCACCACAAGCAGTCAAGTTTTTAGTCAGAGGGGCGCAGTCCAATGGGAAAGTATGGTCCAAACAGGTCTAAAGAGAAGCTTCTGTTTATGGCTTGTTTCCCATTTTCGGCCGTGTCCCATTTTGGCCAGCATATGTGGAAACTGTGGCTTGTATTGTATTTGGACAAAATGGGAAGCTGTGGTTTTCTGACAAACTGTAAAGAAAAGCTTCTAATTGTGCACAAAGGGGGAAGAAAGAGGAGAGGGAGTATGTGAGTCTGAGACATAGTTTGTCATCTCACCTGAACTGGACCTTACTCTTTGGTTAGTGTTTGGCGACTGTAGTAAGCATTTTCCACAGACAAAAACGTGGATAATTATGAGAGGGAAAAACTGGTTTCTGTTGAGAAGTCCATGTAGGTTTTCTTCATTGCTTTCAAGTAGCCAGGAGGAATATGTCTGTGTCTGTTTTACCGTGTGGACCGAATAATCCTAAGGGCTTCAAATGTTTTCTTATGCACTAGCAGGTCAAACTCTGTCAGGCAAATGCTGTCTGTCAAGATCAGTCTTAGGTTTCCTGTTCAGTGAATTCCTGCTCTGAATTGTATTTTTCCCTAGGGCAGCAGGAGATCTATTTGTAACTGCTGGTCTTTGGATCCCTATTGGAGAAAAGTGACTGCTGTAGTTTAGAGGAAACCTCCAGATTGTAGAAAATCATTCAGGGAAGCTGATCTCTTAACAAACTGTTTTCAATTAATCTGAATGTTTCCAAAGTATGCAATTATGTCTTCCCTGCCGTGTTCCTGGTGGGTGTTTATTTGGTAACAGTTAAAAGTTCTAATAATCATTTCTGTTTCCTTCTCTTGTTCTTTTTTTAAAAAAAATAATATTCCAGTGTTTGTTTCATATGTAGGAAATACCGATTTATGTTTGGAATGCGTTTCCTTGAGCATCTTGTGAGTCTGCTCTTTATTTGCATAATACAGTACATGTTTCATAAAGATTCTGAAAGGACTTTTTTGCACTATGGTTTTACCTTAGGTGTGTCCCTGTCCTGAATTAGGTAGATATTCTACTTATCTATACTGCGCTGTACAGGTGAGCCCCCATATCCGCTGGGGATATGTTCCAGGCCCCTCCGTGGATACTTGAAACCGTGGATAAGAGCGAACACCCCCTCCATGGTTTCCTGAGGGGCCCCCCACCCTGCCTTCCCTGCAGGCAGGCATGCTTGCCCCCCCCCAGCTCTTATTTTTCTTTCAGCAAGCGTTGTTTCTTCCTTAAAACAAACAGAGAAGCAGCCTCCATTGCAGGCAAGTAGAACGAGAGTAAGTCCTACAGAGGCTCTGCAAGGTTTCTGTTAACCTTGCAGAGCCTCTCTAGGACTTAGTCTTGTTCTACTTGCCTGCAATAAGCAGCCAGAGGCTGCTTCTCCTGTTTGTTTAAGGAAGAAATGAAGCTTACTGGGAAAAAAGTAAAAGCCTGGGGGGGTCCCCACGATCCGTGGATAACTAGCGAATCAGTGGATATGGGGTCCCACCTGTACAATGCAAAGCAGGAAATCTGCATAGCACCCCAGATTTCAGTGTTAAAATAATCTCATATTTAAGGTGAGGGTCCAATAATCCTAACTAAATTACAGTAAATCCTTGGTATCTGCGCACTCCGTTCCCACGGATTCGCTTATTCACAGGAACAAAAGTGTAACTTACCTCGAGCCATTCGCTACCTGTGCTCTGCTATCCATGGCCATTCTGAAGCTATTCCCGGCCATTATGAAGATACTGTATTCGTGCCACAAAAGGGGTGCTAATTTGATTTTCCTCCAATTCCATTTCCCCATAGAATCAATGATTCAGTATCCACTAGGTTTTGCAGGAACCTAACCCCTGCGGATAATGAGAATTGACTGTAACAGCACAATCCTATGTATGTTTACTCAGAAGGAAGTTCCATTGTGTGTGATGGGGCTGGCTTCCTACTAAGTGTGCATAGGATTACAATCTGCACACTTAGCTGAGAGTAGACCTCATTGAGGACACTGGAACTTACTTCTGAGTAAACATATATAGGACTTCATTTTGACCTTCATCAAAACTTCTGTATGATCTCATGTTGACCCTCATCACTCTGTGGTTTCCTTCTTTGATAATATAAGATTTGTTATTTTAGAAATGCAACAGTAGCTACAGTGCTCAGTTGTACAGAAATTCTGACTTGAAGTATTAACAGAAACATGTACATTAGACTTAACTTCAAGGAAGTTGTTATCAGTAGAAAAGAAAATCCTTGTTTCCAAAAGTATTTGGTAACATATGCATTTTTAACTGCAGTCAGAATGATCAATAGTGAGCCACTGGAAGCAAGATAATCCTCCAGGTGAAAATCAATGTTGCATCAAATGATGTGATACAGGCCAATGGACAGCAGCGTGATGTCTGAATAAAAAACAATCTTTAGAGTTGTGGTTGATTGACACATAGAGGAAACTGCCTGTATGATTTTAGATCTGAAATACTGTATGTCTCATTTTTTTTAAAAAAAGTGGAAATCTGTTTTTATGTAAATGTTGATGATACATATACTTTTCATGATTAGCCTAAATCAGCGGTTCTCAAACCCTCCCCCGCCGTGACCCACCTGCTTCCAGTGTAGGCCCCGTGATCTACCTTGTGTCCCCCCCCCCCAGCATGGGCCTCTGGTGAGCCTCCATAGGCCTCAGAAAGCAACCGGAAGTCACTTTCTGGTTGCTTCTGGAGGCCTTCTGAGGTCTGCAAAGGCTTCCAGAGGCCGTCCCAGGCCTGGCACGACACAGGAGCGGCAGAACAAGGTGAGTCATGGCTTCCAGTTGCTTTCGTTTGGCTCCAATTTGGAGCCAAACAAACACAAGGGAGAGCGGGTGCGTCCAACCTCAGCATCAGGTTGCAACCCACCGAGTGGGTTGCAACCCACAGTTTGAGAAATACTGGCCTAAATGTTAACATTACAAAGAAGTACTTAGCGTTTATTTCTTCTGGATTCTAAAAGATTATGATTCCACTTGGTTGGTTATCTTTTTATATGTAGACAAATGAACATTATTGGTTATGTTTATGTTTGTCATTAAAATATATATTGGACATACCTATTTCATACATACGGTAATAAGACATATCCTTCACATTAAAGAAAAAGGATCCCTCTAGCCTTCTTTAAATTTATTCAGATCTTTTGCAAAAACTTAATTTTTTTTAAAAAGAGACTACAGTACTTTTGTTGATATGCATTTTATCTGTTACATGAAACTGCGCATATTGTGTAATTTGGTCCCAACGTTTTATCTTGTCTTGTTTGTTTCTCGTTTAATCATAAAGTATTGTGAGTGCACAATCCAGTCACTCTTATGGACAGGATGAAAAAAGAGTGCTGTAACTTTGTAACAGAGACAAATCCTATCTATACATCTAGAAGGACACAATGGTTACCCTAGTACAGTGATGGCAAACCTTTTTGAGCCCGAGTGCCCAAACGTCAACACAAAACCAACTTATTCATTTCAAAGTGCCAACACTGCAGTTAAACCTGAATACCGTTAATGTTTGATCCCATAGACCCCCCACCCCCACCCCAGGCTGCCTGAGATCAACTGTGTCCAACTCTTTTCTAGAATCTAGTATCTATGGTCAAGGAGACAGAATCGACAAAACCGGTTCCCTTGCTATGAGTGGAACAAAATTTAGTGCTCTGATAGACACAGTGGCCTTTTATAAACTCTATTAATCTCCCTGTCACCATCCTGGTTTGTTGTGCGCTCAGTTTAGAACGGAAAGGTTGAAAACTTCCCTTGGTTTTAGACGTTTCAGTTCCTTTTCCCATCCTTGTATTTGCTCCCCAATATTGTCTGTCTTGTGACTCCATTCTTTTTATTTTTGTGTGCGCACAGGTCTCCACACCATTCCTCTGAGCTGCTTTGAAGCATTGGAGCCGTGATGAAAGGCTGAAGCCTTTCTCTCCAGCTTGTGGTGCGCTCAGGAGACTGCTCCTGAGCACACCGCAAGCCGGAGAGAAAGGCTTCAGCCCTGCTGGTCCGGCAGGGCTGGGGCCTTTTTTCCCGGCTTGCGGCGCGCTTGGGAGGAGTGGCGACCTATGGCTCACGTGCCCACAGAGAGGTCCCTACGTGCCAGCTGTGGCACGCACACCATAGGTTCGCCATCACTGCCCTAGTATAACTCAATACATGTGGACAAATGGAATTCCAGTAGCACAAGAGTAGCAAGTGTACTGTAACCCAACAAAAATCACACCGCACAGAAACATCCTCAGTGTTTTTTTCTCCCCATGTATGAAGGTGGGAAAGTAACCTTGGACTCTATTGTAGTCAGTGTTCCACAAGGCAGAAAGAGATGCACATTTGATATTCCACAGAAGAACAGCAAGCCTTGCAAGGTTTGTGATTTACACAAACCTCCTTCTTTACCATTTGTTTTAATGTGTAGACACTCTGTAGCAATTGATACCTTAACCCTCCTGATCAGTGTCATGTTTTCCAGGACTTGTATTGTGTCGTTTCCCTTCCTATCACATTCTCTCCTCTGGCTTTCTCAGCCAAGAGAGATAAGACAGGTGTCCCATATTCAGGTGTCTACTGATGTAATCAGTTGACCACACTGACTCTCATTACTTGTAACATTTCCGATCACAGAAACATATAGTATTATTTGCAGCAGTTATCTTTTCCTGTACAATACACATATTTGTAAAAGGCTTTTTTAAAAAAAAAGTTTCTACAGAGTTGTTGTTGTTGTTCAGTCGTTAAGTCGTGTCCGACCCTTCGTGATCCCATGAACCATATCCCGCCAGGCCTTCCTGTCCTCCACTATCTTCCTGAGTTCGCTCATTTTCATGTTCGTTGCATCGGTGATGCTGTCTAACCATCTCATCCTTTGCCTTCCCCTTCTCCTTTTGCCTTCAGTTTTTCCCAGCATCAGAGCCTTCTCCAGAGAGTCCTCTCTTCGCATTAGGTGGCCAAAATATTTGCGTTTCAGCCTCAGTACCTGTCCTTCCAGGGAACAGTCAGGGTTGATTTCATTTAGGATTGACAGATTTGATCTCCTAGCAGTCCAAGAGACTCTCAGGAGTCTTCTCCAGCACCACAGTTCGAAAGCATCTATTCTTCGGCGCTCAGCCTTCCTTATGGTCCAACGAAACCAGCTAAAACCAAAACAAGCTTGTTAAATCCTGGTCTGTCTTACAGCACAATCCTCCGTAAGTCAGAGGGATACATATACTTTTCATGATTAGCCTAAATCAGCAGTTCTCAAACCCTGCCCTGCTGTGACCCACCTGCTTCCCAATGGAGGGCCCTGCGACCCACCTCGACCCCCCGGCGTGGGCGTCTGCAGGCCTCAGAAAGCAACTGGAAGTCACTTTCCGGTTGTTTCTGGAGGACTTCTGTGGCTCCGCCGCTCTAAACTGTCTCAAACGTGCCATAAAGCACGTTTGCGTGGACTCAGAAGTAAGGGCCACCAGCGCAGAGGCCGGCAGCCCTTACTCCGCCGCCCTCCAGACCCTGTGCCCACCGATTCAGGTAAACCCTGCACCGGTTGGTGCAGAGGAGGGCGAACAGGGGCAGCCAGGGGGGTGGCCATTGGCCAGCCTGGGCTGGGAAGGTGCAGGGATATCGACGGCGAAATAGCGAATTCCCCTTCTCCCGGGCGGCCCCAGGGCGACCCGGGAATGGCATAGATTCCAGGGCGGCCCGGGAACACCTCGGGAGAAGGGGACATTCGATATGCCATAGGATACAGTGGCAGGCTCTTTAGGCCACCTGTGTATCTTTAGGCAGGATTACGCCGTAAGCAAGTTTGACCACCCCTGCTATACACACTTACCTTGGAGTAAGTCAATTGAAATCTATGGGTTTCACTTCTGAGTAAATGTGTGTAGCATTGTGCTGTAAATGTATTTAAAATACAGTGATTTCATTTTCTTTTGGCGTTTGGTGGAAGCATCTCCACATTGTTGTAGTTTTTTTGGGCTGAGAGCAAAGCAGTGACCGGCAGGGGGTGGTATTGCTGACCTGGTGGTTTTGCACAATTTCTGCAAAACTCTGCCAAAGCAAGCATTTGGATGCTGCTCAGGATTACTCTTCTTCCAGTTCCAAAACTGACTTCTCAGAAAATAGCTTGTGAAACTGAAAATAGAGATAAAAGGCTGAGATCTGAGAGAAGACATTTCTATTGTTGTTTGATGTTAGTCCCAATGAATTAATTCCATTATGTAACAGGCTCCCTACAAAGAGTGGAGTAAGGGACTACAGATTAAATTGATTAAGGAAAGGATTCCACTGAGCTTGGGTGGGGGCAGGGGAGGTTGAGAGAGAGAGAGAGAGAGAGCGAGAGAGAGAGAGAGCGAGAGAGCAGAATAGTGGGAACACTAGCTAGCTATTTGAGACTGAAAGAAAGAATAATATTTATTAGGACTACTGAAATTCCTGACATGGCAAGCCAGGCAGGGAACAGAGGGAGAGCCCATATATAGGCTTACCATATTTTAGAAACTTCATACCGGGACACACACCCCATATCCCCCCCCGCAAGGTAACTAATTAATTAATTAATGTAAAAGCAACAAAAAACCAAGCACAAACAACCAAAACCAATCAGAAACTACAATCCACAACCAAAAACCAAGCACAAACAACATAAACCAATCAGAAACTACAATCCACAACGAAAAACCAATCAGAAACTTCAATACACAACGAAAAACCAAGCACAAACTACAAGCAACAAAGAAAAAACAACAAAAATCAAGCAGAAACTACAATATACAACGAAAAACCAACCACAAAGTACAAGCATTAAAGAAAAAACAACCAGAAATGCAAACCCAAACCAGAAACCCAAACGGAAAATCAAAAATTCACCTTTTTCAATTAATTAATTAAGTAAAGGGGGCGCGAAGCGCGGCCGGAGTTTTTAAATAAATAATTAAGTAAAGGGGGCGCGAAGCGCGGTCGAAATTTTTAAATAAATAATTAATCTTTATATTAAAAATATATTAAAAAATATGCTTACTTGGTCGCTGGTCGTCCTCGCGCTGCTGCTGCTGCTGCTGGGGCCGCGGCAAGCAGGCTGGGGCCACGGCAAGCAGGCACCGGGAGAAGCACAGCCTACTTGCCCGGGCAGCGCGAGCCTCCGGCAGGCTCGCGCAACACGGGCAAGCAGGCTGTGCTTCTCCCGGTGCCACTGTGAGACCAGGCTGGTCTCGCAGCGGCACCGGGAAAAGCATAGCCTACTTGCCTGCGTTGTGCGAGCCTGCCGGAGGCTCGCGCCGCCCGGGCAAGCAGGCTGGCCCGGTCTCCCAGCGGCACCGCATCTGTGCCGGTGAGAGAGCAGGCGGACGACACCCGCTTGCCGCGCCGCCGTCTTTTTTTTATTTTAAACTTATCGGGCAGCATCTTGGATCACGAAATCTCGCGTGATCCAAGATGTCGGCGCCCAAATCTCGTGAGGGCATCATGCCCTCACGAGATTTGGGTGCCGACATCTTGGATCACGCAAGATTTCGTGATCCAAGATGCTGCCCGGTAAGTTAAAAAAAAAAAAAAAAAAAGATGGCGGCGCCCATTCGTCCCCCGGGACCGGACCGGAAATCGAGCCCGACTTCCGGGACTGTCCCGGCGAAACCGGGACGAATGGTAAGCCTACATATATATTGCATGGTCTATGGTTGGAGTGTGTGTGTGTGCGCGCACACACACGCATGCACTAGTGTAGTGATATGTTTTCTCTGTCAAAGAGGTCATGGGGGGGGGGAGGCCTGGGACACATGGCGTCAGCAGCCATAAACACATGTTGTGCCCACTGCAACAGTGTCTCCAAGTGCAAACTGTTAATATTTTCCCTGGGATTTAAAAGCAACCATTGATTTATGGGAGGAGAGTGGGATTAACTTTGGGGGCTAAACCTGTTCACTGCCCTTGGTAAGCCCAGGTCTGGGAAAGGGGGATGTTTTCCCCATCTCAGTAGATTTGCCAGTTGGACGCCATTTATTTTGCCCCAAATGCACCACTGAATTAAAGAGAATTAAAGCAACTGGGGATACAATTGTTATTGTATCCTATTCACACTTACCTGGGAGTAACATTGACTACAGTGGGACTTACGTCTGAGTAGACATGTAGTATAGGCCAGCGGGTGGCACAGTGGGCTAAACCGCTGAACCATGAGCTGTCGATCGAAAGGTCGGCAGTTCGAATCCGCGACAGGGTGAGCTCTCGTTGCTTTGCCAGCTCCTGCCAACCTAGCAGTTCCAAAGCATGTTAATGCGAGTAGATAAATAGGTACCGCTTGCGGGAAGGTAAACAGCGCTCCATGTTCCAGCCGCATGCTACGCGCTGCGGCAAGGAGAGTCATGCCGGCCACATGACCACGGAGGCGTCTTCGGACAACGCTGGCTCTTCGGCTTTGAAATGGGGATGAGCACCACACCCTAGAGTCGGACACGACTGGACTTAATTGTCAGGGGTCACCTTTACCTTTACCTAGACATGCATAGGATTGGGCTGTTAGGGAGATAAACCTGACCTGTTGATGATAGGCGGGCGCATGCTTTGTGTCCCTCATTTCAGTCAGTTTATTTTGTCCCACGTAACTGACCCTAAACCATTGAGAACTGAGTCCATTCCTCTCTGTATAAGTACATCCTGGGTTTTGTGTTTTGTTGACACTGGGATCATTGGTGTTCAGGGTCTTCAGAGTCATGCCCCAACCTAAGGTGAGTAGGCAAGTGACACTACTGCCAAATTCTTTGTTGTTGTTTTGGATTTTTAAAAAATGAGAAAAATTGGAGGAGGAAGAGAGAAATGAAGTACACATTAAAAAATAAATAAACTGGGTCTCATGTAGTGGGTTAGTGTTAAAGATCAGCTCCAAATCTGAAAAGGGTGAAGATTTGACTTTCTTCAGTACCCATGACTTTGTCCAGTGTCATATGTATTCATTCTTTTTCATGGTACTTTAGCAGATGCAAGAACGATTTGCAGTGGTGCCATGTATTGTTAATTGACATCAGAAATGTGAATAAATATGAGTATAAGTTTTAGTGTTTACAGGATTGGATGTTTGCTGCAGTTTGAGGGGGGGAACTAAGGGCAAATTTACATGAGGGGGACTGATGTGGGCTGGTTTCTCTTCTGTGTATTCCATGTGGCTCTTTGATCATTTATAATGAAACCCTTGTGACCGACAAATTCTCCCACCACACTTTTAGTGGAGTCCTGACCATGCATACTCATGGTCAGGATTTAAGTCCCGTTGATTTCAGCAGAACTAAATTCCAAGTAACTGTCCTCAGGATGGTAGCTTTTGAAAAATTCTTTCTTCACTGTGTTCTTGTATGGTTTCTTGTTTATGCAGAAACATATTTCAGTCTTCTTCAATAGAACTCACATGGTTTCTCTTGCCCAGCCCAACCAAGGCCTCTCCAGTCACCAGTAAGTCCATTGCCCATTTCCTTCACCCCACCACAAAGGTGCTTGGGAAGTGGGGTGGGAGGACTGGTTGTTGGAGAACCCAATATGAGCTGGACCCAGACTTTGTAGGAAGGTTGTGCTAAGCTTGTACTGGGGCCAGGATTTTGGACTCCCCCAATTCTGAAATAGCCACTATCCCTCATTACCAGTAAAATAAATATAAAGCCGTCTCAGGAATGCAAATTTGCTGCTTGTAACGAGGATTCAAGTCAGCAGGTCCAGCCCTTCCAGGAGGCCAACTGAAGCAGTTGCCTCAGGTGGTGGGGAGTATCTCTGCCTGCCTACTTACCTCCGCTGATCCTCCTCCTCCTTCCACTCTCTGGATTGGAAAACGAAGAGGGGGACATAGAGGAAGATGAAATGTGGAGGGGAGGGGTGAGCTAGAACACTGGAGAGTGGGAGGGGCAGAAACTGGCATATCATCTGGTAAGAGGGGCCAGCATTTGGCATGCCAACTCAGGTGTCAAGAGGACTTGGGCTGGCCCTGTGAGTCAGAGACGGTCTGATGCCGCTACCCTGTATTGCACCCTGATGTCATGGGTCTATGCAGCATTGTTATTGAAAATGGGTGAGCTGTAGAATGTCACCCTTAACAGCAAGAAGTCTGAAATGGTTGATAAAGATGGTGTGGTTTGAATGCCACACTGTGGTGAGATAAAAATATAAGAAAAGGCCTACTGGATCAGACCACTGGTCCATGTAGCTCATTGTTCTGTTTCCAACAATGGCCAATCAGGTCAATCTACAGCCATTCCCTGTTTTTCCCATCTTTCGATTTTAGGATTTTCTGGATTTTATTTTAGTATTTTCTGATACTGTATCCCCAACATAGTTTTTGCACATTGTGATAGACAGATATGGAGCTAACTGGAGCTGTTTGCCAGATATATAGGAGAGATCTGCTAAGCCCTCATTATGGTTATTTTTAAGAAGAGGAGATATTTTGTGGCTGGCCTGTCAGCTTGACAAGATCAGATTTCTAGCAAGGATGTAAGAAAATACTTAAGCACATAAGGACATATGGCATAATTGCTTTCTTTCCTTTTGCATTCTGCGATAATAAAGATTATGTGCCCAGACATTGCCCTGGAGAGGTCCCCTTTTCTTAAGTTCCCTAGACATGACAGCAGCAGCACATACAGTTTCCCTGGCAACATTTCTGAAATGTGACATTCATCAATAACAGTACCGTGGTTTTAAGTCCATCAGGGCTGAGGCCTGGATCCAATCAACATTTGAGGCTTTGGTGGAATTTAAATTAACTTTCATGAACTCTTCAGCCATTTATTCAGAGCAACACAAGTCCTCTCTCTGCTTCCTCAGTGAGGCAATCTTTAGGGACCAGTGTGGAGACTGGCAACCTACTGCGACAGATAAGCTTTGGGAAACTGTTGCTAGTGAGTACCTTGATGTTAGGGCCCTGCTTTGGGCATCTGTGAGAATGTGTCAACATTACAGCTTTCTTAAATCAGTGTTTTTAAAACTTCCTCCCATCAGGAAAGCCTTTCCATGTTGACTTATTATTGAGGAACACTTTTGTACTACTTGTGCAGCAGGTGCAGAAATGCTTCCCTGCATGATGGAATCTTCGGTAGGCCGAGAGAGTGAGAGGCTCTTGGCAACGGTTGTCAAGGGGATGAAGAATGTTGAGAGGGGAGTGGCAGCTGAACTGACAGGTCAGATGGGGAGAGGAAAAAGAGAAATGAGAGTGACGAGGAAGTTTGATAAGGAAAAAGGGAAAGTGATGTGAGAGATGGAGGCTGTGAGTGGGCATATCGCCAGCATGGGACAGAACTGTGTTGCAGGCTGTGAGGTATATGGGATCATCATGCGAAGAAGCTAAGGATGCTTCACATGGGCAACGGTCACAACAGCTAACAGTTCTGACCAAATTTAAAGACTCCAAACATAGTTCCGTTTGCATTTTTTAAGTGCTCGAAAAGAGGGCAGTGACTGTGGGGTACTGGGGCACATGTATTTTGGAAAACTCATTTGGGTTCATAAAATTCAGTATTTCTTGTGCAAAAATGCACAGATTTGTGTTGAGTTTTTTCCAAGAGTTGAGATTTTTTCCAACATGCACCCCAGATCTGAACTATAAGGAGCTGTGGCTCAAATTGTCAAATTGCATTGTCAATTTGTCTTTTGACAAATTCTGTCATTTGGGGGAAAAAAATTTGGCCAGCTCCACACATAATTGTATTTTTGCTTATAGTCAGTGGTTCCCACACTGGAAACCAGCCAAGGGAACAGCGGAGTGCCACAGAATTCAGAGCTTGCGTACATTCAAGGAGGCCTGCCTCCTGCTGCTTGCACCCAGAGAAGGGGACTATTGTCCCCCTCCCTCGAGGTGCACCAGGGCTGCCGCCGTATCTTACACAGGATTGGGCTGTTAGCAAGTACCCAATATTTGCAATATGTTCTGGACTAGCCCTGGCCAGTGTATGTATATATGTAACTAGTATATTCTTAAGAACATGAACACACTGGACACCTTTGCACACATATCTACTGAGAAAAAAGGATAACATTATTCACTATCATCATCATCATCATTACTGTATTATTTTAAATTTTTCTCCCACTTTTCTCAATAGATCCAAAGTAGTAAAAAATGTTAATAATACAATATTGACAACAAGCAAGATGCTACTACTACGGTACTATGACAATGACTAATAATAATAATAATAATAAATAATAATAATATAGCATCATCTATGTCCATGGCACTTTACAACAAATGAAGGGACAGGTTCCCCCAAGGGGATACAATCTAGAAATGGACACAAGGGAAACAGAGGATGGGGAGAGGAGAGGAGGGGAGGGTGTATAGGGGAATAATTGCATGTACACATACTTAGGCTTGGCTGCAGTAGGGACTAGAGAGTTGTGCCAAAGCTTTCACAGAAAAGGTGGATTTAGCAGAAAGATTTGAAGAAAGTAAGAGAGGAGACATAATGCAGGTGATCTGGGAAGGAGTTCCAGGCATTCGGGGCAGCAAGTGAGAAGGGGCAGAGTTGTTTGACACAGCAGATCTTTGGTCAGCTGAGGAGTCAAGGTCATGGGCAGGTACAGTATAAATATCCTCAGTAAATAGGATAGTGCAGGCACAGACTGACAGCGCAATGGTTCCCTCACCTTGAAGAGGCCTCCGTGACTGCCCCCACACTGCAAAATGCAGTGTGCACCCTGTTGGCATGGCTGCATCGCCACTGGAAAGTTGGTTAGGATTGTGCTGAAAGAGTTTGTTTACTGTTTCATTGTTTCACATGAACTCATTTGTTTTTGCAATTTGCCTTAGTATCAAAACTGTTGATGCCTGAAGTATCTGTTGTTGTTTTAATAAAGTTAGTACTTCAAAAATATTTGACTACTATTTGACTACTCAGTTGACTATTCTTTTTTTGGTCTTCTCAAATGCCCAGCCCTAATTGTGAGCATTCAGCACCTTTGGCAATGCAATGCCCATTTTTCAAATAAACATATTAATGCACGTTTACACACTCCAACCAATCTTCTTCCTTCCTTTAAAATAATACCAAAGTCTCACAAATGTTTAGGTTAATGCACTACTTTTAGATCAAGCGTTCTCAACCAGTGATATTAGTACCACCGTTGGTACTTCGGCCGATTAAGAAGATATAAATCTCTTAAATAAACATTTTTATTAAGCAATTCTATTCCGCTAATAGCACTCAGCCCCTCTCAGGGCCACATCGGTAAATTGTAGGTTCCTGGTACTGCTCATAGGCAAAAACTGTGTACATTTTGATTCCGTAGTCAGCTTTTTCAAATTTAATGTTTTGTGATTTGTTACATAAGCACAACCTTTTACTAGAAGTTCTTTTAACACCCTATAACCCCTACCCTTACTGCAACAGTGAGGGCTACGGCTTTGATGCAGATTTCTCTGTCTTAGGGAGGAATTGTTGGAGGCATTGGATGAAAGTTCTCTTGTCGTCAGCATCTGTGTTGCCATCTCTAAGCAGTTCCTAGATAAGTGGATTCCAGCTGTTAGTTGTAATGAGTTTGCAGTGTTGCTGCTTCAGTCTCACACAATCAAGCTTGATTTTCACCTTCGTTCCTAAAAAAATGCTGCATGTTGCATTCTGAAATTGCCCTTCTCGATTTTACTCTGAGGTTCAATTTAAGTGGATGACAGGTGCTAGAAAATTTCTTGTGGTGGAGATGAAATTATATATGCTTCTCCAGATTGCTTTACTTACCATATCTGCTTTTGAATAAACAAATATTGAATGCTGGAAGAAAAGAAATATATAGAATAAGTGGGTCTGAAGTGAATCTCAGTGAATTCTAGGTTTGGAAACAGTTCAGGGCACCTGCATTTTCTGCACAGAACATTTTCGTTTGGGAAGAAACTAGGGGCCAACTAGACTTGATGGTGGCAGATTCATCTGTTGTTTAAAAACACTGAACGGATCCAATTTTGCAGAGAGTGGGGTGGAGATCTGGTTTTAAAAGCAGAAGCTTGCGTGAAAGGACTGCAGAACTCTCTCCCACTTGAGGCTTATCCTCCAACAGCCCCTCTTCTCTTTTGTTGCCCAGCCAAGGTGACTTCCAGTAGAGGAGCTCAGCTGGGGAGAAAAATGCTTGAGGAAAGATGAAGCTGCTGGGAGGTAGGCTATGTGTGTTCCACTTTTGCTGTTAAAGCCAGACCACACCCCTCTTTTCAAGTGATTGGGGCTGTGGCAGTTCCTTGCTTAAGCACAAGGAACTGCTGTCATCCGCTGATGGAGACAACGTCAAGACTCGCATAAGGAATTTATAAAGAGTTTTTGTCACTCATTTGCCTTAACTGTATGCGTAGCCTGACCTGAAGCACAGTCATCATCATCATCATCATCATCATCATCATCATCTATATACTAATAGTGAACTCAGGTGGTTGAGTGCATATCCGTTGTACATGAAATAGGATCACTCACAGGCAAGATAGTGATTTCTACATACTTCAGAAACTGCCTAGGTATGCAGAAGTGGTAGATACATTTGTACATTGAAATAAAATGTAAAAGTTAAAAAAAACCTGATGCAGATTGAGCATGCTCAGTGACCACATAATCTTGAGTTCTCCACTGGGGAAAAAAGAGCAAAAGAAAAAAGAAAAAAAAATCCTCTATCCTGGAGGTGGCCAGTCAGGGTTGGGTTTCAGGTCCATCTTGTTCCCTACTATAACGCAAACTCAGCCCTTGTGTGCCAAACAGATTGTAGTCAAAACAGAACCACCCACAACTAGGGAGGAGGCTTCAGGATACTCACTGAGCTCCAGAGGTTTGCAAAAATTTGAAACTGTAAAACAAACTATATAGTAGAATCAAAGGGGGGCAAAAAAGCCCCCAAATGCTTTGCTTCCTGAGGATTCTAAAAGAGAGCGTACAAGGAAGATTCATGTTGCCACTCTTCCTTCCTGCTGGGGAGTGAGGCCAGGAGAGGGAAATAGTTTTCAGTTTAACTGAAAAAATTGCAATTGAGTGAAAGGAAAAGGAAGGAGGACCAATTGTAAATACACAGACAGAAAGAGAAAGTCAACAAAATTGGGAGGATTTGAACCAGGGAGAAAGAAAGAGAATGAAGAAAAGTGAAGGCTGGCTGTTTCATGCAGAAGATTCCCACTCACTCTTCTGAAACCTAACAGTGTGATCCGGGGCATGCATCCTCTGTCTGAAGTAGGTCCCGTTAAGTCCGCTGAGATTTACACCCAAGAAGATATGCATACTGCAATATTTTGTTGCAGGACCTCTTTTGAATCTGTAAACCGGAATCTGTAAACCGGAGTAAAAACCTGGCAGCTTCAAGTAGACAATTGAAGACTTTCACTGATTTAACAGAAGTTCATGATTGAGAACAGAGGTGGTGTCAGGGATGGCATTAGAGGTCGGCCAGGTTGAGCACTGGCCAAGAGCCCGCTGAACCCTCAGTATTGGCAGCAGTGGAAGTGCCCAATGTGCCATCAGTGGGCAGCAGAGATGCCATGGGGGCCCAAGTGCTAGGCCTTTCCCCAGGACCTCCAGCAATTGGGGGCAGGCATTGATTGGGAATTTTTTCTTCATGGACTCTGTATAGTCACACACATTGTGTCAAGTGTTCTGCCTCTGCTCTCAAGTAGAAGAAACCCCAGGCACACCATGTGCCTCTTGAAGACAGGAAGAACACCCAGTCCCTTCATTCCTCTTTGACTATTGCCAAAGCAGCATCGTGAGGAACACTTTCCAGGCAGACAAGGAAGAACAGGGAACTTCTCTTCAAGTTGATGCTTTGGGAGTCGGCCCTCACTCCCACTGCACGCCATTAGTCCCACTCTGGATTGGTGGCTAGTACCAGGAATCCCCCTAAAAAAAGAAGGCAAAATATCATTCAGAGATCAAGTCTGCAGAAGAACCTTCTGGGCCTCAACATTGATGCCTTCCAACTTGATGGATTATGCATTGGCACCAGCAAAGACTCCAGCCTCCGAGGTCATCATGGTTAGTGACCAGCTCATGGAATGATCTCACTCCCCACTAAGATTGTTTCCATAGACACTGTCACTGGGTTCCTCCTATCTCTAAGGGATATATTGCTGAAACGTTGTGATGTTCATCTTCCCCTATGACTGCAGCTGCTTTTCATTGGGTCAGGAAAGGAGATTACAATCCTCCGCTTCCAACAACAATCTTAAAAGAATTCAGGGACTAGGAAGTGGAGTCTTCCTCTGCAACCCCTCCACAATGTCCACAACACCAACAGGGGGGGGGGCTGTTAACCGTGCCGCCATTGACGGAGGTGAGGAGGATGGCGGCGCGGAATAGGGCCTTCTCGGCTGTGGCGCCCCAATTGTGGAATTCCCTCCCCCTGGAATTAAGAACGGCTCCCTCTTTAGAGACCTTTCGGCGGGGCCTTAAGACGTTTTTATTTAGGTTAGCTTTCGATGTCTGACATGGTAGCTTTTTAACAAATGGCTTTTAACCAATGTAAATACAGGTGACCCACTGGGGTTGTTTGTTTTAATTGTTTTAATTGTGTTTTTAATTATTTTAATGTACATGTTTATTTTAATGTTGTAAGCCGCCTTGAGTGCCCTCGCTGGGAGAAAGGCGGGATATAAATTCTTTAAATAAATAAAAATAAAAACAGTTATTTTCCATCATCAGCTTTCAGTATCCATGACACGTGCTGACCCTGTTTGCATCACTGGCTACTGTAGATCTATGCCTGTTTCTAATAGTTGTCACCTTGATACAAAGGACCAGTGAACTACGTGTCGTATGCTCTGATCCTCTGTTTTGAGCAGAGATTAAAAACAGTTTCCTCTTCTTTTTATGTGAAGTTGGTTAGAATTCAAACTACAGGTTTCCCCAAAATTATTTAAGTTTAAAGTGTGGGAAGGGCAGTTTGGTTTGAAATTCCCTCCCAAATGGTCAACTGAAAAGGGGAAGTTGCTAAGCAGCCCCAAAGTGTATATAAGGATAAGGTCCTAGCTGTTTAGTGTGGGAAGTTGGAGTTGACGGAGAAAAACTAACAGCCCAGTCCTATCCTCCCCCTCCCATTGGTGCAGCTGCGCTGAAAAGGAGCACGCTGCATCAAGGGGGGGGGGATCAGGAGGCTTTGATGCGGAAAGGAGATTTAAATCCCCTTACCACTCCATAAGCTTCTCACTCTGCAGTGGGTCTCCTTGGACCTATGCCAGTGATTTCGCTAGCACAAGTCCAAGGAGAGAAAAGGGAAGGCTGCCAACGGAGGGGATAGGATCTGGTGTGCAACATTGCCGCCAGATCCACCCCCTCCTGCACCCTCCCCACCCTCCATTCCTCCCCCTTATCTGCTCTTGCACCTGTAATGGGGTCAGGCGACAGACGGGGAGTGCTGCCGCCTCTTGCAGCATTTTGCAACAGCGGAGCTCTCTGTAGTACAGCCCAATCCTGCATAGGATTGTACTGTGCCTGAGCTAAAATCACAGTGATAAGTCACTGAGCCTGTACCATTGCTGGATCACATTATTGAAAACTAATTGAGAGTATTGGTACCAAAGTTGTCCTTGTAAATAAACCCAGTTTCATTTGCAAAGCTGCATTGATTCTTCTGCTTGCATTCCTACCTTAAGTTCTGGTGGAGCGCCAGGTTACTGGAGTGTGAGCTGGACTCAAGTATTGAGAACCCAGAAGAGAAACATCCTTACTCCTTCAAGGCCTCTCAGAGAGCGAACCTAAGGGCCCAGTCCTATTAGAACCATTTGGACTGTGGTCTGCTTTGGTGCTTTGGAGATGTTAGAAGTATAGTTGCCATCTCCCTACATGATCTTGTTTTTCTCTTCTAGACGGTGTCAAGTGGTGACGTGTTCTGCAGACAGATTGCAAGGGATCAGCAGGGCTGGTGCTATAATTTGTGTAATTTGCATAATGTATGTTGACTCCTAGTGAATTTGCAGGATTCAGCTTTGCAGGCTTGCTTCTTGAGTTGCAAGTGTCCCTGAATGAAGCTGCCTTAATCAGACATTATTAGGTCTTCAGATAAGGAGTGAAATCAGGCAGGAACAGAAGGGAATGAGGAAGAGGAAGGTAAGGGCTGCAAGTGGGGCCAACAGGAGAGCACAAACACTTGGAAAGCAACTCGCCTCTTCTCTAGCCTTACCAGCATCCCGGAATCAAGGCTGGCTTCAGCCTAGAGCAGCCCACTCCTCCTCCAAGGCTGGCTTTGGCCCAAGCCGCTCCCAAGTGTGCACCGTGGCTGCCCAATGGGATTCCGACTTCCGGAACTTCCAGTCAACGACGTGACCGCCGTTGGGCAGCCGCGGTGCACACTTGGGAGTGGCTCGGTCCACTCTAAGCCGAAGCCTGCCTCGATTCTGGGACGCTGGTAGGGCTACTCTTTTCTCTCATTGGAACTCCCTGAACCTGCTGTCCTGAGGTCCTCCTCAATAGGATTCCCCCCCCCTTACTGGGACACTTTTCATTTTTTCCTATAGACTCTTGCCGAGACAGCTTGTTTTCCCATAGTTCAATGTACTTCTAATTGTGCCTATGAATGGTGAAACAGAGGCACAACCAAGAATAATTTGAAAAATTGTATCCTTTCTTGCATTAAGCATCACATAAAAGTTATGGGTCTTTCAAGTTCAAGAATTCCCTGAGAGAAAGATGAATATGTAAATTTGCCATAAGAGTCTAGAGAAAATCAGATTCTCTATGCTCGGGGCCTATCATGCTTTAGTGGCACCACAGTATATTGGACAACATTGTGGGCCCAATCCTATCCAACTCTCCAGTGCTGATGCAGCTGTGCCAACGGGGCATGCGCTGCATCCTGTGGTGAGGGGGACAGTCATGGAGGCCTCCTCAAGGTAAGGGAACATTTGTTCCCTTACATTGGGGCTGCATTGCGGCTACATTGGTGCTGGAAAGTTGGATAGGATTGGGCCCTGCATCTGTGTCCTCTTTCAGGCATACACTTCTGTTATTCAAAAGAAGGGAGGCACAACAGGCCTTCCAGAAGACCACACAAGAGGTCTTGCAGTTGGCACTGTATATTTGGACTTTCGAAAAGGTTTTGACAAACTCTCTCACTTAAAGGCTTTTGAGTAAACCTAGCAGTCATGGCATAAGAGGATAGATCCTTTTATGGATGTTAGAGAACAGGAGGCAGAGAGTAGGAATAAATGGGTAATTTTCACAGTGGAGGGAAGTAAGAAACGGCATCCCCCAAGGACCTGCATTGGGGCAGTGCTCAGACTTGAAGGGGCACCCTAATATTTATTTATTTATTTATTTTATTACAGTATTTCTGTACCAGCTTTCTCATAGATTCAAGGCGATTTTACATAAGCAGGCCAACCATGAACCCCATTTTTTCAAATTGGGTTTTTACAATGTTATTCTATGAGAGAAACACCTAGAACCCTCCATTTCTCAAGATGTTTCCCTTCCTAGTGCAGTTGTCATTCTGACCGCACGGCTCTTGCCTTTCCAAGCTTCCACAGGCAACCGCATATCAAGCCTCAGATGGGTTCACAAGCTGTTATCCATTTCTTGCCAGCTGATACCTCCACAGCCCACACTCCTCCACGTTCCTTCACGAAGCTCCGTTGGCTCCGACAACTCCATCAGCAGCATTTGTCGCCCTTCCAAAGTGAGACTGGGGCTGACTCTACTTAGTTTCAGCTTAGCTTAATATTACACCTTCCCAGTTTTTCCTGCCCCCATTATCCATAAGGCTGACTAGGCTTCTTCAGCCTAGGGGCCCCACAGAGACAGGGCAGTAGGACTGACAAAAGGAGGTACTTCTTCACACAGCATGTAATTACTCTGTGGAATTTGTTACCATGTGATGAAGTGATGGCCACTAGCTTGGATGGTTTTAAAAGGGGATTGGACAGATTTATGGAGAACTAGTCTATCAGTAGGCCAGCGGGTGGCGCAGTGGGTTAAACCGCTGAACCATGAGATGTCGATCGAAAGGTCGGCAGTTCGAATCCGCAACGGGGTGAGCGCTCGTTGCTTGGCCAGCTCCTGCCAACCTAGCAGTTCCAAAGCATGTCAATGTGAGTAGATAAATAGGTACCGCTTGCGGGAAGGTAAACAGTGCTCCGTGTTCCAGCCGCATGCTACGCGCTGCGGCAAGGAGAGTCATGCCGGCCACATGATCACGGAGGCGTCTTCGGACAACGCTGGCTCTTCGGCTTTGAAATGGGGATGAGCACCACACCCTAGAGTCGGACACGACTGGACTTAATTGTCAGGGGATACCTTTACCTTTTTAGTCTATCAGTGGCTGCTAGTCATGATGGCTATGTGCTACTTCCAGGTTCAGCAGCAGTGTGCCCCTGAATACCAGTTGCAGAGGAGCAATAGTTGGAAAAGAATTACACCTCTCTTCCCTACTTGCAGGCTTCCCAGAGGCAGCTGGTAGACCACTGTGGGGAAAAGGATGCTTGACTAGATGGGCCTTTGGCCTGATCCATCAGGACTTTTCTTATGTTATTATGTAAAGGCTCCTTTTTAGAGGCACATAACTGAGAAATCTGGATTGTGTATGCTGACAATGAGAAATGCACAAGCAGCAAAAGGAATTAATCAATTAATTCCAGTGACAATTTCAATTCAACCAGTGTGACAAGAATTTCCAGTATGTGAATTTTATCCTCAGAATCATGCCCGAAGCTATATTGGAAAACTGTCTTTTATGACACCATGACACAGAGAATGACACTAGGGGGGAACCGCCCCAGGTGTCACCCCAGGGAGGGGTGACACCAATATGACTTTTTATTCTATTTGTTACCAGTGGTGTGAAAACAAACCACTGGTAGACAATGGGGTTTTCCCGAACCCCGCTGTGACTCATGCAGGGATTACATTTCCCAGGAGGCCTTCACATCATGTAGTCTGGTATGGGAGGAAGTCCGTGGAGGTGACACCATGAGATCTCACCCTGGGTGTCACCAACCCTAGTGACACCCCTGCTGTGACATTCAGATGGGGACTTTTGTTGCATAAGCAAACTGAGATTCCTAAACTTGGATTTTCCCAGTTGTTGAAGTAAAACTATTTCAGATGCTTTCTGGTCTCTGGCACATGAAGGAAGTCAAGGCTGATCTACACGACAGCGGAGGGGCTCCGCCGTCGCCTCTGCCTGGCGCCTCCGCGCTGGAAGCGGGGGGAGTGTCTTCAAGCATGTTACCCCTCATGTTGTCCCGCCTTCCTAAGAACGCGCCGTTGTGATTGGTAGCTCTCTTCCCCCCCTCTCTGTTATTGGTAGGCTGCAGCAGCTCCGCGAGCCACCTCCAAGCTCTGCCGTACGCCTCCAAAAAAATAGAGCACTCGACTTGGAGTACGCGGCAGTGGGGCGGAGGTCCGGCGGCTCCGCCGGATTACAAAAACGCTCCGCGACGCTGTCGTGTAGATCAGCCTTCACAATGTTAAGTAACCCAGGGGCCCAACGCCCCAACGCCCCATCCCTGACGACGCCTCTGTGTGAGCCCCTTTGGAACAGGGGACCATCTTCTTATTCCTTTGTGGTGTAAACTACTTTAATAACCTTTTTGAAAAGCAACATAAAAAACAATAATATACTGTAATATGTTAAAGCTTGCATCCCCAGTATTTATGCTTAAAAATAATATTTCCCAAGTCCTGTTGGTTAGTAAGGGTAGCCTCTATCCCTAGGGCCTGCATCTAGGTTTATAGCATTTTTGTTGTTGTTGTTGTTAAGTCGTGTCCGACCCTTCGTGATCCCATGAACCATATCCCGCCAGGCCTTCCTGTCCTCCACTATCTTCCCGAGTTCGCTCATTTTCATGTTCGTTGCATCGGTGATGCTGTCTAACCATCTCATCCTTTGTCTTCCCCTTCTCCTTTTACCTTCAATCTTTCGCAGCATCAGAGTCTTCTCCAGAGAGTTCTCTCTTCACATTAGGTGGCCAAACTGTAGTGCTTAAATGCTAATGGAATTGGTACTATGACTGAGACCTGCCTATTGAGGAAAAGGCACTCTGAGCATAAGGAGGAACATTCTTCTTATGTACCATGATTGACCCTTTGTGCTAAAGACAGGTTCCAGGGCTAAGTCCTTAGAATCCTTGGCGTTTTATACATGGCTGTGCTGTAATGCATATGGGAGCAAAACCTCAATGAAATGTAAATCCGACTCTAATTCTTAAGTGCTGCCAAGTGAGTTTCTACTGGCAAAACCTTTTCCTTGGATGCTTTGTGTTTCAATGTAAGAAAGTGATTCTTCCTGCTCAGCACGTTTGGTATCTGAGGAACGGGGCTGCTTAATCTGCAGCATAAAGAACTCTGGCTCTGCAGTGTGTGAACCACTGGCTGTGCAGCGCAAAGACAAATGGCTCAGGAAAGGAACAGTCAGCAGATCTTGGTAAAAAATACCTTGAACTCTGTGACTGAGCTCAAGGAAACAAGGTGCCTATAGAGCTTGGGGAGTGGAAAGCCATTGTGCTGTGCTTGCATTTATCTACCTTGACAGCTGTAGATCTTTCTGGCTCTTGCCATACAGTTAGCGGTCATCATGGGCAGCCTGATCCTGCGTAAAGATACACGGCCAGCCGCGATTTTTGGGGGGGCCCGACGGGGCTGCTGCTCCGGGCACCCCCTCAATGGTTGCAGCCGGCTCGGGGACGTCTTCCCCGGCCGGCTGTCCTGGGCCTTCTGAGGAAGGTCCTCTGTGCGAACGCTATTTATAACGTTCTTTTGCACATGCGCAGAGTTGCTAAGGGAAAAGGGCAGCCCTTTTCCCTCAGCAACAATCTGCACATGTGCAAAAGAATGTTATAAATAACGTTCGCGCAGCGGGCCTTCCTCAGAAGGCCCAGGAGCACAGACCCGGGAGGATGCTCCAAGGCCTTCTCCCGGCCTCGGAGCCTCCCAGGTGACGCGCACGCGCGTCACCCTTTTGCACGCATCACCCTGGGGCGCTCTGCCCCGCCTGCCATGCTACAGTGACGCCCCTGCATGCACCAGTGGGTGCTGGGTGTGGAGGGCGGTGGAGAGAGAGCAGGCGCGAAGTTGCGCTGGATTGGGCCATGAATCTCACAGAATGGAGCAGACTCTTAAATGTTGACAGCTCATCAAGTTCCATTGATTTCCTTGGAGCCATGCGAACTGGAACGCTTTGGAGCACCTCAGTGATAGTAGGGCTGCAATGTTTATGATGAAGTGGTTGGATTAATCAAATGTAAAACCATTTCATTGATTAAACATGTGCCTCAGATAATCAGACTGCAGGATGTTTGAAAAATGTACTTTTTTTTACTACTAGTACCTATAAAAACCACTGATGGTAGCCACCATCATAAAGGAGCCACTCCCCCTTCTCTCACACACTGGAAGGAATTCCTTTTCTTAGCTGGCATGTTCTGTGAGATGTACATTACTTATTTAATTCAGGCAGTTCTATTCCACCTGTCAATTCACAGAATAACCAAGGTGGCTTATAGTCCATAAAACAATGAAACAGCATTGCAAGGTGGCTTATAGTCCATAAAACAGCAAGGTGGCTTATAGAAACAGCAAGGTGGCTTATAGTCCATAAAACAATGAAACAACAATTTGAATAATCAAAATACTATGATAACATGTAAAATGCAGTAAACAATAAAAGCCAATTAAGAAAGGCAATATCCTGAAAAGACCCTTGGAATAATACCATTTTTCACTGTTGTCTAAAAGCAAACAGTGATGGAATCGGGCATACCAGATTCTAGGGATTCTAGATTCTGGGCACCACAACCAAAAAGACTTCTCTTCTGCCCACATACCAAACATTTGGAGACAGGAGGGCAGGCGCACACAGGAGGGTCTCAGAAGAAGAATGAAATTATCCAGCAGGCTCATCCAGGAGGATGCAATTCTTGAGATATGCTTGTTCCAGACCATTTTGGTAAATTTATCATATAAAAACCAACGGTGCTTTTCCTTCAGAACAATTGCTTTACTCATATACAAATATATGTAGATTGAATCTATTAATGAATTAATCCTTTAACTCTCATATGATCAGTGATTGATGATTTCTTTGATTGGGTGACAGTCCTAATTCGATAGGTAAAATGCACCCAATAAAGATTCATGTGTGGATCAGGCTAGGGCAATGACCATTTATATCAGAATCTTACCTAGAGCAGGGGTGGCCAACCTTCCACCATGAGGGCCTCTGCCTTCTTAAGAGTTGTGTAGAAGACAGAATCTTGGCAGCTGCAAGTCCTGATGGTGCTGCTAAAGCAGCTGCACCTGCTGAAATGCCCTCACCTATACAACCATTTATAGGGCCAGGAGCATTCATGTTGAAAGGTTGGCCACCCCTGGCTTAGGAAGTGTGTCCTTCAGTGCAGGATCCCTGAGATTAATTGCTGGAACTAGAGGAGTTGAGAGAGGTGGACGCTGTAGCCTGAAGTGCAGCAGTTGTCCATGTCCCATCTGCACCTGAAGAGGCAATGCACACTTCCAGGTATCTCACTAGGCTATGTTCCAGCCTCAGGCCATGATGTTCCCAGTTTAGCCTTGGGATCCATGATAACCTAGAGCAGCGTTTCTCAAAGTCCTACAGGGAATATTTTTGTAGATTTTCACAACGCGACCATATCCTTGAATTAAAAATCCGCATATTGCCGGGAAACTCCATCGTTATGGATATAAAAATTTATTTCAAAAAATAAATTTCACAGGTGTTAAAACATACTTGACATTTCACACACGTAACATTCGTGGCATCATCAGAAATCCCCTATAGTGTTCCTAAGACAGCTTAAAAAGGTAGTGCAGGATAAAACAGGAAGTGGGCACTCCCTATCTGACAAGAGAAACAATCAGTAACAGCTGATTGTAACCTCCAATCAGAGAAGGTGAAGCCACTCAAGACCAAACATCAAAAAATAACACAATAAATGCCAGTATCATTTAAAACTCACTTCTGATTGAAGTACAAAACACATGAAAGCATAACTAACATCCAACTTAACAAAAGCAAAATAGAAAGCTGTCAAATAAAGAGGGAAACAGGAGGGAAACAGCATTAAAATAAAGAGTTAAAAAGATTAATTAAGAGAACAGCAGCAACAGCAACCAGGAAGCCACCACTAATACTAAAACAACATTAATCCCAGGAATTGAGACTTAAAATAAGAAAAGTAAACATTGTTCTAACCTGATTGTAAAGCTTCATACAGTGAACTAGTTGTTCTATTGTACTTAATAGCAATTGTTGTAAAGGACATATGTCCTATTGTCATGATTGCTGTCACCTATTATTTGTTATTTGAAGCTTTTTTAACACCGGTAACCAACTATCACTGATTTTTAATGATTCTTCCTTTTTATTTACTGAATTTGTGTGTTTATAAATTTCTATTGACTCTCTATGAAGTCTGGGTAGATATTGATCTGTTTTAACTAATAGTCTAGATTGATCAAATTCAATGTTATGATTGTGATTAATCGCATGTTCAGCTAATGCCGATTTCTCTTTTTGGCCCAGCCTAAAATATCTCTCATGTTCTTTAAGTCTGGTATTAAGACTTCTCTTTGTTGTACCTATATAACATTTCCCACATGAACATGGTATTTTATAAACCCCAGAGTATGTCCAAGGGTGCAACGGGTCTTTTGGATTCCTTAGGAAACTTCCTATTTTTGTAGTGGGGGTAAAATTAGTCTTAATGTCAAATCTCCCCAGAACTCTACCTGTTTTTTCAGTTGTTCCTTTAATATATGGTAGATTCACTCGCCCTCTTTCTACTAAGGTCTCCTTATTTAATTTCTTCTTATGTCTATTTTTGTCTATTTTATCTATTTCATTCTGACTATAGCCATTGGCTTGCAACACTTGGCCTATAATTTTTTTCTCTTTCTCAATTTCTTCTTTTTCACTAATATTCTCTGCCCTATGTAATAAAGTATTAATCAAACTGTGTTTTTGTTTGGGGTGATGATTTGAGCTTTTGTGTAGATACCTATTAGTGTGTGTGGGTTTGCGGTATACCTGATGACCTAGACTTCTAGTTTACCTAGTTTACCTAGTTTACTTCTAGATGACCTAGTTTACTCCCCTGTAAGTCTTTGCAGGGGCGGGGCAATGTTGGCGGCAGCGCGCCAGGATTGTGCCCACCCCGACCCTAAAACACTTTTTAAGCATACCTGGTTGTCCTGCCAGCTCCCTGAAGGGTCCGGGGGGGGGGGAGATGAAAACCGGAACTGGGCCTTTTGATGCGATCACCGCTGTTTAGAGTCTTAGGGCCTGCAGAGATGGCGGCAGCCCCCCCCCCCCTTCGGGGAGCTGGCAGGACAACCAGGTATGCTTAAAAAAGTGTTTTTGGGTCCTGGAGTGCCACCGCCGACGTACTTGCTGGCCACCCTTGCTGGATATCAGCCATATCAGCCACTTCCAGAAAAGTGGTGGGTCGCAGCCCACCACTTTGAGAACCCCTGACCTAGAGTCTAGACTAGAGTTAGAGATAACCGCACTCAAGATGGCAGCTCACTTCTCCCCCCGCTGCAGAGAATGAAGTGTCTGATGCTCTCTTGGAGCTTGTTTGCTCAACTTGTGTTACTCACTCCCCCTCCCCCCCCGGGGCTGCTTATGAGTACAACTTTTAAAATGTTATTTATTTTAAAAAGTGTGATTTATTTAACAGTTATTTTATTAAAAATAATGGTTATTTAAAAACAACATCACTTCCTGCTTACTGACATCACTCCTAGGTGGGTCCCGACAGATTGTCATTCTACAAAAGGGGGTCCCGGTGTCAAAAAGGTTGGGAACCACTGATCTACCAGACTAGTCACTCTGTCAAAAAAGGAGATGAAATTATTCTGGCACCACTTGTTCTTGACAAACCCTTGCTGGTTCCTGGAAATCACCCCATTATTTTCTAAGACATTCCACTTAATAATCTGCTCCAGTAGACTATTCCCCTGCACAGGCCCCATTCAAATGAATGAGAGCTATGCAAGACATGGTCAGCCAATGCAAGCTTTCAGTTCTGAAAATTATTTCTTACCAGAAATAGTTTGAAATCTATGTCACCCATGATTGCAATTCTAGATTTTACATTTCAGATTACGACTAGTTTCTGTCCAGACCGCAGCTATTGTATCTCAACCTAGAAACAGAATTTTATGTATGTATGTATGTGTTCATTGAAAACATTTATAACCTATTTTCCTGCGCTCAAAGCAGTTTCCATCAAAACATATTAAAACAACAATATAAACAATAAAAACCAGACTGTTTAAAATTATTAAAACAATGCAGCCAAAGCATTAAAGGTTTCCAGACAGCCCTGGGAGTACTGAGGCTATACTCAGATTGCATTGAAGTTAACACAGGATGTATTTGGAAGGTATATAGGAAATATTATATTATTTCCTATGATTGTATTAAGAATGAACTGTGTTGGTCTGGTAATGCAACATTCCATAGCAACCTAGGTAGTCAAAAGGCCAACCTTTGATGAAATCTTTAAGGCCTACATCCAGCACAAGGAAGACAAAGGGGAAACTGAGGAACAGAACTAACTTGCTCAATGTCACTTGGCAAATTAGTGACAATCCATGACTTGCCAGCTCTAACAAGAAGCCAACTGGACCATATGTTTTTTGCCAACTACTCCTCCTAGCCTAATCCAAGGCCAGGCTCACCTAAACCTCACTCCTATAGCAAACCTATGCAAGTTTACTCATAAGCAGGACCCACTGAGGACTGGTTCTGACGGGCAGCTCGATCCTGCCTAAGATGCAGCGGCCGGCCGAAATGGCCAGCCACTGCATCCTAGACAGGTTGTGGGCTGCACTAGCGCAGCCGGGGCTAACTTTCTCCGGTGTAAGCGTCAGAGGCCCCAATGGGCCTCCTGAGATGTGTGCCAGCTCTTTAGCTGGTGCACAAATGGGGAAGCTGTGTAAGGCCGACCTGGCCCGGGAAAGAACTTGGGATATCGGTGCCGATATCCCCACCCCCCTCCCAGGCCAGGCCAGCCAATGGCCCCCGCCACTCCGGCCTGCCCTCCCCATGGTCTTCCGCAGACAGGCCTAGGACTTACCGGGGTCGGCTGGTGCAGATCCTGGACAATGGCGGTGTGAGCGATTCCGGCTTCCGCGACGGTGCCACTTACACTAGAGGAGCACAAAAGAGCCTTACAGCACTTTTGCGACTCCTTAGGCCACGGAGCATGCACTTCGCCGGCCTAAAGTAAGGCAGGATTGCACCGTAAGTTGTTTCTAGGCTGTATCCCTTCAGACTGCAGGTAGAAGTTCATATGACTGAATGCTCCTTCATACAAAATGTTCCCCCTGCTACATGGAAAACTAGCACAAATAGGGTTCTAGCGTACTGGTTCCTCTTCTATGGATTCCTTTCTTCACTTCTGGGTTGTTTGAATCAGTTTGCCATGATGTCCAAAATCAAAGTGTGGTTAGCATCCATTAACCTCAAAACCATGCTTGCAAATACATTTCAAACTGTGGTTATAGATCATAGTTGGGAGGTTAATACTAACCACAGTTTTCTCAGCTGCAGCATCATGGCACACTATAGTTGGAACAACCCAGAAACAGAGAATAAAATGAGACCCTGGTTTGGAGAATTGTATAAACTAGGCCCCCGTTTTCTACTAAAACAAATGCCTTGTGTTCCTGATGTTATGTCCCTCCTCCTCTTTTCTACTCATCAATCAGGATATAATTTCAATAGCATGTAATGGGAAGAAAGAGCAAGGTACCTTGATAAGGCTTTTTCAGTTCTGTCTATTTGCTCAGGTGTTTTATGAGGCCATTTCTCTCCGGGCTTTGGTCCTGAAACCTAGTCACCGTAGGCAAATTGTCCCACTGGGGTTGCATGTGGGCTGCAGGACCTTTTTGTAGTCTTATTAATCTTTGATTTCCTGTACTTAACAACGTTGATGGTAATCGAGTCTTATCAGGACAGAGTTTCCTGAAACCATCAAGACATTACCTACTGCCTGAAGAGTCATGAACACACACCAATTTGCCTTCATATCTAGTTACTGTTGATGCAAATGTAGTTGCAGAATCTGTGTCCTTCTGCCAAGATTCTCAAGAGGCAAGCTGTTCTAATTTTCCCAAGAAATTAGGACGAGCGATGGGGAGTGTCCTGCATTTTCATCCACCTTCCCTGATGAATCCCTAACTAATCTTAGATTTACATCTGAGGGTCCTAGTACCAAAACCAACACTCTGTCCATTTGACTATACTGTGAGATTTCCATGGAAACTGCTAAACACCTGAGGAGAGGCAGGAGGAAACATGGTAAACAAGACCTGAAGTGTCAGCTGCTGCTGCCAGAATTTAACTGACATTGCTAACATTGGCTATAGTCCAACACACAGTTTGGCACACTGCTGATGGGGAGGGTAGAAATTACAGAGAGGAGAATAATAAAACAAAGCAGTCCAGTAACAAAACCTCCCATCAAGAGCATCACCCCTAAACAAAGCAAGCCACCAAATCTGTTTGCAGAACCGTAGTTAATGACAGCATCTTATCATCAACATTCTTCGGTACACTGGGTTTGCAAAGCATGAGATAGATGGGAGCGTTTGCTGGAGAAGAAGCAAACTCCTCCTAGAAGGCCTTCCCAGATTTTCTTTGTCAGAAATGTAGTCCTGAACATTTGATGTGAGGGTCACAAAGCAGAGTGTGAATCTGTTTCCCCATTTCGCACTACTAACTGAAGAGCAACTACAAATGTTTAAAGTTTCAACTTCCTAAATTGTATGGAAGCTTATTAGAATTTAGTTATTTACATATCTTCTTATAGAAATAAAAGGCACTATTTACATATATGATAAAAGGGTTAAAAACAGCTTGTTATCTGTCAATTGCTTGTATGCAAACCTTCAGGATATTGAATTAGCTGCTGTGTAACATCATGGAATATTCACAAACATTCTAACTTCTCAAGTTGAAAGTGTCAACGGTAGAGTTTTGACAAACCATGCAGCTTCTGTGAAGAACATAAATTATTTTGGATGTAGATATTATATATCTAGGAGCAGAAGGAATTGCTGTCTGGAACATTGGCGTCACTACAGGGGGGCGGAGCTGTAAGTTCTTCCGTGATCGGAGGCTCCGTTACACGGAAGAACGAAGTGCCCCGCCCCCGCGCCTTCAGACCCAGTCAAAGCGGTGAAAACAACGTGCATTCACCGCTTTGACTGGGTCTGAAGGCGCGGGGGCGGGGCGCTTCGTTCTTCCGTGTAACGGAGCCTCCGATCACGGAAGAACTTACAGCTCCGCCCCCCCCCCCCCGTAGTGACGCTAGAGGTCTGGAATGAAGGAAAAATCATAGAAGCATTAACTTGTTGTCAAAATCCATGTTATGATAAATGTGCTGTTTTATCCTCGTGTGTTCGGCTGTTTCTTGGGTTCACCGGGGGCGGGGTGTAAATAGGAGTTGCAAAGAGCGGGGAATCTGGATCAGGACCTTAGCATAAGAGGAGCTTTAACACTTTGCTCCCACCACATTCCCAAATCAAATCAGGATCCTTGTAGCTGATATTTCTCCTGGGAGGGATGTTCCCATTGGTGTCAATGGCAGCTTTTCTCCCAGAGCAAGTATCTGCAAGGGACCCAATCTAGACTGGGATAATTGCAGAGGCAAAGTCTGAAGCCTCTCCTCATGCTGCAGTTCTGGCTTAGATCAGGATCCCTCCCCTCCAGCAACTCTTTTTTTTAACAAAAAACCAAAACAAAATCAATAAATATGCAAGGGCCATGTTTAACATAAAATGTAGGCTAGCCCTATATCGGGGTGGCCAAACCGTGGCTCATGAGCCACATGTGGCTCTTTGACATATACAGTACTCCCCCCATATCTGCTGGGGATATGTTCCAGGCCTCTCTGTGGATACTTGAAACCATGGATAGGAGCGAACACCCCCTCCATGGTTTCCTGAGGGCCCCCCGCCCTACCTCCCCTGCAGGCAGGCATGTGTGCCCCCCAGCTCTTACTTTTCTTTCAGCAAGCTTTGTTTCTTCGTTAAAACAGCAGAGAAGTAGCCTCCATTGCAGGCAAGTAGAACGAGACTCCTAGAGAGGCTCTGCAAGGTTTCTGTTAACCTTGCAGAGCCTCTCTAGGACTTAGTTTCGTTCTACTTGCCTGCAATTGGCTGCTTCTCCTGTTTGTTTAAGGAAGAAACAAAGCTTACTGGCGAAAAAGTAAAAGCCTGGGGGGGTCCCCACGATCCGTGGATAACTGAAACCGTGGATAGCGAATCCGTGGATATGGGGGCCCACCTGTACTGTATTGTGCGGCTTGGAGAAATACAGTGGACCCTTTCCATCTGTGGATTTGGGACCAGTGGATTTGTCACACCGCGGTGTCCACATTAAAATCAGTTTTAAAAAAGGGGGGAAGGAAAAATGCGTTGTTTGTTTTAACCTTTAGCAGCAAACCATGCCATTTCCAAGCCTCTGGAGGGCATCTTTAAGCTTACCAACCCACTTCTGGGTCACACAAAGGTTCTTCCCCCTGGGAGGAGGGAGGAGGGAAGAGCCTTTGCGTGACTCGGTAGTGGGTCGGTAAGCTTAGAGAAGCCCTCCAGAGGCTTGAAAATGGCGCAGTGTGCTGATAATGGTTATTAAAAAAACATGGGTTGTTTTGCATTTTCTCTCTTTTTTTTAAAACTGATTTTAGCATAAAACTGATTTTTAGCATGATTTTAGTATCTGCGGATCCTCACCATCCGTGGGAGGGGGGTGTTCCAGAACGGACCCCCTGCAGATAGGGAGGGCCAACTCTATGTTAATATAAAAGGTAAATAAAAAAAATCAACCGTTATAATTATTTACTGGTTATAAACTGAGAGTCCACTGGGTTAAAATGTACGCTTAATGATCATGGTGAGTAAATATATTTAAGAATTTAAATGCTTCTTAAATATTGCGGCTCTCAAACACCTGAAGTTTATCGTATGTGGCTCTGACGTTAAGCACGTTTGGCCACCCATGTTCTATGTCATCTAGTTCAGCCTCCTGCTGGAAGTGAACATCTTGTCAAAAGCTATCTTGCCAAACCCATCTCTGCTGATGGATATATGACTGAAAGTGACCTTAAAAGGTCCTCAAGTCCATTTTTGTGCCTTGTGGATCAACCACTTATGTTATACCAGTGAAATGATTGTCTAAAACTGCTCTTAATGGTTGTACTCTCAGCCTCTGGAATGTGGCTACAAGGGGTGGCTGCCCTGCCCAAAAGGTCTTCTTTTATCAAACGGGACTAGTGGTAGAGCCCCAGGTGAGCCTCAGAGATTGAGGTGGGGAGGGAGTTACAGCACTCTTGCTCCTTTTCCACTGCCTGGGAGCTCCCTTCCTGGACCCTGCTAGTCTCCTCTGCCATGGAGAGGCTGACAGCCAACCCAACCCTCAGGTAGCTCACCCTCCCTCCTCATATCGGCTCCTTTCTGTGTGGCTTCCCTATCTTCCTCACCTCTTCCTGCCCTGCCCCGTGGCCTGATGACCTCCACCAATACAGCCCCCCTCTTGGTTTCCGTGGCAGCTGTACACAAGAATGTGTGAGCCTCCTCGGCGGAGGCTGTCTTGGCTAAGGGGGTGCAGCCAGATGGGCCTGAGCAAGACAACGAAGGCGGTCACTCTTCGCCTTCGAGCTTGTCAGGGCAGACAAGGCTGCTGGGGGAAACGGATGAGTCCAAGATTGGACAAGCGCTTATTTTCACTGTTCACATTTTTATACCACCCTTCCTCCAAGGAGCTCAGGAGCTTCCCTCCTTTTGTCCTCACAGCAACCTTGAGAGGTAGGTTAGGGGGCTGAGAGATAATGACTACCCCAAGGTAACTCAGGAGGCTTCATGGTTGAGCAGGGATTTCAACCTAGATTTTCCAGGTCAAAGTCTAACATCAGAACCACTACTCCATCCTGGCTTTCAGTGGCATCAAGATGGTGGCTTCCAGTGATAATGATCCTACTTGACCCTTAGGCAATATATCCCAAACTTGGTCATCACCTGTGGTCCTTTGCTGTATTGCTACACAGCAGTTTTTCAAGGATTGATTGTGCCTTTCCTTGTCCTTCCTCAAGCACATTTCTGCAGAGGGGCTGGACAGATAGAATGGCTGAGGACTGGGAATCTGAATGGGAAGAGAGCCCGGAGGCAGGGGGCTGCAAGAACAGAGGAGAGGCAAAGACAGACAATGGGCTGACAAAGGGACCTAAAGCAATATGGATAGTGAAAGCAAAGAATTGAGGAAAAAGACACTTGGGAGAAGTACAGAGCAGCAGAAGAAAGAATAAAGAGACTCTTAGGATAAATAAACCTAATAATACAGGGCCTAAGAACAGAAGGAAGCTACATACTGTTGTCCTGAATGGAATAGCAAAGGAGCTTTGGAGGTAAGTGGATTCTGGGCTAGAGACCAGGGAAGCAATGAGGCTTATTTACGTTGAGTACTTCTTTCTGTTTTATAGCATACAAATTGTGCTTTTTATAAAAGTGTCAAGTGACTGATCATAACGGATGTATCTGTTTCTAGGGTTATAACTGAACCTATGAATTGTTAATACCAAATCTGCATTAAGGTGTCTTTTGGTATACAAAGGAAGTACAAACTAAAGTGGAGAGTAGGTTTTGAAAAGCCTTCTGTTCTTGCCCTTCCGTTCCATATTTAAGGGCGCAATCCTGTGTAAGGATCCGGCCGGCGGCCCAGGGCCACTGGCCAGATCCCATGCTTCCGGGTGTCTGCCATGCGGCGGACCGGAGGTCTACTCAGGGAAGGGGACGTTCGTTCCTTTCCCAGGGTGTAAATCAGGGCCAGCCCAATGGGCCTCCTCAGATTTCTGCCAGTTAAATAGCTGGTGGAAGTCGGAGGAGGCCGTGTAATGGCCTAGCAACCCAGCGGAGATGGGGATATGGCGAGCGCCATCCCCTCCCCCTCCCGGGCCGGCTAGACCAATAGCCCCTCTCCCTCGCCCTCCGAACCGCCTACGCGGCCGCCGAGGAAACACTTGCCTTCCTCCAGCGGCTGCTTGCCCGGTCCAGTGATGGAGTGAGGGAGGCCAGCCTCCCTTACTCCCAAGTAGTTGCAAACGTGCTTTACGGCACGTTTGTGACACTTTCGAACGGTGGAGCACGCACTCTGCCGTTCGAAAGATCCCCAGGATTGCGCTGCCCATCAGTGATTACTTTACATAGGACTGTTATGTGGACTTCTGATTGGTTTTTCTGCTTCAGGTTAAGCTGCAGCCAAGGTAAGAATTTGGTATATTTAGGGATTATGCTATAGGAAAGCATTTGAAACGCTGTTTCCAAAGTTCATGGTATCCCATCAGTAAAAACAAATAATTAATTGTAACAGGCCCACTTTTCCACTGCTTAAATAATAATTAGCCTATCAAACTAGGAAAACCAACTTAAACTGAGTGTTTCTGAACAATAAGAACTGTGCAGGAATGTTCATAATTAGGATGAATGGATATTCCCTGTTCCATTTTGTCATTATTTAATGGGTTGGCTTTGCACCACTTTTCACTACATCTGTCTTCTGCTTTAACTGGAAGAATTGCTAAGATTCATTTTGGAATTTGTGCATGCATGTTGTGCTGCAGTTTTCAGTTGATCCTTACAGTCTCCTTCCTTACACCAGCACATAGATTAAAACACCAGTCCCATCCCCCTCCCAGGCCCAATCCACCCCCCCATCCTCCCCCGCCTTGTTACAACCCCTCCCTGCTTGCTCTCCAGGTGCCGCAAACATGCTTTACGGCATGTTTGCCACACCCTAGGCTGGCACAGCACCACTGCGTCAGCCTAACAGAAGAACAGGATTGTGCTGTTAATTAACTTAAAGTCAGGTTTGCCTCCATTGTACTTCATCAATCAGCTTCCAACCCTCTGCACACAATACCACTTTCCAGCAAACAACATGGTTTCCCTCATCTCTGTTCACCTGCCTTTTTGCTCCCTATTCTTGCTCACTTGGTGTAGACCTTCCTTCCCTCCCCCCTTTTTATGCAATTTTTTCTAACAATTCTAACAATATAAATAATCCCACCAGATAAAAAAGGCCAACAGGAAGGAGTGCAAAAAGCAGAGGGTGGGAGGCAAGGAAGTAAAGAAGGACAAAGTAAATTAAGCCCGTGGGAGTAGGGAGAGCATTTTTCCCTTGGATAAGTGACACAAGTTTGAAAAGGGAAGCTAGAATTACTTGGTGGACTCTTGATCACTTGTGTTAAAGGCATTTTCTTTGATTGACAGCTCCACTAATTCCTCTGCTCATTGTTCTACTTCTGGTAGATTCTTTTCCTTCCAGTGTTGTATAGTGTAAGGCATGTGGTTGCAAGCACCACCTGTAGGAGCCGCTCTGTACTCTTCTTTGGTGAAATAAGTAGCTTTTAAGAAGAGATCTTGAAAAGTGGAGAAAAAGTTGGCTTGATGGACAGAGTGAACATAAGAAGAGCCCTGCTGGATGAAGAAGAGCCCTTTGGCCCTGCCAAAGGCCCATCTAGTCCAGTTTCCTGTATCTCACAGTGGCCCCACCAGATGCCTCAGGGAGCGCACAAGACAACAAGATACCTGTATCCTGTCACCACTCCCTTGCATCTGGCATTAAGATGTTTAAAGCCTGGGCTACCACTGTACACGTTCGCATTCTGTTTACATCTGGTGTCCCGCCAACAGGCTCTGATTAGCCGAACGTAACGCAAATGCAGCAAAAGTCGAGCCTAGCTTGACTTTTGCTGTGTTTGCGTTACGTTCAGCCAATGAGAGCCCGTTGTTTGACCTGGGGGCGGGACACCAGATGCACACGGAACGTGAACGCGTACAGTGTAGCCCAGGCTTCAGGCTAGTCCCTTTTCTGCTTCCATCTTTGTGCCTTCTACTATGCTGCTGTGTTTGGCTGGAATAGCCTTCACCACTCTCTCCATCAAGCTGACTTTCTCTATCCATTTTACAGTTCCTTCTTACGACGATTGTATTCCACAAAGCTTCTTTTCCAGCCCTTCAAGATCCCCCATGTTTTTTGTACTGCCTGCTGCCAATTCACTCTCCCGTCTTGCATTTCCCTGCCGTTCTTTTCTGCCCATTTTTGCCCTTCCCTTTCACCTTCACGTTTCACTCCTACCATACTGTCTGGGAGGAAGGTCTTTCTTTGTTGTGTCAGGATGCATTTGCACACCTTGGAAACGGATGATAACAACAGTCGCCTCACCCTTGGGCTGCCCCGACTCCTCCCTCAGCGTTGCTCCTGGTGGCTGAGAACAGTGAAAGGGGAATAGATGCCCTTTTCTCTTAGCACTGCTGAGAGAACATCCCTCCCTCCCTCAAACACAACAACAGTGTGACTGATGCAGCTGAGCCAAGTTGCTATTGGCCATCTCCTCCCCACCATTTTGCATCTGTGAATGGGCTTTCTTCTAGAGGCCCCAGCCTCTCTGTCATCACAGGAGCAGGCAGTGAAGAAGTGACTTGCTCAGCAAAGTATGTTGTTCTGCCACTGCCATACATAAGATGGTTTTTGAGGGGGCTTCAGGGGTCAGCCAGGTGGGCCCTCAGGGCTATGGTCACTCAGTCAGTGCCTGGAATAGCCACTTTCTGCAACTGCCCCTGCTGAAGGAACTTGTAGAGCTTTAATAGCCAATTGTTAGGGATTCAGAGTGGGAGGAGCAGGGGAAATTAACTGCTACAGTGGGACTGAACTGAATGCCCCCCCCCCGTTCACCACCTGATTTGCATGCTATGAATATGGGGTATTTTGGGTATTAGCGGGAGTGTGAATAGGGACAACGTTTTCACCTCACTGCTAGCAGCTTTAGTCTACCTGCTGCAGTTGGCCACATTTTTTAAAAAGACCCTTCCATTCCTCTTCCCCTGTAGAAATGAAGCAATTATTCTAATTCTACATGATGTCACCCATCTTGAACTGAAGTCAGAGTTAAGGGCAGAATTAGGAGGCAATGTGTCCTGCTAAGCATTGCTTCATAATTCTGCCCTCACTCTGATTTGGCTTCAAGATGGACACCATCAGAGCATGGACGCAATACTTCTTGATTTCAGAGGAAATGGAATAGAGAGATCTTTAACACACACACACACACACACACACACACACACACACACACACAGAGAGAGAGAGAGAGAGAGAGAGAGAGAGAGAGGGTAAAAACTTGTGAGTGCAGCAGGTAGTGTAGTTTAATGAAACCTCCTCGCTTGCACTGGGAAAGTTCTTCGGAGAGAGAAAATAAGCATAAATAAACAATGCAATGAAAAAGGCAGCCAGCAGTTCTAAGATACCTTCCAGCTTTTTCTGCCTGCCTCCAGAACTCTCAACAATGAGAACCCAACTTATATGTGATCTCATTCAAGTGATCAGTGTAATGTGCCATCAAATGTTTGAATAGCAGTCTCCACCTTTGCTCTGCATTCTACAAAGAGGGGTTACATTTCTCTGTTAAATCTAACTGGAGAAAAGGGGACAACATGCACCTCTGACAACTTAGGTGAATTCCCTTTCTTCTTTCGGGCTACAGTGGTTATATCTGTGGGCAGAGTGGCTAGTAAAATATTGAGGGACCAATATTGTTCAACCACTTTTTCTCTTTTATTAATAGCAGGCTTTGCTGTGAACTGTAGTGAAAGGAGTGAGTGGTTTTGTAACTCTGCCTTCATCTCTTGCTTTACAGCTCAATTAAGTAAGCCCTCCCCGCAGGTCCATGGGCCCCAGTCTCCGTAATAGATTCTTAAAAGAGAGCAGGAAAGTTCAATTAGAGCCTCATGGAAAAAAGACTTCTCTAGAATAAGATTGGTTACACAAGAGGCTTTTTCTATTCCTCGTCAGGAACATATGGTCAAAAAGGCAGGTTTATGGTATCTAATCTAGATTTCTATCCTGATTTTTTTTAAAACACCCCTGAAAGTCATTTTTCCCCCTCAAGTAAACCCACATCAGCATTATTATTCTGGTCAACACTAGACAAGATAGCTGTGATCAAGGATATGTGTCTGCTTTGGAATCACCCTGCCAAACAAACTCCATCCTACCCCCTAATGGATGTGGCATGACACTGCATCCCTCCAGGTTTACCTCTATAGGCCTTGTTCTCACTGAGGTAATAAACTTGGATCTGGACATTACCACTTCAGACTGCAATTATTATGGGCAACAGGGCACACAAGGAATGCTCCTCACTACAAAAACTCCCTTCCATGTAGAAAGGTAGGGAAGATAGCTAGGCTAGAAGTTTTAGATCTCCTCTCCACGGCGATTACTACCACTTCCAGTTTTCGGACAAAAAACAGAAGTGGTCGTAATCGCCGCAGAACGGAAATCTAAAACTCAGGGAGGCTTGCGGAGGGGTCCACAGGCCTCCCCGCACCCTCCAGAGGCCCCGGTAAGTACACAAAGCACTTTTTCTGAATATGTTTCCCACACTGGCGGCGGCGATCCCTGGGATCGCCACTGCCGCTGTCTCTGCCCCCACAAGTACTCAGAGTTATCAATATATCTGTATTGTGGACTAGGGTGCCCAGTTGGTATCTAACTGGACCTTAGAAATCCTATGAATATAAAACTTGTAAAGGCACTTGCTTTCTCCATTAGCAAAATATGTGCCTTAGATTGCAGAAAATGTCTTCTTAGAATCTCGAAGACTCTGATCCTACCTATGAACTGCAATATCCTCCTCTGTTTTGAAGTAATCCCTTTTAAACATGCAGAGTGACTCCAGATTTCTGCTGAAAGTGATTCCTCTCTGGCCCCTTAGAGACAAGGAAGAATGACACACTTTGATCAGTTGCAATGGTAAAGAAGTAATATTTATTCAGCTCTTTCTGTTCAGACACGTCTGTACTATATCCTAAATTTTGATTGGTTGGCAGGGTGCATGGAAACCTTGGGTCATGTTTCTGGATTCCCTTCTTTGTCCCAGAGCCAGGATAGTCATTCCATTCTAAGCATCTGTTTAGCCAACATAAATGCAAGCGAATATGGGCATGCTGGAATGCACTGTAATATTTACTCTGACAATTTACCCTTTTCATGTACATTGAAAACATGTTGGATTTAAATTACTTAAAAGGAAAAGAGATTGAAATGCAACAAATGGCACAATGTTATCCGTGAAGCATGACTTGTGCTTTTTGAGAACTTTTTTCATTATTGAACTCTTCTCATTACTATGAGTCTCTTAACACAGAACCCAATCCAGGGCAAAGTTCTGCCGGTGGAGCGAGGGCTCCAGCGGCCTAGGGCATTGTAAATGTGGGAGTAAGTGGTGCCAGTGCGGAGTTCCTAGTGCTGGTGTCCATCTTCTTTAGGAATGCTTAGTAATCACATTTTTTTTCCAAATGCAACCCAAGCCGGGACTGGAAAACATAGAAAGAGCGCACTTTTTCTAACAGCCCAATCCTATACTCCCGCGGTGTAGGCTCTTCAGCATGGGCCGTGTGGCCTCTGGGAGACCTTTGGGACACACACACCCCTTGCAGGATGCAGTGCACACTCCAGTGGCCCAGTGGCATCAGCAGGGGAGATTTTAGATAGGATTAAGCTATGAGGCTGCAATCCTATACACTTTTTCCTAGGAATAAATCCCATTGAACACAATGGGACTTACTTTTGAGTAATCATGTATAGGTTTGCACTGTAAAAAGTTCCTGATTTAAAATGTTACTTCTGCCACGAGCTTGCTAGATGACCTTAGGCAAGCCATTCTCTCCGTCTTAGCCCACATCTGCAAAATGAGGATCATAATTCTGATCTGTGGTTGTCGTGCAGAACACAACAGCTTACAACCAGATAATGTATGTATGCAACACACTTTGAAGAATGCAAAGTGCTGACTATTAGTATATTGTAGCTCATTTCCTTCATGTTTGTTTTTAATATGATGTTCTGTGTTTGGAAAGTATTAAGCATGGTACTGTACACTGCAAAGGAATCAGAAATAATAATCAAGGAATAGCAGTTGTGCTGTTTTAAACAGAACACTAGCATGATAGGAAGTGCTTTTCTCCCATGGCATTTCTGTAAGGCCAGCAATCGCATGGATGGTGCCATCCACATAACCTTTCAGAATTGGCACCCTGTGTGAGCCACATCTCCACCATTCCACATCAGTGCCTTCACTGGATGAATTGGGACAATGTCTCCTGGAATAGCAGTAATGCAGGATACTGCTCCATTTGTTTTGTTTTTGTTTTAATTGTTGAAGCCCACAGACAGTATAGTTAAACCATGTGATGTTCTTGACTTTGGCAATTTAAACTGTCATGAGGCTGGATATCTTGAAGTACATTAAAAAAAAATTAGTTGAACACATTTGCAATTGCGCTCATTGACCCAAAACTAAGGCAAAATGCACCCTGTGAGATAAGAAGCTGAAGCTGGTTTATATTAACACATTGTTCTTGAACTCCCCTCCTGTTTCCCTTTAATTAAAGGGCTACATTTTGAAAGGGCACATGTGGAGTACTCAGCATAAACAGCTATTCTGACAAAAATAACTATTCAGAAGAACAATCCACATTGATGAGTGTAATTACAGTTTGGGGTTATTTTGAGGCTGGCAATACGTCTAGAAAGCTGGAGTCAGGTCACAGACTCTTGTCTGCTCCAGCAGTCTCTCAGAGGACACAAACAGTCTGAGAGTGCTGGAGCCCTTGGCGGATTCTGTCGGTTCAGCACTAGAGGGTCCCCAGTCTGGCCTATAAATGTATAGTTGTTCAAACAAACATATAAATCAGTTGTTACGAACTTATTTTTTATTTATTTTATTTTTCACATTTTTATACCACCCTTCCTCCAAGGAGCTCAGAGTGGTGTACATATTTCCTCCCCTCCTTTTTTGTCCTCACAACAACCCTGCGAGGTAGGTAGGGCTGAGAGATAGTGACTGGCCCAAGGTCACCCAGGAAGCTTCGTGGCTGAGTGGGGATTTGAACCTGGATCTTCCAGGTCTAAGTCCAACTCCCAAACCACGACACCATCCTGGCTAATTACAGAATTAGCCCAGTTAGGACCAAACATGTTTACAGCATTGTTACTGATGATGGGCTTAGTTTTAATGTAGATTCCAGCACCTTGATCAAGCGGACCTTCTGTGGGACCACAGCAGGGGGCTTTAGCCCTACCCAGCCACAGTCCCAATCTGCAGTGGTGGAGCCTGAGTGGTGCCAATGGGAACTTCTTTCATGGTAAATTGGGAATTTAAATCATAAATAAAAATGGGGGAGAAATTCAATAAATAATTCAATAAATAATAAATAATAATTTATGAATAAATGGCACCCCCGTGGCACCTCCTACACACACACGCACGCACGCACACACACACACACACACACACACACACACACACACACACAGAGGCCTGGCACTCGGGCCCCAGGCCCTCCCCTTAGCTATGCCACTGCATGTGGGGGGGCATAGGGTTCACCCCCACCCCCTTCTGCAGTCCTGATCTATGGAAGGTCCCGAATCAGCGGCTATTAACTCAAGAAAAATTAAGCCCATCACGGCTAGTACCACTTTCAACTTCATGGAACTTCAGTGGCTCATGACCAGTTTGTTCAATTGGGTTCAAGGGGGCATAATCATGGCTAGCTTTAGCTGCATTGGAAGTTATATGTTTTTGTTGTCTTTTATGAAACAAGTTAGTACACTGGCCTCTTGTTGATTCTCTGGAATTATGTCAATAGGTCATAAACACAATGGTTCAGACTGTACATTTACTGTACTGTACAGTTCGGACTGTACATTTATCATCTGCCTGGCCTTATGCATTAAAGAAGTGCGCATTCAAGGCATGCACATGTCCTGGCCCCTCCTCTCACTTCTCCAGTAAATCTTCCTAATTGCATTGTGGCATGGTTCTTGTGAACCACATCTCTACATGTGCTGGAAAACCTATTTTAAAGGTTTAGATCAAAGGTGTCAAACTCGTTTTGTACAGTGGGCTGAATAATACCATTCATGGCACCTGCTGAGGGCTGGAAGTGATGTAATTAAGCAGGAAGTTCGTCATTAAGCAGATGATGAAATAAGCACTTTGTTCTCACATAGGAACTCATTAGTTGCAAATGATAGAAGAGAAAATATGCAAAATCTTGATCATATTTTCAAGATATGGGAGAGTCCAATTATCACACGAGCCGCCCTTTCACCCACACTGCCTCTGCCAAGGCATCACTTCACAGCTCAGCAGCTGAGAGATGCTCTGTAAAGTAACATCTCAGTAGAAGCGGCGCTGCTGAAAGGGCAGCCTACATGATAATTGGGCTCTCCCAGCTCCTTGGCAGCATCTCTCTCTCTCACCTCTCTTGGTCTGCCCTTTCCCCTGTAGCATTCCTCGCCTTCTGAGGCTTCCTTCCTTCTCTCTCTCCCAGAGCCTCAGCAGCAGTAGCACGCTGCTGAAAGGGCGGTGCTGGGAGAGCCCAATGATCATGTGGGCAGGATAAAGAGCTTTTGTGGACTGTATTCGGCCCGCGGGCCTTATGTTTGACATTCCTGGTTTAGATGTTTAGCAGGACATGTAGGGGAGTAGTTCAGATGAACACCCACCCACCCCAATGCAATTAACATGACTTACTGGGAAAACAAAGGGAGGAACCGGGATGTGTGTGTACCAAGTGCATGCACTTTTTAACATGTGGGACTGGGCAGATGATAAAAAGTATCGAATCTGGCCATGGTTAAAAGCAATTGCAAAGTTTGCACTGTTTTATTCAGTCAAACAAGTTTATTAAATGCCCAAGCCAAGGACTTAATATATTTCCATAATATATTTAATCCCGTTATTTTATCTTCTACTACGACATAATATAACTTAAAAAATAAAAAATAAACAAAACAGCATCATAGATGCGGAATTCCTACAAGGATCAGAAAAGTATACATTTCACAACTCACATAAATCCCACGGCTTTCAGTGAGATTAACGGCACAATCCTGCCTAACTATGAGCCGGCAGAGTACATGCTCAGCCGGCCCAAGAAGTCATGAATGTGCCATAAAGTACATTTGCAACTCCTTGCAAGTACGTGGCGCCGGCGCTGCTCACTCCGCTGTCAACCACAACCCGCACCAGCTGATGCAGGTAAGACCTGTGCCAGTCAGTGCAGGGGAGGGCAGGCAGGGGTGGCAAGGGAGGGGGCTATTGGCCGGTCCGGGCTGGGAGGGGGCAGGAATATCGGCACTGAGTTGCGCTGATATCTTGAGCCGTATCCCACACTGGGCCGGCCTTACACAGCCTCCCCGAACGTGTGCCAGCTCCAGAGCTGGTACGCATCCAAGGAAGCCCATTGGGGCCCGCACCACTTACACCAGGGGAAGGAAACGAAAGTCCCCTTATCCTGAGGTGAGCCTGTGCCGTGCCGGCACAGCCCACAATTGGCGTAGAATGCAATGGCCGGTCCTTTAGGCCGGCTGCCGCATCTTAGGCAGAATTGGGCTGCCCGATTGGTTACTTTAGCTAGATTGAGCCTATTTGTCTAGATGTTTGGCTGAAATGAGATAGTGGACTTGGCCCTTGTTGCTTCTTGGGAATTTAGCAAGATCAGGCTATAATAACGTGAAAAAATAACAATCGGCCTTATACTGCCAGTCTGCCTTGTACTGAGTTTAGCTCATTGGTCCATTTAGCTCAGTATTGTCTACATTGATGAACAGTAGTTATTCAGGTTTCAGATATACCTGGAAGTGCCAGGGATTGACCTGAGACCTTCTGTGTGCAAAGCACATCCTCTACCATTGAGCTATAGTACCATCCATCCCTAAACTCCATTCTCTTCTAAATTTACCACACACTATGGCTATAAGGGGTGCTGAGTTCCCTGTGGCTCAAGTTTCCTATAAATTCAGAATCCATGGAAATAAGGACATAAGAAAAGCCCTGCTGGATCAGGCCAAAGGTCCGACTAGTCCAGCATTCTGTTTCCTACAGAGACCCACCTCTGAGAAGCGCACAAGCAGGAGAAAAAGATATTCTTCTCTCCCACCATTGCTCCCTTCAACTGGTATTCAAAGAGATACTGCCACTATCTGGAAGTATCACATAGCCATCATGACTAAGCCATTGAGAGACTTGTCATCCATGAATTTGTCCAGTCCCCTTTTAAATCCATCTAAGCTAGTGGCCATCGCCACATCTTGTAGCAACAAATTTCACCGAGTAATTGTACACAGTGTGAAGACGTACTTCCTGTGGTCCATTCTAAATGCCCTGCCAATCAATTTCAATGGAGGAACTCTGGTTCTAGTATTGTTGACTATGTGGCTCTTCACACCATGCACAGTTTAATAGGCCTCAGTCACACTTCTCCTTTAATCACTTTTTCCCGAAGCTAAATAACTCCAAACACTGTAGCCTTACCTCATAAGTAAGGTGTTCCAGATCTATGGTCATTTTGGTTTCCCTCCTTTTTGTACCTTTTCCGCTCTGCATGAGTTGTGATCCTCACTATCTGAGTTACAGTTCTTCTATGTATTTTAAAATGAGGTGTCAGGTCAGTGGAGGACTAGGAGGTCTAAGAAACTGAGGACTCATTTCATAGAGGTCCAGGCAGCCCAATCCCATCCAGCACCAGTACAGCGGGGCTGTGCAGCCCACGCTGTATCCACAGTGATGGCTAGGAGCAGGCTAGAGGTCTGCTCGAGGTAAGAGGACATTTTCCCTTTACCCCGGGTAAACCCCCAGCCTGGCAGAACCAAGGATCCCTGTGTAGGAAAAAAAAAAAAGCCTGGGAAGGGGGATAGGATTTGGCGTGTGCCAGTGTTAAGGCACTGCTGCTTGCTCTTTGGGTGCCGCAAACGTGCTTTATGGCACATTTGTGACACACTAGGCCAGCTCAGGGGTCACTGTGCCAGCCTAAGGGAACCATAGGATTGTGCCGTAAGAGACTCAGAACTAAGAGGTCGGCAGGCACTGGGAAACATGAGGCATGTCCTGGAAGAACCCAGCTGAAAGAGGTTTTGGTGTATTTTGAAAAAGCTCAGGGGAATGAAACACTTAGAAATGTCGCCATAGAGGGAGAGAGAGGAAAGCTCCACCTGGCATTGTGTTGTTCTCTCTCAGTTCTTATGATGTTGGCTCTTTTCTTATGCCAGCTCTTTTCTTCCAGCAAAGATTTCTTGCACTGGCATATAGATATCAACACTGACTTCTATTACATTAAACAGTATTAGCAACATCTCCCAAATCCCGCGTCTAATTTTTCAAAGATATTAGGGTTGTTTCAGCTGTGTCTCCTCTGAATTAAAAAAAAAAAAACCAAACACATTCTTTGCTATTCTGTGAGCCCTACTTTCAGGATTAAAACCAAGGTTTCTCCTTTTTAATCAACGGAGATGAAAACCTTCCGTTCACTTGGATTTATATGAAGGGTTTTAGCAGTCTTATTAATCAGGCTTTAAAATATGGCTTGATTCTGGAGCTTTTCCTGTAGAGAAGCTATTTATTATCAGAATAAGTGTGTTCATAGCACTTTAGAAAAGGGATAAGAAATTAAGACCAACCTGACCAAGGGCAATTTCATTAGGAAAACTACGAGCCCATTCCTACATTCTCTCACAGTATGGGAACTGCTGACTGCACAGTGGCTCTTTTTACCCCACACCTCTGGTAATATAGAAACCACAAGGTCAAATGAGAAGTGCTGCAGATGTGGCTACGTCCCACTTTTTTGATGTTTGAATAGTTAAAACAGTCTAGTCCACTGTGGACACAGGATCCCAGTCAGGGCCGGCTTTAGGCCAATTGGACCGATTGTGTGCGATCAGGCCCCGTGCCTAAGTGGACCCCACGTGAGGCGGATCGCTAGGCGAGGGTTCCGAAGCGGTGAGTGGAGCTCCAGGACGGACGGTGTTCTTTGCATCATTGGAACTGGAAGGGCCCTCCCACCCAGCATTTGATTGGCTCCAAATTAGAGCATTCTGGAAGCAATTGGTGGTGACACGATGACGTTGCAATGCCGTCACCACGTCACTGCCAAACTACTTCCAGAATGCGTGCTCCACACCAGGTGCCATCAGCCCCGACGCCACCCAGGGATGAAATCGGGGTAGGCTCCATGTATTCAATTGTTTTCTTTTATATTTGGGGCCTCGCGAAAATGTTTCTGCTTGGGCCCTGCAGCTCTCAAGGCCGATCCTGATCCCAGTTGTGCCCTGGTTTTCCTCTTTTTGCCACACCTGCACATGTGCAAGAAATCAATGTAAGAGGCTGTTAGGATGACTGAGAGGTCTGTGTGCATCTCCTATATCCCCATCCAGTCCTCCTCCTCACCTCTCATGAGCTGGGACACACTAAAGGATATGAAAGGCAAACACAGACAGTGCATTCACCCTGACGACCCCTTGTGTTGCCTGTAAATGGTGGTGGTACCGGTCGGGACAAGACCTCTGTTGTTTGCGGACCCTATGCCTGCAGTGAATTGGATCAATGAGCTTCATTCCGAAGTTTCTGATTTCTGATGTTCTAAGTAATTGCATCAGCAATTACTAAGTTAATAGGTATAGAAACATGAATCATCACTGTAACTGCTGTAGTCTTCAAGAAAAAAGTACCTTAAAGACAGGTTTACTGAAAAGTACAAGACTTGAAAAGAGACTAAAAATGACCCTGTATTGACTGGCCTGATTATAACATCATTGTTCCGTTCCTACAGCTACTGCTTATCAGGGCCAAACTGCACAAATCATTAAAAACAGAATGGCAATTAACTTTTGTTAGCTTAAATACGAGCCATGTATAGGTAGGCCGATCCAGATCTACATTGCGAAATGGGAGTCAGGGCAAAAGGTTAAAGCCCCCCCACACACACACACACACCATGGTTCTGATCCCCCATCTGCTATTTAATAAACAAGCATGCCAGGGCCAATGTCATGCTAATATTACCTGTAGATTTGCTCTCAGTCAGTCTGCAGCTACTGTGCTGGGTTTTCACACTCGCGATAACTTGGTCGTCACCTGAAAACTCCCCAAATCTTGTCAAACCTGTAAAGTGAGAGGCAGGTGCGTCACCAGGACGCGCGTCACCAGGGAGCGGGGCGTGCGCGTCACCCTTAAGGACGCGGCCCAGCCCCCGCACATGCCCGGAACACACACCCCCGCGCCGTTTTCGGCTCATTTCAGAGCCAAACGGACGCAGGGGAGGGAGGGCGGGCCCAGCTCACCGACAAACTGTAAGTGGGGGGGTCGCGCGTCACCCCTATGCGCGCGACACCCCCCGGCGGCCCGCCCCCGCGCTTCCCCCTGTCGACGCCCATGGTGAGAGGTTGTAGTGGAAGATGGAGGTTCCTTCAGATTCTGTTACTGAGCTAGGCTCCCACTATGTCTCTCTTGCCTTTATATCTCTCCTGCCTTGCATCTCCTGTCTCTTTGCAGGCCACAAAACCTTGCCCAGCAGGACTTTGAAGGATGAGAGGAAAGCGGTCGTTATTTGGGTGGGAGATGCAGGGGTTTGAAGATGTCTCAGCAAAACCTGAATCCCAGTTTCATATCACAACTAGATACTAGATGAAATGGAGTATCTGGACCCTTTTCAGTCTGGCTTCAGGGGGGGCTTTGGGACGGAGACAGCCTTGGTCGCCCTGTTGGATGATCTTCGCCGAGGACTGGACAGGGGGAGTGCATCCCTGCTGGTTCTTTTGAACCTCTCGGCGGCTTTCCATACCATCGACCATGGTATCCTTCTGGGTTGGCTGGCCGAGTTGGGACTAGGGGGCACTGCGTTGCAGTGCTTCTGTTCCTACTTGGCTGACAGGTCCCAGATGGTGATGCTGGGAGACGCCTGTTTGGCGCCCTGCCCTTTACAGTGTGGGGTGCCACAGGGTTCTATTCTGTCTCCCATGCTTTTTAACATCTACATGAAACCATTGGGAGAGATCATCCGGGGATTTGGAGTTGGGTGTCACCAATATGCTGATGACACCCAGCTCTATCTCTCCTTGCCATCTCACTCCAGGGAGGCTGTGGAAGTCCTGGAGCGCTGTCTGTAGGCGGTTGGGGTCTGGATGAGGGCTAATAGATTGAGATTGAATCCAGAAAAGACAGAGGTCCTACTGGTCAGGAAAGCTTCGATGCAGGTACTGAGTCACCTGCCTGTTCTGAATGGGGTTGCACTCCCCCTGCAGGAACGGGTGCGCAGCTTGGGAGTACTTTGGATTCACAGCTCTCCCTGGAAAGCCAGGTGGCAGCTGTGGCCAGGGGTGCATTTGCCCAGCTTCGGCTGGTGCGCCAGCTGCGGCCGTACTTGTCGATCGGACCTGACCACGGTGGTTCACGCCTTAGTGACTTCAAGACTGAATTACTGTAACACGCTCTACGTGGGGCTGCCCTTGAAGATGGTTCGGAAGCTGCAATTAGTGCAGAATGCGGCGGCCCGGATGGTCACTGGAGCTAGGCGGTTTGACTCTGTTGAGCCACTGCTTCAGTGGCTGCACTGGCTGCCCATTCGTTTCCGGGCCCAATTCAAGGTGCTGGTAATGACCTTTAAAGCCCTTCACGGTTCGGGCCCAGGATATCTGAGGGACCGCCTTTTCCCATACATTCTGGCCCGCTCTCCTAGGTCATCTGAGGGGGCTCTCCTGCGAGTGCCACCTCTATCGCAAGTTAGGGGAGTGGCAACACGTGGGCGAGCCTTCTCTGCTGTGGCGCCACAACTGTGGAACTCCCTGCCAGGGGATCTGAGAACCACCCCCTCCCTCATGACTTTTCGGCGAGGGCTCAAAACGTTTTTGTTTCGTCTAGCGTTTGGGTGATGGGTTGTGGTCTGCCTCCTGTGTCTCAAGATGCTCTGCCATGCTGCTTTTGTGCTCCATACTGTTGCCTCCCCCAGTAAATTTTATTGTTTTTAAATTAAGTATGTATTGTTTTAAACTTATTTTATGTATTTTAAATTATGTATTTTAATCTCTGTTGTAAGCTGCCTTGGGCATTTGCCTTCGGCATAGGAAAAGGCGGGATATAATTTTTTAAAATATATAAATAAATAAACTTCTGCAAAGGTTCTGATTAGAACAAGCCAGGATTTGGTGGGGCTTGGCACCATGGCAAATCCTGACGTCCTAGACCAGGACTAGAAGCTTAAAACTTCTTCCCCTAAGTCTACGGCCTAAGATGTGAAGGGGAGAGGGGCACATGTGAGCCCATGGGTGTGAACATCAAATGAAACCATGATTAAACCATGATTCCACATGGCATCTGAAATGGGCCAATGAAGACTGATATGCCAAACCAGGAAGAAAATATAGCTCGGCTTATTGGTGCTTGCTAAATATGAATAGCTTGTTTCTAAGCTCGGTAGAATCAAACCTGACATTTTTATGGGCAAAATCAACTTCCCAAGTGCCATTTTTGCAGTCAATTGGCAGAGTATACCTGAAAGTCTTGCTCACAACATAAACAGCTGTCATCCTTGATGTGCTTTCTAACCCACTTAAGACATCAGGATAATAGAGTTTGAATAAATGAATGTCATTTGATTTTGTATGACAAAACCCTTTTTCTTGAGTTAGTCCTTACATTATCCATTTGTATTACATATACCGTTAATTGCCAGCTCAGACATCTTCACTCAGACATCTTCCGAGCGATTCCAGTCTTGCGCAAGCGCGCGAAACTACAGAGATCAAGAGACAGAGACGCGCTGCAGCTGCAGCACAGTCTCGGAAGAGCTCCGGCCCGCCGCAATGCAGCCGGCGGGCCGGGCCGGGACAAAGACACAGTTCGGGGGGGGACGGGGGGACGAAGGGGCGATACCGGGACTTTCCCGGTCAAAAACGGGACTCTGGTAAGCCTATCTTTCACCATATGTTCTAATCTGAAATCAAGCCTTAAGTGAATAACCACTGTGAAAGCTTCATCAATTGTGCTAATTAACAACTCGCTAGAATGCAAACTGGTGCTTCAATTGACAAAAGAAGTAAATGATACCATACTTACGGTGCAATCCACCGTAACTTTAGGCTGGCAAAGCAAACGCTCTGCTGGCCTAAGGTGTCGTAAAAGTGCCATAAGGGTAGGCACTTTTGCAGCTCCTCTAGTATAAGCAGCGCCGGTGCGGAGGCCGGCACCTCTTACAAGGCCGTCGCCCAGGACCTGCGCTGGCTGACCCAGGTAAGTCCTAGGCCAGTCAGTGGGAGGGCATGGGGAGGGTGGGCCTGGGTGGCGGGAGAGGGGGCCATTGGTCGGCCTGGGAGGGGGCGAGGTTATCGGTGCTGGGTTGTGCCGATATCCCAAGCCCCTTCCCAGGCCGGACTGGCCTTACACGGCCTCCCCAGACGCACACCAGCTAAAGAGCTGGTGCACATCTGAGGAGGCACATTGGGGCCTCCGGTGCTTATACCGGGAGAAAGGGACGAATGACACCTTAGGCCAGTGGACCGCTTGCTCCACTGGCCTACAGTTACACAGGATTGGGCCGTAAGAGCTGCTAGAATAGGGATCTCTCAACATGTTACTGGTTTGTGTGACACAACAACCTCCTCCAGAATGTATGTGCAACAATCCACGTACACTTTTGGATGCTTTTGCATGTAGCCGCAAACAAGCAGTGTCTTCTAGCATGTAATATGCGCCATTTGTTTTAGACTCACGTCCTCTGAATGCCTGCCAGTCACTTTCATGTTAGCATTCGGGGTTTTCCCCCTTAGTTGTTGCACATGGTTCTTAATATACCTGTCACAGGTGACTCCTATCTGGCCCAGGAGTAAAGGCTGACTGTGCCTGGTCAAGGGTGGCCCTGTAGGATATGGAGTTAATAATTTGCAACCCCTTGATTCTAACCCAAAGATTTTACAGTATTTCTTCTCCTGGATGCTCTGAAATGACACTTCAGATCACACCTTGAAGCTTCAGATCACACCCTGACACCCGGCAACCCTATATAAATACTATATAAACAACTGGTTACTAGGAATGGAAATGCTAACTGCAGCAGTATTTTACAGGGTGTGTGTTTTCTGTGTGTTGTAGATGCTGCTGCTGACAGGGGCAATCTTAGCAAGTACAAGCCAGGCTGTTGCACTGGGATCTGCATTTTCATAGCCTCCCCCCCGCTACCATTCATCTGACAACTGTCATGCAGGGTGCTGAGTGCTGCTGATCACCACACCACAATTCCCTGCACAGCCAATTTGTCCTCAAAGCCCCCTTTCTCTCCTCAGACTTGCGCTAGCGAAATCGCTAGCACAGGTCCTAGGAGACCCATTGCAGGTTGGGAGGCTTACATAGGTGTAAGGGGATTTAAATCCCCCTTTGCCTCTGAAGTCAACCAATCCGTCCCATCCCCCCCACGTACCCATTTTTGGCAACTGCACCAGCATGGGGGGAAGGATAGGATTGGGCTCTTAATCATATAACAGCACAATCCGACTTAACTTTTGTACCGGTTTAACCAGCGGCGCAGCGAGAACGGGAGGCCTCAGAATGGAAAAGGGATTTAAATCCCCTTTGAATTCCTCTTTTGGAGGGGATTTGAATCCCTTTTCAGTTCTGGGGCCTCCCGTTCTCGCTGCGCCGCTGGTTAAACGGGCACAAAAGTTAAGTCGGATTGCGCTCTAAATGTAGTTAAACAAGACTAAATTATTTGGAGCTTGTATAATTTATAAAAAAGGTTTATAAAATGATCAATGGTGCCGAGAGGACATTCTCTGGAAGGAGTAAGGGGGGCATTCCGGACCAATGGGATGTCCTCCTGCTCCTGGGAAGGCAGGGTCGCTTCAAAGTGAGTCTCCTCCCACGTAGGAGGGCGCCCCGCCCCCAGTTTTGGCCCTGCCTTCTCTTGAAGCAGGTCGCTCTTTGGCAAGCTCCATAGCTCAAGCCTATTTTTGTCTTCTCTCACTTAAATCCTTTCTTCTGATTTCTTCTATTTTACTCCTTTCTTCGTTTCAAGCCTCCTTCCCCCCCTCCTCCTCCCTCCCTCTCCTTATTTTTAGTCTGTGTGGGCAGGGAAAAGCTCCCCTCAGCCAGCGTTTGTGGCAGGCTGGGAGCAGGCCACTCCGCCTCTCAATTCACCTCAGAGAGGCCTCAGAGCGCGCCGTTTCAAGGAGGTGGGACCAGCGGAGGCCGACCTGCCCCAGTGCGAGCGGAAGAGCGGCTCCCCAAGGGACCGAAAATCCATCACACAATTTATGGAATTCGTTGTCACAAGATGTGGTGATGGACACAGGCACAGGGCCAAACTTGATGTCACACCAGAAATGCGTGAACATGACTGAAGTCATCTCTTTGCTAAAAGAGGGGCCTGATTTGGATTGAAGCTGCAGTGCAAGGGAGGAAGGATTTAGTCTCCCCCCCCATGCCACAGCCCCAGTCCAAATTAATCCCTTGAAACTGCTATTCATTGCAGAAGAGAAGGTATGCAGGTCTACGTCATCTAGACCACTGCTTCTCAAACTATCTCATGTGATGGACTGACATTTTTCCCCAATGTGCCAAGAACCAGTACCATATCTGTACCATATTATTACTGTTTCTTTCTTTCCTGGAAATTTGCCATGGACCAGTAGCTGATGGCGCGTGGACTAGAGCATCACTTTGCATCACTGCAGAGCATCACTTTGAGTAGCGTTGACCTAAACCACTCCCGTCTAAGACACATCCCCACATTGTCACTCAGTGGCAATGGCCAAGTAGCGCCTTCACATTCCACTGCATGCAACCACCACTGTTTCCCAATTAATAGATATCTGGCCTCTCTAGAATTGATAAAAAAATTAATGAAGTCAATCCAGCCATTTGGAACTTGTTAGAAACATTCTCACCACAGCAAGGAATCTTAATTATAAAAAACAGAAAGGCTCCCCCCAAGCATCTATTGTATCTACTATAATTGCAATTTTAATGTTTTAATCAACGGTTAAAAAGTGCTCTCTTAATTATGTCCAGGTTCCAACTCTGAAGATTACAGATTAGGATTTGTTAGCTGGGCTCACGGCAGCTTTAAGACACATACTGTTACTGTTACTGTAGCATCAGATTTCTCTATAAATATTTACCAAAAAAAGGCCTAAAATGGCCAGGGGACAAATGAAGTAATAAGCAGTTGGCGGTTTCCAGGGTAGGGAAATGTGCAAGGATTGTCAGCCTACAGAAGCATTTGACTCATTTAATTAATGTATCTTTCCTATGAACTAAATGTTTCCAGTAGCTTGATTATTTGCCTTTTTCTTTCCCAGCTCTTCATGAATTCCCTAGAGACATCTTTACAAATGAGAACCGGCGGCATGGAGCAGTACTCTTGCACGCATTCTGTGTGAGTCATTGTTGGCCTCTATACCCCTGTATGTTCTGGGTTTTGTCCCTTTAAGAATTTATATAGAAGAACATGATGACACAGCAGTAAAAATCAAACAGCCAAAGCAATAATTAATACAGGTTGAGTATCCCTTATCTGGACCGCTTGGGATGGGAAGTTGTCTGGATTTCGGATTTGTCTGGATTTCGGAGTATTTGCACAAATATAGGGCGCAATCCTATCCTACTTACGCCACCGTTTTAACCAGCGGCGCAGCAAAAACAGGAGGCCCCAGAACGGAAAGGGGATTCAAATCCCCTTTGAATTCTCCTTTTGGAGGGGATTTGAATTCCCTTTCTGTTCTGGGGCCTCCCGTTCTCGCTGCGCTGCTGGTTACACCGGTGGCGTAAGTAGGATAGGATTGTGCCCATAATGAGATACCTTGGGAATGGGACCCAAGTCTAAGCACAAAATTCGTTTATGTCTCATATACACCCTATACTTATAGCCTGAAGGTAATTTTATACAATGTTTTTTAGTAATTTTGTGCCCCAGCATGCCTTGCACTATGCCAGCCAGGTGCTGGATTATTATTTTCTTTTATAAAGTTATAGCCCCAAAAATGTCTGGATTTCGGAATAGTCTGGATTTCAGATGTCCGGATAAGGGATAATCAGCGTGTAATACCAATCACCAGCAATTCTCAGTCTTAAAATACTTTATAAAAAAAGAACATGTTCTCAGAGCTGGCCTTAGGCAGCACAGGTTCCAATTGGGGCAGGGCTTACCAAGGGGTGCATGGCGCAATGACGTCGTCACCTCATTGCATCACCACCAATCAGCTCCGAAGTGGCTCGATTTCAAGCCAATTGGAGCCAAGGGCAGGCGGGAGGGCCCAACGCAAGCTTGAAATCACTCAAGCTACTATGTCTGCGCCACCTAGATCTCCAAGTAAGCGCTGCTGGGAAGGAGGCAACCCAGCGATGGCATGCGCTGGGTCCTGTCCCCCTTTCCTGCAGCCTCCCCACCCTCCTCAGACTTGCGCTAGCGAAATTGCTAGTGCAGGTCTGAGAAAACGCGTTGCGGAGCAGGAGGCTTACAATTAAATCTCCTTTCACCTCTGAAGCTGGCCCCCCAACACACACACACACTGGATACAGCATGCCCGTTTTTGGTATAGCTACACCAGCGAGGGAAAGAAGAATAGGATTGGGCTCTTAGAGTCGTTATTATAGTACCACTGATTCTCCTATGAGTCCATTTTGAGTTGATTCTCAATCACAGTTGAGCTGAAGTTGATTGAAACAGCACCTGAAGCATCTAAGCACTGAATTCCAAGGGGAACTCTTGCAGCCCAATCCTGTACAGCCGCTGTGCTGAGAGCCAAATCCAATGTGGCATCATGGTGGAGTGGCCAATCAAGGGGGTGAGAGGGGTGAGAGGGATGAAAGGGGTAAGGCTTACCTGTACGTGACAGCTGCCACATAGCCCCCTACACCAGCTCTGTTGCTGGCATTGTGCTTTGGTGCCTCTGGGGGGTATGTCCAACTCGGGAAGGGTTTTTTGGATCCGGTGGCAACTGACTCCCCCTGAACCCACCCTGCTCTCTTCCCTTTTTCCACCTCTCTGCTGGCAGAATTGGTCTGTGCCCCGTTGACGGTGGCACACAGTGTTCCAGCTGCTGCACTAGAATCCATGCAGCAGCTGCTGGCGGAGGGGCTTCTATGATGGTCTTTGCACTGGTATACCTGGCAATATGCTGGTGTTTCCTAGGGATAGGATTGAGCCATTAGTCAGTGGCAATGGCCAAGTAGTTCTTTCACTTTCCGCTGCATGCACCACCACTGGTGCTTCTCTCCGTCACTGCAAAGAGAAAGTTCCACATGAACTGAGCTGTACTGCTTGTATTTTAACATGGTAGTTTCCAGGCCCCACAGGATCAGCAAGGAACAGAAGCCTTCTACTCTTTGCACTGGGGTGCCTTTTAGTGAGCTATCCAGGAGTGCAGAGCGGAAAAAAGAAGGTGCAGATCCCTTGCAGTTCCCAGCGTGGCTCTACCCCGCCAGCAACCCATTGGTTCCTCAGTTTGGCAGCAGCTCTTTCCCTTTTCTGCATATTACTATCACGTTCATGAGCATCTTCCTATGTGGTGATGATGATCATCCAACGTTTTGAGAGTTGACTTGCCGAAAGATTCCTGATTCCAGATTTTTATGTTGTTGTTGTTGTTGTTGTTGTTCAGTCTTTAAGTCGTGTCCGACCCTTCGTGATCCCATGAACCATATCCCGCCAGGCCTTCCTGTCCTCCACTATCTTCCTGAGTTCGCTCATTTTCATGTTCGTTGCATCGGTGATGTTGTCTAACCATCTCATCCTTTGCCTTCTCCTTCTCCTTTTGCCTTCAATCTTTCCCAGCATCAGAGTCTTCTCTAGTCTAGACCAGACAGATAAAAGGCAAATAATGTAAAAATAAAATTAAATATTACAGAAATAAAATATTCTGCCAAATAAATAATGATTTCTTAGCCTAGATATGGCTTCCAAGACTTGTGGTGTTTCACACAACTTCCACTGTTAGGGCCCAATCCTATCCAACTTTCCAACAGGGCATGTTCTGCATCCTGTGGTGTGTGTGTGTGTGGGGGGAGTCACAGAGCCCTCCTCAAGGTAAGGGAACATTTGTTCCCTTACCTCAGGACTGCATTGCAGCTGCATCAGTTCTGGAAAGTTGGATAGGACTGGGCCCTTAATGTCGTTCCAGAAAATAAAATATTATGCCAATAACTAAGCAATACAGTTCTGGCCATATGGATGGCCTCTTGGGTTGCCAGATGTCTCTTATTCTCAAATGACATCTCCTATTTTCTGAAATGCCTATCAATCTACAGTACATTGGAAATGGTCCAAATTTTGGATCTCCACAGCACAAACGTTTTCCTTCTGTTTTGAGAACAGATTAGGACTGTTTTTGCTATTGTAAGTGTATAATTTATGTCATAGTTGGCTAACCCACTGCACGGGTGCCACTTAGTGGCACGCTGAACCTTTTGAAGTGGCACGCACTGCTGTTCCTGCTCGAGCCGAGCGCCGAAGTCCCTCTCTCTTTCTCGACCCCAGCGCACCTTTCCAAGCCTGTGACACTAGAGGAGGTCTCTGCACCCCACTGCGCCTCATTCTTCTTGCGCTGTCACCTTATCTATCTATCTATTTATTTATTTATTTAAGTGGCACGCTCAAGATTATCTACATAAAATGTGGCACATGGCGTGCCACGGGTTGGCCACCACTGATTTATGTTATAGGAACAAATCATAGCAAGTGAAAAACATGCCATCTAGCAGGAATTAAGGTTCTAGGCTCGTAGATTAAGGTTCTAATCCCTCGTCATAGTAATACTGGCAAGCATGTCTTCTTTCTTCTCTCTGGGGGTCAGTTTTTTCCTGCTGAAGTTCTCAAATGTTTAGACTGAAGTCCCTGTGAAGTGAAGTCTCCTCTTAGAGACTGCCAACTAGGCAAGGATTCAGAACTCTGCTATTATAACGCAGCTAACAAACAAAATGAACAGCAATAAAAAAAACCTTGTTTTCTGGAGTTGCAAACTGCACAGTGTTTGGAACTGAGACACTGTATCCATCCGTTGGGTCTGATCTAGGTCCTCTGAACTCACGGAGTACCCAGAGGTGAGTCTGGCTTCCTCCCAACATTTTAAGTGAACTAACAGTCATTTATATGGTGAATTGGCCACAAGCCATTATTTTTGACTCCTCCTCCTATGCTTCAAGCATGCTGACTACCTTTTTTAATTTTTTAAAAATGCTACATTGAACATTCATGAGTTTGTACATTCATTCATTATTATGATTGTATTGTTTTTATTCATATAGCACCATCAGTGTACATGGGGCTTTACACAGAGTAAAAAGAGGGGTCTCCGCCCTTAAGGGGCTTACAGTTTTGAGAGGCACGGCCCGGACTCACCTCGGGGGAAGGGGACATTTGCCCCCTTCCCTCGGTGTGTAAGCCCATTAGGCCCCAATGGACCTCCTTGGATGCGCACCAGCGCTTTAGCTAGTGGGCGTCCGGGAAGGCCGTGTAAAGCCGGCCCAGCTGGGAAGGGGCTTGGGATATTGGCACAACTAAGCACCGATGTTCCCGCCCCCTCCCAGTCCAGACCGGCCAATGGACCCCTCCCTCGCCGCCCCTGCCCGCCCTTCCCCCGCCCCTGAGCTGACCAGCGCAGGACCTACCTGCAGCGGCCGGCCCGGGTCTGGGGCTGAGTGAGCGGCACTGGCCTCCACATTGGCACAGTTTACTCACAAGGAGCCACAAACATGCTTTACGGCACGTTTACGACTCCTTAGGCCGGCGGAACACTTACTCCGCTGACCTAAAGGGTGGATCGGCAGGAGGGCTGCCCAATCCCAATCCTATGCATGTCTACTTAGAAGTAAGTCCCATTAAAGTCAATGGGACTTACTCTCCCACCACCAGTGCTGATGCAGCTGCGCCAGAAAGGCAACCCAAAGGCAGCAGCCCACCTGAGCCTCATTTGTCTCCTCACCTACCTGCTCCCCTTTCAGACTATCGTCTTCCGTATCTGCTTGCCTGCCCTTCTGCCTGCTGCCAGTTTACCCCTTTTCTCCAACCCCATTCAGTTCAGACCTTGACTTTCCACTGGCTCTGCCTCCAGATTGACCCTCCTGTTCCAATCCTGCTGGGGCTAACTCTGCAGTGTTCATATCGTCAGCTGCCTGCGGCCCAGGCAGCATTTCCCTTCCTATTTTAGGATTTAAAAGACAAGCAAGCAGAAGTCAGCTGTGAGTCTTTATGCTTCTGCTGTGAGGAGGGCCTTGCATAATCCAGAAGGACAGAAGCATAGTGGGAATGCAGCTGCTAATGGGTTGTAATGCTGCTGTTGTAAACTAAGCCTTAAGTGACATGATATGATATGCTAACATGATCAGGCTACTTCATTTGAAGCTGACGTACATCCGAGGCGGCGGGGTAAGGCTGAACCAGGCTGGGAAAGGGCTGAGGATATCGGCAGAGTGCGCCGCCAATATCCCCACCCTCTCCCAGCTCGGTTTGGCCAATGGCCCCCCTCCCTCCATGCCCCTGCCCACCTGCCCCTACACCGACTGGTGCAGGACTTACCTGCATCAGTGGGTGCCTGGTCCAGAGAGTGGCGGAGTAAGGGCTGCTGGCCTCCACGCCGCTGTCCCTTACGAGTCATCACAAACGTGCTTTACGGTACTTTTGTGATGGCCTAGAGTGGCGGACCATGCGCTCCGCCGCTCTAGGACTTAGGCAGGATCGCACTGTGAATCTCTGCCTCCTGGGTCACAGGTTCAGGATCTGCTGATGGGCTTGAGTCAAGATGCAGGTTCTGTTTTTCCCAGTCACATTTCTAACTTACAAAGTGTGGAATTCCAGTTGCATGTAGAGGTATCAGGAGCACTACTGTGCATGTGTACTGCGTTGTTCAGATGTACATTGAATTCATTAGGCGGCATATATGACTACAAACAAGATATATATCTGTTAGAGGTTCCCTAGCTCTCCTTCACAGTTGCAGGTTCCAAGAAGAGTGAGAATTAAACCAGTGTAAGACTGCAATCTTATACACACTTGCCTGGGAGTAAGCCCCTTTGAACAGAATGAAACTTACTTCTGAGTAGACACGCATAGAAGTGCACTGCAAATCTTTGGTGCAGAAATACCTTTGGTATCATTCCGAAGCAACAAGAAGGCATGTCTTTTAAAAGAATTACATTAGAATAGTACAGTATTCTGTTTAAAAACTGCTGTCTTCTAACTGGAATGCTTTCTGTTTTCCTAGGCTGTCTATATGTTCTACGCTTTGGCTATTGTCTGTGATGATTTTTTCGTCCCTTCACTGGAAAAGATATGTGAAGTAAGTATCTGATGGTGCTACTTTCCCAGGTGTACTAACAGAAGGAATAAAGGCAGACTTATAATCTTATAAACACATTCCATAGTGTTTGATGTGCCATTGGGTCTTAGAGGGTTCAGAAAGGCCATTGACTTGCCTTGCATTGTAGCTGTCAAAGCATGTTGCTTTGACTAACTTTGGAACATTACAGTTGCACAAAACAGGATTCATAGCACACTCCTATGCATGTCTACCCAGAAGTAGGCCCCATTGGTCAATAGGGCTTACTCCCAGGAAAGTATAAAATTGCAGCCTTATTGACTACAACAAGAAAGAACGGGCCTAAATAATAAAAGACAAGATACAGATCCAGCAGCTGCTGCCCATCTCCATCTCTCCCCCTCAACTCCATCCTCAAGGGAAGGGGGCTTCTCACCCACACCTGGGTCAGCCAGATACGTGCACACCTTCCACTTGTTCCCTTCCCTTGGGAATGTAAGTCTCAATGGTGCATTCACGCACCATTATGTTCCACAGCTGATTACAGGTATTTACCTGTTGCTGAGAGGTTCCAATCAAACAGCCCAATTCTAACTAAATCCCAACAAGGGCTATGCTATATCCCATGGGGGACTGTCAGCTGCTGGAGGTCTCCTCGGGGTAAAGGGACATTTACATAAGAACATCAGAAGAGCCTTGCTGGATAAGGCCAAAGCCCCATCTAGTCCAGCTTCCTGTATCTCACAGTGGCCCCACCAGATGCCTCAGGGAGTACACGAAACAACAAGATACCTGTATCCTGTTGCCACTCCCTTGCACCTGGCACCGAGAAAACCTACTTCTAAAACTAGGAGGTTTCTCCCCTTGCCCCAGGGTAAGCCCCAGCAACCACTATGGGTTGACCACCCGGACCTGCGCCAGTGATATCACTGGCACAAGTCCGAGTTGATCCATGCAGGTGGATTGGGCCCGGGAAGGGGGTTAGGATTTGGTGGGCACTGCTGCTGAACCTGCCCCCTCCCAGGCCTTATCTGCCCACCCCGCCCCATCTCCTCCCCATTCTGCCCTCCCCTCCCATTCAACCCTCTCCCTGCCCTTCCCTTGCCCCATTCCACCCCCTGAGCCGGGCTTACCTGCTCTGTCGGGCCTCCGTCACTCCACCAGCACACACAGGAAGGCTCTAGTCTTCCCGCCGGCACACCAACTCCCTGCACTGCCGCAAAGTGCTTTATGGTGCTTTTGCAGCAGGAACACATGTTCCACCAGCACAGGCCTTGGGAAGGAGTGGACTGCAGGTGAATTACAAAATCTAGTCTCTGACCCTTCAAAATATGCCAAACTTTGATATTTAATTTCAGGGGGGAGGGGTTACTGAATGGTCAAAGTGGCAGTGGTGCAGGGCTCAAAAACAGTGAACGTTGCACTCCTGGTGCTCAAAATGGGCTGACCCTAACAACCTGAAAAGATTTAGGGAACAAGCGTCATCCCTGTACTGTCCACAGTAAAATAATCAGATCAATCCAATGAGTCTAAGTACCATTTTTACATTCAGATATTAATGGTGCATAAACTCACCATACATAAGAAATGGTTTATCACTGCTGGTTCAAGTTCCAAATTAAGGGAGAGATGATGGGATCTACTAACTTCTTTTTCATCTCTTAAAAGCATGGATCGGTGCCCCAGGAGGAGAGGGCAGTTAATCTTTTCCCTCTTCATTGGTATCTTGATGCAAATAGCCACACAACCCATGGAGATGCTGTTATCAGCAGAAGGGGAAACATACAGGCACAATTAATCCAGAATACAGAATTAATACAGAATTCATGGACTGGCCATTGGAAATACAGGTGGGCCCCCATATCCGCTGGGGATATGTTCCAGGCCCCTCCGTGGATACTTGAAACTGTGGATAAGAGCAAACACCCCCCTCCATGGTTTCCTGAGGGCCCCCCACCCTGCCTCCCCTGCAGGCAGGCAGGCTTCCCCCGCCCAGCTCTTATTTTTATTTCAGCAAGCTTTGTTTCTTCCTTAAAACAAACAGAGAAGCAGCCTCCATTGCAGGCAAGTAGAACGAGACTAAGTCCTAGAGAGGCTCTGCAAGGTTTCTGTTAACCTTGCAGAGCCTCTCTAGTACTTAGTCTCGTTCTACTTGCCTGTAATAAGCTGCTTCTCCTGTTTCTTTAAGGAAGAAACAAAGCTTACTGGGAAAAAAGTAAAAGCCTGGGGGGGTCCCCACAATCCGTGGATAACTGAAACCGTGGATAGCGAATCAGTGGATATGGGGGCCCACCTGTATCTCTTACCAGTCCTGAAGCAGATGGGCTGTTTCTGAGCACAATTGAGTACTGAAAAATAGGGGGCACTTTTGGGCTACCACTAAAAGTAGTGCTGATCTGAAAGCACCCTTTCATTTTCACTGCCCAAATTCTCAGGTGGCAGAAATTTTTCTTTGACGCCATGCCTGTGTAAGTGGTGATGGCAACAGCATTGGAAGTACTGGAGGCCATCCCTGCGGCCAGCTCCTGCCCACTGTAATTTTTTTTAACCTAGAATGCACCAGGGGGGGGGATGATGGATGGCAGGGGCCGGCCATTAGGAAGGCTTCCAGCACTTCTACTGCTGCTTTCAGGCACATGGTGTTAATTAAAGAAAAATAAAGACACTGCACTGCCTCCACCACTGCTGGGAAGCCCCTCTCCCCAAACTGGGTGAAAACTCAGAGCAGAAACCTCCATGTAGTGTGTGTGTCCGTCCCTGTCCCTCCGTCCCCAGCCAAGCCTGTTTCATCCCTCCCCTGAATGCATTTACCAAAATACCTTTTGGTGAATTATTTGGACCAGCATTAATCTGAAGTGATGATGCTTGCCTATATGCAGCTTGTGACCTGCCAATTCTAACATGACCTGCCCATACACTGAGATCATCTTTGGAGGCCCTTCTCTGAGTGACCCCACTGTTACTGTGAGCGTTGCAGTGTGCAGTGAGCGTTGATTGGGGAGAGGGCTTTCTTAGTGTTGGCACCCTATCTCTGGAATGCTCTTGTCAGAAAAGCCTATCTGTTTCCTGCTCCAATGTTTTCTAGGCAAGGGCCTTTTTATTTTCACAAGCCTTTTAAATTCAGACATTGTTGACTTATACTCCCCACTTCCCCACTGTGTTTTTAGGTGCTGTTTTGAGTTTTCCGCTATTACTGTATTATTGCTATTTTATGTGTGTAAGACACACTGAAAACACTTGTGTTGAAGAGTACAGTATAAATACTTAAAATATATAAATAAGATATTGAATATTGATATTGAAGATATTGAATGCTGCACTCCATATGCCCCTTACACATTTCTTCCAATATTCTTCTGCTTTCAAATGAAATTGAAGGAAATATTTTGGGGAGAAGATTGTGCTGTATCCCCCACATTCTCGCACATCCTTCCTTGGATGCTATTCTGCTTGGGGAGGATGTAAGAAGAGATGCCTGAGTTCTCCATGAAGCCTCTAGTCTTCAGGCCTGGTTACCTGTTCTGTTTTAGTTCTGATAAGATACTTTTTCCCCCCTCCACAGCGCTTGGACCTCAGTGAAGATGTCGCAGGGGCAACATTCATGGCAGCTGGCAGCTCTGCTCCAGAACTGTTTACATCCATTATAGGTAATTAAAACACCCACTCCTTGTTGTCATTTGGGACAGTTTTTGTTTGTATAAATTTTTTTATAATTTTGCTAGGCTCCCACAAAAATGTACCCAGGAGTCACCTTCTGAAAAATACTTGCAAAGAGAGGAAACGACTGATATTGATGAAAGAACACACTGATACGATTAACTTTACTGTCAGAAAAAGTGACAGAATGGTGAAGTGCATGCATCTTTTGGCCTGTGCACAAACGTTGGGAAGTTGTTGCATAGGTCAATTTTGCAACAACGGCCACCTTTCAGAAATCTCAGGATACATGATTTTTTGACAAGAATATTAATCTGAAAAACATTATGGTTGGAGCAACCCTCAGTTGAGCATTGTTGAGAATGTTCTAAGTCTGTGTGTTCTTCATTAGTGCAAATTGCAATGTTTTGGAATGTAATGTGAGTGTAAGGGGGCGTTGCTGCCGCCCAGCCGCTTGTGGGGAGTATCGCAACCCCGAGGTACTGCAGTGAGAGGTCCACACCACTGAGGGAGTGTGCCCCCAGGAATAGGCAATTGTGGGGGCGGTAAATCACTGTGGGGGGGCAGACAGAACCCTTAGTGCCACCTGGAATGAGCAGGGGATTGAGACATCCCATCTCCTTCTCCACTCTGGGGATTCAAGACAACTCCCAGGAGGTTGTGGCCCGTGTCCAGCAAGCCAGGCCTCCTCACCTCCTTCCTTTCCCCCAAGGCTGCCTCATTGCAGGTAGGCTCTTTTGTAGCTTCCCTGGCAGCTGGCCTTCCCCCTCCCCTTCCTGTCTCCTCCCTGCCTTCCTGGGTGCTCATTTGTGTTAGCCAAAGCAAGTGCCTGCTCAGCTTGCCTTCATGATACTGGAGGATACTGTGGTACATGGGGTTTGAATTCTGATGAAAGCTGTTGCATGTGCCATGGAGATCTTGGTTCCTGGTTCAGGCCATGGCATCTCCATAAAAGTCAAACTACATGCAGCATTGAATGCGTCATCATTAGCCCTTATGGTTTTGGTTTTGGTTTTGCTTTCATCAGTTACAGTCACAGGGCTGGGGCTCATTTGAACCAGGACAATCGCAGGGCCCCTTCTGTCATTGTGGTCCCTATCCAGATCCCACTCCCTATGGTTTGCTATCAATGAAAGGAAAACTAAGCCCATCTGGACAATGCTGCATCTAACATCATGTGCAGTACAGCCATCAGATGAGAGGACTCAAAAGGATCTCTGCCTGAGACACTGGAAAGCCATTGCCAGTCCAAGTTGACAATACTTGGATCGATTGAAGCTAGTTTGATAAAGACAGTTTTATATTTGTATAATGTTTCCCTTTGTTTTTGTTTTCATGTGACATAAAGGCTTGATTGGTATACCCTAAACTGTGGTTAGGAAAGGCAAGGCACTAGCAGCCCACTGGCAGTACTAAGAGGCATTAGATTCTTGTTATGGCAGAAATTCGGTACATTTGTAAAGGCCTTTTTGTTAGCACATCCTTCCTGTGTGAGGTGGAGCCAACATTTTGCATGGATAATGGCCTTGGTGGAATACGTAGTCAGAACAATATGTCCAGGAAAAATCTACTTTTGTACTTAGTCATGGGAATGGCCAGTGGCACTATATAGTTTGCTCTTCAAACCCTGCCATGCACTCTTAGATCTACACAAGATTAGAATTTCCATTCTAGGAATTCTAGGGACGTAAAATTGTGTTCCTATCATTCAAATTACTTATACCTTTGTTGACTTTTAACAACTGTTTTCTACCCCAAAGCTGAATTGTATATTCTGTTTCTGTGTGAGCAAGGTAGTAATTATTACAGATGACTCTGGGATAAGAATGTGATCCTGTGTAGGTTGCCCTGAAAATACCAGACACTCACTACAATCTGAGAAATTCCTTAACTGCTCTTGGACCAAATTAGGGCCCGGCAGGGCCACTCAGAGGAATTTTTATCAGGGGATACAAAGTTTCTTTTGGGCCCCTTCCCTTCATGTAAATTTGGCTCCTGGGGCCCCCTTTTTTGCTCCTGGGCCCCCCTTTTAACCCATTTTTGACCCTGGGCCTGGGTACAAATTGCCCCCTTAACCCCCCTCTCAGAGGCCCTGGGGCACAGTAGATTGAGGTGGTTGAATCCTAAGGGGGTGAAATGGAGTGCACACTGCAGATGCCGAAACTAGCACAGCAGGCGTGGGCTAGCACCTTGCTCTCTGATGTGCTACTTTTGTTTTGATACATGGGGGAGCTATTTTTATATGGTGGAAACACTCAACATTGTTATTCCTCCATCTGTCATCTGGAATGGTGTGGTCCATCATTCCACCACTTCAAGGTTCTACCACTTCAGGCTGGTGCAGGACTGCATGTGTTGTATGAATAGGTGATGAGAACCCTTTGCAGTTATTTCTTCCACACATTTCTGTTGTGCTTCTTACTAGAAGAAATTTGGCTACTCTCCTTCCATTGTTGGTTATGCAGAATATCATCTCCCAGTTCACTTTTTATTAACCACATTTTCTCTGCTTCCCCTGACACTGTACCAGCAGTCCTATTGAAGGATGCCCACAATCCTGGTGCATGGTGGGAAATTCTACCTGTCTCTGAATAACACCTGGCTGCTGCCCTGAATGATGCCAAATGCCTTGAAATTATTTCTTATTCCCCAGGTGTGTTTATCACAAAAGGAGATGTAGGTGTTGGAACTATTGTTGGCTCTGCAGTATTCAATATTCTGTGTATAATTGGAGTGTGCGGCCTCTTTGCAGGACACGTAAGTACAATTTGAGAATACTTCTGAAACTTTTTTCCCCTTAGAAAAAGAGCATCAGTAGTAGATAATGGGTCATTTCAGATGTCACATTGAACCAAAGTTTATTTTAATCTTTGTTTGTTAAATAAGCCAGAATTGGCACTACAGATGACCAGCAAATCCTGTTTTATTTCATCTCGTCGTTGTTTGTTTTGGTTCTGCCCCATCCTCCCATGAAGGGGTTGATGCAATTCCAGAGAAGAAAGGAAGACTCTTTGGAATTCTCCAGCCAATCTTGGCAGGGCTGAGAAGTAAAAATAACAGTTGTCTTCCATCCAGTCTCTCGCCACTTCCACAGATGCTCACCAAGAAAAGTTAACTGTTTCCTACCCATTTCTCATATGCCCCACAGCATATCTATCTGATGTCACCCAGACGTGACCCAGAAGTGACTACAAGATGGTAAAATAAACACTCTCTGGTTTACTTTACTTACAAGCTGTGACTTGTTCCTTGGCTTTTGCACCTTTTTGATCTTTCAAAGAATAAAATTCAAAATAAGATGCCTTTGACCCCATCCCATTTACTGGGGCTGTTTTGAAAGCACCCTTGCCCCCAATTAGAACACGCTCAACCCTTCCAAGTGTTGAGCTCTGGGTAAAAACCAACAAACCACAACTTGTTCAGTACTTATTGGCTAGCACCTACAATGTCACCAAGATTTCCCCCCACTCCCTGAATTCTAATAGCAGTTTTGGAACCTGTTGCTTTTTAAAAAATAAAGGATGGCTATATTACTGAATAAATATGCATAGAGTATTTAAACAATACAGTCGAACCTCGCTATCCACAGGGGATCCGTTCCAGACCAGCACCACCCCACGGATAGGCAGGATCCGCGGATACCAGGGTCTGCTTTAAAACGCTGTAAAAAGGAAAAAAAGGAAAGAATGTGGGGGTTTTACCTTTTATCATCAAACCACGCTGTTCTGAAGCGTCTGCAGGGCTTCTGGAAGCTTAACAACCCACTTCCAGGTCACACGAAGGCTCTACCCCCCTCCCAGCCTTGCCCCAGGATGCATTTTTTTTTTTACAGCAGGCCCCCGTGGGTCCAGGACCCATGGTGTAACAAATCTGCGGGCCCTGAATCCGCGGATGGAAAGGAAAGCACAGGAAATGTATTTTTTAAAAGGCAGGCACTCCAATTGAAGCATGGGGCAAGTCTATCTATTGTCCCAGCATTCAGCTGTCAAGCAAGCCTCAAAGCTGAGAGGAAGCCAAGCTCACACTGTGGGTGAATCACCCATTGTGACCTCTCTTTAAATATCTCTCTCTTCATCATTCCTCATTTTTGCTGCTAAGGAAACCATCTCTGGTTAGGACACTATTTAACATAGTAGTTTGTTTTGGTTTTGATGAGAATCATATATCCAGTCAATACTGCAGATGTATTGTGAATGGCATTGGAATCCTTACATAAAACTTAATAGTGACATTAATCAGGACCAAGAGTAAGGAAACCAGGTCAAGGAAGATGGCTTTTGCTCTAATATGCCATCTGTCTTCTGGGCTGCTGCTGCTAAACCAACATAATCACAGCAATTACACAAGAACAGTTCTATAGTCATCATGCCATAATCTCATGGAAGGGTGATTTACTTCAGGCATAGAAATAGGCTGCTAATTACATTAACCTAACTTTTTATCAAAAACACATGACTCTCATTCTTAATGCATATTAATAGACAGAAAGAATCAGAAGATTAGGAAATAAACTCCCCAGTTCACAAAGCCCAAATCCATTATGAATCAAGACAACTGCCCTCCAAAGTTTGTATCCAGATCATAATGCCACCTACCAGCTCTCCCCTGCACTGGTCCCTCTCTTTCCCAAAATGTACCTTGTGGGTGGCAGTGATGGGGCAGACAGCAGTGGCTCCAGCCACAGAGGCGCCATCTTTAAGGCCCAGGCATTTGTTCACAGTGACCATGAATACCAGGGAGCATGAGTAATATAGCTTCCAGTGCAGAAAGGATTTTGCTGGGAAGCATAAGAAATCACATTTTCCAAACATCCCAGCAGCAATGCACATTATGTGTATTTTATGTATTAATTTATTCGTTCATTTATTTATATAGTACTCTCAGAGTAGATTTCTCTGTTTACATAGAGACATAGAGAGAGTCTTCTGCTCTAAGGGTTTATAATCTAGACCAAGGGTATGCGAATGCAGCCCACAGAAGCTCTTTATCTGGCCCCTGTGATAGTTGGGCTCTCCCAACACCACCATCAGCTACCCTCAGCTGTTGAATTGCAAAATGATGCATTGGCAGAAGCAGCACTGCTGAACAGGTGGCACTACCAGAACCCAATTGTCATGCGGGCCACCCTTTCAGAAGTGCTAAGGTGTCACTGCTGGGCGGTCCACATGATGATTGGGCTCTCCCAGTGCTGTTCTTTCAGCAGCGCTGCTTCCCAAGCCTTCTCTGAGAGTTCTCAGTGAACAATCACAAAGACCTATCAATTATTTACAGCCCAATCCTAACTACTGGTAAACTCCTGTGCAGCGATGCACCAGCGCCGGCTACGCGGCATCCTGCGGGGAGTTTTGGCAGCGGCGAGTGGGAGGGGCCACATTACACCGGTTTGCAAGGCGCTGAGCAGCGCCTTGCACCACTTACGGTGCCGCACCCCCTCCAGGAACGCCACTGACCTCCAACACCTGTCAGCACCAATTCTGACCAAATAGGAGACTCTTGTCTCCTTGTGAGTCTTGTAACTCTAGTGATTGAGTGACAGTTTGTGTGGGAAAATATATAATCCAGTACTTGAGTACTGAACGTTGACTGAAGCTATTCCTGGAGATTTTTTCCCCCAACATGATGTAACACTGGAAATTCCCAGAGGCCCTGTTAAAATCTCTAGAATTGCTTTCACTAGTCACCTGGAGATTGATGCTGATTCCTGGAGACCCCAGGCCAATTCTGAAGGGTTGACAGTCCTATCTAGCACAGAGGTAGGCAATAATCTGTATCTGGCCTGCTAAAGTATTTCCTCAAGAACATCTCCCTCCTTCTTTTCTACAGAATGACTGACCTGATTGTAAGTTGGTGTGAAGCTTTGACAAGCCTGATCTTGATCCGCAGGTTTTAAGATTGCCTACCTCTGACCTAGTGGAACACTACCGTAGTATATAAAGATCTGCTCTGTCCTGAATAAAAGAAATGAATCAACATGTAGGTTATTGTTTATTGAAGAGGCTAAGAAATATTTTATATGGTTTTCTATATCAGTTGGTTTGCATGCATCTTAATCTTTTAAGCTCTAATTTTATGGACTACAAGTAGTTCAGGTTGCTGACTAAAAGTAATTCAGATTGGCCCAGGCTTTGATCTCTGCTAACATTACGATTAATGTGAGCGTCCTCCCTTGTAAATGGTGTTGGGTGTGTTTGTTTTGGTATATGACACTCCCTAAAAAAAAACCTTACAGCCTGTGGTGCACCTCATGTACTGGATGTTGCAAATGTGCACTTTTTTTTTCCAGTAAAAGGAGTGAGTAGTAGTGCCCTTTTTCAGAGATTATGGGCTAGACCCTGACAATAGGCTCAAACTATTTGTGTTAGTGAAATGACTGAATAAAATAAGCCAAAGTTCTTTTTTCTGAAAATTTTTGCCAAGTGCAGGATTTCTGCTAAAGATCAATATTGCAAATCTCACTGGAAATCTCAAGATAACACACATGCACACACAATTTGTTTCAGCTGCAATTTCAGCCCTGGTCTACACAGACAACCAAATGAGGTGGGAATGAGATAGAAGTGTTCTGAGGTGATAGTTATATAGACTGTACCACTTCAGATTGCAAGTGGTGGGACAATATCTTTGAAAGTTCCCTTATGTGGAAAAACTTCCCACAGGTTGAAAATGAGCACATGAGGGAATCAACAGGGTCAGTACCTTTTTTCCATGATATGCTAGCTGTTTTACTTGAATGGAGGTGTTTTCATGTTAGTGAGCATTCATAAATGCAGTGAGACCTCCAGCGCAATTGCTGGCAGCCACGCGCATGGACCAGTGGCCAGGCCACCGTCCACTGGCATGAGGTGAGCCAGAGGTGGGGGCAGACAGTTGGAGGAATGGGTGGGGAGAGAGGTGGAACAAGAGAGGGAAAGGGCAGATCCGGCGGAAGTAGCTTACGCCCTTCCCTCTCCTTCACTCATCTTGGTTTTTTGCTGGCGCAGATCCGAGGTGACCCATAGGGAAAGTGGAGGCTTTCCCCAAGGTAAGGGAACAAAAGTTGACTGTCCCCCCCCCCACCATAGAATGCAGTGCGCACCTCCTTGACATGCCTGCATGGGGGGGGATTTAAGTTGGGTTGGGCTGTTAGCTATTCATTCCCCATTCTAGTAAAAAAAATGCAGTCAGCATGTTGCCAGCAATGACCACCAGTCACCGGGAAGAGGCAATGACCTGTCACTTGTTTTTATAATTTCATAAATGGTCAGTGTTTTTTTCTCAAGAACATGGTCGCTTTCTCGAACAATGTTCCATAGATTGTACTTACCGGTAGTTTTCTAATCCTGGCAGTGGGGGGGGGACTAGCAACACCACTGATCTGATCTGATTATGAATGCCCAAATCACATAGAAATCCATTCACACAAACACTTTCCCAGATAGATAGGAACCCACCCAATCTATTCTCCCACCAACAACCATACCACCAATAGAAGGTAAGAACAGACAGGGGTAGCCCAAGCTGATCCACCACCTCAAATGGCAGCGGATCTGCCATCTACCCCCTCAAATTCTGCCACCCCCCTCTGTCAATGCAGGTGTGTGCTAGTGCACATGCCAGCACTTACCCCCTGCACCAGGCAACACACACACACACACACACACACACACACACACACACACACACACACACTCACCTCCTCCTCCTCCTCTATCGTCACCTCCTCTGCGCCTTCTTGTAAAGTGCACAGATGGGATGAACCTGTTCTTTCCCATCTGATCATTTTACCAGAAGCTGTGGAGGACAAAAGGCAGCATCCCTTTTCCCAAGCGCTCAGGAGCAGGGGTGAAACAAGGGTGGAGCGAAGGCAAGTAGTTCTGCAAGACTCCGTTACACTGGAGTCAGCGGCCCCTCCCCCTTGCTGTTGGAGCCATTCCAGCAGCAACAGGGGAGTGTCCTGCGTGTTGCCTTTGCTGCCAGAATGGCTCCAACAGCAAGGGGGAGGGGCCGCTGACTCCAGTGTAACAGAGTCTTGCAGAACTACTTGCCTTCGCTCCACCCTTGTTATGCCTCTGCTCAGGAGAGCACTTGGGAAAAGGATTGTGGCAGTGGCAGAGCTGGAATAAGAGGAAAGGCCTCCCTTCCTCTCTTCTCACACTCTCTGCGTGTGAAGCGGAGGGGCAGCGAGTGGAGTGGTTGGGCAGGGGGCAGCCTCAGGGGGCGGGTGAGCACAGGTTGCCGGGGTCCTCCCCTCAGTTTGCTGCCTCTCCCAACTTCCCGCCTGAAATAAGGGGTTCAACGAACATGGTCTGGAATGGGCCCCCACACTGACGGTAGTTGCTCAACAATAACGATATGGGAATAAACCATTGAGGTTGTTGAATAGTGTTTTTAAAAAAAGCTACTAAGGAGAGATGGGCAATGCTGCCAAAATTTATTTTTCCTACAAGTACCAAAATGACTAAATATTAGCTCTGCTTCCTCAGACCAACACTTAGCAATATCACGCTTTTCCACGACATTTTTTCTCTCTCCCAATAAATGCTCTTTACTCATTCCTTGGGTGGGACATAATCATAATCTTCCCAGACATAATCTTTCAGAGTAGCACTTTTATTACAAGAATACAGTGTTTTCAGAACACTTGAAGTGCTTCATTTTCTACCTGGGAAAAAAGTTATAATTTCCGCAAGATAGTACAAACTGTTATAATGACCAAGGAGAATTCTCTGAACTTCAGGATAAGGAGCACAGTAGCTCTCCCTTGTGGCTTGCTGTTAACGTGAGTCTTGGAATGGTCCAAGAGGGCTCATTTTCTTCCTGTTTGTTTTCTCAGATTGTTGCACTGTCATCTTGGAGTCTCCTGAGGGATTCAATGTACTATACCTGCTCTGTTGTTGCACTTATTTTGGTAAGTGCTCAGAAGTTGCTCTCCTGCATAAGGATCGGTTTTGTTGCCCTTCACATTCCAAAATGGTGCGGCTCCCATTTCATAGGGTTTGGCTAAGGTGGGGTTTTAAGGTGGGGTGTGCTGTTTGGTTTCCTTTTTACAAAGAGTTCTGTTTTAAAAGGGTAGGCCACCTAGTTGGCTAGACATCCAGGATCTTATTGTTTAATGAATACACTTCTGTGCTCGTTACGATTTCAACTTTCTGTCTGTTGTTCTGACTTTGCAGTTTATCCATGTTGATTTGAGAAATAATGTTTCAAAAGATAAAAACATAGCGCCTTACCTTCTCAGGAGAGCCAAAATCAGCTTCGGGTTGCTCCAAACTGGTTTGAGGGCATATTTCATTCCATGTGTGTTCATTCATTAATATGCATCATGGTAATAATTGAGTTGTGGAACATGAATTTCACTCTACAGACAAGTAGTTGTTACCTCACAGTTCTTTCAAAAATATGTGGACATGCAGTTGCCACAATCTACACAGTTGTAGCAGAAATAAATATTTCTTTACTCAGTGTGTAATTAATCTGTGGAACTCCTTGCCAGAGGATGTTGTGATGTCACCTAAAAAGGGACTGGACAGATTTATGAAGGAAAAGTGCATCATCATCAGTTGATGCCTGTGTGCAACCTCTGGGTTTTAGAGGTAGCTTATCTCTGAATGTCAGATGCAAGGGAGTGGCAACAGGATACAGATATCTTGTTGTCTTGTGTGCTCCCTGATGCATCTTATGGGCCACTGTTACGGGAAGCTGGACTAGATCCAGGAAACTGGACTAGATCGCAGTAGAGGTGTGCAAGAAACTTTTTTTGTTTAGTTATTTGTCAGTGCAGCAATGTCTGGGGTAGTCCAGTGGAGACCTTGGCTTGTCCAGGCAGTCAGTCAGTTGAGGGTGGGGTCACTGGGGGGCCAGAGCACTCTCTCACTGGCCTCAGAGGTTTATAGGGAAGGGGGGTGCACCACCCATAGTCCTCTTCCTGTTGGTTGGGGCTTGCCCTGGTCATGGGTTGTCCTCCCCTTGAGAATAGCCTCTCCTCCTGACCGACCTTCATCGTTGGCCGTCAAGTGCTTATGAACCTTCTAGGTTCCCCTGGCGGCTCCACCCCATGTCATCACTCCTCCCTCTCCCTGCCCTGCCGAATTGGGCTGCCCATGTTGTTGTTAAAGCTGTCATTTAATTATCATTAAAATCACATTAGTTTTTATTCCTCATTAGTTTCTGTTATTCTCATTCATTTTTGTTTCCCATCTCTTTCAATGAGAGATCCAGCTGCTTTTCTACTGGCTGTAATGAATTTTCCATCCCCATGGAATTAAATTTTCAGGCATTCTGCTCAATGCCAAGACTAGTTTAGTGGGAGTTCTGGGTCAAAGACGTGGACTGGGTGCCCCATTGTGCCGCCCCCCCATCCTCTGATGGCAGTACCACTGCCACCTATACTGATGGTTCAGGGGGTGGCCCAGGAAAGCAAGCCATCTGACAGACATGGGCCCCTGGCCCCACCTGGCCCACCCCTGACGCCACCCCTGATTTCCAAGAGATCAGACCTGCCAAATTTCATACTTTTAGATAGAAGGACCCCTAATTGGCAATTCAATATTGATCTAGAAGTCTGAGGGGAGAAAATCATATATATTTTTTTCCAGAGAATTCTACGGTTAGAGTGTCATTTCTTCCCTGGGCTTGTTCACTACTCCTTCGAGGCTTAAAAATCTCTGCCTGAATACAGTATTTCTATTGCTCCTGTACTGAATGAGAAATAGACTCGTTTATCATCTGCTGGGAGAAAGCAAATGGTTCCAAATGAGTAGCGAATCAATGTGGCATTTGGAACTCATTGGTGTCTTCCATTCATTTCTTTTCCTAGTTACAAATGAAACAAATAGTCCCCATTTGTGTCAGTTTTTTCATTTCTTACAAAGAGAATGCACAATCCTGAATCTCAGCAGTCACATGTCCAGCATCAACATAGAGAGCTACCAGTTCATGCAGCCGGTGCACCTTCGTGACCTCAGCTGAGTGGTCAACAGCCCATTCCACTCCCATAGGCGTGGGTGTCTGGGTGCCTCTGATGCCTCTGACCTCACCACTGAAGGGGACGTTGAAGAGCTGAAGATGTATTGAGATCCATTTATGATATCAGGTCAAAGAGTTTAGGTGGGAACAGGGGTGCCACTGGGGAGGCGGGGGACAGACCGTCCTGGATGTCACCCCAGGGAGGGGGGTGGCACCAAAATGACTTTCTATTCTACTTGCTACTGGTGGTGCGAAAACGCACCACTGGTAGAAAATGGGTTTTTCCTGATCCCTGCCACGACTCACGTGGGGAACCGCATTTCCCAGAAGGCCTCCGCATCGTGTAGTCTGGTATGGGAGGAGGTCCATGGGGTTGACACCATGAAATCTCACCCCGGGTATCACCAACCCTAGTGACATCCCTGGGTGGGAAATCTCTCTCCCCAGTCACTGTGGGTGCATTCTACTGTCCTGTTGGTACTTGCTGTTCTATATCTCCTCCTTTGCATTTCTCTTTTTGAATTCACCCCTTATGTGGGAGTTCTTGAAGTGTGTGGATATGCTGGATGATCCACACCTGTGCACCTGCACACCTGTGCAGCATTGTAAAGTGTGGCAGGGAACATGCTTTGATAGGGAACTTCATTCTTTCTGCCTGATATTACATTTGCCTGACATAGCATCACATTTTGCCCTGACACCTAATTGTTGCCTGAATATGTGTCCTTGGCTACAGGCTGCTCCATAATGGGGCGGGAGAAGCCAATTCCATTGGAGGTAGTTTTTGTATTTTCTCATTGTAAAGGAAGTAGAAGGCTAGAAGGGTGATGGCGTAAATATTCCCTACCAAACATATCAGGATAATTTGCTTCCATCATTGCAGGCATAATAGGGAAAACGAAAAAAAGAAAAGCTGAGGCACAGAATATGAGTGCAACCTAGTGGTGGCCATGGGGGAAAATCTTCTTTACAGTATTTGAATTCCAGAAGAATAGCCATGCTAGAGCCATTAGAATGTGGTGGTAGAATTACCAACGGTGTCACGTCAGGCTGCAAGTGTGGGGGTTGCATCCTTTAATGTCCCCCCCTCTTTTAAAAAAAGACTATGCATATATTGAAAAACATTAGCACTTTAGGGAGAAAGTTCAAGTATAGCCCTTTCCCTGAGGTGATAGGTTACTTTGTTCTTTTTATATGAGGGAAGCATTAAAAAAAAAAAAATTCAGCCCCATGTAAACTAACATCTGTCAGTGCCAGATGTGGCGGTTCAGCCGAGCCCTTTGCATCTTTGCTTGATGCTCAGTGCTCAGTGGCACATGCTTTGCATGTCCAGTGACCCAAGTTCAATCCTTTGCATCTGTCTGTGTTTGTTTTTCCATACAGTGACTCACTACATGGGAAGAGGATAATATATAAAATATTTTTTCTTTGTGGACAAATGGCTAAGGGATAGATCAGCTGGAAATGTTTCTTGACACTCCTTTTCAGTGAACTTCTTACATTTGTTGATAAAAATATATTCCTTACATATAATCATTGGAGTTAAAAATTATAGCTGTAAAAAGTGTGCAGTGAAGACCATGGAATGTGTGAAATAATTTGGAATTAATTGTGATGGGTAATGTTGAAGGTCTTTAAAATGTGGCATGCTTTATCCCGCTTGATAAGCCTTTTTTTAATTTTTTGTTCCACAGTTTATTTATGATGAAGAAGTTTCTTGGTAAGTATAAAAGTTGGAAATGCCTTAGGAGCAACCAAAAAGGCTCAATATCTTTATAAGCTTTCAAGTTATATAGAATTCGTCCTCAGGCTGGACATTAAACAGTGCAAAAAAGAAGGGGAATGGCTGGGCATGGTGTGAGAGCCTTCAAAGTCTGCAGTTTATGACTGTTTATTACTATATAGCAGGGCTTCTCAAACTGTGGGTCACGGCCCTATGCCGAGGTGGGTCGTCAGTTGGGCCCACCTTTGCCTCCGTCCGGCTCCAAATTGGAGTCAAACAGAAGCAACTGGAGGCCACTTCTGGGTCGCAACTCTGCAGCTGCTCCCGGTCCCAGGATGGCCTCCGCAGGCCTCGGAAGGCCTCTGGAAGTGACTTCCAGGTCACTTCTGGTTTTGGCGATGCGACTTCTGGTTGCTTCGGGAGGCCTTTCTGAGGCCTGCAGAGGCCTCCAGAGGCTATCCCGGTGGCTCACAACGGGAGCAGCTGCTGAAGGTGAGTCGCAGTGGCGGGGACTTTGAGAACTGCTTCTATAATTCTGACTAACAAAAGTAAGGGAAGCCAAAGTTCTGATCAAGAATGCAGGGACCAATTTGCCATCTCCTCAGGAACCTAAATAATGCAGCACCTTGTGTCAATCCTTTCAGAGTAAAAAGAGGAGACAGCTTTTCCCCAGAGCTTTCTGGACAGCCTGTTCTACACACCCACTCAAACGTCCACTGAAGGACCTAGGCTTATATAAGCAGGCTGAATATGATAATGTTATAAGTCTTTCTGAATAGTCTGTGTACAACTTGCAGTAACCCCCCCCCCTCTAGGAACACCACTGGGAGAACGAGAATGGTGGGGTGTCCCCAAAAGAAAGTTGGAGTTGGGAGGCAGTAGCAGTGAATGAGAGCTACTCAGAGCTGGAAATGGGCATGAGAATCATTGCTAATGAATGGAGATGGGACAGATTTCATCCCTTGATCATCAGAGAATTCCTTGAGAATTCATCAGACTCCTTTGGGTGGAGCACAGGTTTATCTGACTACGCAGCAGCTCCACCACCACCTACTCTTGGACTAATGCTCAGACAGGGTGGCTCAGCAATAGCACCTAAAAATGACATCATTGGGATGTCCTAGCTGGCTGTGGGATGAGCCCAATCCAGAAATAGGGGTGTTGGGGTGGAGGCAAGTGGAAATCACCAAGAGAGCCAAAAAGCCACATCCTTTTTTGTGGGGGAGTCACATGGTGTTGGCACATATAACACACACAATGTAAGCAGCAGCTGGGGTCCTATGCAGACAGGTAGTTGTCTCTGAGGTATATGGCTTGATATTGGGGGGGGGGGGCTTGTCAAAGTGAACTTAAGAGTTGCCCTGCATGGACTTGCCCTCCATTACAAATGGAGCCAAAGCTCCTGTGAAGTTCAGGTACAAATCATAATGAGCTCAACCCAATGCCATCACATCCCGCCACAACAGCTTCCTTTACCAGCATCTGGACCACTGAAATGGCAGTAGGCCCCTTCAGATGTTTCAAATGTGTAACGTATATTCACAAAAGTATATATATATATATATATATAGGAACACTTATATATATAGGAACGCATGAGGGCTTTTCAGGAGCCTTTCAAATGCTGAATGCAGGAAGAGATGATCCCTGTAATTGCCAACCTCACACAGTTCAGCATTTGTCGCTGCAAACTAATGCTGAACATGCAGAGGGTGGGAGTGTCTTCTCAGGCGTCTTAAAAATGTTAAAAATGTAATACATCAATGCCTTGGGCCACCCCTGACCACCACCACCCCAAGTCACAGAGGGGGAAACCTGTGGCCAATATTTATGCCTGAACCTTTTCCCCTCTACAGCAAACAGCCACTTTGGGGACAATTTGGATCCAAGGCACAGTGTGGGGGAAAAGATTAGACATCCTCCCAAATCACAGCCTTAATATAAATTGGAATGCAGGGTTGAAGAGGAAAACATTGGGTGTTCACATGCATACTTCAAGGATGTGCAGTGCGAGGGTGGCAGGTGAGGCAGAACCGCCCCATCTTAGTCCATGGAAAATAGCCACAGCCTAAACCTGAGATTATGCACGAGTGCCACCTGCTTTCACCTGAGTAAATGGGTGGCTCGCAGGGCTATTTTTTGCAGTTGCGTTGATAACATCGGCTGGAGGGGGGGCCGATGATGCGTTTCGCATCATCGCCTCGCCCCCCTGCACTCCCGGAAGTCTTCATTTGAAGCCTTCCAGGACACAGGGCAGGCGGGAGGACCGACAAAACGCACCGATTTTGGCCCGTTTATGCTCCGTGGCTGCAAATGCAGCCCTCCAGCTGCAAAAAAGCAGCTGCGGAGCATGAAAATCCCGTTGCAGCTCCTTCTCGCGAGGAGACCACATTGTCACCCAGGAGCATTGCATCCCCCGCCCCCCCCCCCTAGCAACGCCACTGATTTTTCACAGACTATAACAGGGCAGTTCTGCCTCACATGCCACCTCCACACTGCACGTCCCTGGCATACGTATACTGAGACCATTAGTTCACCTACTTCGGTATTGTCTGCACTCATTCTCCAGGTTTTAAACAGGGGGCTTTCCCAGCCCTGCCTGCAGATACCAGGGATTGAAGACGGGACCTTTTATATGAAAAGCATGTGCTCCAGCACTGAGCATGTGCTCCAGCCCTTCTGCTCCATGATGGAGCTTCCATATTAAGTTAGATCAGCCTTCAGTCTCAGAATCTCAGCCTCAGAAGGCCAGGCAATCTTAGACATGTATGGTCAAGGAAGGGATTTTTTTTTCCACCTACGAAGCCCTGCTCCTTATTTTTCTTCCTGTTTTGGTTGCAGGTGGGAGTCCTTAGTTCTAGTGCTGATGTACTTCATCTACATTCTCATCATGAAGTAAGTATAATGTGTCCTTGTCAGCTTATCATTCAAGGGTACTTTAAATTGCACTTCAGAATATTCCAATGAAGCTAGAGGGAATAGGAAATAATGAGGGAGTGTCACCTGCAAGTGCAGATTTTGTTAAACACAATCAAGGCTCCCAGTTTTCCATTCTGTTACACCAGTGTTCATGTCATTCCATGACTTGTTGAGTCATGATAGTGGGAATCTGACTATGTACCCATGCACAAATATGAGCCTGACTGTCCATAAAGTCCTGTTGCTTTCATGCCAAAATGTCCATAAAGACTTCACTTACTTCAGATTTGGGTTGCAATCCTGTAGTGAGGAACTACAAATTCACACAACTAAAGCAGCTCTTGACTGCCCAGATAATCATGACGCAAGTAGCAAAATTAGTGAGGTATTTGTAAATGAAAGTGAAAAGATAAACATTGAATGATTTTCTTGAAAAATTGAAGCAGTTTATTCTGTTTTATCAAGCAATGTATCCATCTGTTAATTCTAGCGTTTATTCAGGCTTTAGACTTGTGTGTGTGTGTGTGTGTGTGTGTGTGTGTGTAAATTAAACATCATGGAACAACTAGAAGCCAGGAAGAAGGTCCACTAGAGATCCCAAGGGATTGCGATCAGAGCCCCAAGGGCAGGCAGGGTGGGAGACTAAAGGCCAGTGGCATAATCTGAGATAGGCAAAAGATCAGGTTCTAGAAGCAGAATGTGGGGAAGGATGGAGAACAGGAGGTCCCTCAACCAAGATTTGATTGACTGAACAAATTGCTTTGACTGAAAAGCCATGGGACCTGCTGAAGCTGCACCTTGTGTTCCCTAACTGAGCGACAAGTAGTAAATGATGAGGATTGCAATGCTGCCTCTGGGTAGTACTGTTCAAGCTGCAACTACTTCGGCAGACACGCTGCCTTTCTGCCTCACAGACATTCACTCGTCCTGCCAGCCGAATCCCAAAGTACCTCTTTTGCTCTGCCACCTAACTCCCTCCTCTCATAGCAGCTGTGCAGAGAGTTGCCTCACAGAGGGAAGCACTGCATGTAAACCCATAGCAAATGATACCAGGCGCACTGTGGAATCAAATACTGCCAGAGCAACTTCTAGGCTAGCTGAGCAGCAGACATGCACCCCCAAAAGGAGCTGGAGCCACTGAGCTGTTGTGGCCAGATTGCCCAACTTGACCTCATTTCTTGTAGGCTCACATTTTGTGATTTCTCCTTAAGATCCAAAATATGGGTAGGATTGCGGGTAGAAAGAATGTGGCCACTTCACGTATGTGAACTGGCCCTATGTTAGTTCAGGCCTTATTCTGTTTTAAAAATCTAACACACTAAAAGGCTTGTCAGCTATCAGAACACATAATGCAGTCTGACACATAGCTAAGCAGCTTACTTCCCATCAACTTTAATGAGATTTAAGCAGCCTAACCGTATGCAACATTGCAGCTATAGTATTTTCAAAGAACTAAACTTGTTAGGAATTAATGTTTAAGGCTTAATGTTTCTGTTCTTAATTAAACCATTTTTTAAATTACAGTTTAGATCTGTTGGTTAAATACCATCAGTACATATATTTACAAATACCGTATTGTCCCGAGTATAAGACGCACTTGATTATAAGACGCACCCCTTAAAGTTTGGTGCTATTAAAAAAATTTAATTAAATCACTGGCATTAAATTGCAACAGCCTGATTATAAGACGCACCCCTAGTTTAAAAACTTAAATTAGGAGAAAAAAGTGAGTCTTATACACAGACCAATACGGTATAACACTTTCTTGATAACAAAAGAACCCCAACCGGGCAAGGAAAACCAGGATGGAGACATTATTAATAGCGGACTCAGGAGGTTCTCCATCCATACTATTGCCCTCATCCAGTGGGGGATCTAGTGATCCGCTGCCGTAAATTTTCTTGTGATGGTGCAGATGTCGCACTGCCATCAGATGCTAAGGGATCGCTGGTAGAAATGGCTGGAGGCTCCATGCGCACGCCAGAACCGCTCAGGTGCTCCATCAGTCCAGGTACTCCACCACTTCATGGGTGGTTTGGGGGAGGATCAGGGTGGGAAGTGGGCTGAACCCAGGGGCAGTTCAAGGGCGGGAGAAGGTGGATCTTGGCAGCAGTCACACATGCTGGATCCTATCCCCCTTTCCTGGCCTGGACTCGTCCCCTGAGTCTCCTCAGACCTATGCCAGCAAAATAGCTGATGTAGGTCTGAGGAGACTCATTGGCGACCAGGCAGCCTACCAGGAAATGAGTAAAAAATATTTTTGCTTACCTCGTGTGGCCCATCTGGTCGCTCCCTCCACCATATCATGAAGTGTGTACTCCATTAGCGGTGCTGCATGCTATGGACTCATGGGCAATAGGATTGGGCTGTATGAACCTGGCTTTGCAACTTTTCTTATACCTGTGTGTATACCTGTATACACACACACACACACACACACACACACACACACACACACACACACACACACACGTTAAATGCTGAAACAATTGTCCCACTTGCTCTTCCTCTCATGTTTCAAGTGAGCTGTCTGCTTTAAAAAGAACACATACACATTTTAAAGCAACATATATGTTTTTGTACACATACAGTGTATATGGTCATCCTTCACCTTACAAAAAAGCTCCACGCACATTCTAAGATCAGTGGCAAAACTACTGTTGAAGTAGGTTGATGATCGATGGGTGCTCCCCAGCGGGCACCTACAACAGCTGTTTTTCTTTCTACATGCTGGAACCTTGCAGAACCATTTTACTTTTCCTCAGAACCTGTTCCAGGTTATTAAAATCTATACGTTTTAAAACAGGGGTGGGGAACCTTTTCCCTGCCGAGGGCCAATTAAATATTTAAATTTTGTTCGTGGGCCGTCCGCTAGGCCGTCCGCCATTTTTAATTAATTATTCAATTTAGGGGCCCCCCCATCGGCCTCCGGAGGCTCCGCGCTCACCGTCCGAAGCCTCTGGAGGCCGGGAGAGGGCCCCTGCACGTCCTCCTCACTCGCCGGTTGGCCCGTTCTGACCAGGCCCTCGTCGGCGATTTTGCACATACGTACAAGGCCGATGAGGGCAGCTTGCCCTCATCGGCCTTGTACGCATGTGCAAAATCGCCGACGAGGGCCTGCTCAGAACGGGCCGAGCCGGCGGCCCGGGAGGATGTGCAAAGGCCCTCTCCCGGCCTCCGGAGGCTCCGCGAAGCCTCTGGAGGCCGGGAGAGGGCCTTTGCACGTCCTCCCCGCTCGCCGACTCGCAAGCTGCCCTCATCCTCCCCGTCCTCCCCGCTCGCAAGCTGCCCTCATCGGCCTTGTACGCATGTGCAAAATCGCCGACGAGGGCCTGCTCAGAACGGGCCGAGCCGGCGGCCCGAGAGGACGTGCGGAGGCCCTCTCCCGGCCTCCGGAGGCTCCGCGCGGACCCGGCGGAGCCTCCAGGGGCCGGTTGGGCGGCCTCCCGGCAATCTCCCTGGGGGCCAGAGCCGATGGCCACGCGGGCTGGAGCCGGCCCGCGGGCCGGAGGTTCCCCTCCCCTGGTTTTAAAACCACTTCTGCGTTGAGGAGGCCTCCTGTTGAGGAGGCAAACGTCCTCTGCCATACTTTTGCCCCAGTCCTGTCCCCCACCACTTGCACCAATGCAGCTGCACTATGGAGGCACACGCTGCACCCTATGGTGGGGGGGAGGGATAAACAGGAGGCCTCCTCAACGCAAGGGAACTTTTGTTCCCTTACCTTCAGGTAAGCCCCCCGTTGCCCTATGGGTCTCCCTGAATCTGCCCAGCTCTTTGGCTGGCGCATGTCTGAGTGGACCCAAATGGGCATGGCAAGGCTAGGAAGGCTTCATAGGATATTGGCAGTGCCTTTGCCCCCAATAACAGCCCTTGCCTGCCCCTGACACCACCCCAATCCTCCTCTTCTCCAACCTGTTATTCCTCCTCCCCGCCCACTGCCCACCCCGTGCCAATTTACTGGCACTGGGGGAACCAGACGAGCTGCTACCCTGCAGCCGGCACCACTCACCATTTGTGGCAGTGGTCCAGTAGGCCGTGACAGCACATCTTGTTTTGTGACACTACAAACCATGCTGAACTGCCAGAACACGAGTTCCAGCAGCGCAGATGGGGGATAGGATTGGGCCGTTTATGATATTTTATCTAAGTAGGAATAGAAGCTTTCATGGCCCGCAGTTATCTTACATGAGATGGGTAATACGGGTGAAGATGCCATGTCAGGAAAATAGCCTGAATAAAATAATATCCTGCGCCGAATGCGAGTTTCCAAAGAACAGCTGGCAGTCGCGATCGGGATGATATGATTAAAATCCAAGGTTTATTACCGTTACTCCAACGTTTCATTCCAAAACTCAGATCTTCTTCAAAGGAAATCCCGAAGGATTCAAGGTGAAAGATTTTATCTTTCTTCACGCCCAGATTATTAAACAATATTATGTAGCATACATTTTGGAGGTCCATGGATTGTCTTGTGTATCATCTTTGTTAGCACTTTAACATTGTTGTTCTTCAGTCGTTAAGTCGTGTCCGACCCTTCATGATCCCACTTTAACATTAGATTTCTTTAATGTCTTGAAAGCGTCAGCTTGGTGAAAGAAGTCTGTTGAAAAAAGCCATTGAAATCTCTCTCTCTCTCTCTCTCTCTCTCTCTCTCTCTCTCTCTCTCTCTCTCTCTCTCTCTCTCTCTCAGGTATAATTCCACTCTACAACATATCTTCGAAAGGAGGGCAAAGAATGCAACCAACATGGTGAATGGATTAGCAAATAATACAGAGATGGATGACAACAGCAATTGTGATGCTACAGTAGTATTACTAAAGAAAGGTAACTGTTCCAGTAAGTCACACTGCTTGCTTGCAGAATTCTGGCTGATGTGCTAGTGGACCAAATCTGTATGGAGCATATCAGTATATCTTAGGAAGAGAAATGGCATGTTCTCTGTAAAAAAACAAAAACACATAGGAACCAATTCTAATAGACAGTAAAAGTACAACAGATTTTCGTTATTATTGTTGTTCTATCAATATATGTGGCGTTTTACAGATAATGTTTTAATAACATTTTTAACGTGTGTGTTTTTTAAGGAGAAATTTTTAAACTCAAAGAGTTTAAAATCTTAAATTTAGACAATGGGGGAGGCAACAGAATGAAGGGAGGAAGGAGAGAGGCCAGTGTAACAGATGATGAATATGAGCAAATGCAGGTATACATTTCAGGCAGGGGTAAGGACCCAGGTAGAAGACAGATTACAGTATTTGTATAGAGCTGAAGGTGTTTTGAAAGAGGGATCACACCTCACAGTGTGTATGCTCATCCTGTTTTTACCTGTAGTAAACAAAGGTCTCAGAGTTTTGTGTTGTTTTAAAAACCTGTTTGACAAGAGGTGACAATGAGCTAATGGAATATATGGATACACCATGGGAAACAAAGCTTCTTTCAACTAATTTGAAAATGATTGGGTGCTCCAATTTAAGGTTGCATCAGGTCATATCTGCCATAAGAAGAGCCTTGCTGGATCAGACCAAAGGCCCATCTAGTCCAGCTTCCTGCATCTCACAGTGGCCCCACCAGATGCCTCAGGGAGCACACAAGACTACAAGATAACCTGTATCGTATTGTCACTCCTTTGCACCTGGCATACAGAGGAAAACCTACTTCTAAAACCAGGAGGTTGCTTATGGCTTGTAACTTGTGATGGACTTTTCCGCCATCCATCACATGGGGGACGTTTCTTTCCCTGACTGTATATATTTAAACCATCAGGGGTTCCTTTAGGACAGTCTGTATATTGACATTCTCACAGGAAGACGGTGAATGTGCAGACAGAAATGAAGCAGCTCAACAATTCCATAATTGCAGCCAATCAGTCAGCTTATGTAGAAGCAAAGTAGCAGGAAAATAACTCCAGCTGCCTGTAAGGATGATATCAGGTTAAAAAAGTGACAAAAAAAGACATTGATTTGCTACATGAAGTAGTTTAATCAGTCTTAATTTTTGTGAGTGGGATCTGCCTCTCAGTATATTGGGGGGGGGGGGTTGCAGCTAGTCACCTCTTCAACTTCCATCTCTGAGGATGTTTTCTTTAATGTTCTTATATAAATTTCATAGCGGTCTCATACCAAAAAAATTTGGCCTTTATCTCTTTTATACATCTCATATTTTGGTGCAGTGCCTCCTGGTTTTGGCTTTGCATTAAAGATTTTGAAATATTGTAATGCCTTTTGGATCAGTGTCTGATTTGCACCGTGATTTGCAGTGTTCTTCAAACATTTTCAAACCCTCTTCGACTACATACCATAGAAGGTGAGAAAAATTGCTGTGTTTAGTTAAATGGAAGGAGCAATAGAACTCAATACACCTATTAAAATGTCCAGGTTTTTCAGAACTAGCAAATCTTCAGGTGTTTCTGAAAATAGGAGATTAATTATTAGAGCTGGCTATTCGGGGAAAGTCGTATGTGGTAACACCATGCCATAACCAACTTGTGATGCATGACAGACACTTATGTGTGAAACATCTGATGATGCTAAAGCCTCTTTCCCTTTGTTAACTCTCCTCAGGAAATTTCCATCGCAAAGCTTCTGTGATCATGGTGGATGAATTGCTATCTGCATATCCACATCAGCTTTCCTTTTCAGAGGCTGGGCTCCGAATAATGATAACCAGTCACTTTCCTCCCAGAACCCGACTGTCCATGGCCAGCCGCATGTTGATCAATGAGGTATGTTCTCTTTTTTTGTTTACGTGATGCACTCCATCCCTTTGTTTGCTCCAACTATGATCCATTCCATTCGGAATGGAGAGGGAGAGGGAGAGAGAGAGAGAGAGAGAGAGAGAGAGAGAGAGAGAGAGAGAGAGAGAGAGTTGCGTGGATGACACTATCTTCCTGAGGCTGACTATGCTTCATGCTGTATTTCCTCCTATCACCGTACCACTAGTGGTACGCAGACTGCCGCTTGGTGGTACACCAGCACTTGGCCGGCAAGATGGCAGGTGCCATTACGGCCATGCCGGAACCCTGAAAAATACGGTAAACAGCCCCGGGCAGCTGGCAGAGCTCAAGTGCACGGGTTTCCTGTGCTGGAAAATGTCCGCCCACATGCCCTGCCCTCCTACCCTCCCTGACCTCCTTACCGTTATTTTCAGGACTCTGTTGCGGCCGAAAACCCGGAAGTGGTGATGACGTCATCACCACTTACGTCCGGTGCGACAGCAGCCCCAGAGGTGGTATGCCGCACCAAAGAGGTTGAGAACCTGTGTCCTATCATATCAGGTGGCCAGAATTGTTAGCATGGCAAGATGGGACTAGGAATGTCCTGAGTACAGTGACTGACAGGCTAAGCAAGTGAGCCAATTTTGTGAACTGGAACATGGCAGGTGGGGGGCCACAGCTGCCCTGATAGAGTGGAGGAGAAACTCTGATGTTGGAGAAATTATGAGACTCTGCCTAAAGGCTGCAGAAAAACAGGAGAAAATTACATCCAGAGTGGAGTGACGGGGACACAGCCTACTCTTGGCAGCAGGTCTGGTCTCACAATCCAAAAAGACTATTAATACTGCTTTGTTTTCTAGACAATGCAATGAACCTGGTCACTTTTGTTCCCATATTTTATTTAGATGGGAAATAGAGATTGTGACTTGCCAAAATATCACCTCATGGGTTTCCCACCCTCTATCCCATTGATCCAGCTATCAGGTTATATTTGACACAGGACAGAGCAGAAACACACCCCACCTTACAGTATCTTAAAAAGTCACGTATTACCGCCTTGATAGAATGATGTGATATGTGTTTTTTTTTTTAAAAAAAAGTACATAGAGATTTTATTTTGCAGCCTTTAATTGATTTAATAATTAGGAGAATCAACTGAAGCTTCAGTTGATTGATCACTGGGGTTGAGGACAAGGGCACCCTTGTTTCTTTCTTGAGGCTATTTTGGTTCTGTGGGATTAATTATTTTATTTATTTAAGAAATTTATACCCTGCCTTTTCCTATGCCAAGGCAAATGCCCAAGGCGGCTTACAACAAGTTAAAATACATAAATTAAAAACAATACATAAGGTAAATTAAAAAACAATAAAATCCACTGGGGGGTGACAATGTAGAGCAGAAAAAACAGCAAGGCAGAACATACTGAGGCACTGGGGACAGACAACAACCCATCACCCAAACGCCAGATGAAACAAAAACGTTTTGAGCCCCCGCCGGAAAGTCATGAGGGAGGGGGTGGTTCTCAGATCCCCTGGCAGGGAGTTCCACAATTGTGGCGCCACAGCAGAGAAGGCTCGCCCACGAGCTGCCATTCCCCTAACTTGAGACAGAGGTGGCACTCGCAGGAGAGCTCCCTCAGATGACCTAAGAGAGCGGGCCGGAATGTATGGGAGAAGGCGGTCCCTAAGATATCCTGGACTCAAACCGTGAAGGGCTTTAAAGGTCATTACCAGCACCTTGAATTGGGCTCGGAAACGAATGGGCAGCCAGTGCAGCCGCTGAAGCAGCGGTTCAACGGAGTCAAACCCAGTGGCGTCACTAGGACGCGCATCACCCCAAGGCTGGGGGGGGGCGCGTCACCCTAGTGAGGCTCTGACATCGGCGCGGCCATAGGCTACCCCTTTGTATCTTTCATAAACTCTTCTGCATTTTAAACTTTTACCTGCCTGTGGTTTGTTGAATGCGGTCAGAACCTTGCCCCAGTACGTTTTTCTCCTCCTCCTTGGTTCCATGCTATCTGATTTTGGGGGGATTCTCCCTGTTACTGGGAGGAAAGCTTCTGAGGATGGTCTCTCTCTGTCTGGCTTTGTCCTTCTGGTGGGAGCAGAGTCTTTCAGTTTGGGTCCTTGCCTAGAGGCAGATCAGGGGCAAGGAGAGAGGCACCAACACCAGGGCTCCCCCGGCCAGTGGCATCGCTCTAGGTGGGGCGGAATGCTAAGTTCCGCAGTGCGCTGACCCTTCGTTACACACTGGCATGAGGCGGCCCTGCCCCCTCGCCCTTGGAGCCATTCAGTGAGGCAAAAGCAACGTGCAACCTGCGTGTTGCCTTCATCGCACTGAATGGCTCCGAGACCTAGAGTGATGCCACTGCCCACGGCCCTGATCCCCACACATGCATTTGTCATTATTATTTTTTCCTCCAGAGGCAAAGGCTAATAAATAGCAGAGTATACACTAATGGAGAATCAGAGGTGGCTATCAAGGTCCCTATCAAGCATACTGTGGAGAATGGGTCAGGCCCCAGCAATTCTGCTGAGAAAGGTGCAAATGGAACCAGAAGAGATGACAATACAGCGGAGACTGGGAATGAAACAGAGAATGAGAATGATGATAATGAAAACAACGAGAATGATGAAGAAGAGGAGGAAGAAGAGGAGGAGAACGAAGGCCCTTACACACCCTTTGATCCACCATGTAAGATATTTTCGGGTTTCACACTTACTTAACCTGCTTCAGTTTGTTGGTAACTATTGAAGAAATTATCTCTACCTTAGATGCTCTTCAGAGAATTTGGGATGAGGAGAGACACACCTAAATCAATGGCAGCAAATGTGGACCTCTCTTCAAACATCCAATATTAACTGTATGCCCAAGTGGCTTAGCAGCCCTATTATTGGATTGCATAAGCGACCCTCTTTGCAGCGATTCTTGAGAGAAAAAAAGTGGTGGAGGAACGCTCAAACTGGATCGCACCCCAGAAGTAGTTGGTGACGTAATCGCCGCCAATTACTTTCAGTCTTCTGGTACGTGGGGTGACGTCGTCATGACGTTATTGCCTGGGTACCAGAAGACCCAGCAAATCCTGCATCTTATAAGAAGCAGCCCTGATGCCAGCAGTGATGGAACATCTCTTTTCCTTTACCTGCACTGCACCAGAGTGAGGGCAGGAAGCATTGCCTTCACTCTGATTTAGCTTTGTGATATGCCATGTAGCCAATTGGCTACACGTGGTTACCTTATCATAACAATACCCTTGACAACCAAAGTGGAGATTTCCCATTATAAGGGCAGCACTGTGGAACTTATGGACAGCACTATATGGCCTCTGCTGTTGTTCCATTTCACACTACCTACCAACACCTCCTCAAAATTAAGATCCTAGCTCCATATTACACATTGCATTAAAAGAAGCAATGTGTGAACTAGATTCTAACTGCAGGAGATTCTGAAGGAAACCCCCCCCCCAAAAAAAAAAAAATTTCAGGCAAAGAAAGCTAGGGGGATCCTAGAGCTACTGACTACCTTTCTATATTGTTTATGTATGCTTAACATATCTCTTCCTTAGTGACTAATTTTCTCTAGCAATTGGGAAGGGAAAGAGCAGGAACAATTCTTTGCAAAGAAGAGATAAGGTAAGCATAGACAGGCAATGAATAATATAATATATAATATACAGTATTTATATACCGCCTTTCTTGGTCATTGGATTTCTCCTCCGACTTTAATCCAAGGCGGTTTACATGGGCAGGCTTTCTCAACCCCTCTAATGGTTTTTTTTTACAATCATATATAAATGTTCAATCTTTCATGAACTGCATTCCAGATGGTATCCTTTGCAGTCTGGCCTCTCCCTGGTCGTCGCCTCCCACACTCGGCTGACACAGCTGGCAGCTCTTATCTCTCTTCACAGAGGTTTTTATCACAGCTTTTTGTCAGCGGTGTGTCTCGAACTGGCCGTTCACTGATCTTCAGGCTTACGAGGCGGCAACTCTACCAACTGAGCCAGACCACCACAGTAGCTTTTACAATCCCATTCAGTTTTCTATGCCTGCCCTGAAAGAAGCCATCAGCCTTCTGAACAGTCAGAACCTGAATTTCACATGCATGCTTTTCATATATGGAGTGTAATATGGTATGGAGCCAGGCAGTATTGCCTGCTTAACAGCCAAGAAACATATTGAAATAAGGTGTATATATTTAATTCAGCTGAAATCCAAAGAAATAATATTTGGGGGTGGAGTATAAAGATAGGAATTGAAAAGCAATCATACAAGTCCTAGTTCTAAATTTATTTTATTGTTTATAATGTTTATAATTGTGGTGTTCAACAAATAGGACTGACTAGAGAGGGCTTGGGCCTCTCTGGCTGGTGGGCACCAGGGACGGGATCTTCTCAGTGGTGGTGCTGCATTTTGTCACTCCCTTCCCAGAGAGGTTCATCTGGCACGCTCTTTCTCCATGTTTAAACTGATGTTGAAGACTTGCTTGTTCTTTTTGGCCTTTTAAATGTTGTTTCTCTCAGCCTTGTATGAGTTGCAGCCCAATCCTATCCCCTGCCACCAGCACCAATGTAGCTGTGCCATAAAGGTGTGCGCTGTATCCTATGGTGTGGGTGGGCAACCTGAAGGCAAACTGGGGGTAAGTAAAAAATTTTTTTACTTACCTCCAAGTAAGCCCTCAGGCCGCCTATGGGTCTCCTTGGACATACGCCACCCATTTTGGTGGCGTATGTCTGAGAAGGGAAAAGGGGCGGCGAGGTCTGTGAAAGAGGGGATGAGATCCAGTGTGCACCATTGCCACTGGATCCACCCCTCCCGCCTCCTCCCTATTCCCCAGTTCATCCCCCCTCCCCACCCGGGAACACATCCCCCGTTCCTCCCACCACCCGCCCCACCACCAACTCACTGGCACTGGCGGATGGTGGTCTCTCTGCTGGCCTGTGCACATGGCTGCCAACCATTGCTCTGGCAGCCTTCTTGTACTGGCTGGTGGAGCAGCATGAAAGGGGGGGGATAGGATTGGGCTGTTAATTTTATTAGCTGCTCTTACTGTTTTATTGGCTTTTAGGAAATCAAGATGTTTTATTGTTCAGTATTATCTTTGTAACTTTGTATTTTTGTTAAATTTGGTTGTTGTTTTTTAAGCCACCTTGCAATGATGCGGTGAGGAAAGGAGGGACATAAATCTGTATAATTAATATGTGTGTGTGTTCCTTTTTTTACAGCTGGCAAAGTGGAAGTGGCCAAGTGGCTGTTCACCTGGCCCCTGAGTTTCCTCTTATACTTCACAGTGCCCAATTGTAATAAGCCCCGCTGGGAGAAGTGGTTCTTGGTCACCTTTGCTTCCTCCACCCTCTGGATTGCAGGCTTTTCCTACATCATGGTATGGATGGTACGTATTGGTCCTGAGGAATGCCAGAGGGTTTGAGCCCTACTGGATCAGACCGAGGTGGGTCCGTCTAGTCTGGTGTCTTGCTTCCAAGAGTAGTCAGCCAGATGCTTCCAGGAAGCTCACAGACATAACACAAACAGGGCAGGAAGGCAACAACTCTTCCCTAGTTGCCTTCCAGCAAACGTTTTGTTAAATACCAGGTGGGCCCCCATATCCACTGAAACGCTATCCATGGTTTCAGTTATCCACGGATCGTGGGGGACCCCCCCCCCCCAGGCATTTACTTTTTTCCCCAGTAAGCTTCGTTTCTTCCTTAAACAAACAGGAGAAACAGCCTCTGGCTGCTTATTGCAGGCAAGTAGAACGAGACTAAGTCCTAGAGAGGCTCTGCAAGGTTAACAGAAACCAATCCACACATGATATTAAACCTCTCATTAATCGACAGATTTAACAAGAAAGTGGACCAAAAGTGGTTCTTTTACATTTAAAAAAATAGGCTGCTGGGGACCTAACTGGGCCTGGGATTCTGGTACATGCTAATACCTCCCCCTATGCTGTTTTCATGCTGAAAATAATTCCCTCCGCCAAACGTTATGACCTTTTGGGTAGGGTAGGGTTATATGACCAATAGCCCAATCCTGATTGAAGCTTACAGTGGCAGATCTTCCGATCCACCGCCGTAAGTGCCGCTGTGGCATCACAAAAGCCGCAGCACTGTCATGTGCTACAAAGCCACCAGTGCAAATGGCCAGAGGCTCCGTGCATGTGCCAGCAGCATGTGCCAGAAGCGCCATGCATGTGCCTCCGTGCATGTGCCAGAGGCTCCGTGCATGTGCCTTGAGGCTCCTCGGATTTACACTAGCTAAATAGTTGGCATAGGTCTGAGGATGCCCATTGGCGACCAGGTGGCCTACCTGGGGGGTAAGTAAAAAATACCTCTCCCATGCCCCCCCCACCATTGGATGCAGTGTATGTTCCAGCAGTGCAGCTGCATCACATAGGATGGTGGGGGATAGGGTTGGGCCAAATGTCATTTCCCCTAAACAAGTAGTGTTCCATGATTTTTTTAAAAAAACAGGATTGGCTTTTTTTGTAAGTGCTGAATATATGTTTAGTGGGATGAATATGCCAAGCCCTGAGTTGTGTTGTGAGCCTTCCTGAAGTATGGGGGGGGGGGGGGGGAGAGAAACTGGAAATATACTATCAGTACTATTTTGGTGCTAAGTACATACTGTATGTCATAAAAGAAGCAAAGGAGGGGCAAAGCAGAGCTTACCCCACAGCAGGAAAACCTGCAACATCTGCTGTAGATAGGTACAGCTGTACATACCTTAACGAGTTTAAGCATCCTGACAGTTCATTTCATTTTTCTAGGTCACAATCATTGGCTATACTTTGGGTATTCCAGATGTGATCATGGGAATCACATTTCTGGCAGCTGGAACCAGTGTACCGGACTGCATGGCAAGCCTTATTGTAGCAAGACAAGGTAGGTTTTTTGTCTGTTAAAACGTGGATATCCAAGGGCTGATGAAGGCTTTTCAAGGGAAACCATTACTTTTGTTTCAAGATAAAAGAGCAACAAATGCTGTGTGACAGAACTGGCACTCCCAACCATGGGCCTGTTCAGATGCGACTGAGCAGCCAGGATTCTACTCAGGCTAAAACTGGAAATGGGCTCCAGGCTCATAGGATCCCACCTGTCCTCTTCCTCTGCCTCTTTCCTGCTTTTTCTTGCCATGGGGATAGAAGTTTATGAATGAATTGAGTGATCCTACATTTATGGAACATGAGATCTCTTTGACTCTGCAAGATGAAACCTGCTGAGTTTGCACAATTGCACATACGTACTGTATATACCTATTTACATAGTAAGCAGACTGCGAAGAGTTCCAAAAAGATCTCTCCAAATTGAGAAGATGAGCAACCAAAGGTTCAGTATTAAGTTCAATATGTGCAAATGATGCACGTGCTGAGGCAAAGCATCCTGAATTTACATATTCACTTTTAAGGTCCAAACTGACAGTAAATAAACAGGAAAAGATCTTGAGGACATTATGAATACCGCTGTGCAGTACTTATCACGCTCCCCCCCACTACACTATTGGTTGGAACACCTTTTTAGTCAAAATGGCATAGCGGGAAGACTAAGGGGAAACACGATGGAGTTTTATAAAATTATGCATAGTGTGGAAAAATGGAGGAGAATGTTTTGTCTGTCTCTCAGAACACTAGACTTCAGAGTCACTCAGTTAAGTTAATTGGCATTTAATCAGAACAAACAAAAACAAGTACTTTTTCATGCATTACAGTCCAATCCTAACAACCCCCCCTGCCTCCGCCACCGATGCAGCCTCGCCACCAGCAGCCATTTTATGATAGTGGAATGCTCTTCCGCTATTATAAAAATCCCCATGAGTCGGCCCAATCCTAGTTAGGATTGGGCCATTAGATAAATAATTTATGGCAGGGTTTCTCAACCTGTGGTACACGTACCCCTAGGGGTACATGGACCGCAGGTTGGGGGTACGTGAGATGCTGCCCGTTATCAGCTGCTGTGATCAGCAGCTGATAACGGGGAGCGGAACCACTTTTCCCTGGTCACGGCACGAGCGAGAGAACCTGCTCGTGCCACAACCAGGGAAAAAACGGTAACAGCCCTCCCGCGTACCCCCCTCAAATGTGATTTTTTTTTTCCCGGTCTGCAGCGCGGCAGGCCCTCCCATCCACGCTGCAAGCCGGAGGGAAAGGCTACAGCCCTGCTGAATCAGGGAGAACCCGGCCGTGCCGCAACCCGGGAAAAATGGCTAAATTGTCCCCCGAAGCTCTCCCTACCTCTTCTCATGGCTGCCGCCATGTTGGATCTCCCAAAATCTTGCGAGATCCAAGATCGTGGCTCCTAAGTTTCACGAGATTTCGGGAGATCCAACATGGCGGCAGCCATGAGAAGAGGTAGGGAGAGCTTCGGGGGACAATTTAGCCATTTTTCCAATCTGCGGCACGGCCAAGCAGATTCTCCCGCTCGCGCCGCAGGCCGGCGTGAAAGGCTACAGCCTTCCTGATTCAGCAGGGCTGTAGCCTTTTCCTCCGGCTTGCAGCGTGAGCAGGAGAACCTGCTCGGCCGCACCGCAGGCCGGAAAAAAAACACTTTTGGGGAGGGGGTATGCGGGACTTTGGTGGGTCCAGGGGTATGCCAACCTTTGGGGGCCCGCATAGGGGGGTTGAGAACTCCTGATTTGTGGAATTCACTGCTGCATAGATGGGGTGATGGGCAGTAGCCTAGATGGTTTTTAACAGGATTAGACCATGTATAGTGGATAGACTATCACCCCTGGTGAGATTTTAACAATCTGCAGCACAAGCCTAGCAGTCTTCTACTAAAATAAAATTGTGGCTGTTTAAACTTTTGACTCCATCCTGCAAATTAGACCACTGTGGGCTGCTTTGCTGTGGATTGTCCCCAATACTTGTGTGCATGGAGAGACATGATTGTGGCCATCAAGAATATTATGTGGATAACTGCTCAACCCAGTGGTGTCATCAGCAGTGGGGGCCTTGGGGCGGGGATCGGGCCCCAGGCAGCAGGCGGGCAGTGGTGCAACAGCGGCCGGTGGCAGCGCGGATCGTCCCGTTTGCCGGGGCGAGTGAAGAGAGCCATCGGCGTGTTTGGCCCACCCGCCCGGCACCTCTGAGTGAGCGATAACAGCTGCTGCCGTTACGTCACTTCCGGTGCGGGGGGGCAGTCATAGGAACGCTACTGGCTCAAACTGAATTAGTGTTCTGGATTTGCTCAGATTTTGTTCTGAATTAGTGACTGTCATCGGCCAGAAAAGTGGAGGGGGGGATGGGGCCATCAGCATAAAAGGGAGGAATCAAAACTTTACCAAGACAAAAGCAGTTGCAACTCAGGCGAGAACAATCTTGCTTATAACCATGGGTCCTACTCTGTAATAATTCTGATATATCATGATTCCTTGTTTTTGCAGGCATGGGTGACATGGCTGTGTCGAACTCCATTGGAAGCAATGTTTTTGACATTCTTATTGGCCTTGGCCTTCCATGGTCTCTACAGACTCTAGCAGTACAATATGGCTCCTATGTAAGTTCTAACATTAGCTGAACTTCTCCTTTCTTAGACATACAGGTTTCCTTTTAGTCCCTCTTTATGTTTACTATCAGGTACAAATTTCTTCACTTGCTTTTGAATGATGTACATGGACAGATTCCCAGGATATTACGGTTTGTTTTCTGTGAATATACTTTAAACCAGCGGTCCTCAAACTGGTGGATCACGACCCACCACGAGGACCGGATGCAGTCACTACCCCTTTAAGGGGGGGTGGCGACGTCCCGCTGCCGCTGGGACAAAAAGGTTTTTTTTTACTTACCGACCCTCATGCCAGCCCTCCAGAGGGTGGGGGGTGCAGCCCCCTCTGAGGCTCCCTGTGCTTCAGATCGGCTCCCTGAAGCGATTGAGACCCACTTCCACTGTCGGTCCATCCCCGCAAACACAACTTCCCCTACTTGTGGGAAGAACTTTGAGAAATGCTACTTTAGACCTACCTGTGAGCAATGTTCCCTCTAATTGTTGAGGGAAGTGCATGGAGCCCTACTGTGGCAGCTTGGGGGGTGGCTCCAGAGCACTCGGCGATCACATCATTGCCAGGCCCTGGAGCGCCAAGAGGGAAGCTGCCTGGGCCTTCTATTCCAGCTGTGCGGCCGTGTGGCCACACAGCTTACAGGGAAAGCTGCCTGTGAATGTATTTAAACAGAGAAAATAATTCTTATTTATTTACAGACTGCTCTCAAAGTTCTCCCCACAAGTAGGGGATACTTGGTGATATAAGTCTGGAAGGGATTGCAAACACTTTAGATTAAGATAAACTAACAATTCTGGTGGTCTCATTACATTGGAAAATAGCAATAAGTAATAGCAATAACTACAAATTCACAAGTTCAAATGTAAAGTTTTGTACATAAGGGGAAGAAAAAAAAATCCAATGCAAGTGGAGATAGCTTTCTAGAAGAAAATATCCCAACGAAGGGTTTAGCAATTCAGTGAATAAAATAACTAACCAAGCAGGAATACAAAATGACTGTGCTTCTATGGAACAAAAGGCCAATGCCAATTAGGTTGCATTAATAGAAGCATTGGCCCTGATCCAACTGTATGCCCTACACAGCAACCTGGGCTGCACATGCATAGCTGAAATCAAAAGTTTGGGGTGAAGAGGAGTAAAGGGATTGCATTCAAACCACTGCTTTCTGATTAGATCAGGGTTACGAGAGATAAGCTGACTGAAGCTACATCCATTCAGTGCAAGCTGATGGGTTTTGCCTGGTGCAGTTCCTGCAACACCCATTTGCATGTGCAGTTGCCTGTTTCTACATGCATAGACCCCTAGCTGGATGAGGGTCATTGTGTTCAGGACTTGGGAAATAATTGCGCTCCTCTGTTTTCTGTTCCGAGCATTATATATACCAAGGGTGGCCAAACTTGATTAATGCAAGAGCCACATACGATAAACTTCAGATGTTTGAGAGCCGCAATATTTAAGAAGCATTTAAATTCTTAAATATATTTACTCACCATGAACATTAAACTTATGTTTTAATCCAGTGGACTCTCAGTTTATACCTGGTCAATCATTATAAAGCTTGAAAAATTCTTATATATTAATTGTGATGTAATATTGAATAAGGAACTCAGCCAACATATGTCCAATAGCCACACATTATACATCAAAGAGCCGCATGTGGCTCAGGAGCCACAGTTTGGCCACAATTATTTATTTATTTTATTTAAAGAATTTATATATCACAACTGACATATACAGTGATACTCACAGTTGTAATATGTTAGAGAAGAAGCACAAGTAAAAGTCAAAGATCCAGAGGACAGCTTCTAAGAAAGTAAAAGATCCAGAGGACAGCTTCTAAGCAGTGATGTAGACTTGAGTCTATTGACTCGGACTCAAGTCGGACTCAAGTCACGTCAGTGACTTGACTCGGACTTGACTCAGTGATTGTAAAAGACTTGAAAGACTCGACTCGAGACTTTATTGCCTTTTACGATAAGTCGAATTTTATTCAGGTTTAAACCCATATTCCCTATTAAATAGATAGGGACTTGCAACTCGCAACTAAAGACTCGGGACTTGGGGACAAAGACTTGGGACTTGACTTGAGACTTGGGCCCAGAGACTTGGGATTTGACTCAAGACTTGGAGTCAGAGACTTGATCCACATCCCTGCTTCTAAGGCAGGCAGGCTGGATATGCTTACCCCAAAGAAAATAAGGTTATTGACTCTGTGTGCATGTGTGCACAAGTTTTTTTCAAATATTTTCAAGTATAAAAAAGGATAGTTTACTCCCTTCCTAGATAAAAAGGGATGGTTTTCATGGTAGTATCCTGGAACATCTATTTATATACTCAGCTAAATGTTTGCCTCAGAGTATGTTTATTTAACTCACCTTTCATCAAAATTGTTCAGGGCAGCATACATTCCCCATCATTTTATCCTCACAACAGCCCTGTGAGGGAGCTTAGGCTGAGTCACTGGCCCAAGATCAACCAATCAGCTTCATCACTTAGTACATAAGAACATAAGAACATAAGAAGAGCCCTGCTGGATCAGACCAAAAGCCCATCTAGTCCAGCTTCCTGTATCACACAGTGGCCCCACCAGATGCCTCAGGGAGCACAAGACAACAAGATAACCTGTTTCCTGCTGCCACTCCCCTGCACCTGGCACAGAGAAAACCCACTTCTAAAACCAGGAGGTTGCTTATGGCTTGTAACCTGTGATGGTCTTTTCCTCCATGAATCTGTCCAAACCCCTTTTAAAGGCATCTAGGCCAGGTGCCATCACCACATCCTGTGGCAAGGAGTTCCACAGATGAATTACACGCTGGGTAATTTGAACCAGTAGTAGGGATTTGAACCTGGATCTTCCTGCTCTAAATTCAACGCTCTCGCCATATGCCACATGGTCTCACTCTTTGCAGCAATACTGTGTCATTCTTGCGATATTGTAGCAGTTGGTATAGCTAAACATGTATTTGTGGGCACAGAAAGAATCCAGATTCGCCTGTTGCATCAATCAGAGGGAGAAAATTCCTTACTAAAAGCACAGTTCAGCAGTGAAACTTGCTGATGTGTGGGAGGAATCTCCTTTCTGCAAAACATTCCAGAAAAGTCTAGAAAGCACCAATCAGGACGATCTCATTTAGGATTAATTAGACATCATTAGACATTGAATGACACTTATGACTCAGAAACCATTTCAGTGTTAATTAGTTGTCTGGAATGAATTAATGCCAGGTGGATATAATTGAACGCTTTTGGTATGTTCAGCAGAGAGGCTGGATTTGATAGCAAAGCCTCTAAATATATAATGCTGAGAAACATAAATCACTAAAACCACAAAATGTGCTCTGTCTGTTCACCATTTAAAACCTGTGAGCAACCTTTGAGTGCTTGTTGGTAATTGTGTGAAACTACCTGACCTCAGAAAGTAAAAATAAAATAAAATGACTGGATAGAGTAGTTAACAACAATGCAGTATACTGTATGTTGGGTAGGGGTGCTGTGCCTCATACCACCACACCTCTCAAGGGATGCTTAGAGTCTCCTTTCAGACTGCTCCAACCACTTGCCCAAAGCCTCAGAAGGAGGGACGGTAGTTGTTTGTCATCTATGCTGCTGCTCCTCCTCCTTCCCCCTCCATAGAACTTTCCAGGCTATATCCATTTCCAGTTCTATCCCCAACCTTTACGTTTGCAAGCAGGTCTTCGCTCCTGAGCAGTCTATAGCAGTGGCTCCCAAACCTTTTAGCACTGGGACCCGCTTTTCAAAATGATACTCTGTTGGGACCCACCTAGCTTTACAAGACTTAAAAAAAAAGGTGAACTAGAAAGAAATAATATATTTATTTACAAGTAATATTTTATTTATTTATTTGCAAAAAAACCTCGATCCATTTCTCGTATTGAGGCAGCCCTAATGAATAGCCTCAAAGCTTGAGGGTTTTAGTTATGTGACCCAGCCTTCACCTGCCTGTCATTGACAGACTTGGGGAAAAAAAACACCAGAAAAAAGACACTCTGCATTTATCTCCCTATATTTACACAAGCTTGCAAACTGCAGGAGCTCAGCTCTTTGCAGGGCAATTAGCAGCTATCTGATTTTTGAATAGCCTCAGGGCTTGTGGTAATTACCGTACTTATCTGATCTTTCCATCACCCGGACCCACCAGAAATCAGGTCGCGACCCACCAAGTGGGTCGCACAGTTTGAGAAACACAGGTCTATAGCTTTTGCTCCTGAGTGGGGAAGTGTTCTGCCCCCCTCCTCCCAGGTTGGCTTCTGGAAAGACAACTACCTGTCACCTCCACAGAGAGCTGCCACTTTTTCTACAATTTGCTGTTTGACTCCACCCTGCCTCCTTTGCTCTTTTCCCTTGGTATGGACTCCATTTCTGTGTCTGGGAGCCTCAGTGTGATGGGGCAACCCTCCCCCCCCCCACCACTTCCCCATCAATACAGTAATTCCTAAACTATGTGCCAGGACAGACATTATTGTGCTATGAGAATTCAATAATTCTTTGAATACAAAGCTCCTCTTCAACAGCAGGTGACTGCCTCTGACAATTCACACATTGCATGACTGATGCCTGTGTGTTCTTTTTTTAAAAGATAATCAGCAGCCACATGGGGCCCTGATCTGAACTGGAACTGTGGGGTGGGGGCTTTAACCTTTTGTCCTTGCCAAATCCCAATCTGGGTCAGGGCCGGGTACTCTATGGTCGCTATTTACTCCAGGAGAGAAGTTCCCATTGACATCAATGGGAGTTTCATTTCTGGGCCAAACAGCATCCGCCAGGGATGGGACAGGTGCAGTTAAATGTGACACAGGTCTATCCAGAAAGTAAATGTACTCAAGAAAGAAGGTGAGGGAGCCAAGTCCTACATGGCGGCAGCTGTTCACTGTCTCCAGTTCTCTCTGTAGACCAGAGTTTGTCATGAATGGATAGGCTACAAAACTGCTGTTTCCAACTGCCCACCTCTGTATAGGATTTTAATGTGTTGTTGAATCAGGCACAGCATCCATAGTATATGCCAGCAAAAGTGAATAGAATTATAATCATATGGGGAGGAGAAATGAACGCTCTTACGCACATGGAACCAGCAGCAAAATTGCTTTGGACTCTGGCAGAAGTTCCCCACTGTATCCTCAGGCGCGTGCCACAGTAGAGGTGGAGAGACAAGAGTACTTGTCATTGTCCCTGTTGTTATTCCACTGACCTCATTCTATGTAAGTCGGACACCAGGCGAGGTTGGATGAGCTACAAGGATCCTGAAATGTGCAAATATAAGGTGGTTTTGCTTTAGCACATGGAAGATTCCTCTTAGGCCAGGGGTGTCAAACATAAGGTCCACGGGCGGGATATGGCCTGCAGAGCTCTTTATCTAGCCCATGTGATAATTGGGCTCTGCCAGCACTGCCCTTTCAGCAGTGCCGCTGAGGCTGTGGGCAGGAGAGACGGAAGGAGGCCTCAGAAGGCACGAAACAGAGGAAAGGGCAGACCAAGAGGGGTGAGAGAGGGAGACACTGCCGAGGAACTGAGGGAGCCCAATTATTGTGCAAGCCGCCCTTTCAGCAGCGCCGCTTCTGCTGAGGTGTCATTTCACTGAGCACCTCTCAGCTACTGAGCTGTGAAGTGATGCCTTGGCAGAGGTGGTGCGGCTGAAAGGGCAGCTCATGTGATAATTGGGCTCTCCCATCTCTTGAAAATATGACCAAGATTTGCATATTTGCAACTGAGTTCCTATGTGAGAACAAAGTGCTTATTTCTGACCATCATCTGGTTGATGATGTCACTTCTGGCCCTCAGCAGGTGCCATGAATTCTGTTTGACCCACTGTATGAACCGAGTTTGACACCACTGTCTTAAGCCGTGTTCATTCACTCAGCAGACTGGCACCACTCTTGCAGTGGTGGAGGAGTGAGCAAGCCCCCCTCCACATCACCACATACATGCATGAGCTCCACACAGAGGCCCCTGTATATGCAACTGTCCTTCCTTAAAAACAAGATTGTCCAATCAGATGTTCTTATAGAGCACCTGCATCATAGTGTTGGGGGGGGGGGTATGCTCATTCCTGTGCCATGTGAAGAGTGCCCAGTAGATGAACAAGCCAGGTCTTGCCATTCTGATGATCTCTGGAATCTCCCATTCTTGTAATTGTTCTCCCTGGGAGGCACAGTCAGAAACAAGGCTGTTAGCAGCTGATTGACGTGTGCTATTTACTTACAAGACAACCTGCGCTGCTGTGTGCAGCCTGCCTGGCCATATCCCTCTGATCTGTCAGAAGTGTCCAGAAGGAGAAGATAAGTGGTGGTGACCCGCTTGCAATCTGGGCAATGGAGTGTATTGTGACCAACAGGGGGAGCTACTAACATTACTATTTTATCCCTGTTTTCCATGAACTAGTCTTTCTGTGCAGATTCCTAGTTCCTCACTAATTTTTCAACTGTAATTTGAACTGCCTTGTTTTATTTTGCCCCAGTCTGCAACCTGGAACAACTGAGGCATGCCAAGTACACCTTATGGACACCTGAACCCAAGGCAATTGTCTCCTTATTTGTCAGTTACATTGGAGGTGTATAGTATTTGCTTTGCCAGCCAAAACTTATGCCCAGTGAAAATCTGGTCCCTGTTCCAGGAAATACAGCTGTGATGTCTATTGCAGGCAATCAAGCTTCCTGACAAAGTGCATTCCAGAGCTATAAAACATGGTTGCCAACTGTCTCTAGGAATTTTTGCCCAGTATTTTCCTTGAGGAAATTAGCCATTTTTGTTTAGACAGACGGCTTTCAGATCTGACATCCAGGAAGAGTTCAAAGGATCAGAGTTAGCCCAAGATTGATTGCTGTTCTAGGCGAATGGACATGTTGCGCATGCACATGCTTACACAGAGCATTTTATTGTCTGAATATCTCTCCAGTGTTTGTGTGTGTTGCAGTGGCAGAAGCGGTCAATGTTTTATCTGTTTTGCATCTGCGTATTCTAGCTCTTCCACAAGTTTGCTGTTTTTTTCAACCCAGCTGCAAAATGAGTGGAAATCTGTAGCTGATGCAATGTGGAGTATTATTTACTGAACTGGCAACTGAGAACATGACTTCAATGCAGAAAATTCTGATTTGAATTGCTTATTAGATTGAGGAAACTTTACCAAGGAGAAAAAAACCCAGCTGTTGAGCAAACAAGAGACACATTGTTAATGGTGCATGAACTTTTCTCCTCGGAGTTATTTCATGGTGACGGCCAAATGCTTTTTCTCTCCTCTCTCTGTACATCTGTCAGCCCAGCTGAGCAACCAAGATCTGGAAGTTATCCCATCACCTTTGGAAGAAGAACAGTGCTCTGCTAGTTCTGCTGTGAGCCCCCAGAGCAAATGGCAGCTTGCCATGAAAAATATTCTTGTACTCAAAGCACAACAAAAGCGAGCCAACTGATATTAGATGATGTCCTTATAAAAATGTCTCTGACGAACTATTGTGTTTCATTTAAATTGACTTGCTAAATATATAACTCTGGCAGGAATCTAGCAAACATCATTCAGTGTAGGACTGATTAAGGCTGGAGACAGACAGTAATTTCTCATAAGGTTGAAAGTGGTTAGGGAGCAGACTTCACTTCTCATGGTGCACCGCAGATATTTCTTTTGACCTACTGTTGCCTCTAGCCAAATGGGTTTGGCGGGTTTTTAAAACAATACAAAAGAAAAACTTGCCAAACCTGTTTACCAGACAAGAAGTGGAATGAAGTTACACACCCTGAGCAATGGTCCTTCTTTCAACCCACCTTCAACTCTTTGAGGGGGGGAAACCATTTTCCAGGCTAAATGGACCACTTCAGCCTCCTTTTTTTAAATAAGTGCACATTATGAAACCCCTCCTTACCCCCGTTACTAATTTCTTTAGCTCTTAGCTTGAATGGAACCAGACCAAGAAAAAAACACAGATCTGTTGCTATTAACGAGGAATGGATGTCAGTTATGGGTTCAAAAGCCATGATGTTCAAACCATTTTTATTGATTAAAACACGGTTCAGAAAAAAAAGTATTTTAAGGCAATAAAATGATGTTAAAAGTTCATAATAATAACTACGTTTCGTTCGGAGTTTCTCGAACTTCTTCAGGCAATCTGGCAGTTGGCTCCACAGATGTTAACAGAGCCTCAAAGTGCTAGGTTTAAAATAGCCGTGCGCCCGCAGATCAGCTGGAGTCAGTGATCAGCTGGAGTCAATCAGATCAACTGGAGTCAATCAGCAGATCTGCAGGCACACAGCTATTTTAAACCTAGCACTTTGAGGCTCTGATATTAACATCTGTGGAGCCAACTGCCAGATTGCCTGAAGAAGTTCGGGAAACTTCTATTATTAGAAGCTATTATTATGAACTTTTAACATCATTATTGCCTTAAAATACGTTCTTTTTCTGAACTGTGTTTTAATCAATAAAAATAGTTTGAACATCATGGCTTTTGAACCCGTAACTGACATCCATTCCTCGTTAATCGTTGCTGGCCATGAAAATCTCAGATCTTATTAGATTTGTTACTTATGTTAATGAGATGCACAGGTGGAGAGGACTCCTGTACAACCTTAGTGGTTGTGCAGAAATTTTAGGAGCTGCACTTTTCCCACTCCAGCATGGTCAGCTGCACTTGCCCCAAATCCCACCTTTTCAAAAAAAAACAATTAGAGTACAAGAGACCCTCCACACATGTGGGTGACAGTATTCTACCGTTGTCATCATGGTGTCTGAATGCTACCCAAAAGTTGGTGTAGCATAATTGCTAGGTGACTTATCTACGAATTAGGAAGTCCCCAGTTCAAATCTTCTTTCTGCCACTAGGTGGTTTTCAGCAAGCCGCTGTTCTCTCAAGGTTAGTCTACCATCTGCAGTATGGGAGAAATAATACTGACCTACCTTGCAGGACTGTTGCAAGGACTGCAATAAGATCATGTATGTGAATCACTTTGAACACTTTTGGGTTGTGAACCCCTTGGGCACAGCTTCCAGAAGGGTAGCTGTGTTAGCATGTTGCAGCAGAAGTAACAAAGAGTCTTGTCATGTGTTAAAGGTTAAGCAGTTGGTTAGACCAGCGGTTCTAGGAGAGCCAGAAGCTGTCCCCTGCCACCTTAAGGGGCGGGGACAGCGTAACAGCAGCGACGGCACTCCCGGGGATCGCACCGCCACTGGGGGAAAATGTACCTTTTTTTACTTACCGGGGGTCCTGGCAGCCTTCCGGAGGGTGCGAGGACGCCTGTGCCCCCCTCTGCGGGCCTCCCCGCGCTATAGATCACTGCTCTGATGCATTTGCACCCACTTCTGGTTTTGCGTTGGTCACCGTGAAAGTCATGACATGGAAAGTATTTCTTGCTGCCTCAGTGCGATTACTGTAACTTGTGTTCCAGCTCCATGAGGGGCATAAGAAAAGCATTTGATAGATTCTTAAAGGATAAATCGTTTGATGGCTGTTAATAACTAAATGGAGCCTCCAAGTTATCATCATCATCATCATCATCGGATTTCTCGTTTGACTTTAATTCAAGGCGGTTTACAATAGGCAGGCAATTCTAAACCAAACAGTTTTTACAATACAATAAATGTCCTAATCTTTCGTAGGACACTTCTTTCCAGGTGTTTCCTTTCACGGTCTGGCCTGTCTCTGGCATTCCCCTCACATGTGTTGACTGACAGGCAACTCCCCCTCACACAGTGCCAGCTGCAGCTTCCTCTCTCTCACAGAGGGATTTTTGCAGCTTTGTTAGCGGCGTCGGAGTTTCGAACTGCCGTCTTTGGCCTTGATCTTCAGGCATGTAAGGCTGCAGTTCTCCCGACTGAGCCAGACCTCCTGCAGGATTAAGAGGAAGGCGCAGTGGGTTAAACCACTGAACCATGAGCTGTCGATCGAAAGGTCGGCAGTTCGAATCCGTGCGACGGCTCCTGCCAACCTAGCAGTTCGAAAGCAAGAAATTGCAAGTAGATTAATAGGTACCGCGTCAGCGGGACGGTAACAGCGTTCCATGCGCCTCGTTGTTGAGTCATGCCGGCTACATGACCATGGAAATGTCTTCGGACAGCGCTGGCTCTTCGGCTTTGAAACGGAGATGAGCACTGCTCCCTAGAGTCGGACACAACTGGACTTAATTGTCAAGGGATACCTTTACCTTTACTATACCTCTGAATACCAGATTATGCATACAAACAGGGGGAGCCATCACCTTCATGATCTTCCTGTGAAAGTCTCAAGGGCATCTTACTGACCAATGCTGGAAACAATGCATGAGAAGATGGACCTTGGTCTAATTCAGCAAATCAGTTGTTATTTTAACATAACCACACAGGCAGAATGAACTTCTAGGCTCGTATAAATGGCCACTGTTTATTTTATTCTGTGACCTATGCCAACAGACTGTTGTTTTGTTTGGGAATACAGTTTCCAACATGTTGAGTAGAAAAACAGGTTTGCCTTTTGGGTTCTCCTCTATTATCTGGAACAGCCCATTACAGAGAAATATATCATTTCCTGTTTCTTATTTGTTTTGTGCAGGTTTAATGTAGGTTTAATATAGCAGGAGAAAACACACAGACAGACAGACAGACAGACAGACACACACACACACACACACACACACACGACTGGGTAGCAACTATGCTGTGAATATTCTCTTTGATCAAAAAACTGGTAGGTTATGGCATTGTCTCATGTATATCTTTAAGACTATAGCTTTCTACTGTGTAGAGGTTTCAGCTGCAGTTCATTACATAGAAGGTGTGTGATGGAATTCTTAAACTATTTGCATTCACTTTTCAGATTCAATTGAACAGCCGGGGACTTATCTATTCTGTGGGCTTGCTGCTGGCATCTGTCTTTGTCACTGTAAGTATATCATCTTCTTATTCTTAACTTTTAAGATCATGTCAAATGGTGAAATCAAATGTCCCCAGATCATGCTTTGGCTCATATAAAAGTTGGGACAGTTGCACAGTGAAAACAGTACACTATAATAAATGTACTGGGAGATTTGCGTTTATTGAAGACTTCCATTGCTCGGATAGTTTGCTTGGGCCAACTTGTGGCTATAAGAAAATGAAGTGACGGAACATTTATGTGAGGGGGTTTGTCAAGAGAAGGCTTCAGCTTGGCCCCTTAGATCAGCTTGGGCCAGCTCTACCTCTTTGTTCCTATGCAATCTTTTTTATGTGCTTATAGGCAAATGTTTCTTTTTGTTTATTTGTAGGTGTTTGGTATTCACATGAACAAATGGAAGCTGGATAAGAAGCTGGGGGTTGTGTGCCTTTCTCTTTATGGCATCTTCTTGTGCTTCTCCATCATGACAGAATTCAACGTCTTCACTTTTGTGAATTTACCTATGTGCAGAGATCACTGATCATGTGGGCAGACTGCTGAGAGGCAACCTCCTTCATAACCTGTGCAATATGAAACATGGTCGGCATCTCCAAACTGTGGGTGGTGTCCCATGAAGGCCATGAAGTACACCCTCCTCACTGTTCATCGAGACATTGGTTTAGTCTCTCTCTAAGCCACCCCTTCACACATACAGACACACACCTGGAAACCTCCTACCTTGATGTGAAGATTTACAAACTCAGATATTCTGAACAGTGACTTGCAGTCCAAGTGAGTTAGCTTCTACCTGGCACTGAGCCAGAGAAACTGAACTGCTACAGTTTCTTCTTTTTTTTTAACTTATTTGATGGAAGACTAATCTAATTTATGAATTGAGACTATTGCTAGGATACAAAGAAGAGGGTACTTTGTGTTGGGTGCTTTTGGAGGAAAATGGAAGGAATCTATTTTATCATTTTTCCCAAACAAGCTTTCCTGCAGCTTCCTTCTGAGTGCTTGGTTTCATTGGATGATCCAAAAGTCACAAATGGCGCTGTGGAAGCTGAGTTCAAGGTACTTGTTATCGGAGTGGATCTTGTACTTGTGAAAAGAAAATATGGAAGTAATACAAAATGGCTTCCTTACCAGAAGTGAGGTATCACTCAGAGGGGTTTGAAAGGAACCCTAACTGAATGCGGACTATAAACACTGCTGCCATTTTATTCTTAATGTCAGAATTCGATTGCTAACTTGTTTGCTGTATTTCCAAGCAATAGTTTTAGGCCTACCAGCCCTGGAAGGCTAATGAGGTGGAGCCCTGGTTTTTAACTTTCAGTAATTTGACATGTGAGGTCAGAAGCAAAGCCTGGACTGACCTGTTGTGGTTTCTCAATATCAGTAAGTCTCCACAGCACTTTTAGTTTGAAAAGTGCTTTACAACTCTTACCTTTTTTTGCCCTGACAACAGTCTTGTGAGGTAAGTCGCTAGTATTCTCATGTTTCCAATGGGGAACTGAGGCTGAAAGAGAACAGTGTGTCAAAGGCCAGTGAGTGAGTCCAGGGCTGAGCTAAGTTTGGAACCAAAGTGGTCCGGGTCCAAGTCAGAACTCAGTCTGCCGGACCAGACTGGCTCTGGATGTGTTGGGGGTTGGGAAGGGGGGATAGGGAGTGTGGAATTACCTTATTCATTGAGAGAGGAACATAAGCACATGGCACAAGTTTTTTAAAAAATTAGTTGTCGACACTGGTTTCTGAAAGGCATATTTTGCACAGAGTTTATTGCTGATGTTATCATTTGCCGCTCTGCAAAGGATACACTGGACCTGGTTAGAGTTTGTTTTCTCCCTTACAGAGAACTGTGTACTGGCACAATCTACCAAGATGGGGCCCTAAAGTCACATTTCAGCAACCCTTCCCAGTGGATTGTGTCCTCTCCCTGATTCAAAATTGCTTAGACGTTTTCCCATATCCTCCTGGAGGAGGGCGGGAAATGGCACTCTGAAAATGCAGAGTGTTACTGCGGTGGTTGTAAAAGATTTGCCATTCAGTGTTTCATTGGCCCTGCGGTCTTTGGTGTGGTTTGCTCTGTTCACACTGCAAATGCATTATGTCTCAGGAGAAACATCCATCACCACCACACTTTCATAGTTATCAGAACTGCGAGTTCCTGATTGTAACAGTTACATTGGGCACTGGGCATTTCTGCTTTACTTGGGATGTACGTTTTGTTCTGAAATGTAATAAGGAGTTTCCTTCTAGGTAATGTTTGAGATATTTTTTTCTCTGTGTTACCAACAAAAGCCATTTTTAGTAGAGAGGCACAAGTCTGGAGTGCTGGGGATAAAAGCAAATTTCGGAGTTACAATCTACCCACTGGTTTGCACTTTTACACTTGATTATTTTAAAATGAATTTTCTTTGGATAAATAGTGTGAAATAAAAATTTCCAATCTGTGATCTCCCTTCATCACAGCACCTTGCTTTTGCTTATGATGTCCACAATGAGCCCTTGATAGTTGCTGGAGTTTTTCCTGTTATCAGCCACATTTTTGGCCAACCTGGTGGACTACATGTATTAACACATGAACATCATTCAGTAGTTCGTTCTCTCTCTCTCTCTCTCTCTCTCTCTCTCTCTCACACACACACACACACACACACACACACACACACACACACACACAGGGCCTCTGAGAGGAATTTTATCAGGGGGCATGAAGTTTCTCTTGGGATCCTACCCAAAGGGGAGGGGCCAAAATAGGGCAAGGGAGGGCAGCAATGGCTGGAAAAGTCTCTGGAGCCCAGGTCTACCAGGCTTCCTAATGAGGCACCCATGTCTACCCACCCAGTAGACCTGGCCTTCCGGTTGGCCCAGCCACTGTCTTTCACTCTCCATGAGGCTAGCTGAGATCCCAGGAAATTTCTGGGGCCCCTTCTTTGGCTCCTGGGCCCCCTTTTTGACCCTGGGCCTGGGTACAATTTACCCCCTTTACCCCCCTTTACCCCCCTCTCATGGGTCCTACACACACACACACACACACACACACACACACACACACACACACACCGTGTTTGCATTTCTGTGTCAAACAACTGCAACAACATTTTCTATAATAACATGGTCTATATTATTCTTGTACTAGCTTGTTATGAGTAATATTCAGATGTATCTATCAGGAGATTATCCCAATGTCCTAAAGAGTGGTTTTTGAATGTTCTCCTTTCAGGGAACTTTTTTCACATCAGTTTGCCTATCGATGAACCCCTAAGCATCTGCCATGGAACTTGAATAGGCTGCAGAGGATTCTGGGACATGTTTTAGAGTATACATATGGTTCATACTAGAAGCTAGCTAGGCCTTTTAGACTTCAAGGGAGAGTGCACCCTAGAACACACACCCAACCCTCCCTTGCAGCTGTGGGTTTCAGGGGACGATCTGTAATGGTGAAGGCCAGTCCAGATATAATGCTGAACTATGTTTTAGACTAGGAGATCATGTCTCAGCTAGCTGTGAGCTTGCATGCTTCTCTCCGTCCTTTGTGTGCAGGAGGTGGCAATTGAAAGCTTTTGCTTTCATTTTTTTAAAACAATCTGCGGTTCCCCTGGTTTGTTTCACAGTTCCTCACAGTTTGATTCAGGTTTGGTTTCACTAGCCTTGATTAGAACAAATTGCATTTCCCTAAGTTCGGTCATTACAGGGAACTGCGGTTTGTTGCTTTGGACATCTCAAAAGCGTTGCTTTTGACATCTCTGTCATACCTTCTTAGTGGTGTTTTTCATTAAATCAGTAATAGTGGCCATTCAATATACTTCCTTTACTCAAATTAGTTTAGCCTGCAGAAATATATTTACAGGTGTGTGTTTTTCCAAAGTCTCTCAGTTCTTCCTTGATTGCACAATAGATTATATTTGGAAAACCAGTTCACATCTAGACCTGTCAAATCAGGACCTTTTTCAAGTATTTGTAGGGAAGCTCCAATGGAGCCAGTTGGATCTATTTCTATGAAATAGCCTTTGTCTACCCCATAGTACAACACTGCATTAACTGCGTTGAATTGACCTTTCATTTTGGAGGGAATCAAACGTTTTAGGAGTTCTGCTGCACTGAAATGTTGGTTTACAGCACTGCATATCCATTACAAAAGCCAGTCACAAGAGCAAGTCAATTTGATTTAACCTGGGATGTTGAGAAATGTGGATCCATGTGACCATGCCTGAATTCAGACCAGTAATGTGTATTCTCCAACCCAAGGTCTCTGAGATCAGAAGCTGAGTTTGAGCCTGAAGGGCAACAGGCAGAGAGGATTCTGTTCTGTAAACCAGGCACAAACAAGAAGCCAGGCTCTTAGGGTCAAACTAGACATGTTCCGCAATATGTGACTTCAGCTTCCAGTTTAGGTTTTTGTTTTGTTTTTAAGAAATAATGCTTGGAGGGGGAAAACATGGCAAAGCCACCAGCGGGAGCTCTTTAGTACTTTGCCTACTGTAGTTCTAATCTGATCACAGCTACTCCCACCATTTCATTGGGAAAAAGCTTCCATAGGCTTTCAATTGAAGCTTTTCTTTCATTAACATGGCTGAAGTACATTGTGACAGCGGAACACACTTCCGCAGTTACAAAATGGCCGACAGTACACAGAGTGCTCCATCGGCACCAATTCCTGCCGCGCCCGCTGGAGCAAGTAAAGCGATGGAGGGATGGGGTTGGCAGGGAGGGAGAAAAACTGGTTGGGGAGGGGGGAGGAACAGGTGGTGGTGGGAAGGCTGCGGGTGGATCCAGCAGCGATGGCATGTGCCAGATCCAATCCCCTCATTTCACAGCCTCCCCACCCCTTTCTTCTCCTCAGAATTGCACCAACTACAGAGCTGGCACAGGTCCGAGGAGACCCATTGCAGAACGGGAGGCTTATGGAGCAGTAAGGGGAAATAATTCCCCTTTCCCCTCTGAAGCCTCCCAATCCACACATACGCACGCACGTTGGATACAGTGCACTCATTTTCGGCACAGCTGTATCGGTGGAGGGAGGATAGGATTGGGCCCTAGCATGTAGCAGGGTCTGTATTGGAACTGTGGTGGGGTAAAGTACTAAAAACTGCTGTGGTTTCACCATAGTTCACCCTTCCCCATTAGCACTGGTTCTAAAAGAAAACCCAAAACCAGAAGTTGAAGTCACACATTTCGGGTCACTTCTAGTTTGACCCTTACAGCCCAATCCTATATGGGAATGATGCATTGTATACAGGGCCGCCAGCGTGATGGCTGCTGCATCCAACATGCCATCTCAGTGGAGGGGCCAGTCGAGAGGGGTGAGAAGGGGAACACTTACCTGTCAGCTGCCGCATAGTCCCCTATGGGGCTCCTCAGAGCTACGGCAGCTCTGTAGCTGGCATAGGAGATGCCAGGAGCATGTACAGCCCAGGATGGGGGTTTGCGATCTGGCGGCCAGCTCCACCTCATCTTGCCCTGCTCCCCACCCCTTTCTTACCTCTCCACTGGCAAGGTTGTGCCAGCAGCCACCCTGTGCCCTGCTGCCATTGGCACATGGCTTTCCGGTTGCTGCACTGGCAGCTGTGCAGCAGCCACCAACAGAGCGGCTGCTGCAACAACAGCAGGGCCATCTTTGTGCTGGCGTACCTGGCAGTATGAATAGGATTGGGCCAAGAATAGGATTGGGCCGTTAGTGTTTATACAAGGCTTCATACTGTCTGCCAATCACAGGGTCTGATGTTACATGATTGTATTCCCTTCTGTGCTTGAGGCCTGAGTGCACACAGTCCCAGGTAACTTACTAGACAGCAATCCTATGCTCACCTTCTTGGGAGTAAGCCCCACTGAACACAATAGGACTTACTTCTTTGTAGACATGCATAGGATTGTGCTGTACGTCCCAGCTGCAAACCATGAAGTTCCTATTTCAAGCTCTAGAGTCCTTGACCATGTTGATCTAGGCAGAATTCAGTGCATGTTGAAATATGTGTGTGAGAGTGTGAGATTTCTTCACCATGTATCACCCACTTGTGGCTCACTTCACAGTGGTGGAGTCAATATAGATTTGAGTTATAAGTGAGGTTCTTGGGGATGTACTCACACAACATATGTTCAGCTCTACAGGGATCTCACTCAACCCACACTCTGGATTTGCCATTTTGGTTGTGTTAATTGATCTTTACTGCTAGTACAGACAGGTTCTGGCAAATCATATCCTAACATTCAGAATGCTGGAATATTCAACCATTTGCCAAGTGGAAACTTACTGTGACGTGCACATCACCTCTTACTATGCTAATCAGCTGTCTTGTCCTGACAACACAACAAAAAGAATATTACCATTCCCTCTGCTTCCCCATATCAGCAACTGGTGTGGTAAATTCTCACTACTTGGCAGAACCATACAGTTGAGCAGTTTAATAAATGGTTGCATGGACATTATTGGAAGTTACGATTTGGTAGATGGTGGTCTGTATTCATCCGCCATTTGGGATACAGTCCTAGGTCTGTTACTCATGCGTAAGCCCCATCGAAATGAATTGAATTTATCTGGGGCTGATCCAAAACTGATCTTTCATCATTAATGGAAAACATTCTTTTTACTGTCTTCAACAGCCCCTTGACAGTTTTGCTATTTTTCACTCAAAGTAGCCATAACATTGCAGGTTTAATTTAGACTGCAGATGTTTTCTTGGTGAGTAAGTTACCTTTCTTTCCAGGCTAAAATTCATGGAATAATGTTCCCAGCTAAGCTAGGAGCAGTTTAGGTACAAAGGAAAGAAAAAAAGGATTGTTCTTAAAGCTACTTTTACAATTGAATGGCCTTGGTAACAGTTACAGCCATGGAATCTCTGCATACTAAAGCAGAGATTCCATGTGCACACAAAAAACCACGTTTTTGCCATTTTCATCTTGTCTCTTATTTCAAACAGTTATAGAGAATGAAAGAGTGTTTTAAACAGACATTTTCTATTGGGAAGCCTTGCTCCCCTGTGACAAATGCCTTGGCAGAATCCCGTTTTGAACGGATTTTTTGCGTAGGCTGAGCCGCAGGGCTGGCTCTGTTCCCCTTTAATGTTCTTGCAGGTTCTCCAGTAGTGGTGAAAATGCAGTGTTTGCTGCTGCCAAAGAGAATACTGTCTTTGCAGTGTTGAAGGTGGGGAGGTGAAACATTTGTAAATAAGTGTGGAATCTCTCATAGAAAATTCACTAGTGTTTGGTTGTGGTTGATTTTTGAAATATTTGCTAGGCTTTAAAAAAAAAATCCTTATGACTTCATTATCCCAGGACATGTCATTAGTAATTACAATGACATGCTTTTCATTTCATCTTTGATGATGGGTGAACTGGGAAATGTGCCAATTTGAAGTATGCCAGACTTCTGAGAAAGATTAAAGGTATCGTTTTGGATTATTTGCAATCCCAATTGTCTGAGCCACAATGCCTGTTAGCTGTTAGGCATTCAAGATGCTGCACTGGTGCAGTCTCACAGGCTGCGAGGCTGGCGAAAACCATTGCACAGGAGGAACAATGTGATGTAGAACAGCTGTGTCAAGATCAACCACTACTTCAGAGGCAACATCATCACAGCGAATCAGTGATGTGCAGGACAAAGACAACATACTATCTCCAATCCAAAAAGAATCCAGAGTTGAATGGATTCATTTCCTGAGCATTCTCTGGACGCCCAAAAAATTAATCTGGACTAGGTCAGACTCGGGTGCAAGGCATGGCTTGGTACAAGGCAATGGCATCTGTTATCACCGTACACCAGAACCTGGAGGCCTTGGCCCCTGCTATAGTCTTCACACACTACATATGAGGCCCTCCCCAGCTCAGGGTTTTGCATAGGATTGTTTCTCAATAAACTACAGACCGATTTTATACATAAAGAACAAAAGAATCCTGTGACACCTTAAAGATAAACAAATTCTTTTATGGATTACAGTCCACTGCATCAGATCCTTGGATCTTGGGTCCAAACCACATGTGCCGAAATCCACATGTTAATATGGGCATTTTCCATGGAATGAGCTCACGTTAGGATGCAAAACTCACATGGGTTTCCTTATCCCATGGGTTTCATGACATGCAATATCCAAATATTGCTTTGACACTTGCCACCTCCTAATCCATGAGTTCAGATTTTTCCACATGGGTTTTTGAATGTGTGGCTGCATTGGATCATGGTGGAGGGAAGCAATATTTCAGGGCCACACAACACCACCACCCCTTCAGCATGCATGTCTCTTAATAGGTGTTTCCCTTCTGCGTGTCTGTAAATAGCTGTTGCTGGTGTGGACTACTTTAACACGGCACACTGAAGACTGTCTTTGGACTCTTTATTAAAACATTGCTAGTCAGAATGGGTTTTTGAAATTGTGGGTTTTTGAAAATAAAGCCTTGTTTGCCCCCCCAAAACCCCTTGTCTTTGTTTGCACTACCAGCCTTTGCAGATTAGGTGGGCATCCCAGCATGCCGGAAGCAAGAAGTTCTGAAGAAGCCGGAAGCATGCCGGAAGCATGCCGGAAGCATGCCGGATGTTTTCAGGGTTCTGGTGAAGGGACAAAAGTGCGAGCAAGGGGGAGACCAAGGTGGAAGGCTCCACAGTTCAGTCAGCTGCCTGTGCTGTCCCTGGTCCCTGGAGCAAGTGGCTCGTTGTCTTCAAACAGGCAGCAGGCAAGGGGAGGCCTCTGAGCACACGGGTCAGCCATCAAACCCACTTGCACTAAACAAATCCACTGAACAAACACTCTTGACCAATGGCGTCGCTACCCCGGGAGCCGGCCTCGGAGTGTCTGGCCTGGCCGGCGCTCCAGGGCCTTCTGAAGGCCCGATGCGTCAATACCAATATTTTACTGTTTTCACGCATGTGCAGAGACGAAACCGGTCTGCGCATGCGCGAAACAAGAAAAAGTACCCGGATTGATGCACTGGAGCGCCTGCCGGGCCAGACGCTCCGAGGCCGTCTCCTGGGCCGGCCTCGGAGCGTCCGGAGGGCAACGCGAAGGGGCGGGGGGCACCCGGGGCCTACGGCCGCGCCAGAGATTATATGGGGGGCATACTCGGGGGCGTCACTAGGGTGACGCGCGGCACCCCGCCTTGGGGTGTCGCGCGTCCTACTGACGCCATTGCTCTTGACTGATACCCCAACAGATGTTATATGTATATGCCAATGTGGAGGCTGCTCTGACAAATGTTTGAGGAGCATTCACAGCGTTTTTGAGAGTTTGGTTAAGTGGATTTGTTTGGAAACAAAGGCCTGAGGCTTTTCTCATGCCTCAAACAAAACTGTTCCAAATTGGGGGGGGGGGGGACGACCTTGCACACTCACAACCACTATAGCAGTCTCCAGACCAGGTGGTGTGCTGGTGCGACTGTGCCAGGGCCTCCTGGATGACAAGCACTCAATGTGAAGTTGGGCCATGCCTATAACACACCAGTTACTGGGAAGAACATCACACATCCCGGTGAACAGTATTTGTCCAATGAGGCATTTTAGGTGATTTTATTTATGTAAATTTCTGGACCAGAGCATCTTGGGACACATGTTTTTCCTCAGAACGTTAATTTTTAAAAACCAAAAATAAAGAATAGCCTGTTTGGGGGTGCCATTTTAACCCCACCCCCCACCTTAAGGTTTTGAGAGTAGTTCTCTTTGACTGCTCAATTTGCCATGATCTCATATGTGGGGCTGACCATGGACATGTCAGTTTCCTATTAGCCCCAGTCAAGGTTGGTGAGGTCTTCTACCAAAAATGGTCTGAAATTTTATTTTATTTTTTAAAAAGGAATTTTCCCTCACGGGGGCTTCCAACTGTACTTGTGAAAAGATAGAAGATTCCAGCCCTGGACCTGCTACTGCAGGGTTTGGAAAGGTTGGGGCCTGAAGGCGCACTGCCTTGCAAAGGGCAAGCCGTCATGTATACTGGCAAAAAAAAAAACCCCACTCCAGAATACATGTGCCTTGGGTGATGGTGGGGCTTGCTTTTCCCATGCACAAAGAAAATCCTATGACGTCGGTTCATGTGGAATGTGCAGTTTTTGTGACACTTTCCTTCCTTGGGCCATGTTCCCCACTGAGAAGTCCCTCACCCTTGCTCTTGTTGTGGCCACCAGAAACTATAGAGGGAGGTGGGGCAGAGACGCTCTTGACCTGCCTCCACTGGGCATGAATAACTTGCACTGGGGTGATTGATTGGGCTTCCAGGAGATACCAAAGAACTCCCCTGGTTCTGAATGGGAAGGTTGCCTGGGGAACCACCCAATCAGTTCCAAAAACAAAATGAACTGTGATTTATTCTGGAGAAACCTTCCTGCTTGGGAGCAAGGGAGGGAGCCCATTTCTTCAAAAGGGGTTTCCCTTTGGGGGAACCCCACTTTCTTAGTTGAAGAACAGAACTGCAGAACATGTGAGGGGGAAAGCATGGGAGGAAACGTCCCCTGTGAAAGTTGGGCCAGGGAACAGCATATGCCTGAACCAGGAAGTATCCTGCCCTGACAGGGGCAAAACTTCTCTGGGAAACTCCTGCTCCTTTTGGTAGACAAGTGCTGCTGGGATTTCTGAAGGCTCAGGAAGTTTGCTGAGGAATGATCGGTGTGGGAGGAGGGAGTGGCATGGCTTGTGCCATGAAGAAAGCCCTGGATTGCTGTGAACGCAGGGTTGCAAATCCCATTTGACTTGAAACCCACAAATGTGACTCATGAATGTCTTTTCCCATGGGATGTGCACATTTGTTTGGGCCTTACACATGTTTACTGAAAATTATCACCTATTCCAAATTTACAGCCGTGAACCGCATAACAACGTTTCAGCAGAACGTTTTCCCATCGTTAAGTGACACATGCCTGTAAATGTGTGTACAATTGCTGCCTTGGAGTGCGATCTTAAGCGTATTTTCTCAAAAGTAAGTTCATTGGGGCTGTTTCCCATGCAATAACCCCAAGTTTAAGATTGCAGCCTTTGCTCATAACTTGCCAGATTGTGAGTTTTCGGCATTTTAAATGTTGTTAGATACTTTTCAAGAACATTCCGATGGTTGAGTTACAGTTTGTTTTAGTTACAGGAAATAATAGCAATGATGAGGACAAATACATCACATTTGAATTTGAAATTCCATTATAGTACTATGCACTAATGAATGTTTTTTTTTCCTTTTAAATTTAATGGACAATACAGTTAATTTCTATAATACAGAAAATACAGCTATTTGTATCAATATGATTACACTCGCACGCAATATGATTGAAGCTGGATCTACACATGTAGCAGAATGACGCGGAAATGAGGTCATTATTTTTATTTATTTATTTTTCACATTTTTTTATACCGCCCTTCCTCCAAGGAGCTCAGAGTGGTGTACATATCTAAGGGGCTGATGGATGGATGGGAATTGGCTCCTGGGGTCAGCTGACTGAGTGCTCTGGTGGGCTGGTACTGCAGTCTAAAATGGCACCCTCAAAGCACAGAGTACTGCCAAAGTACTGCCAAGCTTGCAGAAGAAACAGTGTACTCGTGGTATGGTGGCGAGACATTAGAGCCTTATTGCTGGAAGCCCTGATTTGAGATGAGCACACACAGATTGAATCACATCAGACTGAAGATGGGGGTCACATTTTTGAATGCTCCCTCTATGTTTAAAAAAAAATCAACAATTTTCCTGGAAGCTCAAAAGTAAGTACAGCAGGAAGGGCTGGCTTAGAAGCTTCCTCTCTAATTTTCTTCTCGCTGAAGTGTTTTTAATGTGAGGAGACAGAATTGCCAACTCCAACAGAAGCTATTCCTGGATGGGGTTTTTTTCCCAGTGTGATGTAATGCTGGAAATTCCTGAAGGCCCTGTAAAATCTCCAAGGTTGCTTTCAGTGATCACCTGCGCATTGATGCTGATTCCTGGAGACTCCAGGCCAGTCCTGGAGGGTTGGCAACCCTAGTGAGGGAACACGCAAAAATAGTATCAGATCACAACAAACTAAGAGCACAATCCTGTGTAAGGATCTGTCCGGCAGCCCAGCGCCGCCCGCCAGATCCCTTTGCTGCCGGATGCCCACCATGTGGTGGGCCAGAGGTCTACTCGGGCAGAAGGGTCTGGCTCAGTTGGGAGAGCTGCTGCCTTCAAAGCCTGAAGAACGGTGAACTTGATAAGTTCGAGACATGCCGCCGGCAAAAAGCTGTGAAAGTCTCCAGGAGGAGAGATAAGAGCTTCCAGCTGCGTTGGTCGAGCGTGGGAGGCGCCAGCCAGCAGAATTGTCAGACTGTAAAAAGGATACCACCTGGAAAGTAGCCGTTCATGAAAGATTGAACATTTATATATATTGTAAAAAAAAAACACCAAGGGGGGTTAGGACAGCCTGCCCATGTACACTGCCTTGGATTAAAGTCGGAGGAGAAATCCAATGACCAAGAAAGGCGGTATATAAATACTGTATATTATTATATATTATTATTACTCAGGGAAAGGGACATTCATCCCCTTCCCTGGGTGTAAACCGGGGCCGGCCCGATTGGCCTCCTCAGATTTCCGCCAGCTAAATAGCTGGTGGAAGTCAGAGGAAGCCATGTAATGCCCTAGCCGCCTGGTGGGGATGGGGATATGGCGGGCACCATCCCCCGCCCCCTCCTGGGCCGGCTAGACCAATGGCCCCCCTTCCTCGCCTGCCGGACTGCCCACGCAGCCGCTGGGGGAGTGCTTACCTTCCTCCGGCGGCCGCTTGCCCGGTCCAACGACGGAGTGAGGGAGGCTAGCCTTGCACCGGCCTTCCTTACTCCCGAGTAGTCGCAAACGTGCTTTACAACACGTTTGTGACACCTTCGAATGGCGGAGCACGTGCTTTGCCGTTCGAAAGATCCCCAGGATTGCTCTGTAACTCTGCTGCATGTGTAGTATCAACCTGATTTAGGCATTCCAGGATATAAGCAAATCTACAGTGTTCAGAGGTGGGCCACCATGAGGCAAGATAAGATTGCCTCCGCAGGCAGCAAACGTTGATGTCATTCAGCGTGGAAAAGTGGATGAGGGGAATCTTTGAACCAAATGGATATTGTGATCCATGTTGAGGCACAATGCTCTCTGGGAAATTCTGCTGAAGCCTCACTGAGATGAGGCTTGGGCAGAGGAACTTACCAGACCTTTCTGAGCCATGTTAAATAGTAGAAGTCGGTTGCCATGTACATTTTCCAGTTCTGGCAGTGAAAAGTGTGGGTTTGCTCATAAATTTCAAGGAAAGCAAAAAATCAAAGGCAAACCTTAACTTTTGGAAACTTATCCAAAAAAGGAAGATTTAAAGTAACTTGTTCATCATTAAAACAAGAACAAAACACTCTTTAACATGGTGTTTCCATTTGCTCCTTGTGGAACAGCAAAGCAAGTGTGGAAGAAATTATATTACAGTTCCTGTTATTGCATATCAATTTGTCTATTGTAAAGACTGTCTGGAGTCTGGACCATTCATTTCCATATGCCTAACAGTCTGTGAGTTTTAACATTTTTTTTTTTTTACTGGAAATGCCTTTGACGTTTTGTTAGTGTTGTACTGGCCCTGCTCTGGCCTTGACCACCTAAAAGAAGCTGGAAAAAACACCTGATTAATTTAGAGTACTGTACAAGGCCCATGCCGGATCCTATCTTTCTTCTCTGAAACCTCCCCACCCCCTTTCTCTCCTCAGATTTACGCTAGCAAAATTGCGAGCGTAGGTCCGAGGAGACCCATTGCGGGTCATGAGGTTTACGCAGGGATAAGGGGATCAATTAAACATCCCCTTTCCCTGCGGAAGCCTCCTGGTCCCACCACCCCCACCCCACACACACACAGGATACAGCAGCTGCCATTTTGGCGCCACTGCATCGGCGGAGGGGGTATAAAGGATAGGATTGGGCTCTCAGTAATGTAATTCTTAAAATATTTCTTTACCCAGGAAATATTTCTTTACCTAGTGCGTAATTAATCTGTGGAACCCCTTGCCACAAGCACCTGGCCTATACTGTATGTTGTTAAAAGGGGATTGGACAGATTATGATGACGGTAACGTCCATCACAGATTACAAATCATAATGACTGAATGCAACCTCCAGGTTTTAGAGATAGCTTATCTCTGAGTGCCAGATGCAAGGGAGTGGCAACAGGACCATCTGGTGGGCCACTGTCAGATACTGGAAACTGCAGCTAGACTAGATGAGCCCTTGGCCTGATCCAGCAGGGCTCTTCTTATGTTCTGATGTTCTTACAAGAAAGTTGTACAGGCAGAGAAGAATAACTATCCCCATACTAGATATGTAGGGGTGAGGCTGAGAAAATGGTGGTTGGCCTAGGGCCACCTAGTTTGAGAGCCATGCCTGGGCCTTGGACACCCATATCCAAATCTAGACTTGGAGCGTGTGTTTCCCAGCCCAGGGTTGCTAAGGGCAATTCCTGAAGCTGAAATCTGGAGTGCAGCAAGCAGTCGGTACTCCTCTGTTCAGCCAGACAAGGGAAGAAGGTAACCTTCTCGGCGTTTATACCAGGTCTGGGTTCAACCAGAGGCTTCCTGTGACCTGCCAGTCTCAGGGGACATTGTTGTACATACCATTTTGTACCTGAAGATACTTGAGGTCTGAGCACACACAGACCCAAGTAGCTCACTAGGCGAGGTCCCAGCCTGAGTCTTCAAATGTGGTTACCCACCATATGTAAACACAGCTTCAACAAGAAACCACATCTAGTTTTATCAGACAGGAAAATCCACAGATTGCTGCATGGCAGAACTGTCTGTGTAGGGGTTTTGTTACTTAACAAGTGGTCCACGTTCTTCAGAGAATAAGATAAAACAATACAACGAAACCTAGGTTATGTGTGTATTGGTGTCCTCTGTTTTGGATTTTCATGATTTGATTTGTTCTTGACTTGTGAAACACCTCTCAGTTTCAAGAACAGTTTGCTGTGGGGTAGCAGTTAGCTGCTGTTCAACAAAAATAAGTTGAAGGATGCTAAGAAAAATAAAGCTGAGCTGAAGCCCACTTGGGATCAGGGAAGTAGTTTCACAGTTGTTTGGATCTTAGCTCATGACTTCAATTAGCTTTGTCATAATTTGTGGCATGATCTCCCATAGTAGAGAGAACTGAAGTGGCCCAGGCAATACTGTGGAGCCTGGAAACAACCCAATAGGAACCTCCTCCTGGCATGACTTTGGGAAACATAGAGCAAAGCAGGGTGAGAATTTGGGGAAAATATGTCAGTGTAACACATTTTCTAAAAACGCTTTGCTGGCCAAGAACATATGGAATGCCTTCCCTGTGAATAAGGCAATAATTCTTTATGTTCCACGAGCACCCCTGTGCTTTGTAAAAGTAAAATGAGAAGTAGTGCTAAGTCATTATAATTAATTACTGAAGGTGTTTGCTGAATCAAAGCTTATGCCAATCTCAGGAATTAGGGCTGTACCAATCTAGGACGTTTTGTTTAAAAAAGTTTTACTATCCAGGTTTTACAAACAGGGTTAAAATCTAGTTAATAGGCAATGTGTTGGTGTGAACCCACTCAGAATTAAATGGCCCAATCCTAAGGGGCCTTTACACCACTGTGATGGTGTCCTGGCAGTGTAAACCCCTTTACAGCTGTCGCAAAAGCAACAGCACCAACAGATGTGGCCTGGCCACAACTGCAAGCCATGAGCGGCAGGGTTTGTGCAATGATGGACGGAGACTCCTGCCACAGATAAGGTCGCGTAAGTGGTGAGAGGGAGCCGGGACAGGGTGGGCAAAATGGAGAGGGAGTGGGGTGGGAAGGAGGGTGCAGGTTCGGGAAAGGGACAGGTTCGGCAGCGGCGCTCACTCACTTAATCCTAATGCCCTTCCTGGGCCTGATCCTCCTTCACAGGTCAACGTGGACTCGCGCCAGCTATAGAGCTGGCGCAGGTCCGAGTTGACCCATGGCAGCAGCCGGGGCTTACCCCGGGGCAAGGGAACAAATGTTCCCTTATCCCCAGGAGGCCTCAACATGCCGAAACTCCCCCACAGCAGAAGCCACATTGGCTCCGCTGCATCACTGCGCAGGGAGTTACATAGGATTGGGCTGAAATTCTTACCTTACATGCATTAACAAATTCAAGCTTTTAGCCAAGACAGTCTTTGCTTTTCACGAATGAGAGATAAAATGATTTTCTAAATGTTCCATTTATTATTTGGTGATAATAATAAATGTGATACTAAGCAATAATTTTATCCTGTCAGGCAAATCAAGCAGTCCCTTGCAAACACTAAGCTCCAAACACAGTGATCTTGATTGATTTTCAAGAATTGAATATGCACATGAATGGGGATATAAAGCTGTCTTCCCATTACAAAAGTGAATGGGAAAGTCCACATGTGCACAAGCTCCATGTGTGCCTCAGAATATATACCCTGTTTCCCCAAAAATAAGACCGGGTCTTATATTAATTTTGACTTTAAAAAAAACACGCAGTAGGTCTTATTTTTAGGGGATGTCTTATTTTTTTTAAATGTACCACTACAACAATTTACATTTATCCAAATGCAATCATGTCATCTTCTTCTGGAATATCGTCATAACTCTCCAAACCCCACATTCCGGCCTGAATTTCTTGCGACTCCATTGCCTATAGAATCATTGGCCCGATCTCTCATGTCCAGCAATAGAGCAGGCGAGTATTGGCAGGTGAGCTACAAACTACCGGTAGGTCTTATTTTCAGGGTAGGTTTTATTTTCGGGGAAACAGGGTGGGTGGGATAAGACCACCCCACGGTCTAGAGGAACTGGTCAAGGATGTGGAAGAAGGGCACGCTTGTGCTGGAGTGCCCAGAATGGCTATTGCACTCCTTCACCAGTGTGTAGTTCCTCCTTAGCTCCTCGGCTTTGCTCCTGCACACGTCAAGGTCCCTCTGATAGACCACGTCCATAAGCTTCTCTGAAATGTAGCAGAACTGGTTCCCATTTCAGTAAGTTTTGGCGAGAGCTGCCTAGACAGCCTCTTCCTGCCAAATGTCAATGAAGTCTCTCATCTCTTCCTCACCCCACGAAACATTCCTCAGATAGTGAGGATGCCCCTCACTGCTGACTGGAACAATTGGAATACCGCTTTCCTCCATCATTAGTCAGTCCAAAGATCCAGCGATTCAGTCACACACTTCAAACACACACCACTTACACATCCTTTTCTTCCTACTTGCCACAAGTGAGGGAGAGGAAAGGAAACAGCTGCCTTTTAAAGCCAAAAACAAGGCGAGGATGAGCTGTGGTGAAGAAGGGCTCTGCTGAGAGACAATCTAGAGCACCGTCTCACCTCCTCCAAGGACCAAAAGCTCACGGATCTCAACAACCATGTGAGTTTTCCTATCATGCATTCAAAACCCTTGTGGAAGATCCAGAACTCATGGAATAAAAAGTGAAAAAGATACTTGGATAGTCTGTGGCAAAAGAACGTATGGATGTCTCACGAATAAGGAAATCCATGTGGGGTTTGCATCCAAACGCGCACTTATTGTATGGCAAATGTTCATCACGTGGGTTTTTGCATGTGTGGTGTGGGCCTAAGTCCCATTGGAATCAATGGCATTCAGCTTACCTGATTTGTGTTCAACTTGGAGATTAATGCATTCAACAGCACATTGGTACGATTTTCCCAGTGGGTTTAATGGTGGAGTTCTGCTGAGGTGTGGAGAACAAAGGAAAGGCTCGAGAGGGAGAACTTTTCCACTGGTCCACCCTTGGGAGGAATGTAGAGCAAAGCGTTGCAATGGCAATTTGAGCAGGGACCTCATTCCCTCGCCCTCCTCTCCTGTACTACAATTGTCTTGTACAGTCCTGCTTGTAATTATTCAAATTATATTAATGGTGGTGTCCTTCTACAGGTGCTCCTATGATTCCAGTCCTTTGCCTGTAGATGGGTATGTTTTTGTATAAGAACACACTTTTGCTGCCAATTGTGTTCTCTTATGTCTTTCTAAGCATCTACAAATGTGCAATCTCACACTGACATTGCATACTAGGATGTCGCTCGCTTTTGATTTTAAAGAAAAGTGCAGTGCACATGGAATTAATCTATTTATTAATATCATTCCACCAATGAACACATAAGCACTGAGATGTCAGGAAATAACTACTTTGCACATTCTTGTGGTTAGGTTTCCCTGGGGAGAAAGTGATATTTTCAAAGTGGAGTTTGCACTAGGCATAAATAAAATAAATCTTATTTATATCATTCATATTCCACCTGTTTGCCATGTATTATGGGGTATACCTGTCTTTTTAAAAGAAGGAAAATATTGTAGTAGTCGGCACATTCATTGACTATTGCCAATCCAGTTGGAAGACTGCCATTTTCATGAGAACCGAAATGTTCTTGATGACTAAAAATGATCCTGCGTTAAACTATTATTCACTAGAGGAAATTAGTTGTACATATAGTTTGACACATTTCTCCCTTTATTTTTTAAAAAATTAAGAAACACAGATCTATATTCAGGCTCATGCCTTATATATTCTGTATTGTATAAAGCCCCACCTCCAAAGGTAGCTGGCTGCTATCTGAATAGGAAAAGAAATGAGCAAGATGAGCAAGACAAGATAATTGCTGTCAGTAAGATAATTGATGGTAATAATAATAAACTATGATTGCTCGCTTCCCAGATTTGTATCAGGGGAAGTTAATTATCACGTCGCACAACAGTCACGTATATAACATATCAGATCTAATCAGATATATATTTGTAACTTTTACAGCATTTGATCTTTCGTGTTATTGCTGAAATAACTTTCTCTGAATGTGTGTGCAGGAAAGTGTATGCAGTGACCTGGGAATTTATTTATTTATTTATTTTCATCATTGAGAATGTAAGGGGTGTGTGTGTGTGTTTTAATTATTATTCGGGAAGTAATCCTTATTCTGGAAGGAAATGTAAGCTGGTACTTAAATTTGAGCATCTGCTTCTGGATGAATACTGGATGAGCTGCTCTGCTTCTGTACTTTCCTGAATCAAGCCTACAGTTGGAGCTGCCCAATACTTTGGGCACAATCTGCCAGGAAGTTCTCCCGCAAAAGCATCACTGAAATGAATGAGAGGTGCTCATTGCAAGGAGTATTGCACAGAAGAAGAGCAGTACATGGATTGTGCTCTTGTGGCATTGTCTGCATGAGCTTTTGAGCTGCTCTAAATTCATTTATTGTATTGCCATATTTACTCGCATATACTCAGCCTCCTCCTACTGGCACACCTCTCCATGGTGTGTACTGATGGTATCTTTGCTTCTTTTTCTAAGCAGCACAGGTACCATAACGGCTCAGGTTTTGCTAGTATGTTTGCATGTGTATGCAAGCATTTATACAAGGCACAAAAGGGTCACCCATCTCCAGTTCCACAGCACTTTCATGTGATCTCTTACATTTCAATAAATGTGGAACAGTAAAAGAAATAATAGAACGTTGTTAGAATTTTTTTTATTTTCTTCCTTTTTTTAAAAGTTCATTCTAAAAAAATGAATTGAAGCAACTGCAATTTGCACTTAGGGCTTGTATGCAAAACCAGCAAAGGAATATTTGATATCTCTCGGAATTAGGGTTGCCAGCCCTCCGAGACTGGTCTGTTTTTTCCAGGAGTCAGCGTCAATCTCAAGGTGACTACTCAAAGGAATCCTGGAGATTTTAAAAGGGTCTCCTTAGTTTAAAACCATTTCTACCCAAGGGTCTATATACGCAACAGGAGTTAAATGCGTACACCTGTGGGCCCGGAAGAAATGGGTATGTGTAATGCTGGAAAACAAATTTCCAGGAATAGCTTCAGTCAGAATTGACAACCCTACATGAAATGTGGTGGACATTTTCTTAGGCATGTATGAAAAGGCAGATCAGATGAGGACAACTCTTCCATCAAAACATCAGAAGGAGCCTTCAACTTGCTTTCCCACCATCCAGTAGTACCGTATTGACACTTGCAAATTTATGGCGATATATCACTTTTTAAAAACTGCGTTGAAGACTCTTTAGAATGTGCACTTTGGACCATGTTTACTCACTGTCACCTCCTCCTGCAGCTACCATGTGTAGTAAAAATAAAGAGAGGAGCACTTGTGTAGGCTCCAGTTCTCTTCTACCTTCCAACCCACATGCAGTCCCTACCGGCAGCTGGGCAGAGGGTGCCTGATTGTCATGTACTCTTCCCACCACGACCAGAAGATTTCCACTCCCCCACCCACCATAACCCTGGATACTTGTGTGCTGCAGTGCCCAACTATTTAGAAAATTAGGATGTCAGCTTCAGTTTGTCCCCCTAGCATTATGCTGTACACAGATTCCATGTGTTTATATAAGTAATGCTTTTTTTCCATTCACATCAATGCAGGGGGCAGGCCTGGGGTATTATTGTCTAATAGTGCGATCCTATGCATGTCTACTCGGAATTAAGTTCCATTACATTAAATGGAATATACAGTTAGGATTGAAAGAAAGTATGGATTGAAAGAAAGTACCGGTACCTCAAGAAAGTACGAATAGGATTCCAGCTTAAGCAAGGAACTGCACTCACCACTAAAGTGAGTGGGGGAGTCTGTGTATATTGTGCATCAGAATGCACATGAAACTTTGGATCAAAATTTTGATGTATAGACAGAGGGAAAAAATGCATGTTTTTAACAACACAAGTGGAAATCAAGCAAGAATTAATGAAATAGTTTTGCTGAAAGAATAGATCATGATGAATGTCAGTAGCTTCTCCATTCTGGGAACTGTAGTGTTGCAGTGATTTCTCTGAAATTCATATACTGTAGTACCTTATGATTCTTGTAAATTAGGTCTTTCTGTAGTAAGAGTTCTACTATTGGATTAATGGGTAAAGAGAGACAAAGAATTTGTGGTGTTCTATTCATCAGGAAGTTCTCCTGTGCAGGCTTCATTTGAACGAATGGGAACTGTGCTAGAGCAATGCTGCACCCTTGTGCCAACTGCATTCACTTCTGCGGGCCTTGCACAGGGGAGCCTCTTGGTCAGTTGTGCCAACTGTGTGTGTAACAAGTCTTTTTTTCACATTTGAACGTATAAAAATTCATTCTGAACATGAGAAACTGCGCATGCATCAGTAAAGCTATTGATAGTGCAGTCCAGAAGCAGGCTGTGATCGACTTGCAGTCAAGAAGGGGTTCTTTGGTCCCAGTTCTCACTTCACAATCATTCCTCTACGAAGGAATGCAACATAAAGAGACTTAAATTGATTTTAAATGGCGTTTGCATCCATTTGTGTTTGCATCCGTTTGCAAAAAATGGTGTTTGCATTTTGAGGATCTATAGTCACAGAGCAATTAGGATCATTGATTGACATTGGTGACATTGATTGACATTGGTGACATTGATTGACATTGGTGGAAGGAAGAGTGTGGCCCACTGACAACAAGGAATCATGTGCAAAGAAGTCCCAGTGTTATTTGTCACGCTGCCCAATCCTATCCTTCACCATGCCAATGGAGGCTGCACTGCATGCTCTGTGTGTGTGTATGTGGGGGGGGGGGGGAATGATTAAACTGCCAGTAGGAGGTACGGTAAGTAAAAGTTTTTTTTACTTACCTTCCAGTAGGCTGCCTAATCAACTATGGGTCTCCTTGGACCTATGCCAGCCATTTTGTTCCAAGGAGGCATTTCAGGGACAGGATCCGGGCACAAGTTGCTGGTGCCGGATTCACCCCCTCCCTCCCCTGACACATCCCCAGTTCCTCCCCCAATAGTCCCATTACTCCCCCTCCCCGCCCACAGCCCAGCCCCGCTGCCAACCTACTGGCGCCTGTGAAGCTGTCCCGTCAGCGCACAACAGCTGCCCAGCTTTTGTGCCGCCATAATAATGAACCTTGAACTGCCAAAACACTAGTTCCAGCAGTGCAAGGCCTCAATGGGTCCCTAGTTAGTGTTTCCAAAAGCTGCTCCAATGAATTTAAAGTATGGTTTAATTTCCCATCTTGAATCCACAGAATGGAATTCTCTAGCACAGGAAGTTGTGATGGCCACTAGCCTAGATGGCTTTCAAAGGGGGTTAGTTAGACAGATTTGTTGAGGACATGTCTATCAACCGCTATTAATCCAGCAATCTAAGTGGAACTTTTACATATAGACAACATGCTACATCATGCTACTGATACTGGGACAACAAGAGAAAGCTGTCACCTTCATGCCTGTTTGTGAGTGCCTTGAGACATCTGTTTGGCTGCTGTTGGAAACAGAAGGCTTAGATAGCAGTTAACCCCTGCTAACTGGGTAAGAGGCACTTTTTCAATTGGTGCTCCTCTTATATTTAGCAGGGGGAGAGTAACTGCCCCCTTTCACCCCAGCACAGTGTCTTTCTGGTGGCTGTTTGCTGGTGTTCTTCTGCATCTTTTTTAGATTGTGAGCCCTTTTGGGACAGGGAGCCATTTAATCATTTGATTTTGTCTGTAAATCCCTTTGTGAACTTTTTGTTGAAAAGCGGTATATAAATACTGTTAATAATAATAATAATAGATGGACCTTGCCTTGACCTAAAAGAGCAGGGCTTACAGTTATCTATCAAACTTCAAAGGTTCATATATTTACAACCAGTTCAGTATTAGAACTCTCCTGGGACAGAGGAATACAAAAGGATATACAGTGAGTATAGCATCGAACAATTCTGAGACACAAAACTTTATCTCAAGTGTGAAAGACCAATACAGCACTCCTCTGTCGCCAAAATGTTGGGCCCTTTCCACGGTGGCAAATTCCACCTGCCTTTGGGGTGAATTTTCCAAAGTCCTTAGGAACATTCACTGAGCTTCTTGCAGCCATAGCAGTTAATGAGTCTCTTCACAGCAGCAGTGGGCTTTTTAAAAAACAACAACAAAAACTGATCTAAATACTGTACTGAATTCTCTCCTGCCAAGATATGCGTTGGTCCTTACCTCAAGCACAGCAATAAATATTGACACACTGGAGCATCTCTGAAATCAAGTAACCTTATTATGTAAGCTTGTTACAGATCCAGGCTGCAATCCTGTTGTGCACACTTACCTGGGAGCAAGACCCATTGAACATAATGAGACTTACTTCCAAGTAGACATGTGGAGGGTTGGACTGTTAGTGCTGTTTCAAGCTATCCGAAAAATTGTAGGTGAAATCGAGTGTAAACATGACAGTGCACACAGAATGTAACACAACTGTTAACTTATAACAGCTGAAACTTGCCAGCTGGAAAAAAAAAATCAATGGTTTGTAATGAGAAGTTTTGTTCGGTATATCCTTTTCCTAAATTGGTTTTGAAATGTTCAACTGGTGGAGCCGCAGATTAAATATTTAATAATTTTCCAAAAATAAGTTTAAATACTTTTGTCATATTTGTACGAGTATTTATGAGTTCTGGGTTTCTTTTGTATGTTTGTTTTTACGGCTTGTTGTAGAGTCTTTCTAGTCTGCATAGCTGGTTCCACTTCCTTGTGTAAGTTACACGTTTTACAGAAATAAGAGCATGCATTTTTCTGTTTACTGGTAACACGAAATCCAGAAATCTGTATACTGTGTTTTTAAAAGTGTTATAACTGTAAACACTAGACAGCATTATTGTCACTGAACATAACAGACAAAAGTTATTATGAATTGCTTTCAATGTTCTGTTATTGGATTTAAGTGATGTATCCAACCACGACAATATAGAGTTTATGAATAAACACTTTTCTCTGATTACTTGACAGTGCAGACAGACAGAAAATGGAACGGTAAGCTACCAGTCTACTAATAGCAGTTTCATAATGGGATTCTCAAAGAAATGAACAATGTATTGATTTGAAAACGCTTAAAAAAAATCATTGCAAGAAAAACAGTTTAGATCCCTGGTCATCAATTAATTGCTAAATGGAGCCAAATTTTGAACTGAGCAAGGGCAGGAGGGCCCAGCAGTATTGACTCTAATTGCTAACTCACATTCACATGAGCCCAAGACACAAACGTGCTCTCTAAAAACCACTCCTCCTCAATGCGGATGGCTACAGGGGCTTGGACGACAATAATAATATAATATACACTGTATTTATATACCACCTTTCTTGGCCATTGGACTTCTCCTCTGACTTTAATCCAAGGTGGTACATGAGCATGCTTTCCCAACCCCCCTAATGTTTTTTTTTTTTTTTTACCAATATATACATGTCCAATCTTTCATGAACTACATTCCAGATGGTATCCTTTTACAGTCTGGCTTCTCCACTGGCCGTCGCCTCCCACACTCAACCGACACAGCTGGCAGCTCTTATCTCTCCTCACAGAGGCTTTCACAGCTTTCTGTCGGTGGCGTGTCTCGAACTGGCCATTCACCGAGAAATGTAGTTCATCTGTTAATTTATTTACTAAATTTATACCCTGCTTTGCAGCCTGCCAGAACAGACCACAAAGCAACTTGTACTTAAAAATAATCTCTCCAGTTCTCAGGATATATTTAAAAGAGACTGGGAAAGATTTATATATATATATATATATATATATATATATATATATATATATATATATATATATATATATATATATATATCTTGATAGGACTGCTTGTTTATTACAGTGTCCCTCATGCTCCAAGGAGACTGTGGCAGTATACATGCCTTTCTAAAAGCTCTGTTGGCTAGGTTAGGCCAAGAAGAGTGGCTGGTCCAGTTACTCTGTAAGCGTTGTGGCTAAACTGGAATTTAAATCTACACCACACTAGCAGGAGCCAGGCAACAAATACAGCCCATAAATGCAGTGAAAAGGAAGCACTCCTGACAAACCACTGGGAAAATGATAAATAAACTTTCCTCCCTTGGCTACTGATAGAGCAATTGGTAATCACTACTTTCAGAAGGACAAGTCCTCTGTCCCACTTCTCTTACAGCTGCTAAAAGTGGGACAAAGTTAGCATTCAGAGGAAAGAGGAAACACATTCTTCTGCTGTGAACTGGCATTATTTGCTGTGCAAGCCACATCATTGAAGGACAGCCAGGAATCCTAAAATCAATGGAATAATCTTGAACAAAGCAAACACCATTCACTTCTTTGCTACATATTCTCCACCTTTCCAAAGAGGAACATAAGGCAGAAGTCCTAAACAAGAATGACCAATGAGCCTGTCCGAGTGCAACAATGGAGATCTTCAGGTAAGAGATGTGTTTAGAATCACATTCCATTGTTAGCATTTACAGACATCAGGCCTGTGTAAGTGCTGTGGTTCTGCAGGAGTGCAGGAAAGTTGCAAAACATGGTACGGGCAGAGCGGGGCCGTGTGTGTGCTGTGCTGCCCTGGGTGACAGCTGTAGTCACCTCGCGAGCAGCTTTTTGCTCTGCGGCTGCTGTTTTGCAGCCAGAGTGGCTGCGTCTGCAGCCGCGGAGGGGTTCCATGCCATTTTCAGTGCTGCAGATAGGCTCACCCGCCCGTCCTTGTTCTTAGAAGGCTTCATTTGAAGCCTTCTGGGAGCGCAGGGGGCAGGGCGATGACAAAAAACACTTCATCCCCCCCCCCCGGGGGGCATACTAGCAACACCACTGGGTACTGGCTCTGCATTAACGGCACAATCCTATGGATGTCTAATCAGAAGTCTCATTGATTTCAATGGGACTTACTCCCAGGTAAGTGTGTATATGATTGCAGCCCGAATCTCCTCACTTTTAAAAAAGCAACTTTCTACTCCAGTTTGTACAGTTGCAAACAGCCTTGAAACTAATTGAATAAAGCTGATGAATTCTCAGCTGAATAAGATTTCTAGTACTAAGGGCTGGCCAATCGATGAGGCAAGGGAAGGTAGACTGCCTTGGGCAACAGATGGGCACAAGTGGCACCCTGTGTCCATCCATTACCTCTTCAGCCACCACACCTTGCCCGTGCTTATCTTTGTCTGTCTTTACCTCCTCTGCCTCTATTTTTAAACAGAGCAGCAGAGCAGGTCAAAAGAAGGAAGTCGAGAGAAGCAGAACGAAGATGAGCAAAATGTGATTAGGGCGAGTGAGTGAGCCAGGGCCCCCGCCTCCAGCACCGCTGTCAAAGATTGTGGCTGCGAGGTCGAGGAGGTGGAAGGAGGTCACTGTGGCTGTAGGGGTTCCCACCACCATCCCACTGCTACCTCTTCTCCTTCACCACCAATTCCTCCAAACTGGCTGAGTGGGATCTGGTCAGCTCAGAGGATAAGGCGGCAGCAGAACAGAGTACATACATTAGTATTAGGCTTACCAGATCTCCAACCGGGACGGAGTGCTAGACCTTTAGGAGAAGGAATGTGGGCAGGTGTAGCTTGTTAAATCCTAAGAGCACAATCCTAGGCATGTCTACTCAGAAGCAAGCCCCATTATGTTCAATAGGGCTTGCTTCTGAGTAGACATGCCTAGGTTTGTGCTCTAAGGGTTTAACAAGCTACACCTGCCCACATTAAGGTCTAGCACTCTGTCCCAGTTGGAGATCTGGTAAGCCTAATTAGTGTGCATCAATAAACAAAAAAAGGAGGGGCTGAAATTTGTGTATGTGCTGCCTGGCACCAGAGGTGCTGTATCTGCTGTATGCCAGAGAGATCTAGCATGCAAGGGGGCTGATTGGGTGGCAGAACAACTTGGGCCATCTCAGCCCCTCCCCTAATGTCTCGGGAAATTTGGACAATCGCTTGGTTTATCAGTACATGCAGAGGGGCAGTTCGGGTGAACTGTCCTTCCTCCCACCCGATTAAGAAAAGCAGCCTGAATTCCCTGGGGTGCAGGTAGAAGGGCCAGGACATGCTTGCAGCTTGCACCATGAGTGTGAACAACATATTTTATTGTGTGGAGCTGAGCTGGGCAAGAAAGTATTATCTGAAACAGTGCATTGTAGCTAACACTTCATCAAACAGTTTACTGTTTTTTCCTTTTCACCCAGCATGGTAATGAAACTATCCTCAGGTGTAATTTAGCAACCTCATGTTCTAAACAAGTTTTTGGGAACGGGTAATTTTGAAGGTGGTTTGGTAGCATTCCTGGTACTAATTAAGGAGTTATACAGCCAGGAATTTAAATCAAGCCTGAACCAAGAACCAGTTCAGAGATGGGCATTTTACTTCCCCCACAAGGTAGCTTCACTCCAGAGTAATGTTATATCAAGGGTCGGCCGGTACTGTAACAAAATTACAACGGCACCACCAGCTGCATCAGAGCTGAGGAGCACAGCTGGCTACCATCATTAACATTCAGTAAGCTCACCAAAGCCCACCACATGAGGGCCTCACCTGGCAGGCTTAAGTACTTGGCATTGGTGGTGAGCAGCAGAAGCACTCCTCTGTGCAGTGGCGTCACTAGCCCCCCCCGCCGCCGCCGCCGCCGCCGCCGCCCAGGGCTGGGTGATGTCACACCACGTGGCGCCACCCCCTCCTCGCTTCTGGAAAGGCTCCATTTGGCTGATCCACACGACAGCGTCGCGGCTCCGCCGTCGCCTCTGCCTGGCGCCTCCGCGCTTGAGTGTCTTCAAGCCTGTTACCCCTCATGTTGTCCCGCCTTCCTAAGAAAGCGCAGTTGTGATTGGTTAAACTCTTCCCCCCCCTCTGTGATTGGTAGGCTGCAGCAGCTCCGCGAGCCACCTCCAAGCTCTGCCGTACGCCCCCTAAAAATAGAACACTTGACTTGGAGTACGCGGCAGTGGGGCGGAGGTCCGGCGGCTCCGCCGGATTAAAAAAACGCTCCGCGACGCTGTCGTGTAGATCAGCCTTAACAGAAGCAAGGGAGGGCCCGGCTCATGCTGGGAGACGCTGCCACGGCCACTCCTCACGAGGAGACAGTGTGTGCCGCCTGGGACGCTGGCCCCTCCCACCTTATGGCAGCTACGCTACTGCCTCTAGTCTGCGCCAGTGTGGCTGGAGATGCCACTTCCCCACAATGTCATAGCCCCCAACATATAATTGCAGGAGATGATCCAGTGCGAACAATGGGTCCACCTGGCACACTGGGGGCCCCCTCATTTGCCATAGGGGCATAAAAATAGCAATGTTACATATTTGGTTATTTTCTTACAGGTTTAAATAAATAAATATGGATTAACCTGTATTGAACCTGATTGTTTACTGTTTCAAAGCTATGCTTACAGCCCAATCATAGCTACCATGCTTACTCAGAAATGTCCCACTGAATTCAATGGGACTTACTCTCCTAAGTAAGGACACACAGAATTGTCGCCTTTCTGTATCTGCTACAACATGGAACTTTAATTAAAAACACAAGCAACTTATATAAGGATTGTTGTCTTGTCTTGCAATTGTTAGCTGCTTTGAACATAAACATTAAAGGGGAGTCTGTGTGTAGTTATGAATAAAAATCAAATCCTTATCTTGAGTTTGATATTTATGTAAAATTAGGCATAGAAACTAACGATTTACTTATAGACAGTGACCACCCTGATCCTATATTTATCCTCCCCCTTTCGCTGGTTTCCAGAATATGGAAAATAGGAGGAGGCATCCCTGCTGCAGCTGCTGAATGTCCGCTACTCTTCCGCCTTTCCTAGCATTAAGGACCCCGTCTGCCCGCTTCAGTCCTCCTGCGTGCTAAGCAACATACCCTCACGTTTCCCTTTCATGTTTGTGTCCCCCCCCCCCCCCCGCTGTTCAGAAGCTGCGGGGAGAGAGCAGAGCAGAGCAGAGGCCAATTGCAAAAGGGAAGAAAACGCGGCTGGGCCTTTAAAAGGAGGTAAGTGGGAACGAACAAGGCAAGAGAAGCGATTCACTTCGCTTGTCTCACGCAGAGCCGCCGCTTCGCACCCCGCGCGGCAAAACAAAAAGAAAACCGTGATTTTCCCACCGGCGTGCAAGAAGATCTGCCCCAGTGAGAGGTTGAGAGAGAGAACTGTGGGGAAGCAAAGCACGCGGCTGTACGTCCTCAGAGGCATGCTTTGCTAGTACATTGCAGGCTGAAGGACCATCGAAATGGTGCTTACAAAAAGAAAGCCATTGCTTTATCTCTGGCGCTCAACGAGCTCTGTCCCAGATACGGTGGAGGCGTGGAGCCGAGGGCTTGCTGTAGCGGGGAGGGAAAACACTTTAGATATCCTCCGAGGCACTCTTTACGTTACGATATTGCATGGCTGCTGCGCTGGCATAGCTTCGAGGCATTTGAGATGAAAGTAAACTGGGCTTAGCAAGCACCACACACCTGTAACTCCCCCTGCTGCCTGCAACATACAGCGCCGAGGAAGCTGCTCGCCGGCCCTCCCCGAATTCCGAAAGTGTCAACCTGGTCGCCGTCGCCCCCCTTTCTTTCTTTCTTTCTTTCTTTCTTTCTTTCTTCCCTCCCTCCTGTTGCTCCAAGTCCTCGGCCCAAGTGCGACTTCCTCTTCCTTTCTGCAGTTCCCCCTGCTGCCTGCCCGTCCTGGATTGGGGCTGCAGGAGCACCGCGCTGCCCTCTGTGGGGGGAGCCTTGGCGAGCCTGGCGCGGGCGCTCCGCCCCAAGAGGTCGGCCGAAGCGCCGCTGCTCCTGTGGGACGAGGCGGGGGTGTGAGGCCGACCGAGGCCGAGACAAAGCCCGGCAGTTGGGCTGGCAGTCTCTTTCGCTCCTCCCGCTTGTCTGCCTCCCACACCGCGCGTTCGTCAGCGCTGCCCGTTTCGGCCGCGGGTTCTTCTCTTCCTCCGCAGCTCCGAGAGGTAAGACGCGGAAGCAGGGTAAAAAAAGAACCTGCCGCGGTGTGAGGAGGGAGGCAGGCCAGCCGGCTCTGGGGAGGAGAGGGGGAGCGGCTCCCCCGGTGCCCTCCCGCTGGCTCCCAAGAAAGGCAGAGTCTGTTTGGAAAAGGGGGGGAGAAGGTCACGGTTGTTTCTCGGGCTCGGGGGGAATAACCTTCCAAAATATGAAAAACACCGCTGCATTCCGACGCTTTTGTTTTCAGGGGCGGGGGGGGGGACTTTCATTACACTAAGTCTGAAATTCGGTGCATAGTTTCCTAGCAGGAGTAAGCACCAATGAACACAGTGGGACTTCGGAGTACATGATGTTTATTATAGGATTGAACTGTTAAGTGGAAAGTTATTGCTGAATAAGTCCTTTGGTCGGACTCAGACATAATTATTTGAAAAGTTTTTTTTAAGTTAGAATTTTATATGAGCAAGAGTGAGGGAGTGAACAAGGCACTTGGAAATGTTACCGTGTTCTATGTGCAGTGTGTGGCTGACTTGTAGATAGCAGGCTGTATGAACAGGTAAATGCTCTTTTGAGGACCGTTTAAGTCATATGTTGCCCAGAAGCAAAGTGTGTTTGCTACCAAACTGCATTTAGTAGGGAGCTGCAGTCAATTCTGGCTGTCTGACAAATGTGCATGGATGCTATACATATTTGCAGACATATGCATGACTGTTGCATTTATTGTCTACTTTTGTAGGTGTACAAAACACCTTGCAGAATTAGGCTCTCCTAAGTCCATTGAAATCAGTGGGCTAACTCTGCATAGGATTGGACTATTAATATGCACCTACATGCATGTCCCAGTAGTGGTTATGTAGCTGTTTCTATAGTTTGTACAATTAAGTGTGGATCACCAAATGTCCAACCTTAAATGTCCACCAAGGTGTCCATGGCAAATTTTGAGGATGGAAGGGGTTAATCTTGGTCATTTCTGGCCTTCCAGTATCCCTGGAACCTTTACTGCAGACTGGGGCAGTTTGATAGTATTAAGGCAGTGGTTCCCAAACTGGGAGGGGTGGCTCCCAGGGGAGCCACGGAGTGCCACGGAATCCTCTCGGAATACAGTGTAATGCCAGCTGGCAGGCATCAACATACTGTAAGGGGGAGCTGTAGCCAAGGGTCAAGGGAGCTGCGGGTTGAAAAAGTTTGGGAAACACTGGTATTAAGGGGTTAATGTAGATCATTGCTGCCAGTGCCTTCCATTACCTCTGGTACTGGCACATGCCTTACTTCAGGTTTTAATTGTTACCTTTGGTTGCATGCCATGCCTTTATAATGCTGGCTGTTTGGTCTGAGAGTTAACATCTTTTACAGCCTGTTAGTGGAGGACAGGAAGGCCTGGCGGGATATGGTTCATGGGATCACGAAGGGTCGGACACGACTTAACGACTGAACAACAACAAGGCTTGAACAACAACAAGGCTCTTTCTTCTTTTACCTGAAGACGCCCATAGACTTGGGTGAAACGTTGTATTTGTATTATTGTGTTTTTAAACCTATTTGTTTTGTTTTTAGCTGGTTGTTTTAACCTGCAGCTTGTTTTTAAAACATTAATAATTTTTAACCTGGAGATACATGATTTTAATCCCGTTTATAAATCTTTGAATATAGCCTGAGATATTGTTTTTTAAAGGTCTTCATTTGGTGTTGAAATGGCCCTGAAGTGGCCAGGTGAGTCGTTCAGGGAAGGGCATTCCAAAGGCAGGATGTCACAGCCTCAAAGGCCGTCTCTGGTTGCTGCATATACCTTATCTTGGAGGAGGTTGTTGTGAGCACTTATTGATGGGCCTCTGAGATTGGCCATAATGTGTGGGCAAGTTCATGTTTATCTCTTGGCCCTCTGAATTGCTCGTGTTGACTCTGCTTCCAGTGTCGTACAGTATAGAAGAATTTCCTGATGAATTGTGCTTAATGGCACAATGACCCCTAAATGGCAGTCGGCTTCCACTGCCAGAGGTTACTTTGATTGCAATCCTGTGCACATCTACTTAAAAGTAAGTCTCATTGAATTCAGTGGGACTTACTCCCAGGTAAGCTGGGGTAGGATTGTAGCCCTCAGCCTTTCATGCAGTGAGGCTGCTTCTGCTCATCTCAAGGCTGACCTTGCAAGAGGTGGGAGATGAAAGCATATCTAGGAACATATCTCAACTAGGGTAGTGGAGATGGGACAAGTCAGAAAGATGGTTCTGTGTGTGGCGTTGCTATATGAGGTATAAGGAGGAGCTTCTAATAAACTCTAATTTGATCTAGGGCAGGGGTTCTCAACGCCTTCCCAGCCGAGTACCACCTCCAGTGCCACTCTCCTGCTGCGTTCCACCAGAAGTGACTGGCAATGACATCATTGCCACTTACGTCCGGGTTTTCGGGTTTTTGGAGGCCAGAAAATGCAGGTAGGAGGCTCTGGGTGGTGGGAAGGCCCTTCTCAGCATTCCTAAGAGGCTCGGCCAAAGGCAGGAGCCTCTTGGGAGTGAAAACATACCTCCCAAAAGCGCCGCATCGGAGTGGGTTTCCAGCGGTTCGGCGGTCCAAGTACCACCAGCAGTCGGCCTAAGTACCACTGGTGGTACTAGTACCACTGGTTGAAAACCCCTGATCTAGGACTTAGCTTGGAACATGTGATAAAAAGAGGGCACCTGTGAGTGTGTGTGTCCAGAGTATTGCCTCTGAGTAAGTGTGGGGAGCTTCACAGCCCTAGGTTTAGGGAGACAAAGATTCCAGGTCAGGAGTTGTGCTTTGTATATAGGCTGCCTCCTCGCACTTCAGAAATTAAGTCTGGAATTCTGTCACTCTTACTCCCCCTGTCCTAATTTAGCTGAAATCCTTTTTACGGACAGCTGTTCCATCACCACTTGTCATTTTACTGATATTTTCAGGTTCTCTTGTTTTCTGGGTTTGTGGCTGATCGTACCGGTATCTCAGACATTACCAAAAAATGTTGTGCTGTATTATGTATGATGATCTTGTTGGGAAGAATATATAGTTACATCTAAAACTTAAGTTGTGTTTCATCAACATGAAGAGGGGTTATTCTCTGCTAGTTTGAGTCTTTGGATGAAATGTTTCCTACAAAATTTCCTGCAGCGTTTTTTGTCACTCTTAAAAGTCCAGGCCATGATTGATGAGTGTTAACAGTCAGGTCCAATTTCCTGGAGCAGTAATAGCGTTCGTAATGTTTATCTGATATGGGGCCAAAATGTAATAAATTGATTAGTGAAATAATTCAGATTACATGGTGCAGAATGTGTTCAATGCACTTTTTTTTTGTATCTCATCATTGCATTTAGTAATTGTATGGCTGTTAACAGAATGTTTCAATTGGGCTTTAGATGTCTGCAGAATGTATGTTGGGAAAGACTGTACCGGATGTTGTTCACCTCCCATGTGTGGCTGCCACTTCTCTGTATGGATGATCTGCATGGCAGGGTGTAGTTTTGTTTTTTTTAAGTCTTTATTCTTCACCAGCTGTAAAGTGAGGTGGCCTAAGAAACACAATGTATTAGTAAGTACTGAAAAAAATTGCAAATTATAACGGACTTTCATGCACGGGTTTGTAAAAACAGTAGTAGTGTGAAATATTTGAAAAATAAAAAATTTATATTCCTAAAAAATATAAATTATATATTCCTAAGAAACATGGCTGGGAGACTGATTCAAACCCTCAGAGCTCTCTTGGACCCCACCAGATTCCAGCTCATCTAAAGACAGCGCCCACTACTAAGTGTCTGTGGCAGATCTTGATAAATGGGGAGATGGGGAAGCGATGAGATGTTCCCACAGACATCTTGGACCCAGGCACGTTGTTGAGCTTTAAAGAATAGAACCAACACTGGTGTTGGCAGGGTGCAGTGTTTAAATATTTGTTCTGTGTACTCTTGGGCTAAGTTTGTGGAGCATTCACACATACAGACAGACCTGGGAACTGCTGAAAGTGGCACACGAACCTTGCATGCATGTAAACTGACATGTGGAAGAGGCATTTAAGTGTTATTTCCCATCATGAGGATTACAGACTAGAACAATGGTTTTCAAAGTGGTCGGTCGTGACCCACCACGAAAATTGGAAGCGGCCACTACCCCCTTAAGGGGGGTGGTGACCTGCGGTGATGTCGGCGATGTCCCACCACCGCTGGCGGGAAAAGGTTTTTTTACTTACCGGGGGTCGCACTGGCCCTCCGGAGGGTGCGGGGGACCCACGGCCCCCTCTGTGGGCCTCCTCATGCTTTAGATTGGCTCCCTGAAGCAATCGAGACTCACTTCTGTTTTTTGTCTGGAACTGGAAGTGGGTCTCGATCACTTCAGGGAGCCGATCTGAAGTGCGGGGAGTCCTGCAGGCCCCCCTTCACCCTCCGGAGGGCCAGCACAACCCCCGGTAAGTAAAAAAAACAACCCACCCTTTTTTCTCCGGCAGCAGCATGATCCCGGGAACGCTGCCACCACCGTTGGCCCACCCCCCCACGAGGACTTACAACTTCCCCAGCTCGTGGGGAGAACTTTGAGAACCGCTGGACTAGAAAAAAGTCATCATAATTCTTATTGGTACACCTAGCCTAAAATTGAGCTGATGTATTTTCATGCTAACTTCCCATTTAGCAGAGAAGTACTCGGGGAAGCCTAATGCCAAACTGGTCTTGGCTTTTTTGGACTTGAAAGGAGCCTTTGACTCCGTGAGTAGGGAATTATTATGGCGGAAGCTGAGCAGTCGACCCTAGACTCCTTTAGTTCCAAAAAGTTCCATCAGGGCACCTGCCAAGTGCATTGCTCCTCAATTTAACCCGCAAGATTTGGGTTGAGAAGGGAGTGAAGCAGAGTTGCCTTCTGGCCCCCTTATTATTCTCACTCTTTCTGAATGACTTGGCCCTGTTCCTTGCTCAGGTTGATGGTCATCCACCCAAAATGGGTAGTAAACATATCCCGCTCCTGCTTCATGCAGATGATGGCATCTGGTGGGGCCACTGTGTGATACAGGAAGCTGGACTAGATGGGCCTTTGGCCTGATCCAGCAGGGCTCTTATGTTCTTATGATGCAGTGCTAATCTCCCATTCGCGGGTTGGTTTGAAGCGTCTTTTAAACAAATGCCTGGACTACTTGACCATCAACAAATTACAACTAAACTTCCAGAAGACCAAGATTCTGGTGTTCTCCAGGTCCTGGAGGCCCAGATCCTGGAATTTAAGGGGTAACAAAATTGAGCAAATCAAGCACTACAAATATTTGGGGGTTACTTTTTATTAGAACTTGTCTTGGTCTGTTCACCAAAAACTAGCCTTTAATCTAGCCACGCAGAGGCAGTCCTAGTTCCTCTATGGCACCCCAATTTGGCTAGGATCATTCAAGCGTGCCTACGAGAGTTTTCAGGCGCCTAAGTATGTCGTTGGGAAACTGGACCGAAGACTGATATCGAGTCTCAAACTCTTCATTCCTTGGCCTCTAGGTCTTGCCCCCCCTTTTTTCATATCCCAATGCGGGCTTACCATATTTTCCTGGTTCCCAACCGGGACCCCCCCCCCCCGGAATAATTAATTGATTAATTTTGTCCTGAAGTGCATTTTTTGTGGGCGCAAAGCACCCATTCCCTGTCCAAAGGGCGCCTGAACATTTATTTATTTATTTATGGCCCCGAAATTGGCCATTTTACCACCGCCGCCTTGCTGTCCTCCTTCCTTCCGGTGGCCAACCCGGAAAACCGGGTCTGACCTGGTTCTGGGCCCTGCTGGCCAGGACCGGGCTCCAGAAACCAGGGCAGTCTCGGTTTTTCTGTGACGGATGGTAAGCCTACCAGTGCCCCATGGACATGGTCATTTGGCCCCTTATCTTTTTTTTTTTTTCTTGAGACGAAAGAACGCAGAGCGATATCTTCTGCCAGATTCAATGTAACTCCTCAGGTTTCTGTGGGTAGATATTCTAATATCCCGCTTACGAATCGATGTTGCCCATGTAATATAAGCACGGTTGAATCCCTAAGTCATATTCTTTTTTATTGCCCTTTACATGCTCCCTCATGGGCTGCTTATCTCGAGTCTGTCTTGGCAAATATTTCAGGCCTCCTGGATGCTGAGAAATTGGTTTTTCCTTTTAAACAATGGTCCCCCAGATGTTATTGGACAAGCTGCGAAGTTCCTGTGTTTGGTGGAGCAAAAATCTCTTGCTAGGCGATATTGACTTGGTTTCTTAAACTTTTTATTTTATGTTTTATGCTATATGTTTTAGGAATGTGTTCCATATGTTTTAGGAATGTCCATCTGTTCTGTCTTTTTATGCCAATAAAGGTTTTTGAATTGAATTAAATAGATTGTTGATGTGGGGAAGGACTTTCTGGTGACAACACTGGGCAGTAATTATTGTTTAATGAACTGACCCTTAGTAACATACCCTCTGCTGTAGAGGGGGGGGGGTGAAAACAATTTAAAGTTCAATTTATCCAACTTCTCTTGCGCAGCAACGCAGCTCTCCTGTGTTGCTGCACAGAGGAAGGCAATTTAAACACATTGCCTTAGCTTCACGGACATGCCAGGGAGACTGACTAATAGTTGCCTTTGTCTTTCTCCTTAACGCCACTCTCTTTGATCACTCCTCTTTCTACTCTCTACATCTCTTCTTTCTCTGAGCAGTTTGAGCTGTCTTGCCAATTCACTTTTGAACAATGCATGTGGTCTGCCAAACTGTTACTTTTCTGAACCCTTCAACCTGTTTTGCGGGGGACATCTGGTCTGAGTTTTTGATCTTTTCCAAAGCAATGCATCCTGCCTTAGCAAATATTTTATTGTTCACTGCTGTTGCCATACAATATGTCATGAGAGTACTTCCTGGTGGATTAACGTCATGTCATAGTGAACTCCAAAAGAAGAATTTTCTTGCCCTGTGTTCTGGGAAAAAATCCATACCTTCTTGCTAGGGCTCTCTGGCAACAAGACATCGCTCTGACTTTGCTTCATCTGCTATCCCAAGGCAAAGGGCATCTCTTTGATCAAGGGTTGGAAAAGTACTCAGTCCTTAAACACCAGCATAGTTTCTAGAAAGTTTTTCACCCCTGTTACTGACCCATGTTCCAAACAGTGGTTCAAGAAGCTTCCTTGAGCCTGATTGGCTGCTTCATTATGGGATGTTAGAACTGTTGTTAATATCAAACCATCTCTGCGCTTGGTGCTTTTACAGAGTAACGAACAAGAAAGCAGTTTTCTTTCCAAAGCAGCTTATGATCTAAAGTTTTGACCTAGAAGGGGCAGTCCCGAGGTGGGGAGATGAGGGTAATGAGACGAATGTGTGCTAATGTTAGGCTTAGTTTCAATAGGGATAATGATTAATAAATTAAACCCAAAGCTACATGAAAAAGTGAAGGAAGAGAGAGGTGGCGTCATGTAGGTGTTCTGGAAAGAAGTACTTGGCATAAAGGGCAACTAAGGAGAATGGGTGGGTTGTTTAAGGAAGCTGGAGAACTTTTGATGGCCAAGGGTAGTGGAGCTAGAGGAGTTGAGACCAGGAATATGGGAGGGGGGAATTTGAAGGAAGAGTGTCATGCAGTTCCGGGCATAAAAGGCAGCAAGGGAGAATGGGTGGAATTATTCAAGAAAGCAGACCCTTGAAAATATAAAAGGGAAATATAAAAGGAAATATAAAAATATTTTTATATTGGACATATAAAAGGAGGGCATGAGGAGTTTGTCCTGTTTGTGAGACCACAAGGAAGCCATTGTGATAGAGGCAGCTCTGCCTAGCATTATTTTCATTGCCTGAGCAGATTATGCCATTAACGCTTGATTTTTCGTCCTGTGTAAGGGCCAGTCTGCGATAGCAGGATGAATGGCCTTTCTCCCTGTTGCTTTTCATCACCCTTTCATGAATAATGAGCCGTAACACATAAAGAGAACAATAATGTACATATGAGCATGTGAAAGAATCCTTTTAAAAAGTGATACTGTACTCTGTTTGGCAGGCGGTCACCCTAAGAGCAGGGTCTGCATTCCTTGTGGACCTGTCAAACTTGCAGAGCCACCAGTGCCATCACAACCATACCCAGCCCAACTTGCAGTGTCTTTAGTGCTGTCAAGCCCTGAGATTCATAATGCATTGGTTGTGTCTGTTTGGGCCTCATGGGGGGGGGGGGGAGGGACACACCACTCTACAATTCCTTTGCAGGGTGTGCTGTTTACATTCACTCAGCATGTACCCCAATGGGACCAAAGCATGCAATGATAACCTGCTCTGGCTGTTTTCCAACCTGACCCCCTGAGAGAGGGGGCTCCCTCTCAAGCTCTTTCTCCAGTCTGTTGAAAGGTTCCTTTTGTAAGGTGTGCTGTTGACATTCACTCCACACATGCACCCCTCTGGGACCAAATGCTGAAATCCCTCGATGCTGAAACTTGTGGCTAGAGGACAGGAAAGGGTATCAGCTGACCTGGTGGCCTCCTTTGCCCACACGTTTGCACTTTAAACTTCAGCTGTATGTTGGAGAGTGAAGAGACAAATAGCTCTTAGCATGTTATTTTTTTTACCAGACAGACAGGATCTTTTTAAAATATAGAAAGGGTTTATTTATTGAGGGAAAAAAGGACAATGCATAAAATTGGGAAAATAGAGGGGGTGTGTGGTCAGGGACAGTGCAAAAAATAAAAAAAAACTGTTCTGACTACACATTCTCTGCTCTAAACATAACATCAGGCAGGCTGAAGACACAGTCTCTTTCCTTTAATTACTGGAAGGATGGTTTGCATTGGCTGTTTCCAATGCTAGTGCACAAACTCCAAGCAACCTTCTCTTTTTATGGGTTGGGTGGGGATTGGGTTTGTTTCTACCTTTCTCAGTGGTTAGTTCCAAGGTAGGAAAACCTAACACAATTGGACCTTCCCTTAGGTCAGGTGGGTCGATATAACCAATGGGTAGTTCCAACTAGATCTCATTGGGGTATCTCTGATGTCACCCTGGTCCTTTGTTTGGAAGGGTATTGCTATATAATTACATCACTTATTATTGTTGTGAATATTTATATACCTCTTTTCTACAAAAAGTAGTTCGCAAAATGGTTTACATAGCAAAATAAATCAATAAATGGTTTCCTATCCCCAAAGGGCTCACAATCTTGAAAAGGATTTCTGCCCCTTTTTCTCCTGGGCAATTTAGAAGTGTTATTGGAGCATATTGGTCAGAACATGAAGATGTGAGGAATAAAATGGTCATAATGGTGGCTGAACCAGGCACAGCTGAGCCCATGTTGGAAGAGTGACTGTATGCAAGCTACCTGTAGATTTACGCAGTGAGAGCAAGTATGTGAGTTCATCCTCACCAGTAGGGGGCGCTGTTACCTATTCAGTTCCTAGTTTAATGGCTTGTGTGTTGCTGTCTCCTCCTTGATTAGACTTCTCATTAACCTTGTCTCATTAGCTTCGCCGTCTTGTTCTGCCTGTGTAACAGTGGCTGCAGTTATTTTGTTACAGTAGAACCCTCAACAAAACCCAGCTTTGCTGTCTGTAGGACTGATTGATGTCCTCAGTTCTGCTCACATACCACTAACGCTCCAGCATGATATGAAGGGAACTCTCTGGTACATAGTGGCCTTGGAAGAGGAAAGGAGTCAGTGAGAACAAAAAATTATGACTGGTTAGCATGCCATGCCATAACTTGTGGGTATCTGATCAAATACCAATCTTATGTGAAATATGTTGCTTAAAAAACTTTGTCTTCATGAAAATGATCGGCCATCTTTCCCTTCTTCATCATTCCTCCCCTTCTTCATTTTCATCTTTAGATACAGATTCTTGGGCTGAGAAAGTTGATTCTAGAATCTAGGTGTTTCTACTGACATGCCTAATCTTTCATGACTTGTGATTCTCCCGGTTCAGCAGCCTGATGCACTTGTTTGTTTTTGCCAAATACCAGAACCCTTCCTTTTGAAGTTGTTATTTGCAGTTTACCTTGAAGTCTTCCTCATCGATTTTTGCCTGGTTTGCTAAAACTCTTTCTTAGTCTGCTCTGTTAATGAAAAACTCTTGGCATTTGTCCTATTAGCGAGGACAAGGTTTCAGAACATCCAAATGATTGCACTATAGCAGGCGATCTTAAAACGTTTTACGTAGCTATGTTTTCCGTTGTTTTTCAATGGAAGTTATGAGGCTGTTCTCAAATGCAGTATGGACAGCCTTTGTCTTAAGACTTGTAACACTTTAGATGTGGATGAATGTACACTTCAGTAATGGAATAGATGTGTGTTTAAACTATTCTTAAAATAGATTTTTGCATATCTTCAAAACTGGAAGAATGAGTCAGTAAGCTGTGAACCAAAAAAGCTAGTGGACTTGGATGTTTGGTCACCGTTCCATGTGAGTCAAACACAAACTATAGGATCCTGCTGTAGGATCAGTGATGGCCTGGATGGTCTATCAAAAGTGATCAGAGGTTATTATATCCATGAGGACTGCATGTTTGATCCCACCATTGTTTTGACTACATGATAAACACCAGCTTTTCATTTTCTTTGTTCACATTGTTAAACTAGAGGCCAGATTATGTAAGCATTTGTGTACACACTTTTCCATTGAAGTCAAAGTGAATGAAGTAAATATTTGGAGATCTGAATACAATTTCTAGCTGCTTGAATCTGAGATGACTGGTCAGCTGATGTTTTTGTGGGCTTGTTTTAGTCCTAATTAGGTATTGTTTTGTGTTTGGATATTTTTTTTAATGAGCTGACGTTGTATGGTAGGACGGTAGGCCATCTAATCTGCATGATAGCCAGGTCCAAATATTTCATTACACTTGACTGTGACCAAGAAACAGGACACAGGATGGGGCTGCACATGTAGAAGCAGACTTGATTCAATGTCTAGAGCAGGGGTTCTCAACCCCTTCCCGGCCAAGTACCACTTCCGGCGCCACTCTCCTGCTGCGTACCACTGGAAGTGACTGGTGATGACATCTTCACCAGTTACGTCTGGGTTTTCAGGTTTTTGGAGGTTAGAAAATACAGGTAGGAGGCTCTGGGCGGGTGCAAGGGCCCTTTTCAGCGTTCTCGAGAGACTCTGCCAAAGACAGGAGGCTCTTGGGAGCAAAAACACACTGTTGAAAGTGCCATGTCGGTGCTGGGTTCCCCAGCAGTCCAAGTACCACCAGCAGTCGGCCGAAGTACCATTGATGGTACTAGTACCACTGGTTGAGAACCCATGGTCTAGAGTCATGAAGTGCAGGTTTTGCCCCCCCACCCCAAACATGTCTGCAAATTGACCTTTTTTCTTTCTATCCTATACGGTAAGTGAATAGTTGCCCTTTATTCCTAGTAAAGCACTGCATTCAAGGATAACATTGTGCTCCCTCCACACCTGGCACTAGATGGTCCAGCCTTCACTGACAGAGATCTTGTGGGAGCTGGCAGACTTCCCCAGAGTCCTTAGAATATGTAAGTTGTCCCAACATAACCCACCTGTGTCTCCCTGGGAGGAGGGAAAAGAGCCAGTGCATCAGAGGTGGGCTTCCTTGCTCCACCACTGCAAACCGGGACCTACCCTTGAGAAAGGAAGACAGTCAGTGTTGTGGGTTAGGGGTGGGCAAAGGGACTAGAGCTGTCTGTTCCTCCACTCCATCAAATTTGACGGGTGGGTGGGGCAATACAACAAGCATTCTAGTAATATTCGAGTTCATTTTGTATGGTTTTCACAGGGCAGTCTGCTTTCACTGTAAAGGTCATGCTGATTCTTTGATTGTTGTGGGTCACATCTGCTGAACTTTCTCATCTTTTGAACACCACTTAGAGCCCAATCCTACCCTGTTTCCCAGGGTAATAAGACCTCCCCCGAAAGTAAGACCTACCATCATTTTTGCGTGATTTTTGCTGGCACTCATAAATATAAGACCTCCCCTGAAAATAAGACCTAGCTAGGATCATCAGCCAGACGGACGCGACACCCCCCACCCCCCCAACACTTACTTTGACCAATTTAAGCTTCATTCTTTCCCGAGGGTGCAAGGCTCTACAAGGCCTGGAAGGCCTGCACTTGAGTCCTCCACCATGGAGACGACGTGATAGAGAGACTCTGCAAGGTTGCAGCCGCCTTGCAGGCCTCTCTAGCACGTCGTCTCTGTGGTGAGGACTCAAGTGCAGGCCTTCCAGAGCCTTGCACCCTCGGGAAAGAATGAAGCTTTAATCGGTCAAAGTAAGTGCTGGGGGGCGGGGCGGGTCACGCCACAGGTTGGGAAAATAAGACCTCCCTGAAAATAAGACCTACTGCATTTTTGGAGCCAAAATTAATATAAGACACTGACTTATTTTCGGGAAAACACGGTATGCATGTCTACTCAGAAATAAGTCTCATTCTAATCAATGGGGCTTACTCCCAGGTAAGTGGATAGGATTGCAGCCTTAGTGTATTATGTACCCCCCCCAAGCATATTTTATATTACCTGTATGCTCCCTTGAAAACAAATTGTAGTGGGCACTGAAAGAAAAGGTAGGAGCTTCTCTGTGAAGGAAATTGCTGAGCTGAGCAGAAGGAAGTTATAATTTTTCCTTAAACTTGAATTGTGGTGGTTATGGATGGCTGCTGATTCTGTAAAAACAGGAATGTTTTTATGGCTTTTAAACCAAGGAAACTGATGAGCTGAGGAGACAGAGTTTGGGTTCCAAGAGAGCTTAAAATACTGTATATATTTTTCTCTTGTTTCTGTCTGATTTTGGTATGTATTTCTGGGTAGATTTTCACTTTCATTTTCTCCATATCTGCCCATCCAAATAAAACAGAAGGTGTTACACAGCCAGATCCAAAATACTGTAGTATTTAATCATGACAACAACAGTATCTGTGGAAGCAAGAACAAAATAGTTAGCTGAGGAAGGAGCAAAAATGCACCTCTTTCTTGAATGTGTACATGCATTGCATACATTTAAAGGTTTACAAATGCAATTGGAAACTGCGGTTGACACCAAATGGACCAGAGGATGTGCATATACATTGAATAACAGTGAAGGCAAGGCACAGTGGCATGTAAATTGCAAATAGTCTTGAAATATAAACATCAAGATAGGTAAAGATGGTCTTTGGAAGAATGAGAAAACAAAAGAGAAGGAGTTAAGTAACAGATTTCCTGTATTTTTAAGTGAAGAAGGGCTGCTTGCTATTAGAATTATTTGGCCACTTGTTTTCTCTTCACTCCCCCCCCCCCCACACACACTTTTAATTCAAGCTGCCTTCTCATCAGAGTCATATGGGCTGGTTCTTAACTGTGTAATTTATCTGCAAGCTCATATCGGGTAAATCCCAGTACATCCCCCCCCCCGTTTCAGCGGATTCACTTACCTGTAGATCCAGGATCTGCGCCCCCCTTACCTTTATTTCTTGCTTAAACATCTTACTCAAACAGTTCTTGCTTAAACAGAACACTATAAGCAGCACCGTGCTGCTTATAGCACAGAGCCTGAATGATTCTAGCAAGCAACCTCGGTGCTAGAGAGACTCCGATCGTTAACAGGAAACAGTTTCTGTTTAAGCAAGAACTGTTTAAGCAAGAAATAAATGTGGGGGTGCGGGGGTAGCATTCTCCTCTACCCGTGGGTTCCTGGTATCTGCAGGGAGGCCAGGAACCTATTCCCTGCAGATACTGGGGCCTCACTGTATTTATGGGATTGCCGCTGCCGGGCTGTCCTCGCCCCTTAAGGAGGCAGGGGACAACATCCTGTTGCGGTGGTGGGTCGCGACCCACCACTTTGAGAACTGATGTTCTAATCTAAATTGTATCATTGCATTTGCTGAAGGTAAAGTCCATATTCTTTCTTTGGCTGTTAAGATATGATGGGATTGCTAGCTGACTCAGCCTAATCTTAGGTAATGGCCTTACTGTATACTGGCACTTCCTTGAAAGAATGAACAAACATATGCAAATAGGCAGTGACTTTTACTGGCAATTGTAGACTAGGGTAGGAAACTGAAACTCTGGATTAATGCTCTAACAGTATACAGTTGCTTGTGCATGTGAGATTGAGGCAGATGTGGAACATTTTGTTGCAGATGTCATTAAAAAAAATGTTTTCCATGCATCGGAGTTGGAACAATCTGATAGATGTTGATGAAACCGTGACTACTGCAGCTTGTTTTGAATCTTGTGTGTGTTTTGCATTTTATATGCTAAAAGTGTTGTAATTTTTTTTTTTAAAAAGAGCAATTGTTAGAAGCTGCTCAAAGGTTCTTTGATAAACTGTTGACAAGTAAGAAGGGGAAATGTTGTTTTGCAGGGTAGGTCCTCTGTTGCACATGCCAGTCAGTGCAGCTGCCATTTGAAAATAGTCGTGAACAAGTATTGTTAAGCTTTAGTTATGGTAAATAGTGAACAAGTAATTTTAAGCAGGTTCAATAACCTGTGAATGAATCTCTCTGAACTATCACTGTATAATGCCCCAACCCAAGTGTAATCCTTATGGTTCTGCCTGTTGATATCAAGATTCACTTAACGTTTTGATGTTTAGCTTTGCAGTGTTTGCAGTAATGAGTACTCGTTCTGTAAAACTATATTTGGTCAGTAGATTTGCGCCATGCAGTGTTCCATACAATTTGTCCTAAAAATAATTTAGGAGGGGGCCTGGATCAAAACAAGGCAATAAAATACTGCTGTTCAACCAGGGGTACTTGTGGTATTTGGCCATGTAGATGATTTGCATGTGAGTGAAGCGCTGCCACTGCTGCAAGCTCAACACGATACTGCAGTGGCCTGCAGAAAGTGGAGATGACTGGGATAGCAGTGTTCAGATAGTAAGGTACAGCTGTCTGGCAACCCAGGTCTCTCCAAAAGAGTTGCAGATTGGGCAAGGAGGAAGAGAAGGCATCAGTGTGGAGAAGAGACTGGGAGGAAGCAGCAACTGGAGAAGAAAACAACTTCAGAAACAACTTATGGTGGGCCACTGTAATGCGAGAATGCATAGGCTTCTACCACTTTAAAAGTGCATTCCAGCGTAGAAAAAACAACGTATGCCAAAGCCAAATCTTAATTGCAAGGGAAATGTTAAAAAAATATGGTATAGATACACAGGTGGCATTGCCTCTGTTATGCATCTGTACCCCACCCTTCCGTCAGAGATCCCAGGGTGCCATATACAAGGCTTTCCAGCAGTTGTTATGGATTCATTTCAGAATTCTAAAATGAGCTTCAAAGGTTAAGTTCACAAAGTTGTTTTTTTAACCTTCTCAGGTAGGGGGGTATGTGTGTGTTGGCAAATGTATGTAATCTTAGTATCAAGACTCCTGCTAAATGACCACAAAACAAAAACACCATACTGCAATGAAAAGCACCAGCTGTTTCAGCTTCTTGTATAAAACTGCTTCAGAGAGAACCTTCAGATGTGATAATTATTTATTTTGATCTGTTTGATCTCTCAAATGTTAATTTCAGAAAAACTTCTGAACTGTTTGAGTCTGTAGAGCTGGAAATGCTTTTAAGAAAAAGAATTATATAGCTCTGTCAGGGAAAGGGGCTCCTGAGAAGAAGGAAGGCTGACTAAGGGAGTAGTGCCTACGGTAACACGCACACTCCTTTCCTGCTCCATGCTTTCCCTCTACTGGACCAGTAGCTGAATGGGGAAAAACCCGTGGTAGTTTGTATCTGCTGCCACCATCCCAAGCTACATAAACCAGGCAGAGGAGGGCTATAGGGTGAGGGAACCTCCCAGGAGAGCACTTAGCCACAGGGGTTCTTATTAAAAATCAGACTCGCAATAGTGTCTGCAAGGCGAAGAGATGTGACAATCCACTGAATTACTCGAGAACATGGGCTAGGCAGACAAAGGGTCAAAATGTAGCTAGTTTATTAAAAGACTAAACAAAAAGGGGATTAAACAATATGGGGAGAGAAAGGTGGGTAGTAAAAGTACAAGCAGGCTGATGGAAAATGGCTGAGCTTGGCTGGAAAGCACAAAGAAAAGTTTATGGGGAGAGAAAGGTGAGTAGTAAAAGTACAAGCAGGCTAATGGAAAATGGCTGAGCTTGGCTGAAAAGCACAAAGAAAAGTTTTCACCAAATTATCAACACCCAGCAGATGGAGCTCAGATGCTTACTCAAACTCTTAGCCAAGGACTCTCCCAACCCCTCCCTGTGCAACCAAGGAAAGTTTGCACATTGGCTGGAGTCACTTAGCAGACAAAGCAGCAAACGGTCCCTGATCATAATCTAGCTAAATGGTCCCTAGTTTAAGGTACTTGCATTGCTCAAGGAATCCCCAATCATTGCATTTGCAAGTGGGTGCTTCTCTCCAAGCTCCCAATGAATGGGTCACTCAGGTGACTGGCAGAGGGCAACCCCCCACTTCCTGTGGATTGGGAAATTTATAACTTTGCATTGATGATATCGAATTACCTGGGGGAGTGGAACCCACCTGGTTATTCTACCCTATCCCCTTGACCTAGATGGACAGGTTTGGCTGCCCAATCATTAAATGCATCCCAATCTCAGTACTCAGGGGTGTGTGAGTGAGTGTGAGAGTCAGTCATGCTATGCTGTGTAATTTAGACTCTGGTGCTAAATTCAGTGACCTATAACTGAATCCTGTGAGTCTCTAATGCACAGCCTTAATTTCAAAGGTCAGTGCTTTATTCACGTAGTTGAATTCTTTGGACACTCAATATATCTTCTATCTAGAAGGACTTCCTTTGTATCCCGTCAAAAGGGGGGGGGGAACAAGCATTGATTATAGAAAGTATGATCCAGAAAACCCCAACTTCCTTATCTTGTCTTACACATTTTTCTTTTTAAGATAACCTCCCCCAAAGCTAACCCTTTCCTTAGAAGGATAATTAATGATCATTCTCTCTTCTGGATCTTCTCTACAATGTCCTTTTTGTGATGGAGTGACTGCAACTGTTTGCAGTATTCAAAAGGTGCCTACACTTGGGGTTCACATAATGACACAATGATACTAGCTATGTTGATTTCATTCCTTTTCACCAAATAGGATTACATCGATATAATGCATGCTTTGCACGCTTGGGCAGAAACAAAATGTGCAAAAATCCACATGGAAATGGGCATTTCCCATGGAATAAGTGCACGTTTGGATGCAAAACCCATGTGGATTTCCTTATCCCTGTTTTCCCATGGAATAATCAAGTACTGTATCTCTTTCTGTTTCACCTCTATATCAAGTGGATTGTGGTTTGGCATTGTATCTGAACTGAGCCTGTATGAAAAGGGGTTGACTCATAATTAAACCTACCGTATTGGTCTGAGTATAAGACTCACTTTTTCTCCTAATTTAAGTTTTTAAACTAGGGGTGCGTCTTATAATCAGGCTGTTGCAATTTAATGCCAGTGATTTAATTAATTTTTTTAATAACTCCAAACTTTAAGGGTGCGTCTTATAATCAGGTGCGTCTTATACTCGGGACAATACGGTAATTAAAATGTTGTCCTCGTGGCCTATACTGTCAGAATTGGAAGGTACCTAAAAAAAAAAAATGCTGCAAAATCACTCTTGCAGGATGGATGAATCGCATCCATTAGTGTGAAATGCCCGAGCTGTCATAACACCCACATGTATTAAAGCATCACACGGGGGTGTGTACTACTAAGTGTAGTGTGCGAGCCTGTGATGTGAATGTGGAAATACACATGCTCTGTTGCCAGGGGGAAAGTTTGCCTCTTGCCAAAAGATGTTGCTGTAATGGATGCCATTTTTTCAGGGTTTATTGGGCAAGACCACGTGTGTATGTGTGTGAGCTTACAAACCTGCTTTATGCTCGGTCAGATCATTGTTTCATCCTATATTGTCTACTCTCAACAGCAGTAGTTTTCCAGGGTCTCAGGCAGGGTTCTTCCCAGCCTGCTACCTGAAATCCTAGCGGTGCCAAGGATCAAACCTGGGACCTACCAAATGCAATACTTATGCTCTGCCTCTGAACTATGGCTCTCCCCTGTTGATCTCCCAGCTACTGCTATGAACATAAACAGATCAACCCTGATTAGGCTTACTAGATCCATACCAGGACAGAGTGCTAGACCTTTAGGAGAAGGAATGTGGGCAGGTGTAGCTTGTTAAATCCTTAGAGCACAATCCTAAGCATGTCTACACAGAAGCAAGCCCCATTGTGTTCAATGGGACTTGCTTCTGAGTAGACATGCCTAGGCTTGTGCTCTGTTTAACAAGCTACACCTGTCCACATTCCTTCTCCTAAAGGTCTAGCACGCTGTCCCGGTATGGATCTGGTAAGCCTAACCCTGATCATACTTTGAACCTCTCTCTGTCAGTCAAGTGACTGCTGCTTGTCTCATCCCAGGACTGCTTTCATCCAGCATAGCAGTGTGGGCTATGGCTTTAGCTGCACATTAAAAAAAAATAATTTTGCACAGAATAACTCACTTTAAAATGTTAGAATTATTTTGAAATGAAAGGTGCCAACCCCAAGTTAATGGCATTCTGAAACACTGGTGTAAGGTTCATGGTGGTGTCAAGAATGGACATGAATTTGTGGTGCTGGAGAATCAAAAGAATGTGCTGTTTTTAACATTTCCTTAGATTTCCAGAGTAGCAGCATTCTGCATTTGGCAACACTGGAACAGTTAAGGTTTATAGCTGTGGCTATAAATAGGAAATGGAGCACTTAGTAATACTAAAACCATATGGCCAATCAGTTGATATGAGAGGGGGAATCTGCATTTTTCAGCCTCCCATCGGGTTTGTATGTGAAAAGCTTCCAGCACATATGTTCTCAGCAACTTCAGTCACTTGTGTCTCTGCACAAGGCACACTAAGTCAGACCCTCTGCATAAAGTGGGTTTCAAGTGGCAAATCTCTCAAATTAATAAATGGAATGTTTTGCTTTCCCTTCCCATGTGAAATGATGGACTAGTCTGTATCTGTTGCTTAGCTGTGCACTAGGGAAGGAGGCACCAAGTGCTGCAGCTGTATTATAAGATATTGGGGTAGAGAGAGATTGCAGTGATGGAATATTAAAAGCAAAAGTGTTTTGTTTTTATAGAGTCGGCTGCTGGATGTACGTATTTTCTCTTCTTCTTCCACACGCAATCTGAAAATTTAGGAAACCAAAGTTAAACTGGCAGCCCTTGGAATGATGCTGACTGTACTCTCCTGAAATCTATTCTGGATTAAGTATTCAGCAGCTAAAACATCACTCCCCACATTGCATGCTGTAAGAGAGCCCTGTTGAATATCAAATGCCTGAGTACTCAATACTTGGAAGAAAAAAAGAATTGGTTCCAAATGAATGCCTCTGGGGAGGGAATTCCATCGATGGGGTGCTCTCATGGAAAAATATGTCCCTATCCACTCCCCTGAATAGGTGGGATGCCCAGAATGGAGCGTCAGATGTTGTAAAAAAGCAGATGTATCAGAGCAGGTGGTCCTTCAGATAAGCCCTTTTAGAGCTTTGAAGGCCAAACCCAGTAGTTTGAATTGTGCTTGGGAATAATAATAATAATAATAATAATAATAATAATAATAATAATATAATATATATAATAAAAAATAATAATAATTTATTATTATTATTATTATCAGTATTTATATACCGCCTTTCTTGGTCATTGGATTTCTCCTCCGATTTAATCCAAGGCGGTGTACATGGGCAGGCTGTCCTAACCCCCCTTGGTTTTTTTTACAATATATATAAATGTCCAATCTTTCATGAACGGCTACTTTCCAGGTGGTATCCTTTTTACAGTCTGACAATTCTGCTGGCTGGCGCTTCCCACACTCGACCGACACAGCTGGAAGCTCTTATCTCTCCTCCTGGAGGCTTTCACAGCTTTTTGCTGGCGGCGTGTCTCGAACTTATCAAGTTCACCGGTCTTCGGGCTTTGAAGGCAGCAGCTCTCCCAACTGAGCCAGACTCTTCTAGTACAGATCTAGTAGCTAGTACAGCAAAATATTTTCAGACTGGCTAGCCCCAGTTAACAACCTGGTGCCATGTTTGGAATCAAATGAAGTTTTCAAGCACTGTATAGCAGTAATTTAACTAGGGTGGTAAAAACCAAAGTAGTGATCAGGTTCAGACCTACTGTAATAGAAAACCACAATTTCTTGCTGTGAAAATGAGCCTTTTTAAGCTGTAGGTTTGTTTGCCCCTTGCTGCCTCTTTCGCACCTATTTTGAAGGAGGAGGAGGAGGAGACAAGTGAAAGCTGCTGTTTTGAAGTAAACCGCAGTTCCTTCTGTGCATGTGAATTTGGCAAGCTGTGATTTAGTTCAAATCACAGTTAGGTAAAGCACACCAGGATCTGAAACCACAGTTTGATCCTGTTTTGTTTCATCTAACAGTGCTTTGAATTAATCCGATTTCCCATGTTACATATTGACTCAGAACTGTGATTTACTTCAGAGCTGAAATGTTCGTTCTCTTTTCACATGCACAAAAGAGGAGGAGAGATGGAGCATGTAAGCCCACGGCTCTCCAAGGCGTGTTTGTGTAGCAGGAAGCCATGTGTGATCAGAAAATGTGTGTCCAGAAAATGTGTGTCATTTCTGCCAGTCATTCCTCCTTGTCAACTTTCTTTACAAAATCTGTTCAGAGAGGAGTTCATAAAATGCACATAAAGCCATGTAAGTAGCAAACTTTTGCTGTTTTGCTTTGTGCTGTGCTTTGCCTCCGGTAAGCCTGTACATACTGTCCTGTTCCAGCCTGTGAGAATGAACAACATCTCTTTCTGCAGTGCTTACGGAAGTAGGGCCTTCTCTCTCTCTCTCTCTCTCTCTCTCTCTCTCTCTCTCTCTCCCCTTCTCCCCCCCCCCCCCATGCAAATCCCTTACTTTGTTTGCAGTTACAGCTGGAGTAACACAATGCAACGTTTGAGTTAAGAGATCTATTAAGTACTGGCACTATAGACAGTTCCTGTATTTTGGCTCCTGAATCTGAATGTAATCCTGTGTGTAGCTATGTCTGTTAACTGCTTAAACTAGGCTCCCAGCTGACCTCTGAAAAGGAAATAATTTCAAAAGAAAAGAAGTCTGCCAAGGTCTAGATAAAAATACACTATTTCCAACAGTGCAAGGATTTCTGGGCTAGATATAACACATAACCATTTTCATAGAGCAGTGCAATAATATCAGTTGATACAAGGAAGATTCTTGCTGTACCTAGGAATGAATGTTGTACTCTCAAGATATAGTACTGAATGTCTACTGAGTATGAAAGTACAGTACTTAGTATGAGTAGTACTCATGAGTACTACTATGAATGTACTCTCAAGAATAGGGGTAAATAGTTGATATTTTAAATCCTTATTCCTTAATTTATATTATAGCATTTAAAGAACTCATCTACATTATATTCGTAATCCTCACAATAGTCCTGTAACGCTATTACCTCCCTATCACATATACAGCGGGTTCATTGGCTGAGGTGAGATTTGAACTGGAAACGTCCTGGCTGTCAACTCATTCTCTTATCTATACTACACAACCTCTTCGCCTGCTGAAGAATTTGAAAGGGTACACGGAAAAGTGTAGAACCTAGATTGCAAGTATTGGGAGCAGGTGATATTTTAGGCCACTTTCCTTGAGAATTTATCTGCATGTTACTAGAAGGAAAGAGGGATACTCAAGTCCTGATAACCCCTTCACAGAAAGAGGCAGTTTGTACTGGAGGTGATGCGAGTGCTTAGCCATTCTTTGGCTGGTCTCGTTTGCCCTGACAACCCTTCTCCCCTGAAGCTGCTTTCATTCCTGCTGGTATTCTGGACCTGTCTTTACAAGATACAAAACGCAACGTGTTGGCACTAGGATATTGGGAAAGAAGGTTGAGTCTACCCATCTCTATGATATGCTAGCTAACTACATGCAAGGAGTTTCCAGTGTGGGAAAACCTAAAAACATGACTCCTCTCCTTGTATTTTCAAGGACATACGGTATATTGTTTGTGCCATCCAAATTCTACTGTGTCTTTCTGTGTAATGTGTAGAACAACTCTAAAGCTATTTAATTTGACATGGCTGGCATGGAGGTGGTAAATTTTTTGAAATGTATATAGATGATTAAAACAAGCTGTGTTTGTAGATAAATTTAGTACAAGATGTTAGGGGTACAAGTCATGATGCAGTTTGGACATGAGGGCAAGACTGTTGGCATTTAGGCATATGGTGCCATTTAGTTATTTGATTTTGTCTGTAAACCACTTTGTGAACTTCTTTTGGTTGAAAAGCAGTATATAAATATTCTTAATATATTAATATATATATTAATATATATATATTAATAATAATATGGGATTATAATGGTGTTGGGGGTCAGGCCTGAAGGTGTGGGATACAGTCACCTTACTGAAGCTAAGCAGGTTTCGTCTGGCTGGTTCCCAGGTGGATAGGCCTTAACAGGGTCACTTGGGGGGTACAAAGTTTATTTTGAGCCCCTTCCCTTCATGTAAATTTGGCTCCTAGGCCCCCTTTTTTCTCCTTTTTAACCCGTTTTTGGCCCTGGGCCCAGGTACAATTTACCCCCTTAACCCCCCTCTCAGAGGCCCTGGTTCTTAATGTCGCTCATCATCACCCACAACAGGACAAAAGGGCTACTCTGGTGAGGGTGGGGGATGAGCTTTGATTGCTTTCAGTGGAGGTGCCCTGGATGAGCAATGCCCATAGCACACTTTCCTCTCACTAGAGCAGGAGAGGGAAGTGGGGTGAGGAGATCATTGTGATTGTGCTTGTCTGAGGAGCCCTTGGCCCGAAGCAAGAGAAGGAAGTGGTGTATGTGGTGCTGGTGCTTGCTTGTGCTTGTGACTGTGCTTGACCAAGGCACTTTGGATGTCTTATCCAAGGATAACCTGACAGTCCAGTCTTGCCCTCTCCTATTCTAGAGTTGGGAAAGAAACGTGAGGAGGGGTTGCATTTGGCTAAGGGGGGGAGGGCTGCCTTGGGGGTGGCCACAATTGTGGGTTGGTGAGCAAAGCCAGTAAACCATTGTGTGGACTGCTGTTGATGGGAGACTTCCCGGAGACTTCCACCATGAAGGAAAGGCAGGATATAAATGTAATAACTAAATAATGACAAGTGTGTGTCGATTCAATTTTTTTTCTTTTCTAAAGTGATTTAGCTGCTGCCCTGGTTAATTTCTGTATGACAAATGATACCATCTGGAAATGGCAAAAACAGGGTGAAGGCAATGATTTATTTTGCAGTGTAATCTTCATCTTGATTTTTTGTTTTGTTTTAAAAAGTGATATATAAATATTCTTAATAAATTATTTTAAAAAGATTAGCTATTTGGTGCTAGAAGTCACACCCTCTAAATTTGGAATTTTTGTCTGCAATTCCAGATAAAGTGTTGCTGTTCCAATGCAGTCTGGTACATCTGGAATTAAACTGAATTCTTTGAGGGCCAAATTATGTATTGAACGCATTTGCCTGTAACAGTCTCTCTGGACAAGGCTTAACAAATGTTTTTTACAAGCAGGCATGGGAGGTTGCATTTGGGAGGGAAAAGAGGTGCTCAACATTTCCTTTCCAGTTGTTCTTCCACTCAGAGTTGTACTACCACCATCCAAACAGTTTTTCCGCTCACTGGGAAAACGATATAGCTGCTTGTACCTTTTCCCTGGCATGTGGAAAATCAGGTTGGTGAGGGGGAATTTTGAGTGGGAAAACAGCTAGAAGAGAAAGAGGTTAAGCACCTCCCCCTGCTGGTCCTCCAATCAAATTTGAAGCCTCTCAGTTTTTTTGTTTAAAGTCCTGGGAGGGTTGTGTGTGGCGGTGTATAACATGCATTTTGTGGTGACCATGTTTAGGGGCTTTGGGCAGTAGCAATTCAGGGGCAGAGCAACTCCCTTCTATCTGCTTGATGATAATAAGTTATCAAGTGCATAACTGGGTAATTTGGTAGCAGAGGTGAGGCCTGTATGTGTTACTCTAGTTTTTTCTTAGCTCTGTGATCCCATATCTGTGGCTGATATAAGAGTGGAGGAAAAATACTTGATACATTATTCAGACACACTCATCTTTAATTGTCACAGGGCTAAGCCCTGGAATTGAAAATGAATTGTGGGCTTAGTGTGTGGTGTTGTTGCAGTTTATTTTGGTGAACGTTCCCTTGGAGCAACTTGCGTAGTGTCCCTTTCCTTATGCAGTGTTCCTTAATAATGCATTCGTTCTGTAATCTTAGGGGCAGGATTCTAGTGGCCCCCCCCCTCCAAGTATTTGCTCAATGTGCACTTCAGGCTGAGGTCAAGCAAACAAAGCAAGCATTATGCATTTGCATTCTTTTTTAATGAGCCTGCTAAAATCCACCAGAAGCAACATGTGGGATTGTTTGTGAGGAGGGGGAAATGCCAGTAGCACTGTCTTTAAAGTGCAGTTCACAGGAAATAATAGACCAAAAGGATGTGTTAAGGCTCTGGTAGAAAATAAATGGCACTGTGTTGTTGACGGGAAAAGATCTTGGCAACACTGTTGTTGTGACTGTTCCTGTGGCTTAGAAAGGAATTTCCTACAGACTGGACTAACCATTAAAAATGTCTTTGCTTTTAGGAGGAGCTCAGTGGAGTTTTCCCAGAGAAAATGTCAACTTCTGCCATGGAAGCTCAGTGTCTGAATGAGAGGGGAAGTTTTTTTAAGGTAACTGAAAAGTAATTGCTTACTTTGATTACAGAGACATGTTTTACTTTGAAATGTAAGCCATTTGTCATTTTACAGCTCATTTGTCAAAGCTTCAGAGTTTTAACAAAGCTGCAATAAAGAAACCTACTTTTTGAACTTCTGAAATTTGTTTTTTTCTGTTCTGGCTTTTGTAACTTAACAATAATAAAAACAAGGCCACGTGCTTTATTGGAACCTGATGCTGCCGGAAGTTGTAGCCTTTTGAGTAAAGAACAAGTTATACATAGATTTGTAAACATCATGCTGCTGTTGCTTTTCCTTCTACCCACTTGGTTTGGGATTCACTGCAATCCTGATTTATTTTGTATGTGTGCACGCGTGCTTAAATAATTTTGATTTTTATCCAAGCAGATGCATTCCGTGCTGATCTTGGCAGCTAACTAGTTTAAAATGCAAAAGCACAAATAGCATGTTGCACACACAAGAAGAAAGCTGTGTAGTTTAAACTTTGAGGATGATGAGTGGGTTGCTAGAAAGCTTTCCCCCTTTCGTGATTTAGGGCACTTATATTTTAACTTTGATACCTTACTGCCAAATGCTGCAGGTTCTGTGCTGAGGCAGGTGATTTTAATGTTTAAAAACCATGAAACTGGCAACTTTGCTTACAGTCTGGTGCTTTGAATCCACTTCAGCTGTGAAATAGTGACTTATGCTCTGGCAATTGAAGTCGGATCCTGTGCTTGGCCAGCTGGGCAGAGCTACCCAGGCATCCAAATCATTCCTCTCATACAGGAATAAATGTAGACTGAGAACTATAAAAACAAAGAGGTTTCTGGGCTGTCTGGTCTCTGCCTGCTCCTACTTTTATCCTTTCCTCGCCCCCAGCAGGGCAGGAAACACGCATCATCTGTTATCTTGATGCTAGAGTTCAACCGAAACCTAGGCTTCTCTCTTCTAGTAGTGAAGTGATGGAGCAAAACATCAGAGCCAAAAATCTTCATTGAGCAACAGAAGAACTGGTCAGTTGATGGCAACAGACTCCAGCACTTAAGAAGCTAATTGCAGCAATACTTGTTAGTCGGATCTATTTAAGCATTGTTACCTCCGGAAGAACCTGAATGGTTGAGATTTGATTTTTTTTTTAAGCCTTTGAGAATGCCCTCCACAGTTGAGGGTGAAATGTCAGGCAGTAAATACCTGTTTGTATATACCGTAGTTTTTAAGCTCGAAAGCTTATGTGAATTCAAAACATCAGATTCTTTTAAAAAAATAGGAGGTATGGGATAGCACTCAGGAAAAGGAAAACCGCGTGTGTAAGGATTCAGTATGTTGCTTCTGACAGCTTCTATGCATTCGAAGGGGGTGGTGGTGGTGAAGAATTATAGAGTGCCATGGCATGACACTGCACAGAGTAACAAAGAAAGACTGGTCTTTCCTCTGAGTAGTTTACAATCTCAAATGGACTCTTAAACTGCTTGGCAATGATGGGAAGGGAAGCCTAGATAATGCAACAATTTTCACATTGTTGGTGACCTCTTCGAAGTTTGCTGAGAGCAATCTCCTAAAGGCTGCTTCACAGTTTATTCAACAAACATGTTTGCTTCATGTACTATTGTCTTCCATCAGCGTTTCCTGAAGCAAAGTGTTGAAAGCCTAATGTGTCTTTAAATATCCATGTACATATGTCTTAGGACTTGGATTGGGTCGAGATCTCCCAGATATATACTGTCTCCGTGTGTGTGTGTGTGTGTGTGTGTGTGTGTGTGTGTGTGCGCGCGCGTGCGTGTGTTCTGCAGGAAATGCTGATGTACTCAGCACCCATGTTAGCCATGTGAAATGTGGAGCTGCCCTAAGACTGCCTAGCTTAGCATCATGAAAGTGAAAAAGAGACATTTGGCAAGGGTTGATACCAGACTGTTAAAATTAATCTCCATTCTCCTGTGCATTTGCATTTGCACAGGAGAATGGAGATTAATTTTGGCAGTCTGGTATCAACCCTTGCCAAATGTCTCCTTTTCACTTTCATGATGCTTACATCTGCCATTGCCACGCTTGTCCTACTACAAAACAACAGAGAGCCGTTTAGTCATTTGATTTTGTCTGTAAACCGCTTAGTCATTTGATTTTGTCTGTAAACCGCTTTGTGAACTTTATGTTGAAAAGCGGTATATAAATACTGTTATTAACATTACCCTGTCTATTTACCCTCTTTCGATATTTCCATTTAAATTACAGTGAGGGATGGCTTTGCTTATTGCTGCCTCATCAACACTCCTTCAAATTGTTTAGTTCCTATATACTGTCACTTACTTTCTAATGAGAAAAGTAGCCTATGTTTATATGAGAGCCAGAATACTAAAATAAATTTCTTATCTACAGTCCAAAGCAATGACAAGTTGTTGTAATACTAAAAAATACATTGCTGCTACACAAGCTTTGGGAAAAACCCACAAGTAGAAATTCTTGGTTATGAGTTGTTATACTATCATTGTTGACTCTCAGCCAAGCACAGAAACAAGGTAGCCTTTAAGAATAAATGTACTTTGCTTGTTGAAAGAGGAAGGAAATGGCTAAGATGCCAAAGAGGATGTGGGGCTTTGGAAAGAGATGGGGGAAAAAACCCATTGCTCCTATGAGTTAAATCGCACACAACACAAGATGTCATTTTAATTTCTCTTGTTTCCAGAATAGAACGCAGAGAAGGACAGGAGAGATCCAAAGTCAGCAAAACCTTTCTGGGTGGCCAGTGGAAGTTAAACTGTGATTTCAGTAAAGTGGTTGGAGCTTAAAGTGTTTCTAATGCAGACAAGCAAAAACAGGCACAACAGGCAAAAAATCGCTAGTTGCTCCCTTTACAAGGCATTCTTGTATGTTGGGTGTCCAGAGTTCAATCATGACCTTGGTGTGCTGCTCATGTTTTTTTTCCCCTAAGGGGGGGGGGAAATGTTTTAAAACAGTGGGTTCCACTTTTTTCAAGCCCAGGACCCACCTTTAAACCCAACCTGCAACATGAGACTTCTTTAATCTGTCCTTTCTGTCTCCAGACCCATAGCCAGAAATTTGTGCTGAGGCAGACCTGAGCGTCCATTTCTTTTTTAAATGTAATTTCAAATAGTACTTATTGGCTGCCTTTCAGTTGCAATGAATGCAGGGCCATCCCACACATGAGGCCTGGTGAGGTGATTGCTTTGAGTGGTGGGCTGGTTGAGGCAGTGAATTTGGGGGGTCTGCCACCTCTCCCACCCAAAATTCTCATTGCATTCCAATCTTCCTCTTGCTTGCTGATAGCGAGCGCAAAGAGGATTGGAGCAGCAGCGAATCCCCGCTTCCACCAGCACTGCTGCTGCGAGGAGCAAGGTGGAGGAGAAAACGGGGCTGCTGCAAACCTGTTCCAGTTCCTCCCCAGTCCAGCTGAGAGAGAGAAAAAAATAGAGAGCATGAGCACTTAGGCCCAGCAGCTGCTGCTGTCATCGCTTCTTCTTCTGCCGCTTCCTGTTTCTCCAGGAAGTGTATGGAGGGGAGGGGAAGCTGTGGCCTAGAGCGTCTCCAGAGGCAGTGCCTCACTTTGCTTTCCCTCCATACATTTCTTTTTCAGCCTGCTTTCTGTGCTTTTCAAATTGGGAAGTAGCGGGAAGGGTGGTGGTGTTTCCCTGGAGGGGAAAAAGAGGAAGGGCAGGTAGTCGTCCAGCCTCCAGTGATGCCCACAACTGCACGAGGCAGACTGTTCCAGTGCTGGGCAGCTCTTAGATTTAGGAAGTTCTTTGTGTCATGTCTAGCCTAAATCTACTTCCCTCTAATTTCAACCCATTGCTTCTACTATTGCCCTCGGGAGCCACAGAGGGCCCTTCAGGGAGAAAAGCGGGATAAAAATCGGGTAAATAAATAAAGACCTCCCCTTTATGTGACAGCCCTTCAGATACTTAAAGGTTATCACATCTTCCCTTAGTCTTCTCTAGGCTAAACATACCAAGCTCTTTTAACTGTTTTTCATGGGATTTGGTTTCCGGACTCCTCCTCACCATCTTAGTTGCCCTCCTCTGAACCCACTCCAGCTTATCAATGTCCTTCTTAAAACGTGGTGCTCAAAATTGTTTGCAGTATTCCAAGTGAGGTCTGACTGGTGCAGTATAGAGTAGAATTGTTACTTTTGGGGATCTGAACTCAGACGTAGACCTGGAAGATCCAGGTTCAAATCCCCGCTCAGCCACGAAGCTTCCTGGGTGACCTTGGGCCAGTCACTATCTCTCAGGGGTTGTTGTGAGGACAAAAAAGAGGGGAGGAAATATGTACACCACTCTGAGCTCCTTGGAGGAAGGGCGGTATAAAAATGTGAAAAATAAATAATGCAGCCCAGCAGTGCATGTACTTTTTTTTTTTGCAGCTGCATCACACTGTCATGTTCAGCTTGTTGCCCACCAAGCCACCTAGATCTTTTTCAAACATGTTATTGCCAAGATATGCCCCTCCCCATCCTGCATATGTGCCTCTGATTGTGTGTGTGTTTGTGTGTGTGTTCGTGTCCCTATCCCTATGTGCAGGACGTTACATCTTGTTAGTATGGGCCCATTTATTGAGCCTGTCAAGATCATTCTGAATCCTGATTTGGTCTCCCAGGGTGTTAGCTATCCCACTACCCCATTTCATGCCATCTACAAATTTGACTAAGCGTTCCCTCTACCCTCTCCTCCAAGTCATTTCTCAAAATGTTGAACAGCACAGGGCCCAAGACACAGCCCTGTGGTACTCCACTAGATACTTTCCTCTGAGGTGACATGGAGCTGGGAATGGTTGAACTTTGTCAAATGCTTTGCTGAAATCTAGGTACACTATGTTCTCTATGTTGCCATAGTCTACCAGACTGGTTGCTCTAGCAAAGGAGATGAGATTAGTTTGACATGATCTGTTCTGGGCAAACCCGTGCTGGCTCCTAGAAATCACCCCATTATTTTCTAAGTGCTCAGAAACATTCTGCTTAATCTGTTTCAGGATCTTTCCAGGTATTGATGTCAGGCTGACCGGTGTGTAGTTTCCTGGATCTTCCTTTATCAAAGATAGGTATGACATTTGCTCGCCTCCAGCCCTTGGGCACCTCACCCATTCTCCAGAAGTTCCCAAAGATTACAGTGGCTCTGAGATCCCTATCCACCAGTTTGTTCAGTATTCTGGGGTGTAGTTCTGGGGTCCTGAATTCGTTTAAAGTAACGAGGAGTTCCCTTACCATCTCTCTACCTATTCTAGGTCATGATGGCCCCAGTTCTTAGTTAGCGTAACTATTAGGTTGGGTCACCTTCCTCTTGTGGGAGAAGACAGATGCAAAATAAGAACTGAGCAGCTCTGCCTTCTCCAGTGTTACCACTTCCCCATCTTCCCCACGCAACAGGTCTGCTGCTTCCTTGAACTTCCTCCTGTTTTGAACATAAACAAACAAACCCACCTTTTGTTGTTTTGGGGATCTCTCACCAGCCTCTCAGTCTGTGCTTTAGCCTTCCTGACATCATCTCTGGAGGTGCAGGCTATACTTGTCTACTATTCCTTTGTTAACTCCTCACCCTCCTTTCACTTCTTATACATGATCCTCTTGCATCTCAGTTTTTCAAAAAGTTCTTCTTGCAGCCAGATTGGTTTCCTTAGATGTTTTCTAACTTTTGTTGTCATCTCTGTTTGCGGTTGTGTCTTCAATACCTCGCTTTTTAAAAAAAACCCATCCCCCTTGGGCTGTTTTTTTTCCTTTAACAGTTCTAGCCATGGAATATGACTTATTTGTTCTCTGAGCCTATTAAAATCAGCTTTCCAGAGTATGTATCTGACTACTACCCTTGATATATCCCTCAATATCAAGGATTCCAAGATGACATGACTGTTTATGCCCAAGGTACCTGCCACTTTCACCTCCTCGATCAAATTATCCCAGTTGGTAAGGATTAGGTCCAGGATAGCCGAACTCCTTCTTCCTTTGTTCATCTTCAGAATGATGAAGTTGTCCAGAAGGTAGGTCAAGAATTTATTGGACCTCCCACTCTTAGAAACTCCCAGCAGATGTCAAGGTAGTTGAATTATTACCATTACGACTTGTCTCTCAGAAAGCTTGATTATCTGTTTTAGGAAAGCATCAGCTGCTGCTTGGCCACATGGTCTTGTTTTCTTTGATCTGGAGAGGCTCGGCCAAAAGCAGGAGCCTCTCGGGAGCGAAAACGCTCTGCTTTTTCGTGGGGTTTCGGGTGTCCTGGCAGGGTTCAGGGCCCCCCCCCCCCCCGCAGTTCGAGTACCACCAGAGGTACCAAAAAGTACCACTGGTGGTACGCATACCGCTGGTTGAGAACGCCTGGTCTATACAGTAGTATGCTTTCTTGACAGTATTGCAGGGCTGGCCCAAGACTTCCTGATACCTGAAGTGGCATGCCAAATGCTGCTTCATTGGCATGCAATGATGTGCCAACCTCTGCGCGTTCCATGCCCCAATATTCTACCCTAGCACTCTCTTCCCCTCCACATTTCCTCATCCTCTCGGTCCCCTTCTTTTCCAATCCAGGGAGCAGCAGCAGCAAGATGGGGGCTCCCCACTAGTCTGCTGCCTGAGGCAACTGCTTCGGTTGGCCTCGTGGATGGGGTGGCGCTGTGGTATCGCTTTTATTCTTCTCTCCATTTATTCTTATCCAGACAGTTTCTGTCACACATCCATGCTCAGATTCTCGATTTTTGTGTAAGTGTCTACATTATTGACGTATAATGCAGCTCCCACACACTTTCTGTTCAGTGTGTTCCTTTTAACTATACCTTTTTATTCCTGTATTCCACCCATGGGCCTTATCCCACCAAGTTTCTGTGATTCCTGTCGGAGATCATATTGGCTTTCCTGTATTAGGATTTCAACTTTTGGACCTTTTTGTTTCCCGTATTCAGTGCATTAGTATATAGACATGAGACCACAGATAACACCTCCTATTAGCTTCTCTTGTGCAGTTTCTTGTGAGCCTTACTCTGCAAGTCTGTTTTTTTCCTCCTTTTTTTCTCTTGCTCTCTTGTCTCCAGTGCCTGTCAGCGTATTTGGTTCTGTGTTTATTTTCTTCTGACCATTGCGTATTTAGTTTAAAGCCCTCCTGATGAGACTTTCAAGGTTCTTGCCAAATACATTCCTCCCAGTTCTCGTGAGGTGTAACCCATCTCTTCTTGGTCCAAGAAGCCAAAGCATTCCCGGTGACACCACCTTTGTAGCCAGCTGTTCTCTGCCAGTTTCCTGGTTTCCCTTGCTGTCTCTCGACCTTCAACAGGGGAGGATAGATGGAACCACCACTTGTGTCCCCAACTTATTCCCTTCCCTTCCCAGAGCCTCATATCTCTTGAGATCCTTCTAAAGCTACTTCTGGCTATATCATTTGTCCCTGCATGAAACAGTAGGAAGGGGGAATGGTCACTGGGTGTGATGAGTCTTGGCAACCTCTCTTTCACGTCCTGGATATGTGCACCAAGAAAACAACACATTTCCCAAGTTGACCTGTCTGGGTTGCATACTTCTGCCTCTGTCCCTCTCAGTAGAGAGTCCCCCTTCTACCATCACACATCATCTTCTCCTTAGGATGGAGTTAGGATTCTTCCCATCCCTGGGTAACTGAGAGTCATCCTCCTTGGAGCTTGCAGTGAAGCTTGGGGTGGCAATTCTTGTCCAGATAGGCATCTGTTTTCCTCCACAGTGAGATCCTGGCAGGGATGTGGATCGAGTCTCTGACTCCAAGTCAAGTCCCAAGTCTTTGCCCCCAAGTCCCGAGTCTTTGGTTGTGAGTTGCGAGTCCCTATCTATTTAATGGTGAAAACGGGTTTAAACCTGAATAAAATTTGACTTGTTGTTGTAAAAGGCTCCAAGTCTTGAGTCGAGTCTTACAATCACTGAGTCAAGTCCGAGTCAAGTCATTGACGCGACTTGAGTCTGACTCAAGTTCGAGTCAGGAGACTCTAGTCTACATCACTTTATCCTGGTATTGGTTGTTCAGCTCCAGTGGCACATGATGCTTCCTGAATCTCTGTGGTTCTACTCTTAGGACAGTACTTACAGTCAAGTGTTGTTTTATGTATGTTACTGGAAATGGGTGCTTTGAGGTACACTTTATTTTGTATGCATGGTGGAGAGCAGCTTGGTGTTAAAGGTGTACATAAAACAAATATAAATGCATGTTAAGTCAGTGTTTGTATAGCCTACATTTATAAACTCTGATATGATGATGGAGTTGCTCGGAAACAAATACAGCAAGTCCTCACTTAAAGTCATTTCGTTTTAAGTCATTTCGTTTTAAAGATGATGAGAAAATGCCATAGGAACATTTACGTTTATCAATTAGCCTATGGTAAAATTGGTTTTATTATAAGTCATTTCGCTTAAAAGTCACAGTTTCCAAGAAGAACCTATGGACAACTTTAAGTGAGGACTTATTTATTATTTAAAGATTATTATTATCCTGACTTGCTGTACAGATTGCAATTATCTATTGACCATCTTTAGAACATGTGGTGTGGATCCCTCTGGTGGACAGTCTTAAAAATCCAAGATTCTGTCATACTGCAGCATTACACCAAGAAACAGAGCCTTGAGTAAAAGAAGATGCAGATGTTTAAGTGTAGGGCGATGCACTTGGCTGTTTCTCAGATGCTCCCATTTCGAATAATTTGAATTTTACCCTATGCTCAGCTGTATGCAATCTGGAACACAGCTGAAGGGCAGCAAAATCATCCCCATACTAGGTTCATTTTGAGGTAGGGGGCAACTTTAGCCCACTCCAGTGGTAAAGGTGCACTAGGGTATGCACTAATTTTCAGTATGCACCAATTGGTCCCAAGTTGAATGGAGCCCATTCAGTTTAGATTCCATTTGCCCCCAAACAAATGAACTGGGATATGAGTGGGTTCCTGTTTTCACCCAAAACAATTCATACTGATTCATTTTCAGGAATCCCCCCCCCCAAAAAAAACCCCCACTTATCTTCACCTGCTTCCTCCCTGCTGCCTGTTTTGGCTCTGCAAGAACTTGAAAGTGCAGATGCCTTCTGATAGCAGCCATTTTCTTTTACCTATAACTGTCCCAGGGTGCAGCATCAGGTGGATGTGGGTTTTAAAATGGCTGCGCGTTCCCCATTTTCCATATCTGCCCCTTCAAGCTACTGCCACAGCCAACGCAGGCAGCAGCAAAGCAGTTAAACCTTTTAAAAAAATTACCACCACCCCCAGATAAAATGGGTTATGAAAATGAATTGGAACTCTACAGATGGCTCTGGAAATTATGTGAACAAAACAACAACAACCCAGAGTCCTGAAAATGAATAGAACTAAAAAAAAAAAAGAACAAAATTAGTCCCAATTTTAATTAAAGAGAAGTCAGTAAACCTTTTTGTGAACAACTGAAAACCACTTTTTGAATGTTTGCATAAGAGAGAGAATAATGATGTGATGATATGTGGATTTGATGAATAGAGTCTTGGAGATATATTCAGCTCAGTTGGAAAGTAGAATTAGAAAATAGAGAATTGTATGTTAGTAGGATATACTGCTTCGCGCTTGCTGTATCTTGTGAAATATGTATTGTAGAATTTTTTAGTATTTTATTAATAAAATAAAAATATAATTAAAAAAAAAAGTAGTGTAGTCCCCTGAAGAGTAACCTTTTATGTCTTTGCTTGTAACTGAGTGGATGCCATTTCCTTCTTTGGGAGAAAACAAATAGCACTTTGGGACAACTTTTCAGTGGGAACAAAACCTGTTATCTCCGCTTGGTGAGCAGCCTGACCATCACTTACAGGGATTCCATGGGAAGAATAATACAGTATATCACTGTGCTCTCGAGGGGATCTTGGAGTGTAAATGCTGGCCCTCCACATGCACATGTGAATGTGCACCTTGTATACCCAATCTGTTATCTTCATCACTTAGGGCGCAATCCAATCCTACTTACACCACCGTTGTAACCAGTGGCGCAGCGAAAACGGGAGGCCCCAGAACGAAAAGGGGATTCAAATCCCCTTTGAATTCCCCTTTTGGAGGGGATTTGAATCCCCTTTCCGTTCTGGGGCCTCCCGTTTTTGCTACACCGCTGGTTACAACGGTGGCGTAAGTAGGTATTGGATTACGCCCTTAGTGATGCAAATAACAAACTGGCTGCACAGTGTGCTCTTCTCCAGCAGGGGGCACATTAACAGTGGAAGTTCCAGTGAAACAAACCAGTAGCAGAAGCCATGAGTTCATAGCAGGAATGTGGATCAAGTCTCTGACTCCAAGTCTCAAGTCAAGTCCTGAGTCTTTGGTTGCAAGTCTCGAGTCCCTGTCTATTTAAAGTGGAAAATGGGTGGGTTTCTCAGGAGGGTCCCTGCCACCCTCATCCTTGAATCCAAAAAACGCTGAGAACTGAAGAATATATTCAAGAATATGAAGAAGCCTTGCCTTCTCTATTGCCCCCTCCACTCCCACCCCCGCTCCTTTTGTGCCTGCCTGCCTTGTCTTTGGCGTTGCAGATACCTTCTTCCTGGTTTACGGCAGCCAATATGATAATATATGAGGACTTAAAATTTGACTCGTCATAAAAGGTTCCAAGTCTTGAGTAGAGTCTTACGAGTCTTTTACGATCACTGAGTCCAGTCCAAGTCTAGTCATTGACGCGACTTGAGTCCGACTCAAGTCCGAGTCACTAGATTTGAGTCTACATCACTGGTTCATAGGTGTAGAGCACTCTCAGATATTGCCCTCTAGTCCCCTGGCCTTTGACCACACGAGAAAATAGTTTACCCAGCGTGTAATTAATCTGTGGAGCTCCTTGCCACAGGATGTGGTGATGGCACCTGGCCTAGATGCCTTTAAAAGGGGATTGGGCAGATTTAAGGAGGAAAAGTTCATCACAGGTTACAAGCCTTGATGGGTATAAGCAACCTCCTGGTATTAGTAGTAGAGTATCTCTTAATGCCAGATGCAAGGCAGTGGCAACAGGATAAAGGTATCTTGTTGTCTTGTGTGCTCCCTGAGGCATCTGGTGGGCCTTTGGCCTGATCCAGCAAGGGGAATCTTATGTTCTTAGAACCAGTAGAGGCACACACCACCATGGGGAAGGAGACACCCTTCTTCCTGCTACATGGCCTAACCTTTTTCTACCTTGGTATCAGCAATCCAGCTGCAATTCCTCCCTCTCCTCTCCCACCAACACAGGTGTTGATATTCTGATATCAAATGATTGTACATAGGGTGAGAGTGAGTTCTCTCTCTCTCTCTCTCTCTCTCTCTCTCCCCCTGTATGTATGTATGTATAAAATAAATAAATAAAAATGAATAAAAATAAAGCAGTTGTGTCTCTACCTATAATTCAGAGGTGAACTGACTTCAGTCATGAAGAAAAGCTGTGGTCCACTAGTTAGGTTTTAAATCCACAGTGTAAAACTTCTGATACTTAAGGCATAACTAATCAGTGTTGAGTACTTCTGAGTAAGCACTTTTGCTTAAAATAAGAAGTGCTTCGCTGGATCAGACCAAGACCCACTTAATCCAACAATCTTTGCGAGAGTGCCAGCATCCAGTGGCACCAGGTGGTCCACCAATGGATCGTGAGCTGTCCTCTGCCCCCCTGCTCTTGTGGGCCTTTTAGAACCTGAAGTCCTCTGAGGCTGTAGAGGCAGGCATGTTGGATAAAGCCTGAACTTGGGGTCTAAGGAGAAATGTCAGTTTTAACTGTGAGGTCAATGGATGTTGCTAGTGGTTCAGGCATATGCAAGTATTTTTACCTTGAAAAGCATCTTTCAAAAGTGAACGTGGATCATGGGATACCACAAATCCAGCGGCCCTCAGGCATCAAATGTGCCAACCACGAGTAGATACTGGAGGAAGAGAAGTGATGCAATTGGTCTCCAGGACTGCTCCATTAAATGAACGCTGGAATTGCATCTTACTTGGGGGTTAGGTCCTAAAGTGAGCACATAAGGCAAAAAAATTGTTGTTGTTGTTCAGTCGTTAAGTCGTGTCCGACCCTTCGTGATCCCATGAACCATATCCCGCCAGGCCTTCCTGTCCTCTACTATCTTCCTGAGTTTGCTCATTTTCATGTTCGTTGCATCGGTGATGCTGTCTAACCATCTCATCCTTTGCCTTCCCCTTCTCCTTTTGCCTTCAGTCTTTCCCAGCATCAGAGTCTTCTCCAGAGAGTCCTCTCTTCGCAGTAGGTGGCCAAAATATTTGAGTTTCAGCCTCAGTACCTGTCCTTCAAGGGAACAGTCAGGGTTGATTTCATTTAGGATTGACCGATTTGATCTCCTAGCAGTCCAAGGGACTCTCGGGAGTCTTCTCCAGCACCACAGTTTGAAAGCATCTATTCTTCAGCGCTCAGCCTTCCTTATGGTCCAACTCTCGCAACCATACATTGCTACTGGCAAAAATTGCATACAGACAAAATTACCCTTGAAAATCTTGCTAAGAGAATGGTGATATGATGTCTATGGCAATGGTGATGCAAGGACGATGAATGATGACCATGGTGATTAGTACAGATCATATCTCCCATCTCATGCTCACTCCGGGGCATTTGCTCATTGAGTGGAATGATGGGCAGAATCATCCACACTATTTAAATTGTTGTTGTTAGGGTTGTTTTTTTTTTTTTTGCAAAGCATGTATACTTCACATAAGCTAAATGCACATATGATGCAACTCCACTGTGTTGATGATAGGACATGGAGGGTTTTGTCAGCTAAGCAACAGGGGTGGCCAAACTTACTTCATTAAAGAGCCACATTAAGACGCGTTTAAATTCTGAAATATATTTTACCATGTACATTAAACTTACGTTTTAATCCAGTGGACTCTTATACCTTGTAAATAATTATACAGCTTGAAAAATTCTTATTTACCTTTTATGTTGATGCAAAAAGGAGCTCAGCCAACATATTTCTGAGAACCACACATCATAAGTCAAAGAGCCGCATGTGGCTCAGGAGTCACAGTTTGGCCATCCCTGCAATATATGATACTGTTTATTACTAGCACAACTTGAATGTAATGGACCATTTGTGGTGTATGTGAACCACTTGTGGTATATGTTAGCAGACTGCTGCTTCTTATCTAATTTCCTTCCTGCCCTCACATACTCTAATTCTTAGAAGTAGTTAAGCAACAGCTTGTATCATGACAGCTTGTATCGTGCAATTTTAACTCTCAAGTTTGTCATAATGAAAGTAAATGGGGAAATGTAGCAGGACCCGCTCTAGAGGGTGGCAAGGTTGCTAACCACCCATTTCCATATTGTTACCATTCTTACTTTGAATAGAACACCCAAGAAGTAACACATTCTTAGTTTCCAGGTTACCTGCTCTAGGTGAAGAGGACCTAGTGACACTGCCTTGCTCAGAGCCCTCAAAACCTTGGAACCAGCACTCTACTCCAGCATTTCCTAGTCAAGTTGTAGAGCTTTCAGGATCTCTGGGGACAGAGGATTATTTTTTTGGAGGCATCATAGGAATACTGTTTTAACTCAAATGTAGAACTGAGGATATAATCACCAAGCCTACTAATGAGTCAGATTTTTAATTTTTCCAGATTTCTCTTATTCTTTTGTGGCACTGCTAAAACTTGGGGTGTCAAGCAATTGAAAAGATTGGAAGATGCCATTAACTGTAGAGTATTGGAAACGGCCAAGGGGAAGCGAGAAACCTTGAGTTGTGTATGTGTTAAAAGGACTCTGCTACCAAGTCTGAAATATACTAGTGAAATTTTAACTTAGTTTTATCTTGAATTGGTATCAGTTTTGGCAATAGCTTAAAAAAATAAAATAAAAGCTAACCATAAACAGAGTGTCACACCTAGAGATTTTGGACAGAACTTGGATGATATACAAAAAGAAATTGATATAACAATTTGAATTGTATTTTGGGTTGCAGAGTAGCTATAATTCCTCTGTGTGTACTACATAGCAAATGGCAAAGGAAGAGTCTGGTCTGCCTAAGCTCTTAAACTCTTGCCTTGTAAATTAGTCAATAATCCCATATTCACCTGTACCAGGATTAAACTGTAGAATAGAATATGTTTGACCTTTCCATTATGAGGCAATTTTTACTCTGGCAGGAAATCAGCTATTAATTTTCTAAAAAATTAAGTGCTGTTCTTGGTAAAAATAGTTCATATGTAACTGACAGAATGTTGAAAGAATGACTTTTTTGTTTGTATTGAGGCTATTAGAACTGGTATAATATTGTGGCCAAGAGTGTCAGCGGTGAGTCGAGAAGGCCCAGATTCAGATATTTGCCATGAATTTGCTAGATTGCTAAAACTTGCCTCCCTACTCTTGCAGTCTAAGCTCCATCTTAATTGCAGCATGTTTTGGAGCTCATCTGGCTATAAAAAGTGGGATGAAAATTGAATAAATAAAAGCAGAGGATAAAATGTTTGTTATAGGGTTAAAAGCCATGATAAAACATAAAAAACAAGTTAAAATTATTGCTGGCCATGAGAATTTTAAATCTATCATATCAAGGACCATATCAAGGACAATTAAGGTAAGTTATGAATACCTGAAATGTACTCTATAAATGATTTAGCCCAATTAAATGCTTAAAAGTTTCTTTATTACAGTGGAAAAGTACATGTTTATTATGGTTTAGGGTTGGATTGGAAGTCTCTTAAGTGGTTGGTGGTTGTATATTATTTTTGTAAGCCTTTTCAGTATGGAAAGGTGGCATATCAGTGTGTTGAATCAATATTATCTATTTCTAGATACTACTTGTTGTATTGTATATCTCCTGTGTTGTCATCAGCATCCATTTTCTTCTTCCCAGGAAAGTCTTCCCATCCTGTTTTCCCCCTTCAGGAAAGGGCAGTCCAATTTGGAAGGGGTGAAAGAGTTGTAATCTTGAATGACTCATCTTGGCGAGTCTTATTTCCACATCTCTTCCACTCGCTTGATGTCATACTATTTTCCCCCCTTCTTCTAGCTGATTGACACAATTGCCTCAGAAATCGGAGAACTGAAACAAGAAATGGTACAGACGGATCTGGTGCTAGAAGATGGACCCACCAGTTTACAAAGGTGAAATAAAATCTCCATATAGTAGTACCTGGTAGCGTGTGGGTATGCTGTGATAGAAAGATGATATATTATTCCTTAATCTTTAGATCTGCGATTATGAAATAATGTTTGGTGGTTTGTATAAACTATAAAGCAGTTTGCCAACGGCAGTGGCTGGCAATGAAATCATCGTATGTATGTGTATTTCTTTTCTGCGCAGTTCCAGCTTCCTGTAACAAGTTAGTGTTTCCTGTAGCTCAACTGTAATTAATTCAAACAACTAACAGCTTGAGGAATTCTTAAGGGCGGGATGTAAAAATTAACCTAGCTTTCGTTTTTGGTTATTTGAAGATTCCAACTTGAACATGGAATGAAAAATTTGAAACTAGAAAAAGTGTGTACTGTACAGTTTACTATATTAAATGTATGAGAGGCAGTGAAGACGATCATGCTATTTAAACCAGAAAAAAATTATCTGGTACCTAGGACTTGTTTCGGTTTAAACCGATTTTGAGAGCAAAACTGTGTTTAGACTCATGCCATTGTCAGAAAGGACCATGAGGTTCTTCTGACTTGAAAATCGGTTTGAAAGGTTTCAAACGGAAAGATTCCCATTTTCAGTGCACAAATTAGAGGGAGGCCAGTGGGACCTTATACTTTTTGTGATGGCTTCCCTTAGCTTCTGTTTTTAAGAGAACAGTAGGGGGACTGTGATATGGCTATATGTAGGGGATAGATACAGTAGGGGGTATGTGATATGGGTTTGTGAATTTCGTTAAGGGCCTCCTAGCTTTCCCCGAGAGGGAGAGGGGTACTTGTTAGGTTAATTGTACGCAAAATGAGAGCCTGTGTGACAGCTAATTCTGTTAAAAACATGACTGTTCTTAAAATTCAATTCTAAACTAGGAACGTTTCCATATATACTCGAGTATAAGTTGATCTCATGGATAAGACAAGGGCAATTTTAAGCCAAAATCATGGAATTTGCTATGACCCATGGATAAGTCGAGGGTGAAACTTAGGGGTGTATGAATTTCTTTTAATTCTTGAAAATGACCAGTGATTGTTCTGAGGCAGCAACAGAAATACTCCAAGCAGGGTTTTCAGGGTCAATTTTAAGACATACATTTTTAGACTTATACATGAGTATAGGTACTTTAAATTGTAGATAACAAATGCATATTTCTACCATTGTTTCAGAGATGGAAATAGGGGTGCGCTCTTGTGTACTTGTAATGATACCTCCATTCTCACACAGCAAGAATCAGTGTCTCATACCCCTAATTCTTTCTGTCTTTCTGTCTGTCCTTCTTTCAGGACAGCAAAGATGCAACTGTGCAGTTTTATCTTCTGGGGTAGGGAGGCTTCATGTATGACTCCAGCATATTCATTCTACACATAAGAAGATAGCAGGCGCAAGCTTTGAACTCATGCCTCCACCTTCCAATATAAAATAGTTAGTGTGAATTGAGGCCTACATACAGCCATTCATAACCAAGTAGGTCTTGTACACCCCTTTTTTTGTGACATAGAAAGTGTGAGAAGAGAACAGGTGTGGTGTGGGTGTTTGCTTCTGCATCCTGCCACATGCAGAACGTATAGCAATGGAACCATGTACGAACCATTCCCATATGTAAATAAATAAAATAAAACAGGGTGTCTTTACAAATCACTGTATTGTGAGCTACCTGTTAGCCTTATGCGAGACCAGGGAAGTGGGATATCAATTTTAAGAGTTACTGAATTGCACATGCATACTCCACCGGCACCACTATCCTTAGTTCTTGATTTGATTGCTGTACTAAGTAATCGGCTGGAACCAACTTGGCATGAATAGGCCCATGCTCTTTAACCATCTCATTCTCATCGATAGGAGCAAAGTCGGTGGCCTTATTATGAATATATTATGCTTTATTTTACTATCCACCCAGTGCTGACCTCACCCCACCCTTACAATGTCTTGTGACAGGGAGAGAGTAGAGTAATTGGAACAGGTGCTTTTTGCCTGCTTTGATTTGATGGACCCTCCTTCTTTTTTAGCCAGAACTCCCTGTGTCCGCTAAACAGTAGAGAAGTTTGAATTGGCTCGCTGATGTCTTCCCTTTCTAACTCGTAATTCTATCCTTCTCCCAACAATGTCTTCCTATCCTTGAAAAACCCTCCCTATAACATGGCAACATTTATAGAAATTCATGTGGCTTGCCTAGATTCCTCATTATGGTTGAAATCTGATAAGTAATTTGCGAGACCAGGTATGATAGAGACCATACTATGTTCTCTTATTTAACCGTAACAGTAGATGGGAGAACTGCTGGTTACTGCTGTACTTATCAAAGACTGAGGGCTACTTCATACATTTCCACTATTTCCACTACAGTATGGAAGCCACATCTATGTAGCCACTTCTGTGTAGTTTGGTCCCACTGGTAACGTCTCTATATGGCATGGGACTTGGTTGATATAGTTACTACCACAGGTGGTTGATATAGTTACTACTTATACTTACAGAAACAGCCGTGTCATCAATCTGTTCAATATGGTTTCTGTATACAGATGTTATTGAGGAGCATGGGACTCAATTGCATGGAAACAGCTCCCATTCTGCGGTGATAACCTGTAAATACATTTTGAGAGGAAACACAGTTTTGCATCAAGCTTTGATGCCACCCCTTTCCCACTGACTAATATGCAAGGAGTTATGAATCATTTTTCTGCTGAAAGTGTGACCTAACATGAGCAATTTATAGAGTGATGATGGTAGGGCCTGAAACTTTGCCTCTGGGACATGGGTGAATACTTATGGTATACTTCCAAATAATTTTGGTGTGTGTTGGAATGTAAATGCCATCCTGCATCCCAGCACAGATCAGCTGTCAATTCAGATATCTCTCTGCCTGCCCCATGCCAAAATTACTTGCAAGAGTTTAAGCAATGAGTGTTGCCGTTCTGTTCCTGCATTGATGCTTCACTACAATGCTTCATTGTGAAGTCATTTTAATGAGCTCATTGTGACTGAAGGAGTTATATTAGAGTGAAGGAGTTACATTAGGGTGAATACTTTTGCTCGTGATCTGAAGGATGGTTTGTCAACATGCCTCTTAAGATCACAGGGCGTCTTATCCAGAGTCTGCATCAGTTCTGTAATAGCTGCTTCCAACAGAAATTGTAGGATCAGATGCTTTTCAGTCTGGAAATAGGGAAATTGCAGGTATACGTTCTAAACTGTACCATCATGTACTGCATGTTCAAAAGCTTGTGCCTGGTGGAAGAAAACTAGGATAGTTCAGAGTAGTGAGAGTGTAGCTTAGCACTGTCAGTTTTTGTTAAAGCGTAAAATGAATGAATGCATAATTTCTCTTGCTCTGCAGAAGAAGGGGGAACTCTGGAAAACTGTATTAGAAGCTTCAGGGGAAAAAACATACAACACACAAATGACTTTGTTTTTATATTAAAACATATATATTTTGATATCTTAGATATCAAATCACTGTCTAGGCCAGGGGTGGCCAACCTTCCACCATTAGAGCTAATGTGTTTTTAAGAGTTGTGTAGAAGACAGAATCTTGGCAGCTGCAAGTGCTAATGGTGCTGCTAAAGCCGCTGCACCTGCTGAAATGCCCTCACCCTCCAAAGCATGTTAATGGGAGTAGATAAATAGGTACCGCTTGCGGGAAGGTAAACAGCGCTCCGGGTTCTAGCCGCATGCTACGCGCTACGGCAAGGAGAGTCATGCCGGCCACATGACCACGGAGGCATCTTCGGACAACGCTGGCTCTTGGACTTTGAAATGGGGATGAGCACCACACCCTAGAGTCGGACACGACTGGACTTCATTGTCAGGGGTCACCTTTACCTAGAGATAATAAAAAAAACAGATACGGAGTTAAAGAAATCTCGTCTCTTTACCCTTGCAATGTGTCTCTGGCCTTGTCTGGTGCTCTGTTGTATTTTAAAGGAGAACATAGTGATGGTGATGACTACTTAAGAAACTAGCTGGTTTATGGCATGCATTTTTTTCTAAGCAGCTACTTAATTAATTGCATGAATAGTAAATGGTATCATCAGTGGTAAACGATATCCTAGGTATGCATATATACAAAAGATGTGGTAGAGAAACTGCATAGGAACCTAAGGGTTAGCAAGAGATTATGCTGGCTCTCCCAAGGATGACCAGCAACATACCTCAACAAAGCTCACAACCAATTCAAGATGTCGACTGCCATCCTCTGTAGTATCCCCATGCCACATGTAGTGGTGACTGCTCATTCCAGCTTTAGCATTTTTTATTTATTCTCATTTTATCTGCAACCCAGCCTTAATTAAATATTCCGACTGGTGAGTCTGACCATATTTAGAAAACGTCTACAATGCATCAAATGTATTAGGAAGTGCTATTTGTTTTGGTAGCACAATACGTTGCTAACAGTTGATGTTGAAAGACGGCCTAAGTGCAAAATTACTGATGGCTTCTTGCAAAAAGAATGTAATTCTGGGTTTTAACGTTTTCCTCCTGTTTATAGCCTAAAGAAAGACATGGACAGTGTGTGTCCAGATCAGAAAGACGTTAAAAGCTTCCCACGAGATTCTGGATACAACAGCCTGCCCAACAAGCTCAGCATACTAGATAAACTTCTTCATACACACCCTGTTTGGTTACAGCTTGGCTTAAATGATGTGGAAGCAATGCAAATTCTGCAGTCTGAGCCTCCTGGGGTAAGATGCATCTTCCAGTTGGCATTTAAAAAATAAATAAATAAATAAATAAATATTATTGTTTAGGATAGATTCTCTTTCGGAAGCCATTACACTGGCCCATACTCGGGGGGGGGGGAGGTTTCTCACTTTCTCACATGCGCACACACACTTGAGTGGGTGCAGGCTCTTAAAAGCTGTCTTTGCTTTGACCTACAGTAATACATGTATCCTAGAAGATTGTGTGGGTTTGAGTGAAAGATGCAACTTGGATTAGGACATCATTAAGAGAGTGGGTAATTTTAACCATAGAACAGCTTGCCTAATGAAATATTAAACCATCATATGTAGGTCTTTCAAGTTACTGGGCTCTTAGTTGATGTTTCTAAGTGATTACTCATATTGGAGGTCAGTTGAAAGGGAGGACCACAATGATTGTTTCTTCAGAACATCACCAATAAGTCTATTTAAGATGTTGTTTCTTTGTTTCTTCCTTTTTTTGCAATTTGTTAAATAGACATTTCTTGTTAGAAAATCTACAAGAATGCAAAAGAAAGTCTTATCTCTACGTCTGCCAAATGATTTTGGATCATGTCTGAAGGAGTTTGCAATAAAAGAGAGCACCTATAGTAAGTACTTCTTTAAAAAAACTTGTATCTAAAATAAATTAATCTCCAGAAATAGCTTCAGTCTTAGTTGGCAACCTTAGATCTAATTTTCTGAGCTTAAGGACCATGGTGTTGATAGGGCCTAACATTTGGCCCATATGTACAACGGGCATTTTCAAAGGATATCTATATAGAAGACCACACACGAAAGTTCTAACTACCAGCTGAAGGGCAGTCTATGGCGCTTCCAGGTAGCACCGAGGCCTTCGACTCCCTTCCTTGGCTCTGGGTCACCCCAGAATGCATCGCGTGGGTCTTGAAGCAATCCGGAAGTCGCTTCTAGGAGCACCAGAGACTGCCCTGCAGCTACTGCGGTTTGCCACGCAAAGGTAAAAAACGCGCTATTTAAAAACTTTTTACTTTTTAAAAGGTTTTTAAAGTGAACTTCACCATCTGCAGATTCTTGGTACCTGTGGGGGGTCCGAAATGGATCCCCCTTGGATACCGAGGGACCACTGTCCACAGGACTTCTAGGGATTTCCAATATTTATATCAGGTTGGGAAAATAGGTCTCCAGGAATCGCTTCAGTCTGAGTTAGCAACCCTAGCTCTATTGAAAGAACTTTTTTTTTTAAGATTGTGAGCCCTTTTGGAACAGGGAGCCATTTAATCATTTGATTTTGTCTGTAAACCGCTTTGAGAACTTTTTGTTGAAAAGCGGTATATACCGTAAATACTGTTGATAATAATCTCTAACAGCGCAATCCTGTGTAGGATGCACTGGCTGCACTAAACAGGCACTGCATCCTAAGCAGGATGCGGCCTTCACCAGCAGAGCTGGGGCACACCTTGGGAGAAAGGGACATTCATCCCTTCCCCCGGTGTAAGCCCCAGAGGCCCCAATAGGCCTCCTCGGATGTGCGCCCGTTATTTTGCTGGTGCAAATCTGGGGAGGCCTTGTAAAGCCGGCCAGGCCTGGGATGGGGGTTAGGGTATTGGTGGAGTGAGTGAGCCGTCACCGCTTACTCCACGAGTGTCAAATGTGCCTTGCGGCACATTTACAACACCCAATACCGGCGGAGCGGTAACTCCACTGTGTTAGTCTACGCTGGATTGGACTGTGAATCGCTGAGGAATTTATTTAATACTAGCACCTTCATTCAGTTAAGAAGCTACTTGGAGTTCATCCAGCGCTTAGAGCTCAAAGCTATATTTGAAAGGCAGTTCACACCTGCCCTTCATCTAACTGAGAATGTAATTCAGGATTTGTTCATAATTGTAACATGCCCTGATTTACCAGCCCATCTCTGTGTGAACACTTAGGAGCAACTGAGAGGTAATCCATAGCTTACTGCATGTACAAACTTGCCACAGGGTATAGTGCCTTATTGTTGAGGGTTGCTGCCGGTGTAACAAGACTTCAGTCTATAAAACAGTACTGTGAAAGTGTGTCATTTGTAAGCTATGCAATTGTGTCAACAGAGAGGATCTGCCATGTCATAAATTGAAGCAGGTGCCCTAGTGCTCTGGCCTTCAAGCCTTGTATATTAAAGATGTAGAACTGTAACCCTCACCAAACTATTCAATTCATATATCACATCAAGAGACTTAGGGCTAGGTCTATCCCAGCATAAGCGTTGTGACTCTCTTTAAAATCAGCATTTCTATAATGACATGTATTTTTTTTAATAATTAGGAATGCTGTAGTAATCCTGCAGGTTTGATTTTCAATGTAGTTTTATAATTTTGCTATCATAGAAAGTCATCCCAAGATACAGTTCTGTCTGATTTACATTCTGTCCGGAAAATGAATAAATAGCAACCATATGCACAAATGTTTGTGCAAGCTAGCCAGAGATTTCAGAATGTGACTGTGCGTTCAAATGCATTTGAAAGCGAAGGGCGAGCATTCAGTATCGGGCAGCATCCGCACTAGGTTGTGCATTCAGCTATGTATCTTAGGTATTCTAATGTAAAATGTTTGCGTCCCACCTTTTTCCTCCCCATCAAAAGTTTCTAAAAACAAGGATATCCTAAGCATTCCACAGATCTCTTCAGAAATAAAGGGACATATCCCTAATGGTGAGTGTGAGAGAGAGGGGGGGGGAGGGAGGGGGGCTATGATACGTATACTTATTTGATTAAGATATAGGACTGTCATTGGTATAAATCTTGCTTCCCATGTCTATCAACTTAAAGTAGTATTTATTAGACTTCTGGAAAAGCTATTATTGCTTATTAGATAATAGTTTCACAGCTCAATCCTATCCAGTTTATGCCACCGGTGTAACTAGCAGTGCAGAGAATGGGAGACCCCAGAACGGAAAAGGGATTCAAATCCCCTCCAAAAGTGGAATTCAAAGGGGATTTGAATCCCCTTTCCGTTCTGGGGCCTCCCGTTCTCCCTGCACCGCTGGTTACACCGGTGGCATAAGTTGGATATGATTGAGCCCTTAATTGTATAAAACTCATCTTTTATACCTCTGAGCCTCTGAATGAGTTTGTTGTAACTGTGGTTAAAAGGACAAGTAATTTCAACAGAGGAAATGTTTTTTCTGACGTCGTCTAGCCTGAAAATTCAGAATGTGCCTGTTGTGCAATTCAAATGTTGTGACCCATTTAACTAAGTATTAAGACATGTTTTTTTTGAGCCCGTTGCTGCAGAATGTTGGCTAAGACATTCCAGATGGTGGTTTTCTTATTACAAATTTTTGTTGTGGATTTATTATTACATAGAAAGTACATTTGATGATGTTTCTTAGAACTTGAGCATGTTTTCTTTTGTTTTTCAGCCTTTTCCTTGGAAGGCTCAGGAATAAGTTTTGCTGATTTATTTAGGCTTATTGCTTTCTACTGTATAAGCAGGTAAGACTGAATGTATCTAGATTAGCCTTAAAATTACGCTTGTGACTGCCCTTTAAACAGATTTCTCAGAACAGTGTTTCTCAAAGTTCTCCCTGCGAGGCGGGGAGAACTGTGAGTATTTGTGGGGACAGGCCCAGTGGCTGCGGCCATCTTGGGGATTGCCGCTGCCACCAAAAAAATGCCTGAAAACAGGTTTTCGGCACTTACTGGGGCTTAGGGGGTGTATGGGGAGGCCCAGAGACGTTCTTATGGTGGGGGTGGTACAGTAAGTTGCGCCCCGTCCTAGTCCCCGTTTACAAGCTGGCACGAGGCGGCCCCGGCCCCTTGCCGTTGGAGCCATTCCGTGTGGAGAAGGCAGCAGGCAGGGAGTACCGCCCCCACTGTAGGAATGCTTCTGGGGAACCCACTGCAGGCCTCAGCAGTGGGTTCCCACTGCATGCCTCCCCGGTCTTCGGATCACCGAAAAACAGCAATTTTCAAAAACTGGAAGTGGTCTAAAATCGCCGTTTTTCAGAGATCGGAAGATCTGGGATGCCTGCAGAGGGTCGCACAGGACACCCCGCACCCCCCAAGCCCCGGTAAGTGCCGAAAACCTGTTTTCTGGCACTTTTTTGGCGGCGGTGATCCCCGGGATCGTTGCTGCTATGCTGTCCCCGCCCCTTAAGTGGGCAGGGGACAGTTTTTGTTCATAATGGTGGGTCGCGACCCACCATTTCAAGAACCTCCCCTGTTCCTTCCCCCACTTTCCTGCCTCATGGTGGGTTTTCATTAGATGTATATGCTTTCCCTTCCATTTCACCCTTCCTTTCCCTTTCCCCTGCCTTCCCGCCCCCCCCGGCCCTCTGTGCTGGTCATGGGTCTCTACGCCGGTTGTTCTTGGACTTGCTTTTGGAGATTTATGGATCACTCAGCTGACAGCCTTCCTGGTGCGCTGTATATGTAACGTTACTGACTTGTTTGGGGGAATATGTATATCTGTGAAACGTGTTTGCTTAAGCCCTCTTAGTTGCTTTGAATCCCCTGGGGTGTTTTACCTTTAATGCTAACTATCCTTCTCCTAATCACGGATGCTTTCAATTTCCCCTCATCATGCTAGCAATTAGTTCAACATGAATGCGAGACTTCTCTCTGCCTTATGTAATGTGTTTGTAGACGCGTCTGGGTAACATCTTCCTGCTGCATGTGGGCTTGCCTGAGGATGCTCAATGGAATTTGAGCGAAACGTCATTTTTAAACATATGATTTTGTACAGGTTTTATTTGAGATTTTAATGCTGAGATATTATTGTATTTTAATACTATATTTTTTCACGTGAATGAACTCGTGTTGCAGTGTTATTACTTTTATGCCAATAAATGTATCTTTCTAATCTAGGAAGCCAGGAGCTTTATTATAATCTATATTTTATGGTCTGCACAAGTAGAATGTGCACACCCCAATGGAGCCATAAATGAATTTCAGGTTCCTTCATATAAGCCCTACTACAAAAACCAGCTTTATTTTGCAAAACCTTTTTTTACAGAACTGTAAGTTGATAGCCTCTGTTTTGTCAGCAGGATATCTGAAACCAATTTACTATCCATTCTCAGCCTTTTTTTTTTTCTTACTACGGCCCCTTAGGAGCTCTTCCAGACCCCTCTGTCAAACAAGGCTCCGCTTGTCACAGTTTTCAGTCTGTGGCCCCCTTCAAATGTGCCAGGGCTCCCCGGGGGGGGGCCTATATGACTCCTGTTGAAAATGGCTGGCCTAGACTGTTCAAAGAGAAGCTTTCACTGAAATAAGTAGTAGTAGTGAAGGAGAAATTTCTTCCAAATGTCTGGAATCATTGCATACATTGGTTTAAAAGATGGACATGCAAAGCAAATTAACAATTATAATCCTTTATTTCCAAACAAGGGATGTCTTGCCATTCACCTTGAAGCTGCCTCATGCTATTGCAACAGCAACGACGGAGACTAAACTTGAAGAGGTGGCTCAGCTGGGAATGAGTAAGTATTTAGTAAAGAACAATCCAAAAGTAGTACAGGTTGAGTACCCCTTATCTGAAACGCGCCAACATCCAAAACCTCCAAGTCCGTGTGAAGGCCCGTTTGATGCGTCCAAGCCTGAGCTACAAAACACGCACATCATCTTAAAAACAAAGAAAGTATGCTTCAGAACTATTATTATTCTGGATGCTGAGTGCGGGCGGGCTGAATACTGTCAGACCCGGTGCAAGGCATGCTGGGGCGCCACCAAGGTGGCACATCCACCGAGGGGGCCAACCATGCCGATCTGCCATGCCTAACGTAGCCAGGCAGTATGGTGTGCGGCGAGGCAGCGCAGGAGCAGCCGGCCCCAGGGAATCCTCCTCCCTGAGAGACGCTGGGGAGGTTGGGGCAGAGACGTGGGAAGGATTCCAAAATCCAAAAAAAAAAAATCCAAAACACTTCTGGTCGCAAAGCATGTTTCGGATAAAGAGTACTCAACCTGTAGTAGCATAATGGTGAACAAGGCTAGCATTTAGTCAAAATGAAGATCATAGAATACTATATTCTATTGTTTTATAAGCAGGAGTAACCTTGGGGAGACAATGCTCTTAAATCTCCATGCATATCCTAGAACAGGGGTTCTCAACCTTTGTCATGAGGTGCATCACCTGTCATGGTCAAACTTTCTGAAGTACCACCTGCACAAATAAATTTGCAAAGACTGTTTCACACCATGAATACTTTAGCAGTAAATATATGTATGCTAACAGTGCTACCTAGCACAAATAAGCCCCAGCAGAGTGTTGGCTCTGCCGGCACTAGGTGTTGCAAATGTGCCATAAGGCACCCAGTAGTGAGTAAGTGGCACCAGCAGCGCTAACTCAGACCAGTGGCGCAGCCAACGCCGGTAGATGCAGGTAAGTTCTGCGTGGGGAGGGCAGACCGGGGTGGCATGGGAGGGGGTGATGGACCTTCTGGGCCAGGGAAGGGAAAGGGATTATGGGCTGCGTACTCGGATTCCTATCCCCCTTCCTGGGCCTGGCCAGCCTTACACATTCTCCTCAAATTTGCGCCAACCATTTTCCTGGCGCACATCCCAGAAGGCCCATAGGGGCGCTGGGGCTCTCCCCAGGGGGATGACCATAAGTTAGGACTACTTGTGTATTATGAATGAGATGGTTGAGCCTAAGCATTTGGAGCTTAAGCATGCGCTTCTATCAGTTTGAGGGAAGCTCCATCAAAGCAGATAAGGACCAGCCTGCCGCATACCATCTGTTGAGAGCCCCTGTCCTAGAATGCTGGTCATACTTAATTGTAGATCATATTTAATTCTCCCCAGATCTGCCAATGTTCTTTCGCCACAGATGCCATGTTTTTCACACTTTTGCCACTAGGTTGATAAATAGAAGGCTAGTCAGCATCTCTCAAGGGGCTGGATCTGGCCCCAGGGCTTCCAGTTGCTGGATTCCTGTCCTAATTGTTTGGGCTGCCATGCTGCTCTCTTCTGTCACTGGCTGGAGCTCAGAGCCCCAAGCCAGCACTGTAGCCAATGGGAGCGTAATACATTTGTCTTTCCCTTCCCACCCCCACCATTCATGGCTGATATTCTGAGCTCTAGCAACAAGCAACAGTTAGCTTTTCATATGCTGTTTGTCCTCCCTGCGCCTGCCAAGGGGTGGTATATATGGGGTTATTGCATCCCATTTCCTTGCTCCTGTGCCAGCCCTGTGATATAGATTAGGTTGTTGATATAGTGACTGGCCCAAGATGATCCAGTGAGCTTCATAGCCGATTTGAACCTGGGTCTCTGCAGGCCAACATTCTGTCTGATTCATCCCACTGATTTTTGGAGGACACAAGTTCCTAACCATATCAATTTATGGATAAACATGTTCGTGTATTCATAGATAAATCTATTGGTTTTCTATATCCTTATAATGCTGAACTCTAGATTGGTGCCGATTGGTCTGTAGCCAAAACAGGACCCCACCCCCAGAGAAGAGGGAAGAGTCTGAGTGCTCAGGACAATCCTGTGATTTGTAGATGTTCAAAACTTTTAAAATTAGACCACCCAGAAGGGACAAAAATCCTCAAAACATTAGTTCCTGAAAATTGCGCATGAATGCTGCTGCCTCAGTCTGTTCTGTGAAGGTTTCATCTCTTCGTTTGAAGGTCGCACATGGGAGGGCAGGGCACACATGTGTATGTCTGTTTAAAAACAACCTGCAGGGAGAGATTGCTGGGGGCGGGGAAGGGCCTGGAACGTTGTAGGAGGGACTGGCCTCAAAAGACAGTGGGACGGTAAAACAACAGGCCAGGCTGGGCTGGTCAGTTTGGATGGCAGATTATCTAGGAAGGGAGTGGCTGCCCATGCCTGCTTGGCTCCGCCAAGGAGCAGAGGTTTTGTGCATCCGACAAAGCAAAACACAAACCTTGCAGCAAGCCCCAGCCCAGAAGGATAGCCGCCTTCTACGTAGCAAATGCTTGTTTGCCTCTTGCACCAGGGAGCACCAGGGAGCTGCCGGTACAAGCTTCATTTGCAGTGGGGTGAGAGGGAGGGGAGCCAAGCCAAGGCTCAGAAATCTCCATAACCAGCAGGAGTTAAAGCAGTCCAAGACCACAAACAGGAAGAGCTCCTTGCTCAGCTGTTAGTGAGGGATGTCTTAAACAGTTTCTCTCAAAGTTCCTCAAACTTTCCAATATTTGGGGTTTTTTTACACATGGCAATCTTAAAACCAGCAGTTGTTTAATCAAAAGTAAATCCAAATTATTTCAAACGGACTGACTTCCAAGTAAGGGCATAGCATTGCAGCCTGCATGTTTTATTGCAGCAAACTGTTCCTTGGAAGTAAATCTCACTGTATTCAAAGTAGATTACCGGTACTTCTAATAAAGTGTCATATGACTGCCAGCTAAAGTTGCACTGACAATTAGGGGGAAGACTAATGGTGTGAATCTGGCCTTTTCCCCTCAGAAGTAAGCCCTTACAGAGTCCAGTGAGCTTACTCCAAGGAAAGTGTGCATAGGACTGTGCCTAACAACCCAGTGCCATGAAATTCAATAGGACTTGCTCCCAGGAAGTGGGCTTACTGTAACATTTTGTTGGGGACCCCTATTTTTTTTTTTACCTGTGTATTTATTCTTCACTGGAAAGTTCAACATAACTGATGTTGGGCAGGATGGTAGCAACTCAAGTTCTTCACTCAAGTATTGACAAGGCCCATAGCTACTTAGCTTCATTAGCTTCAGTATTCAGTATCCAGGTAAGGTATTTGGATGTTGTGGTTGTAGAGTGCCTGCATTGGCAGGTGGGTTGAACTATGTTGTCTTGTAGGCTCTCTCCAACTCTGTGATTTCTAGATCTCTTAGCAGGGGGAAAGGCATGTGGGAGAGAAGCTGTGTGTACAGAAGTGGTTGCTAGGAAAGCAGCAAGTTGCATTCTGTCTCTTCATCAAGGGATGTCTTGTGGGCTAGCACAAAACACAGTTTGGCTGTGAAGTCTCCATTAATTTATTTTATTTTTCACATTTTTATACCGCCCTTCCTCCAAGGAGCTCAGAGTGGTGTACATATTTCCTTCCCTCCTTTTTGTCCTCACAACAACCCTGTGAGGTAGGTGGGGCTGAGAGATAGTGACTGGCCCAAAGTCACCCAGGAAGCTTCGTGGCTGAGCGGGGATTTGAACCTGGATCTTCCAGGTCTAAGTCTGACTCCCAAACCACTACACCATCCTGGCTCTTCACGAAGGAACGAAGCCACGAAGGAAGAGATTAGAGGTCTCTGTTTAGGAGACCACCCTATTAGCACTACCATTGTCATTGGCAGAAGCAATAAGGTACCAAGCCTTACAAAGTCTCTTGCGTTATGTTCAAAACAAGTGTGGAGATGTGTTTATGTGCGAGACATTTTCAGGAGAAATGAATGTGTTCATGCCTTTCTTTACAGGATCCACTTAATGCTTTGAGAGCCTTCATTTTTGGAAACATGATGGGTGGCCCTATTACAAGACAGGCAGTGGCCTCAGTCTCTAGATTTGAGTCAGAGAGGGGAAATGATCTGACCAGTGATGCTCATTCTGATGGAAGGTTCTCTTGAGTAAGCCCCATTGAACTAAGGACTGTGCCAGGAGGACATTCTGGTGAATTGTTCCCCATGTTGGGGGGGGGGAGGGGAGAGGGTGCCACTTGGATTTTCCCCTTGGACCCCAGAACGTCTTGGGCTGCCCATTTCAGGAGTGTTAAGAAACTCTTTGTCTGAGAGCAAATGTTGTTGAACAGAGTATTCTGAGCACCAGCTGTATGTTGTTTGCATTCTTGCATTAACTAAATAATGACTTTCAGATTTTTGGAGCTCTCCAGTGAACAGCAGACTGCAAAATCCTTCACCCCTCCCGAAGCCTCTGCCTTCAGACAGCCTTTCTAAAAGCTCCCAGCAGCTCTGCCTCATAAATGGAGTTCATTCTATAAGAACCAGAACGCCTTCAGAGCTGGAGTGCAGCCAGACCAACGGAGCCTTGTGTTTTATTAATCCTCTCTTCTTGAAAGTGCATAGCCAGGATATCAGTGGAAATCTGAAAAAGCAGTGCCCGAGAGCTCAAGATGTGAGTAGCCCAGAGAGATCTCTCTCTCCTCCTCCTAGGCCTCCCCCACCTTCTATTCATAGCCTGCTTGCAAGCCCTCAGCTGTCCAGGGCTATAAACCAGGCAGAAACTGTCACCCGCAACAAGCATTGGAACTTGGCTTTGCTGCAGAAGAGACCACCCCCTATCCCCCCGCCTCGCCTGAAGAAGAAGGCACTCGCTTTAGAAGCAGAGAGCAATGGAAAGAGCTTGGCAGTCATTCGACCAAGCTGTAACTCTATGCGTGGGTCTGAAGCTGCTAGCATTCCAGGTGGAGCCCCGCCTCAGCCAAGTTTAGCAGACAACAAAAAGTGCTTGGTTGCAGGCTCTGAGTCACAAGTGCCGTGGAATGGAGGCAGGCAGAGACTAAGCGATATGAGCCTTTCCACATCCTCCTCTGACTCGCTGGATTTTGATCGGAGCATGCCACTCTTTGCTTACGATGGGGATACTAACAGCAGCTTGGAAGAGTACGAAGGGGAGAGTGACCAAGAGAGCATGGCACCACCCTTGAAGCCCAAGAAGAAAAGGACCAGTTCTTTTGTACTCCCTAAAATTGTTAAATCCCAGCTGCGGAAAGTGAGTGGAGTTTTCAGTTCCTTCATGACTCCAGAGAAGAGGATGATCAAGAAAATAGCAGAAATGTCTCGAGACAAGCGCACCTATTTTGGGTGCCTGGTTCAAGACTACGTAAGCTTCCTACAGGAGAACAAGGAGTGCCACGTTTCTAGCATAGACATGCTTCAGACTATTCGGCAGTTTATGACCCAAGTCAAGAGCTACTTGTCTCAGAGTTCCGAACTGGATCCTCCCATTGAATCGCTGATTCCAGAAGACCAAATCGGTAAGAAACTCTGGGGCTTGTTTGTCTTGCAGCACCTGTCCAAAAGTCATAATGAAACCAATCATTCTGTCCCTGTTGTTGCATTTTCCTTGCCAATTTGAAAAAGCCAGGTTTTCTAAACACGGAAGCAGCAGCTGCTTCTCCAAGTTACACTTTTCCCTTGTATTTTTTTCCAATGAAAAACTATTAGTTTGTTGTTCTTTAACGTCAGCACCACTAATGCGCACATGGTGTGTGAGAGCAGCATCAGCAAAAGACACATCCCTGCCCAACAGGTTTACGATCAAACAGTGGCAGGGGCAGGTACAAGGGTAACAGGTGATGAATGCAGTTGTACATATTACTTTGTTTCAAAAATGAAATGGCAAAATGCTAGAACTACAAAATTGACAGAGAGGATCCTAAAGGATTTACAGCCCTCCCCAATCCTATCCTTCTCCCCCACTGGTGCAGCCAGTGGGGGAGGGCAGAACGGAAGGCCCTGGAAAGGAAAGGGGGTTCAAATCCCCTTCAAATCTTCCTTTAAAGGGGATTTAAATCCCCCCTCCCCTCCAAAGCCCCCCACCCCACCCTCCCTCACTGGCTGCACCAGTGGGGGAGGAGGATAGATCCTATACATGCTACTTGAGAGGAAGACCATTAAATCAAACATGATTTAATGATACTCTCCTTGTGGTGAGTTGATGATTCATGTGATATTTTTAATCATTTAGCTGTGTTCTCACATGCCATTTTTACCTCTATCTATGATTGTGTTGTGGTGTTTTTGTTTTAATGTGTTGTTTAGACTGGGTCTGTCTTTGAAATTAGCAAGTATACAGTCTGCATGCCTAGTGCCACCTATATTTTAACCATATATTGCAGCCACTAAAACCAAGCATCTTGTTAACACAAATATGTATTGCTTTTCTGTTTCTCGGGTTGTATCTTATGGTTTTGCCTTTAGGTTGCATGTTGGTGATATGGGGCTGTAGAACAGGGCCAAAACTTTTTATGAAGTGGAGAGTTACTTCATGACTTGTTCATCTCTCTGGGGTGTGTCTGACATATATAAGGATTTTGTGTTGCCTGCCGAGGGATGGGTGTCAAAAGGCAGATTAACTCCTTTGGCTGTTATATCTGTCCGTTTTCATGTGTTTGAATGACCACAGTGCAAATATGGCTTGAAAATGGCATTGAAAATAAACTTCCCTCTGGCAAAATACTTTCCTTGTGAGCTCACTTCACTGAGCTGTTTTTTTCCCCATTGTCTCTGTGCTCTCATATTTTGTTGGAAGTCCAGCATATGGAATGCCTGCTGATAACCATTCCCAGAGAAAAGTAGTTAAGTGTTTTTGTATTGAAACTTTGGCATGTTCTGAATCGAGTTGCTATTTCCATATGTTTGACTCATTGTTGATCTAGCATTAATGGAACACATTGTCAGGGATCCTGTGATTACTTTTTTTTCCCCCTAAGCTCTCTAATATAAAAGATACTACTGTGTGCTGAGATTTTGCAGTGCTCCAAAACGTTTCCCTTATGTTTCAGCACCATGACATGTCTCTTTACGTTTCACAGAGGAAATGTGGGTTTTCTTGTGCTATGTTTCTGTTGGGCTTTTTCTGCATACTGCAAGGGTGTGGTGTGGTTTAAATTATGTTTACTTTGATGACTTGCTAAAATGATGATTTTTTCATATGTTGACTGCAGAGCATTGTGTGTTAGTGGGTTGAGTTTAGTTGAGGACTTGATGGCCTGTGAGCAATATCTAATTATGCTGAGAGGCAGTTTAAGCAAACAGAAACCTTTGCTTTTGAACAATTCTGCTGCCTTCACCAGACTTGAGGTTTGCAGCTAACCACAGCAGGAACATCAGATGTTGCTGATTTAAGCACAGATCTTTGTGGCTGACAGATTGAGTCATTCTACACAGACAATGGAATAAAGACCTGTTTATTCCACTTATTACATGCTTTATTTTGCCACTTCCAACTTCTGACGTTACAACTTTGCTTATAGTATCATGATGCCGCCAGGACTTGGTGTGTGTTTAAATTATTAACAGCTATTTATTTCTTGATGGTGTAGCAAAAGCTGTTACAGTACAGTATGACTGTCTTGAGCATGACTCTAGCCTTGCTTGCTCAGGCCAAGCTCATCTAATCCAACATCCTGTCTCCAACCCTGACCAACCAGATGCTTCTGGGAAGCCCACAAATAGTACATGAAGGCAACAAACCTGCCTTGCAGTTTGCTTCCAGCACCAGGTATTCACAGGTGTGCTGCCTCTAAATTTGGAGGTTCCATTTAGCTCTTGTGACTAGTTGTTGTTGTTCAGTCGCTAAGTCATGTCCGACCCTTCGTGATCCCATGAACCATATCCTGCCAGGCCTTCCTGTCCTCCACTGTCTTCCTGAGTTCGCTCATTTTCATGTTCGTTGCATCGGTGATTCTGTCTAAAGCCTGATTCACACTAGAGTTTTCCCGGCTCGTTGCGGATCTGCAGAGGGTCTTGCGGAGCTGTTTTTATATTTGCGGAGCAGCTTGCGGAGAGGCAGGAAAGATGGTTTCCCCTCATGTTTTGAGGCAGTTGCGCTTGCGGAGCTGGGAATGCTTGCGGAGCTACGGCAGCCCACCAATCGGAGGAGCGCACTTCTGTTCACCAAATCACATCAGCTCTTTCTTAAGAAGTCGGGACAGAAGGAGGGACAACAGGCGGCAAGACACTCCCCCAGCTCCAACCGCATAGACAAACGCATACGCAGGGGCAGGGCCATCCGCGCTGGGAGAACTCTAGTGTGAATCAGGCTTAACCATCTCATCCTTTGCCTTCCCCTTCTCCTTTTGCCTTCAATCTTTCCCAGCATCAGAGTCTTCTCCAGAGAGTCCTGTCTTCGCATTAGGTGGCCAAAATATTTGAGCTTCAGCCTCAGTACCTGTCCTTCCAGGGAACAGGCAACCATACATTGCTACTGGGAACACAATCGCCCTGACTTTGTTGGCATGGTGATATCTCTGCTTTTTATTATGCTATCTAAGTTTGCCATAGCTTTCCTTCCAAGGAGTAAGCGTCTTTTAATTTCATGGCTACTGTCTCTGTCTGCAGTGATCTTGGAACCCAAAAAAAGTAAAATCTGTTACTGCTTTCATTTCTGCCCCTTCTATTAGTAGCCATTGATAAAGCTGGTGTAGCACAGTAGCTATAAGCAGGCCTAGCTGAATTTTGGGTGCTTCCTGAGGCAGCTCGATTTCATCCCTTGCAAGAGAGTGGCTATGCTGTATCTCCAAAACTAGAGCTGATAAGGCAAAACTGATGCCATTTTTGGAATTGGTGCCCCAAATATACCCAAGAATATGTTTAACGTCCGAAGCACCAGAAAAAGCGTTTTGGTTGGTCTGTGTAATGTATGTGAAGCACTTTGAACACTCTAGATGTGCTCTTTGGATGCTCGGTGGTGGTTATCCCCATATATGTAGATGGGGGCAGAGACCTAAACAAGAGTCCCATGTCAAAGGCCACCTGTTCAGGTCTTGTCTGAGGTGATAATTGAACAAGAGAAGTCCCAGCTCATCCTTTCTTAGCCACTATGTGACTTCTGCCAGTGCCAGATTGGTGGGGGCTCTGGGGCAAAGGCTTGCAAGGAGCCCCATGGCACCTCCCACCTGTTCCCAGATGATGCATTGGGTGCTATTACTGTCACTAGTCCTTGAGGATTCAGGGGCTGACCTAGCCGGAACGGCCCTCAGCCAATGCCTGGCTTCGCTCACCCCTAATGCCATCTTGCCCCCAGCTTTTATACTTCCCAACATTATATCAAAGTGTTATAGCTTTTGGATTAAGGTAAAGGTGACCCCTGACAATTAAGTCCAGTCGTGTCCGACTCTAGGGTGTGGTGCTCATCCCCATTTCAAAGCCGAAGAGCCAGCGTTGTCCGAAGACGCCTCCGTGGTCATGTGGCCGGCATGACTCTCCTTGCTGCAGCGTGTAGCATGCAGCTGGAACACGGAGCACTGTTTACCTTCCCGCAAGCGGTACCTATTTATCTACTCGCATTAACATGCTTTGGAACTGCTAGGTGGTTGGCAGGAGCTGGCCAAGCAACAAGAGCTCACCCCGTCGCGGATTCAAACTGCCGACCTTTCGATCGACAGCTCATGGTTCAGTAGTTTAACCTGCTGACATAGGCAATTGCATAATCCAGTGGCATTTTTCAGGGTTCACCTACCTAGCAATTCTGAGGGACAATGAATGTGGGCCCAACACCAATCGCACTCCCACAATCAAACACGTGCCACTCCAGCCTGCACCACTCCCATTCTTATCTGCATTGCTGAACCCGTGCAGACCAGGTTTCTATGCAAAATAAAACATCTCCCTGTGGTGGTATGAGACGCAACTGTGAGGATGTGTCCACAGCCAAATATCTCTTCAGTGCTGCTGTTTCTCTCTCCCACTTGTGGGCTTCCCACTGGTAGGCCACTATAGGATGCAGGAAACTGGACTAGGTGGTCTTTGGTCTGATCCACCAGGGTTTTTTGTATTTTCTCATGGCAAGAGGTTGGACACATGGGGAGCCAAAGGCGGAGGAGAGTATTCAGGAGTGAGGGATTGCTGGATTTGAGTGAACAGAGTCACTCCATGCTAGCTATGCAGTCTGGTACACTGATGGACACTCACGCAGGAGAAGAATGATAGGTCCTCTTCTCCCCAGCTGATGAAATTTTAACTACACGTTAAGTTTACCATGTGATGCTGCTGATAGGATCCTTTACTGTTGTGTAAAAGCCGCGCAGGGCTACAGCTCTGCTTGGCTCAGGGTTGAGGCATGGAGATAGAGGATATTTAATCTTTCTACCTCTGCACCACTTTCCCTCTGAAAATCATGTCCCTGCAACATCTAATTAACCTTTAAAGCAGTGGTTCCCAAAGTGGGAGGCATGGCTCCCAGGGGAGCCGCAGATACCAGCCAGGGGAGCCGCAGAGTGCCACGGAATCCTCTCGGAATACAGTGCAATGCCAATTGGCAGGCATCCACATAATGTAATGGGGAGCCACAGCCAAGAGACAACAATGGTCAAGGGAGCCGAGAGTCAAAAAAGTTTGGGAAACACTGCTTTAAAGTGCCATTGTAGCAAGTAACATTTTAACTGCTGCAGTGGAACTTTTAAGCCCGTGACACACCACAGGGGATGCAACGCGGCGCAGGAAGGAAATCTCGTAGCCTTTGCGTCGTATCACCCTGCGACACTTCCTGTCTATACTGCAGCAGCACCCCGCACAGCAAAGTCTTCTTGGATTGGTCGCTTGGTCTGATGGGCTGTTCGCTTCCCTTCTCATACAGCTCCCCATTGCACTGAACCAGCCTGCTGATTGGTCAAAGTTCAATAGTTTCAACTCCTGTCGCATGGTTCCACGTACTTACATGCGCAGCTGCACAGGACAGGAGACTGCAAGGCACACCACTTGCACGCACCCGCGTGTTGCTGCCTTCCAACGCGTCGCCTGCAGTGTGTCACAGCCTTTAGGGTAAATTAGCTGCTTTGGATGTGTGATTTTTCAGCAGGAAAACAGCACAGAGACAAAGGGTTAAATACCCTCTACCTCTACAATCTTGATCCAAGGTGTGGCCTCTTGTGGCTCTTACACAAGAGTAAAAGAAGAACCTGAACTTCACAGTCACTTGGTTAAATGAAACATGTAATTTCAATCTCACTGAGGCTGATCCAGACATTCAGGTGTTGTTGTTGTTGTTGTGTATAACAATACACAACAAGGCTGAAAGGCTCTTGTCTTCCACTCCCTACCAGTCCACCAAAGCCCTTTCCTATGCATTCCCAGGGACTCTAAAGATGTGGAAGAGTTCCTCAGTGCTTCTCATCTCCCATTCTTACAGCCTCTTCATCCTTAAAGGGCTGCTTTGCCAAAGCAAGATTTTTGTGGTCTGCCAAGTGCCTGAGATTCTAGCACTGTAGCCCCCATCTTCCACTCACCTAGAGACTGTAGCCTCCTGGCTTGAAAGGCCTGACAACGTTTTGGGGCCTGCTGTGTGCTGGAAGGGCTGTAAAGGCATGAGGGACAGTGAAAATCTAGCTTAATAGCATAGCCTCATTCGCTCTATTAGGTAGTTAGCTATCGTTACAGTAGTTCACTGAACCAGGGTACTAAGGGTACTGCCGTAAAAAGGGAGAAATATGAAAGAGGCTAATAGGGGCCCATCAAGATTTCCTAATGGTTCTTGATCTAACAAATAAATAAATCAGGGCAACCCTTTTGAATTCTGTGATTATATGAGAGTCTATTCTGCGTTTTGAGTGTGGTTTCATAATATAATACAACGGTTGTTGTCAACTGAATGTTAAGACTATGATTAGAAGGTGAACGTATATTTTTAATGACTGGCGATCACGCAAATATTTCTCATTAAATGTTAAAAAGGTAAAGGTGACCCCTGACAATTAAGTCCAGTCGTGTCCAACTCTAGGGTGTGGTGCTCATCCCCATTTCAAAGCCGAAGAGCAAGCATTGTCCGAAGACGCCTCCGTGCTCATGTGGCCGGCATGACTCTCCTTGCCGCAGCGTGTAGCATACGGCTGGAACACGGAGCGCCACTTCAAAAGATTGCAAAAGAGTGTTTCTGTACAGGATGCAGATGGACATTCCAGCAGTCACAGGGAAACTGCTCACCCAATCAAAGCACTTCCTCTTTCCTCTGGTAAAGTGATTAATGATATGTCTAAAGAGAGCTTTAATTAAGTCACTTGACTTAATTAAACATGACCGATGATGATGATGATTGTTGCCAATCCGATTAGTTAGTCATGAAGCTTGAAGGAACTATGTGCTGATCAAAAGCACTTCAGGACTGCAAGTCTTGGTATTGTAGCTGGAACGCACATCTCAGTAAACATGTTTAGGATCAGGCCATATCCATATATTATATATTTATGAGGCCCAAGCCAGAACTGGATACACTTTTTTAATTTTTATTTTAAATTTCTATCTCGCATCTCTTGCCTGAAAGGCAATGCAAGGCAGCTTATACCCAAGATGAAAACACAGCAAGATGAATTAAAAAAGTGAGACAATATCAACTGTTGAAAAGGCAGCCAAAAGTAAAACAACCAAAGTCTACAACTAAAAATTCCCAACTGTCTCCACCCGCTCACCACCGTCAAACCTGCAAAAGCACAACAAACAAGCCAGGTTTTTGCACATCTCCTGAAATGTAAGTTAGGAGTTAACGGGGTCTCTATAGGGAGGCGCATACTACAAAGTCAGCACAATCACCAAGAAGACCCTGGTTCTAGTGGGAGCCTGCCAACCAGCACCTTGAATTGAGCCCAGAAGCAAATTGGTAGCCCATGTAGTTCATGCAGAATTGGGGTGATGTGATCCCACCAAGCAGCCCTGGTTAGAAACCTGGCTTCCATGTTTCACAGTGCAATCCTATCCAATTTACACCACCGGTGTAACCAGTGGGGGAGGGCAGGGCGGGAGGCTGGGGAGGGGAGGGGAAATTTAAATCCCCCTTGAATCCCCCTTTGGAGGGGATTTGAATCCCCTTTCTGTTCTGGGGCCTCCCGTTCTTGCTGCATCGCTGGTTACACCGGTGGTGTAAGTTGGATAGGATTGCGCTGTCAAGAGGCATGCCAAATGCTGCCCTTCCCTTAACCTGGTGATGTACTTGCTCCTTGCTCCTCCCTCTCCTTGGATTGAAAAAAAGAAGAGGGGACAGAGCAGGAGAGTAGGGGGCTGGAGCATCTCCAACACTCTAGCCTACCACTCTCCATACTTCCTCTTTTGCTCTGTTCCACTCTTCCTTTTTCAATCCCCGGAGGAGGAGGAGCAGTGGAGCAAAGTGGTCAGACAGAGGTGAACTTAGTCTGCTACGTCAGGTGACCACCTCAATCACCAAAGGGGTGATTGGGTCAGGATAGGTCAACTCTGGCTTCATGGCTGTGGAAATCCTCACATGACACAGGTCATCTGTAGCATCAGCTAGCCACACTTCCCCCTACCATGCTGGTGTAGGTTCGTTATTGTGGCGTATCTTGGGCTACGTGGGCGCAGGAGTCTTCTGCCAACTTCTAAAGCTCTCCAGGAAATGTAAATGTGGCATAGGGTTGCTTTCTTCTCTCTTCAGATGTCCTCCCTCTAAAAACAGGATTCAAGTGTAGGCATCTAACATCTTCCTCAGTGAAGGAGATTGATATAAAGAATTAATTTAGCTTTTTATCTTCTTCCATATTCTCCTTCAGTAATCCTTTCACATCACTGTCATTTAATGGGCCAACCATCTACCTGACTTGTGCCTGCTTCTGATGTATTAAGAGAAATTCCCATCGTTTTGGTTTTCATGTTTTTAGCAATATGCTCAAACTTTTTCCCCCTTTGTTTTGGGCTTAATCTATTTTCAGCTTACATTCGTCTTGCACCTTCATATTTTTCTCATTGAACCAAGATTTCTACTTTTTAAAGGAAGCCATGGAACTTTTTATTACGTCCTTGACTCTATTAACTACATTGGCATCCTCTCAGGCTTGTTTGCAACTTTCTCAGTCTGTGGTATAACTTGTAACTGGATTTCCATTTTATCAATTTCAAATAAACTCCAAGCATCCTGAAGAAATTCCATTCAACTTCCTTGTAACTAGTCTCCCTCATTATTTAGAAGTTTCTTCTTTCAAAATTAAATGAGACTCATTGGTCTTTCTGGACAACTTTCTATTTAAATACCATACACTATACACTCGACTATAAGTCAATCTCATAGATAAGCCGAGGGCAGGTTTTAAGCAAAAAAAAAATCATGGAATTTGCTATGACCCATGGATAAGTCGAGGTTAAAACTTAGGGGTGTATGAAATTCTTTGAATTCTTGAAAATGACCAGTTGCTTCTGAGGTAGCAACAGAAATTCTCCAAATAGAAAGAAAGCTATTTTACCTTGTTCTGAAGCTGCATAGTAGTGGAGCTATTCTCCAAACAAGAAGAAAGAAAAGTGAAGGAGCTTATGGGAGTTGTAATATTTGTGAAGGCTGCTGCTATGGAAGTACAGTACTGTACTCCTCACAAAACCTACAATTCAGGTTGGGTTCCAGCCGAGGGTCCTCACCAGCGTGGTTGACCTGCCTCAACTCCCTCAATACTGGCCGTCCACCACAGTTTCTACCCCCCTTCATCAATGGGGAAAATGGGAAGAGCTGCCATCCTCTGCCATCACCTGGGGGAGCTTAATGCAATGCATTGACCTCCTAGGGCAAAATTTGAGCCAGGTTTGTGGGAAAGTGTCAGGAATTAGGAGTAGCGTGAGGGGGAGCCAAGCTATGCACAGTTGTTAAGGGGTCTTATCCCTGCTTGTCTCTGGGGAATGCAAGGCAAGGTTACAAATATTGACAGTGGATTGTGTATTGTGCATGGTCTAATGTCTGTGAAACAGTGTTGCATTGAGTTCACAGATCTCTGCTGTGGAGGCAGCTTGTATGTGGGAGGTGGGAAGATTTTTAGATCCATGTTGTCAAAACAAAAGTAGCTTTTTACAACAGTTCCTTTTTAAAACAAAAACAAATGCCTTTCTGGCACCGCAATACCGTTTTTGTTTTTAAAACGGTGGTAGTGACTTCTTAACTGGCTGGGTTTGTCTTTGGATGCGTGCAGACATACAATTGATTGACGTTGGTGCTGTTTTGCCCATCGTTGAATGACCTCCACTTTACAGTCTGTGTGCTTCATGTGTACCTGCTGTCTTTGGAGTTATATTGTGTGCTTTTCCCATATTGTGTGTAGTTTTACTGGGGAATTGATGAATGATAAATCCCTGAATGACTATGAAAAGTGTGTCTTGCTATTCTTGCTTCACCTGTCAGTTTTCAGGTGGATGATTCTTTTGGGAAGTATGTTTATCGGCACACTCATCCATAATTTGTACGTTTTATCCATTTGTACATCTCCATTTTTTGTGGCTAAGCAAAAGCTCTGCACTCTAGGATTTTGAAAATGGATACTAGGCTGGTCCCGTTGTGGCTCATACATGCTCCTTCCTTAATACTGATAGTCTCTTGATTAATGCTCATGGCCATCTCATATGTAGACGTGCACTGACCATTGGTGGATGTTCTTTGCTTTTGTTGTTGTTGCAACACTACAAAGTATTGTATAAAAATATTCTGGAAATGGTGTGCAGCAGTTATGCTTTTATAAAATAAAATAGTTATTTACCAACATAGTAAACCTATCCGCAAGAAGCTCCAGCAAACAAATCTTGTCCGCCACAAAGACTGCACTGAAAGCAGTTTGCCTTCTGGAGATACACACGTTCAGTCGCATGTTGCTTCATCTGAACAATAATAAATTTGAAATGTAAGGGCTGAGGTTCTTTTGGACATACACAACCTTGTGGGGGTGGCCTTGATAGGAAAGGAGATAGGTGCCAGGAGTGGGGACGTGGGGAATTCACAAGGTGAAATGTTTTTGGCATTGGCCAAATGGTGAATTCCCTTCTTGCTTTTGTGTCTGGGAAGCACAGCAAAAGACACTAAGAAGCAAGATCTCGTGCTTCTCTGTTGTTCCAACACCAGTGACTATTTAGATTAGAAGAACGTTGGGGAGCACCAGTGAAAAAGGAATATCTGTTTAAAAACGCATCCTGATCATGCAACTTTAAAGAAAATTATGATGAAACCACAGGCCGCCAAACCTCGTCAAAAATGCTGAAAACCAATATTTGAAAATGCTGCTTGTGAACTAGAGGAAGTGAAGACTAAAACAAGAAGTTGAGCTGGAGAATGCTCCTGGAAGGCATCCCCTGGCTAGGGCAGAAGTGGAGATGACAGCTTGAAGGCATTCCCTGGGTGGAAGGGGGAATACTCACACCTGGCGAAATCTAGCCAACTCACTTTTAGGTGAAGTAATCTGAACACTGGATTCTGCATGCCCCCACAGAGAGGTCCTTCGGCATTGAGAAGGAGGAGTGTGTATTCCCACAGTGTTGCTACACAGCATTGCACACTTGTACTTGCTCTTTGTGGGGTAGAAGAGCCACCATCCTGACAAATCTTGCTGTAGCTATCTAAAACTTCCATTTGGAGGAGAGTGTTCATTTTAACTTCAGTATCTATAATTGTGTAATACTGTTGTCCTTGATTTAACTTCTCGTCCGTGCAATTCTAGCTACCTTTTGAGAACCATGCTAGGCCAGGGATAAAGCAGCCTAGGCAATCCAGCATCTTTCTGTGTTCTGTTCACTATAGGAATGTAGAGACAAAATGTTACTGGTACCGATCTTAAAAACATTTTTTAATGAAGATTCTTAAAAAATGATGCGTCTCAAAATGCTCTGGTTCAAAATTACATTATATGATTCTCGAAGAATGGAATGGATTTTCTTCTTAACAGTTCCTGTTAACATTTCCTGTTATACACACATTGTCGTATTACTTGGGGGAGGAGCGTAAGATGCAGACACTGAGGAAGTGCAATTTATGCACTGCACGTACATGTTGGTCAATCTCTCCTGAGCGGCACAGATACATGCTGGGCATTTTTAGCTGGACAACTGAATGTGGAAAAAAGTTGCACTCATTTGTCAGTTGAGCCAGTATCTGTTTTCTCAAACATCTTGTGCACTACTGCAACATTTGTCACCTGCCAAGCCACATGTAGCCCACTAGCCATTTTGTGGCATTTCAGGTGTCTGACAACTTGTCTTTGTAGTTCTAGATACCGGTAAGTAGCAAAATCAGGAGGCTTACCAAGTCCCTAGTGGGTCACCATATATGGTGGACTGTATTTGACTAGATCACAAGATCTGCACTAGAATCCCGTGAGAACTTAATTTTGCAAAACAGCAAGTCAGACAGCTAGCTATCACTGCCTAAGCCCATCTCGGACTGTTTTATCTTTGTCCACCTTCCTGCCCTTCACCATCTATCTATCTCTCCCCCTAGTTACATTTTATACTTACTGGTTGTTGCTTGTCAGAAAACAAGCATACCGTTCGTAGGGTAAATTACGGTCTCAATACAGCACCCCTCCGCCTTGCTGGAAATGGTATGGGCAGTGAATATCTCCTCCTAAATTAAACAGTTCTGATTTTGGTCTTTGGTTTCTGATGCAGACTGAGCTGGTTTGTTGCTTCTGACAGAAATCCTCAAGTATTAAAGGAATGTTTAGGTGGACTCATGTTCTAAATTTCAAGGATTCATACTATTTTACTTTTTTGTTCTTTCCTAAATTAGCATGAATAAAAATGTAATCAGGATTGTCTCATCCCCCATCCCCATTTAATAAACACATCTGGAAACCTGTTTGCCATTAAGATTCTTCTGGAAATCTAATTGAAATAGCACTCCGGCCTTAGTAAATTTCCATTCTGTTTCTCTCTCAGGAGAGTATAAATTGGACTCCTTTGCCAGATAATGAACTGAGCTTCCCTGTTTCTTTGCAGATGTGGTGTTGGAGAAGGCCATGCATAAGTGCATTCTGAAACCTCTCAAGGGTCATGTTGAGGTGATGCTGAAAGAATTCCACACTGCTGATGGCTCCTGGAAACAGCTGAAAGAGAACCTTCAGCTTGTCCGACAGAGGAATCCTCAGGAGCTGGGTGTGTGTGTCCCAACACCAGACTTTGTGGATGTTGAAAAGATTAAAGTCAAATTCATGACCATGCAGAAAATGTACTCGCCTGAGAAGAAAGTCATGCTCCTTCTAAGAGTCTGCAAACTGATTTATACTGTGATGGAGAACAATACAGGTAAATGCTGGTTCTTAGTTATAACTTTTCTGAGCTGTTCAAGCTAAGAATGTTTCTTGGGGGTAGGAGAAGAAATGAACAAATGTTTTGTCTGCAGCTGAATTTCAAATCTCCCTTTTTACTTCTGTCTCTGGCACTAATTCTGACACTTCTCTTCTTCAGGGAATCTTGATCTTAGGTCTGTTGACTTCCAAATGTGTACTGCTCCTACCATGGTGTTGTGACTTATTATGACTATAACAGATTTCTGGAAGAATTAGGCTAGCTACAGAACCATGTGGGTAAGAACAACAGGAAGGTTAGCTACACACAGGCAGACTCTGAATTCTTTTTCGTGAATGCTTTCTGGGAGTAATAAAAACACAGGCCTGTAAATTTGAGGGTCAAAAAAAGTTTTTTCAAAATTTATGGTGGCTTTATATGAATTCGGGGCACTGCATCGGTTTTGCCCAATCACATCTAGTTTTGGGGGTACGGCATCACCACAATGCGAGTTGAGCAGCTTCCTCATGAGGAATCTGACGCCATGGCTTCCTCATGAGGAAGCTGCTTGACCCGCATTATGAAGTGGAGATGCCGTACCCCCAAAATTAGATGTGATAGGGCAAAACCGATGCCATTTTTGGAATCAGTGTGCCAAGTATACCCAAGAATAGATCTCACTTTTAAGAAAGCAAAATGTGCCCAGGCCTGTGAAATTAGTGCTGATCTGCTTTGAAACAGTGTAGTCCTGCGCTATGTATGTGTTGCTGTAATGTGTAAAATGGCTTCTGATGTTGGAGCCAAGTCATGTGGCTTTACTACTTAAATGCTGGTACAAAAAGCAGCAGAGTTTAAAATGGCAAAACATGTAATTTGGTCGGTTGTAAATGGTGCATGCATGTTTAAACTGCCAGATGTTTCTGCATTACATGAGAAAGTGATGAATGCACCCCTCTATTACCATATTTATTGCAAGGAAATTTGCCCATTATTTTAATAACCACTGCAGAGCAGCATTCCTGTGTTGGCATCCAGAGTATTGAGGATATTGTAAAAACCGTCAAAGTTGGAAGTTTGGAGGACTAGCCTGGGCTAGATGGTGTTTGGATACCAGTTTCTTGTGTCCTCGCATCTTGCTGATGAATAGCTCCTAAATGAGAAGTTTTGCTGAGTATGAGAACCGTGGTTCTTTACTATTGTGAGAAACCTTCTTTACATGATAAATTGTTAAGCAGCAGAACTCTATATATTTGCAGCTGAAATCCTTTAAGGAATACGGATTCTTGGTACTGGTAGATGGCATTCTGTTCCTTCTGTACTAGAAGGGTTTGGATCAAATCCAGACTTTTAATTGCAGCAAGCTATCCTTTAGAATGCATTTTTCTCCTTATGCAGAACAATGAATAAATATGATGGTGTCATTTTTTTTCCTGCTGTAGACAGGGATCATGTCATACTTTGTTTTGAAAGCTTACCTTAATAATTTGAAATAATGAAGTGAACCATCAAAGTGCTGCTAGCGTAGGCTTGTTCTGCCTGTAATTCAAGGCTAACAGTGAATTTTAGCTGAGACACCAGTGTTGCTATGCTATGTTGTTGGATGGTAGCTTGGAGTTGTATGCATACATACACATCAGCAAATAGAGTCAAGAAGGCAGGTGAGCTGTCTTGGGTAAACCACAGAAATGGATCAAGTATTACACCAGCAACCAAAAGTTCTTCTGTAACATGGCATGTTGCACCAGCGACTGCTAGATCCAGACTGATAGCTTAAATACACCTGTAGAAGGTAGACTTGCTTACCCTCACATTTAATTTTTGACTACTTTTTGCTCTCAGTATTGAGAACAAATATATATTTGAACATGTGATCCAAGCCTGTATGTTCCATTGAGTTTGCAGTCCTATCCCCTCCAGTCCTCATCAATAAAACTTCAGATTTAATTTTACAGCAGTGGAACAAATGTTCTCAAATGACATTCTTTTGCTGTGGAGGTGAAATGACACTGTTGAATGAAAACAGAAACATAGGAGAGAGCCATTAAAAATGGAAAGCAGGAAAGGATTTATCAGCCACCTTGTGATCATGCCTCTGTTCTTTCTCTTCACTTTCCCACCAAGGGAGGATGTACGGCGCTGATGATTTTTTGCCAGTGCTGACCTACGTTGTTGCTCAGTGTGACATGCTGGAGCTAGATGCTGAAATCGAATACATGATGGAGCTGCTGGACCCATCTTTGCTGCACGGAGAAGGTAAATGCCCTTGAAGCTTTGTAGATTACTCTCTCCCCAGGAATGCTACTGATAACTTGCCTGAATAGGGGCTTTAAATGCATCTCAAAAAAGCCTGTAACTTGTTGCTAATGGCTTGGCAAGCAATTTCTCCAAACAAAACAAAGATAACCCTGACCAAAGAAGCTAAGCCCTGGCTGTGTGGAAAGTGAGAAGAGAGAACTCTTATCAATGAATATGCACTCCCATAATCATGGAAGCAGGAAAATGTGACTTGGCATAGCAAGTTTGGATTGCGATGGCTATGTTTGTACATATTTCCTGAGTAGCAACTTGGCTTCAGTATGACCTGTTCAGTTTGAAATGGGTAGATGAAGCCATCCATCTGGTAGTGGGGTCTGGAATTGGGTGCAAACATCTCATTGCCCAAAGCTGTATTCAAGGAGCACTGAAAAGTTTTACTTTTTTTGAGGAATACGTTTAGAAGCCTTAGGAAAAATTCACTTGTGTTACAAAGTTGACTTCCTTCAGAGGCAAAGGGGTTACCACAAGTCTTCCTTCATTGGCATTTAGGATGCAATAATAAATAATACTAAGCAATTCAATGGCAACTTGGAACACTCTAAATCAGTGGTGGGTCGCGACCCACCATTGAGAACAAAAGGTGTCCCCTGCCCCCTTAAGGGGCAGGGACAGCATGGTGGCTGGACCCCTGGATCGCCACCGCCTGCGCAACCCTCTGCAGGCCTCCCCAATCTTCGGATCGCTTCAAAACGGCGATCTTTGGGCACTTCCGGTTTTCGTGAAAACCCATATATCCTGTTCCTTTGAAAATTAGGACCTGCTGGAACTTGTCTTGTGTTCTGTAGGGCTTTGCTCTAAGACTTTACTCTCAAACTTGCCCTGCGTCTGCAGTAGTTTGGCTCACCACCAGCCTGAAACAGTGAAAGCTTCCAGAGGCCCCTCCTGGGAAACTAAAGTAAAATAAGGCTGAAGAAGTTAAATTTGGCAAGGAGCTTCTCTTTCCAAGAGCAAAACAAAAACAACCTGGGCCGGGCTTCTGGCCCAGCAGCTGGATACTGCTTTGGCCTCCAGATTGCATCAGACTTTCCTGTATGTACAATTGTAACAAATTTCATTCCTCTCTCTTTTTTGAAATCCTAGGCGGGGGGTGGGGAGTGTTAATGTGGAAGCGCATTTAGTAGAACGGAGCAGAGAGAAGTGTACTAAACTTCTAAACACAGGATTACTATGGAGAATCTGCTTAAGTGACATCCTGACCATTGTGCTATACTTGTCATACCGCATTCCATAATGTGCTGCATGGATAAGATGAAAGAGTGGCTCTAGCTGGCCATGCTGATAAGTAGCTCAGCGCTTTTTCAAAGCTTTTGTCTAAAATGAATCCTCCTTGAAGGGGCTGAATGTGAGATTGACCCTTCAACTTCTGCACTCCATTTGCAGGTGGAAGGCAAGATTTGATAGGACAAAATTCATTGGTGCCACTGCAGTGTTCCTCCCAGTGGCCACAGTCTGGCAGCTGCCAGATTTTTTTAAAGCCCCAAACTCCCAGAATGATGCTACAGCATCAAAAGCATCATTCTGATGTGGGCTTCTGGGGACCACCAAATTTTTCCACCCAGAAGTCCCTATCATAGCAACACTACATAATGATGTAGTATTGTTCCTAGGGTCTTTGTGGTTTTTTTTAAAAGGTGGCTGGCAGCCCATGAAAGAAGTTCTCCCCGATAAGTATCACCCTCAATTTCACCCTCAACCCACAAAATTTAAGGGGATCTGGCTTCCATTTTGCCCTGACCAGTGGTGTAGCAACTCTTCTTTGCGCCCATTGGGAAGCCGCCAAATACACTGAGAGGTACGCACATGGCTGCCGCCCCTCTCAGTGCTTTCGGCGGCTTTCTGATGAACATGAAGACTTCAGGAAGCCGTTGAAAGCACTGTGGGGTCGCATGGTGGTTGGAATGGACTGCCGGGTTCCAGACCAGGGGACACGCGGTTGAAGCCCCCCGGCCTGGAGCCCTGTGCAGGCCGTACCGGCTGCCTCACAGAAGCTACGCCACTGGCCCTGACCTCTGATTCAGAGTCTGAATTTTGATTCAGACAGTTTTAGCTAAGAACTTTCATCACAGCCTTATTTTGTACATCAACTTATCTACTGCATAATTTCTGCACATTGCAGAAGATTCATATATGTAGAATTCATGTGGCATGTTGATTGTACCTCCTGTGTCTCCCTGTTGGCTTACATGAGCTGTATGTGACCCTCCAACCCTTTCCTGTAGCTACATGTTGAAAAGGGAAGATTTGGCGAGGAAACTGCCATGAAGGGAAGCTTGTCCACCCCACTACTAATCCTTGACATTGAAGAATGCTAGGAGGATTCCCTGGAAAACAGCTTGAAAATCACCTGGATGGGTGCTATTTCATACACATGTCCCCTACTAAATTAATTTGTATGGTCTGTAGTACTTAATACTAGCTAACAAACCACTTTTGTTGTTCTAGGAAAATTTATTATTGTTTTTGGAACACTCTCCTCTTGTTCTTTTTCCACAGGAGGCTACTACTTGACAAGTGCATATGGAGCACTTTCTCTAATCAAAAATTTCCAAGAAGAACAAGCAGCCAGGCTGTTGTGTTCAGAAACTCGGGACACCCTCCGGCAGTGGCATAAGCGGAGGACAACGAACAGAACAATCCCATCTGTTGATGATTTTCAGGTACAGTGTCTTCCAGAGGATTTCTTTTTTGATGCAGCTGTGATCTGTACAAATTAGGAAGCCAGTGTAGCATAGTGGATACAGTGTTGAATTAAGACTCTAGTGTAGGCATGTTAGCCTACTACTACTACTAGAAGTGCAGTATTTGGGGCAGTTCATGCATTGTGGTGATTCACCTTAGAAAAATTAAAAAAGTAGCGTTTGATGGCCTGCATATTTTGTATTTGGCCAAAAAGCTCCAATATTTTGGGTTTCAATTTTTCAAGCATGTAGGAGAATATCTAAGCAAAAATAAGCATGTATGATGTTTTTCCCCTTTCAGGACAAGAATCTGTGGTGACTGCATCCTGGTTGCACATTTTGGCCTATACTTGATCTGTCCCCTCCCTCTAATGACTCATTTCATGTAGTCTGAGGACAAACTGTGTTCCAACATACATATTCTGTCCTTCCTTTCTCTCTTCCTTCCTCATTTCTATTTTCTTCTTTATCTCCCTCTTTCTTTTCCTTCCTCAAATTCTCCCTCCTCCGTTCATTATCTTTCTTTAGCATCTATCTATGAGATGTTTATTTCCCCCTTAACTTCATAATATTTGTGTTTTTAAAAAGATTTATTTTACTATTTATTTACTAAAAAAGAAATGTAACTTCATACTATAAGGTATTTCCTCCTCGGAGAAAGCTTGGTGACACAAAGTGGACAACCCTGTGCTTGTGGCCAGGTGTCAATTCAGTGACTTCAGTCTGGCCACTTAGTGAGGTAGTTGTGTGATGACCTCTTGACGTTGTTGTTGTTGTTGTTGTTCAGTCGCTAAGTCATGTCCGACCCTTCGTGATCCCATGAACCATATCCCGCCAGGCCTTCCTGTCCTCCACTATCTTCCTGAGTTCGCTCATTTTCATGTTCGTGGCATCGGTGATGCTGTTTAACCATCTCATCCTTTGCCTTGCCCTTCTCCTTTTGCCTTCAATCTTTCCCAGCATCAGAGTCTTCTCCAGAGACTCCTCTCTTCGCATTAGGTGGCCAAAATATTTGCGTTTCAGTCTCAGTACCTGTCCTTCCAGGGAACAGTCAGGGTTGATTTCATTTAGGATTGACTGATTTGATCTCCTAGCAGTCCAAGAGACTCTCAGGAGTCTTCTCCAGCACCACAGTTCGAAAGCATCTATTCTTCGGCGCTCAGCCTTCCTTATGGTCCAACTCTCGCAACCATACATTGCTACTGGGAACACCATCGCCCTGACTATGCGAACTTTTGTTGGCATGGTGATATCTCTGCTTTTTATTATGTTATCTAAGTTTGCCATAGCTTTCCTTCCAAGGAGTAAGCGTCTTTTAATTTCATGGCTGCTGTCTCCGACTGCAGTGATCTTGAAACCTAAAAAAGTAAAATCTGTTACTGCTTCCATTTCTGCCCCTTCTATTTGCCAGGAATTGATGGGCCCAGATGCCATGATCTTAGTTTTATTAACGTTGAGTTTCAAGCCAACTTTTGCACTCTCCTCTTTCACTCTCATCAAGAGGCTCTTGAGTTCTTCTTCACTTTCTTCCATTAGGGTGGTATCGTCTGCATATCTGAGGTTGTTGATATTTCTCCCGGCAATCTTGATTCCGGCTTGCGATGCATTCAGCCCTGCATTTCTCATAATGTACTCTGCATATAAGTTAAATAAGCAGGGTGACAATATACAGTCTTGCCGTACTCCCTTCCCAATTTTGAACCAGTCGGTTGTTCCATGGCCGGTTCGAACTGTTGCTTCTTGACCCGCATACAGGTTTCTCAGGAGACAGGTAAGGTGGTCTGGTACCCCCATCTCTTTAAGAATTTGCCACAGTTTGTTGTGATCCACACAATCAAAGGCTTTTGCGTAGTCAATGAAGCAGAAGTAGGTGTTTTTTTTGAACTCTCGTGCTTTCTCCATGATCCAGCGCATGTTGGCAATTTGGTCTCTAGTTCCTCTGCCTCTTCGAAACCCAGCTTGTACTTCCGGTAGTAAAACCTCTTGACATACTGATGGCAAATAAAGCGGTCAGAGTCATTAAACAAGTCCTTTATCACATGGGCAGGTTGAGTAAGAACTCAGACAATCTTCACACACCTGCCTGTAGGGGTCCTGCGAACCAACCCTGAGGCTATTTACCTACAACAGTAGTTGTTACCCTACAACATTCTACCTTCAGAGAACACTTACTGTATCAGTTATCTGACATGGAAATCCCTACATGCAGAGGATTCTGGGTCGTGTTATAGCATGTACATTCAAGTTCACAAAGAGCACTGGACAGGCCTATTGAATCTCTCAAACTCTCTGCATACATTGAGAACACACTCAACAGTTCAGTAAGCACATTAGAACACACTCAACAGTTCAGTAAGAAACCTAAGTAATGGTGGGCAAGCTGCATCTCAGAGAAGCTTATCTGCCATTACTGGCTTATTTACTGAGAAAACCAGATAGGTTTCTGAGTAATCTTATTATTCCCTGGAACACAGTTTGAAGACCACTAACTGACAGCAAGAGTAATTGTTTCATGTCGCTTCAGCGTCATGAAATTTGTTTGAGCTCCACAAAACCAATGTGAGGGTTTGGGGGAAGGTCGACAAGGTCTTGAATGTGAATTTTTATTCTTCCCGTGTATTTTCTAACTCCACAGAACTACCTTCGAGTTGCATTCCAAGAAATCAACAGTGGCTGCACTGGGAAGACCTTGCTGGTGAGACCATATATTACTACAGAAGATGTTTGTCGGCTCTGTGCTGAGAAGTTTAAAGTGGACAATCCCAATGAATACAGCCTGTTTCTTTTTATTGATGACACCTGGCAGCAACTGACAGAAGACACCTATCCTCAAAAAATCAAAGCTGAACTGCACAGTCGACCGCAGCCCCAGGTCTTCCATTTTGTGTATAAGCGCATCAACAGTGACCCTTATGGGGCCATTTTCCAGAACAACAACAGTGACCAGACTTCATAAAGCTGATGCTTTTTGTTGTTGGGTTTAAGTTGTTGGAAACATCCTCCGTTTGCTGACTGAAGTTTTAAAATTAAGTGGTCTGCAGGGCTCTAAACCAAATGCCTAGTAAGAACCTGAACAACAGCCATTATCACTGACTGTAGATAATCTGTATATAATAATTAGGATAATTGTACAGTCTTGGTGCCACAGTGTACAGCCAAAGGAGCTGAACTTAATGGATCGCGGATCTTCTCAAATATACTGCACTATGTCCACCTGCAGATCTGTTCTGCGTTTTACTCTTGTCCTTAATTCAAGCACTATGGTGGCCAGACCATTTGGTCTACTGTTGGTGGACTGCCCATTTCACCAGCGTACGTATGCAATACTGTCCGATGCAGGGCATCCGTAAACTCTGTTATATGGATAGTAACAGCCTTCTTTAAAATAGTTTTAAACGTATTGTTTTACTGAAGGCATCATGTTTTTATATATTTCACAGAAATTTTATAGCAGTTGCAGGTAAACTGTCATGGTTGATTCTTAAAATATTTTTTTAAACTATAAAATATTCTATATGCATGTGATTTTTTTAACATTAATATACAAAATAAATCTCTTGCTGGTTTTAGAGTATTGCATTGAACATCTCTGTGGGGTGAGGTTTATCTTTTTTTACTCTGACTTACTGGGCTTTTAAAAATATCAAACTTCATTTCCTTTTAAAGTGATTGATTCTGTAAGTGATCTTTATTTTTGACAAAGCCTTCTACAAACCTGATGTGCCGTGTTCTATATTCTTGTTTTATAGATTGTAAGCATGAATGGACAGATAAATTGGAAGGAGGAGGGTTTGAAAGAAATATTTATAGAGCAGTGGTGGGCCACCTGCAGTCATGGGCCACATGTGGCACATCAGGGTTCAGTCCGTGGCCCCATGAGTCATCCTGTTTACCATTGTCCACACACATGGTCGCTAGATTCCCCCATGAATACCATGGGGTCATGGTTAGCAGACATGCCTGACTTCAACTTTGTGACCCACTGAGATAAAGGAGGGTCACTAATGCGTTCCAGTCACTAGTCTAGGTTGCCCACCACTGATAGAGACCAAGGCAGAGAGTGGACTTAAAAAAAACCTCCTTTAGGAATAAAATTGAGGACATGTTCTCAAGATCACTTAACACACTTTAGTTACTACTTAATACACATTAGTCTTCTTGCACACAGAGCTGAGGTCAGAGAATGGGAGTGGATGTGGGAGGGGGGCAGACAGTGCTCCCATCTCCTTTGTGGAATGCTGATTCTGCTTCGTGTTGGGATGTCGTTGGGGCTAGAAGATGGGTGATGGATCACTACAAATGGAAAATCAAGACACCTTGCAGTCTGCTGGTTCAGACTGCTTCTAGAACATGGGTGAAGAAGGTTATGAAGGAATTCATTTTAATGTTTAAAGTATTGTAGGTATGTACATTGATTTGACATCTGTTGTATTAAAAACAGCAGGAAAATGAACTGATGCATTCATGGTTTTATACAGACTGGAGCAAGCAACATCAAATATGTCTGATAGTGGCTGAAAAGGCATACAGTCAGTTCTCGTTATCCACTAGGTTTAGGTTCCTGGAAAACCTAGAGGATACCGAATTAGTAGATACTGAATCATTGAGCCTATGGGAAAATGGGGTTAGGTTCCAGGGGACCTTCTTTGCCATACAGTATATGAACTTTGTGAACCTGAATCTTACCTTGAAGTTTATGGGCTGGGTGATTGTGGGGGCAGTATCCAGTAAACCACATTGGCTCTTTGTTATGGGACAATAAAAACTCTATTGTCTAGGGACAATAACCTAACTCTAGTAAATTAATGATTATTTCTTCCTAACAACGTTATGCAAATATAAAAGGTATTGTACAGTATCCTGGAAGCTCAGAGAGAGCACAAACAGTTCCCATTGCTAGTGAAACAGGTAGTACGGGTAACGCAGCCATATCCATGCAAAAAACACAGCAATCCAACCGAAGTTTAAAAAACGATGACGATTTTATCTGGGTTTAACAATGTATTCCTGGACAAACAGAAATTATTAAAAACCACGGCTGGACAAGTGAGCCCAACGTTTCGTGTCCTAATCTGGACACATCTTCTGGGGCAATCCAAAAAGGAATGAAAGATGTTACAGTTCTCAGCGTCTCGCTTCGTTGTTTTGAACTTCGAAAGCTCAGGCAATTTGCTGTGTGCAATTTGCCTGAGCTTTCGAAGTTCAAAACAACGAAGCGAGACGCTGAGAACTGTAACATCTTTCATTGCTTTTTGGATTGCCCCAGAAGATGTGTCCAGATTAGGACACGAAACGTTGGGCTCACTTGTCCAGCCGTGGTTTTTAATAATTTCTGTTTGTCCAGGAATACATTGTTAAACCCAGATAAAATCGTCATCATTTTTTAAACTTTGGTTGGATTGCTGTATTTTTTGCATGGATATGGCTGCGTTACCCGTACTACCTGTTTCACTAACTATATCTGCTGGCCATGAAAGCTTTCAAATGAAAAAGTTCCCATTGCGTTGCAGGTAGCGTGCATGCATGTACGCGCGCGCACACACACACACACACACACACACACACACACACACACACACACACAGAGCACGAGCGCGCAAGGCAGGGAAATTTGTTCCCAGAGCAACATGGGTGCCAGGCAAAGAAAATCTGTTTGCTTTTTAGAGCAATGCAGAGATCTGCTGATAAGCAGCTAGAAAGATAGCAAACAGTTCCCATAGGGTTGCAAATGGCAAGAGGGAAATTTGCTCCCAGACCCAGGAGACCTGGGGGGCGGAGCTAAGTACATACCCAATGAGAACAATGGCCCTGACAAAATCGCAGATGATACTGAGAGATAGGTGGCAAATCTGCCCCTCCGCAGATAGCCAATTCACATATAAAGAGAACTGACTGTATGTTGTTTTCAAAGGTATTGAGTTACAAATTTTAAGTTTCTCTTTATCTAAAGACACTGAAAACCCAAAGCCTTCGGCCTGGTCTACACATGCAGCAGAATATTGGTAGTAGAATGGATTGTTCAAACTGCAGGTGTGGGAATCACATTTTTGAAAGCTCACACTTATTAAAAACAAAAATAAAGCCTCCCTGCAAGTGGAAACCTAGGCCAGCACACTTTTCTCCCTGGTGTGCTGTTTTGTCTTGTTTTTTAACCTGTGGGTTGCTTGTTAACATGAGGAAGCATTCAAAAAAAGCATTTCTCACCTACAGCCCAGGCTTCTAACACATTTAGCTGCCTATGTGCTCCAGGCCTTAGACTGCAATCCTGTCCACACCTACCAGGGAGTAAAACCTACTGAACTTGTTGGAACTGGCTTCCTAATAAGCATTAGGTTTGGGCTTTTAGAAGGAGAGGTAATAAGAAATTGAATATGGGGATTAGAAAGTGCACTAACAGCAGAACTTTGAGATGCGAGACCCCTAACTTAAGAATGTAACTGAATCATAGAGCTGAAACATGGTAGATGTCCAATGACATGGGGGGGGGGGGAATCCTTGCCAGCATTAAATATGGTGATTTCTGATTTCCTGAGTGTGACTTTGAACCAAGTCTTCCCTAAAGACTGTTTTCCCAACCATCTGTAGCAGTCTCTGGAGCCCGAGAGGAAGGGGGGAGAAAATCCAAGGTCTTGGGGGGGGGGAGAAGAGTTTTCCTATGCCAATAGGTCACAACTGAACCATTAGAAACTCTTAATACATCCTTCACTAGATAAAACAGTCAGTCTGAATAATGGCTTGATACTATCTTTGTATGAGAAACATGATTACAGAATGATATGGATTTGTTGGGGCTTCTTGTAGGTCTTACTATTCTTAAATTCTGCATCTTGGTAAGTATTGATAGGGGGTTTCCTGATATCCAGGATTTTCAAGAATCTGGCCAGTCTGGATAGTTAAGATGTCTTCCAAACCATGTGAATGCTCTCCTGTGCTGAATTCTTGATTGCTGTACTCTTATACTCCAGGGTTATGAAAATGTTGCCTGACTCTGCAAGTGAATTCTGTATGTAAAGATGTGTATTTTTTTGTTATTCATTTGCCACACATCTGCCACCTTGACATGTGTTTTATGTTGTATTTCATTTTGTAAATGATAAAGTTGTAGTTTTGCACATAATACATTGTAATACTTTACTGTAACTATTGTGCGTCTGTGTATGCTGTCTTTAAGTAGTCAATTCCTTGCACCTGTAAAACTGAGCCATGTATTTACTGACATTTACTGTATAGTCCGGCTCATGTAGTTTGCTATAAGTGGAGACAAAAGTCTGGTTCATGTATTTGTATTCATCACTTGGTTTCTCATCACTTAGGAAGTGGTGGCTGAATATGTGAACTGTCTTATGTTGAGAATCATGGTGTTTGACAGATTTGCTGCTGTTTATGATCTGTTATAATAATGAGCATACATTTTTGAGTGATGCTGGAGGCCAATTCACACATTTGGAGTGTGGACTTTAAATACTGTAGTTTTGTGCACAAACTTCTGCTTGACAACGGTGTATCCTATACATGCACCATTTTAGGGACCCTGGATTTGCTGTAGAATAACAGGTTTGTGACACTTTTATGCTCCAATAGATTTTTTAGTCTTTAAATGTTCATGGAATAGAGTCAGCTTCATCTGAGGCATCAAGTGTAATTCAGTAGGCAGAGATGTAGACACATAAACACGCACATGTATAGAGCGGAAAATGGGAATCTAATGGCAGGAACTACAGAAGGTCTAATCACGTGACAAGATTATATGAGATTAGCATTGTGTTCATTCACAGTAGCAGTTTGCATTGCTAGGAGGATGTGATGTGATACAAATTATTGGACCTTATTCAAAATAGACACAATAGAATCCACATGGTTTATACATTCTAATTCTATCATTTCACTCTAATCTTCTTTTGAAGTTCTTCTGCTGAAGAATTGCCACTTTCAGGGCTGCCATAGAGTCCTGGAAGGTTGAACATTCCCCCCTCTGGTGTATGAATGTTGCTATTCCTAATGTAAGATGTGTGCTTAGTCTTTTGAGTAGAGACTGGCCTGTTTTGTCCTGTGCAGTAGGGCACCTGTGGGAGATAAGAGCATGTATCACATTGGAAGATGCATCCCTGACAGTATAGCTCAGTGGTCTTTAACTTGCCATTACCTGAGCCCTGTCTCAAAGTCCAGCCTGTAGCATGGGACCCACTTTCAAAGGCCCATATACTTATCACCCCACCGTCCTCCTTTACATGGACTACTTGATAATGGCTACTTCTGTGCCACTCCTATACTCTTATCTGTATTAAACTATTTTTATTCTGCATTTCTCCCCGCAAGGAAGGCATACAAGATGGCTTACAACAAAGAGACTTAAAGTAATACATATCAAAACAGACATAGCAACAACAGACCACATAATCAAAACCAAGAGAGAACCTCAAGAACAGAATATTTTGCCAAATCAAAAGGAAAACTAAGGTGCAGGGTACAAAGGCATAGTGAAAAAGAAGTCTTTAAGAGATGACAAAAAGAAAACAGGGGAAGTTCACAGAGTAAGCACCAGAAGAGAAAAGGTTCTCTTCTTACACCTATTGAGAGCCCTGACATTTGGAAGGGGGCCACAGACTGAAAACTCTGACAAGGGGAGCTTATGTTTATATGTGTTGAATCCTTGTTTGACGGGGGCCCTGGAACCTGAGAAGAGCTCCTAAGGTTGTGAATGGCTGTCAGCTGACCCTGACAAAGGAGTAATATTAACTTCCACCATCACCAGCTCACCACCCACCTGTCCAGCAGTAATACCAGCTCCAAAGTACCCCCTGCAATGTGTCAGGGCTGATGTTTCCTGAGACAGGCTCATGTTTGCTATATACTCCTGAGCTGTACCTATGCTGTGGGGGCCTCAGCATGGATATTGAAGTCCTCCAACACCACAAGCCTAGAGGCCCTATGCTTGCCCACCATGGCATGCATGCAAGAATAGCACTGCACACCTGGCCATGGTGGCAGCATCAGGCAGTTTGTGTACAACCACAAGGATGACAGGCAGCTCTTGCTGTACCTGGTACTATGGCATACGCTGGGTAAACATGTTGGTTGGTCAGCCAGCAGGGAGGGGTGCTGGGCAAGTGAGCAGCCACCCAGCCTCAGTTCCTTTTTCTCCTTTTCCCACCCAATGGTGGCCAATCGGCATGCACTGCTACAGTGTCATTCTATTTCTACCGGTACCCCCTATTCCAGATGAACTGGAAGGAGAGGAGGGTGGCATGACAACAGTGGGCACTCAGTTTTGAAAAGTGGGAGAAAAAGAAAGCAGAATAAAGGGAGAGTCGCAGGAGTCTATGTTGGTGGGTAACGGGCTGAAAATTGGGAGGCTTGGCCAAAGCAACCCAAAGCCAAAAGTCAGGGGTTTACCTCCTCTAGAATCTCCAGCCCTAAGTACTGTTCAAACTGTGGAAGCCTGACAGCGCAATCCTGTGTAACTGTTGCACCGGAGTAACAGTAGATCCACCGGTGTAAGTGCACTTATACCAGTGTAACCTGCCGTACGCTGACAGACACCGGCGTAACCACCCTCGGATGTCACGCACATGCAGTTCAGATGCAGGACAGACACCAGCACAACTCTGCCAGTACAGGGGGCATTCTGGGGGTGTCTGAATGCCCCCGAAATTTCCCCTGCACCGGTAGAGTTACGCTGGCGTCCGTACCATGTCCAATCACTAAGGCACCCAACAAGATAGGCCACAGGTTGATCCAGTGAGAAATTAAGACCAGTGAGCGTAAGATCATTGAAAATCTGGGTCATTTTACTACAGTATCACAGTCCTCTTTCCTTTCCAATTTGAGCCCACACAAATCATTAATCAAACTGAATTGATCTTTCATTCCTGTTCTCGAATAGATTTCTGTCAGAATTGTCATAATCTCCTTGGCTGTCTTTGCCTCTCGCACATAAGGCATTTGAAGCTCTGTTAAGGATCTTAGAATTAGGTATTTAGCCTTTCCATTTGCCCGATTCCAGTTCTGAATTGCAGCTTCCCCGCTGTCTGGGCGGCTTTCCTCTAAGGCATGTAAGGCATCATACATCTGTATTTCTGATGTTATTTTACAATACCAGTTGTGGAAAGTTCTAGGGTTTAATTTTAATCTGATCACTGGTTGGAGAGTCAAGGCCTCCACATCTAATCCTTCTGCCATCGTTCTACTAGCTAGCAAGCAACTTCAGCCTTTCACAAGTGAGTGGGGAGAGAATCCCCCCCCCCCAAATCTTCCTAGGTTAATTAAAGCCATTTAGTATTGGGAATCTGGGCCCATAACCTATTGGATGTGGAATTCCTTTTGGATTTTTCCTCAGGGAACCTCCCTCACCCAGGCTGAGTGCTAGCAATAAAAAAACCGAGGCAGTTGTAAAGTTAACGAAACGTAAGTTTACTCACATACGTATCCAGTCACAATAAATATACATCTTCTGATTAGTTTCAGAGGTTTCACAAATACTTTGTGATAGCAAGCCCCTAAAGCTGGCTCGCCCTGCAGGCCTTGGTCACTACATGTCTTATCACAACAACAGTCAGGAGAAGAAGGACAGCAGGAAAAAAATGAGGGAAAACAGAAAAAGCAGTTAGACCACACCCCAAGGATTACAGTCTGCCCCCTTCTGGATACAGCCGGAGTTGTGCCAATTCCAACAACGCCAGTGTCCATCCTGTGTCCGTCTACCTACGGCAAGTTACACTGGCATAAGTGCACTTACACCGGTGGATCTATTGTTATACCAGTGCAAATTACACAGGTTTGCGCTGTGTCATAACAAAATGCAGCATAGCTTAGGCCCACCTGAGGTTGAGTTGTGATCCACTTGGGGCACCCCAACCCACTCAGTGAAGACTTCCGGTATAGCTGGCATTATTGAGTCTTGTAATAAGTGTATCTGAGTGAATGTGGGGACAGAGCTGACAGAGAGATTTGTGGTAGGATCTGGTTCCTGTACTTTCGTTTTTTGTGCTGTTGCGGGTGAGTAGCCTGTTAGACTACTAGGGCAAGGACAGATCTACTACGACTAGGCCTGAAAGTGAGAAGAGTCCAAGATAGGCTGTAGGTCAGTGATGGTACACAGAAATGGTTTTAGCTGGGAGCTGTAGGTGACCGTCACTCCCTCTTCTCAGTCTGTCCTGTAGTAGGTTATTCCTGGATACTAATCTAGCCCTGTCAATCTGTTCCTCCACTTTCTTGAGTGAATATTGTTTTAGGAACGTCTGTTATAAATTGTTCAGGTGGGAGTCCCTGTTTGATGAACTAGAACAAATGGTGGTTATACTGTAGGCCTGGCTTGTGTGAAAATATGGTGAGTTTGTGGTATAGGGCAGTGGTTATAGGTAAGGTTACCATATTTTCCCCACCCCCAACCGCGACACCCCCGTCAATTAATTAATTAATTAATTAAAAATAAAAATATTTTCCTCGCCCCTATTGCCGCGCAAAGCGCGCCCGAAAATTTTAATTATTTAATTAATTTCCCTATTAAAAATTAAATAAATTAGCTTTACTTACTCTCGCACTGCTGCTCCCCGCGCTGCTGCTGCTCCCCGCGTCCTCGCGCTGCTGCTCCCCGTCAAGCGCCGGCAAGCAGGCTTTGCGGCCCGGTGTCCCACCGGCTCCGTGTGGAGCCAGTGGGTGAGCGGATGGACGACAGCCTGCAGCTGCCCGTGCCGTGCGCGCCTGCCGGAGGTTCACGCGGCACGAGCAGCTGCACGCTGGCCCAGTCTCCCACCGGCACCGCACGGAGCCGCTGGGAGACCGGGCGAAACACAGCCTGTTTGCCCGTGTTGTGTGAGCCTGCCGGAGGCTCGCGCCGCGTGGGCAAGCAGGCTGGCCCGGTCTCACACCGGCACCGCACGGAGCCGCTGGGAGACCGGGCGAAACACAGCCTGCTGCCCGTGCCGTGCGCGCCTGCTGGAGGCGCGCGCAGCACGGGCAGCAGGTTGTCGTTCGCCCGCTCCCTCACTGGCTCCGTGCTGGTGAGAGAGCAGGCGGACGACACCCGCTTGCCGCCGCCATCTTCTTTTTTTAAAACTTACCCGGGCGCCGGCAGCATGCATCTTGGATCACAAAATCTCGTGTGATCCAAGATGTCGGCGCCCAAATCTCATGAGGGCATCATGCCCTCACAAGATTTGGGTGCCGACATCTTGGATCTCGTGAGATTTTGTGATCCAAGATGCCGGCGCCTGGGTAAGTTTAAAAAAAAAAAAAAAAAAAGATGGCAGCGACCATTCCTCCCGGAAAACCGGGCCGGGACAAAACCGGGAATCGTGGCCGATTCCCGGGACTGTCCCAGTTTTTCCGGTACGTTTGGTAAGCATCCGATTATAGTAGTATTCAGAAAATGAATCTGTACCATGGTGTGGAAGCAGTTGGGTGACAGATGTTGAAGTTCTGGTAGAATTCCTGTATAGGTCTTCTATCTGTGGTTACAGATGATGATGTCATCAGTGGGATTAGCTCTGTCACACTTACTGTGTGAAAATGCCTGAAGGATATATCTACATTGGGGCTTTACTCTAGGTGGCCATTCTGCAGGAGCTATTCTACGTATTATTTTTTTGAGTAACCTTTATTGGCATACATAATATAACGACCCCACAGAATATACTATAGAACAAGACAAAACCTGACATAAACCAGTCATTATAATTAACTAATTAGTTAAACATTGTCAAAAACAATTACTAGCCAGTTGTGTTCTGATTGTATTTAGCCACCAACAGTAAGAACTTTGAAACCCACTCCATAATTTTGATTGAACAATCATTAAGAAAAAAATTCATTACTTCTGATTGAACATTCATTAAGAAAAATTCATGAATTTGAAAAAATTCAAATTTATCAAATCAGAGTAACCATCTCTTTTGGACAAAAAAGGGGCTAGATAAACAGCACGGGAAATAACATGCTGAGGGCAATAAAACTATATGGGAGATGGTTTCGACAGACCCTTGAGTGCAAGGGCAGCACCACCTATTTATTTTAAAACATTTATATCTTGCCTTTCCTACCTAAAGAGCAGCCCAAGGTGGCATACAAAGTCAATGTGAAAACAGTCAAAAGATAAAAACAAACTGCCCCACTAAAGTACTGTGTCATAAAATAAACACAACGTATGCAAAAAAGCACAAGTAAAGACTGACAGCCAACAAAAATCACCCATCAAAAGGCAAACAAAAACCAAGGTGTTTTTTTTTTTGCTGTACACCAAAATGGGTGCAAATTGGGAGCTTTTGGGTTTCTGGCAGGAGAGAGTTCATATATAGTAGTTGGTATCACCACCAAAAGGGTTCTGCTCCTTATTAAAGTGTTCCTACCCCCTGTTGTTGTTCAGTCATTAAGTCGTGTCCGACCCTTCGTGATCCCAAGAACCATATCCCGCCAGGCCTTCCTGTCCTCCACTATCTTCCTGAGTTTGCTCATTTTCATGTTCGTTGCATCGGTGATGCTGTCTAACCATCTCATCCTTTGCCTTCCCCTTCTCCTTTTGCCTTCAATTTTTCCCAGCATCAGAGTCTTCTCCAGAGACTCCTCTCTTCGCATTAGGTGGACAAAATATTTGAGTTTCAGCCTCAGTACCTGTCCTTCCAGGGGACAGTCAGGGTTGATTTCATTTAGGATTGACTGATTTGATCTCCTAGCAGTCCAAGGGACTCTCAGGAGTCTTCTCCAGCACCACAGTTCGAAAGCATCTATTCTTCGGCGCTCAGCCTTCCTTATGGTCCAACTCTCGCAACCATACATTGCTACTGGGAACACCATCGCCCTGACTATACGAACTTTTGTTGGCATGGTGATATCTCTGCTTTTTATTATGCTGTCTAAGTTTGCCATAGCTTTCCTTCCAAGGAGTAAGCGTCTTTTAATTTCATGGCTGCTGTCTCCGTCTGCAGTGATCTTGGAGCCCAGAAAAGTAAAATCTGTTACTGCTTCCATTTCTGCCCCTTCTATTTGCCAGGAATTGATGGGACCAGATGCCATGATCTTAGTTTTATTAATGTTGAGTTTCAAGCCAACTTTTGCACTCTCCTCTTTCTTTCTTTTTATACCAATGCCCAAGTCTGCCTTAACGCTGGGAGCAAGTAGACACTGAAACAAAAGTTGTTGATACAAAAGTCAAAAGTTGTTGACTGCAAACTCAAGGTGAGAGTGCGTGTGTGCCCTCCCCTCCCAATGACGTTCCTGTACATTTCTCCTGAAACTGACACCACAGCAAATAGGATGATTACGCAGCTTTTGAGAATATAAATATTAAATAGCGTGAAAACCTTGGTAGAAGAAACAGCTGGGCCATATTTGGGATTCTTAGTTTTAGTAACTAAAAGTGGCTGTCCATCTGTGTGAAAAACTTCGTTAAAAACAGACTTTCTTTTGGCTGAGAAGGAATTGTTTCAATTCAGTTTCAATTCTGCATGAGCGTCGTTTCCAAAATATTGTTCTCTTCTCTCTTGTCTGCTGTTTTGTGCATCCAATTCAGTTATTAATGGTCCGTTCCCTCCGGCTTTTTACACTATCCCTAGTATCATTGTTCTCATATTACTTACGGGGCGGGGACTCTGAGAAACGGCGGCCAAAGATATCTGGGCCGATCGTAGAACGTACTGACGTAAGGAGCACGCGTGGCGTCACGCACGGCCTATTTCGACCTCCCTTCTCGCTCTTGCCCGGGGTAGCCTGGCAACTGCTCGAACGGAAGTGGTCCGTGTGAGAGCCGAGGTTGGAATGGAGTAGTTCCGGGTCGGTCTGGCTGAAAGGCGCTTCCGTGGATAAATCATGACTTCGCTGCGGGCTTTCACCTGTAACGATCTCTTTCGCTTCAATAATATGTGAGGAGGTTCTGCTGGTCCCCATTAACTCGGGAGGGAGGAGGCTGGGCCGAGGGGTGTCCGGGTCGCTCAAAGTGTTGCCATTTCCCCAAGACAGTCCCTGTGTTTTGGTCTCTGTTCTGTTCTTGGTAACCTATTTTGCCTCCTGGCGAGATTGGAGGTGCCTTAAACTTTCTTTGGTTTGTTAGTGTTGAGTTGTTGGAGTTGCCGTTCTTCACATTTCATAGCGAGAGCATGGGGGGCTATTACCTTGAGCTCATGCGTGTGTAAATACCCATGAAAGCACCATATCATATGTGTGCACAATTTGCCATTTCACATGTTGCAGCCGGTATGGGCCGCTTCGAATTGTTGATAGTGTGGGATAATTATCTTTTCGTGTCTCTCTCTGATCAAAAGAACGAGCCTCCTCCTTGCTTTTAAATTGGTACAGGGTAGGCTCTATCAGAGTACACTTATACACTAAATATATAGACAACCTCCTTGATAACCTCATGCCAGGTTGTGAGCTGGGGGGGAGGGGTTGTGCTTGAAAAACAAAACAAAAAATTGACCCTTTCCTGTGCCTTTTACAACAGTTTGATGCTTTCCTCTCTATTTTATCTTCATTCCAAGAGAGGCTTCACCTACCATATTTATGTGTGTGAGGCTGCTGTTAAAGGCAGAGGGCAGCTCTGCTTCTAGCCAGTATTCTTGCCTTCCTATCCCCTGTAGGGGCTGGGATTTGAGTTCTGCCTAGAGTTGCCAAACTAACTGGAAGAAAAAGACCTGGCATACTCTTGTGTCTATAATGTTTGGTTTGGTGTGCATAATTCAGCTGGTGAAGTTTATCGTAACACAGAGATCAGCATTATCACCTTTTATCTACACTGACCTGGTGTTAAGGGTGCAGTCATGGTGTTTGGTTGATAAATTGGCAACCCTAGTTCAGTCTGATTCTCAAAAGTTCTTCCTCAAGGGAATACAGTATCTATTCCAATATAGCTTGGAATATAGCTTGCATCCCATTACTAGTACGCTGACCAAGTTGGGAGCTGGAGTGTAGGATGGGAGAGGTCGAAAGGATAGCCTCTTTCTTGATTCTGAGAGCAATATCCACCTAAAGCTTCTGCCTTTTTGTAATCTTAAATTACTTTTTTAATGTTTCCCTACAGCAATTTGGACCCTCTCACAGAGACTGTATCCTTATGCCTCAAGCCTGGAAAATGCTGATAGCAGTAACTGAGGGCCTGTTCACATGTTATGCAGTGTTTATCATTGAACATATTCTCATCAGGGAACTGCTGCTAACCCTAGCACCCTGCAAGTGTACAGATATAATCAAATGTTTTGCCACAATGCAATCTATGTGATTATGTATGTATTGATCGTGTATCTTGTACAGGCTTGTAAAAGTTGTTATAGGTACACAATAAAAAGTAATAAAAGGTACACAAGTAATACATGGTACAGCCTTGAAAGACCTCTTAATACAGGTAGTATTGTTCTGTATCAACACTAGTGACATTTCATCTTCCTCTCTTCAGTAGTAGTAAAACTTAGCATTTTTATAACACTGGGGGTGTTCAAGGTGCTTTATGTATAATCCCTTTCTAATCCTTGCAAGCGAAATATGTATTATTATCCCCATAGGGGGGAGGGGGAAGATGGGGGAGGGGGGAAGAGCGTGACTTCCCTAAGGGCACCTAAGTGAGTTCAGGGCTGAGGTGAGATTTGAACTAGAGACCTCCCAGCTCATATTATTAGTTGGTTGCTATTCTCTCTAAATATAGTTCAGTAATGTTTTGCTGTGAATTTTGATACATTTCTTGGAGAAAAGCTGTTACGTTTAATTTCATGTGAATAGATGATACTGATATCTTAGCTTTATCTGTGACGTGCAGGCAGTTTGCTCAGTTGTACAGTTAACTGCTAACAGTCATTGCAACATCTTACTGTAGTAAACCAATAAGTGTATTTAAAAAAGTTCCTGTTGGGGTGAATTTTTCTTAACATACAATATTCTGTAGTATGGAATTCCATTTTATTTGCAGTACTTGGCTCACTGGCCAGAGTATTTTATTGTTGCAGAAGCCCCTGGTGGAGAGCTGATGGGCTACAGTAAGTAGAATAGTCTCCCCTGTATCTGGATGGTAATTTTTTTTTCTTGCTGCTTAAAAACATTTAGACTGCGGCCCAATCCTACTCCCCCCACCAGTGCCGATACACGCACACCAAAATGGCACGTGCTGTATCCTATGGTGGGGGGATACTCAAGCAGCCTGCAGGAGGTAAGTACACTTGTCTACTTATCTCCTGGCAAGCTATGTGAGTGGCAATGGGTCTCCTTGGACGTACGCCACCTCGTCTGGTGGCATATGTTCAAGGAGAGGAAAGAGGCAGAGAGGTCTGAAAAGGAGGAGACAGGATCTGGCATGCACCATTGCCGTCAGATCCACTCTCTCCTGCTTCCTCTTCACCCTGGTTCCTCCCCCCTCTCCGACCAGAAACACCCCCAATCCTCCCCCGTCCCACCGCCGACTCGCTCCTTGCTGGCGGACAGAGACCTTACTGTACTGGCAGCCTTGTAGCACTTACTGGAAGTGCCAGAGCGCACAACAGCATTGTGCGGCATCCACCAGGATCCAGGCACTTCAGCCTGGAACCTGCCAGCTCCACTGGTGGAACACACATGCCACCAGTGGAGCCCAATAGATAGGATTGGGCTATTCGAATTCCAACTGATTGTTCTCCTATAGATCTGCTCCTACTAATATCTTTTCTAGGGCTTATAAACCACAGGATTTATCTTTCTTACAGCGCAATCCGACAACTTTTGTGCTGGTGTAACTAGCGACCCAGCGAGAACGGGAGGCCCCAAAACGGAAAAGGGATTCAAATCCCCTCCAAAAGAGGAATTCAAAGGAGATTTGAATCCCTTTTCTGTTCTGGGGCCTCCCGTTCTCGCTGGGCCGCTGGTTACACCGGCACAAAAGTTAAGTCAGATTGCGCTGTTAGTTCTCTTTATGGTCGCAGGAGTTGCATGCATTTGCTAGTCACTAAACTGGTAGCGATGGAAGGGTGGTAAGACTTTGTCAGAGAACTGAACTAAAACCCTCCTTGACTCTTCCTCTGGGTCCTGAGATTGCACCAAGCATTGCTCACAGACTTTCAATGTTGTACCAGGATCGGATCATCTTCGGGATTATGGTCATAAAAATAAAATGCTTAAAGTTTAAAACATTTTTGTAGGCTTATGTTTGCATCTGATGAAATTCACGGAACAGTGTATGAAACGTCATGCCAGATTTGTTTTAAAGTGTTTTTATTTTAAGGAAGACTTTTAAAGTATTTTATTGCACATATGTGTATTTTAAGAGACTTATAAAACATTTTAATACATGTTTTAAACATTTTTACGCATCTTATTTTTATGACCATAATCCTGAAGATGATCCGATCCTGGTACATTGTAGCTAGTCATAACAGTTTTTGATCTTTTACTTTCAATGTTCTTTTATTTAAAGGAAGCTGAGGCATTCAGGATTCTGAATGTTTTGGCCAGTACTGAGTTCTGTGTGTATGAATCTGTGTAGCCCTGTCCTTAGCTTCTAGTATGAGGCCTGTTCAGTTAGCCAGGCTCTGTGGCGAAACTTTTTTTCACCAAGCTAGCCTTACACTGTAAATGTTCCAAATTTTAAAACCAGCACCAGAAATGGTCACGATTGCAGATATGTCAGTAGTGAAGTTTTTGTGGAATGGTCATGTGTTGATCCAAATATGCTTATTCAGTACTTGCTGTGTCTGTTTGCAGTCATGGGGAAAGCTGAAGGTTCAGTAGCCAGAGAGGAATGGCATGGCCATGTTACTGCACTTTCTGTGGCACCTGAATTTCGCCGACTGGGTTTGGCTGCTAAGCTGATGGAGCTGCTTGAGGAAATATCAGAAAGGTGAGGCATGTTTTCTTGGTCCCTGTTAACTGGGAAAGGGAACCTTTTGAAGTGCTCAGTATTTCTCAGGGAGATCGTAACTGTCCCAATTCATTCCAAAATAATGTTTTTTTCCAATGGCTGTTTGCTGGTGTTTCCTTTGCCTTTCGTTTGTTATAAGGTGATGAACCCCTTAGGGAAAGGGAACTGTGTTCTTATTCCTTTATTATGTAAACTGCTTTGTGATAGAGTTGTTGAAAAGCGGTGTATAAATATTCTTAGTAATAAGTCTGGTGACCTTGATCACAAAGCTGTAAGCAAGCCTGCCTATTGCTCCTACTGAGAGCAATAGAAGGCCTTGTCATAACAAGCAGATGGTAAGAAAGAAATTTGAGAAGCATTTTATAAAGTTAAGAGTGTCTCTTTAATTTTGGGTAGGGTGGGATGTTGGTCAACTGACTACTTATCGCTTGGCCTTCTGATTATTTGACTAATGTCAAATACTGCCAAGGATGTCTTTGTGTAAAATACACTAAAAGTTTAAACATGAATTGTGCTGCATGGAAGCCTAACTATGGTATATAATAAACAATATGTTTAACTATATTGTTAACTATAATAAACAATTCATGTTTATTCAGGAGCAAGTGCCACTGCAATTCAGTGAGATTTATTCTCTAGTAAGTGTGTTTTGATTGCTTCTTAACCGTAGCTTATTGTGATGTCTGAATTGAGCCAAAGTTTGTCTGTTTAATGCAGAAATCTTTCTTCTCATTCCTTAGTATTTAAGGCTATATAGGTGTTTATTGCAAAATCTTGTCATTGTGCTATGTAACGTAACTCTTATCGTGTCAGCTATTTCTCACTGTCACTTTTTTCTTAACAAAGGAAAGGTGGATTTTTTGTGGATCTCTTTGTAAGAGTGTCAAATCAGGTTGCAGTGAATATGTATAAACAACTAGGCTACAGCGTTTACAGAACAGTGCTAGAATACTACTCTGCCAGCAATGGTGAGCCGGATGAAGATGCTTATGGTAAGTGTTTTGATATAAAAAATTGAGATATTTTTGTGTTTCAGACAAACATGGTGATCTGATAAAATTATTTGTACTCTTCTGTTAATATGTCTGATTCAGCCAAATATAAGTACATAAACGTCCCCCATTGAAATCACTGGGTCCTTCAGCATGTAGCTCCCACTGAAATACCAATGGGCACATAGAGTGCCCAACGTTTAGCTGGGTTAGAAGAAGGATACTTCTCTGAGTAGCAGTACTTGTGAAAAAGATCTAGATATTTTAATAGGCAAGCTAAACATGACCCGACAGTGTGACATGGTGGCAGTGGATGCAATTCTAGGCTGCATCAACAGAAGTATAGTATTGAACTCACAAGACGTAATGGTCCCACTGTATTCCGTATTAGTAGATTCCACCTGGAACATTGTGTCCAGTTCTGGGTGCTGCAGTTTAAGCCATATTGACAAACTGAAGTGGGTCCAGCGGAGGGTTACTAGAATGGTGAAGGGGCTGGAGACCATGTCCTGCGAGGACAAATTGAAGGAATTAGGCGTGTTTTGTTTGGAGGATGGTTAGGAGTGACATGATAAAATATCTGAAGGGATCTCATGTGGAAGATGGAGTAGGTTTGTTTTTGGTTGCTCTGGAGGTAGGATCAGAACAAATGGTTTAAATTACAACAAAGGAGATTTAGATGAACATTAGGAACTTCCTGATAGTATGAACTGGTTGGCATTGGAACAGCCTGCCTCAGAATGTGGTAGAGACCTCCAACAATGGAGAGTCTAAGCCAGGGGTGTCAAATTTGTTTCATACCAAAGTTAGCATCCATGGCGTTTGCTGAGTGCCGGAAGTGACACCATTAAGCAGGAAGTGACATCATTAATCAGATGATGACCAGAAATAAGCACTTTGCTCACCTAGGCACTCATTAGCTGCCAATGACAGAAGAGAAAATATGCAAACCTTGATCATATTTTCAAGATATAGGAGAGCTTAATTATCATGTGGGACGCCGTTTCAGTAGTGCTGCTTCTGCTGAGCAGTGTTCCCTCTAATATTTTTCCCTGTTGTGCGGAGTAGTTAATGACCTGAGCACACTGTCATCTTAAAATGGGCAGTGGCCAGTCTGACCTAGCTATGACCACGCCACTCACATCCTCTGATCCTCCTTCAACTAGCACTCATTCTCTAATGCTGCCTCCCTCAGTCACCACACCCTGCCCCTAAAGGCCGTGACAGACCACACGAATTCTGGCGAATCCCGGCGCCAAGGCGAGCGAGCGAGGCTGGCCGCTCTCCTCCGCGCTCTGAGCTTGTCTGTATGAGTGTCTTCCTGCAAATAGTCCCTCCTTTTGTCATGCCTTCTTGGAATAAACCTCCACGGTGATTGGCTAACACTAAAGTTAACTTCCGATTGGCAGATAGCCACTCTCCTGCCCCTATCATCTGATTGGTGGCTGCAGTAGCTCCGCAAAGCCGTCCCCTCAAACTTGGACCAGAAACATTTTCGATTGTGCCGGAAATCGGGAGATAGCTTCTGCTCCGCTCGCTTCCACTATGGTAACCAGACACCTCCGCACAGCTCGGCAAAGCTTCTCGGGCGTCCGGAACGCACAGGAATTCGTGCGGTCTATCACGGCCTTGAGTTACTGACTTAAAAGCAGCACTTCTATCGGTGATCTGCACTCACTTCTGGCTCACAGGTATTACTTCTGTCAGAGATATGCATTCCTTGCCTGGCTCCAGCCAGCATGAGAGAGATTAGACAACAAAGGAAAGAGATAAATTGGTGGCAACTTCTTTCAGCTCCTATTACAACTGCCTAGGAGTCACTTGGCAGTCCAATTATCATGCTATGTTTGACACCCCTGGTCTAAGCAGAAGCTGGATAGCCATGTATCAAGGATGTTATAGTTGTGGACAGCCAGCATTGGCAGGGTGTTGGACTTGATGATCTTGTAGATCCCTTCCAATTCTGTGGATCATTTCTATGTTGTCAATAGCTAGTACATACTGAGTAATTGGAATACAGAGGCATAAGAGACAAAACTCAAGTATCATTTTTTAAGTAAAATACTTGAGTTTTGTCTCTTATGCCTCTGTATTCCAATTACTCAGTATGTACTAGCTATACACTAGTATGTACTTAACTTTGATGCTGAGAAATTGCCATTGAGCTGAGAAATTGCCATTACATTAAGTTTAATGTCATGATGACAGCAGACAACTTGCAGGAATCTTTTTTTGCTATTTTATTTTTCAGATTTATATTCCACTCTATCTCAAGGGCTCAGAACAGCATGTGGTGGTGGTTCTTTTGTGTTTTCTTGTACATGTTAACAGTTTTGTCCAAGGGGCTCAAAATCTAAACAGTAATGGTTTAGGAGAATAAATGAAGCCAAATGAACTTAAAATGACCTGTGTTTTGCTAAGCACAATGGAGACTGGAACTCTCAAAAATGCAAGGGTATAGTTGATCGTGTTGGATGATGGTCCAAGAGAGGCATAGTGAGGAAGAAACTAAATTATCACTTCTGGCAAATGTAGAAAGAAAGCTTTCTATATTTTAAAGGTTCAACAGAGTACTCCGCTTATTCATTCTAGTAATGAGTGCATTAGGCTCTGTAAGAACAGTTGGGCTGACAAAGTGGAAATTTATAAGTTCCATCTATTTGCAGTTGTAAACCATGGGTTTGATTAGTAAGTTCTTGGTTAGTATAACCTATATTTCTCTCGTGTTAGGAGAGGGAAACTACAAAAAGATCTTTTCTCTGTCCACAAGGCTTGTGGCAGAAGAGGGAGGAAAAATTGTATTGCATTACTGCAAGTGTCTGTCTCCCCCTAGCTGCTTGTATGCCTCTTTGTAGCTACAAATAAGATCATGCTGCTTTTGTCCACTCATTGCACCAGCATCAATAGTGCCAATTTTGCCAAATGACTTTGTACAACCTCTTTGCAGATCTTGAGACCTTGTTCACTTTGACTGCATAGAAATACCGTTTCTATGAAATCTATGAAATAAATATGAGATAAATAGGGCAAGCAATCCAACCATGTGCTGTATTGGTTTGGGGATATATTGCGTGTGTGTGTGTGTGTGTGTGTGTGTGTGTGTTTGGAACACATTATGTTACAAATAGATTGTGTCCGTGTTGTTCACAGATATGAGGAAAGCCCTGTCCAGAGATACAGAGAAGAAATCAATCATACCATTACCTCATCCTGTCAGACCAGAAGATATTGAATAAGCTTTAAACTATGTTTGTTTATGCAATGTACAGGAAACACTTTCAAGAAAGTACTGCAGCAATTATTTTGAATATCATTGGAAGTCCTGCAGCAGTGAGGAGATAGTGTGTAAATTTGATGAAGAGCTTTCATTTTTAGGCTACTTAAGTTTTCTAAACCTGCTGAAGTACAAACAGACTTGCACCTGAAATATTTGTCACTTATGGTTTCATTTTTAAACTACAAATAAATTGGCTGTATTGAAATATTGCTGAGAAAATATCATTTGTTCCTATTTGAACTTGGGGCTAGCTGTTGTTGGTCTTTGTGCTTTGACAGAGCCTTAAATATGGAAGAAATAAAATCAACAAATTCAAATGTAGGTATCACTCTGTGTTGAGTACATTACCTACATTTTCTAATGCAGATAGGCTTCTTCTGCCTTTATGCAGTTGATAGGTAGAAAAACCTATATTCATTTGTTTCATATTTAGGCATGGAAAGACACTTCCTCCCAGTATACTCTAACACTTGAAGTGGATTCCTTTCCCACCTTACTTATTTCAAGCAGTCTTTTGTTTCAACCAAAGTTCTGGATGTGATGGACAATTTACCTTTTCCAGTACTAAACTGTATTGTGCAGTAAACCAAAGAGCATCCTAGACTCTAGGACCTAGTATTAACATCTGGTACCTTGTATGCTATTTGAGCTTATCCTCCTTATCAAAAGGATATATACACAGATGCTGCCATCTAGTGATATAGGAGGAGAATTCACTGGAGTGCTGTAAGATAAAACCTGGCCTGAAGTTTGATGAACAAGCATGCCCCCAGTCAGTCCTGGAGTTCTTGCTGAAGAGTTGTGGAACATTGCTGAAATCATGCTGGGGAAGTTCACTATGTGCTCAGATGTACATCTAGCAGTTGAATATACTGAGTAGTGATCATGCTAGAATGGACAAGGATTCTAATTTTCATAGCTGTTCCATTGTGAAGCAAGTAGGACTAACCCACACCAGGACATCATCCTGGATTAAGGGAGAATTAGTCTTCATAAAAGTGATCCTGTTGCCCCTTTCATTAAAGATTATAACATTGCTACAGAATAATTCTCCCATTCCAACCAATGAATAATCCCTTAAACCTTTAGAGGCCACTATCATGGTCTTGTAAACAAAGGCATAATTTCTGCATTTAAATTGTACTTAATGAAAATTGCACAGGTCAACTTCACAATCAAGAGCAGTTTAATTTTTCATTTCCAGAAGTGGTCCCTCAAACATTTAGGTACCCTAACAAGATGACAGTTCAGTGATTTACAGGTAGGACCATGTACAGATGAAAGGAAGAAGTAGAATGGAGGGGGGGGGGGAAGAGAAACGGTACTCATTCCTTGCCCTGAATAATTTTCCATCACAATCCTTTTGGAATTGAAAGGGCAAGCCCTTTTCTTTGCCCAGAGACATTGGGCTGAGACCAGAGATGTAAAACTTCTAAACTCTGAAGCCATGAGGGAATCTATGCAATGCTTATTTCCTTTATCAATTCTAAACTTTAGGAACATCAACTGCAGTATGTGTAACTTGACACTTCAAATTTTACTTTTTATATTTGAAAGTATAAAGTATCTTATTCACACAGCAAATCCAGGATTAGAGATGGAGCTGCAAGCTGTGGTAAAGGTATCCCCTGCTCAAAAGCCAGTCGTGTCCAACTCTAGGGTGCAGTGCTCATCTCAGTTTAAGGCCGAAGAGCCGGTGCTTCCATGGTCATGTGGCCGCCGTGATTAATGGAATGCTGTTACCTTCCTGCCGCAGCATTACCTATTTATCTACTTGCAATTTCTTGCTTTTGAACTGCTAGGTTGGCAGGAGTTTCTTTTGCCAGTTGGGAAAGTTTAACAGAAACTAATATTGTATCAGCAAGCGGCTTTCATTCAGGTTAGAAACAAGTCTTCTCCAGTCAGCATTATCCAACACTCTGCTGGAACATAGATGCTTCAAGCTATAGGTTCATTTCACATGAACTCATTCATTCTTTCATGATCAGGAACATGCCCTTAAACCTAATTTATCATAGGAACCAGCCACAGAGCAAAGGCTAATTACATATTGGTTTTCCACGTACTGATTTTCACAAACCATCCATCTTCAAGTAGAGTATCTAGAATTTGAAGACAGATATTTGACCTAGCATTCTGAATAATTTAAGAACCTATAAAATGTTCATTATTATTTTTTATTTTATTAACTTTGAGGAAGATTTTTCAAACACTGGGCAATTTAAACACACCGAATTACACATTTAAGGCTTTGCCACTGCCTGATTTTCTACTACTGCTCCTCCTTTTCCCCTGTACTGTATGTGGACTTTACTAAACCTAGAGAGGATTCTTAGCTGTGAACTTAAGGCATTTTTACCCAAGGGTGTATACAGTATACCCAACAGGTGTCAAATGGGTACATCTGTAGGCTGAGCTGACTCAGGTACACTTTGTAAATACTTTGTTCAACAGAGTAAAAAGTCTGAAAAGCATTTTATGGCAGCAGAGACCCAACTCTCTGGAGATAGGTATCACTTACTACCCGGGAGTATATAAAACCAGCTCAGACAGAGACATAATTTATATTTGTATACTTAAAGTGTTCCTTTTCAAACAGCCAGAAACAGTATGTTACATTTTCTTCTGACTCCTGCCAATAATAGCATGATTTTTCTCCCATTCCAACCATTAACTTTTTAAAAAATATTTATTGTATACATGAGCAAATATACTGTACATACAAAAGAAAGAGAAAAGGGAGCATTAGGGACTACTTTCATCAACATCCTTATCTGGATCTCTCTCTGGATCATCATCTTGTTGCTGCTTTTTCCAGAGTTTAGCCATCGCAAGCAGTTTGAGATTGGGCTGATTGGCAGCATCCTCTGGGAAGATGTAATCATAATATTCTTCCCAGCCAGCATCAGACTAGAAAGAGAAAAGTGAACATAATCAAAACCTAATTTTATGCTTCCCCCTATTTTACTACATGTATTTCTCCAATTCTGCTGTTTTTCAAACAAGTTTTAAGGCAAATTGATGTTTAGTGGACAATTTATAACAGAAGTTAAAAACAGTGAAATTAAGGGCTGCTTTAGTATACAGATTAGAGAGTTACGTGTTTGAATGCTTCTTCCACCATTGCCACCCTGAAAAATCTGCACACAAGGAAGAAACCTATGCTGAATTTTCACAGTTGGGGGTGCTTCTGGACCCAGCTTTGCACAGGTGTTCGCCATGGCTTGGGATGCTTTGTGCAGCTTAGAGGTTGGTGTGCCAACTCTGTCCTTTCCTGGGTTAGTCAGACCTGACCATGGTTATCCACACACTGGTTACACCATGTTTGGACTACTGTGACATGCTTATTGGGGGGGGGGCTGTCCTTGAAGGCCATCCGGAAACTTCAGCTTGTGCAGATTGCTGCTGCGCAACTGCAGACTGGCACAAGGCATGGTGATCAAATCACACCTTTGCTGCATCATCTGCACTGGGTGCCAGTACATTTGAGTTGAATTCAAGGTGCTGGTTTTAATCTTTAAAGCCCTAAAAGGCCTGGGTCTAGAGTATCTGAGGGACTGCTTCCCCCCCCCCCCCATGTGAAACTGCCTGGTCCAAAGTCACTACTAGGGCTCTTCTGCATGTCCCACTGCTGGAGAAAGAGGTAGCACCGAAATTATGGAACCTCCTGCCCCAGGATGCAAGGTTGGTGCCATCTTTGTCATTTTGACACAGACTACAAACTTTATTATGTCTTGAACTCCTGCTTTGTTTATAGTGCTCTTGTTTTAGGCTGCTGTTATATTTTAACAAGATGCTCTGCATGTAGCTTTACTTTTGTTTCTTTTCATACTAATGTGCTGTTTGTTTTTAGTGGGTCCCCCCATTCAGAAATCTGCAAATTAAAATCAAATAATAAGAGAGCATTCACTCATGCCCTGGCACCCTTAACAGTTCAAGAAAAGCCTTATACTCGATTCTGATGACATACATGTCTATTTACTCTGTTAAGTGTGTATATGATTTCAGCCTTACTCAACAAGCCTGAGGCCAACTTACACAAACAGTAGTGATTGTCTATTGCCTAATTTAATAAAGAATGAGTGCACAGTGGGGAAAACTGCAGATTTTGTTACACTCAAATCCCACCTTTGTGACATTGCTAATGCTTCCTGCCTCACCCAGTTCCAATTGGGTTCCAATTTCAAAATATTACATTGTGTACTCATGGACAGCCACCACCACCACCTATAGAAAGCTGGGTCTTCAGCTTGTATTCTTACCCCATCTTCAGCTTGAAGTTTTCTCCTCTTCTTGACTTTCTCTGGCATGAGTTTGTCTACCCTTTCTTTGCTGGATTCTGTTCCAAACTCTTCTTCAAAGTTTCTCCAGGATTCCAGAAGCATAAGTCTCTCTTCTTTCTCTTCACAGTTTCTCATTGTTTTATTGGCCTCCTCATATACTTGCCGGCATCGTGGCAAGCTGTCTTCTTTCCCCGCTGAGAGTTCAAACTGAGCAAAACTGATCCACACCTAGAGCAAAACAGACCCATTTCAGATTACAGTACTTAATATGTGCACTGGAATAACAGATTGTCTAGGGGACTTGTTTGTGTATCCAAGATTTACATCAACTGTCCTGGAGCTGTACATTTGGTAATGAATTTCCTCAGCAATAAAGAATGGAATCTCTTATAAAAGCAGAAGAAGTGTAAACCGGACATATTCATTGTCTACCAGATCAGTCAAGACTATTTCACATCTGGAGACTCTATCACACAGTACTATGAATTGATCTGTTTTGAGCACTGGAAGTGGATATTCAGAACAGATCTCAAACTGCATTTCACCTTTGGAAAGGTACTGAGCTTTTCTGAAAAAAATTGTATTAAATTATTTATTGCTCTTTTAATAATTGGTAGCAACAACAGGGAAGGGGAGAAGATGAGGACTTGGGTAACTCAAAAGTGCTCTAGCAAATAAAATAACTTTTGAAAAAAAAGCAGGACAGGCAAGAGAAGACAAGATTACAGAGAAAGCAAATAGCTGATCTTCCAAAAAGGACTTGCAGAATAGAAGAGTTTTCAGGAGACATTTAAAAACAAGAAGGGAGAACAATGGAGGAGCGAGTCCCATACTATGGAGCTGGCTGAAACAAAGTGCCTACAAGCTTGAGAGATGAAAGTGGGTTGAGTCTGAACAAACACCAAACTAAAGATCAGTGGAGCAGGACTTCAATATAGTCAGGCCATACTAGGGGTGTCAAGCTCAAGAAACGAAAAGCCAAATTCCTCATTCACTATTCTTGCAGCCTCCAAAATATCAGTTCCACTCAAGCACAACGCCATCAACTCAATTTCAATTAGATATTAAATTGGAAGACTCTCAGCCCAATCCTATCTAAATCTCCCCACACACAACTAACGCAGCTGCACCACTGGAGAGTACGCTGCATCCTGCGGGGAGGGAGGCGATTCTGGAGGTTTCCTCCAGATAAGAGGACATTTGTTCTCTTGCCTGGGGGTAAAGCCCTCATTGCCCATTGGGTCTACTCGGAAGTACACCAGCTACATGACCGGGAAGGGGGATAGGATATCAGCACCACTGCCTCCAATACCACCCCCTTCCCAGCCTTGATCTGCCCATCTCCCTGCCCCGTTCTACCCCCTTCCATGCTGACTTACTGGTACCAGGGGTCACTGACAGGCCGCTGGCACATGACCACTTGCTGCTTCTGGCAGCAGCCTGGCTGCACTGAATGGCATGTCACAGTTTGCAACAGCTGTGAAGGACCTTGCGCTGCTGGAACGCTAGTTCAGGCAGCGCAAGGCCCCCAAAGCATTGGGCTGTTAGAAGTTGTTTCTTTACCCTTGAAAAAAATTCCTACGGTGAAATATGCTAACAAGTAGTTGGCTCTCTAAGAAGGGATTTGGCTCCTTAGTCATGAAGATGGATCAATTTGGGTGAAGTATGATAGGGCTGCTGTAGACCACACTGGGTTCTACTTGGGATCCAAAAAGGCCCTCTGGTCTTATGTCTGGCAGCCCTGGCCTACAGGCTTCAAGACCTTGAGTTTCTGTAGCATTAAAAAAAAAAAAAGAGGCAGTTTTACCTAAATAAACCTATGCTCTTACTTTGATAAGGTGGCCTCAAGTAGAGTCTTGCCACCTCCTCTTCTGCAGCTATTTAAAAGTCAAATAGCACAACAGTAGTCTGTACCATTGCAGCTGGAACAAAATTAGAACTGCTGTCGTCACGCACATACCTTGACATGCTGTGTTCGCTGGAGCAATCGCCGATAAAGATTTCTTGTGTTTTCATATTCTTCTTGTTCAATTTCAAAATCAATGTAAGATTTCCAAAGAACCTAGGAAAAGAGAAAACAGATCAATTTGTAAAACTCAGAACAGTTTTTACAAAGTGATTGTTGTGAGTAATCTCCATAAACGTTCACCTGATGCAGCAAAAGTAACATAAAATATTACTATTATCATTTATTGGACCCACTTTTCCCCACATAGCATGAGCAGAGAAAATAGGTCTCTGCATGCAGGGGAAAAGCTGCTTCACTTTGATGGTGTATTAAAAAATCTGAACTGCATGTAGTAACTTCACGCTAGCAGAACACAATGTACTCCCTCTATGTCAGTCAAATACATTCTGCACAGCATAGTACATTCAAAGGAGAAGATCTCTACTTACCTCAGGCATGTCTAATCGTGGCTGACCAATAGCCAACTCATAGATAGCTCTGGATCTGTCAGTATCACCAAGGATAGTTTCTAACTCAGCAAATTTGATCCAAGAAGTGCAATTTTCAGGTGCAAACTCCAGGAACTTCTCGTATAGTTTCCGGCAACGATCAAACTCTCGCAGCTGCAGCTCTAGTTCAATGTATCCTTTAAATAGTTTGTTCTTTGGACATTTACCTATGGATGTTCCCTGTAAAGAACATACTTTTTGTAACACGTTCATTAACTATGCAGTGATAAAGAAGTTAAAACCAGACTTTATTAAAAACTGTAGTGACGGAACCTCCAAGGTCTGATCCTTGCTCCCACTTTTGTCATGTGATAATGTGCTCCTGTGACACCCCTCCCACACTATAAAAGGATTACCATGTTCAGAGAATTCAAAGTGCTATCGTTGGGCAGGGAACGGAGGTGGGGAGAAACAGCCTCAGGAAAAGGGAAAAATCTTGGGCTCAGTGGACCATAAAATAACATCAGACACAGCCAAGAGCACGTGGGAGAAATAAAGTCTCTGGAGATGTGAGGCAGACACAGAACTCCTGGCCCCAAACAGAAACAAATGACCCTAGAGTCAGTGGTGATGATACAACAGTCCCTTTTGTGAAAAAGCCAGCTTGTAGTTGGGTACCCCAGGCAGTTATTAGGCCTGGGTGGCTCCCCTTACTGAACTTGATTACAGCAGCAAAACTAAAAGATGAAATATTCCCATAGGGCCAATTTGTCAGGAAGGAACTGGTCTGAAGCTTTCATTCAGCCACCAGGTCAATTCTTCCAAATGCAAACAGCTACTGACAGAAGGATATCTATGGTCTTGTGAAATGAAGCATTACACTTAAATGTTGCCTTCTGATAAAGTGTGGAAAGATCTTTAGTCATGCCTACTAACCATTTGATTCACAGATGCTTTCAGTAACTGTATAAAGCCACAGGGCTGGAGAAATGTGGCTAAGTGAAACAAATATAACTTCTACTATCTCCAACTATTTCTCAGTGTACAAATGTAGATCAATAGGCAGTTTGAAGATATTCATTACTAGAGAGATCAGACAAAAAACAGCTTGATCACCACAGCCCCTGCAAATGGAAAGAACGTAAATAACAAGACAGATTTTACCTACCAGCGCTCGTCTGGCAAGCTGGAGACTTTTCTGTCTTATTTCAAATTGAGCATACAGCAGCCATATCTTGGCAAACGTAAACTGAAAGAGTAATAATAGCATAAAGATCTTGCTTAGGACTTCAGTTTGCCGAGTTTAAAAACAATGCTTCCTGTCAAAGAAAATAAGCTACGACTAAAGCAGCATGAAGGTGATAGGCATATCATCCCATTTTGTGCTTACCAAATTCAGTAGTGAGAGGTTTACAGCTCCTATTTAAGTCAGCAGTTTTACTCCAATAGTTAGCTACATCTCACACACAGACTCTTGTGTGTTTCCTTGAGAATGTTCAGAGATATGAACGAAACGTCAGACCTATATTTTTAATGTGTGGACTTTTGGTGATTTTATTCTGTTTTAAAATACATTGGAATTCCTCATATTTAATTATATTTTTACATGACTTTTTAAACGTATAAAGTTTCTTTCTTGCTATCATGTCTGGTCATGAAAATATCCATTCTATGTTTACAGCTCTGTTTAGTTATTTGCAGCCAATTCTGCAGACATATCCTCTGTTAGTTTTAAAAATCATCCTACAGATTTCCTACCAAAAGAACTATATTACCGTGTATATACAGTACTACTTTTCAGCAAGAATGATTGCCCAGAGTGGTTCCAGACGATAGTCAGGTTTACAGGTTTGGAATACTAAGTGCTCATGGTGATATCACACAATGGCATTGGGTGGCTCTTGGCTTTGCTCTTCTGAAAGGCAGTGGCAAAGGCAGGTCAGATGCTCTTCAGTCCTCTCCACAGTTCACCATCTGTTCCTGTTGCCACTCCTGCTGCTACTCTGAGGAGATGGAGCTTGAAAAGCTCCCAGCATTTAGAACTGCCAGAGGCAAAGGCTGCTGGAGGAGGAAGGTGTAGCGATAAATTAATTCTTCTTCCCAGTCCTCCTGTTGGCATTACTGCCTCACCAGGACAACAGCAGCAGCTATAGGGAACCAGCCCTACCCCCTCAAATAGGCTGACAACTTAACCACCAGATGTTTTTAGTGTCTGCGTGACAGGCTTCTTCACCTAGGCATTTGGAACTCCTTGCCACAGGATGTGGTGATGGCACCTGGCCTGGTTGCCTTTGGAGGGGGATTGGACAGATTTATGGAGGAAAAGTCAATCACAGCTTGTAAGCCATGGTGGGGATGGGCAGCCTCCTGGTTGTAGGAGTGGGTTTTCTTTGTGCCAGGTGCAGGGGAGTGGCGATAGAATGCAGGTGTCTTGTTGTCCCTGGGGCATCTGGTGGGGCCACTGTGTGGTGCAGGAGGCTGGACTGGATGGGCCTTTGGCCTGATCCAGCAGGGCTCTTCTTATGTTCTTATACTAACAATTTCCCTACTGCTCTTATAGCAATATTTTTTTTCTGGGTTCCCCATTGCCTTAGCTCTAAAAACTCTGCCCAACATATACGAACCAAGAACATTTCTTGCACACAACTTAGTTCTCTGCATTGTGGCAGTTGTGAAGACAAGAGGGGGAAAATATTCAAGTAATCTTAGGGTGTGTTTAGATTAGCAGATGGTGTGAAAAACTGCCACTGACATTTGCAGTTGACATTTCATCCTGTGATTGGTCACGGTTTACACTCCATACCCTTGTTATTTCCACAAAATAGTTATATAGGATTTCTCTTGAATGCTCAAAACACTCCAAACGTACCCTGTAATGTACACCAGAATTATTATCCCCATGCTACAGAAAGAGAGCAGAGACTGAGCAAGGGTAACTTGTCTAAGGTCACTCCATGTTCACCAGCGGAGGTCACATTTGAACCAGGAACTTCTCAGCTCATCCTCTTAACCCCTTCCTACTTGTACTAAGTTTTGCTCTTTAAATCACTCTTAAATTGTGGATTTGCTCCACAGCACTCATTCATCTGGGCATCTATACTCTGGTTTCTCTTCAGATCGTATAAATCTTTTTACATCGGGGCATCTTGTTAATTTTGTCAAAAAAATTAATAATTTTTAAACAAGATCTATGAATGGCTAAGTCACAAAGTTGGAGATCAACTGCTTTACAATTCTATCACAAGTTCCTCTCTGCGACTTCTGGGTGATGAACCCAAGCAGCCCCTCCCATGCAATTTGAATATCCACACACTCCCCAGAAGCATGGGATCACACCACAGGAAAGTGGCTCTCAGATGGGGGGGGGGAGTTAAAGGGTGATTTTTAAAAACCATTAAAAAACTTTTTTGGGGGGAGGGGAATAACTGGTTACCGCTGGGACAGTGAGAGACAAGAGTGTTAATAAAATGAGTTCCTCCAGAATTTATACCTTTTTGTGAGGAATAAGTTCAACACATGCTTGATACACTTGCCTTGTCCTCTCTGGATCCTGAAAAGCAAGACATTCTTTGTTACATATTCAGAACAAAGGGTTCCAAACTAATTACTATTCAAGATATCCCTGCAAAAACAATGTCTTTCTTTCTATGGCAATTACACCATCTTCTCAAAGTTTTGTGCGGTCCTTGTGATTCAAAAGTGTAGTCTTTATCCTCTCCTCTCCGCCCAATTATTCTCCTTTTTTGTTCCCACTTTTCAAATTAGCCTATCCCCCCCCCCCCCCCCGGTTCATTTTTCTTATTCCAAATGTTGTACCTTTCCTGTGTGGCTCCTTATGCCCAAAAAGCTTTCACTTTTCTTTCTGTTAGACTAGATCTCCTGGCATTTTTCTCCCAGGCATCTGAAAGATGAGCAACTCCTTAGACTTTATAATATGATTTCAAAACCTTAAACACACACTCTCTCCAATAAAGTGCAATCCCAAACATGTCTTCTCAGAAGAAATTCCCACTGAACACAGCGAGACTTTCTCCCAGGAAAGTGTGCATAGAACTACACCATTAATAAGGAACATCCAGAGTTGTCAAATAAAATAACTTATAATTCAGAACTTCTAGGTAAGTCAGGATGTTCAAAGGCTGATAAAAGCAAGTCCCACTGTGTTCAATGGGGCTTACTCCCAGGAATGTGTGTATAAGATTTTAGTTTGAGTTAATTATAACAGTCATTAGAATGTGAGGAGGAAAAAAGGGCATTCCAAGCTGCTACCGTATCTTATTTACTGAAGATGCACCTGATCAATGAACATTTGATGTTGCCTGGTGGTTTTTCTGCAAATGGGAAATACGTATTGCATTCTTATGAAGTAGTTACTGTATTTTTCGCTCCATAGGACGCATCGGTCCATAGGACGCATGCATCCTATGGAGCTAAAAATAGGGAAAAAGAATTTTTTACTTACCTGGGCTTGTGGGGGCTTCGGGGAGGCCTGCAGAGGGTCGCTCAGGCCTCCCCGATCTTCAGTTTGGCGATAAATGGCTCTTTTTGGCCATTTCCAGTTTTCGCGAAAACCGGAAATGGCCGAAAAGAGCCATTTATCGCCAAACTGAAGATCGGGGAGGCCTGAGCGACCCTCTGCAGGCCTCCCCGAAGCCCCCACAAGCCCAGGTAAGATTAATTAATTAAACATTCGCTCTACAAGACGCACGCTTATTTCCCCTTATTTTGGGGGGGGGGGAGTGCGTCTTATGGAGCAAAAAATACGGTAACTTAGCTGGGCTATTTTCTACTTGTATGAGCTGTTCTAGTCGCATATACAAGAGTATACATTTAGGCAAATGTAGGACATTACATATGCTAATTGACTGTTCAATTTATAGCATGTTAGCAGCAATGGCAGGCATAGTTTAATCTTAAAATCCTGCTTACTGACACAGTGTTTCCTAGATTACTAGGAAACTATTGTTACCCAGATAATCAGAGAAAGGAAAAAGTTCAGGAATTACTGTCTTTTACCTTTGCCTCTAGCTCTTCATACAGTGCATAATTGATCCACAGATAGATGTACCTCTTCCAGTGCCTCTTTTCTTGAATAGGAGGAACATTAGCAATGGCTCTTTCATAAACTTCACGTACAGCGTCAGGATCTGCATCACTTTCCACAAGCCGCAAGTAATCAAACCAGGCATCATAATTATGTGGATTAGCCTTTCAAGAAAGACCGAGAAAAGCTTCAGAAAAACAGGCACAGCATATCTGCTCCTCTCATTTCTACTTGAAACTAGGAAAAACGCCAGGGATTTTTAAAACAAGGCTCTGCTTTTATTCTTTTATATGTTCGCATTCAGTTAAACCAATAGTATCCTAATTCTGTCATACTGAGCAGCTAAAGCTTTTAAAATGATGAGAGATTTAATTAGCCATGGGACAATTCCAGCCAACACACACAGGCAGTTACTAATGGAGTAGGGTAATAATGGAGTAGGGCAATACAAATTGGCTGTATGTTTCCACATCTATAAACAGAGTTCTGAGTGCTATGTGCTAAGCACATACACCCAAGCTATACATTGCTTGTGTCATGCTTATCTTAGTTGTGCCAAGAAAAGCTGGATTCTTCAATCTGTATGCAGATCAGGTACATCTGCTCAATTTCTCTTATTCTGCATAATTTATTCCAGAACATTTATTCTTTCGCAAAATTTATTCTGCTTCTACTCATGTAGAGGACCTATGCAGGCACTGAAACCCTGGTCCCTAGAAATTGTTCTGAGGCTCCTTTGGTCTTGGAGATTTCACTAAGTATCGGCTGCATGTGTTAAAACCTATCAGGAGGGCAGGAGGTCTGGATCAGTTGGTAGAGGTCAGGCCTCATACGTCTGAAGATCTGAAGGACGGCAGTTCAGGATGCCCAGAAGTATCTGTGTGCTGTCGGAGAGCTGTTGGCACGCCCCTGACAAGCCCCAGAGCCTCTGTGAGGGAGAGAAGCTGCAGCTTCACTTGAGTGGGAGTCAAGGTTGCCTGTCAGTCAAAACGTGATGAGGCGGACGCCAGAGAGAGGCTGGACTGTGAAGGAAACAACCTAGTATGAAGGGTTCTATGCAAGATTAGAACATATTGTATTGTAAAAACCCCTCGGGGTTTAGAAAGCTTGTCTTGTGTAAACCACCTTTGAATTAAAGTCAGAGGAGAAATCCGATGACCAAAGAAAAGGTGGTATATAAATACTGGTGGTTAGTATTATTATCTTTGTGATCCTTACAGCTGCAAACCTTTTTTCTTTTAAAATAAAAGCTGAAATTCTCTGAGAGTTGACTTGTGTGTCCAATCTTGGGTTTCTGTGGAACTGCAGCCCGCCCACAGCCCATCTCCACAGCAACACTCACCTTCACTTCTTCTTCATACTGGAATCTCCGCTTGCTGACAATAATATCCTCAATGCCTCTCCGGTCCCCAAACTTCTTCTCAAAAATTGTGTAATTTTTAAAGAGTTGCTGAGCCTCATGCTTTGCAATTCTGTCCAGGGCATATTTGTAGATTACTCTCACCCTTTCAAACTGAAAAAAGGCAACACCTTAGAAAACCTTACAATGTACAGATTCTCCTTATTGATATCAAGCTCTTATTCTCTCTGTGCTATATTTTCACTTGTTCTTTAGTTTTCTGTTGAGTTTTTTGTTTGCCCCTTTTCTCTTTGTAAGAGCCCAATGAAAGAGCACATGCTTTTCCTTTAAAAGGTCCCAGGTTAAAGGACAGGCAGCAGGTGATGGGAAAGACCCTGGATGCTTGAGACCATGAAGATCCAGTATGAGTTGACCAGATCACTGACCAATGATCTGACTCTCTATAAAACCATTTCATATATGATCTGCAAGTCATTAACCATTTTCTATCTACTTGTTAAATTAAGAACAAGATACCCCATACTCTAAAGGGCAACAGGTGCAACGTGATAACCATCATACCAAGAGAATATGTTACCAACAACTGAAATAAGCTTCTATTTTGGCTCAAATATTTATATCTCACAATTTTATAACACTAGCTGACCTGACACAATTTTTGTTTCACATTTTATTCGTTTAAGAACATTTATAAGCCACCCTTCCAGTTAACAAGAATCCCACTGCCTTCTAGTTGCCAGAAACTGAAAAAGCAAAATGAACAACCAGGTACAAGCCACAATACTAGAATATTTACTTGGGTGTCTGCTGCATTGAAATCAAGAGGTCTGATGTCCAATACATGTATAGTTAGGTCAGGGATGTTAAAGACTGAGCATCAATTATAGCCAGATCCCAGCTTTACAAAATTTACCAAAAAAAAAATAAAAATAAAAATACTGGGCTTAACATTGACTTCAGTGAGACTAAACCAGTTTAATTCTAAATATTATGGTTTAACTTTTCTGTTGACTGCAGCCTTAGAGTTAACTTTACAGAAGATAAGAAAAGAAATTCTGTTACCTTAGCGCACACAGATGTTACAAAAGGTAAATTTCAAGGCTCGGCTAAACGAGGTATGGGGAAATTGCAATTTCTATACAGCAAATATGATTCAATGATCTAAAGAAGTTCTTAACTCTTCCCTTAAAATGATTTAAAAGATTAAATCATTTAAAAAGACTTTAAAAGATGCTTACATTTGGCTGAATCATAAAATATATACCGTATTGGTCTGAGTATAAGACTCACTTTTTTCTCCTAATTTAAGTTTTTAAACTAGGGGTGCGTCTTATAATCAGGCTGTTGCAATTTAATGCCAGTGATTTAATTAATTTTTTTAATAGCACCAAACTTTAAGGGTGCGTCTTATAATCAGGTGCGTCTTATACTCGGGACAATACGGTAATTTTAATTTAGTACTCGTACTGTTTTATACTGAAAGGTGGGATATAAGTTTTCAACACAAATATTCTGTTTTTCCCTCTCATTCTCTTCCCAACTGTTCTCAACCCTGAGATATTGGGAAAGGGCAACACATAAAAATGTCTCTTTCTCTCTTTCTCATATTCGTATGATTTGTAAAGTTATTCCACAGAGGATAGAAAGAAAATTTAATACACACTCAATCCTGATAACTAGACAAGTGTGAAGACAGGTTATTTTACCTCTGCTCTTCAATAGTCAGGACATCAAGCCTACTCCATAATAGCAGCTAATACACCTGCACATAGCAAATTGAAACACATATGGCAGGAAGCGTTTTGGCTGTGTGTGTTCAACCTTGGAAAGGAAGGTTTTTCACTGACAGCTAGGACCACAACTGCACTTGCAAGATGCAAGCTTTATTTACTAACATACAACATTTTACCTCTTTCTGGTTCTCTTCAAATTTGGCAAAAGCTACAAACAGATGTTCATCCATGTGTTCTTCTCCAAAGAATTCTACTGCTCTCTCAAAGACTTTCCTCGCATGAGCAAAGTAACTATGCTTTTCTTCAAAACGGGCATACTTGATCCAGTTTTTAACATCAGGATGCACAATAACAAGTAGAACACATTAAGGAATTCAAAATATTATCTTTTCTATTTCAACCTTTTAAAGGAATAACAGGAAAAGATTGCATAAAGTGAACACCAAAGGAGACAAAGACAGAGAAAATGTAATGCTCATAGGAACATGGAAAGCTTTCAAGATAAAGTTCTTAGATGTCAACAAGATTAGTAAATACCAAAATATGCAATTCATTTCTAAAAATGCAACCATGATCAAGTTTGTGGCAATGCAGGGAAAGCACTATAGATTGGGTACATTTTTCAAATCCCAGCACACTTTTCTGCACGTGGGGCCTGACATGGAAGGAACTCTGCATACAGAAGCCTGCTTCTATACATGCATTACTCTTGCTACTATTAATGCATTACTACAGTTCTATTAATTAAGGCTGAGCGCCGAAGAATAGATGCTTTCGAACTGTTGTGCTGGAGAAGACTCCTGAGAGTCCCTTGGACTGCTAGGAGATCAAATCAGTCAATCCTAAATGAAATCAACCCTGACTGTTCCCTGGAAGGACAAGTACTGAGGCTGAAGCTCAAATATTTTGGCCACCTAATGCGAAGAGAGGACTCTCTGGAGAAGACTCTGATGCTGGGAAAGACTGAAGGCAAAAGGAGAAGGGGAAGCAAAGGATGAGATGGTTAGACAGCATCACCGATGCAACGAACATGAAAATGAGCGAACTCAGGAAGATAGTGGAGGACAGGAAGGCCTGGCGGGATATGGTTCATGGGATCACGAAGGGTCGGACATGACTTAACGACTGAACAACAACAATAGTAATCTTAGCAGATTGCTACCATTTAAAAAGGCCTCCCATGTTCCACTCAGCTCAACAAGCACAGGTAGGTTGCTCATAAATCAATGTTTTTTTTTAAAAAAGATGTGAACGAAACAAAAAGTGCAAAGCACGGCCGAAACTGAAGTGCCCTTAAAAGGATATATCTCTCATAGATAGAGCGCGCTCTGTCCACCTCCTTGTACCTGAGCTCAAAGTTAATGTAGGAATGCCAAGCTTGTTCCTCTGGCTGCCATTCCATCCAGCGCTCAAACACCTGGCGAGCTCCAGCAACATTTCCCAACATCTCTTCCATATAAGTATATTTGTACCTGTTCAAATAAAAGGAATGCAAGAAGATATTAATACAGCCAGGAAATTTTGTCATAAGTCGATTTCCATAAGTCAATGGAAGGACTCATATATGCCATCTGTATCTGGCAGTTCTGTACATTATGTGTCTAGCACATGAGAGTCTACATTCTTGTTTTGAACCATAGTGATCTCTTAATGCAAGAAAAATCAATCATCAAATGCTATTCAACAAAGATGCAGTCACAGCTTTCTCAGAGAATGTACAGTGTATCAACCACCACAATTTTTGATATTGATAATTTTCATTGCTCAGATAGAGCAAAAACAGTAAGGTACACTTAAGGCTGCAAAACCTATATACACTTACCTGGGAGTAAGTCCCGTTGAATGCAATGAGACCTACTTCTGAATAGACATGCATAGGATTTTGCTATTACTGTTTTGAGAAGTGGCAAAACATGCTCAGCTTACCAGAACTGGTTGACCCTTGGTAGAGTAGTGATAGCGCGATCCCAGATATTTCGGGCATGGTTAACTTGGCGGTTCTTCATTTCCATCTCGGCATATTTCAGCCACAGAGTGACATTTCGGTAGTCCACATCCAGAGCACGTTCGTAGATAGAACGAGCCCTGAGAGCAAAATATTGTTGAAATTAATGCAATGATTTAATTTCGAAATTAATGAAATTAAGTGCAATGAGGGAACCGAGGACACTTAGTGGCACATACAGCAGAGGATGTTACAAGGGTAGCTCTCAACAATTACCTTTGTACTTCTTTGAGACTTTCCTCCCATTGTGCGTATTTGATCCAGTTACTGATAACCGTCCGATTTTTTCTTATATTGTCTTCAAAAGTCTATGGGGAAAGTTAGAGTTTACTTTTAAAAAGTAAAGAATGACTCTTCTCTATAACCAAAAGCAGATGCATAAAGAATCTGACATCTGATGTGCAGGGATTTTTTTTATGAGGACATATTCAATCAAGTGGACTGTGCATTCTGAAGTGTGTCCAGAAACCATGATTTCATATTATCTACTGTACAAAGCTAGAAAACTAGCATATCAGGGAGATGTCTAGAAAAGAAGATTTTAGCTTAGTCACGTCATTTTCCATGTAGAGAGAATTTTATTTATGGGGGAGCATTTCCTCCCTCCCATCCCAGTTTATTACTTCAGGGAGAACAGAGCCCTGTGAGCCACCTTTCAGCTGTACTAAGGCTGCAATACTTCAAGCCCCACTGAACACAATGGGACTTGCTTTCAAGAAGACACACATTGGATTGCACTGTAAATCTTAGCAGCATGAAATAACACTTCAGCAGTTCATTCTTATGCAGAGTTCGATGTGCCTCAACTCTTCATGGAATTGGATTACAGTACGTTACTAACAGCGTATTCCTGTGTAAATAGCTGCCGGCGCTGGGTGTTATAAACATGCCATAATGCCGCCACTGCATTCTAGACAGGATTGGATTGCCCATTAGTCAAATACACTTAGTGAACTGCTCTTTGCAGTTTTGCCTAGTGTGAAGGATGCAACCTTTTCCCCTTGGACTTTTTTTTTTCCCTTTTCCCAATTTTGTGTCCTTTGGACACAAAGCTGGAAACTGCTCATGCCTTTACAGTCTCAAGACTTCTATATTGCTACATACTGTATGCAAGGACTGCCTTTGAGTCTTGCTTGAGACTTACCTCCGCTGGTCAGTGCCGGGTCTGGAGGGCGGTGGAGAGAGGGCTGTTGGCCTCCTTGCCAGCGGCCCTTACTCTCTGGGTGCCACAAACGCGTTTTACGGAGCGTTTACGACACCCAGCGCCTGCACAGCACACACTCCGCAGGCGCCAATTTGCGCAGGATTGCACAGTAAGAGACCAAGTTGCAAATCAGGAAGTTCTTGGTTGAAAATCTTGCTTCTGCCATGAACTTACCAGGTGACCCTAGTAAATCATTAGCGCTCAGCCTCACTCTCCCCATTTGCAATATGGGGATAATACACTGACTTACTTTACAAAGTTGCTATAAGGATTACAAGACAGTGTGCATGAAGTGCTTTGAACTTCTTGTACTTCCAAAAAGTACATAAAACTTCAGTGTTATACTGTTAGCAATGCATTATGTTTACTATGGATAGTACTTACTTTTCTTTTGCGAAGCTTGTAATCATTTAGCTCCTCTTCATCTGTGATCTTCTGCTGAGGTGGTGGTGGAAGAAGCTCAAGTTCCCTCTCTTTTGCTTCTCTTAAGAGCTGCTCTGCTGTGATCTGTACTTCTGCTGGGGCTTTGTTCTTCACCTGGGAGTGGGGAACAAATCAACACTTTATTGTACCTATGTTTTAGAAACTTCACCTAATACTTTCTAGTTTTATATGATTAGTAAATTATAGCACAATCCACTCTAGGCCCATTTAGATCAATGTCCAACTGTGCTTTAGTATGACAAAAAAATACTAGTGTGCATTATTTACTGGTATTTATTTATTTATTTATTTATTTAAAGAATTTATACACCGCCTTTCTCCCAACAAGGGCAATCAAGGCGGTTTCCAATAAAAACGTTAAAATACATACATACATTTAAAATCAAGAATTAAAACAATTAAAAAAGTTTGTTTGTAAAACAAACTTCACCCTTTAGTAGCAATATTATACACAAATGTGCCTGTACACATCAAGCTATCCATCGCTCCCAGAGATCTCTTCATTTCTTCCTATGGCTATTACCTGACTTTGACAGTCTTGGTTTTTGTCACTTAACACCCCCTGCTCCCAGGCCGTGTAATTATTCATAGTTCAGAAGCTCTGCCCATAATAAGCAGGATGTGTTTAACAGAGGAAAGCCATACTTTCGTTACCATTCATTATTTTGCATAAGAAACAAAATCCCAAAGGATGTTGCTTGAAAGATAGATGATAATACTGGCACTGCTTGGAGAGACTGAATTAATCAGTACATTTTCCACCAATAAAGTGCAATCTAAATCACTGCTGACCTTGTGCACTTTGAGGTAATAATGTCAGACAGGAAAGTTTCCCTCGCTCTGTACAGTATTTAACTAGTAACACAATTGGGAAAGTGTGAGTAGATACCCATTATTTGTTTATGCACTTGTTGTCCAACTCATTTTGCACAGCAGAGATGGTGAATGGCTGGACAATCTATAATTCATACCTCCAACAAACAAGAAACCCCCACTTATATATGTCCACCTCCCTTTCTAGTCATGTGACAAGATGCAAAGGGTGGCAGGGATCCTGTCATTTCTAATAGGTGTGTAGGAGAGGAAACGTCCCCAGGCACAGCTTTGTTCACCCCTTGCACAAAAAGCTGCTCTGCACCTGTTGAGATTCCTTCTTTGGAAGAAGTCCCACCGAGCTCAACAGGACTTCCTCCGAAGCCAGGGCGCGGAAGGGACTGCAGCCGAATTCTTACGTGCTTACTCAGAAGCAAGCTCCAATCCTATTCACACTTACTAGGGAATAAGCCCCAATGAACTCAGTGGGGCCTGTTCCAGGGCAACATGCAACAAGATTCCTCTCCTAAAGGAGCAAGAGCCACCCCAGCCATTCCTCCAAAGCCGCCTCCTTCTGTCGCCCATTTTTAGCACAACTCCTGAGAGGCTCATCATGCTTACGCGGAAGCAAAGCCCCACTGAGTTCAGTTAGCCACGAAAAAGCGCGCGCAGAATTGGGTCGCTAACGCTTCCCTCCCTTTTTCATTTCAGAGATCGCTTTTCCTTCTCTTTCCCACCTTCGCCACTTTGGGTATTCGCTGCTTCCCGGCCGCCGTGGACGCCATCTTTCCAGCCGTTCCAAGCCGATCTGCGAAACCCCGCCCCCTTCTTTTTGCCTGACCTTTGGCATCCCGGCATGCAGCGCGCTGCGGAAGATCGCCTTCGTCGTCACCATAGCAATAGCCGAGCGCGTCCTCCGGGTTCAGCGGAGTGCGCTCGAGTCTGGTGTCTGTCTGATAACGGCAGACCGTCGCGCCTGGGAAGGTAAGTGCCGCATCCCTCGAAGACTCTCGTGTTGTCTCCTTCCGCGGTGTAACTTAGTGAAATCTTTTTCTTTTCTTTCACACACCGTATAAGTTGGAATTCATTGCTACAAGATGTAAAGACGACCGGTGACTTAGATGGCTTGAAAGGTTAAGGGATTGTAGACGAGTGTTTTTCAGAGCCGATAGAGGAAAGTTCTTTTCTCTCTCTCGCACAACACCAGAAGCAGGGGACATGCACTAAAATTGAGTGGAGGGAGAGTTAGAACAGACAAAAAAGAATATTTCTCTTCACCCAGCATGTAATTAATCTGTGGAACTCCTTGCCATGGGATGTGGTGATGGCACCTGGCCTAGATGCCTTTAAAAGAGGTTTGGATAGATTCATGGAGGAAATGTTCATCACAAGTTACAAGCCATAAGCACTGGCGTCACTACAGGGGGGGCGGAGCTCTAAGTTCCTCTGTGATCCATGCCTCGGTTACACGGAGGAACGAAGTGCCCTGCCCCCACGCCTTCCGAACCAGTCAAAGCAGTGAAAACAACGCGCAGGAGACTCTGCGTGTTGTTTTCACCGCTTTGACTGGTTCGGAAGGTGCGGGGCAGGGTGCTTTGTTCCTCCATGTAACCGAGGCATGGATCACAGAGGAACTTAGAGCTCCGCCCCCCCTGTAGTGACGCCAGTGGCCATAAGCAATCTCCTGGTTTTAGAAGTAGGTTTTCTCTGAATGCCAGGTAGAAGCCAGGATGGTGTAGTGGTTTGTGCATTGGACTTCTACCTGAAAGATATGAGTTCAAATCCCCACTTAGCCACAAAGCTTCCTGGGTGACCTTGGGCCAGTCACACTCTCTCTCAGCCTCACCTACCTCACAGGGTTGTTGTGAGGACAAAAGGAGGGGAGGAACCATGTACACAACCCTGAGCTCCTTGGAGAAGGGCGGTATAAAAATGTGACAAATAAATAAATAAAATAAGGGAGTGGCAACAGGATATAGGTATCTTGTTGTCTTGTGTGCTCCCTGAGGCATCTGGTGGGGCCACTGTGAGATACAGGAAGCTGGACTAGATGGGCCTTTCACCTGAGAACCAGCAGGGCTTTTCTTATGTTCCTACCTAACCTTTTTCTCCTGAAGAACCACTTCTAATTTATCTTAATTTTTAAGATTAAAAAACTAATTTAAAAACCAATACCTAAAATTCCAAATGCTATCAGGGATAAATAGTTTTTTAAAGACTGAATTTTATTGTGAAAAACAATATAGTCATGCTATGAATATTATTGTGAAAAATAATATACAGTATATCTCAAGAGAGGCCGTGCCCCCATCACCTCCCCCGTGTTCCCGCCACCTGTGTGGCCCACGGTTGGCCCCTGTCGCTGCCGTGTTGCGGTGGGCTTGCCTGCGCAAGCACATTTTACTTGCGCAAATTCAAATATAAGTACTTGGCAGAAAAAGAGAAAAAAGGGGAAAAAAACACAACAGTTTAAATAATGTGGGAGGTATTGCCCAGCATTTCAGTCAACTGGAGCAAGTCTGAGATGGGAGAATTAAGTTGCTTTTCTCTCAGTTGTCTAAGGGCTCAGTCCAGCCTAACTCAGGCACAGTTGAGGCCCAATTGTGGCCCAATTGTGGCCCAAACTAGGACCGAGTTAGGCTGCAACTGTGCCTGAGTTAGGCTGGAGGCAACAGCATTGGGCCAGGATCGCGGCAAAACTTACCGCAGAGGCAGGCAGGCTCCTGTGGGGAGCTGTCAGTCTTGTGGAAGCGAAGAGCCCCCTCCTCAGCCCGTCTGCATGCACCTACCACAGCTGCTGCAGCGGTTGCAGCAGATGGTTAGCCACAGGCGGGCCTGCAGGCACTGCGCGTTTGACAGTCAGCTGAAGGGCAGAGGTTGTGCCAGTGCCAGCTGCCCCAGGGCACCCTGGGCATCAGCCACCTGCCGCAGGGGGGAGTGCGACTGCCCTCCCTCCTGCAGACTGCGATGCCACCCCCAAGCCACGGTGAGGCTGCACGTGGGAGTCATGGGGGGGTGAGTGGGGGAGAGAAGGGAAGGAGGGGGTGGGAACGGCACGCACAAGGGGGGGGTCTCATGAGGTCTGGAACCGCCTCCGCCAGGACATGCCCGTGCGCTGCCTGAAGCCCTGGGCCTCAAGGGCCGTGGCAATGCCCACAAAGAAGGCATCCCAGCATGCCTTCTGCTCCGTGCCCCGGCCAAGACCGAGAGATGCCGTGGGCTTGTCTGCTGCGAGCGGGAAGGGCTCACGCAGCTCATCACACCCCCAGATGGGGCAACGTCGGCACCTTGCGGCAGGCGCTCTGGCGGCATGGGGGGTGCCAGCGTCCATCATCAGGGAGGGGAGGCAGGCACACTGACAGGGGGTGCTGGGGAGGGGCACGGGTGGGTCAGAAACAGACAGACAACACGGCTGGTGGGAGAGGGATACAGGGAGAGGGGTCTGCAGAGACCGATAGGGGCACAGGGGGCACTTCGCAGATGGAGGCAATGCAGGAACGGGCGCCTCTCATGCAGACGGACCGAGGGCGGACACGGACGCCGTTGATGGGCGGAAACGGACGCCGGTGACGGGCGGACAGAGGGCGGAAACGGACGCTGGTGACGGGCGGACACGGACGCCGGTGATGGGCGGACCGAGGGTGGGTGAGAGCCCCGGTTGCTGAAAGGGCTCTTCACGGACGTGCGCCACAGTGCCCGTCAGTGTTTGCCTGCCTGACAGGCCCCCCAACTCCCCCCTCCCCTCTGGTCCCAGAGGGTCCGGCAGCCCCCCTGCTGTGTTCTCCCAGGGATGGCTGTGGTGGACCCTGGCTGGGATTCATGCAGAGGCTTGTGTGGTGGGGCCTGCCTGTGTGGGTGTGTGGGGCAGTGCTTGTGCAACATTGGGGACATGTGTTTCCAGGGGCATCTTTATTGTTCTGGAACAGTGGCAGAGATGGCCGGGTGTGGCTGCCAGGGGTAGGCACAGCAGCCTCTAGGACCACAGCAGCAGCATCAGGCGAGCCCCATGGACCTGGAGATGCGGGCTCTTCCCCTGTGGAACCACGGCCTGCTCCATAGAAAGGGGAGGGACAGCAAGTAGGCAGCCAGGGCGGTGGGGCAGCAGCAGCAGCAGCAGCTGAGGTGGGTTGCAGGGCAGGCTCCCAGACCTCTCTGGCAGCATCAAGGCAGGTGACCGTGGGGCAACCAGACTGCAGGCCCAGGGGTGCTCCCCGGACGGTTTGTGGTAGTGGGCATTGCTGGGGGGACGAACAACATGGGGGTGTTCCATGGCAGCTGCTGCGTGGTAGCAATCGCCATTGAAGAGGAGCCAGTGTGCCAGTTGCAAAGGTCTGCAGGGAGAGAAATCAAACACAGCTGAGTGGTGTGAGACACATAGCCTGGTCTGCGCTCCTTCCCTGGGTGTACGGTGAGCATGATCCTGTAAGGGAAAGGGGTCAAAGAGAGAGACAACAACACAACTTGGGGGTCACAACCATGGCAATCCTAGCAATACTGACCTGTCGGTAGACCCTGTGGAGAAAAGAAGGGGGGGGGAACAGCTGGTGTCTACATATGGGTTACAGTTCCACACTCATGGCATTGTGTGCTCACATTAATACAGGCAGCTATGAGACAAGACATTGGTATAGAGGCATATCATGGCAGGCTATGCAGGCAGCTATGAGACAAGACATTGGTATAGAGGCATATCATGGCAGGCTATGCAGGCAGCTATGAGACAAGACATTGGTATAGAGGCATATCATGGCAGGCTATGCAGGCAGCTATGAGACAAGACATTGGTATAGAGGCATGTATCCTACCTATATTTCTCTATGCAAAGAGGCAGACGTCAGACCACATGTCAGCACAAACCCTGCACTTACCTGCTGGTGTTGTTGCCTGTATGGGGGGGGGGGGAGAGAGGGGCTGGGAGAAAGACATGGGTTAGCAAACACTTGCATGGAGACAGCTGCCCAGGCACAGCAGTAAACAGTTTGGCCACAGGCAGAACAGCCCTCTCTGCCCTAGAGGGGGGCAGAGAGGAGAGAGGAGAAGAGAGAAGTGGGGTGTTAGAAAAGTTTTCAAAGTCCCACTTTGTGGCTGCTGGGGGACAGAACCCCACGCCACGTGCTCAGAGAGAGAGAGAGTGGAGGGCTGGGGCTGGGCTTTTGTGGGAAAGAGGCTGGGTGGGGCTGGGTGCTGATAGGGTAACTATTTGGGTCCATGTCCAGAGTTAGGCCACACCTGTTCGGTCCTAACTCAGGCCCAACTCGGGCCCAGGGTGTTAGAACTTTTCAGGAGAGGGCTGGTGTGGGTAAGGTAAAATGGCTCCTATGGGTCTCCTCACATTTGGGTCCACCCTTTTTGCTGGCCCAAATTTTGGGCCTGAGTTGGGCTCGAGGGGGCGTGTCAGTGGCTCTCCAGTGTCTGGAACCGGACCAAAATTCGTAACCGCCCCCGTCACACCCCCAACACGCCCCCAACACACCCACTTTTAGGCTGCAATTGTGCCTGAATTGTGCAATTGTGCCTGAATTGTACCGCAGTTGCCTTGGGCTGGACCGGGCTGCAATTCAGTCACAATTGCAGCCCAACTCAGGCACAATTCAGGCACAACTCGGGCCTAAAGCACTTGGGCTGCAATTGTGCCTGAATTGTACCGCAGTTGCCTTGGGCTGGACCGGGCTGTTAGTTCCCTAGTGTCTCTCCAAGAGTGATTTTGGTTTTTAAAGAGACAGTATGTATTTTTTAAACTTAAGAATAATTTTGACTACACAATTTTTGCCTTGGCGCTGATTTTAGAACCTAAGCCTCACGTAAGCTATAGGCTAATAGGTTAGGGCAACCACTGCAAGAGAACTTTCTCTCTTACTGTGGTTCCCATCTATCTCTTATGTTGATTGTAACCCAGAGAGGTATTGGCAGTGAATCCTATGCATGTCTACTGAGAAACAAGTCCCATTGAGTTTAATGGAATTTACTCCCAGGTAAGTGTGTATAGAATTACAGTCTAAATGAACTTGATAGCACTGTTCTAGTATTGGTACAGTACTATCATACAGTGCAATCCTAGGTATGATTACTCTGAAGTAAGTACCACTGTGCTCAATGACACTTACTTTTGTGTAAGTATACATAGGATTGCAGCCATAGTTGTACTTTTTATGACCTGTAATTAACGTAACAAAGGAAGAGTTATCCTTTATGCTTATTGCTAGGAAGCAGAGTTTTATCTATTCTCTATGTGTACGGTATTTAACTTTGTTGAACCTGCCAAAGTTCAGCACTTTTAAGCCCCATTAATTTCAGTGGGAAAGTTAAACAATCTCTCACGGAAGTTGATTGCACCCAAACATCCTGATCTATCTTACTGCGTTGTCATAAGGATTAGTTGGGCTTCATCCACACCTGCAGCAGAATGGGATGGTAGAGTCCTGTGGAAGAAACCCCACCTCGCTTCAAGTAGAAAAACAATACATTTGGGAGAAAGGTTCTAGCTAGCCTAAGCCTCTTCTTGCTGCACTAGTTTTCTACTTGCAAAAAACTTATTTTTTTCAGCATAGAAGAACATTCAAAAATGTGATCTCCCCTGCTGAAATGGTACAGATTACTGTTGCCTTAAGACTCTACCACCTCATTCAGATACATGTGTAGATCCTGCCTATCATTCATTCTACACAAGAAACAGCAAGGAGGTAGTCAGATTTAGGCTGCAGTCATATACACACACTTTCCTGGGAATAAGTCCCTACTGAACACAATAGAACTGTGTAGATCTGCCTAGGATTGCGCTAGAAGAATTGTACTGCTTCATTCTACAGGTGAGAGAGGGTTATATTCCCTTCATAAAAATCTCCCAGCATGCCATAAAGTAACATATTAGTGAGAAAAATGTAAGGCCATTTACACAACATGGAATCTAGCATGTTTACCTTTGTCATCAATACCTGCAAATTAAGTATCCTTATATTTCCCCAGCACAGCTTGTGTCAAGAGGTGAAACTGATCCACTTTTTGAAACCTTGTCTCCCTTTGCTCAGTGAATGCTCTTGAATAACTGTGCTAGGTTATAACATGCAGGGAGCTTTTTATGAGGGGGAGCCAGGATACAAAACAACTCCCTTGTGTGTATATATAAAGCACAGTCCACTGTGTAAGAAGGTAGTGGTAGGATTGCTCTACAGAGGGTGCCGTTTAGAAGTTGGGGTTAGGGACCGGAAAGCTTGGACTTATAGCGAGACAACTTATAAAGGGAATTTTCTCTTATAATAAATAACGTTAATGGGGGCCATGCGTACATCCATGTCCTTCAAGGGACAAAGAAGGGATTTTTATCCCATAAGAAACTATGGAATAAGGTAGGGAAAGTGACTGTAGAGAGTGGCATGCAGTCCCAAACACGTATAAACTATTACACCCACACCCACCACCACCACCCCCCGCAGGGGCAATCTGTCCATGACACAAGTCAAGAACTTTGTGTCAGGCAGTGAACCAGGGGAGACAATGAATTGGCAGGGGGGACCCTGCCCCCATCTACTACCTCCCCCAATCTGCCACCTCCATGGAGTCCAGGCCAGTGCCATTGTCTTCTCGCACTATAGTGTGCAAGAGGAGGATAGGAAGAGCTTACCTCTCTCCCTTGGTGTCCAGTGCTGCCACTGTTACCGCTGCCACCACCTACTTCTCCTAAATAGAGGACTTGCCTCTAAAGCAGGGTCGGGAGTCTGGTACAACAGTCATTCTCTACAATTCTGTAACTGGGCTAGGGATTGGCAACAAGCTCTGAAGGCTACCACTCCCACGATTCTTTGTCAGGAGCCATGACTGTTAACATGACAGTAAAAAATTGCAGCAAGTCCTCACTTAAAGTTGTTGATAGGTTCTTGGAAACTGCAACTTTAAGCAAAATGACGTATAATGAAACCAATTTTACTGTAGGCTAATTGAGATACATAAACAAGAGTTTATGGCATATTTCTGGTCACAAAAATATCTCCAAACTTCTAAATAAAGACCCCAAACACTTCTAATATTAAACACTGAAATAAATGTGAACTTTCCTGGCCAGAGAAAACCCACGCAGACATGGTGAGAATGTTTGAATGCCTCAAAGACAGTGGCACCAGCTGGGAATCAATTTTTTCCCCTCAACAACTTTAAAATGAAACTACTTATAACAAAATACTTTAAGTGAGGACTTGCTGTACTCTGTTCATAGCATAGATCTACTCTTGGAAAACAAGAGGCAACAAAGTTATATAGATTCACAAACACTGGATGCTTATTTATTCAGAAAATGTGTTACGAATTGCCTGATTCTAACCATCTTTACTAAGAAGTAAGCATCATTAGACTTAGATCTAGGATTAGACTGCAAAAATCGCTATACTTTTGAAATTAACATTTGTGCATTGGCGTTTGATTATTCCCAGTGATCTGTAAGTAATTCATTTGAAGAATTGGAAATATTCTGTCTAGTTTTGCTGCAGTATAGATACAATGTCTTCAGGATCACCTGCAACGGTATCATCTCCAGCGGCATCTTCTGTCGTATTCAGTGCTAGAAGAACAGAAGCCTATGATATTCCTAACATTGTCGGGTACATGAATATTGTTACAGAAGTATTGTTTGGCAGAATCAATGTCATCTACCTTTTGTAAGTAACACAGTTACAGCACTCTATATTACTCCTGGAACTTTCTTTTAGTAATTTTATTATGTTGCGTTAACAAAAGCTAAACCCTTGTTATGCAGAGAAAAAGCCAATCTTGCGGTGACATTAACTAATCAGAGGAATGTAGTTGTTGCCCATGCTGCATTGCTGGACTATCCCAACTGGAATATTGCTGATCAGGCTCACTGGGATACATTCATAGAGAAAAACTATGTTGTGAACAAGTGTACGGTAAGTAGGGAGCATTTTTTTTTATCTTGAAAAATTGAATCATAAAGGTTTTCAATATTGTGCGTGCTCATTGCAGAAAACAGACCCAAGAAGCCAAGTTACAAAATATTTTGTAAACAATTATTGCCCTTTTGAGCACTTCAGTGGTCTTGTACAAGAAGATGAATATGGAAGATTATTTTGCCTTGCAGTATTGACATCATGCCTCATATAGTGTTTCATTGCCCTTGGTACAAAGACCTACGTGCCGACTTATTGAACCTCACTATTGACCCAATACCATGGTTCTTGTGATGAGGTAATTTTGAACCTTCTTCTGTCATCTGTGGACAAGCATACTATCTTACAGTTGGCAAAATATCTCTATGCAATCATCTTGAGACCTGAATCCACAATCTCTGGTATTCCTTGTGAAATTTCTAAATGATCTAATAGCTGTTTTTATATACAGGTGGGCCCCCATATCCACTGATTTGCTATCCACGGTTTCAGTTATCCACGGATCGTGGGGACCCCCCCAGGCTTTTACTTTTTTCCCAGTAAGCTTCGTTTCTTCCTTAAATAAACAGGAGAAGCAGCTTATTACAGGCAAGTAGAACGAGACTAAGTACTAGAGAGGCTCTGCAAGGTTAACAGAAACCTTGCAGAGCCTCTCTAGGACTTAGTCTCGTTCTACTTGCCTGCAATGGAGGCTGCTTCTCTGTTTGTTTTAAGGAAGAAACAAAGCTTGCTGAAAGAAAAATAAAAGCTGGGGGGGGGGGGCAAGCATGCCTGCCTGCAGGGGAGGCAGGGTGGGGGGGGTCCTCAGGAGACCATGGAGGGGGTGTTTGCTCTTATCCATGGTTTCAAGTATCCACGGAGGGGCCTGGAACATATCCCCAGCGGATATGGGGGCCCACCTGTATATCTTTGTAAATTGGGGTTGTTTTTTTGCTGAAACTTTTTATTGGTTTTATATGTTTGACTTGGCGCCATTGTTGAACGGGGTCATATTGTTGGATGTCATTATTTGTACAAGTCTATGAGCGCAATCCTGTAAAAAAAAGCTAGTGACGGAACAAGCGTTCTGTCGCCGGAAGACGTCGCGAACCTGCCGTAAAGCATGTTCGAGATGCCTCGGGAGTAAGGGAGGCCAGCACAAGGCCGACCTCACTCCGGCGCCAGATCTCCACGCGGACGGTGGTGGAAGGTAAGTGCTCCATCGCTGGCCACATGGGCGGTCCATTCGGGCGAGGGAGGGGGGCCATTGGCCTAGCCGGCCTGGGAGGGGGCGGGGAATGGCATCAGCTATATCCCCGTCCCCGCTGGGCCGGCTATGCCATTACATGGCTTCCGAGGAGGAGGCCGATAGGGCTGGCCCGGGTTTACACACGGGGAAGGAGACAAGTGTCCCCTTCCCCGAGTAGACCTCCGGCCTGCCAGTCGATGGGCAGCCCGTGCACAGGGTCCGGCAGGCAGCCCTGGGTCGCCGGCTGGATCCTTAGTCAGGATTGCGCTGCCCGCCTAATAAAGGTTAATGAAATGAACATCATGCTTCTGTCCCGTGGAATACCTTCAATGCATTATCATTATTATAAATGGCATCGTCATATACACTTACCATCTATCCCTCTGTTTCTATAGTCCCAATCCTTATGTTGAAAGGATTGTAGCCAAAATGAGACTACCTGCAAAGAAGATGAAAGTTTCTTGGTACTTGCTGAACTTTAGAGGTTTGCAACTTTAAAAAAGAGGTAGAAAAGGTGCCATATCCTGGGGGTCTCAGGGTTAAAGGAAGAGAGTCAAGATTCCTAGAGAGCTGTCATGCTGTGGGGGCAGACTGTGGGAGGGAAAGAACTTTCTTACTGATACTAATGGTGAAACTAACTGTGACTTGCAGCCTTGGGCAGTGGTGGGGCAGATTGGAAAGACAGAGAGTGACATGAAAGTCCATTCCATTCCCTTTTATTGGCATAAAATTAGGTAGCAGATAAAACAAGATTCTTTACAATACTATTAAGTAAATGTATAACATTCACACACTAGCACTTGATACCTTATTACCGCACAACTTCAGCAGCAATACAGACCTGTTCTCAACCTATAGAAAAAGCTTTCCTGTACACAAAACTTTGCAAGTCGATGAAAACTGGTCAGGGAGGTGACCAAGCAGATTTCCTTTGGCAAGAGAAGACTGCTCCTCATTCTTACAGTTTTTATTTATTACAAATGTTAAAAGACACAGTTTGGCAAACAATCACATTTTCAAGAGCAGCATGATAACCTAACCTAAAGCACAGAGGAGCAGATTAAAAATAGCCATTTGGGTTCAAAAAAAATCTAGATCATCGTTTCAAACTGGTGGGTTGCGACCCACCAGGAGAACGTAATTCTATCCTCTGCCACCTTAAGAGGCAAGAACAGCATGGCAGTGGCAATCCCAGGGATCCTACTAACCTGTCTCCATAAAGACCCATATTTTAATGAAATTATCAGACCAAGTGAGTGGATTACTATAAATATGGATAGATGTTTGGTGGCAAATTAGACATTCAGTTTGCCTTGAACATGAAGAATAAGGATAAGAGTGCAGGGAAAAGGGATAACCCTTTTTCTCCTTTCTCAGGTTAGTTTTTTCTCACTTGATTAGGAAACCTCATCTAGAATCAAGACTGGGGGACCTGCAACTGGGGGGCGGGGGAGAGATCTGCAACTGGGGGGCGGGGGAGAGAAGGAGGTAATGGGTGAGGATGATTAAAGTTTCCATCTGCTGCTACCTTTCTGAAAATATCTGGTCTTGCTTTGCAAATCGCATGTTGGTGATGAAATGTCTGCAGCTCTTTGTGGGCATGAGCTGTCCCCAGTGCTGAAGTGAACATGAAGTCATTGTGTTCTCTCTCGGGAGCCCTCAGGAGATCCTGTGGAATTTTAGTTTGTGGCTGTTTGCCTTTGACTTAAGCCAGATAATACACATAGTTCTTCCTGCTATTTATGAACGCTAGTAATTTTACCTAATGAATTGGTCCTGTGGAAATTTTATAGGCTATCTTGTTGCAAAATTTTGTGCCCACGCTTTTACGAGATAAATGCCTTCTGTTTTTTATATTGCAGTTTTTCTTCATTGAATGAAGATCTGTTGTGCTGAATTCACTTGTATCATTTCTTCACAGCCTTTAAATACACTCTTTATGCATCTGTTTGTGACTTCTGATGAATGTGCAGTTGATAGTGCCCATGAAATTATGAAGTAAGTTTATTTGTTACTATGTATATAGTGACATCTGTGTCATCTCTGTTTGGCAAATAAACTGGAATTTTAAAATTAAAAAAACAAGCCCACGGTATGGCATGTAGTTGATATGTGTTTTCACTAGATTGAAAAGGTGTTAACGTAAGTGTATATAGCTGTGTGCTGAACTGTAGCCAATGCATTTTTCAACTGGTATGTTGCAGCTATGAGGTAAGCTGTGATTATGTACAATGATGGCTTCTTCACAGTAGTTTCTTTTCTCACAAGTACAGTAACTTCTGACAGAATTGCATGAATTAGCCAATGGTTCCAAGTAAGTGTGCTAAATGTGAGGTAGCAGTTGGCATGCCTGAGGGCTGCTTCACAGGACCTTTGGGTGTGAGATGAGTTCAAGTAAGAATGACTTTTTTTGCCAACCTGATGTGAATTTTACATCTAGTATTGGGTTATTTAATTCAATATCTCTGTTATTCACTGCAGGCTCCTAACTTTCTTTAAAAATGAAAATGCCTTTCTCTTTTACCACATTTTGTTGACTGGAGCTTTGAGAGGGAGGAATCAGAAGCAATAAAGATATTTGGGTGTAGAATTTATTTATTTTGAAGGGAAAATGGAATGCGGCCAGCCCCTTCCCCCCATTATGTATCTTATAACAAAATCTGTTTTGTTTTATTCAGGACTGTCTTTAAAACTGTACCAGAGCTGCATTTTGTACTTCTTTTCATACCAACTCACAATAATTTAGGTAAGGAAATTGTTTAATTTCATTGTGGTTCGTAAAAATTTTCAGTCTGAGAGGCTGATGCTGCAGTTCTTCTTTACCTGTTATTTCCCAAGCAGAGGGCATCTAAAGGTCAAACTACAAGTTGTATGATTTTTTCCAACAGGTAAATTAACAGGTTTTAATTGTAATGTGATCTGTTTTTTTATTAACTTTTAAATGCTGTTTTTTACTAGTTTTCCTTAACTGTTCTTTATTGTTTTAAAAAGTGATTATTTTTTGTATTGTATTCTTTTTTTCATGTTGTAAGCCGCCTTGGGTCCCTTTGGGGAGAAAGGCGGGGTAAAAATACTGTAAATAAATTAAATAAATAAAGGAATCTTGTCTATGAGACCCTGGAAACTTGAGGGAAGATTGGCTGGTATAAGGGACAAGGAGAAGAAAGGCTATTAAATATTTTCCCTATGAGCCCTTTTTCTTCTCAAAATTTGTCCCCCTCCCCTGCAACTTTCTTTTTTTTTGGGGGGGTACAGGTATCCACGCCTGCTTTGTCCTCTTAAAAAATAATTTGGGAAGAGAATTTCAAGCAAAGTGAAGAGGGAAGCACCACATCAGTTACATCAGTGGCAAACCAGAAGTTGAGCTGGTGAGCTCGCTGAGCTGGTTGATTTTTGGATCATTAAGTGCTGGATATTGCAACTTTATAATGATAGTTTCTTACAAAAACTGGTTCCAAAAGGAGCCACAACGTTCCACAAGAATGACTTACATTAGACATCTCAAAAAGAGAACTGGTGAACATCTAAGGCTGCAGTCTGTATACACTTTCTTGGGAGTAAGCTCCTTTGAACACAATGGGGACCTACTTCTAAGTAGGCATGTACAGGATTGCACTATAAGCAATATAATACGAACAAATATAGGGGCATCTTGAATGTAGTGCTAGAGGTCATCGGTAGACCAGTTTCAGTGCAAAATGTGCATCACCATCAGAAGGCCTGATAAGTGCTACAACCTGCATCTTACTGAATTAAAATATATGCATTCATATAGTGCTTCCTGTGCATTAAAAGTGCTTCACATACGTTCTTAGTAATCCTTACAGCCTACAAAAGAGGACTTAATTGTTACTCTCCTATTGCAGATGGGAGACTAACTGCCCAATCCTGTGTAGGGCCGCAGGATTGGGCAGTGCTGCCAGAGCTGGGGCACCCCTTGGGAGAAAGCCAAAGAGGCATCAATGGGCCTCCTCGGATGTGCGCTGGCAAAATGCCCAGTGCACATCCGAGGAGGCCATGTAAGGCCAGCCAGGCCCAGGAGGAGAGAGAGGAATCGGTGGAGTGTGCCGACAATACTCCCTCCCCTGTCCCTGATGTGGTCGGCCAATCATCTCCTCCCCTGCTGGCTCGCCCCGCCCTCCCACCGCCCGGCACAGGACTTACCTTCCTCTGCTGGTGGTGACTGTGGCCGCAGGCTGAGTGACTTGCCGCTTACTCACTGGGTGTCGCAAACGTGCCTTATCGCCAGGGGAACATTGCACAGGATTGTGCTGAAAGGCTGAGGGATAGTGACCACCTTTTTGAGCGGGTGGCGCAGCGGGTTAAACCGCTGAACCATAAGCTGTCGATCGAAAGGTTGGCAGTTCGATTCCCGCAACGGGGTGAGCGCTCGTTGCTTGGTCAGCTCCTGCCAACCTAGCAGTTCCAAAGCATGTCAATGCGAGTAGATAAATAGGTACCGCTTGCGGGAAGGTAAACAGCGCTCCGCGTTCCAGCTGCATGCTACGCGCTGCGGCAAGGAGAGTCATGCCGGCCACATGACCACGGAGGCGTCTTCGGACAACGCTGGCTCTTCGGCTTTGAAATGGAGATGAGCACCACACCCTAGAGTCGGACACGACTGGACTTAATTGTCAGGGGATACCTTTACCTTTACCTTTTTATGACTAAGGCAAGATATTTTAAATGGGTACTTCACAGTTCACACTCTTAGCTACAGCATTACACCTCTGCCTTCTACATGACCAGACTCCAAGTATCATCATTGCTAGTTCATGGCAATATTAATGTGCTCAAAACTGTTATCCTGTCAACTCTTTAATTACAGCTGTGCCAGACATAGTTCTAAACTTCTGGAGGGTTTCTTAGAATATTTTCTCAGTAGTATTATACCATTTTCCTGGACACAATTATTGATTGTAAAGCCAGAGCTACACCGCATGCGTCTCGGCGCGTATGCGTCTGATGTCCCGCCCCCAGGTTCAAACAACGGGCTCTGATTGACTGAACATCAGAGCCTGTTGTTTGAACCTGGGGGCGGGACACCGGACGCATACGTGCCGAGAAGCGTGCGGTGTAGCTCCGGCTTAAAGAACTTACTATTAACCTTCAAGCTTCACTGATAATGTCTTATATTAATAACCCAAATGTAAATGTCAAACTGGCAAAATGTTAACTTTTAACTTTAATGTTAACATGTTTGTCTAAAAAAAAAATTTAGTTAGAAAAACACACCACAGCTATATTGTCATAGCAGGTTTAACACTTGATAGAAATGGAAACATTGATGTATAGTTTTCAAAACAAAAGTAAACTTAGAAATATGGTCTCAATTCTGAATGTTGGCATATAATTTAAAAATACTAGCTCAGCCTTGCAAGTTGGATTCTGTTCAAAGCAGACTGCTATATTCATTTCTTTTGTTGACTTTTATTGTATAATACCGTAACTAAAAATGGAGGCCGTGAATGCTAATATGCTACACTAACACAAATAATCCAGTCTCTGTCGGTTTATAATCCTTCTTCCTCTCTGTGTTCCTCTCTTTTAGTTTAAAGCGTTCAGCTAAGGGAAAGCCTTATGCCAGAAACCAAAAGTAATGTTTAATGCAGTATAATAGCTGTATGGCTGCAGATTTAGTGCCATTTTTGTATCAATTTCAATATGGTTTTGCTGCCCTTAGGTATAGACTTAGCATCTGCTTTCGAGCCAGTGGCGGCTGTATCGAGTGCAGCTCTGGATATCGAGTATAATCTGTTTGTGTGCCACAGGTACCAGTACTGTCCCCAGCTATATATCCGCATAGCCAGGTAAAGTACTATGGCTTTCCATGATCTTTACAATAGCTAAAGTAATCTTCCTCCTTTTCATTCATTCCTGGAATCCATTTGTTCTAATTCAATCATTCAAACTTTTTCCATGCGTAATTTTGCTTTTCTAAGGTTGTTTTGTTGACAATGTCTTGATACCTCTTTTCTAAAACATCAGTGTGTCTGGCGATTTAAAATAATTAAAATTACAATGATACAAAGCACATTGAAAAATAAACACATTTGTTCATGGTGCTAGGCAGCTGTTCCCACTGAGGACCTCTGAGGCAAGGAAACGGGGTATGAGGAGGTGGAATTCACTCAGCCCCTGATGGAGACAGGTCATCTTCTCTTCCTGGAAGTGAGCTCTATTAAAGTTGCAGTTTACTGCCGTTCATTTCCTTTGCCAGTAACGTGTGATTCTTGGTTGGCTAATTAACCTGTCAAGTATTATTCATGAAGTTTTTTCAATATTTAATCATATCAAATATTCTGCGTTGTAATACACAAATGAAGGGATTGAGGATAATTCAGTTCTTGTTCTTACGTGCTACTGAAATGTACTCTGATCTAAGAACTCCCTGTGCTTGCTCCCATTAAGGTGATTGACCTGTATTTGGACCGTGCAACTTGCATAAAAACTTACGAAGCTGCCTTATACTGACAGCTCAATCCACCATATCTTTAGGTTGGCGGAACGCGTGCTCTGCCGGCCTAATGAGTCACGCATCCGAGGAGGCCCATTGGAGCCCGCGATGAATGGCCCCTTCCCCCAAGCTGAGCCCCGGGACGCACCAACACAGCCCACATTCTGCTTGGGATGCAGTGGCTAGCCCTTTAGGCTTGCTGCTCCATTTTAGGCAGGATTGCGCCATGAGTCAGGCCACTGGTCCATTCAGCTTAGTGACTTGGCAGTGGCTCTCCAAGGTTTCAAATAATTTTTCTCTCCCTTACCTGAAGATGCCAGGGATTAAACCTGGCCCCTTATGCATGAAAAGCAATAGTCTTGTATCTGAGCTACAACCCTTCCCTTAGGCTTAAAGGGAAGGTTTAAAACTGCAGGTGGGGACTCATGATTGACTCATGATAGGTACAAAAATGCTTTTCTCATTTTTTAAAAAAAAGGTGTATGGGAGAAGAGTTCTAGTCTAGCCTTGTCTCTGATGTGATAGGAATTTTTTTGTATGGCAGTCATGTGAGCCCCCTCCTGCAGTTTAGTGGCATGGGCGAGACACCAGTTTACCACCTCTAAGGCAACTAAACATCTTTTAACTGAAGGAAGAAGTTCTCTGTCATCACCCCATCTATTCCAATGATTCATAAAGGTGCCATTTATGCTCATGGTGGCTTGTCGTTAAGGAAAATGTATTATTAATTATATCATTTGAGATTTTTCAGTCTTCTCAAAAATTTCTGAAATGATTTAAGTTGTTGAATTGCATTATGTCATGAAATGCTGACAATCCGTAAATGAACCAGGGAAAACAAAATGGAAGAAATACAATTCTTTGTTGACCACTAGAGGTCATCATAGACCTTGTAACATAGACCATATGCTAATATATATAGAAATCTCTTTAAAGAGAAGAAAAAATGGTAAAACATTTATGAATGGCTAGAAATACTCTGCCTACCACAACATTAATATGGCGTCTAGAAAAAAAAACCCGCACTCTGTAACTTCATTTTTAATTTGTATATCAACATTTCGTTTGTTTAAGCACATGCTAATGACATGTCTATTTGAAAGGTGAGGCTGGGGGGTGTTCTACCATCCTTCTGCTCCTTCTCTTTTTTCACCTTACCTATCCAGAGGTGCTTAACTGAGGCAGTGCAAGGCCACCCATCTCACTAATGACACTGTGCTAGGGGTGCTCAGTCTACAAAATGCCTCTCAACATTGCTCAAAGATTCCCTGAAGCCATGCTGACACTATCTGGAAAGGGAGGGAACTCTCACTTCTGGGCTGCAGTCAACTGCAATTAAGTCTGTCCTTAAATAACAAGGTCTTAACTGCAGCAATGGTATGTTACCCCATTACACAGCAATGTCTATGGAGCTGCAGCCAAGATGGTACCATGCTAGTTTGAATTAAAAAATAAATAAATCCCTGGCTTTCCCATGCCTTCTCATTTGTTCATGTATTCAAACAGCCCTTGATTTTACACTTCTGAATGACATGTGTGGTGTTTCATATGGTGTTTGATTGTACCTATGAGGAGTTTGTTCCAAATCGTTTGTGGTATTTTTATCCTGTGGGTGCAGATTTTAGGAGAAATTTTGGTAATGAATTGGACAACTTCTTGGACAATTTAAGCCTTAACATTTATTCTGAAAACCTTATCCACGGGTCAATAGATAAGGATATACTTACAATTATTACACCATTTGTTTCATTCTTACAATAACCTTCCTCCAATGACTACGGCTCGCCTAGAGCAACAGTACTGCTTCGGCCTTCATTTGCAACCAGTGAGAGATGGAGCCGTTTAGCCTCATTCCCACTTTCATCCTGTCCCCCTCCATATAAAATGGAATAACTTTTTACCCTCTGTAAAATTTTATTTATTTATTTATTTACAATATTTTTACCCCGCCTTTCTCCCCGAAGGGACCCAAGGCGGCTTACAGGAACAAAAAAATACAAATGCAAAAAACCCACAATCACATTTAAAAGCAATAAAAGCAGTTAACTAAAATGAGTTCTGAAAAGAAAATGAGAGCTTCTTACATGGGATCACTCAAACTGAAAGTTATTGATCGTGCAAAGGAAACCAATATAGTAATTGTGTAGCTGCAAGAGAATTTGGCGTCAATGAAAAACTCGTTTAGAAACTGGAGGGGAAAAAAACTGAACTGCAAGAAATGTTAAAGTAAAAAACCCCCGCTGTGTTTCAAACCTGTGCCTTTTGATGGAATGGAAAAGGATCTGAGTTACTGTGTCATGGAATGCAGACAAAATTGCTACATCATTACTTGCTCGAGCATTTGGATAAGGGCGCTTCAGTTGGCAACAAAAACATTCAGTGACCTGGCTTCGGTTAAAATCAGACAAAATTATCTAATTCAAAGAATTTCATAAATTGACAATGTTTAAGGAATACGGGAATTAAAGCCATGTAGTAAAAGAATCTTGAACTTTAATTGGAATAAAAAATCACATTAAAATCCAAGGAACTGAGCCCAACGTTTTGTTCCAGCCCCGTGGAATCTCTTCATAGGAATCCCGAAAGATCATAGATGGTGCTGTCCTCAATTCATCATAGTAAATTTAAACCATAGTAAAAAACATTTTTTTTTTTGGTTTAAATTTACTATGATGAATTGAGGACAGCACCATCTATGATCTTTCGAGATTCCTATGAAGAGGTTCCACGGGGCTGGAACGAAATGTTGGGCTCAGTTCCTTGGATTTTAATGTGATTTTTATTCCAATTAAAGTTCAAGGTTCTTTTACTACATGGCTTTAATTCCCGTATTCCTTAAACATTGTCAATTGATAGCTGGCCATGAAAGCTTCAGAATGAAATTTCATAAATCCCTAAGTTTTACAGTCGACTTATCCTCTGATAATTCTTCATGATTTCATGATTTTTGGCTCAAAACGTGCCCTCTTCTTATCTACGAGATCGACTAATAGATGAGAATCTACGGGTATACTGTATATAAAATGTTCTGGGTTTTTTATCTGTGATTATCAGAACGTGTTTGACTATGTGTGTCAACCATTTTTGTAATAGGATCATTTTTCAATATTTAAACAAGTCATTGTTCTGTTGTGTAAGGTAAAAAAGGATAGTAAGAGACAGTGGGTAGCATCCCTACTAGCACTTCCACCATTGAGAGCACCTTCTATGAATAGATGATACCCAATGCTTAATTTTTAACACAAAATGTGTCAACTTTTCTAGAAATCACCTCCTCTATCTTGTGTGTGTGTGGCGAGATCTAAAGAAAGAGATTAGCTAGTCGTTGAGGGAAGTGCAATCTGTACATGCTCATAGAAACTCTGTTTTCGTTGCTTGTGTGTTACGGAGCTGGCCTCCTCTGTTTGGCCTCCTATGCCTGTATATTGTGTATCATTTGCTGTACTTTGCCTTTCCACGGATATTGGTTTTTACTCCTAGTTTGGTTTGTTGTATTGCATTGTTGACCCCGACTTTATTTATTGTGTGTTTTTATTGTATGCTGACACTGAAAACAAATTCTAAGACTGACCCATGCCGAGCTGTGGCTCAAGTAAAGTACAAGGATTAAGTGGTCAATCTCGGGTGGAGACTGTGGCATGGCTGAGATTTTTTAAATTTTGGTTAAGAGTTTTCTACGATCTAGACCAGGATAGTTTACTTACCCGACTTCTCTTGGACTCTGAGCCCCCTTTTGGGGCCACTTATTTTGAAAATAAAATACAATCTATAGGCCTTGCTTTAGATATAGTAGGTTCACTGACCCACGAACAAGCATTTAGAACAATTAGGGGCAGGCTCCTGGATATTGAACAGCAAGAACTTCAGCATGCTGCCAACACGACATGCTCACCACTTCATTATCAGATCCCTATTAAGTATGGCCAACGGGCAGAGTATTTATACCACCTAAAATGCCCATCTGATTGTAGGGCCTTCTTATTGGCAAGGTGTAATGTCATGCCATCAGAGTTACTTTATGGGAGATTTAGAGGGATTCCCTCTAGGGAGAGATGTTGTTCTTGTGCTGTGGGAGGTGTGGAATCTCTGCACCATATGTTATTTTATTGCCCCCTGTATAGTGATCTACGTGAGAAATATTTATATCCGATCCTGTCCAATAGGTGGAGTTGGGAGGATCAGGAAAAAATCCGGATTATTTTACAGGGTGTAGATGTTGTATTAACAGAAAAAGTTGCAACCTACTTAAAGCTAATTGTAAAGAAGCGCAGTGCGAGTCATATGGGTAGTGTATGCTAGGTTAGGACTCTTCACCCTTACTTGTTATATGTCTATGTTGTATGTTATGTATGTTTTAATTATGCCAATAAAGGTTCTGAATCTGATTAAGTGCAAGGGTCAATTCACCAGTGCAATGTGGTGTAAAATCACAGATCTTGTAGGTTTGTTGAAAAAATAGAAGCGTTGACAATTTTTTTTGACAATCATCAAAGAAGCGTAAACAATGGCAAAAACTGAGGTAATAACATGCTCTGGCTTCTGAAATCTCCCTATCTGTTGTCTGAGCAGCAGTAACATTTTTATTTTCTCAAGAATTGGGGTGATGGTTTTGGTGGTTGTCCTCCTGTGCCTGTATATGGTGTATTATTTCTGTCCACGCATACTGTTTTTACTCCTAGTTTTATTGTTTGTTGGACTGAATTGCCAGCCCCAACTGTTTTTTATTTATTTTATACTTTTATGTTTGTTTTTTATGAAAAACTTTGTAAGCCATCTTGTGCATTTGTCTTGGCAAGGGAAAGGCGGGGTATAAATGTATTTTTTCTATTACATAATCAAAGCCTGGAGGTCTAGCCACAATGTCTGCTTAGAGAAGACTGGCATGAATTCATGCCAGATACCACAGAAAGCGCTATAGTAACAGTGATCAACCTTCAGGCTGGGGAGGGTAGCAGTGTGCCCCCTCCAGCCTAACATTTGACCATTTAATCTGTTGGGTGCAGAGAGCAGTGCTGTTGTATTGGCTACCTCCCCCACAATAGGGCACTGCTCTCGAAGAAACAAACCTACACACTGCTGCAAAGTAAATGTTGCAATGACTTTCTTTTCAGGCCTTGTTAAATCTTAAAGATATAATCTTGTTCGTAGGGTGGAAGACCATGATGATCTGACCCCTATCTTCGTGTGCCAAAATGATACTCTGAGAGAAACTTATGGAGAGTATTTTCTTGCTGAACTGATAGAAGCACAAGATGAAGAGAATATTTCTATTGTTTGTGAGGTGAGCCTTTGGACATTCTGTAAGAACAATAATACATGATATCGTTACAGGAAAAAAAGCTGATGTAATGCTTTTTGAATGTCACTTTATCTCCTTTAAGAAAAGTGGTCTGGAATCAATCCAGACCATTTTTCTTAAAGGAGATAATGTGATTCTAGACACTTCAGACACTACTGTTACAACTGGCTGACCATCCCTTTGTTAGAGAGATTTCTTGTTAATACCTCAGAATGACCAGTTGGTATCTTACTGTGGGAGTTGTTCATTATATCAGTGATTCCCTGCTACCGTAACTCACCTTCTGCAGCTGCTCCTCTGTTGCGACCCACTGGGATGGCCTGGGGAGGCCTCCGCGGAAAGGCCACCCGATGTGACCAGAAGTTGTGTCGGTGAAACCGGAAGTTATCCAGAAGTCACTTCCAGAGACCTTCCGAGGCCTGCGGAGGCCTGGCACTACGGGGAGCAGCCAGCTGCAGAAGGTGAGCCCTGACACGGAAGTGGCCTCCAGTTGCTTACGTTTGACTCCAATTTAGAGCCAAGTGGAGGCAAACAGAGGCAAGGGCGGGCAGGCCCAACTGACGACCCACCTCGGCATCGGGCCGCAACCCACAGTTTGAGATCTCTTAAGAAGGGGACACGCACGCACATATGAAGAAGGCTGAAGCTAAGGTGTATGCAAGTGAAGACAGTGTAGTTTTGAGTGAGATGATGTTTAGACAAAAATGTACTCGCATTCACATGAGGGAGCAGTAGGATTTGACCAGCTAGCCAATATGGCTATGAAATCTATTAGCATAAAAAAAAACACTCAGAAAATTGCCCAATGTATTTGCATACTCGTTAAAGTGGTAGATCAGTACTGGCTATAAATCATGTCTTGATTTTTACAGTAGGGAAATTGTGTTGGATCCTAATCTTTTGCACTGTGGTACTCCATAGTCAAGAGCCAGCGGGTAGCACAGTGGGTTAAACCACTGAACCATGAGCTGTTGATCGAAAGGTCGGCAGTTCGAATCCGTGCGACGGCTACTGCCAACCTAGCAGTTCGAAAGCAAGAAATTGCAAGTAGATTAATAGGTGCCGCGTCAGCGGGACGGTAACAGCGTTCCATGCGCCTCGGTGTTGAGTCATGCTGGCCACATGACCATGGAAACGTCTTCGGACAGCGCTGGCTCTTCGGCTTTGAAACAGAGATGAGCACCGCTCCCTAGAGTCGGACACGACTGGACTTAATTGTCAAGGGATACCTTTACCTTTACCTTACTCCATAGTCACAATCTCATTCTTCATAAATGGAAGGAGAGTTGTACTCACTCAAGGCACCCTTCTCCAAGTAGAAGTGTTTCCGCATGAGTACAGTGTTCTTTTTTCTGGTTAAGGGACCATGTTTGTGATCACGAAGTGCCACAACTTGAAAGATTATGACCCACTCCTGTGTTTTCAAGTCTTATGATAAGTAGGCAGCAATTTTCATGTCCAAGGGAAGGTTTACCAGTTCCAAAAGTTTAAAAAAAAACTGCTGCAGAGCATTCAGAAAAATGTATTTGTTTAAATGACATCATTGTAGTTTGAAATCAAGTTGTAAACCATGAATCCTTTAGTGCAATAAAACATTTGTTAAAACTTATCTTATAAATATTGCATTCCCACCCACACAATCCCAACAAATGCATTTCAGTCCTTCATCGTTTCATCAACACTGCTGTAGACTGGGAAAGCTCTGCCATGTGGATCAAGATAGATGTCAGTGTGCCCTGCAAAGCATGAAGCTGGCAACTTCTTTTTGCACATATGGCAGATGGATTGTTTAATCAGCCTGTGCTGAGCCTTGGGCCTAAAATTACATAGGAGCCAGGCAACTGCAAGGCTCCAGCTTTGTTCAGCTAAGTAAACAATCAATCAAGGGGGAAAATCCTATATGTATTTTTATTTTTATTGAAATGTTGATGCCATTATTAGACAGCTGTGTCAATCCAGTTCTTTACAGCAAATATTTGCTTAAGACCATGAGGAAAATGTTAATTACTTGGAAGGCTATTTTTGTCTATGACCACTAGTATTACTACTACTACTACTTGTCAGTACAGTTCATGTAATGCTAAACAGCAAGGCAAGTTCTTTCTACTGCTATGACTTTTATATGTCTTAAATGAATGTGATACTTTCAGATCTGTTTAGGCAACAGCCCACTAACACTTATGCTGGCGGAATGAGCGTTCCTCCAGCATTAACTGCCTTATGGCAGTCATAAAAACCATTCAGGCAGTATGCGGACCTGCGCGCTGCCAGAGTGCCTGCAGTAAAGCATGAGTCTTTCCCTGTGCACTGGAGGATCGTTACGGACCCACCGACCCAGGTAGGACGGCGGGGGTGGCAGGACTGGGAAGGAGGAGGGTGGAATGGGGAGGCAAGGTGGTGGATCGGGGCCGGGAAGGGGCCGGTTTCAGCAGCAGTGGCAGCCGCTGAATCCAACCCCCCTTCCCAGACCTGATCCCGCCTGGGTCCACGCGGATCTGCACCAGCAATTTTGCTAGCACAGCTCCGAGTAGTCCCCCTGCACTGTGGAGGCTTTCCCCCAGATATGGGAACAAATATTCCCTTACCCAGAGGAGACCTCCACAACTGCCCCCCTGCAGGATGCAGCACAAGCCGTTTCAGCATAACTGCGTCGGCAGGGGGGGAGGTGGAAGGATAGGATTGGGCTGTAAATCACATTGATTTCAGTTGAGGTAATCCTATGCAAGCTTACCAGAGAGTTACTTTTGAATAAACATGCATTGTGAGTGTTTGTTTTGTTTGTTTTTTCTTTGCAAAGGGAAGCATTTTATAATATTCACTATTCTTCAACTTTTATAGCAAATTTGGAATATAAACAATATTAAAATGGATTCACCCTTACTCCTAAAAGGAATAATATTCGAAAGAAATTAAAACTCATAAACGTGTACTAATTTTATATCCTAAATTTATGGACCAATGCCAGTTTCTGCCAACAGAATATTATTATTGATATTTTAATGCTGTTTTATTTTGTAGTTGTGTTTTATGCGCTATGAGCTGCTTTGGTAAACTTCAGTAATTCAGTATTAACTTCAGTAATAATATCTGTAAACTGTGGGTTTTTATTTATATTGCTGTCATGTGAATGAAGGACAAGCAAAAATAACAGTCTTCTGCTCCAATAAGCTTTTGAATTTTGACAAGTGAGGGAAATAGCAGACTGTAGGTGAAGGAGAGAAAGGCAACAAACAGAAAGGGGGAAAAAGATTATTTACAGATTAGAGATGTATCGTTATTTTTCGTAAAAGTCCCCCAGATTGGGGGGGGGGGATTTTGGAGCATAAGTGCAGAGTCTTCCAGAAAGAAGAAATCTGTACAGCAGCTGCCACATATAGTGCCTTTATGAGAACCAGCTGATGTCACAAATGAGTGACAAAGCGTTCAGATTTCACAGAACTCTTCATAAGACTGGATGTTAAAAGAACAGGGGGTCGTGAGAGGAAGAAAATTTTTCTTGGTAAAGGACTTGGAAGCCCATTTACAATATGTGACAACCTTACAGCCCAATCCTGTTTAGCAGGACACAGCAGCACACATAAGGCGCCTGCCGCATCCTATACAGGATTGGGCCTGCCCCGGCACAGCCAGAGGCCTCCTCCGGGTAAAGGGACATTTGTCCCTTCACCCTGTGTAACATGCCAGTTGCCCTGATGGGGCTACTCGGGTGTGCACCAGCTATTTTGCTGGTGCACATTTTGAGAGCCCCGTGTAACGGCAGCCAGACCCAGGAAGCGGGATAGGATTTGGCGGAGGAGGCCACCACTGATCCCTTTCCAGGCCCGACCGACCAATCTCACCCCCCGAAATGCTCCATTCTGCCCTCCCCCCGCCCCCCACTGCTTTGCACAGGCTCACCTCTCCGCTGCTATGGCGTTCCGTCGTGCTGCGCCATAGGAGCGGCGCAAGCTTCTCTGCTGGCGTTGCTTACTCTTCGGGTGACGCAAATGTGCCTTGGCATGTTTGGGACACCCTTGACCAGCAGAGCGTTCACTACGCCGGTTTCAACTTGCACAGGATTGCACTGTTAATGTGGCGATTCTGATTATCTTTGCACACTCGTTTCAGAAGCTCTCAGGTTGCACCAGAAATCTTAGGATGTTTCCCTGCACAAGCCCCTACTGAAATGGATGGGAACTGTGCAAGAGCACAAACAAATCATATTTAATTTGATGCAAACAGAAAGTAGGTTGATCTTTTGTATATTCATTGCATGTTTATAACATGCTGTCATGAGCAAAACGATTCCACATGTGGGGAGGGTAATAAGGTTGCAAACATAGCTTTCCAGCTAAAAGCCACAGTTGAATCACTTGCAGTCCTCTTATTACATCTTTAGACAACTCCAGTATTTTGAGCATCATTCAGAGCTTACCTGATTGTAGTCATGAGAGTCTATTATTTCATAGGTGGCAGGCTTCTAATAGGGCCACTTTTATCTTTGCTTAGAGCATGCCTAGTTTCAGATGATAAAAGCAAATCTGTTTGTTTGAAGGAAATGGCATCATCTTTCTTTTCTGAGCAAGCATCTTTCCTGATTGATAAGTAAAAGAAGATGCACTATTTATATGAACAAGAACACGCAGATACTAGTTAACCAGGGTAAAACAACTCAAATGGTTAAATATGCTTTACGACTGTGTTCTGGGGAAAGATCTTTATACTGTGTTCTGGGGAAAGCCTATTGGGGTTCCTCAAATTATAAGATCAGGAAACAAACTTTCCTAGAAGCTGAGTTGCTTGTTGTTGTTCAGTCGTTAAGTCGTGTCCGACCCTTCGTGATCCCATGAACCATATCCCGCCAGGCCTTCCTGTCCTCCACTATCTTCCTGAGTTCGCTCATTGTCATGTTTGTTGCATCGGTGATGCTGTCTAACCATCTCATCCTTGGCCTTCCCCTTCTCCTTTTGCCTTCAATCTTTCCCAGCATCAGAGTCTTCTCCAGAGAGTCCTCTCTTCGCATTAGGTGGCCAAAATATTTGAGTTTCAGCCTCAGTACCTGTCCTTCCAGGGAACAGTCAGGGTTGATTTCATTTAGGATTGACTGATTTGATCTCCTAGCAGTCCAAGGGACTCTCAGGAGTCTTCTCCAGCACCACAGTTCGAAAGCATCTATTCTTCGGTGCTCAGCCTTCCTTATGGTCCAACTCTCACAACCATACATTGCTACTGGGAACACCATCGCCCTGACTATGCGAACTTTTGTTGGCATGGTGATATCTCTGCTTTTTATTATGCTGTCTAAGTTTGCCATAGCTTTCCTTCCAAGGAGTAAGCGTCTTTTAATTTCATGGCTGCTGTCTCCATCTGCAGTGATCTTGGAACCCAGAAAAGTAAAATCTGTTACTGCTTCCATTTCTGCCCCTTCTATTTGCCAGGAATTGATGGGACCCGATGCCATGATCTTAGTTTTATTAATGTTGAGTTTCAAGCCAACTTTTGCACTCTCCTCTTTCACCCTCATCAAGAGGCTCTTTAGTTCTTCTTCACTTTCTGCCATTAGGGTGGTATCGTCTGCATATCTGAGGTTGTTAATATTTCTCCCAGCAATCTTGATTCCGGCTTGTGATTCATTCAGCCCTGCATTTCTCATAATGTACTCTGCATATAAGTTAAATAAGCAGGGTGACAATATACAGCCTTGCCGTACTCCCTTCCCAATTTTGAACCAATCAGTTGTTCCATGGCCGGTTCGAACTGTTGCTTCTTGACCCACATACAGGTTTCTCAGGAGACAGGTAAGGTGGTCTGGTACCCCCATCTCTTTAAGAATTTGCCACAGTTTGTTGTGATCCACACAATCAAAGGCTTTTGCGTAGTCAATGAAGCAGAAGTAGGTGTTTTTTTGGAACTCTCGTGCTTTCTCCATGATCCAGCGCATGTTGGCAATTTGATCTCTAGTTCCTCTGCCTCTTCGAAACCCAGCTTGTATGTCCGGTAGTTCTCGGTCCACGTACTGCTGAAGCCTAGCTTGTAGGATTTTGAGCATAACCTTGCTAGCATGTGAAATGAGTGCAATTGTACGGTAGTTTGAACACTCTTTGGCACTGCCCTTCTTTGGAATTGGAACATAAACTGACCTTTTCCAATCCTTTGGCCACTGCTGAGTTTTCCAAATTTGTTGGCATATTGAGTGCAGCACTTTCACAGCATCATCATTTAGGATTTTAAGTAGCTCAGCTGGGATATTATCATCTCCACTAGCTTTGTTGTTAGTAATGCTACCTAATGCCCACTTGACTTCACTCTCTAGGATGTCCGGCTCTGGGTCAGTGACCACACCAGTGTGGTCATCAGGAACATTAAGATCTTTCTTGTATAGTTCTTCTGTGTATTCTTGCCATCTCTTCTTAATCTCTTCTGCTTCTGTTAGGTCCTTGCCTTTTTTGTCCTTTATCATGCCCATCTTTGCACAAAACGTTCCCTTGATATCTCCAATTTTCTTGAAGAGATCTCTAGTCCTCCCCATTCTGTTGTTTTCCTCGATTTCCTTGCATTGTTCATTTAAGAAGGCCTTCTTATCTCTCCTTGCTATTCTCTGGAACTCTGCATTCAGTTGTTTATATCTTTCCCTTTCACCCTTGCTTTTCGCATTCCTTCTTTCCACAGCTATTTGTAAAGCCTCATCTGACAGCCACTTTGCTTTCTTGCATTTCTTTTTCTTTGGGATGGTTTTAGTTGCTGCCTCCTGTACAACGTTACGAACTTCCATCCATAGTTCTTCAGGCACTCTGTCTACCAGGTCTAATGCCCTAAATCTATTCTTCACCTCCACTGTATACTCATAAGGGATATGGTTTAGGTCATATCTGACTGGTCTAGTGGTGTTCCCTACATTCTTCAGTTTAAGTCTGAATTTTGCAATAAGAAGCTCATGATCTGAGCCACAGTCAGCTCCAGGTCTTGTTTTTACTGATTGTATAGAGCTTCTCCATCTTTGGTTGCAAAGCACATAATCTATCTGGTTTTGGTATTGACCATCTGGTGATGTCCATGTGTAGAGTCGCCTCTTGTGTTGTTGGAAAAGAGTGTTTGCTATGACCAGCGTGTTCTCTTGACAGAACTCCGTTAGCCTTTGCCCTGCTTCATTTTGCACTCCAAGGCCAAACTTGCCTGTTGTTCCGTTTATTTCTTGATTTCCTACTTTAGCATTCCAGTCTCCTATGATGTAAAGGACATCTTTTTTGGGTGCTAGTTCTAGAAGGTGTTGTAGGTCTTCATAGAACCGGTCAACTTCATCTTCTTCGGCATCAGTGGTTGGGGCATACACTTGGATTACTGTAATGTTGAATGGTTTGCCTTGGATTCGAACTGAAATCATTCTGTCGTTTTTGAGGTTGCACCCCAGTACTGCCTTTCCCACTCTTTTATTGACTATGAGGGCTACTCCATTTCTTCTAAGGGATTCATGCCCACAGTAGTAGATATGATGGTCACCTGACTTAAATTCGCCCATGCCCGTCCATTTTAGTTCGCTGATTCCCAAGATGTCAATGTTCAATCTTATCATCTCATTTTTGACCACATCCAGCTTGCCTTGATTCATAGACCTCACATTCCATGTTCCTAAGCAGTATTGCTCCTTGCAGCATTGGATTTTCCTTTCAACCTCAGACACATCCACAGCTGGACGTCCTATTGGCTTTGGCCCAACCGCTTCATTCTTTCTGGGTCTACTCGGAATAGTCCTCTGCTCTTCCTCAGTAGCATATTGGACACCTTCCGACCTGAGGGTCTCATCTTCCAGCGTCATATCTTTTAGCCTTTTGGTACTGTTCATGGGATTTTCTTGGCAAGGTTACTGGAGTGGGTTGCCATTTCCTTCTCCAGTGGATCACTTTTAGTCAGAACTCTCTGCTACGACCTGTCCGTCTTGGGTGTCCCTGCACGGCATAGCTCATGGCTTCATTGAGTTACGCAAGCCCCTTCGCCACGACAAGGCAATGATCCATGAAAGAGTATGAGCAACCCATCCATGAGTTGCTTATCACTGCTGATATTCTGCAGCATGTTTTAAGTTGTACTCTCTGTTCATGTGGAGTAATGGGGAGGATTAACAGGTCTGACCAGTGGCCCACACATAATGTGTACCCTGCTACATGTCCACAGGATCTTTTGCAACATTCAGGAGACCTGTGGCATTTGAGATGCTGTGATTTTTTTTTTTTTTGAGAGTGAGAGATTGACATTCTTTTTTATTTTGATGTTTCAGGATGATGGCAAGGCAGTGGGCTTCATGAGTGTATGCTCTAAAGTAAACATGCAGTTGCTTCATGACTGCTTTGACTTGGGACCCTTCCATGGGCTCTGTAAACCTCACCCAGATGACATTCTTGAGCCACCGCAACAGTCAACTGACACAGGTGAAAATGACCTGGTACAATGTTTTTTTGCATCAAGATCTAAACATTCTACAGAAGTTACTGCTAACCAGTTCCATGCAGGATGGTTTGGTATTTGTTTGTTTTGTTTTTATTGATTGATTTTAAAACATTTGTATCCTGCCTTTCCTATCCCAATAGGGAAGCGCAAGGTGCCTTACAAGATTTAAAAACGCTCAATAAGAACTACTGTATAAAACAAATCCAAAACAGAAAAATAACAAACACTACAAAAAAGAACCTAGAAAAAAACACCAACAAACCGTATAAATGAGTGTGCATGTGTATGAGAAACAGAATACAGTATGAGGATGAGCATCCATGCTGGCTCCAAGGCACCTCATTCCATATAGTAAATGAGCATATTGGAGGAAAGTTTTAATGCACTCTTCTCCCTGATTTGCTAGTTTACTACATGCAAGGTGGGTTTTGTTTTTGTTTTTTGCATCAAGGATGTTTCAAAAATACAACTTCTCCCCCACCTGCAGTCTGAAGTGGAACAGTCCAGAATTCTAATATTTGAGCTTACTATCTCACTCTGCATTATACGTAGACTTGGTCTCTTCCCTCAGGCCTTATGGTTTCCCCAGTTGATACACTCGTAATCTATGCTAGTAATCTGTGGCAGATGATCTTGAGTGGGGTAGTATTCCTCCGAGCTAATGAGTTTCATCATGGCTACTTCTGATTGTGCTATGTGACAAAGTGCTGTGTGTGTGTGTGTGTGTGTGTGTGTGTGTGTTAATCACTTTTTTAAGGTGTAAATTGAACTTTTTTCAGTTTTTTCATCTTACTTTTTTGCCATTGCAATATGCACACACCACAGTGACAACAACAATTTTAAGGTAAAGAAACCTAGAATAATATTCATTTTACACCCTAAAATCAACAGAGGACTTCTCAAGCTTGAAGGCAACAATCTTTTTTTAAAACGTAGAGAAAGTAAAACTTTCTGCTTCCCTAAATGAAGAACAAGGCAGTAGTGATAACACTGCTGTTATGACAGGATAGGTTTTCATTCTATAGCAACAAATCTAATCAGTAACCAGGGATGGAGCCGCAGGAACTGTGGAATTCAAAACCAGCTTCAGTTGTCTGTAATGGTATACTTTAACACATGTATAAAAGCGAACAAACTTCTCCACATTTTGCCCATGGTAAGCTGATCATTGAGATTCCCCCAATGATGAAGCTCACTCTGTTGAGCTACAGTGAGCAGATAATGTTTCAGAAGGAGAGCAAATTCTCAAAGCATCTCTCTATATTGCTCATAGCACTCTAGTAACAGCCCAATCCTATGCAACTCCCTGCACGGCGATACAGCCGCACCGATGTACCTGAGGGAGCGCATTGTATCCCGTTGGGGAGTTTCAGGCCGTGGAGGCCTCCTTAGAGTAAGAGAACATTTGTTCCCTTGCCCCAGAGTAAGCCCACACTGGCCCACTGGGTCTACTTGGACCTGTACCAGTGATTTCGCTGGCACAAGTCTGTGTGGACCTCGGTCGGGGGATTGAGGCCAGGAAGGGGGACGTTATATTAGCGGTGCCACTGCTGCTGATACCGCCCCCTCTGCATTGATCCGCTCACCCCTATCTCTTCCCTGTTCCGTCTCCTCCCTCCACATTCTCCCCCCTCTCCACCTCCCTCCCACCCCTTGTGCTGACTTACCTGTGCCGGCGGGTGTCCTCGGCTGCTGGCGTGTGGATTTAGCCACTCAACGCAGCAGCAGCCAGGCCATGCTGAATGGCTTGTCGTGTTTTGTGACAGCTGTAAAGGGCCTTACGCCACTTGGAAAGCTTGTTCCAGTGGCATAAGGCCGTAATAGAATTGGGCCATAAGTTATAAGCTTGAACACTTTTTTCTCAGATTTTTTCAGCACATTGAAGTGTAAACCTTGTTAAACTGTGTTTGTTTTATTGTCTGTTTAATACAGACGGTATTGAAGGAAAAAATACTGATATGTGTGAGCCTGGGATGAATGTACTTAGTATCAAGAATTTCAACCAAGCTCTACAAACTTAGAATTGTATAGGCTTTTTGTGTATGTCCATGACTTCCGTTACCTGCTTTTGTAGTTGCATAGTTGTGCATAGCTTTGTAAGAGTGAGGATGATGATGTAGTTTTCTGAGTCAGTTAACTCATACAAAACTTGGCACCATCAGAGAACGTGACTGTTGCATTTAATGATTTGACAGATGGTGTATTTCATAAATTGCTTTTACAAATAATATTGTATTCATTGAGAATCTACAAAAGAGTTTTCAAATTGAGTAGTTTGCTTTAACTCATTAAATAGGTAATTGTTTTTCCTTCAAAAATGCAATATTAAACTACATAAAATCCATTTCAAAGTAATGTTGATGTACCACTTACATTTCATAATAATTATAGTAATTTGGTTGTTGCTCTGTATGGAATTTGAAATTAGTAGTTAGAACCATTCTAATAGAGCAGGAATTATTCACAGTTTATCATAGCCTTCACAATGAATTGGCTTTTTGATCCTGCAGATTTCTCTTCCCCTCTCTGCACAATATTAATTCACTTGACACAAGAATCTCCTCAGATTATGTTGGCTAAGGTCTCTTTTTAATCATAGGTAAAAAAAAAAAACCTAATCATAGGTAAAATACAACTTATGTTCATCTACTGTTCATGCTTGTGTTAATGTTGGCTAAGGTCTCTTTTTAATCATAGGTAAAAAAAAAAAAACCTAATCATAGGTAAAATACAACTTATGTTCATCTACTGTTCATGCTTGTGTTAATGTATCTATAAACTATAGTAATAAAACTGCATTTAAATGGATCATGATGGATTAGAAACAGCAAGTTTATGTGATCATCTGAAACTTCCATTAACTCTGTTGGATTAAACAGAACGTTTTTCCAGTTCTGCAGCCAGTTACAAAAATTTAAATCCTATCTTGTTCTGTGGGATGTACATCTGTGTTGCTAGCTGCTGGAGTGATGCATTGACCTGCAAAGCTGGCTATTTGGAATGCTTATTATTTATTGCAGTATCAGTCAAGGCTGCTACTCAGGAGATGTGAATTAGCAAAGGTTCCCTAACAATCCCACCATTTCATAGAACTGGTGTAGTGGAGTGGTTGAGCAACTGACTTGCAAATCGGGACTTTCCTAGTTCAAAGTGCACTTCTCTGGGAGCAAACCCCACTGAACTGAATGGGACCGACTTGAGTAGGCATGCACAGGATTGCACTAGCCATTCTCTCTCAGCCTCAGAAGCAATATGGGGATAATAAAACTTACAGAGTTGTAAGGACTACAGCAAGATAAAAACACGTGCAGCATTTTGCATGATCAAAAAGCACAAGACAAATGCTTATCATCATTATTTTATTACATATGATGGCCCTTGCAGTAGAGCAAAACTACAGATTACACACAACATAATGGTAACCCAAGGGCCTTTTTTTTTTTTTTTTAAAGGTGTAGCCACTTTGGAAGAGGAGAATTTAAAGAGCAGGAGTGACAAGGATGTTGGTGGGTACAATCTATTTCTCATTTTCCATTTCTCCCTTTTCCCAAATAGCAGCCATGGTAGGCAATCTGGATCATTAGACTTAAAGCCCCCCTTGTCCCCCTGCCATTGTCCTCATCTGTAGGAATCCAATCCTGTGCTATTTACTAAAAATAATTAAGGCATAGCACATGTAATGTCACATGTGGTTTGTCCCAGAAGAAGTTTGGGAAGAGAATTGTGGAAAATAAGAGATAATACGGATTGGTGGGCATTGTGCCTCAGCAACAGTACTGCTTGGTAGGAGAGAAAGGGGCAAGAGAAACCTTTAATTATAAAAATGTTCGTAAACATAACCAGCAGCAATGTAAATCGAATGCAACATCATCGGGATTCAGGTTATAAGATCAATTTTATAAGATGTCAAATTGTAAAAATACGTCAGCAACAAGTAAAATCAAGTAAAACCTTTAATTATGTTAGGATGAACCTATTGACTGTTTCTCCTTCTTTCAGACTCGTGTGGATTATATTATTATTCATTTATTACATTTGTATGACTGTCTTCCATTGAGGGACTCAGATTAAAAATTGGCAATTTTTGATCACAACTGCTGTGAGGCTGGAGAGGCTGAGAAATATTTCATTCTTAAGGTCATCCAGAGAACCTGATAGCTTACTTTTCAGTCAGGTGACCGAGACCTAAGTATCTAGGAAGGCTTAGAGCAACAGTCAATAGCATAGCCACAAAGGGGGGGCGGGCGGGCGGTGGCACAGTAAGTGCTGCACGAAGTTACACAGAGGTACAAATTGGGCCCTCCCACTCGCCATCGGAGCCAGTCCAGCAGTGAAGGCAACAGTGGACTAGCTCTGATGGTGAGTGGGAGGGGCCACTTTGCACCTCCGTGTAACACCGTGCAGTACTTACCATGCCACCACCCCCGGCTATGCTACTGGCAACAGCAACTTTTTTTAAAATGCAAAATCACCTTAGGAAATTGGCTTGTATTACTTTAAAGCAGTTGCTTAAGCATCTACCGGGGATCCCAATTATAAAAGGCCATTAATGCCATGCCTCAGATTAGGGGCTTGAAACCCACTACCAATTTGTGGATTATTTCAGTGTAGATGTGCCTGAGAATTCATATTCAAGCAAAGTCAAATCCAAAAATATTCAGCAGTGATTTGAAAGTGCATAGAAAGAGTGTCTGTTTGGATCCCAACGGCAAAGCTCAAAAGACTGGGTTTTTTTTAGTGATCCTTCTGTTGGTCTTTCAACCAAGCATGCAGTATTTTGTATTCTGGGGTCATGATGTAAGAGTAGACATATTTTAAAACAAATACTCCCCTGTTTGAACTGTGATAAATATATAGAACTCCGAATAAAAACTCATTATATTGTGAGATAAGCTGCTATAAATTGCTAGAATTTTTTTATTGACCCCATTTTGCTTGATGCCTTCATTTTTTTTTTCTCTGTCTTTTCTCCCATTCTGTTGAAGAATGCAGCAGTGTAGCAAGTCAACAAATAGAAGCTTCTGGTTCCCAAAGTTTAAAAGTGCAGGTAATACAGAAAATAATTCACCAGACTGAAAAGAAAATATCCTAACTGATGAACAACTTCAACATGTTATAACTTGTTGCAGAACAATAGTTAACAAACTGATGATGGAAAAACGGTACATTGATTAAAAAATATGTTTAACAAATATACATTTTTTTCACAGAAGCATGCAAAGAACTAAATATAATTAAGCCACAGTTTGAGTCTGATTTTTAAGGAGAGATTATTTTTAGATAGATTCCTTTCTTTCCCCCAGATATAAATAGGACCTAATAGTACTTATTTGTGTTCGCTGTTGGCTCTGTGCCCTGGGAGGTCCAGCATGAATTGCCACAGTGGTTCAGAGCGTAACAATGCAATCTTATGGATGTCTGCTGTAAGACCTATTAAATTCAATGGAACGTAATCCCAGAGAAGTGTGTATATCAGCGGTTGTCAAACTGTGGGTCGCGACCCACCATTGAGAACTTTAGCTGTCCCCTGCCCTCTCTATCCACTCTCTCCATCCCATGCATAATTTTATACATCTCAATCATGGCATAATAATATTGGCCGTTTTTATTCTCATTCCCATTTTTAATGATCCTGAGCATGGAAGTGGCCTTCTTCACAGCCACCGCACACTAAGTCGACACTTTCATTGAGCTGTCCACCAGCACCCAAAGATCCTCTCTCCTGCTCTGTCACAGACAGCTCAGAACCCATTAGCATGTATGTGAAGTTGTGATTTCTTGCCTCAATGTGCATAACTTTACACTGACTTACACTGAAACACATCTGCCATTTTGCTGCTTATTTGGAGAGATCCTTCTGGAGCTCTTCACAATCCCTTCTGGTCTTCACCACCTGGAAAAGTTTAGTGTCATCCGCAAATCTCCCAACTCCATGTCATTTATGAACAAGTTGAAACGCACCGGTCTCAAGACCGATCCTTTGGGCACACCGCTTTTCACCTCTCTCCATTGTGAAAATCGCCATTGACACCCACTCTCTGTTTCCTAGTCTTCAACCAGTTCCTAATCCATAGGAAGACCTGCCCCCTTATTCCCTGACTATGAAGTTTTTTCAGGAGCCTTTCATGAGGGACTGTGTCAGATGCTTTCTGAAAATCCAGATATATAATATCCACAAGTTCGCCCACATTCACATGCCTGTTGACGTTTTCAAAGAATTCTAAAAGGTTCGTGAGGCAAGACTTACCCTTGCAAAAGCCATGCTGATTCTCCCTCAGCAAAGCTTGTTCTTCTATATGTTTTACGATTTTATCTTTGATGAGGCTTTCCACCATCTTACCTGGAACAGACCTTAGGCCTGTAGTTTCCTGGGTCCCCTCTCCTTCCTTTTTAAAAAAATTGGCGTGACATTAGCTATCCTCCAATCCTCTAGCACAGTGGCCGTTTTAAGGGACAAGTTGCATATTTTTGTCAAAAGATCAGCAAGTAAATGATATCCTTTCATACATGGAGGTGAAGATTTGAAGGAGAAACACACACTTTACAATGTGGATTGTCCATAGGTGCCTGGAGCCATGTCAGGCTGAGCGCGTGACTCTTTTATCAGCCTGAGATTAAGATAAATGCATGTTTTTCAATGAGGCCTGTGTTAGCATTTAGCTATGCTAAACTAATTTGTTTTTGTCTCTGCTCTTAGCTTCCTACAGCATGTATCATATTGATCTGTATTTGCATTGATGTGAAGAAACCATGTTCAAAATGTGCTACAAAGACATACACAGCGCAATCCTAGCGCTGTGTCAGATGGCGGAACAAGTGTTCCGCCACCCGAAACCATCGTAAAAGTGCCATAAGGCACTTTTTCGATGACTCGTGAGCAGGGAAGGCCGGCGCAAGGCCTGCCTCCCCTACTCTGCCCACCGAGCGCCCGAAGGACCGCTGCTGGACCCAGGTAAGGATCCAGGGGGCGGATCGGGGGCAAACGGAGGGCGGCCATAGGCCCAACCGCTTCGGGAGGGGGACGGGGATGGGGACAGTTTCGGCCGAATTCTGTCCCCTGCCGCATGGCTGGGCCATTACACGGCCTCCTCCGACTTCCGCCAGCGATTTTGCTGGCAGAAATCCGAGGAGGCCGATTGACCCCAGTACCAGTTACACCCGGGGAAGGGGACGAGCGTCCCCTTCCCCAAGTAGACTTTCTGCCGGGCAGAGACTGCCTGCGGCAGAGCACGGGATCCGGTGGGCGGCCTTAGGCAGGATTGGGCTGACAGGGATGTATAAATGATGTTTACTAGAATACTTCATATTGTTTTTATTTGTGTTTTTATAGGGAGGTGGCAAAATTGCAAGCTTCATTTCCCAGAAATCAACTATTAGCGCAACAGTGCCTTTTGCAGAAAGTATTCATTTGAAAATATCACAGGTAATGAACTTGTTTTACAGGCTTAGTGATTTTTTTTTTTGTCTTGATGTTTTATTTTTGAACTGTCCCTGCTATTGAACTTCTATGTTGAACCTATTGTGGGTTAAGAATAGAGCACTGGGGAGAGATTCTTCAGTCTTGTTGGAAAACATAAAATTAGAGCGAATTGGAGTCAGAGCAGAACCATTTGCATTCCACTGGATTTCAGAGGCATCCATTGCCACTGACAGTGCCATTCGTTGTATTATATAGTTCTGATTAGAATGATGCAAAATAGCCATATACTGTAACGGTGTTTTAGTAAAATGCATTAGAATTTTTGGAACCAAAAGACTGAAATTACAGCCCAACTTCCCTCAGCCTTGACTGAAGTGAGGTAGACATCTTCCGTAATTCAGACCCATGTTGATGGATGTCACAGATCCAGACACAGCTCTGAATTATTAATACAATCAGTACACTCAAAAATATTCTGATGCAACACCTACCTCACAAATATAAGTGGGCCAAACAGGCTTCATTGGGGGCACAACTCGGATAATCACCATCACCCAGATTACTTGTAGTCAGGTGAGTAGAAGTAGGTTTTCTTTGTGCCAGGTGCAAGGGAGTGGCGACAGGATACATGTATCTTGTTGTCTTGTGCTCCCTGAGGCATCTGGTGGGGCCACTGTGTGATACAGGAAGCTGGACTAGATGGGCCTTTGGCCTGATCCAGCAGGGCTCTTCTTATGACAGGCAGGAGTAAAGTTGGCATAGGTGTATGTACTTAGTAATTGAAGTGGCTAAACCTCTTCTCTTCTGTATTCTGTCAAAAGTAATATATTTTGAACTGGTGGTAATAGCTCTTTATGGCAAAGATTTGGCATAGTTTGGGGTCAAAGCAAAGAAACTATTAAACAAAACCAAGATTTGTTAGGAAGACTGATGTAAACTATTTCAAGAGGCACAAAATACTGTTCCAACTGGTTCATAGATTTTACGTATGGGTGTTAAATTTGCTAAGGAAGCCAGTACATGCTGGTGTAGCATAGTGGCTAAGGTTGAGATTCTATACACACTCACTTGGGAGTAAATCCCATTGCATTAAATGGGAGTTACCTCTGAGTAGATATGAATGGGAATGTTCTATTAGAGATTGAGCTATGAATTAGAAAGTCCACAGTTTAAATCACTTAGGCGAGGCAAGCCTTAGCCCCTCATCTACAATATGGGAGAGGGAGGGAGGCACATCTTAATCTAGAGCACCTTTCAGCCCTCAACAGTTTCTATAAACAGCTGTTTTTACAGTTACGAATCTAAAGACTTATTCATGCAGTCATATTCATGCAATCATGTTTGAAGTCCCATTTATCACAATAGCAGCACAACCCTAACCAACCTTCCAGCACCGGTGTAGCCGTGCCAACAAGGTGCACACTGCATTTTGCAGTGCAGGGGCAGTCATGGAGACCTCTTCAAGGTGAGGGAACATTTGTTCCCTTACTTTGGGGCTGCATTGCAGCTGCGCCAGCACTGAAAAGTTGGTTAGGATTGCGCTGTGGAACAAGAAGTAGTGTGAGGCTTCTGATTTTCTGTCATTAGTGAAGATGAACCATGTTCTTCAAGACCATGAGCATAATGCAGAGATTCCCAAACTGGGGCATTGCAATGCCCCAGCCAGGAGCAATGGGTCGCTACTCCCATAAGGGGAATGGTGACCTGCGGTATTGGTGACAGGGCTTCCAGGATTGTGCCGCCGCCGGGGGGAGGGGGAAGGTGTTTTGTTTTTTTAGCCGTACCTGGGGGTCTTACTGGGGAGGTGCGGAGAGCCTGAGGACCCCTCCGCAGGCCTCCTCGTACCTCAAAACGGCTCCAGATCGCAATCATGACCCTTTCTCTGATCTGGTATAATTCTTTTTGGTATAGACCAGCGGTTCTCAAACTGTGGGTCGCGCCCCACCATTGAGAACCTTAGCTGTCCCCTGCTCCCTTAAGGGGCGGGGATAGCGTGGTGGCAGCGGCAGCGGCAATCTGCTGCCGCCAAATTGTCCGAAACCACCATTGCGGCACTTACTGGGGCTTGGGGGAGCTTCGGGCAGACCTGCGCGACCCTCTGTAGAACGGTGGTTTTTGGGCACTTCCAGTTTTCTCACGCACCATGTTCTCTGCCCGGCTGTTTAGAAGAAGTGGCTCTGGAGGAAGAGATAATCCCGCTCACTCGCTCACTTTCCAAGAGAGCAAGCAAGAGGATGGGGCAGCAGGCCATGGACTGGGGCAGGCAACAAGCAGGCACACGATGTGGGTGGATGCCAGTTTTCCACCTCACCCAGCTAGCCACTCGAAGGAAGTGCATCAGTTGGCCTCATGGTTAGGCTGCCCCTGGATGAGCATTGATGTACCGAAGATGTTACCTTGGTATGGAGATTGACTTTATTTATTTTATATTTATTTTTCACATTTTTATACCGCCCTTCCTCCAAGGAGCTCAGAGTGGTGTACATATTTCCTCCCCTCCTTTTTGTCCTCACAACAACCCTGTGAGGTAGGTGGGGCTGAGAGATAGTGACTGGCCCAAGGTCACCCAGGAAGCTTCGTGGCTGAGTGGGGATTTGAACCTGGATCTTCCGGTCTAAGTCCGACTCCCAAACCACTACACCATCCTGGCCATTTATGGTCCATTCTAGCTCTCTGATTCTCTTAGAATTCTAATTACCAGTAGTTGAGTTCTGTGCTGAAGTGTACCATACATTTTAATTAGTACACTTCATATTTGCCTTCATCCAGTTTAAGTTCAACCTGTTCTTGTCTAAAATGCAAATGTACTTCCCAGAAGGAGGCCCCGCTGATCTGCAACCCCACTACCTAAATTTTGATATCCCCCCCGCATGCCAGCACTCCTGATGCCAAGCAGCACATGTGTGTACGCGCATGCGCACCCCCCCCCAAATGTTCTCCAATGAGAGGATGAGGTGACAGCAGCAGAACGGCTGGATCCCCCCACTCAGCTGGAAGGAGAAGATGTGGCGGCTCTGCCTTTTGTCCTCGCAACAACTCTGTGAGGCTGAGAGATAGTGACTGGCCCAAGGTCACTCAGGAAGCTTCATGACTAAGCAGGGATTTGAACCTGGATCTTCCAGGTCTAAGTCCAACTCCCAAACCACTATACCAGCAGTTCCTAAACTTAACCGTGGTCACAGCACCCTTCTTGAAAAGCACCCTGTTGCAGCAGCACCATCGCCCAGCTCTCCTGGGCGCCTCCATCTTGAATCGCACGAGATCGCATGCAATTCAAGATGGCGGCATCTGGGAGAGTCAGTAAGAAGAGGCCACCCATGGTGTCCCTGTAGTTTGAAGGGTGCCGCGGCACACAGTTTGGGTACAAGTGCACTACACCATCCTGGCTCTTCTAAACTTCCTTTAGTTTGGGATACACCATTTTTCATTTCCCACATACTCTTCTGTATTCTTCACATTTTTTGTTTATCCTGTTACATCTCTCCCTCCTTATCTCTTGGCTGCTTTAGTTTTCCCATTTGTCCACTGTATGTCTCTCTCACAGCCATATGGTGGGGAAACATGCCTAAAAACACACTAAACGCTGAGAGCTTTTACGTTTGATCTTGGCACCTCAGATATTCTCAGTCTTTGTCCTATTCAGCCTTGTGGTCCAACATTTGCTTGACTCTTAACCTTATTTTAATGCTATTTCATGCGTCTTCAGTTTACTACTACTTTTTCAGGAAAGCTGTCTTTCTGTATAGCTTATTTTGCAAATATTCCCTTCTCTGTGTCCTGTGCTTTCTGTTTGAGACACTTTTTTTCCTCTGACACTTTTTTTCCTCTGCACTGATTCATGGTTGAAAAGCTTGTCTCATACATTCATATGTATTCCAAACATAACATTGTACCAGCTGCAACTGAATTCTGCAACACCACACTTGAATTCTTCACATGTGTTTACTCTACCATCTCCTTTTATCACAGGCAATATCCTTGTGTTGCTTTAGTGTACGTAACTTATGATTTCTTTTCTTAGATTCTGCTGAATTCAGTGCATGTATTTTGTAGTGTTCTGACTGCACCAGATTTGTTTCTGAATTTTGCCTTGAGCATATGGGGAGAGAATCGGATTAAACACTAGGAAAGACTGGCTCGCTTTCAAAAGTAGTGCCAGTTCATTGCTGTAACAATGTTTGGCATCTTTTCTTGTTTAGTGCCAGGATTTGGTATTTATCATAACTTAATTCTCTTTTCCATCCATATCTAATTTTAGATTATGATTGCCCACTCATCTTTTCAGTTGTGTAGTGTTTAATATAAGTGGTCCAGCCTGATGTAATACCCTCTCATTTCATATTCAAGCAGATGTTGCATGCTTCATAGTTGTTTAAATTTACTTTTTTAACAGTGTCTCACTTCTGGAATGATTAACATTGTTCTTATGAGTCTGTTTCCAAAACAGCATCGCCCCACCCCTGCCACTTTCACCTACCATTTTTCAACTGATTTGCTCTGATGTGATTTTTTTCCAATTATTCAAATACAGTGAAAGCCACATTCAGGGGTAGAGGAGGGGGCATTCCTTAGCCATGGGAAGAGCCCCATTGCTAGGAGGCAGGGTCAGACAGGTTACATGATCTCCTATGCGGGGGAGGGGCTCTCTTGCTCCAGTCCGACCCTGCCTAGCTGGCAAACAGTTGCAGGTTCATTTTGCTCCCTTGGCAGAGCATTTGATTAAGTGGCATACTCAGTTAACTGGAATTTTCACCCACTGTGTATGGAAATGCCAATTAAGCAAATGCTGCTTACCAAAGCATTGGTTAAACAAGCCCACCAGCCCCCTCTCTCACTTACCTCACAGAGCTCCTTCTGGCATGCCACTTCACTCTCCTTCCTTCTTCACAAAGACCCTCTAGGAACAGAGATATTCCACTTCCTTCTTCATGAGGCCCTTGTGAGGAAGGAAGTGGAATGTATTCCTAGAGGGTTCTCATGAAGAAGAAAAGGGGGGCAGCACAGCACCCCAGAAGGTGTTGCCTGTTAGGTAAATGAGGGAGCAGAGAGAGCCTTGTCAGAGGGGAGGTTTATAAAAGCTGTGTTAACCAGCATATTTGGGTAACCAACAACCCCTATTCCCTGTGTGTGCCAGATAACACAACTTTTACTGTATGTTGGAACTTTGTAAAGATACTGCTTTCTCTTGTGTGTGTGTGTGTGTGTGTGTGTGTGTGTGTGTGTGTGTGTGTGTGTGTGTGTGTGTGTGTGTGTGTGTGTGCGCGTGTGTGTGTGTGTAAGTACACACACCTCTATATGTATAACATAGGAATAATAATAGTGTAACATCCGTTAGATATTCTTAAAGATATAAATATATTTATTATCTAGGAGGACGCCCCACATTTCTGACACATTTCTGAGTAAACATGCATAGGCTTCTGCTGTTAAGGCAAACTATACTGCAAATTCAAATTTTCTAGACCCAACAGTAATAATTAACAGTCCAATTCTGTGTAACTTTGTGCGGTCGGCCTAAAGGGCCGGCTGCTGCATCCTTAGGCCCATTGTGGCCTGCACCGACGTGGCCTGGGTGCACCTTGGGAGAAGGGGACATTCGTCCCCTTTCCCCGGTACAAGTAGTGCGGGCCGCAATGGACCTCCTCTGATGCATGCCAGCTCTTTAGCTGACGCACAACCAGGGAGGCGGTGTAAGACCGGACCGGGCTACGACGAGGCATAGGATATCGGCGCAACTCAGCGCTGATCTCTCTGACCCCTCCCAGCCCAGGCCTGCGAATGCCCCCCTCCCTCGCCACCCCTTACCCCCTCCCCATGCCCCTGCGCTGACCGGTGCAGAACTTACCTGTGTCTGGCGGCGCAGGTCGAGGGCAATGGCCTAGTATGCAGTGTAGGCCTCGGCGCCGCATACTGTCCGGGTGCCGTGAAAGTGCTTTATGGCACTTTGGTGATACCCAATGTTAGCGGACTGCGCGTTCTGCCGGCGTTCTTCTATGCTGAATTGCACCGTAAGTCAGATGTTTTTCTTCTGTGTCAAATGTTTCAGATTTAATCTTTAGGGTAAAACATGATAAACCTTTGTTTTTGTTTTATAATTCTGTAAAATGTTATTCTAAAATGAGACTAAGCCCAATCCTATCCAACTTTCCAGCGCTGATGCAGCCACAATGCAGCCCTTACCTTGTTCCCTTACCTTGAGGAGGCCTCTGTGACTCTGCCCCCCCCCCCCCGCAAGATGAAGAGTGTGCTCTGTTGGCACAGCTGCATCAATGCTGGAAAGTTGGATAGGATTGGGCCCTAATTTTAGGAAGGTTTTTGTTCTGTTGATGCTTCTTACTGCAGGAATCTAAAGAACCTGCTAGTCCTTCATGTCAAATGTCTTTGGACGAAGACAGAAGCGAGGTTTTGAAAGTCACTGAGACACTGTCCACTCTGGCTCTTGACAAAGAAATTTTCCGTCCTGTGTACAAAGGAGCAGTAAATGCTTTTTGTATTCAGCTCTTTTGCCTTGATGAGCGACATGAAACAAGGTAAGTGTACGGTAAGCATTTAGACACAATATTTTATTTTCTAGTTGGAATAAAGTCCAAAATCCTTAGGTTGTAATCTAGCAATCCTCAGCTATTTCCTCACCTCCAAAGTTTTTGATTTTTACCTGTCACTCTTGTATCTCAGTTGTGGTTTTTTTGTTGTTGTTGTTCATGATTTTGCAGTGCATGTGTGCAAATAAGCAAGAGAGAACCTAATGAAGGGGCAACATCCAGACCATGTACTTGTCAGTAGACATACCAGGTCTCTGTTTCAAGTGGTGTTCCTATGTGGAAATAAACTACACAGTGTTGGGTATAGCAGCAGGCTTTATAATAGGGGAAATTTCCCTTGCGGTTTCAGTCCATCATGTGCTGCCATTATATCATGGAGCATATCCCATGGTAAATAGTTGATTAAACCATTTAGCACAGCAATCCTGCTCAAAATAAAATAACATTCTGCAGAAAAAGCAAATATAGTAATTGGAATAAATTACATAAAACAAAATTACATACATAAATTACATACATTACAATCGGCTCCAATTTTCCATGGATTCGGTACCTGCGGATTTGACTAACTGCAGGTTCCAAACCCACGGAAAAACAGGAAGTGCCTTTCAGAAGCCTCTAGGAGGCCTTCTGAGGCACGCAGAGTCCACACTCAACTTTCCCACATCTCAGAAGGCCTCCCAGGGGCTTCTGAAAAGCATTTCTAGTTTTTCGGAATTGACCCCACCCCCGTGGGTTTCATTATTTGCGGGGGATCTTGGATCCCTGCGGATAATGAGATCAAACTGTATATATTGTGAACATAGAATATATACCTCCACCTGCTGTTGCATCTTTAAGCTTGGACTGCATCCCCTCTTCCATCATAGAGGCCACAGAAATACCAACTGCCCTGAGAGGATGAGAAAAGAAGCCAACAAGGCATATTCTCACTCTTCTCCCCGCCCCTCTGCACCACCCCTTTTTCTGCTATAATGATTTTCTATTGTTTGATTTTGTGTAAGGTGTTCTGGGAGCATATCAACTGAAGAGCAGGGTACAGATGCTTTTAATAATCGCAACAATATGAGTTTGAGGAAAGAGTATGCCTAGCTTGGAGTCTTTTGATGTTCAGTTTGGTGTTGCACCCAAGAAATACAAATTCTCTTGTAAACTATCGCAATTGATAAATGTTGAGTGTTTTGGATAAGACAGGAGTGGGTCAGGGCTGAGTAACTGTACTCTGGAAATGCCAGGATTTTAAAATTATAAAACTATTTGTTTTTATTTGCAGGTCATTGGATTTCATGAAATTTGTTTTCAACCTTTTCCCAGTAAGTGTGTGTAATATAGTCATATTAAATCAATGTTTAACAAACTGCTTTCAGTAGACTCATTCATACTGAGCCAGATTCTTTCTTTCAAAGGGAAAAAAGGGCCAGTTGATTTAGAGAACAATTGTGCTGATTTGCTGAGGTACTTGGGGCCCAATCCTATCCAACTTTCCAGTGCTGATGCAGCCCCAAGGTAAGGGAGCAAATGTTTCCTTACCTTGAAGAGGTTTCCATGACTCCCCCCGCCCCATAGGATGCAGCACATTCCCCGTGGGTATGGCTGCATCGGCACCGGAAAGTTGGATAGGATTTGGCCCTTAGTTAAGAGTCAGGACTTTTGACCTGGGGTCTCATGTAGGCCACAGACAGACAGAAATGGCTAATATCCAGACTTTCTACTTTCCTCAGCTTAGTTTCCTGACATCCAACTGAGCTTTGAGGGAACTTCCTTGGCCTGGCTGCCTCTAGGCAACACACACTTCTTGCTTCCTTCTCAGCCAGTGCCTACTTTCTGCTTCCTCCCCAGCTCCTTAATGGCTGCCAACTCCCATGAGACCTGGGAATGTATCTGTCACCTGGGGTGTTACTGCACAGTGCTGGATATGTTGGAAAAGGGGGATTCTAATAAGCAGAACAGTCAGTGGAAAAACCCTTTTCCTATAGTAAATTTTGCCACACAGCTAGTTTGCTGCTATCAATAAATACACAGAAGCAGAGGTAGTCGAGGTTTCAAAAGAAAATACTTTACAATCATATGCATCTTCTGAGGTATCAGAGGTTTCTACAATTTAGGAAACAGAAAACCCTGAATGTTGTTCTCATTGTGTGGAAGTAAGGGCCCACCATTCAGGGACAGAGCTCAGGAGACTGGATGCTGTTGCTTCGATGATCAGGGAGAGAAACATGGGAGAAGGGAGGGAGGAAGTTGCGTAAAGGACACACTTCCTACAGGTACCACAGAGGGACAGGGCAAAGGGTCCTGGGCATCTGGACAATATGCTGCCTTCCAGAGTCCTGCAGGTGGCATTGACCTATATTCCAACAGAATACACATTCTGATACAGGGGCTTCTTGAGCATGCGTTACAGGCTGCTGTGGGAGATTCTATATTTATAAATTTTAAAATAAATATTCTACTTTTTTCCAGATATGGCTTGGGTTGCAATCGTAAGCCTCATTGAATTTAATAGGGCTTACTTCTCAGTAGACATGCCTAGGAGTGTGCTGTTCGTCTTTATATATAAAATATAGCTCCCATGCTTGAGGAATACAGTACATTTTTAAGATATTGAGTATTTTTTTCTATATGTTTACAAACTTTTGCATTGATCCGCATAACAACAATAGTTGGGAGTGAATGGCCTTGTGATTTTCGGAGTTCCTTTTAAAAATGAAACTCAAAGTTTCTAATTATTAAAAACAAACCCCAAATCCACTGGGAAACCAAAATAAAAAGAAGAATTCACGAAATTTGAACTATGTTTAAAAAACACAAACACACACACAAAAAACCCTTCCGAATACCCAACACCAGATTATTAATATGCTTATATTCTTTTTTGTGGTCTTTGTGCAGTCAGGTGTAGTGAAGTTCTGCTCGTGCACATAGCCGAAGCTTCCAGAGCTGCTTGACCCTATGTAAGGAAATCTCATGCACAACCATGTATATTGAACATGGGTAAAACGCCTAATTTTTCCGTTCCTGTTTGACTATCGCTGAAGCAGCACTGTGAGGAACACTTCACTTTGTCCCTCACTAAAAATACAACCTTGATTTTAATGTTTATTGTAAACAATATTGTTGATAGAAGTTAATTTTATAAAATTATTGGTAAAGCATTAATTCTTTGATGGCTAGTTAACTCTGCCTTGCCATATGGTAAACACTTCTAAGAGGTCTCATCACTGTGGGGCAAAACTGCCTTCCACTTATTTTGCACAGCGTCTTCTAAGCCTGGGAGAAAGCCATGTGGTGGCCACCAGCATCCATTGTAAAAATGTATCCAGGCAGATGAAAAAGAACAGGGAACTTCATCTCACATCTGCCTCTGGGAGATGGCCTTCCCTCACACAACAACTATGTTGGTGCCGCCTGCCATCTTGTCTACTTTTCCACCACCAACTTCCTTGGAGCAGACAGGACATACAGCACATACCATACATTCTCTTTAGAGAGTTGTCGAGATCAAGGTAATATCCATGAGGGGCAGGGCAAGTGGGTGAGTGATTGATACCAAAGAAGACCCCCCCCCAAAAAAGATAGCAAAACACCAGCTAGAGGCACTTGCACTTGTGCAAGTGTGTGTCTTTCTCTAATTTACGCCCAGCAGCCCCACAGCACATCTCATGCATCAGAAAGGAGGAGCCGAGAAAACCTGTTTGTGCTTCTCAGAATTCAAATGTGTGTTGTATTTAGCATGTAGACTACTTATTTCTTTCAATTTGAAAATTGTTCTAATACAATGTATACTTGATGAGCTACTGTAGTATGTTACTGTTTTTAGGACAAAGATTTCTGCATCATCTCAGTGCCTCATCTGGTGCCAGAATTTCAGCTGATCCAGAGTTTTGTTCGGATTATTCCCTTTAGCAACTGTACACTGGATCATGAGCTGTATGCTTTTCACCGTTCCGGATTGCTCAAGTTAGTGACATAGTTCATTACAACAGTTCTCGAAGTGTCATAGTTGGGTTTTAATTTGAAATTAATTAATTTGAAAATTAACTGAAGGCCAATCCTATCCAACTTTCCAACAATGCAGCCCGAGAGGGAACAAACATTCCCTTACCTTGAGGAGGCCTTCTGTCCCACCACCACAGGATGCAGCGCATGCCCTGTTGGCACGGCTGCATCAGCACTGGAAAGTTGGATAGGATTGGGCCTTCAGTCAATAAAACACCTACTGGAAGATGATGATAAATGCAAACCATTAAGGTATGGTTAGATGTGTATTTAAATTTATTAAAATATGTACTATATATCCAGTCATCTGTCCCAAGAGGGAAACCTCAAGGCAGCTAACAAACTAACAAGGTTAAAAACAACCAAAACGCTTCAGTAAAATAAATTCAGTCCCCCGATGGGGGAGAAAGGTGGGATGGAAATTCATCTAATAATAATTAATAAAATAGGCAATAAAACAAAGCAATACAAAGGCAAGTTAACAAACACAGAGAAAGCAGCAAGATTAACACTGAAGAGGAGTTGTTCAAGTGCCACAAAATCAAATAGTTTTCACCAAATGCCAAAACAGCATCAGAGAGGGGGCAAGACAAAGCCCCTGGGGCAAGTAGTTGTGGAGGTCTCACCTGCTGCTGCACAAAAGAACCTGGAACAGGTTAATCCCACCCACCTTGTCCAACTAGTTTTCTGTTACAATGAGCTTCTGTAGGCATGTGCATGCATGAGCTTGGATGACAGAGGGGCTTCTGATTTTCTTTTCTAGGTGATAGTTCCACATGCACTACAATTTGAAATCTTCTGAAATCTCCTCATCCCCCCCTTTCCTTGCCAACACCTCTTGATATGGATCAGGAGATCTGTTTTTATGAACAAAGTGCAAGTAATTCTTCTTCATATGCACATCTTGATATGTGTTTCTATAGATGCAAGCAGTAGCACACTAAATTGGAATGTATGTTCAACTGAAGTACAGGCTTCTGCATCAATGCCCCTGGATGTTGGCCTATAGAATAAGGGTAGTCCACAGAGACCACCCTAGCTGAGGGTATTTCTAAATCCAAATACTTATTTTTTTCACGATAATGCCCGTTGATGCCACAAAACATCCAGGTCCCAGGGAACTGCTTTGTTTATGGTATACAGCAATACCTATTAAAGGTTCCCTTACTAGGATCTGCATCGTTTTCAAGAGTGTTTGCCAAGAGTCTTGGTCGATCTTCTTTGGCAGAGGCAACTCCACTTGTTGGAGGGGGGATAACCAGCGGGCCTCCCATGGCCTCCAAGCGGAGGATGTTGTTTAGTCTAAGATCAGCCCATCTGAGACCGAAGTTAATTTTGTGTTATCTATGGTATAAACTGATTTAACCGCTTTCTCCCAGTGTAACCATGGAAATGTAGTTCTGTGGGTTAGCGGAGCTATAAAAACGTTCTCCACAGCTTCATCAAAGTACAATTGCCAAGATTTTTTGAGGAAAACCATGACAGTAAATGGTGATATAAAAGTAATGTAAGTTTATATTGTAGATATGGCCTAGGACAGGGGTGTCCAACCTTCCACTATTAGGGCCTCTGCGTTTTTAAGAGTTTTGTAGAGTAAAAGAGAAAATCTTGGCAGCTGCAGTTGCTGATGGTGCTACTAAAGCAGCTGCACCTGCTGAAATGCTCTCACCTATACAACCATTAAAGGTCCAAGAGCATTTATGTTGAAAGGTTGGCCACCCCTGGCCTAAGATGAGTCCCTAACACTGTGCCCAAGGGTAGGCTTACCAGATCTCCAACCAGGACAGAGTGCTAGACCAGGGCTTCTCAACGTCCAGAGGCCCACGTGCCCCCTAGGCAGGCCTCCGGATGTCAGCGTACCCCCAGCCTTCCCCCTTCCACATACCCCCAAATTCCATCCCTGTGTACCCCCATTTTTCCTGGTCTGCGGCACGGGCGGGCGGGTCCTCCCACCCACGCCACAACCTGGAGGGTAAAGCTACAGCCCTGCCAGGAAAAAGCCCTCCCGATGTCCCTGGTAACTTCCCTTACCTTGTTTCCCAGCGACCTCCATCTTGAATCTCGCAAAAATCTCGCGAGGTTCAAGATGGCTGCGGCCAAATCTCATAAGGGCAAACGAAGCAGTCTCATGCCTCATATGCCCTTATGAAATTGGCCACCACCATCTTGAATCTCGTGAGATTTTCGCTAGATTCAAGATGGAGGCGGTCGGGAAACAAGGTAAGGGAAGCTATCAGGGACATCAGGAGCGCTGTAGTCGTTTTTCCCGGGCTGCGGCGCTCGCGTGCAACCCGGAAAAAACAGCTACAGCTGCCCGTTATCTGCTAATCCCAGCAGCTGATAACAGGCAGCACTTTGCATACCCTCCTGCCTGTGGTCCGCGTACCCCTAGGGGTACACATACTACAGGTTGATAACAGCTGTGCTAGACCTTTAGGAGAAGGAATGTGGGCAGGTGTACCTTGTTAAACGTTAGAGCACAATACTAGGCATGTCTACTCAGAAGCAAGCCCCACTGAACACAATGGGGCTTACTTCTGAGTAGACATGCCTAGGATTGTGCTCTAAAGTTTAACAATCTACACCTGCCCACATTCCTTTTCCTAAAGGTCTAGCACTCTGTCCTGGTTGGAGATCTGGTAAGCCTACCCAAGGGCACGTTGCCCACACTGCCTAGCCACTGTCTCAACTGCCCCATGGTCTTATAAAAAATAAAATTATAAAACAGAGGAGAGTGGAAGACAGAGACACTCTCTTCTCCTGCCCATGCCTCCTCTCCTTCCCACTCAAAGCACAAGGCTGCCCCCCATTGGTTGTCATTTGCCATAGCATTGATTGATTGATTGATTGTACAATTCCCCCACTCTGTGGGCACCCAAGGCAGCCAGGTGGTATTACCCAAGGCAGTATTGCCCACCATCCCTTCTCAGAATTTCTGTGGCACTCACACGCTTCTCAAGGTAGGGGACCCCATCCTAAGGTGTGAGGATTTTCTTTGAACTCACCTTGAACAAATATCCATGTACAGTATTTGTATATGTTAGTAAGTTTTGTCTACTAAAGGAACTTATAGGCAACCACCACCATGACAGTAAAAGTATGTACGATTGAAGCTGATGTTGCTGCAATGCAAGAATGCTGTACCAAAACCACGGAATTTCTCTGGAAATAATCATGATAATCTACTGAGTATAATGTAAAAACATATCTGGATGTTTAAACCTCAGATGAGACAATTCATAGGTGCTGCTATTTACTACATATATGGGATTTGGGTTTATTTAACAGGTCTTTTGTTATAAGAGCAGCAAAATCCAGTGACGTCCCTGGTGTTGAAAAGCTAATCAAAACTCTGAACTTGAACAGAAGTATATTGGATGATTTAAATAAGTACCTATTGGCACGGAGAGATTCAGTAAGTTGTTGCACAGTAGCTTATGCTGCTTCTGTTTGAGCTTTACACTGTGGAGTTGTGTAGATAGAAAGGGGTTAATTTGTGCTTGCAAGGTCCTTTCCAAAAGCTGGATCTTGGAAATCTTTGTTCTACTAGATCAGTATAAATGATCTATGGATGTGCCAGGTTGTGGGATTCTGTCACATTCCAAATGGACCCAAATTCAGGCTCACATTTATTCTGACTTGTCCCCACAAGGTGGCATGTTACACCAGCAGACAGGCTGGGAGAGCAATAGCTCATGAGAAGAGTCTGTGGACATTATACCAGCTATAACTGTAGAGCTGATCAATGTGCCTCAATAGCCAGATCTGGTGTGCAGCAGGTGTGCAGCAGGTGCAGCAGGTGAGGCAACCTTGTGCAGAACAGGCGCAGCAGGTGAGGCAACCCCACCCCCTCATAGTTCACAGAAATGAGCCGCAACCTAGCCGTAACATGCGTGTGCTACCTGCTTTGTTGTTGTTCAGTCGTTAAGTCGTGTCCGACCCTTCGTGATCCCATGAACCACATCCCGCCAGGCCTTCACTATCTTCCTGAGTTCGCTCATTTTCATGTTCGTTGCATCGGTGATGCTGTCTAACCATCTCATCCTTTGCCTTCCCCTTCTCCTTTTGCCTTCAATTTTTCCCAGCATCAGAGTCTTCTCCAGAGAGTCCTCTCATCGCATTAGGTGGCCAAAATATTTGAGTTTCAGCCTTAGTACCTGTCCTTCAGGGTTGATTTCATTTAGGATTGACTGATTTGATCTACCTGCTTAAGCTACCTGCTTACTCGGGTGCAAACAAGTAGCACGCATGCTCAGTCTCATGATTAGGCTGCGATTCTTTTCTGTGAACTATGAGGGGGCGGGGTTGCCACACCTGCCATGCCCACACCGCACATCCATGGTGTGTAGAGTATTGTGGCTTAGCATTTTTTCCTGTGTATGCTCCCCAGTAATCCTCCCACTGGGTGAATACTGCAAGACAAAGTGGGTTGTCTAGAATGGGAAGAACCATCTCTTTGACTGTACTGTTCTTCCTCTTGTCCAGAGGTTCAGAAACGGGGTTTCCCCCACCATGAAGAGACAGTATAACAAGGAGAGTACAGTAAATGGATTTATGTAACCAACACAGCAGTAGACTTTTCCCTTTTTATGTGGAAAAGCACCAGCAAAGAGACAGATAGCAACTTCAAGGCTAACAAATACATTGCATAAACGTTTGTGGGAGAGAGCCCACTTCATTAGTTGCGTGAAGTAGCATCACATGGTCATGTACATATGTCAACGTGAGCTTTAGCATATAAAAGCTTAAGCCACAATACATTTGTGAGTCTTGAAGATACCATGGGACTCTCTTGCAGCAAGAAACTTCCCTTTTGGCATTTTATGTAAATGGTTGTCTGAGTGTTCAGTGTAGGAGGGGAGTTGAGTATAGAACATAAGTCAGTTATTGGAATAAAAGGATGTGTGTTAACTTCCTTGCTTTGTTTTTCAGGATGGGACACCAGTTCAGGCATTTGTAGCGGAAGTTTTGTGTCAAATAGTTGGAATCTCAGTTATTCGGAATGAAATGGTATATATTAATATTTGCAATTCTTCTCTCTCTTTTTGATTTAGAGAGTGCAACGTCAAATTGTTCCTACGGTCAGGGAGATTAAAAAAAGACAAGATCTACTAGTTTGGTGATTCATTTTTCCCCAACAATGAGAGAGGATGCAATCCTGAGTGAGAGGGAATGAATTACTACAAACTATCCTTTGAGGAGTAAAGAAAAAACAATTATGGGCGAGAAAAGCTGTATATATCTTAACACAGTGGTTCTCAAACTGTGGGTCGCAGCATGATTTTTGGTGGGTCGCAAAACTGACAAGCTGATAGCTGAAAAGGAAAATGTATTGAGCCCTATGGAAACCAAAACGGAGCAGCATGTGTGCGTTTACTCATGAGTAGGTGATCATGACTCATCCACTTTGAAGGGCAGGCCAAGGGGAATGCTACACCACCAGAATGGTCCTGATCCGATGAACGCAGGCTTCCTTCTCTAGAAGGAAGCCCCTCCCAAGCTGACAAGGAAAATGTATTGAGCCCTATAGAAAGCAAAATTGAGCCATATGTGCTCGTTTACTCATGAGTAGGTAACCATGCCTTGGCTCTTAGCAAAGGCCAGGTGAAGGGGAACGCAAGGCCACCAGAATGCTCCAAATCCGAAGAACGTGAAGCATGAGAACAGAGGCATGCGCAGCTGGTAAAGTGAAAACTTTTTTGTAGTCTCATAAAGCTAGGTGGGTCCCAATACAGTATAGTTTTAAAAAGTGGGTCCCAGAGCTACAACGTTTGGGAACCACTGTTCTAACAAAATGAGGCACTAGATTCTTTATACATACTTTTAGTATATTTTTGCCTACCTTTCTCTGAGAGCGGCCTAAAGAACCAGCTCTGCTTAATTCTTTGCTCCCCATTGCTATTGCATAAAGGTTTTATCCCTACAAAGAGAAGGCAGGGTCCATGGTTCAAATGGAGAGACAAATGGAAAGATGTAAAATACAATAAACATTTTATGATTGCATGAATTGTGGCCTTCTGTAATTCAGTGATGAAGATGGACCCAAACAGCGCCGTAACTACGGCGGATCGTGTGGAGCAGGAGCTCCAGGCGCTCGATCGCGGGAGGGCGGCGAACTCACCGTGTTCAGAATAGCAGCAGCGTCGTTGTTGTTTGGGCCCGCCCGCCCTCCCTGGAGCCGTTTGGCTCCGAAATGGGAGCAAAACGGGCAGGGGGGTGCGTCTACGGTGCGTCGACGTGACGTGACACTGGCCCCGCCCCCTCGTGCCCGGGCGCCCTCCCGGCGCCTGACGCCTCTGGACCCAAAGTAGTGACTAAACCATTAGGAATTTTAAATGCAGTGTATAAATAAAAGAAATATGACAGGCAGCTCAATCCTGCCTAAGATCCGCGCAAAGCGTGCTGCGCCTATCCTAGCCCACATTGGGCCAGCACCAGCAGGGAGAGCCCCAGCGACCCCTATGGGCCTCCTCTGATGTGCACCGGCAAAATTGTCGGCGCAGATCTGGGGAGGCCATGTAAGGCCAGCCATGTCCATGACGTGGGATAGGATATCGGCGAAGTGCGTCGCCGATATCCTCACCCCATCCCTGGCCTTGCCAGCCTATGGTCCCTTCCCCTGCCATCCTGGCCCACCCTCCCCATGCTCTACCGCCGCCTGGCGCAGAACTTACCTGCATCCAGCAGCACAGCCTCTTGCCGCGGGTGGAGTGTGCAGCGACGGCCTCAGCGATGGCACTGCTTAATCGTGTGGTGCCGCAAACGTGCCAGACACCTAACCCCGGCAGAACTATAGTTTGCCAGGGTAAAGTTGCTCAGGATTGTGCTATAAATAACCTATTTATATTCTTATGTATATTTGTTGTGTACAGTCCACTGGGAAGGTCTCCTGAGGCTCCATTTCAATGTGATTTGCATAGGAGTGCTTTCCTGTGGATTGGCCCCTTAATGGTGTTTGTCCATGTTTTCTTAACATGGACAAATTCTTATACCTATTTCAATGCAGAAACTTGGATCTTTTCTTAATCACTGTATCGAACTGATGTGTTTTCCAGGACATTGAATATATTCGTTCACACTACAACATTGAAGACTTTGTTTATTTCAGTCATCACCAGCAGGAGGAACATGGTCATCTGTATCATTTTGCTCTAAATCCAATCTTTCATCACTATGCTAAACATTTTATGAAGGAGATACTTCGGTTATCTTACAAGTCTTGTCTTTATTACCCAATTTATCCCCAGGATGAAGTAGGAAAGGTAAAATACAAGAAAAAGCAGTCTTTTTAAAGTTTTCTTTTTAAAGTTTGTTCTCTTTCATAGTCCTCTTGACTGGTACTATGATCCTCTGTGTAGGGGCCTGAAAAAAGCACTTAATGAAGGGAGGTGTTTTTTGTTTTTTTACAAAAGGGAGCTGCATGGGGAATTATTAATAAATGTTTCCCTGGAGAAGCATACAGGATGATCAGTCCTGCCCTTTCCAAGGAAAAAATAGTGAAGACAAATGTAAAGATAGCTCTTGGTTGCAGATTCAGTCAGTCAGTCAGTCAGTCAGAAACCTTTATTGGCATGATAAATACAATATAACATAGAACCTATTAACTATCCCTAAGATACAGATTCAACAAATCTCACTCTCTGGCTCTTAACAATCAAGTTGCAGATTCGTGCTATGCAAAGGGAGGGAACAGAATAGACTGGGGTGTGGGGGGGTGGGAGCCTCCGATCCAAAAGATTTATTATAAAAGAACAGACATCAAAATAATATACATGATAGATACCCTTTCTTTCACCAGTGGTTCAACTCTAACAAATATGTGTGTGTGCCTGGCTTGTGGTGGATGAATATTTGCAATGTGTGTGTTGTGCACCAAGAGAGAATAAGAAAAAAAGGATAATGTTCTGGGAAGGAATCAAAGGGAGACTTACTCTTTTTATCCCAGTCCCTAAATCTTAAAGGAAAAGAAGGGAGACAGATTGGGGGGGGGGGGGTTGATTGAGAGGAAAGGGAAAGGGTTTAGTTATCTTCTTGAAGATAGTATAGTTTGCCAAGCCTTGGTGCCAGGTTCCATGCAGCATTTTTGAGACCCAAGAAAGATGCAAGGACACAAGTAGTCTTTGCCTCACATTTGGATCACACAATCACTTGAGCAGGCTCCCAATATTTATAGGAGTCTGAGGGAATGCGTAGGTGCTGTTCAACATATGCTTAGTGAGAGGACATTTATTGTGTTCCTGGGATTGTGATTGATTGATCAGTTATTTAGGGATGCAGTCCTTTGTGTGGAGGATGTTAACTATCTACAGGTGGGCCCCCCTATCCGCTGGGGATATGTTCCAGGCCCCTCCGTGGATACTTGAAACCGTGGATAAGAGGGAATACCCCCTCCATGGTTTCCTGAGGGCCCCCCCACCCTGCCTCCCCTGCAGGCAGGCATGCTTGCCCCCCAGCTCTTATTTTTCTTTCAGCAAGTTTTGTTTCTTAGAGAAGCAGCCTCCATTGCAGGCAAGTAGAATGAGACTAAGTCCTAGAGAGGCTCTGCAAGGTTTCTGTTAACCTTGCAGAGCCTCTCTAGTACTTAGTCTCGTTCTACTTGCCTGTAATAAGCAGCCAGAGGCTGCTTCTCCTGTTTCTTTAAGGAAGAAACAGAGCTTACTGGGGAAAAAGTAAAAGCCTGGGGGGTGTCCCCACGATCCGTGGATAACTGAAACCGTGGATAGTGAATCAGTGGATATGGGGGCCCACCTGTACTCACTTTTCCAGAACCCCAAACTGATCAATTTTCCTGATAAAACTGGTCAGGCGGACAGCATGGCACCACAATAGTTAAACTCCAACAGAAACAGCATTACGTCAGCACATTGGTAGTTTATTATTATTATTATTATTATTATCATCATCATTAATTAAGAATATTTATATACCGCTTTTCAACAAAAAAGTTCACAAAGCGGTTTACAGACAAAAATCAAATAATTACATGGCTCCCTGTCTCAAAAGGGCTCGCAGTCTAAAAAGACACAGAACAACACCAGCAAACAGCCACTAGAAAAGACACTGTGCTGGGGTGAAAAGGGACAGTTATTCTTCCCCTGCTAATATAAGAGGAGCACCACTTGAAAAAATGCCTCTTTGCCCAGTTAGCAGGGAGTTAGTTTACAGTCTTGATTCCTTCCCCAGAATATACAATTTGCAAGAGTGAAGCAGAGATAGGAGTTTTGAGCGCCTGACCTGAGTTTCAAAAAAAGCAGCATCCATTGTTGCATATAGAGAATAAGAAAATAGTCCAGAAAGTAGTGTTAATAGAGTACATGAATATGAGGGAATAATAAAAAAATACTAACAAACACCACTGGTTCAGTTTCACTCAGGAGCATCCTGAGCAGATCTGCTGCCCCGCTAGTAGGTACCTCCCAAAGGAAACCTTGCACGCATGCTACCACCACCACTATTGCTTCTGCCTCCTTCTGTTCCCCACCCGTTTGGCTCTTAGGAAAGCAGCCAATTGGGCGAGAGGGGGTGAGGTGAGGCATGGTATGACGGTGCTTGGCAATCCAGAGCCTGCCCCCCTACCTTTTGCTCTGGTGCTGCCTTATTTCCTCTACACTGTCCTGTTTGAAATAAATGACCTTTCATTTACACAAGCTGTTCTTCAAAACTTGCACAAAGGCCTTTGTATGGTTCAGTGCAGCTTATATGCTAAGCCTGTATCATTCTTATTTATCTTCCTTATTCATAGTGTTTCTTGATTTGAGACACAACTCCCAATAAATTGTATTGCTACCCTCTGATAAGTATAGTAGCACATGTGCAAGAGTTCACAGAGCAGCACAAATACGTTTTTCATTCTGCTCACAGTTCTTTTGATCCAGTCCCCAAAGCATTCAGAAAAGCTGCTTTGTCCAATGTTTCCTTGAAAACCTCCAGAGAAGAAGGTGGTTGTTCATGCAGTTCAATTTTCTTGAAGTTAATGCTTGGGCCCAACATTCAGTTTTATCCAGTTGGCTTCTGCACCATATTCAGTGTGCAAATTAAGAACTTTTTAGATATGATATACCTTTCAGATATGTTTAACCCTTTTGACTTGATAGTAAACCCTAGCAAACCATTTTTCTCCATGGTTTTCAATATGGACCCTCCCATAGTGAAGTTGGCAGATAGTGAGATGACCTGAGTAGTTCCGCCTACTCTGTCAGAGCTATAGTCACATCAGTAGCAACTGCTTGGAAATTTCCTACAGAAGAAAGATGCAAAGCTACCACCTGGGCATCATAACATTTATTCTTAAAATATTATGTCCAGTATTTTCATATTTCTTCAGAGTACATTTTCAAAAGAGAGATGTTAAAACTCCCAATTTGACAAAGCTTTACTACCTGTCTTCCATCCATTCATTCTTCCATAAGCATTTAAGGAAGAATTGATAGATGCTAAGCGATGCTAAGAGTTCTTTTGTAGGGCTTTATACAAACACAGATTCCCACTCTCTTTCACCAAATTGATTCATTTTGTGATCCCGGGGACCAGAAGGAAAAAGTAACCTTTGGTAGGCCAGCCTCATAGGTCTGAACGAAGTCTGAGAAAAAGGATTGACCTTTGTGGTATGGTGTGACGTGATGTGAATCTGGATTCAAGGAGTCCCACATAAAAACAGAAGGACTTCTCTGCACATGTATTCAGGAGAAAGGGTTGCTGATTTCTTCTACTCTGGCTGTACCACCTGCGCTACATAGCAACATGATGTTTTGGAGAGGCCTCCTTCTTTAGGGAAGCTTTTGGAGGGACTGCAGCAAAAAAGGGGAGTAGGAAAAGCTCTGGTACATGCATGGAATACTGCATGTGGCCCTTTGAATTCCATAGAGTTAGACTGAAGTCTCTTACAGTAGGCGTATACATTCGTAGACTCTTTGAAGATCTCACTGACAGGTGAGCAAGTGGTATTTCATTAATTGAAATACTACCATAGCAGTATTCATTGACATGCAGGTGAAATGGGGAACTGTGTGCAGGAAATAATAACTTGTTTGCAATGCCTACTTCTACACTAAAGTTACTTTTGTTTGTTTTAGGTCATAGTATTTCTGTTTTAACAGCAGACTAAAGGTGCTTTTAATGGTCTCTGATATTTAAGAAAACATGAATATTTTTTCCTCAGATTGATGCCATTTCATTTACATTTGGATTATAGCAACATTTAGTCCATGTGCATTTCCGATATACATTTTAACTCCCTTTTTGCCAGACATACAGAGGTGAACAGTTAGCATGTAATGTTGTTTAATTAGATCGGATGAAGATGATTCAGAATCGCAGTGGAGGAAAATATCCACCTGGGGAATCTTCTTGTGTGGCAAAATCCCATAAACTAAACCACTTGTTTATCTGTCATTCCCACTGAGATAGTAATATAATTACTCTCATAATTATCTTCATTAGTGTCGGGAATTAGCTGCAATCCATTCCTCTGCTCTGAGTGTGTTTATTTCTTTGCTGATATTTCTCTTGGATTTAATCAAGGGGATAAAGAAATTCTTGTATTCACAAAGCACTGCTACAGACATCTGCGATGCACTTTTCTGACATTCTCTGTGCTAAAATATAGCTTGTTGTCTTTCAGTTCCAGAATCCCTTTGCCCATTCTCTGACATCTGCCCTTCATTACATGGTTCCCGTGCGACCAAGACGACAGATTGTCTATCCTCTGGAAAAACTTGGCATAAATGCTCCATCAAAGCAGGTCTCTAAGGATCAGGTGGGTAACAGAAGCAGCAGCAAGCAAAAAGCAAAGCTTCAACTAAATGTAGGATTTGGCAGATGGGATGACATTACTGTCTTAATGTTGGTGTCTGCTTCTTAATTACCTTGAACCTGATGTTTATGTCCTTACAGTGCTGTGCTAGGCTGCATGGTTTTTTAAACATGTATTGCAAACTGAGGATTCCTACCAGCAGCCCTTAAATGATTCAGAATATATTTGATAGATAATAATTTTAATATTTAAGATCACCAGGTTCACAATATGGATATTTTATTATGCTATTTTGTCCAGTAGTTTGATCCTTCCCAGGGAGACAAACTCCCGAGTTCCGTGCCTTGTCAAATGATCTACAATAAAGAAAACATTCTGTTTGTGGCCATAAAAGAACCCTGCTGAATCAGAGCAAAGGTTCACCTTCAGTATCATCCTATGCATATCTACTCAGAAGTAAGTCCCATTGAGTTCTGCGGCCTGCGGAACTTACTCCCTGGAAAGTGTGTATAGGATTGCAGCCGTACAACCCAATCCTGTGTAACTCTTGCACCGGTGTAACAGTAGATCCACTGGTGTAAGAGCACTTCTGCCAGTATAGCTTGCCGATGGACGCAGGATGGACCCCACCTCGGATGCCACGCATGCACAGTTCGGACGTGGGACAGATGCTGGCGCAACTCTGACAGTGCAACGGGCATTCCAGGGGCGTCCGAACGCCCCTAGAATGCCCCTTGCACCAGTGGAGTTTCGCTGGTGTCCGTCCCACGTCCGAACTGTGCATGTGCGGCATCCGAGGGGGGTTATGCCAGGGTCCGTCCTGCATCAGTCGGCGTACGGCAAGTTACACTGGCATAAGTGCTCTTGCACTGGTGGATCTACTGTTACACCGGTGCAAGAGTTACACAGGATTGGGCTGTAAGTCATACTTCGTTTCCCACAATTTTCAGCAGATGATTTTGGGAAGCTGTAGTGAAAAATCCCTGCTTTTGCCTATTTTTGACCTTAACCCCCCAGAGGCTCCTGTGATGCCTCAGCCTCCTAAAGGCTGTTGATTCTTCCTAATGCAGTAGCCATTATCCTTTGATGCTTCCCTGAAAACCTTTTAAATCAGCACCATGGCAGAAAGCCCACATATTGTGTTGGAACCTGGAGGTACTATTTACCCATCATGGCTGCTAGCTGTCAAAAGACCTATCCTTCATGAGTTTGTTTAGTCCCTTTTTAATCTTGCTACCCCCCCCCCCACAGGTGGGATAGGTGTGTAGTCGGGGTACCTAATGTATGTAGTAGGTGTTCCTTCTGTTGCTGTGCATGTAGAACTCTTCACTGAGGTCTCTTCACACGATTGCTAGATGTGGAGGATTTTGTGTTCCCACTGTTGTCACTTGCATTTGTGAAGTAGGGCAATATTTGCATGGAAGCGTATTTCTGAAGACAGATGTGCCATTAAATTCATGGGGCCATAAAATAGACTCGCATATTCTGGATTGTTAGCCACGTTGGGCTACGTTTTGAGGTGTGGAAGTTTGTTTTAAAGTAAAATAAATAAATATGTGCTTACACAAAGCACTATTCCTTATATAACAGTCAGTATATAACTGGGCAAGGAGGCAATATGTGGTGCTCCTATTATATTTAGCAGGGGGAGAGTAACTGCCCCGTTCACCCCAGCACAGTGTCTTTTCTAGTAGCTGTTTGCTAGTATTTTCTTTTTCTTTTAGATTGTGAATCATTTTGGGACAGAGAGCCATTTAGTTATTTGATATTGTCTGTAAACCACTTTGTGAACTTTTTTGTTGAAAAGCAGTACAGTATATAAATATTCTTAAATATATTTACTGTAGCATAATCCTAGGCATGTCCATTCAGAAGTAAGTCCCATTAAATTCCATGGAACTTGCTCCTAGGCAAGTATGTATAGAATTACAGCTTTACTTTCTCAACTACTATATTGATAGCAGTGCAGCAAGCTGAATTTTTAAAACAAGTACAATGGATATATGAGTGTGTTTCATCTCTCTGTGAAGTAAAAAGGAAAGAAATATGTCAAAGTACAGTATATCTCCTAATTGACAACTGAATGCATATATCTACTTCGAGATTGCTTAAAGAGATGTACATAGTGGAAGTTGTATTTGTTTTATAATAAATTCCAGTTGTCTGGTGCAAGAGCATATGCTGTATCTTAGCATTTTCCTTTTCATAGGTCTATAGATTCTTGGTTCCACAAACCTCAAGTAGCTAAAAGGTTTCAGAGTCTGCCTCGGCCATATGGTTCATGTTTTTAAATTATTCCCCTTATCTCTGGGGACTTTTCCTCTGTCACTTGCTCACCACTGCCTACAGCAAACTCACCCCTGTACTGTACTTGCTTAACCTTTTTTAAATCTTTCATTGTTCTCTTTCTACTCGTATCTTTTTAAAACCTCCCTACAAATCTTTATAACACATATTTCCCTGTGACGAGTGTCTTCATTCCTGAAAAATCCTTCATTATATAAAAAGCAACTTCTGTGCACATACCTGTATCACATTGTCTATTTGTATGTATTTTATGGTTAAAGTAATTCCCAGTTTCCTCACCTTTTGACTCACAGTCCAATCCTGTGTAAGATGTGGCGGCCGGCCTAAAGGGCCAGCTGCCGCATCCTATCCCATTCCCGGGCTGCCCTGGAGCAGCCCAGGAGCACCTTGGGAGAAAGGGACATTCGTCCCCTTCCCCGGGTGTAGGGCGACCAGGGCCCTATGGGCCTCCCCGGATGTATGCCAGGTCTGGTATATATTTGAGGAGGCCGTGTAAGGCCGGCCAGGCCCGGGAACGGGCCTAGGATATCAGCAGACTGCGCTGCCAATATCCCCGCTCCCTCCTGGGCCAGCCAATGGCCACCTCCGTGGCTGCGCCGGCCCGCCCCTGCCCCGGTCAGCCTAGGACTTATCTGGGCCGCCAGGCTCAGTTCCGATTCCCTGTCGGAGTGAGGGCTGCTGGCCTCTGCGCTGGCATCCCTTAATCTCTGGGTGCCGTAAATTGCTTTACAGCACATTTACGGCACCCAGCACATGCTCCACCGGCGCTCGTTTACACAGGATTGCACCATCAGACTCCCCTTTTCTTCTTAGTACATAATCTTTCAAAAGGATCTGTTCTTTGTTTATGTTCATGTCCCCTTAGAATGGAGCAGACCATGAATCTATAAATAAATAATAACATATTATGCCTTGGTTGCATCTCTCTCACACACACACATACACACGCGTGCACACACTGTTCCATCTGTCATTCTAATTGCCTCCACCTTCCCTTATTGTGTCTCTTATCTGCTGCATCCCAGCTTGCTCACTTCCCCTTCTTCCTCCCTCTAGTTCTTGCATCGCTCATCACACAGTACAAGTATTATTACTGCCCAAAGACACAGTTCACTCAGACAGGTCCCTTCATGCAATGGAACTTGCACAGTAGAGTTTACCCCAAATAATCCTCCCCACCACCCATCACCATCAGTCCCATTGTTACCAATATCCCCTATCCTGACTATATCAATATTGCCTATCTCTACTCACTTGCCGTCCATGTGCTGTTCCATATCTTTGCTTGTTCCCCTCACCAACCTGCTTTGAATTGCTATAAGGACAAATGTATTACCGATTGGTCCATCATGCCCAGATCTCTGTCTGCAAGAAGTTGCACAATAGGAATGTTGTTGGACTTGTAATAGCACCAATGTGAGTAAAGGAGCAAATAATACACTGCATCTTTTCCTGGGCAATCTCAGTTCCTGACATGTTAAGTTATTATAAGACACTGCAAGCATTATGGTGGATGCCTCTTACTGTTTATGATAAAGAATTACTTTGTGCTCTGTGAAATCAATATTTTCTTTGGTCCTAAATCTGCTTTTAAAATCAAATCATTGTTATGCTATGGATAGTATTTAGGGATGCCCTCAATATTTCTGCATGTTGTACCATGCCTCAACTTTGGTAATAGTATGTGTTTCTTCCTGACACAAACGTTTGGTTCTTTGTAAAGTTTTACTGCAAGTTCCAGGTGGTAGGTGCAAAACATCTACAATTATTTCCACAACTATTTTCACCTCACAAAAAATGACATTGTATGTTTTAGATGTTTGGCTATAGGAGCAGATATGTGGCTATAGGAGCAGATATGTAAGTGTCTTGAGAGCAGGGTTTTCTGAGTTTGGAAGTTTTGGATTATTGCCAGTGTAAAACAGTTTGCTATTGCACATAAAGCTGGGGTATTTCTCATTATCATTCCTCACTCCAGTTCTGACCAGGCTGCTATTGCAGATAGTGCCAAGCACTTGTTTGTTACTCCTGTAATTGTGCAATTGATTTAGAGCACAATCCTATCCTACACTCTGCTCAGCAATCCAGCTATGCCAGCACCAGCAATGCTAGATCCTGAACAGAGGTCTCCTCAGGGTAAGGGAACTTTTGTTCCCTCACTCCGGGTGAAGCCCCAGTCCCCTCAATGGGCCTCCTTGGATCTGCGCCTGCCATTTTGCCAGCGCAAATCAAGGATGCCCATGTCAGGAAAAACGGGCCTGAGAGTGGGATAGAATATGGCATACGCTGCTATTGCCAGTCCTGTCCCTTCCCAGGCCCTATCCGCCCTCCCCTGCCCCGAAATGCCCGCAGAATACCCTCCCCCCGCCCCTGCACCATGCAGCCCAGCCACAGCTTACCTGCACTGCACGTCATCTGGATCTGACCTCTGCACCAGCCAGGGGCCAGCGCAACTACCTTACGGCAGCTTTTCCAACAGTCCTGGGCTGGCGCAGTTGTCCTATGCAGGCCTAGCAGCCAGATAGGATTAGGCTGTTAGTTGCACAAATCACTGTTCTTCATGAATTTCCAATAACTGTTTGGAAACCTGTTGGTATAATAGGAATGCTTATCCACAACTATGTCTGTGTGATTTTTGTTTTCCAGAATGAACATAATGGCTATTTGTTGCAGCTGAATGGATATTTCTAGCATATCAATCCATTACCGTATTTCTTCAAGTCTAAGGCGCCATCGATTCTAAGGCGCACCTTTACTTTCAGTACCACCAGCAAGGGAAAAAAAAATCTATCGATTTGTAAGACTCACCTCCCTTCATTGAATCTACCCGCTCAGCACCAACTCTCCCCAGTATGTCTCCTGCAGCTGAGGATGACTGAGTGCACTGCCTTTGCATAGCATTTCTGGCCCCGCCAGAAAGTGCCATTTCCTTCGTTACCTGGGCTTGGGGGAGCTTCAGGGAGGCCTGCGCAACCCTCTGCAGGCCTCCCTGATCTTCAGTTCGGCGAAAAACAGCGATTTTTCAGCATTTCTGGTTTTCGCGAAAACCAGAAATGGCTGAAAACCACCATTTTTTGCTGAACTGAAGATCGGGGAGGCCTGCAGAGGGTCACGCAGGTCTCCCTGAAGCTCCCCCAAGCCCCAGTAAGTAAGAAGATAGCATTTTGGGGTGCTTTTTGGAGACCTTCGATTCTAAGACGCACCCCATTTTTTGAAATGCTTAATTGGGAAAAAACATGCGTCTTAGAATTGAAGAAATACAGTAGTTAATGGTTCCTTCCTTTGTCAGAATAATGGCATGACACAACTAGATAAGTGAACAGTAGCATAGCTGGGAAGGGGGAAGGGGACCCACTAACCCCCCCCCCCTCATGGCAGAGTGGCTGTTTTCCGGCATCTCTGCTGACAAGGGATGTGCTCAGCAAGGTGGCAGCACTTGAGCTGGGCCCTCCCGCCCGGCCTCACCCCCATACAGTTCCAAGTGAAGCCATTTTGGAGGCAAGGTCATCGCGTTGTGACATCGCCCTGCCCCGGGCAGCAGGCAGGCTAGCAACGCCGCTGCAAGTCAATGTGGGACCAGAGGGAAAAACTGATCTTGAGAAAGTTCTATGTAATTTTTAAAAGAATATAGGTGGTTATGAAACTTCTTAGAAGTGAGACTACTAGTTGCCCTCAATAAAAGATGGTAATAATGAGTTGGGGGTCCTTACAGGTTGTTTAACAGGAGCCTATATCATGCAAGTAGGTCTTCAAAGGTCTTTGGGTGTTTTCCACAAATTACTAACTCTTTTGGAGTCCTGTCATTTTAAACCTGATATATGCATATGGTGTAAAAAAAACCACTCTAGTTCAATCAGGACATTTTTCAAGAGTGTAATTTTTATGCAGTGTGTATAATTAATTTGAGAGCAAGGGACTATAATTATTTTTTATAATTATATCTTAAACACTTATATAGTATCAACTTGTTTGCTTTCTTACCATCTGGAAGCATTCTGCTATCCATCTGTTTTGTGTAATTATGTAATTATGAATATAAGCCTAACTAGGTGAATTAACAAGAATAACTGTTCCATGATGCAGAATAAAAATGTCATGTGTCTGTTGAATTACTTCTTTTTTCTGACCATCCATTGTTCATGCTTTATTATTTCTTGGTTGCCCTCAAGCTGTCAGGTTTTATTACATACTTCAGAATTCTTGTTTCACCGGCTCCTCACAAAAAGGCTGAGAATCTATTGTTATTGTTACTACAGTATTTGATTATGGAAAGCATATTTAGCTTAGTAATGCTCCAGAAGGATATGTTTACATTTCCTACTCCTAGAGCATACAGAATATTGATTGAGTCCACCAATTAATCACTATCGCTAGGACATGGTGGACTGGCAACCATTCTCTGATGGGGGTGGCTGCTACACAGGCGTGCGTGCGCCTGTGCAATCTGAATTTGTCAGCCCAGCCCGACAGAACTCACTATTGTCAGTGCTGGTGTCATTATGGAGCCTGGAGCTGCCACTATGAACTATCTGACCATCTGCCATTGTCCTGCCTGCCCCCCGCCTATTGTCTCTGCACCCTGCATCCCCATAATAGAGATTATGGTGGGCTAAAAGCTTAGATTACTATCAACAATCTGACACCCTTGCACTCCCAGGAGATGGTGAAAAAGTGGTAGGCTGGTGTTGGGTGGCGGCAAATCCAAAAAGTGCTGTTGGGTGGCGGCAGCAGCAGAAAGGTGAAGTGAACATCCAGTGGAAGATACGCTGTTCCCAGGCATTGCAGTGAAGCAGGCAACCTTTGTGGCTCAGTTGGCACCCAGTGGCAGAAGAGGACTGCCTGGGCAGAGTGAGCACTGGTAAGTTTTCCCCCTCCTTACTGTGTTTGTGTGTCGGGGGGGGGAGGGTGTATAAGTGTCACTCATGCCTTTATATCAATATTTTAAAACATATTTATAAATGAGCACATTGGAAATGAGCACATTTTGATGCAAATAGATTACTGAAGAAATACCCATCTTGCCAAACACGTTGTTTCAATACCATTCAGTGCCCTTGGCTGCTTCTCAACTCCATTGTCCCACTTAGTCACCATTTTGTCCCACTTAGTCACCATTTTGCCCTCACTATCCTTAGACTCATGTGCCCACACTGCCACTTAATCCAATCGGCAGTGGCACCCTACATAATTTTGTTTACAAGGATCTGTGACTTCATTGGATACTGTGTTGCAAGATCATTGAAAAATCACCTAGGTTCCCCTAACCAGTTAGATTAAATGTCATGAGGGCAAGTGAGGCTTAGGGCAATGAGGGTGAAGAAAAATTAAATTTGCATCAAGAAAAATAACAATGAAATTAGTTTGTCAAGTGTGTCAAAAATCACTACAAAGAGGAGGTGCTTTTCAACACTCATGAAAATAAACCTGAAATGAAGCACGTACTTTTGGCTTAATCACTATATAGCATAATAATCAAAATATTTACAGTGTGATCATAAGTATGTTTACTCCAAAGTAAATGCCACTGAATTCAGTGGGTCTTACTCTCCCATACATGTGTTAGGAATAAGTCTTAAAGTGAAGAGTGAACAAAAAAAAAATTTCTCTGTTAAATTTAATTTAACAAAGAAATAGAGATGGATTTTACAGGAAGCAACTGTTGCTCAAGATTCTATTGTGCATGAGTAATAAATTGTTAATGATTTGTGTAGAACATGCATGGATGAAAATCCATTATTTATTTTACCATCACTTGTCCAATGTAGTTGATGATTTTATTGCACTAGCAGTCATGCAAACACATTTGTTCCAAGCTGATGGCTGATCATAAATTTCCTCACTGTAAATGTCACCCGGTTTTGTGTGTTGCTGCCATTACATCTTGTTTGGAAGCCTGAGCATTACACAATTATGGGGAGGCACCAGATGGCATCATTAACAAGAATGCACTGTATGTTTACCACTTATGTGTATGTGTGAAATTAAAAGTAAGGTGACCTATCTTCACTTTGAAAGCATGATGTCAGTAGTATACAGGTGTTAATGTTGTTTGCTGTTAACTGGAATATTCATTCTGACCTGCAAAGCTGATTCTTTCTTTTTTAACCTTTTACACAGTGTTGTGCAGATTGATATCACGCTGAGTGTGAGAACTGTTTGGAAAGGGAAGATAAATATTGTTCCTCAGATACTAGTACTCGGTCTTTCCCTGAAAATGTTACTATATGTGCAAGCCACAAATAACTTTTCTGTTGAATCCCACTGTCGCTGCTTAGTTGTTGTGTGATTGTTGTTTTCAATATAAAATCTGAATCCTATGGGGTATATCAACATCCGGTTTTAAAAGTCTGGCTGATGGGAAATGCCATCATATTTTTAGTGTATTTGTGTTGTCATATGTATATCTACAGAAACCCAAGATTGGAACCCTTGTCTAGTAATAACTATATCAGACCGCACGCGTCTCGCGTAGTTGCTTCCCGGAGTCAGTTCTGATTGGCCCAAGGCATTGCTCCACGTCCCACCCCCACAACACCGAACGTGGCCTTTCATTGGCCGAAGGTCGTTCTGGTGCGTTCCAAGTTGAATAAATTGAGCTTCGGCCAATGAGAGGCCACGTTTGGCGTTGTGGGGGCGGGACACGGCGCAATGCCTCAGGCCAATCAGAATCTACTCCGGGATGCGACGAAGCAAGATGCCTGCGGTGTGAGGCCGGCTTTACTCTATTTTCAAGACAACTTTGAAAAGTATGGAAGAGTAACTATGTGGCAGAACTTATAAACCTCAGGGAGCCATAAGCATTCCATGATGCAACCAGATCATAGTCTTGACAGTGCCAGCAGTCTTCTCAATTTTGATACGTTAACGGAGCAATCCTATTTGGATGCCATGGCGATGGTGCGCTGATGCCAGCACAACCACCACCATATCTAAAGCCTGCCTAGCAAGGGGAAGAGGAACACCAGAACTCCCACCCCACACTACACCTGCACTGTCCCTTAGCCACCCCACCAGTGTCCTTTGCAATTACAATACAGCCCAGCAGGCCATCACTGGGCAATGGTGGCTGTGCAGCGATGGTCCTGTGACCAAGTGCTTCCTGAATGTGATCTCAGTCATCAATGCAACACAAGTGGGTATCGCTCCTCCACATGAAATGCCAGGGAATGGTATGTACCGTAGCAGGCACCACCAGCATACCCTGAATGTCCAGGCAGCCTGCAGTGCTCAGGGACTCTTCACTAGTGTCACCACTAAGTCCCCCGGCAGTATCCATGATGCCCAGGTGTTCAACAGATCAGCCTTCAAGATGACATCATGGCCAGAAGGGAGTGGCTGGCTCCTAGCCAGATCATGGTTGGTGGGGCTGGTCCCTCAGGAGAGGCTGCACTGGCATAGTAGGGACATTCTGCTGGTCCCCACTTTCCAGGCAACCGTGGCTACTTCCTGTGGCCTTACCTCAAGACTCCATATGCAGCAGACCTCCCAAAGCCTGTGGGCGGGTGCAGTATGGCACATTAGTGGACACAGATGGTTGTGGAGCATGCTTTTGGAATGCGGAAGATGCACTTCCAGTGCTTACACCTTTCCAGAGTGCATCTAATCAGGACACCTGAAAAGGCAGCCAAGGTGTTCATCATGTTGTCATGCCAGAGCCCAGCAGAGGAACAGCAAAGGAACATGCCCTTCCTGACAGGAAGGAGGCAAGGAAGCCATGGAGAATCCTACCTGCCAATGAGGAACCAGCCCAACAGCCTTCCGGGAATGCACCACAGCAGAATACTTCAGCTGCTGAGGTTGAGTGTGGGGCTGGCAAATGAACTACTGGGCCAATAGCGGGGTGCCTGTCACCCAGGGATGGGGACGGTTCCTGCCAGCTGGGTAGGCCTCCAATTGCTCTCTGCCAGCTTGTAGCCACCTCCAGCTGCCCTATGTCCCCATGCCATCCCCTAGCTGCCCCATGCCACTCTTGCCTGCTCTCAGGCCCCAGCTGCTAACCCTGTCCTAGGCCTAACAGCTGCAGTGCCAGTCCCGGAACACAAATTGCCCCACCTGCTCCCACAGTCAGAGCATATGACTGTAGGGCACAGGGGAATTTGGGCTGCTCCCGGAACAGGTGGGGGAATACTTCCCATGGAAGGCTGCTTCCACAGCCTCCCACCAGTCCCTCAGCTGCCCCTTTGGTGAACCAGCACCAGCCTGGTACCTGGCTCCTTCCCCCCCCCCCCTTGCTCCCCTGTGAATGGTCCCTGTTCCCACCGGCCCCATCTTGTTGCTCCTCCCTCATGGTTATTAAAATACTTGCCCGTTTAAACGTTACCACTATGTCTGCTTATTGCTTGGGCTGGCACATGTTGCTGATAGAGTGTAGCACCTAGTGTACTGTGATTGGCTACCAAATGTAACCTGTATCCTGTGCTCCATCATAGGGAAGCGCGTTTGGTAGTGTGTTGGGAGATGGTTTGTTCTGGTGTTTTCCCCTTCCCCATTGTTCCCTATGGGCTTACTCCTACCTGTGCCAGCTCTGTCATTGGCATACCATTTTTCCAGCATTGGGGACATATCTGTCATCTGGAGGGAGGGTTAAGATATGGCAGCCTCCAACTCTCCTTTGTTTCTCCCACTTCCCACTGTGATCTCCCCATTTTAGCCTCTCCACCGGCAGAGTTGCATGGGCGTCTGGGTTACTGCATTGCAGCATTGTGCGATTATTACACTGGCGTTTGGGGGCTGTCCACCAGCAGGTGGACTTCTGAGCCAGTGGGTCTGTCATCACGCCAGTGCACTTGGAGATATGAATGGCAGCATATTTTGAGGATACGATTGGGCTATAAATCCTAGCAAGAATGTTCTGGGTCCTAGCGGCAGTGGCGTCGGCTGATATGGGGCGGTGGCGCCCAGGGCGTAGGGGCGCTGAGGCTCTGGGGGGGCGCGGGCCTCCTTAAATTTGCAATTTTTTTGCATTTTTCCACTTTTTTTTTCTTTTTCGGGGTTTTTTAAGTGTTAAAACGGCATGTGAATGTGTATGTGTGCTTTCCCGGCACTTATCTGTAATATGGGGCACTTCCAGGACGTTCCAGTGACGATCTTCTTACTGTGCCCGGGCACAGCTTCTCCCTGCGCCCAGGCGCGGACTCCGTAACGCCCCCAGCAGCGCTTTCCGGAGTTTGCGCAGGCGCAGAACATCCCTGGAAACTCCGTGGTTCTGCGCATGTGCAAACTCCGGAAACCGCTGCTGGGGGCGTTACGGAGTCCACACCCGAGCGCAGGGAGAAGCTGTGCCCGGGCGCAGAAAGAAAATCGTCGCTGGAACGTCCTGGAACGCCCCATATTCAAGATAAGTGCCGGGAAAGCACACATACACTTTCACATGCCGTTTTAACACTTAAAACCGCCCAAAAACATTAACCCCCCCCAAAAAAAACTGTCAAAAATAGGTTTCGAAACCAAAACCTAAAATTTTTGACAGTTTTATTGGGGGGCATCGGGGGGCGGCCCCATAAACGGGGGCACCTGGCGACGCCTCTGCCTAGCGGTGAGTTCATTGCAGTTGTGTAACAACCAGATGGAGTTTTTCCCGGATTAGACTTGGAGCAGACTTGCAAAAAATGTTTATGAGATGGAAACATTAGAAGACAAAGTTTCAGGAGTTCACTTCAGCAGTAAGAACTTTAGCTACACAAGTGATTTCATCCTAACCTTTTGATAGGAAAGGGCATTTTATTTCAGAATTAAAAACCAAAAGTTTGAATGTACTCTGGTCCTGTTACAGTGGATATAGTCTTGCACATTTAATTACAAAGGGTGTGGTCTTGTATTACAGTATCATATACGTTTTTCTGTATGTACACTGAAACATAAAAGGTTAAAGGTGGCTCTGAAAAAATTGAAAACTATAGGAATAGAATAATGTGCAGAAACAAGAAGATTGTTGCATTGGTCCTCAGCAATGACATTGACCCTCTTAATGAAAAGTTTCACTTATAGCGCAATCCTGTCCAACGTTGGAGTGGCACGCCTGCCGCTGCAGCACTCCAGGATGTTGCAAACGTGCCGTAAGGGCATATGACACCCTGGGCATAAGCTGCACTGGAGTGCGGCACCACTCCAACCAACCCAGGTCCTGTCCCTGCGCCGTGCCAGTGAGGTAAGTCCCCTCTGGTCGGTGGAGGGCCAGGGGGAAGGTGGAACAGGGTGCTCCAGGGGGTGGGACTGGTCAGCCGGGCCTGGGATGGGGGAGGGATTGTCAGTGGCACACTCTGGCGAATTCTATCTCCTGTCCCGGGTCTGGCTGGTGTTACATGGGCCTCCTGGATTTGTGCCAGCTATTTTGCCGGCTCACATCCAAGGAGACCCATTGGACTGGCTGTGCCATTACTCAGGGTAACGGGATGAACATCTCTTTATCACGAGAAGGCCTGCAGCTACCCCAAGAAGGCTTTTGCATGCTGCAGCAGTCCTAGACAGGATTGGACTGCCCATTAATGTTGTAAGCTATTGCAAATTGTGGAAAGGCAGGATATAAATACTTGTAAGTAATTAACTAGAAATTAATTTACTACTGGTAGGAGTGGGTAGAATCTGTTACTCAACTTTCTGACCCAAATGTAATAACACACATTAGGAAAAGTTTGGAAGAACTATATGCACTTCCTTGGACTTCTGTATTCTGCCTGATAGAAATGGTTATGTTTGTTTGTTTTCAATCTGCAATACAGTACTTAGTATTGCTAGAGGAAAAGGGCACAGTTCGCCGGGAAGTTCTTCTGCCCAAGTTTCATTGAAGTGAATGGAAATGGTGCATTTGTTCAACTCCCATTTCAGTAAAGTTTATTCAGGAAGCCTTCCTGCTCAATTATATGCCACAAACCTGCAAACTCCTTCCAGTGAAGAGAGACGGTGTTAAGATATCATCTTGGCTAGTTTCTATAAATCTCTGGAGGAACATGCACTTTATAGAAAGCTTAATGCAGAATTGAGTACTGGGTTTTAAGCAGTCATTAAAGAATGTCTTGGGGCACTTTTTGGAATATTTTTAGGGATACCACAAGCTACCGTATTTATCGGCGTATAATACGCACTGGCGTATAAGACGCACCTTCCTTTTGGCCCTGGGTTTCAAGAAAAAAACATTTAAAGCATTTTTGGGCCACTTGGCCACTTACCGCTTGGCTGCTTAATTAGCTAATTTATATAAATTGCACAAAAATACCAGGATCTCTTTTAAAACACACAGCAATAAGACATATGAACAAAATGCACCAGAATTTAAATCCCAAATACAAAAAAAACCCAGACTCAACTCTTTTTCCCCCCAACCCACCCATGCACATTTTCCAAAATAAAAAACATTTACCCCAAATACAAACCCCCCAGACTCAATTCTTTTACCCCACCCCACCCACCCACCCCTGCAGTTTCCACAGTAAAAAACATAAAAGTACAAAAAAAAAACAGACTCAACTCTTACCAACTCTTAAACAACATAAAAGTACAAAAAAAAAACCAGACTCAACTCTTTTTCCCCCACCCCAACTATGCACAGTTTCCAAAGCCTCCCAACTAGGCCCAGTTCAGAAACTTACCCATGCTGTATTCATTCAGCATCCGGAAGAGCAGGCCCTGGGCAGCTCAGCTGAACTCTTTTCCCCCACCCCAACTCTTTTACCCCACCTAACCTAACCTATGCACAGTTCCCAAAGCCTCCCCAACTAGGCCCAGTTCAGAAGCTTACCCTTCCGAGGAGAGCTGGGAAAGACTTGCCCTTTGCAGCTCAACTGAACTGAACTGAGCACAGCGCCCTCTGCTGGCTGCTGAGAAGCTCAACTCACCTGCATAAATTAAACCCCGACAAACAGCTGAAGATCGGATAGATTAGACAGGGAAGAAAGCACAATGGAGCTCTCCAGCTCCGGAAAAACCGGTAAGCCCAAAAATGCTTTAAAACGGGCGGGGGCAGGGGGGGAGGGATTTTTTTTTAGTATTGGCGTATAAAACGCACCCTACTATTTTGGGTCACAAATTTAGACAAAAAAGTGCGTTTTATACGCCAATAAATACGGTAATCTTTACTGACATTGGCCACTGGATGTCATGATTGCACTGCAAAAAATGATCAGAGGAAGACCGTATATCTGGCAGCTGGAGAAAAAAAGTACAGAAAGAAGGATTCTTAAGCAGTATACATTTAAGTTGTTCATACTTTTATCTGCTGAAATATACTCTCTATTTAGATACTGCACTTCAAGAAAAAAAAATACCAGACCAGTGAAGTGTGTCAGTAACTAAATCTGCTCACAAAATCCAGTTTCTATTCTGAAAATTTAGGGCAGGTCCACATATTAGTCTTGCTGTGAGCAATACCAATGTTTCGCATTGCAGACATGTAAAATGTAGATGCCTCACACACACATACATGTATCTAAGAATATGCATGTGTATTTAGATGCATGAATGTATGAGTTTGTGCAGGAATGTTGTAATACTGGTATTGCACCCAGCAATGATAATGTGTGGAGGTGCTCTTCATTTTTTATTTCAAAGATTGTAAACGTTCAATGAGATATACAAAGTTTTCCTCAAACGTTATTTCAATAAACAGCAACAGCAGCTTTTATGTTGTTGTTGTTGTTCAGTTGTTAAGTCGTGTTCGACCCTTCGTGATCCCATGAACCACATCCCGCCAGGCCTTCCTGTCCTCCACTATCTTCCTGAGTTCGCTCATTTTCATGTTCGTGGCATCGGTGATGCTGTCTAACCATCTCATCCTTTGCCTTCCCCTTCTCCTTTTGCCTTCAATCTTTCCCAGCATCAGTCTTCTCCAGAGAGTCCTCTCTTCGCATTAGGTGGCCAAAATATTTGAGCTTCAGCCTCAGTACCTGTCCTTCCAGGGAACTTTCAGGGTTGATTTCATTTAGGATTGACTGATTTGATCTCCTAGCAGTCCGAGGGACTCTCAGGAGTCTTCTCCAGCACCACAGTTCGAAAGCATCTATTCTTCGGCGCTCAGCCTTCCTTATGGTCCAACTCTCGCAACCATACATTGCTACTGGGAACACCATCGCCCTGACTATACGAACTTTCATTGGCACGGTGATATCTCTGCTTTTTATTATGCTGTTTAAGTTTGCCATAGCTTTCCTTCCAAGGAGTAAGCATCTTTTAATTTCATGGCTGCTGTCTCCGTCTGCAGTGATCTTGGAACCCAAAAAAGTAAAATCTGTTACTGTTTCCATTTCTGCCCCTTCTATTTGCCAGGAATTGATGGGACCAGATGCCCTGATCTTAGTTTTATTAATGTTGAGTTTCAAGCCAACTTTTGCACTCTCCTCTTTCACCCTCATCAAGAGGCTCTTTAGTTCTTCTTCACTTTCTGCCATTAGGGTGGTATCGTCTGCATATCTGAGGTTGTTGATATTTCTCCCGACAATCTTGATTCCGGCTTGCGATTCATTCAGCCCTGCATTTCTCATAATGTACTCTGCATATAAGTTAAATAGGCAGGGTAACAATATACAGCCTTGCTGTACTCCCTTCCCAATTTTGAACCAATCAGTTGTTCCATGGCCAGTTCGAACTGTAATTAACATTAGTCCATGATTGTAAAGAAAAAATAAACAAACACAATACATCCCCACTGGTTCTAATTGATTGCTTCTAATTAATGACAATGCAATTTACAAAAACAGAAGATTCCCTGATGCTTCTGAATAGCTCTGCTTTCTTCCTCTAGTGCACATGTGAATCAACTCTTTGTGAGTTCTATGACAATATCAAGTGTGTATAGACCAAAGTGATAAAGTGTTTTTTCAGGAAAAGTACCAGCATATCTTTCTTGACGTCTCATCTCACCTAGTTATGATATAAGAAATGGAAAGATATGGGCAGCCCAATCCTATCCTACCTCGGCATAGGCAATTCAGTGTGGGCCGCATGGCCCATGCTGAATCCTATCCGAAGAAGGGACAGACTGGAGGTAAGAGGGAATTTGCCCCCAGCCACCTCAATGGGGGCTACTCAGTCTCCTTAACTGGTGGAGAATCAAGCAGCCTCATGTTGGGGATTGTGGCCTGGGAGGGGTGGATAGGATATGTCATCTGACATGGACGTCGGTTCCCCCCCCAGGCCCGATCCGCCTATCCCTGCCCCCCATTATGCCCCATCCCCATCCTCCCCCAGGCCCTGCACCGCTCGGAGTGGCATTTACTAGCTCCACGGCACAGGGTCTTCTGCCACTCAGTGGGCGGGTGGTGCAAGCCTCTGTGCTGGTGCCACCTACTCGCCAGGTGCAGCAAACGTGCCTTATGGTACATTTGCAACACCATAGGCCAACCAAAGCCAGCAATAGGATTGTGCCATTAGAGAGACAATGGGGAAAAAGAACCAGGTGTGTGTCTTTTTAAAAAAAGGTTATTCATTTTAATTTGCTGTTTCTCTGGGCTTGCTATTGCATACATAAGAAAATGGAACAGTCATTAGGTGTGTGGTGTGAATCCAACTATTTTGTTTACTTGGGAAAGACACTGATATCTAACAGACAATACAATAAAAATAAATTTTCAACCCCTCTGTCAAAGAATTTATAATCTCTCAAAGAAGCTAGAACAATTTGGTCTACTCCTCTTGTGGGCCCTATTCAAATGTACTCATCCCTGTATATATCTGTGTCCAGAAATGTTGAGCTAGCTGCAGAGATTCTGCAATCTGTGTATTGTCTTTAGATCGCGTTTGGATAATAACTTTTTCGGAGTTATCTGAGTCTGGGAGAGCTACAATATAGGAGTACATATATTCATTTTATCTGTGTTGCCATGGTCTCTGGTCAGAGCAGTTTTGCAAGGTTTTGTAGTGCTTTCAAGAAAAGCCAAAAATAGCTCCCATTAGCATGACTAGCACTGTTGCTATAGATATACGTATGGTTGTTGCAGGTACCTATTAGATAGTGACCATGAGAACCATCTCTCTGCCCAGAACAGTGTTTAAGGTTTTTCATTCTTTGTTATACGGAGAATATGTATTTGCCTGAACTTGAACTTATTAAAAAAAATAACATTTACCTGCTTTCCACAGCAACACCTCTCCACTTTCAAGAATATTTATCTTAAGTTCCATCTTTTACTTTTTTCTTAAGAATGAAATTAACAATATTACAAGCTGTTTCACCAGTCATGGATTTCTACAGGACTTGGTGACAACTCCATAGAGAGTGTTATGTATTCCATCCCATCCCTTAGATAAGAGTGTACAAGTTGGAATTCTGTGTGTGGTTGAGACTAATTTTAATTTCTGCCTGTGTTTATACTTGCGTTTGTAATGCCATTAGAAATCTGTATGGGTTCTTAACATTTGACTTATCTGCTTTAAAAAACATTCCTTTTACAGTTAAAGTATGCATTGAACCACTTTAATCGCAAATTGTCCTTGGAGCCCAAGGTGTCTGTCAACGCCAGGATAGTGGTAGTTGGAGCATCAAATGTTGGAATCTCCTTCCTCGAAACACTGGTTTTTTGGTAAGTTTTTAAAAATGTTCTCTACTCTTTTCTATACTGAAGGGTTCACTGTTCAATTTTTCTGACTTGTAGATGCTTTTCCTTTCCAAAGCGCTGTGTGCACACACAGCATCCTTTCACCATCTCCCATTCACTCCGATATTGGGGGCAACTCTGACTGGCTTCACTCTAAATGTGGCAAATATAATTGCTGCAAATATGCCAGTGTTGCCTACAACTAACTCATGAAATGTGATCCATGTATTCCTTCTAACAGGATGACCAGTAAAGAGAAGATTAACTTGACTCCAGTCGTTGACCAGGGGACCAAGAACAACAGGGTACTTGCTTCACCCTCTGTTGCAGGGAAGACACCCTCTAGCTGCAGAAGGGAGTGTCCCAAATTCAAGCTAGGGGACAGAGGGCTGCTGAGAGGTTGCAGCTCTTGCCTTCTGGTCAAAATACCAGCAAGGAACAGATCTGGCTGGCCTCAGTGGCGTAGACAGACCAGGGCGGCACAAGTAGTTCTGCAAGTTTCCATTACACCGGTGTCAGCGACCCCTCCACCTCGCTGTCAGAGCCATTCCAACAGCAACGGGGGAGTGTCCTGGTTGTTGCTGTCACCGCCGGAATGGCTCCGACAGTGAGGGGGAGGGGCCTCTGACTCCGGTGTAACCGAGTCTTGCAGAACTACGTGCCGCCGCCCCGGTCTAGCTACGCCACTGACTGTCCTAAACTGGATTTCAGTGCCTCTTAAGTATTCAGTGCTTCACTCTGGCATTTTCAAACCAATCTCCCTCCTCTACCTGTCCTCTCCAATCTCTCCCTTGTGTGTCTAGTCTTTTAATATTGTTGTAGTAGTAGTAAATTGGAGACTTGAGGGCAAGCCCTGTGTCTAATTTTGATTTACCTATAGCATCTAGCTATTGTAGATGCTTTAGAAATAAATAAATACACACTTATACAGCTATAAATACAAACAAACATCTATGTATGTGCATTGGGGCACAAAATGTGCGTAAGGTGAGGGCAGCCATACCTCCCCCCACCTTACCACCTAGTAGTTTGTTGGTTTGTTGATTTGTTTGTTAAACACTTTTTTTCCAGATTGGTTTCTTTCTAGTGTTGGAGCTAGGCTGCAGCAAGAAATGAGCTTGTGGTTATTGGGCATGGAGAGAGACACACAGTGGGGACGGGGATCAGTTCCCCTTATATGTTCATAGCTTTTGTTGTGAAAAATTAAGTAACTTCCCATCATTCCTTCAGATGTGAATGGGACATGCATATGAAGAGCAAATTAGTCTGCTGCTGTTGCATTTAATTTGGCTCTATATCATATGCTTTAGTTTAGGCCCCTTAAAAACAAACAAAAAATCCATTTCACTTTTGTCCCCATTTTAACTAGCGTTCCACCCCTCCCTTTGACACCATTTTCCTTCTCTTTCCCTTTGAATCATCAAACATTTTAGGAACAGCCCCCTAGCAGGAATTCCATGTACAACTTTAGTACCTTTATGCACGTTGTACCTGCTCCCTGCTAACTGGGCAAGAGGCACTTTTTCAATTGGTGCTCCTCTTATATTTAGCAGGGGGAGAGTAACTGCCCCCCTTTCCACCCCAGCACAGTGTCTTTTCCGGTGGCTGTTTGCTGGTGGTGTTCTGCATCTTTTTTAGATTGTGAGCCCTTTTGGGACAGGGAGCCAGTTAATCATTTGATTTTGTCTGTAAACCGCTTTGTGAACTTTTTGTTGAAAAGCGGTATATAAATACTGTTAATAATAATAATAATAATACCCCTAGATCAGGGAGAAAAATCTTTCACACTCATCTTTTTATTTGGGAGATATTCTTTATTGCCACACGTTCCTATTTCACTGCCCCCTTGATTGTCCACCTTATTAAAAAAAAGATATTTTTAAAAACTACAGCCTGCTGCCAATGGCAGCTTTTCATATGCATTTTTCTAAAGGTCAGTGTAAAGCTACGAAAAATACCAAATAGTGGTAAAATGCCAAATCAGAGCAGTCTAATTATGAATAAAATCGGAACAAAAGCTACTTCTGAAAATAAATCAGCAAAGGAAAAGCTAAGCTTTGTTATATCCATTGTATATTTGTGGTTTATCTCTCCAGTACTATTCTGGAAGGTCAGATGCTTAGGGATACTTTTGCATTATTATACAGTTCTTTTTTTTTTAAATGCCTCAAAGGACCTCATGTGGGTATTTCAGAGGGTCTTGGATGAAACTAATTATCTAGACCCATTTCAATCTGGTTTCCGACCTGTTTTCAGGTTGTGCTAATGGTGACTGATGTCAGCAGCTAGCCAGACGTGCATCCCTGTTGGTTTTGCTGAAACTCTTAGAAACACTTGATGCCATCAGCCAGGCCCATACAGTTTTTGCATGCTGCAAGCTAGTCATAAAATCCTGCCTTCCCCCCTCACTCCTCCCCAAAAATAAAAATAAAAATCTTGCTGTGGTAGAGCTGAGCTGAAGCCACGAAACCCACCCACCCCTTTCGCTGAACTCCAGCTTTGCTGCCTTAAGGCAGATTCACACTACAGGCAGAGGCTCTGCCGCCGCCTGTGCCTCCGCCTCCGCGCTGGAAGCGGGGGAGTGTCTTCCAGCCTGTTGTCCCGGCTTCTTAAGAAGGTGATTGGAGGCCACTCTCCCCCCCTCTCCTGCGATTGGCAAGCTGCAGTAGCTCCGCGAACCACCCCCTAGCTCTGTGTCCTGCCCCCTGAAAAGTAGGATTCTTGCTTGAGGTACGCGCCTGCCATGCGGAGGTCACGGCGGCTCCGCCTGCTTCAAAAATCAGGTCAGAAGCTCCGCGACGCGTGTAATGTGACTCTGGCTTCAGGCAATCACTCCTAGTAGGAGCCCAGCTGGCTCTTCCAAGTCATTTTAAACAGGACTCAAGAGGAGAGAAAAGGCTGTACCCAGGGCAGCCAAAACTAGAGGTAAGGTAAGGGGAAAGGGGGGGGGTCTGCCTTGCCATCTCGCAGCCCACTTGGCTGCTTTCTTAAGCAGCTGGAAGGGGTGGAGAGATGAGGAAGCGGAGGCAGCAGTGTTTTCCTCCAGCAAGTTTTGTTTTCAGGTCTTCCAGGAGGAAGAAGGGGGCTGCCACTGCATGGGTCATCTGATCACTGACCACAAGCAGACCACTGCTTGCTTTGAGTGAGCAGGCAGAGGATCAGAGTCAGAGGATTAGAACACCTCCATCAGCGGCAGGCCAGAAGGAGCAGCATGTCGAAACGAGCTGTAGGGGGTTGCCTTTTTGCCACCCTTGAACTCTCCACTTGACCCAAGGCCTTGAGGCCCACATCATCAGTGGGCCGGCCCTCCCATTAAGCTTGGTATCCTCCTGGAGCACCTCTCAAAATTACAGTAGGTGGCACAGTGGTGTGCTGATTCCAGTCCTATCTTGAGGGCAGGACTCAGTGGAAACATCTCTGCATGCAGAAAGTTCCAGTTTTAATCCCTGGCATCTCCTAGTAGAGCAGAGAAAAATTAATGTGTGAAACCCAGTAGTGTCGCTAGGCTGGGGTGGGGGTGCTGCTCAAGGTATTCTTGTGAGGAGGAGCTGCAGCAGCAGTTTTTTTTCTCTGCAACTGCTTTTTGCAGCGGGGTGGCATTTTTGCGCCATTGTCATCGATACTTTTTTTTTTTTTGTCCTCCTGCCTGTCCCGGTTCCTTCAACTGAAGCCTTCCAGGAGTGCAGGGGGCGATGATGCGAAATGGGCAGGCTAGCAACGCCACTGGTGTAACCCTACGGAGTCACTGCCATTCTGCATTGACAGTATTGACTTAGATGTCTGATTCAGTAAAAAGGCAGCTTCCTATGAAGAGGGGAGAGTACCGAAGGTGGCACTAGGGGGCTATTGCTTGGCCCTGTGGCTAGTGGCCTTTGGAATCCACATGAAGCTATGGGGGAGAGGGAGATAGTCTGGAAATTTGGACTGAGTTGTCACCAATATCGGGATGACACTCATCTCTATCTCACAATGTCACCTGATCACAGGGAGTGTCCTGAGTGGATGTTTGGAGGCAATGATGGACTAGATGTGGATGAACAAATCCAGACAAGAAAGAGGTGCTGATGGTCAGTCGGAGAGCTGATCTTGGTTTGGGAATTCAGGCTATTCTTGATGGGGTAGCACTCCCTCTGAAAGAGCAGATGCATAACTTGAGTGTGCTCCTCGATCTGGCCCTGCTTCTAGAGGGGGCAGAAGTGCTTTTGCACATCTACATCTGGTGCGCCAGTGGACCTGGAAGTTACTTTAAGGCCACTTGGTAATTCTTGATTTTGTTGCAGAACAGATATATGATAAAAATAGAATCCATTTGAAACCTTCTAATCTTTAAAAAGGAAGTAGTTTTCTCCTCATTATTCTTCCTACCTAATTATTTTATGTTGGCAGTTAGCACTGGAGCAGACAAATACAGTTCATTTTCAAGCATGCCAATTTACAATGATTGAATTTCTGAAAAGATTTACCTGAAATGTTGGGGGAAAGTCTTTCTACTTGGCAGATATAAACTTGAACATTTTTTAAAAGTTTTGTTGCAATGTTAACCATTAGTTGGTTCTTGGCAAACTCTTGCACAGCAGAAACCTGTGTGGACCAGAGTAGCATCTCATCTTGTCAACTGAACATGGAAACAGCCTAAGAACTATTCCTTAATAATGCACATATCCCATGGCACAATCCTAACCAGTGCTAATGCCGGCATAGCGCGCATTGTGCCGACGCTAGCTGTCACAAATGTGCTGTAAAGCACATTGTGACAGCGCACCAGAAACCAGCGCAGGCGGGAAGGCCTGTGCCGTCCCACCAGTGCGAATAGGAACACACGCTGGACCAGGTAAGCTGTTTTAGGGAGCGGAACAGGCGTGGGGGAGGGCAGGGAGGGGATGGAATGTGGCAGGCAGCAGCAATGTGGGCAGGGGGTGGGTGGATCAGGCCTGGGAGGGGGTGGAATCAGCAGCGTTGATGCATGCCTTATCCTAACTGCCTTCCCAAGCCTGATCCGCCAACATGTATCAACTTGGACGCGTCGGCCATATGTCAGGTGCACGTCCGAGTAGACTCGTTGCGGGGGCTGGGGCTTTCCCCAGTGCAAGGAGACAAATGTCCTCTTACCTCGAGGAGACCTCCCACCTCCTGAATTTCCCTGTAGGATGCAGCGTAGCCCGCACTGGCGTTGCTGCATCGGTGCGGGGAAAGTTGGGTAGAATTGGGCTGCCTGTGCAGTAAGACAAGGCTCTGAGATTTTTCACTCATGCTTGTTTATCTTCCATAGAGTGAGCATGAACAGCTTTCAGTAGCAAAACATTGTCTTAATAGATCATTTTCCCTCCTTGCTACTCTGATTGTGGATTGGAAGGATACCTATGAGGAACTTTATACCTTGCAAACAATGCTCCATTACTGATAGGGCCTCTGCAGCCCTGAAGTCTCAAGGCTTGCAGGTTCAAGGCTATGGCGTTCAGAGCTGAAGCTACGTGTGGAGTGCTGAAGGTGTTTTTACATGCTTATGAAGTTGATACACAGAGTCTCCAGGGAAAGGCATTTGTGCGGACACAGCCTATTCACACATTGAGATAATTAGAACTTTATTTTGCATGTCTGAGTTCAAAACTTATGCATGCTTAAATGGCAAAATATGATCACTGTGCCATCAGTTGTGTCTGGCACATGCATATTAAAATTGTCAGCTACACACACACACACACACACACACACACACACACACACACACATAAAACTAGTGATCAGAGAAGGATTGGGCCCCTCAGAATGAACTTCTAAGTTTATTGATGCCCTTTAAAATGTGCTTTTTCCATTCACAGTGGACATTTTTCTTGCTAGTACTTTTTTTTTTAGATGTGTTTTTTTCTGCTTAAAAACAATGTTTCCTGCTTTTCCTTCCTTTGGGCCAGTTTAGCTATCTAAAAATGGCTTAGAAATTGCATACTTCTAAAGCCCTACTTGTGACAGAACAGCTACAAGTCCTGTTATCTGGTAGCCCAGTATTACACAATATCCTGCACAGCTGTCCTGTTTGGCAGTTGCTAGCATAATGCTTGCTGTTTAATTAGGCTTTTTATCTTTACATTTGTCTGAGAATGTCAGGAGCCTTCCATGTTGCCTGCCGCTAATTAGTTGACTAATTAAATAGTTAGTGCTTACTTGCTGATCACAGGGCTAACATGTAATGAATGTTTTAGTAATTGTTATTGTTTTATGCTATCTGCCTTTTGCCACATGAATTGGCTGAAATATGTGTCCTTTTTCCCCACTGTTTTTTTCCATACTGATGGAAAATAATACCCAAGCAAAACAATGCAGTGGTGTGCTGTGTGTTCAGTGTTACTGGAGCACCATCATTCAGACATTGTCTCCTTGCATCATTTAGACCAAATGAAGAAGATCAATGTTGGGACAGAGATAAATAGGGCGTGTTCTATCTTGCCTTGTTGTGAAATCACAGTAACAATGAATAGTGTCCGTGACAAATGTTAGATTTAACCAATGGGGAAAGACAGACGCTATCAAAGTATTATTTGCAGCAATCTTTCACAGGTAATAGTACCTGTGAAACATATATCCTAATATTAACATTAAAATATCAACATTAAAACATGCCATGTGTTCCATACCCGGGCTGCCAGCACTCCATGTCACCATGGGATCTACGCATAAAATGTCAGAATTCTTTGACCTTTCTCATGTATTTATTACACAGCCCAACAAAGAAACATTTTTTTCTGGTGCTTCAGGAGTTGAGACCTATTCTTGGGTATATTTGGGGTGCTGATTCCAAAACTAGCATCAGTTTTGCCCTATCAGCTCTAGTTTTGCAGATACGGCATAGCCACCTTATATGCTGATTCAAGCAGCTCCCTCGTGAGGAAGCCATGGCATCGGCTTCCTCACGAGGGAGCTGCTTGAATCAGCATATAAGGTGGCTATGCTGTATCTCCAAAACTAGAGCTGATAGGGCAAAACTGATGCTAGTTTCGGAATCAGCACCCCAAATATACCCAAGAATAGGTCTAACCTTTAAGGCACCAAAATTTGGTTTGCATTGTGTTACGTTTCTATGTGTTTCTTCCATGGAATTCAAGGTAGCATATGTAAGGTTTCCAAGAGGTCTGAAAAGATCCAGATTTGCTTAGTTTTAGATGTGTTGTGTATCTTCAGGACACTTGTCTCCTAATTTTTTATGAAATACAGGTCAGTGAAAATGCTTACAAATTTATGAGGCGTACTGAAAACATCTTTGAATATTGCTCAAAAGTGGCTATTTTTGCAACTGGTACACCTTTTAAAAAAACACATACACACCAAGTTTTTTCCTTCCCTGAAAATCAGTAAAAACTACTGTTCAAATCTGACAGATTTTTCATTAGTGAAAAGCATGTACTGTACAGCAGTAATCATTTATGTTTCTTGTGCTTCTTTATCATACCCCCAATACATTAGCAACATGATCTTTTTTATTTCAAGGACAAGGATGTTGAGACCTCCTTTTGTAGCTGTCCTCTAGAACCAGGCAATGAAACCCAATACCTTTTACTTATTTCCCTAGATACTCTAATCCCTCCTGCTTTACAAGTATCTTTGAGCTGTTCGTCTCCTTTTGTATCCAGAGCAACAGGAATCCCTGCTGGAATTATTTGCTTCGATAATGCAGGTGCACTTGTTTAATGCTTCATTGGGTTGAGCTCTTAACTTGAAGCCTTTTTTTAATTCAAAGGGTGCCCTTTGCTTATACAGCACATGGTAGCCATCATTCTTTAAAAGCAGAATCAATTCTATTAGCTAATATGTACTAGTAGTTTTCAGTGCTTTTCTCCTTTTTACAATGACCAGAAATGTGTTTGCATTTTTTTAAGTGGAAGGTGATGAATTTAAACCTAGTACATATGCATCACAATTTCATTGGCATTGAGTTAATTCCCAAAGCAAAATAATTGCATCAATATAAGACTATACAGTAATTCTCAAACCAGGACACTCTAATGTGCAGTGAGAGAACTGCTAGTGTGCCACAAAAAATTAATTGCATAATTAAGGACTCCTGTTAGCCTAAAGTATCCACCCAGAGAGGTTGTCTCTTGCATCTCTATATTATTCACTGCTATGGCCTTACCTTCTTCTAGACAGCCAGAGGTTGGGTAATTCTGCCTCATGTGATCAAGGATCAAAATAGATCTTCATGGGAATGTGTTATTTAAAGGCATACTTCCAACCAGAAATGCCTCCCCCCCCCAAAAAAAAACAGACTTGGGAAGGCCTGATCAGGTTGAAACCATGGCATGTGGGGAAGGGGAAGTAACACTTTTCCCTTGTGCAATTTTCCCACTGAAAATTGCCCCTCCCCATGCAGTTATTTGCTGCAAATACCCACTTTGGGGCCAAATAGCACATGGGCTTACCAGATGTACTGGTTGGGCCGGGACAGTCCCGGTTTCCAGGGCCCATCCTGGCTGCCGTCCTGGCTGGGCCGGTATCCCGGCTGGCCCCGGAAATCGAGCTAGGCCTCCCGGAATTACACCAGCTAAATAGCTGACATGGATCCGAGGAGACCCGTTCAGGAGACTGGGGATTTACAGACTCAGGGGAAGACTCAGACTCATGTTTGAATTACAAACATTCCCTTCCCCTGAAGTGACCCCCCCCTCCGACTGCCTGCTTTGCACCTAGTCTTGCTGCTTCGCAGGGCGCAAAGTTAGACAGGATTGGGCTGCCCATTGTGGTATTAGTCTTGATCTTATAGTGGCCTGGTTAAATGACATAGGAAGTTACTCACTGCTCCTACACCCAACAAGGGGGGGGGGCTGCTACTCCTGCCTCTTGGGATTGGCTGCCAACCTCTGAAAAAGCTGATTGAACCCAATCTTTCTTTCAATACTATGTTCCAACATACAGTACATCAGAGCCAGCTGCAGAGAGTGACAAGACTGTGCATTTGGTACCCCAAATTCCCAGGTGTTACAGAGTCAAGAAGCATTCTTGCTAGCTTTCCAACTTATTGGCTGCCATTTTTCCTTTTGAAACATGGCAATGAGCAGTACTTTTGTGTGCACCAATGGAGTAGGTAACAATTTGTTTCTTGTTTTCCAAAAAAGAGTCTGAATGCACTGCTGAAATGAGGAAGTTGCACTTGAGTTAAAGGTTATTTTAACAGTCATGCTGCTTGGAGTGGGGCCCTGGGCCATGGAACCATAGAGTTGTAATCATGGACTTATTACAACATTGCAAGATCTCATTGCTTGGGCAGTCTAAAATCCAGTCTGTGGGTAGATTTAGTTCCTGGAATTTGACTTTGTGTCTGTAACTACAGTATAGCATAATTTTATTTAACATCACCCCAAATTGAGCAGAATGCATTCTTTCTATAATTCTATAATTCCATCTTCCTGTACAATATGCAGTTGCAATGGTTGGTTCTCCTTTTGGCATTATCTCCTGTGGGATAGCTCTCCAAGATTCTCTCCTTTAACCTAACCCACAGGATTGTGATTCTCTGTATTAAGTGATGGGAAGAATTAAGTGATAGCCGCCTTGGGCATTTGCCTTGGCATAGGAAAAGGCGGGGTATAAATTTTTTAAATAAATAAATAAGAAGATGGTGGCCGATGAAGATTTGGCAGCCCTTGATATTCTTCAGGTGAAGCAGAAGTATTTTCAGATCCTAAGGGGATTTTTCAGTTACAGGTATGTCTGACTCTAATTCTTTTCCAGCGCAATCCTGTGTAACAGCAGATGCTCCGTTATAAGTGAGCACATTTTTGCTCATTTTATGTATAACATTTTGCTCTTTTGTTCTTTTCCTCCTTTAGTCCGCATCTGAAATTTAACAACCTTACTTTGATTTCAACTCATGGACTTCCAGGGAAAAATACATCGAACAATCTACATAAGTTATTTTTAGTGACCAGGTTTGTTGAGAACATTTTCATTAATGCCAAAAAGACAAAAATTCCTCTCGGGAGCGAAAATGCGCTGCCAAAAATGCCGCGTCGGAGTGGGGTTCTGGTCCAAGTACCACCCGCAGTTGTTTGGCCAACTGTTTGGTACCACTGGTGGTACTAGTACCACTGGTTGAGAACCCCTGAGCTACACGGAGGTGCAAAGCATATTAAAGTCTCACTGCATGAACTCAGTGGAGTCGCAAGGTGCCCACGAGGTTGGGGCGGCCCCCCCGGAGCCCCCCAATAAAACTGTCAAAAATTTTACGTTTCGGTTTCGAAACCTATTTTTGACAGTTTTTTAACTTTTCCGGGGTTCTCCGGGGTTTGTGTGAAACCCGGGGGGTTTCTGGGTATCTGTGTGTGTAGTGTGTGCTTTCTCCCCACTTATTTGTTATCTCTGAGCCGATCGGAAGCGCCCCGAAGTTTGGGCGCCCGGGGCCCGAACGTCCTCCAGCAAGCGCCCTTCGACTCCGGCAAGCGCCCAGAGCAAGCACTTCTTCGTTCTGCGCTTGCGCAACTCCTGTACAGTTAGCGCAGGCGCAGAACAACGAAGTTTTCAATCGACATTCTGTGCCTGCGCTAACTGTAGAAGACTTGTGCAGGCGCAGAACGAAGAAGTTCTGGGCGCTTGCCGGAGTCGAAGGGCGCTTGCCAGAGGAAGTTCGGGGTGCTTCCGATCGGCTCAGAGATAACAGATAAGTGGGGAGAAAGCACACACTACACACACAGATGCCCCGTTACCACTAAAACAGTTAACCCCCCCCCCCGGGAAAACTTAAAAAAAAGGGAAAAAAAGTTTCCAAACCGAAACCTAAGGAGGTCCGCGCCCCCCCAGGAGCCTCAGTGCCCTGCGCCTGGGTGCGGTGCCCCCCCCCCGCCGCATACCTAACGACGCCTCTGCACGAACTTAGTAGAGAAGCAGTGTGATGGGAAGTGGGCAAGGGCTAGAACTGGCAGGTGTTGGAGAGAAGGCCAATGACTCTACCTCAACCTTCAGGACAACTTGTGTGTCAGAAAGAGAGACTTCAATGGGGAGGGCCACAATGGTGACAGCTGGGGCAGGATAGCCAGAGTTCAATGAAAACGAGAAGCTCAAGGGACCAGGAGATTAAAAGATAATTAACTGTGACTGTTTTTTGAACAAGAGAACACAGTTCCAGAGGGAACAGGAGGGAAGAGCATGGTAAGTGAATGGATGTCCAGCAGAACACACATCCCTGATAAATGTGGCAGGAGGGCACACTCTTGCTCCACCCACAGTGTGTAGGGAGAAGATAAGGAAGAGAGTGTTACCTGAACTAGGACATCATAAACATAATACTGGTCTTACAGGCATGTCGTAGTAGGTAACATTTTATGTTATATACTACACCGTTAAAAAAAAATGTAAAATCCATAAAACACTCATGTTAACTCTGTATTTGCAACTAGTTTTCTTTGTCTGTATCACACTTTATAGCATGAATATTGATATCTGCAGCAAACACGCTTGCATGTAATGTATGAATCTGCCCTCAGATGTATTTTAATATCTTGTTTTATAATATTTTTTTGCAATTTTCTCTAGTAAAAAGCAGAATTGTTTTATATTAACAGAATATTGTTTATTTCTTGTTCTTTTGTATCAGATAATTTCTCACTGTGAACTTCAACAAACGTTTTGTAAGATAAAGGACTTGATCCATTATGGGACTTTAACTAGCCCACCAGGTGTCTAATTAATGCTTGCAGCCAGCTGCTAAAATGTCACTTGTGCTTCCTTCACAGCCACAGTTTTAGTGATAACGATTACGCACTGATGTCACTTTGTTCATGGGTTAATGTTGTGGTTGGAAAAATGACTGGCATAGACAGATCTGCAAAGCATGTAATAGTTTCCAAGGACAGAAAAGTGCCATATGACCATCTTATTCTCTGCACTGGCCAACAGTACCAGGTGAGAATGAATACTAAATACACATAAAAAAATAGTACATCTCATATCTGGAGCACGAGGGGAGAGTAATCTGAAGTGAATTCTTCGCCACAATGCAAGACATGCCATCCTTTCACTTTAATGCAGTGGTTCCCAAGCTTACCTGGCTCACGACACACCTGCAGCCTCTTCTTCCTGGCTCTCCTGGGTGCCGCCATCTTGGATCACATGAAATCCCGCGAGATCCAAGATGGTGGCACCCAAATCTCACGAGATCTCATGAGATCCAAGATTGCAGCACCCAAATCTCGCAAGATATTGTGAGATCCAAGATGGCAGTGCCCAAATCTCATGAGATTTGGGTGCCGCCATTTTGAATCTCGCAAGATTTTGCAAGATGGCGGCACCCAGGAGAGCAGGTAGGAGGGGCCACCGGGGACAAGTGACGACACCCCTGTGACTGCTGTGACTCCCTAAGGTGTCGCAATGCACAGTTTGAGAACCACTGCTTTAATGTACCAAACATTAATACAGGATTTTGCTTGAAAAGCAAATAGAACAGGGTTTTTCAACCGCTCGGCGGTGTTGTACCACCGCTGCCGCCTGAATCTTCTGGAGTACCACCGGAAGTAACTGCAGTCACTTCCAGGTATTGGAGCTCTGGCATGGAGGTTTTCGACGCTGCGGAGCTCGGAAAACACCAGTAAGAGGCCTGGGGCGGGTGGGAGGGCCTTCTTCAAAGAGTGAAACTCACCTGTTTCACCTCCATTTGCCGGCCAAGCCTCTTGTCGGTGCTTTCCGAGCTCTGCAGCATAAAAAACCTCTGTGCCTGAGCTCCGATGGAGGGGTGGTTTTTTTGGGGGGGGGTTCTGGGGTTCCAACTGATGGTGTACCACCAGAGGTACCCCAAAGTACCACTGGTGGTACACGTATCACCAGTTGAGAACCCCTGGAATAGAAGATCAGTTTCAGAAACTGAGGCTGTACTCCCATGTATAGTATACAGTACTTACTTGGGAGTAAGCATTGAACAGAGAAAAACTACTCCTGTTGAAAAGCAGTATATAAATATTCAAAATAATAAAAAAAACATGCATAGAGAGAGACTCCAAGTCAAAGAATATCTGCTGGTGGAAATCATGAAGAGCACGATTTTGTGGGAAGTCCTATGCAAGCCACACTGAAATAAATGGGAGCTGTGCAAGTGCAACAGAAGTGTTTTTGTGCAACTCAACTTTCATTTCAGTAGAGCTCAGTTCAGAAGAATGACCTACTGGACTTTACTCCAAGTCAACAAAATTGTTTTACCTTCCAACATTCCATAACCATAGCAACTGAAAGCTTGCATGGCTAGTCTTGCTGTCAAATTGATAGAAACAGTTCCAGCTGTGGAAGTCTTGTTAGCACCAGAGCTATATAAATGCTATGTGATGGTGTTTTACCTATGGCCAGTGTGTTTACAAGTAATAGATGGGGTGGAGGGGAATAAACTGAAACTCAATCCAGACAATATGGTAGGTAGTAAAATTAATTGTGGGGTTGGTATGCAGCATGGTTTGGATGGGGTTGCACTCTCCCAGAAAGATTGAAGCTTGGAGGTGCTAGTATTGGTATCTTTCATGCTGACTGGGCCCCTCTGTGCTCACAGTCAGTAACGTCCCCAGCCCGGCCACTGCCTGGGGCGGGGTGACGTCGCAATGCCTTGCACCACCCCTCCTGCATTTTGACATCACCCCCACACACACACCTGCACGTCACCTCCTGCCTCTGGAATGGCTCCATTTGAAGCCAAACAGACCCGGAGGTGGGAGGGCGCATTTTTGTGGCACTCATTGCTTTAAGTGGCAAGCACAGCATTCACCCCCAAGCGGAAATGGTGAAAAACTTCTGGAACACTGCAGGGGTGGACCACCCACTGCCTCGCACCTGCTATGCTACTTCTCACAGTGGCCATAGAATCACCAACTGCCCAGGGAACAGAAAAAGCCAACTTTCAGGCTGGAACTAGGCCCCGCCCCCTCATAGCGGCCATAGAACTACCAATTACTTGTGAAGAGCGGGAAGAGAAGAAGTCGGTGAAGCATAGCTATCCCTTCATTTTCTGTTGAAATAATTTCCCTTTGAATGATTTTACGTAAGCTACTCTGATAGTCCTGTTGGCAGAAGAGCAGGACACAAGTGCTATAAATAAATTCTGTTAGATCCAGCCTTGCAGTCGGGTGCCCATGGCTCAGAGTGCATTTTATCAACATTGGTTGATTCTCCAGCTGCAGTTGTTTTTGAGGAAACTTGATCTTACCTGATCTCTATCCATTCATCGGTAATGTCTACATTAGATTACTTCATCATGTTATATGTTCGACTGCCTATGAAGATGTTTTAAAACTTCAATTAGTACAGAATATAGCTGCTGCCAGATTACCAATTAGGGCTTGTAGATCTCTTTCACTGGTAGTTTAAAGATCTGCACTGACTACCAGTTTGTTTCCAGGCAGAAGCATTTCCTTAAACCTTTAAAATGTTAAACTGCCAGGGACTTTGGTATCTTAAGAGCCAAGCTACACAATAAATGTGTGTGCTTCTTCATTTGTGTTTATTCTTTTTAAAGAAAGAGTGCTGGGGAAGTGCCCCAAATGGGGCAAAACAGTGGCAGGAGCATAGGGTGCTTTAACACTTGTCCCTCACTGTGGTTCTGATCCTGAACATGGTCCCTCCTGTGCCATATTAGAACAAAAGTGGACAAGTGTTTAAACGTACAAAGTGACTTGATAGATTGGCTTTCATTAGGTTTTGTTTAAATAAAATTAATACATGGGGGGCCATGGTCAGAACCAAAACTGTGGCAAGGGCAAAGTACTAAAGCCCCACTCCCCCCATGTGGTTTCACCATCTTTCATGGCCCCCCTATGCATTATTTATTTAAAAAACCCTCCTTACCAATGGACCACATTGTGCATTTAGGTGCATGTCTAGTTTAGCACTAAAGTAGGATCAGAACTATGGTGGGGGCAAAGTGTTAGTTTCCTTACTCCCATTATAGTTTCATCTCACTTTGGACACATATACAGAAGAACACGTTCTGTCTGTCATGTAGTTTGGCTCTTAACTGTCTATTCCCAAAGTATTTTATCTATACAGTTGGCCCTTCATATCCGCGGGGGTTCCATTCCTGGAAAAAAAAACATGCGGATGCAAACATTCGCAGGTGCTCAAGTCTGCGGTCGGGTGGGGGCGGGGTGTCGAGTGGGCAGGGGCGACTCCACTGTACCTTATAGAAGAGCTGGGTGAGCCCACCACCTGCTCCTTCCCTCCAGCACCGTGTTGTAATAGTGTAAAATACCTGTTAAAAGAAAAAAATGCAACCAGAAACAACTTCCAGTTGCGTGCCTAACCAGATTTCCGGTTGCATTTTTTTTTCTTCTAAAAGGCATTTTACACTATTGCAACCCGGTGCCAGAGGGGAGGAGTGGGCAGTGGACCTGCATAGCTCTTCAATAAGGTATAATGGTGCCAACCCTAGTGGGTTCCCTCCCTCCGCGGATGGCCATCCGCAGATAGTCAAATCCACGGATGGCAAATCTGCAGATAAGGAGGGCCTACTGTACATTTAGACACTGAAGCTCTTCTCCATGTTCCTCCTCCTTCAAAGGTGAGTTGGGTGGCCACAGCAGATATGGTCTTTTTCCATGGTGGCACCTAGACTCTTTTCTCAGGCACCCATTTTGTTAATCTTTCAACACTGTTTAAAAATTCATCTGTTTACCCTTTGATAACAGTTAATTAGTTTCTATTCTTTCTCCTTCAGTTGAAGATTTGTTGCTTTTGTAGTTTTTGCTATATGTTTCATTGTAAGGCATTATTTGAATAATCTTATGGAGCTGCCTTGGAAATCTGTTTTGATAGATATAATTTTTAAATGTCATCCATGAGAAAATTGATAAACTATTAGCATGGCAAATTATATTAATCAATGGCATTGTCCATTATTACAGGTCCCATGTCCAAGTGGTGCTGATATCAAAGAGTTATTGACTAACAGAGAGGTCTCGAAAAACAGTAAACAAAGATACATGGGAGTAGTGCCTTGCAACCTTTTTATACTTTGTGATGATGAAGACGCCTTAGTGGCAATTAAGTGGCTAAAAGAAAAGGTGATTTGTTCAACAGGTAAGGATTTTACTAACCACTGTGCTAGGGGGTGGTGGGTCACATTGATGTATTTTTTGGCACAGTGTGTTTCCATTTCCTGAATATAATTATAGCCTAATTAAATCTCTCAAAATGTTTCATCTGCTATTATTTGTTTTACAAATTAATTTGCAACTTCTTGTCAATTTTGAAGTCTCTCTCTCTCTTAGAATAAAGGCCAGCGATATGAATTATCTATAATTATCTTACGACATGAAGTAAAAGCCTATTGACCAGGGTCTGGCTTTAATCATTAATTAACAAATTAGATAATTTCATTTGCAAATGTGTTTTGTAACTATATACAAAATTTTGGAGCTGAGAAAACACTAGGAAGATCTGAACTACAGCAGATCAAAAAGAAAAAGAAAAGACAATACCATTTCAGTTGGAGTAAAACTTCTCCTTAGTCATAAGATACTTACATACAGAAGGCACCATATATGACTTGTATCATGTGGAGTATGTCAATATGGATACGCATTCACCCCCTATTATGATGCATATAGCTGTTTAGGAGGACAAGCTACCTATTTTGCCCAGCTTTCAGCATTTGAGCCTGTTTCTGCCGAGTCATATGAGATTTCTTCATTATCTAAGCACAGTGAATACCATGTAGGTTTATACATGAAAAAGACAGAGCCATGGAGCTATTCATGTTTTATGTACTCTCTGCACGTGGTACGGGATTCAACTACAGTATGCCCTACTGCTTATAGGTGAGCAGCAGAAATAACATCCTGTGATGTGGAAGCCCTTTTCCCTAATTCGTGGTGTATGAGAACTCTTTATAAAACAATAAAGAGCCTTCTTGCACCATAAATGCTCAGAGGCGTCGTGGCACTGGGGGTGGTTGGGGTGGTGGGCTCCAGGGCACGTGCCTTCTCCCGGATCCGTTGCCCTGCCACGTCTTCGCAGCCGTTCACGCTGCATGTTTGGCACTCCCAGGCACCGTTTGGCTCGAAAAAGGAGCCAAAAAGCGCCGGGGGGGAGGGTGTTTCCACACTGCGGAGGCACGCAATGATATCACACACCCCACGGGGCATGTACGTTCGCCACTGTAAATACTAACCAATTTATTTACTAACTCAGTGTTTCCCAAACTGTGGGTAACGACCCACCAGGTCGAAAGTCAATTTTTGGTTGTGAAAAGTTTTTGAAATGTGATTTTTAAAAATATATATATATTTGCCAGAATTTGTGTGGGCAACCACTCCCACTCAATCAACCTCCTGTATTTTCCGGGTTCCCAGCTGGGGTGCTACAAGCCAACTGTCTGGTCCAGGAGAATCCTAAGAATTCTTTGTCGCATGAGGTTCTGCACCTATAGGCTAATTCTAATGCTAGGATATGAGACCTTCCCACTACGCCACCATGCAAAAAATAAAAGAAATAAGGGAGGAAAACCATTAAAAAAAACCCCAGCTAAAAACAAAATGTCTGCTTCTGGCTGCTTTGCAGCATTTTCAACTGGAACCATGTGGAGTCTCCTGTCTGCTATCTAACTATCACAGCATGCATCTAACTTGAGAAGTTAGATGTGCTACTGGTAGCACATCTACTGGTAGATGGCAGCACATTTCCATTGCTAGAAGCTTCCAGAACTTTCCATCTTATATAAGAATGCCCAACATCTGTCCCATACAACAGTGTGTGCGTTAACTTCGAAGCGATCTATCATCATCAGTGTTATTCACATTGTTATTTCTTTATTATTGTCTCATCTTAATTTATCATCTCTGCATTATGGATAAGTGACAAAGAAGACAACAATCGAAATAAATGAAGATGAGTCTTCAACAACAAATTCAAAGCAATCAAAAACTAGTTGACCCACTGGATGGTGAGGGGGGGGGGAAGAGGAGTTAAAAGGACGCTAGAGTTCTTTGTATCAGTATTTTTTTTTCTAGTAAAGCTACGTGGGTCACAATCAGTTATTTTAAAAATTGGGTTGGGTGCTAAAAAGTTTGGGAAGCACTGTACTAACCAATTTATTTCAGCATAGGCTGTCATGGACTACAGTCCAGTTCATCTAATATACCTTATACCAGGGGTGCACAACAAATGGCCCGCGGGCCGCATGCGGCCCGCCTGACGATTTCCCGTGGCCCGCGAAGAAATCGGGGATCCCAGACAGCGGGCGCTCTCTGGGATCCCCAAGTTCTTCGCAGGCCGCGGGAAATGCTCCGTGCCCGTTCCGTAATGGAAGATGCGGCTCATTCCGCTCCTTACGGGCTCATTCGGCTCCTGGCCGAACGCCAGGAGACTCCAGGCGGCCCTTTGATCGCCGCCAATCAGCTGAGTCTCCTGGCGTTCAGCCAAGAGCCGAATGAGCCGCATGCGCTAAGGCAGACTGACGCCGCTGCAGTTGCTGCTGCTGAGGAGCAGGGGGGCAGGCCTGGCTCGGCCCGGCCCAGCTCGGGTTTCCCCTCCTCTTTCTCCCCTCGCCAAGATCAGGAGGGGTGGAAAAGTGTTGGCAGAGGAGGGGGGGACTGTTTTTTTGTTTCTGAGTGGTTGGGGGGGTCACGAACGGAGGTGACTAGGTTGGGGGGGTCACGAATGGCAGCGCTGAAGGATACGCTGCACTTCCCACCCCGAGGCAAGCCCTTCTCCTCACTGACTGATTGACGCCGTCGATCCAAGCAGGGGATGCTGTTTGAGTGAGAGCGAGCGAGCAGGAGAACCCGGCGTGCTGAGACCAGCCGGGAGAGGGTCGCCGCTTGCCTAAGCCGTGTTAGGTGCTGGCCTGGGTCGCCGTTGCAGAGAAGCGAAGAGGCGGAGGGGAGCGCAGAGCCCGCGGCTACCTATGTCCAGCCGGGCCTGGGAGACGCTTTGCTTCTGAGGGCGGCTTCTCCGCGCGCCCTGGCCCCTTAAGATGGCAAGTGGGCTGCCTGGCTGCGGCGGGGAAGGCGGCTACCCTGCGCTGGAGGCGAGAGACGAAGCTGCTGCGGGACACAGGAGGCTCCAGCTAGGGAGGCAGCGCGCCCAGGCTTGCTCCTTTTGCTGCACCTCTTCCTGTTCCCAGAACTGGTGGAGAGCGCTCCCTGCCCGCCCCCTGCACAGCCCCCGCACCATCTGATGCTGCTGCTGAGGAGATCCCCCAGCACTTGCTCAGCAACACAACAAGCCGGGAAGCCCCTTCCCAAAATGTAAGTTTTGCTTGCAGTTAAAAAAAAGGAGAGGGACAAAATGTTCGCCTCACAGAACGCCGCCGCCTCTCCCCGTCCCGATTGTCTCCTCTCCTTTCCTCCCCGCCTTTTCTCACAGAGGAACAGCGACTCACACACACCGTGCTGTGCACGTGGCCGCTCAGCAGTCCCACCACCAGAGCGTCACGAACGCCACTCTTCTCCTCCCCCCCTTGTTGCCTCCTTCCCCGCGTGAGCTGGCGCTGTGTGGGGTGAGGTATTGCAAGTGGGCTGCTCAGCATATTATAATCTGGAAGCGTCCCCAACGTCCGGAGCCTGCTGCGTTTTGCACGGGGAAAATGGTTCCTTGCAAGGGGCCTCAGGTGCAGGAATTTCTCTTTCTTTCGGTGCAGCTCACCGTAAGTGCCTGTAGTGACTAAAAGAACTAGCGAGGGGTGATTTTGATTTTGAGGGGAGAACTCCTTCGGGTTCTCCACGCACCCGCTCCGCAGCAACCGGCGTAGCGTGTTGCTGGCGCACACGCTTTCGCGCTCGCTCTCTCCACTCCAAGTTCTTTCCACAGAGGCAGGAAAAGCGCGAGTCATGGAGAGCCGCGCACGCCCTGCAGGCAGAGGAGGGTGTGTTGCGTGAGTGGGGAGGGCACTGAATGGGGAGGGCAGCATTCTGAGCGGGCAGAACAGCAGCGTGAGCATCCCTCTCTCCTTCCCTTCCCCCACCCCGTGGTGTGTGTGTGTGTGTGTGAAAGGAGGTAACTTTTCTTTTCCCCTCAGCAGGAGGAGGTTTGCTGGCTGCTGTACTCGTTTTTCATGCAGGCAGTTCCCCTCTCTTCCCCTCCCCCTCAGCTCCATTTCATCCAGGGGCCTTTTTCTTGGTTATCGTGAAAGTGACGACTGAGAAAGGGATGTGTGTGTGTGTGTGTGTTGAATGACAACAACAGGTATACTGCATAGCGTTTTGCTTCCAGCGGGTTATTTTTATTTATTTTATAAATAAATATTTTTATTTATTTTATAAATTTATTTTATTTATTGTATAAATCACAGGACACGCCCCCTGTGATGTCACTTCCTGAGGAAGTGACATCACGTTCCTGGACACGCCCCCGTGCGGCCCCTGAGAAGTTTGGCCTATTCATTTTGGCCCCCGCCTACTTCCAAGTTGTGCACCCCTGCCTTATACTGACATAAATAAGCTAGTCTTTAAGGTACTACAAGACTTTGTGTTTGCTGCAACAGACTAACACAGTTACCCCTTTGGAATCTATATCTAGTGATGAGGGAAATGTGCTCTTTACCCACTCATGGGCACTTTAATCTTTTTTTTACTTCATGTGTTCCAGTGAGTAGACCAAGCACAAATTCCAGGAATGAGGTCTGGAGAGGTCTGGACAGCCTGAGCTCAATTAAGTCCTGCATAAGCCCTTCTAGGGATGAATGCATCGAAATGCTCTGGCACTCACTGCATATCTCACCTCCTACAGGTACAAGGGCCTCTCAATTGGACTACTTATGATAAGGCTTTCAGAGACATATTCATGTGATGGTTTTCAAGATGAACAAAGCTGATGTTTTCCCCATATATATGCAAAGGGTTTAGTGCTTCTGTAGTATAGCAGATAACAGACTGACAGCCCTGTCTAGATTTTAGACCGCTGTTCCACCAGACTAGGGTGTATCAGACGTGCCATAAGCAGTAGCGTCACTAGGATGCGTGTCACCCTGGGGCAGGGGGCGCGTGTCACCCTAGTGACGCTCTGACATCGCGGCCCGGGGGGCGACCCGGCTCCCCCCCGCGTCGCCCTCCGGACGCTCCTCAAAACGCTCCCTTTTGCCCTCAAAACGGTCTGCGAATGCGCGAAAATTCAAAAAATACCCAGATGAACGCGCTGCATGGAGAAGGCCCTGGAGCGCCGACGGGGTTGGATGCTCCGAGGCCGGACGCTCCGAGGCCAGCTCCTGGGCCAGGCCTCGGAGCGTCCGAAGGGTGGCGCGCGTCACGCCCTGGCGGCCCGCCACGCTCCAGTGATGCCTCTGGCCATAAGACACGTTTGCATCACCCAGCAAGGAGACAGCGCTGGTGCAGCGGCTGGCGTCGCTGTCCCCCGGCCATATCTGAAGGAGCCCCTGCTGGAGCAGGTACATTCCCTGTCGGGTGGTGGAGGGGCGTGGGGAGGGTGGAACGGGGCATTTTGGGGTGGGTGGGATGGATTGGTGAATCAGGCCCAGGCAGGGGGAGGGATCGTTGGAGGCCTCCACCAAATCCTATCCCCTTCCTGGGCTTGGCCACCATTACACGGACCTCCTGGATTTGTGCCAGCAAAATAGCACATCTGAGGAGACCCATTTGGGCAGCTGGGGCTTACACCGGGGGAAGAGAACAAATGTTCCCTTCCCCCAAGGTGACCTCCCAGCTGCCTGCTCTGCACTCTGGATGCAGCAGAGGCTGCACCGGCCCCACTGCATCTCAGGGCTCATAGTTGAACAGGATTGCGCTGTGAGCCAGGAACTTCCTGGTTAATATCTCAACTCTGTCATGAACTCACTAGGTAATCTTAAATCCAAACAGCACATCATATTAATAGAGGTGGGAGAAAGTGGTTTTATTTTTTTTGCAGATTTCGGTGTTTAACCAAAATGAAATAGCAGAAAGCAGTGTTGTGTTTTTATTCCAATTTTTTCCCATTTTTATCAATTGTAACTGCTATTCAGTTGCTTATGTGTTTTGCTTTTGCCCTCTATAGACCTCCGCTACTCTATAGTTAGCCAGGATTGTGCTGTTACTCTCAGGAACTTCATAATAGTAAAGGGCCAGGTAGCATTATGACAGCACTTGCAAGCCTTATGAGGTCAACTTGTGGTTTTAGATACCCTTTTTACTGCTTTCATCTTCTACCCCTTTGCATCAGCATGGGAGTGAAACACTCAGTTCATACTGAGTCAAACACTTCCATATTCCGGGAGATACGTCGTGTTAAGAGAGATTGTTAAGAGAGATGACAGGTTTATTAAAACATTTAAAACATTAAAAACAATTGACATTTCGCCACGTAAGTACTTGTGGCTTCATCATACGTGGCGAAACATCAATTGTTTTTAATGTTTTAATAAACCTGTCATCTCTCTTAACATGACGTATCTCCCAGAATATGGAAGTGTTTGACTCAGTAATCTATACTAGTCGTGAAAACCTCAAAATGTACACTCAGTTCATACTTCCTGGCAAACACTAATACCGTTTTTGATAACTGCTTCTACCAACTTTGACACGACAAAATAACCACAAGCTGTGGGGAAGAAGACCTAGTGTCCACCTCCACCTGCCCACCCCAGCGAAGTTTTTAAATTTCCCTTGCTAATCTGGATATGAAACTCATTCCCGGAAAATGTGTAATCAAATTATCTAGACAGGGTATTTTTTAAAATAGGGTTGCATTAAAATAATGTTGTCTCTTTTAAAAAAAACTATTTGCAACCCTATTTTACAAAATACCTTGCCTAGATAATTTTAGACCCTATCTAGATAATTCTGTCTAGATAATATGCTGCTTTAGGGTGCATATTTGCTACAATAAGCTTACTTTATTTTAAGCTTATTGTACCAAATATGCACCCTAAAGCAGCAAAACCCAAAAAGTCTTAGGTGGATGTCTTCCTGTACTTCCTGACTAACAGCCCAATCCTATCCTCCCCCCAACCATCCAGTGGGGGGGGGGTGGATCGGGAGGCTTCGGAGGGGAAATGGAATTTAAATCCCCTTACTCTTGAATAAGCCTCCCACTCTGCAATGGGTCTCCTTGGACCTGCACTAGTGATTTCGCTAGCAAAACTCCGAGGAGAGAAAGGGGGCAGGGAGGCTGCTGCTGGATGGGATAGAATCCGGTGTACACAATCGCTGCCGGATCCACCCCCTCCCGTAGCCTTCCCACCCTGTTCCTCCCCCTTCCTACCCAGGTTTGCCCCACCCCACCCCAAATTCTGCCCTCCCCCCACCTTCCGCGCCATCTTAGCTTCGAAAGCTGGAGCTCTGGCGACGGTTTTGAAAAAGGCCAAAAGAATTTCAATAAATCCTAATAAAGGTATTACTAGATTGTGGCAATACGATTAGTGAAATTTCTTAGCGGGGTTCCACTTATTCCTTCTAAATCCTGTTGGGAGAGGGTGATTTTTCTGCTTTAAATTAAATGTTATTGTCAATGCACACTGGGGCCTATTTCATTTATTTTGTTACTGTTACAATCAATTGGCCTCAGAGTGAACAGTAGGCAACGCAAGATCCAAAGAACTGTTTGTGATCCAGAACTCTTCTGTCCCTGTTCCTGCTGCAACCCTACAGCCCCCCCCCCCTAAAAACTACTCCTGAGGGTTGCGGCACATTCCAGAATGATGTGCAGTGCAACATGGTAGACTTCAACAAGTAGCCGCAACCCCCCTTCCCTCATGCTTCCACTCACTTCTATGGCACTTTGAAGCAAAACCATTATGTTTGTGATCCAGAAAGTCTTTCTGCTGCCAGGGTTGGAATCCAGAGTTACCATTTATACTAGACTTTCCATGGAAGAATTGGGCACAATGACAGTCTGTTATAACTCGGATACGAATGGTGATTCATAAGTTACCATTCACTTTAAATAAAGCTAAGTATGTGGATGTCAGGAGCAAACCTGCTTTAATATCCCCAAATGGATCACTTATTTTTCTATTTATCCAAATGCAGCTTACAACCATATTTAAAAGCGTGCTTGTAGGAATGCTATAGCTTTGAAATTGCAGTGCATAAATCATGAAGCACAGCTACTGCAGCTCTATCTAATGTGCTTTCTTTTTAATATGATTTTTGCAAGCCTAAGAATTCAGGTCATACTAAGGTCATGAAAAGTTTTCTATTTCCAATTGTTGGAAATGAATGAGGATTCTCAGCAGTGGGACATGAACATCTAATATTAAATGATAAATCCACTTTAGTGGATTTTTATGTATGGTTGCTGTTACTTCTCAGTATAATATTATGTTTCTCACAGATGCATCTTCATGTAGTTAAAGCTTATTGGCGAATTACTAGACATCTGTTGGATTGATATAGATTATTCTGTAATGGCTTTTCAGAGGGTATACATTGCAGTGCTTATAGTCAACTGAAAGCATGATTTCTTGCGGTCACAAGGAGAACATTATTTCCCTTAATCTAATGTTCTTGCCATTAAGCATCAGATAAAGGTAAATTTGAATTTGCCTTGAAAAAGAGAGCACTCATGTAAAAGAAAGAGTTGTTATAGGTTAAAGAAGACTTTCAAAGTACAACTAATACCTATGAATTGGTTATTTACACCTGTAAGATGCGAGGCCAACCCTCTGATGAGGCAGCTACCTCAGGCAATGGATTTGCAGAGGCAGCACTTACTGCCTCCACAGCTGCCCCACCACACCTCCACTGCCCCACTTATCTAGTAGCTGTCACTTCTCCTCCTTTTTCCTTTCCTGGCCTCCTCCTCCTTCCTCTCTCTTCTTACCACTGTCAAAGAGGCAGAGCAGCAGGAATAGAATGGCCAGGGAGGGGAAGGGGAGCAGCAAGGAGGAGGTCGTGGTAGGGGAGATCCTTCAGGGAAGAAAGCTGCCAGAAGGGTTGGGTGGTTTGGGGGGGAGCTGCAGAGCTAGCTGTGGATAACAAATGCCATTTTACTGTGGATAACAGTAAATAAATAAACTGTGGATAACAAGTGCCATTTTAGAAGAGGCATTCCCCCCCCCCCCTCTCTCTCTCTCTCTCTCTCTCTCTCTCTCTCTCTCTCTCTCTCTCTCTCTCTCTCTCTCTCACACACACACACTCACACACACACACACACACACACACACACACACACACACACACAGGAGCGAATGCCTGTTCTAAGATGTGCCCTACGGTATGTTTCTGTACAAGATGCTATTGCCTGTTCACTTTATTGCCCTGAAATGTCTTGGGACCATGGTATCCTTGTTGCTCCTCCCACATGAGCCTGTCCAAACTTTACATGTTCCTCCACCTTCTGAAGTTTGGTGGGTGGTGACTGGGGAAAGGTCTTTCTCAGTTGTGGTGCCCCAGATGTGGAATATCTTCACCAAGGAGCCTCTCCTACTAGTGCCAAACCTGTTGTATTTCTGGCACCAAGCAAAGATCTTTTTAGCCTACTAGACCTTCCAGTGGCTGGTTTTAATTGGTGGCTTTACTTCCTTTGCCAGATTTTGTTAGTCTACATTTGGTGCTTCTGCAGTTTTATACTGAATTATATTTTATCATTTCTATCTTTGTTAGCTGTCTGTGAGGTTTTGGCTGAAGGGTGGCATGGAAACTTTTATAATAAATTAATAAATAAAACAAATTATGCTTTTTGTTTCAGAACTATGAATTAATATGCAAATGTTTACAGATTCACTGGATGAATTTAAAACATATGCAATAATTGACTATGTTCTCTTAATCAGGTGACAGTCCTGATTCATACACAAGATAGGCATAATGATCCAAAATTAGGAACTTTAAAAAAAACTTCCATTCCTGTGGGCAAAAAATGCTTAAGGGCGCAATCCAAACCTACTTAGGCCACCGTTGTAACCAGCAGCCCAGCAAAAACGGGAAGCCCCAGAATGGAAAAGGGATTCAAATCCGCTCCAAAAGGGGAATTCAAAGGGGATTTGAATCCCCTTTCCATTCTGGGGCCTCCCGTTTTCACTGGGCCACTGGTTACAACAGTGGCCTAAGTAGGTTTGGATTGCGCCCTAACTCTTCTATTAAAATCAGTGGGATTTTAATCTGACCTAAAATACAGTGTGCAGAGGCAAACCCAGGGTTACTACGTACTGAGTGTACACTTCATAGCTGCAGCCAATCATACTTCCCATTTTCAACTCTATAATAAATATGTCTGCTCGATTCACAATGTGCAATTTTCATAAGTCTGCACCTAAAACAGTAGCATGCAGAAAACCTGAATTCTACGTGCAATATTTGCTTTGTTTGTTAGACTTGGAACTTCTTTGGGCTTTTCTACAGAGAGTCCCCTATGGGTTCTGTTATATTTAGGGGGTAGGGCAGAGGAAACATACTGAGAGCCCAATCCTATGCCAGACATTGCTGGCGGGACTGGGCTCTTCACTGTCGCAAACGTGCCATAAAGCACGTTGCGCTGGCGTGGAGGCCAGCACAGGCAGACCTCTGCTGGTGAAAGAGCTACGCCCGCTGGAGGCAGGTAAGCTCTGCATTGGCCGCCGGGGGAAAGGTGGCAGGGAGGAGGTGTTCCAGGGCGGGAAGGAGGGCAGATCAGGCCCGGGAGGGGGGTGGGCTTGACGGAGAGTTCTCCTCCAACGAATCCTATCCCCCGTTCCATGCCTGAAATACCCGGCACGAGGCTTCTTGGAGCTGTGCCAGCCATTTTGCTGGTGCACCTCCCATAGGGGCTGCTGTAGCTCGACACGGGGGAAAGGGACGATCATCCCCTTTCCTCGAGGAGACCTCCGGCCCCACACTGGATGCCGCAGAGCCTGCCTTGGTGCTGCTGCATCTGAGTGCAGGGCTTTGAATAGGATTGGGCTGTGAGAGAGGACAGATGTGTAAGGTTCTTTCTTTCTTGTGGAATAATCAGATAGATTCCCCATGAGTGAGTTCTGATGGCTATGCTACCTCCCTGTCTCTCCCCGCCCCCTGTCTCCCACCTCAATTCCTCCATCTCTTCTGCAGGTTCTTTTATTTTGATTTGAAAGTGCTCTAACCAAACAAAAGATACAGAGCTGGGGCAGGGGGGGATGATAAAAGAGATTTTTGTAGAGGTTCTTAATCCAAAAGGTTTCAGAATCTGGGAGCATAATCATTGTCCTATTTCTCTGTTAAGTGCTTGCTACTTTGTGGGATGTATTCTGTAGATTCTTCACGAAATTATCTTAGCTACTGTTGCTAGGTAACATTGTTTGCTTCATAGCATCAGAGCAACAAGAGGGTCACAGATCAGTTCAGTATTATTATCATCTGAGTTACACTAATAAGGTTTTTATTATATGTCTTAAATTATTTTTTCTCTTTTTTCCCCTCTCCTCAGGGAATGTTATTGTCTATGGGAATACAATTGACATTTACACCACCATAGAGGCCCTCTTATCATTAGGAATTCCGGGCTGCAACATCCACCTTGTGCATCCTCCATTGCACTCCAATATTACTTGTCTTAATAACAATGCAATAGAACACGCTGTCCAGAAAGCATTGTCCAGGGCTGGTGTGACTATTTACAATGATAGTCTGCTGGCTCAGTGGAATGATGGCAACCACCCGGACCCAATAGAGTATGCATCTTTCACTACTAATACAAAACCATTTAGGCTGCAGTGTTCGGTAAGTGTGTGCATTTACTGTGTTGCGTCAGTCCGTTATCTAGACAAAGGACAACACAGAATTATAGGGCCGGAAGGGGTATGGAACAATCCAATGAGACATTCTCCTGCGCAGGACTCTTTGACCTGAACTGGAGTTACGCAAGGGCTCTTTTTTTGCTGGATTGTGCCTATGATGGTCAGTTGCACCTTCTCCAATGCATTTGGATTATCAGGATTTCAGAGACACTTGAGAAGATTGTTTAATTTTTGAAATACAAAGAAAATATTTAGTTTATATTTTAAATTTTAATCTGTATATATAAAGACCACTGAGAACTGAATACATCTCAGAATTCACATTAAATATATTGCTGTGCTGAATTGTCATGAGGTTAGTTTTTAATGAAAAAGGTGCAATTTTGGTGGAAGGGAAGGGTCTGTCAAGAATGACCTATTTCTTGTGCTTTTGTGTATTTGCTTCCCCAAACTGCCCCTGCTTCAGCACCATTTTTTTTATTTGAAAGGCTACTAAGCATTATTAGCCAATCATGTAGTTAGCATGAGGACATCACATCTCCATGTAGCCAGTCAGATTTCACTATGTGGCAATGTCACTGAGAGCATATGATGTCCTCTCATTGACACTCACTCTGAAGGGGAGGCAGAAGAAATGTTTCCATGCTTCTGCTTACAGTTTCATTGCCCTCCAAACTGCATAACAATTCTTCTGTTTCAACCCATCTCTATCCTGCATAACTATTTGGGGTAGCCTGTGGACAGAGATACACATTCAGGTGTACATTCCATTAAAAGAAATGCAATGCAAATGAATTATATCTGTGCTCATTTAAAATTTGTGTATGGATATTATCCATTCTCACTGTTGCTTGCTTTCAATGCACATCCACAGTCGACTAAAAAGCCAGGTGGGGGTAAGGCTCTAGGACAGGCATAATGCCCCAGCTTGCCCCAATGGGTCTCCTTGGATGTGCGATGGCAAAATGGCCAGCACGAATTCGAGGAGCCCGTGTAGGGCTCGCCAGGTCTGGGACAGGGATAGGATTCAGCGGAGCATGCCGCAGAGGATCCCTCCTGGGCCCGGTGGGCCAATTCCGCCTCCCGCCCCATTCCGCCCTCCCTGCGCTCCCGGCACAGGACATACCTGTGTCTGCCAGGGGCAGCCTTTATCTGGCGGAGAGTGAGCAGCACTGGCCTCGGCGCTAGTGCCATTTACTCTCCGGGTGTCGGAAATGTGCCTTACAGCACGTTTGCAACATCCTGGAGTGGTGGAGCAGCCAGCGCAGGCAGACGGGATTGCAGCATAAGCAATTTACATGTAATTTCCAGATGGTCACCAATCCAGGCACTGACCAGATCTGGACCTGGTTAGCTCTAGCAAGGTGGCTGTATCATGTGCCCTTAGCTAACCAGGTCCAGGTCTGGTCAGTGCCTGGATTGGTGACCATTGCTTAGGGTGCAGTTCCTTCTGCCTGAGCCAGCTGCTCCAAACTAATTTTCTTTGGATTGGGGCCACTGAGCACTTCTGCCTTAGTCTAGGCTTACCATTCGTCCCGGTTTCGCCGGGACAGTCCTGGAAATCGGGCTCGATTCCCGGTCCGGTCCCGGGGGACGAATGGGCGCCGCCATCTTTTTTTTTTAATTTTAAACTTACCGGGCAGCATCTTGGATCACGAAATCTCGCGTGATCCAAGATGTCGGCACCCAAATCTCGTGATGCCCTCACGAGATTTGGGTGCCGACATCTTGGATCACGCGAGATTTCGTGATCCAAGATGCAGCTGCTGCCCGGTAAGTTTAAAATTAAAAGAAGATGGCGGCGCGGCGAGCGATTGTCCGCCCGCTCTCTCACCGGCATGGAGCCAGTGAGGGAGCAGGCCAACCGACAGCCTGCTTGCCCGTGCTGCGCGAGCAAGCAGGCTGCGACCTGATCTCCCAGCAGCTCCGCACGGAGCCGCTGGAAGACGGGGTTGCAGCCTGCTTGCCCGCGCTGTGCGAGCCTGCCGGAGGCTCGCGCAGCACAGGCAAGCAGGCTGTGTTTCTCCCGGTGCCGCTGCGAGACCTGGTCTTGCAGCGGCACCGGGAGAAACACAGCCTGCTTGCCCGCGTTGCTCTTCTAGTGTTGATTTTCACTAGATTCAAGTATTGGTGTGCAAAATAAAGCACATGTCACAACTGAACTAAATAGTCCTGTGTTATAGGATGACTAACAGCATACTTATTTTTAGGCGTTTTTTAACTTCACCAACAAAGGAGTGGATTATGATACCTTCAAGGCAGTTAATGATGCATGTCTTGTATATGATGGGAAACTTGTGATTGATACCAACTTCCACACTAATGATGTGGCCATCAGAGCTGCAGGTCCCTTAACCAAGTACTCCAACATATACTACGCCAATGAATGGACACACAGCAATTTCAGCTCCAAAGAGATTGGCTTCCAGCTTGCTGCAGCCATGCTGAATCTTTTTGATCCAACCCTGGAGCCAATTTTCGAACTCCCAGAAGATGTGGATAGACTCATCCCTATATACAAGGGATGCAAAGCTCAAGGTGGGCCCAAAACATTGCTTTTTCATCCTCTTGAACTTCCTCTATAGCTTGCTATAGCATAAAATGACATGAAGGAAATTTAACCATATTTATGAGTGTTATTGCTTTTAAAAAGACAGTATTCTTAGATGTCAAAGTCAGAAGGAATCTCTTGTGTTTTACACAAGCAGCTGGCACACTGAGTGGGAGGCAGTGTTGCCGTCAAGTTGATGTGTGGGAGGCGAATGTCAGAGAGAGGCCAGACCGTGAAGGAAACCACCTGGAATGAGTATTCTATGCAAGATTAGAACATTAGTAATACAGGTTGAATGTCCAGATTGCTTGAGATGAGAAGTTGTCTGAATTTCAGATTTGTCTGGATTTTAGAATATTAGCCTAAATATAATGAGATACGATATCTTGGAGATGGGACCCAAGTCTAAACACAAAATTTATTTGTCTCATATACACCTTATACACATAAGCCTGAAGGTAATTTTATACAATATTTTAAATAATTTTGTGCCCCTGCATGCCTTGCACTATGCCAGCCAGGAGCTGGAAAAGGTTTTTGAAAAAAAGTCATAGCTCCAAAAATGTCTGGATTTCGGAATAGTCAGGATTTCAGATGTCCAGATAAGAAGTAATCAACCTCTATGTAAAAAAAAACACTTCAGTTTAGATTGAATTAAAGTTGGAGGAGAAATCCGATGACCAGAGAAAGGAAGTATATAAATACAGTACTGGTATTATTACTGTATTACACTTTCTCTCATGAATATCTGGCATAGATGTCAAATGCAAATTCTAAATGCAGTGCCTTTGGGCCAAATTACACATTGTGACAGTTCCGCTGTTTTGGCCTGAGGTTTTTCTTTTTTTAAAAAAATAACACGTGGGGGGTAATGGGTTAAAACTGGGGTGGGGAACCTCCGGCCCACGGGCCGGATCCGGACCGCGGGACAATGCGGTCCGGCCCTCACTGGACCAGCCTGATCCGGCCCGCGACCGGAGGCTCTGCCGCCGCCCGCCGCTGCCGCCGCCTTCCCGCACCGCTTCCTTTGGCCTCAGCTGCGCTCTGCGCAGGTCCAGGAAGGCCGATTTTAAAAGGAGGAGGCGCCGAGGTGACGCGTCACCTCGGTGCCTACTCCTTCTGAAAGCAGCCTTTCTGTACCTGCGCAGATCGCCGCTGAGCCCAGTGGCGATCTGCGCATGTACAGAATTGATGGATTTTTTTTCCCTGCTGGTGGTACTGAAAGTAAAGGTGCGCCTTAGAATCGATGGCGCCTTAGACTCGAAGAAATACGGTATTAATAATAATATAATAATATTTATACAGTATAGTGCTTTTCAACAAAAAAGTTCACAAAGCAGTTTACACAGAAAATCAAATAATTAAATGGCTCCCCGTCACAAAAAGGCTCACAATCTAAAAAGATGAAGCACCAGCAAACAGCCCCTAGAAAAGAGACTGGGCTGGGGTGAAGAGGGATAGTTACTCTTCGCCTGCTAAATATAAGAGGAGCACCAATTGGAAAAGGTGCCTCTCTGCCCAGTTAACAGGGTTCCTATGGTACTTCCTGCACCTAGCATTTTCCCTGAGAAGAAATTAGGAGCTGGCCTCAGGCTAGTTCACTCTTTCCATTCCAGTGCTCCCCTCTGTTGGCAGAAGAGAGTGTCCATATGGGAGACGTAGTTGTCTGAATACAGTATCTGTCCCTGGTACTTATGGCGAGCCGCCTTGAGTGCCCTCGCTGGGAGAAAGGCGGGATATAAATTCTTTAAATAAATTAAATAAATAATAAATGCAAGTTTAAGACTTAATTATCATCTCAGCCAGAGGTGGCACCATGTAAAAATGCTGGGATATCATTCTGCAGTAGCCTGGGATTCCTGGGACAACATAAGTAGCAGTACAGACTGTATTTCTAGCTTCATGCATTTGGAGAATTAATTGTGTTTTGTTCGCTCAGTTCACTCCAAGCCAGCTGCAACTTCATGGGCCTTGTTGGAGATTGTGTGATTTGTTCCTAAGTAGCTACCCAGCTCACTATGCAGGACGTTACTAGTTACTGCACCCAGTTTGGTCAAGCTATTTCTTTGTGTCCATCCAAGCAAGTGCAGGCATTTCCCATCAGGCTGCTTGTTGTACAGCAAGTCCTCACTTAAAGTTGTGACTTTAAGCAAAACGACTTATAATGAAATCAATTTCACCATAGGTTAATTGATAAACGTAAATGTTCCTATGGCATTTTCCCATCAACTTTAAAATGAAACAACTTTAAGTGAGGACTTGCAGTACGTTTTTACACACACACTCTTCACCTTTTGTTTACCGTAATTCTTTTTCTTTTGGGTTTTCAATAAACTGATTATATTTTGAGTCCTTGCCTGCCTAGTTCATGTTCACGGGTAATTCAGTGAGTTTTCATGTCTGATTATTCACAAGTGCTTGCTGCAATTTGATTTTAAACCAGAATCACAGAGTTCAGTGCTCTCCTAGAAAGGGTAGTTTTTTTCCCAGATGGCCTCCCTCTGTAGTTTGGGATAGTGGCAGCACTAGCTGTTATCCACCCAATTCAGCTGCTGACCTAGCAAAAAGAGAAAGTGGAGAGCAGGAAGCAGTGCATGAGCACTAACCACTAGGCACTACTCCCTCAGTCTGTGACCTCTGGCTACCTTTCATGACAGTAGCATATTATGAGATCCATACACACTTGCACACTTTATATATGTGTGGGCCCAGTCCTATGCAACTTTCCAGCACTGATGCAGCAATGCCAACGGGGCGTGCGCTGCATCCTGCGATGGGGAAGCAGTCACAGAGGCTTCCTCAAGGTAAGGAAAATGTTCCCTTACCCGGGACTGCATCGGTGCTGGAAAATTGGATAGGATTGGGCCCTGTGTGTGTGTAGCAGTCCTGAGACTCTTCCTTTTTACAAGGGAAAAAGAAACACTTTCATTGGTAAGAGCTTGAATTCTCATCTCCTCCTTCTGACTTTCCTATTTTTGGTCTCTACAGAAAACAAAGTGCTTTCCATATTCTCTTTTTTGCACTCCTTGATAAATTCAGTTAAAAGTGAGAAATGCTTCAGTTTAGCTACATCTCTGGGATGAACCTATACAATCCTTGAAATGGCCAGAAAGGATCATCAGTTGTTCCCCCCATTCATGGAATTGTTTTATAAATAACGAAAGGCTTTGAAGGGGGGAATGTCAGATACTGTTCATCTCTATCATTAAAATTATCCAGGTATTGTGACCACGGTCTGTTCTTATATGGTCTAACTCCTAACGTTTCACCCATACCTTTGACTGGCTTTTTGAAAGGATTAAAATAGCCCATCAAAATTATGGGCGAAACATTAGGAGTTAAGACCGTATAAAAACAGACCATGGTCACAATACCAGTATAATTTTAATGATAGAGATGATCAGGCCGACCACAAAAGTTTTAGAGTTTATTTCAGATACTGTTGTTTTTTAGGCTAACAAATTGGTTGCCATATATGCTGGCTGCACTTATGCATATGAATGTGAATACAGATTTAGATAATGCTCTTATTGCTTTTGATAGGTGGTGTTGTACCTGGAAAATATAACTATGTTCACATTTTTAAACCTGGAATCCCCACGCGCTTGGATGTGCAAGAATCACAACCCAATTATGTAAGTACTAAACATCTACATGTTATATAAAACAGGCCTATGTGATTTGGTACATCTGGAGTATTGTGTCCAGTTCTGGTCACCACACCTCAAAAAGGATATAGTTGAATTGGAAAAGGTGCAGAAAAGAGCGACCAGAATGATTCGTGGGCTGGAGCACATCCCTTATGAGGAAAGGCTACAGCGTCTGGGGCTTTTCACCCTAGAAAAAAGGCGCCTGAGGGGGGACATGATTGAGACGTATAAAATTATGCATGGGATGGAGAGAGTGGATAGAGGGAAATTCTTCTCCCTCTCGCACAACACCAGAACCAGGGGACATGCACTAAAATTGAGTGGAGGGAGAGTTAGAACAGACAAAAGAAAATATTTCTTTACCCAGCGTGTAATTCATCTGTGGAACTCCTTGCCACAGGATGTGGTGATGGCACCTGGCCTAGATGCCTTTAAAAGGGGCTTGGACAGATTCATGGAGGAAAAGACCATCACAGGTTACAAGCCATAAACAACCTCCTGGTTTTAGAAGTGGGTTTTCTCTGTGCCAGGTGCAAGGGAGTGACAAAAGGAAACAGGTTATCTTGTTGTCTTGTGCTCCCTGAGGCATCTGGTGGGGCCACTGTGTGATACAGGAAGCTGGACTAGATGGGCTTTTGGCCTGATCCAGCAGGGCTTTTCTTATGTTTATGTTCTTATGGTATTACAAATATCTTGAGGGCACTAAAGCTTTATTTTTTTGCTAAAAAGCTTATGCCCATATATTAAATGCTACATAGTTCAGGCAACTGAGTGATTTTGTCACCTTTGATGGAGTGAATGAATTGTACCCCTAATAGCACCTTGAGTGTCATGACTTCCTTGACTTGTCATGACCCGAAGGGCAGACTTCCCCAAAATGAGAAGACTAGTTAAGAAAAAGCTGAAAGGGAAGGTAAAAAGAGTCCAATCGCTCCAGAGTGCATGGAGGCTGTTTAAAACAACAGTCATAGAGGCCCAGCGGGAGTGTATCCCACAAAGGAGGAAGGGCTCGACCAAGTCCAGGAGGATGCCGGCATGGCTAACAAGCACAGTTAAGGAGGCTATAAAAGGCAAGGAAGCTTCCTTCCGTAAATGGAAGTCTAGCCCTAATGAGGAAAATAAACAGGAGCACAAACTGTGGCAAAAGAAATGTAAAAAGATGATACGGGAGGCCAAGAAAGACTTTGAGGAACGTATGGCAGGCAACATAAAAGGGAATAATAAAAGCTTCTTCAAATATGTTAGAAGCAGGAAACCTGCCAGGGAAACGGTGGGTCCGCTGGATGGTGAGGGAGAGAAAGGGGTGATAAAAGGGGACTTGGAGACTGCAGAGAAATTAAATGAGTTCTTTGCATCTGTCTTCACGGCAGAAGACCTCGGGCAAATACCGCTGCCGGAACGGTCTCCCCTGACTAAAGAATTAAGTCAAATAGAGGTTAAAAGAGAAGACGTCTCAGACTTAATTGACAAAATAAAGATCAATAAATCACCAGGCCCGGATGGCATCCACCCAAGAGTTCTGAAGGAACTCAAGAATGAAGTTGCTGACCTCTTGACCCAAATATGCAAATTGTCCCTTAAAACAGCCACTGTGCCAGAGGATTGGAGGATAGCTAATGTCACGCCAATCTTTAAAAAAGGAAGGAGGGGAGACCCGGGAAACTACAGGCCGGTCAGCCTAACATCTGTTCCAGGGAAGATGGTGGAAAGTCTCATTAAGGATAAAATCTTAAAATACATAGAAGAACAAGCTCTGCTGAGGGAGAGTCAGCATGGCTTCTGCAAGGGGAAGTCTTGCCTCACAAACCTGTTAGAATTTTTTGAAAAGGTCAACAGGCATGTGGATGCGAGCGAACCCGTGGATATTATATATCTGGATTTTCAGAAGGCGTTTGACACGGTCCCTCATGAAAGGCTCCTGCGAAAACTCCATAGTCAGGGAATAAGAGGGCAGGTCCTCTTGTGGATTAGGAACTGGTTGAAGACCAGGAAACAGCGAGTGGGAGTCAATGGGCAATTTTCACAATGGCGAGAGGTGAAAAGCGGTGTGCCCCAAGGATCGGTCTTGGGACCGGTGCTTTTCAACTTATTCATAAATGACCTGGAGTTGGGGATAGGCAGTGAGGTGGCCAAGTTTGCGGATGACACTAAACTTTTCCGGGTGGTAAAGACCAGCAGGGATTGTGAAGAGCTCCAGAAGGATCTCTCCAAACTGGGAGAATGGGCAGCAAAATGGCAGATGCGCTTCAATGTAAGTAAGTGCAAAGTGATGCACATTGGGGCAAGAAACCAAAATTTCACATATACGCTAATGGGTTCTGAGTTGTCTGTGACGGATGAAGAGAGAGATCTTGGGGTGCTGGTGGACAGGTCGATGAAAGTGTCGACCCAGTGTGCGGCGGCTGTGAAGAAGGCCAATTCCATGCTCGGGATCATTAAAAAGGGGATTGAGAATAAAACGGCCAATATCATTATGCCTTTGTACAAATCGATGGTAAGGCCACATCTGGAGTATTGTGTCCAGTTCTGGTCACCATACCTCAAAAAGGATATAGTTGAATTGGAAAAGGTGCAGAAAAGAGCGACCAGAATGATTTGTGGGCTGGAGCACCTCCCTTACGAGGAAAGGCTACAGCGTCTGGGGCTTTTCAGCCTAGAAAAAAGGCGCCTGAGGGGGGACATGATTGAGACTTATAAAATTATGCATGGGATGGAGAGAGTGGATAGAGGGAAATTCTTCTCCCTCTCGCACAACACCAGAACTAGGGGACACGCACTAAAATTGAGTGGAGGGAGAGTTAGAACAGACAAAAGAAAATATTTCTTTACCCAGCGAGTGATTCATCTGTGGAACTCCTTGCCACAGGATGTGGTGATGGCACCTGGCCTAGATGCCTTTAAAAGGGGTTTGGACAAATTCATGGAGGAAAAGACCATCACAGGTTACAAGCCATAAGCAACCTCCTGGTTTTTTTTTTTTTTTTTTTTAGAAGTGGGTTTTCTCTGTGCCAGGTGCAAGGGAGTGGCGACTGGACACAGGTATCTTGTTGTCTCGTGTGCTCCCTGAGGCATCTGGTGGGGCCACTGTGTGACACAGGAAGCTGGACTAGATGGGCTTTTGGCCTGATCCAGCAGGGCTCTTCTTATGTTCTTATGTTCTTATGTAATTTTTCACATTGTCTTCAAATTCTGAGCATAGAAACAAGTGCTTGTGTTGCTTCCTTTTTGCTAAGCTTTCTGTACTTTTAGCAGTGGCATGCACAACAGAAAAGCAACAGGTGCAGCTTTTCCTGGGAGATTATGGAGAAAAGTTTCCTGGGAGTTATGGAGAAAAGCTTCACCAGTTGAACTTCTGTACGTTTTGCAGATGCCAGGGACATGGGATCTCTGCTGGGGAAAAGGTGGCAACCCTCCTCAAGTTCCTTCAGTCTGACTGAGTCTTGGAGTAAGTTCTCTTCAGTAAGAAAACAGACACTTGAAATGTGACTAAAACTAGCCTTGCATCTAATAGCAAAACCTCTCAGACTGTGTGCATAATCCACAAAAGAGAATAATTGTTTCTTAGATATCCAATGTTCTTGATGGAAAACACCTCTAAAGGGCTATACTCTCTTTAATGATATGCTATCTAGCTTTGTTTTTTCCTTTGCTGTCACAACAATTTTCTTAATTTATCGTAGGGAATGGCTATCACCACAGGAGATGCAGTAAAGGGAAATTACTTCAGAATACATGTCAACCAGTACAGCCTGATAGAAACCATTACTTGCTTTTCAAAGGAGCCAATTCCTGTCTCCAACTACATCTGTTTGTTTGGACAGCACGAACGACTTCTTAATAATCTTTGTTCTCGCTGGAGGGAGGGACTGATCACAAATCTCTATAGGTAGGATGAGTTATGTTTTGTGTATGAAATTCTCTGTCTTGATTCAGTTATTTATTATCCAGTGGTGCTGGAATGAGAAATGTTTGTACTACATGAAGCATTTTCTTTTTCTCACGCTTTATCACATTGCCCTGTGGCCGAGAGCAACCACTGCACAGGAACACCATGGCCAAACCTTTCCCTCTCCTGTGTTTGGTTTGACTGATAACGATTGACTCTCAGCTTTAGCAACCTAGCTTCTGTGTCTCTTAGCTGTTTAGAAAATCGCATCTAGCAGCACTAAATCACCCATAGGTAAAGGTATCCCCTGCTCGAAAGCCAATCGTGTCCTACTCTAGGGTGCGGGTGCTCATCCCCGTTTCTGGCTGAAGAGCCAGCCTGTCTGAAGACGCTTCCGTGGTCATGTGGCTGGCATGACTAACAGAATGCTGTTACCTTCCTGCCACAGCGGTACCTACTGTATTTATCTACTTGCAATTTCTTGCTTTTGAACTGCTAGGTTGGCAGGAGATGTGGCACTTGGGTCTCGAACTGCTATCCTACCGACCTTCCGGTCTGCAGTTCAGCGTCTTAACCACTTAAGCCGCAGCTCCCATAGCCGTAGCCACCATTAGCCACCATACCTCCAGCAGACATGCCAGCAGAGTGCAGTCAGTGCAACAGTCCAGTAACATAGCTAGCCCAGACCCGGGGGGACGGACAATGATGCATTTTGCATCATCGCCCCACCCCCTGTACTCCCAGAAGTCTTAATTTGAAACTTTCCAAAATGCAGGGCAGGCTGGGGCAGGGGGTGCTGATTTCAGTGCATTTATGTTCCGCAACAGCCCTCCAGATGCAAAAAAGCAGCCTCGGAGCACGAAAATCCTGCCACAGCTCCTCCTTGCGAGGAGACCACGGTTGTCACGTGGGAGCACACCATCTTCCCTGGCCCCCCTTTTTCTGAGAGGGTCCAAACCTTCTGTAACTACAGTAAAGTAACCCTTCGGAGGAATCTCTTCCCTATCCTGACTTGACAAGTGAAATTGTGGAACCTGAATTCTTGATGTGGGTTCTACAACTAGGGGAAAAGGAGATGGAAGGGCTTCATTTCCTCTGTGGTGGGTAGGATAGCAAATCTGCAGATGCTCAGGGAAAGCCCCCAAACTCACCATAAAAAGGTACATAAAAAGAAACACAAAAATAGGGACAGGCCTCCCTTCTGCCACTTCAGAGAGATCTGGCAGGTACCTCTTCTGGTATGGAGGAGAGGGAGTTTTCTGAGGAAGAGATGGTACCTCAAGATCTGACTATGTGTGATTCTTCCCAACAGAATTTTAGAAGAAAAAACTTCTAAAGGTTTTCCAGGTTTTAGAGCTAGAGGGAGATGCTAGGGACGAAGGGGACTATGGAGGTATCCAGCTAAAAGGCTCCAAGGCTCTCTTAGGTTCCAACTTAAGGGTTCCAGTGGCCACCCTCAAACCTATGGCCACCTGCCCTCTTAACAATTGCTGCTTAAAACTATTTTCCTCCCAGCTGTCACTTCGGCCTATAAGGTCTCTGAGCTAAATGTCCATTAGTTTAAGAAAGATCTCAATATTTTTATATTTCACTGGAGAAGGAAATGGCAACCCACTCCAGTAACCTTGCCAAGAAAATCCCATGAACAGTACCAAAAGGTTAAAAAATATGACACCGGAAGATGAGCCCCTCAGGTCGGAAGGTGTCCAATATGCTTCTGAGGAAGAGCGGAGGACAATTCCAAATAGACCCAGAAAGGATGAAGCGGTTGGGCCAAGGCCAATAGGACGCTCAGCTGTGGATGTGTCTAAGGATGAAAGGAAAATCCAATGCTGCAATGAGCAGTACTGCTTAGGAACATAGAATGTGAGGTCTATGAATCAACGCAAGCTGGATGTGGTCAAAAATGAGATGATAAGATTGAACATTGACATCTTGGGAATCAGCGAACTAAAATGGACAGGAATGGGCGAATTTAAGTCAGGTGACCATCATATCTACTAATGTGGGCATGAATCCCTTAGAAGAAATGGAGTAGCCCTCATAGTCAATAAAAGAGTGGGAAAGGCAGTACTGGGGTGCAACCTCAAAAACGACAGAATGTTTTCAGTTCGAATCCAAGGCAAACCATTCAACATTACAGTAATCCAAGTGTATGCCCCAACCACTGATGCCGAAGAAGATGAAGTTGACCGGTTCTATGAAGACCTACAACACCTTCTAGAACTAGCACCCAAAAAAGATGTCCTTTACATCATAGGAGACTGGAATGCTGAAGTAGGAAATCAAGAAATAAACGGAACAACAGGCAAGTTTGGCCTTGGAGCGCAAAATGAAGCAGGGCAAAGGCTAACGGAGTTCTGTCAAGAGAACACGCTGGTCATAGCAAACACTCTTTTCCCACAACACAAGAGGCGACTCTACACATGGACATCACCAGATGGTCAATACCGAAACCAGATAGATTATGTGCTTTGCAGCCAAAGATGGAGAAGCTCTATACAGTCAGTAAAAACAAGACCTGGAGCTGACTGTGGCTCAGATCATGAGCTTCTTATTGCAAAATTCAGGCTGAAATTGAAGAATGTAGGGAACACCACTAGACCAGTCAGATATGACCTAAATAATATCCCTTATGAGTATACAGTGGAGGTGAAGAATAGATTTAGGGCATTAGACCTGGTAGACAGAGTGCCTGAAGAACTATGGACGGAGGTTCATAACATTGTACAGGAGGCAGCGACTAAAATCATCCCAAAGAAAAAGCAGTGCAAGAAAGCAAAGTGGCTGTCAGATGAGGCTTTACAAATAGCTGTGGAAAGAAGGAATGCGAAAAGCAAGGGTGAAAGGGAAAGATATAACCAACTGAATGCAGATTTCCAGAGAATAGCAAGGAGAGATAAGAAGGCCTTTTAAATGAACAATGCAAAGAAATCAAGGAAAATAACAGAATGGGGAGGACTGGAGATCTCTTCAAGAAAATTGGAGATATCAAGGGAACGTTTTGTGCAAAGATGGGCATGATAAAGGACAAAAAAGGCAGAGACCTAACAGAAGCAGAAGAGATTAAGAAGAGATGGCAAGAATCAGCGGTGTATCTAGAGATGCCGCTGCCCGAAGCACTGCCGCTCTGGGGGGGCGCCGCCGCGGGGGGGGATGACGCCCCAGAGGGACGACGACGCCGCTCAGGGGGGCGACCCGGCTTACCTGTGCGCCCGCCCGAAGCCTTCTCCCCCGGCCTCGGAGCCGGAGAAAGCCCCGGAGCATCCACCATGACCAGCGGCCAGGGCTTTCTGAAGGCCCACTGCGTCGCCGCGCTATTTATCCTTTTTTCGCGCATGCGCAGAACGTTTAAAAGGCCCTGGCCCTTCAAAAGGCCCTTCAGAAGGCCCTGGCCGCCGGTCGTGGTGGATGCTCCGGGGCTTTCTCCAGCTCCGAGGCCGGGGGAGAAGGCCTCGGAGCACCCGCCTGCATCACCGGGCGTGCGCGCACTCCGGAGGAATGCCCCCCCGAGCCACGGAGATGCACGGAGACGCTGCTCCACTCGCTCCACTCTTTCCACGCCTCTGGGAAGAATGCACAGAAGAACTATACAAGAAAGATCTTAGTGTTCCTGATGACCACGCTGGTGTGGTCACTGACCCAGAGCCGGACATCCTAGAGAGTGAAGTCAAGTGGGCCTTAGGTAGCATTACTAACAACAAAGCTAGTGGAGATGATATTATCCCAGCTGAGCTACTTAAAATCCTAAATGATGCTGCTGTTGAAGTGCTGCACTCAATATGCCAACAAATTTGGAAAACTCAGCAGTGGCCAAAGGATTGGAAAAGGTCAGTTTACGTTCCAATTCCAAAGAAGGGCAATGCCAAAGAGTGTTCAAACTACCGCACAATTGCACTCATTTCACATGCTAGCAAGGTTATGCTCAAAATCCTACAAGCTAGGCTTCAGCAGTAGGTGAATCGAGAACTACCGGAAGTATTTGAAGAGGCAGAGGAACTAGAGATCAAATTGCCAACATGCGCTGGATCATGGAGAAAGCACGAGAGTTCCCAAAAAACATCTACTTCTGCTTCATTGACTACGCAAAAGCCTTTGATTGTGTGGATCACAACAAGCTGTGGCAAATTCTTAAAGAGATGGGGGTACCAGACCACCTTACCTGTCTCCTGAGAAACCTGTATGCGGGTCAAGAAGCAACAGATCGAACTGGCCATGGAACAACCGATTGGTTCAAAATTGGAAAGGGAGTACGGCAAGGCTGTATATTGTCACCCTGCTTATTTAACTTATATGCAGAGTACATTATGAGGAATGCAGGGCTGAATGAATCGCAAGCCGGAATCAAGATTGCCGGGAGAAATATCAACAACCTCAGATATGCAGACGATACCACCCTAATGGCAGAAAGTGAAGAAATAAAGAGCCTCTTGATGAGGGTGAATGCAAAAGTTGAGTGCAAAAGTTGGCTTGAAACTCAACATTAATAAAACTAAGATCATGGCATCTGGTCCCATCAATTCCTGGCAAATAGAAGGGGCAGAAATGGAAGCAGTAACAGATTTTACTTTTTTGGGCTCAAAGATCACTGCAGACGGAGACAGCAGCCATGAAATTAAAAGACGCTTACTCCTTGGAAGGAAAGCTATGGCAAACTTAGATAGCATAATAAAAAGCAGAGATATCACCATGCCAACAAAAGTTCGCATAGTCAGGGCGATGGTGTTCCCAGTAGCAATGTATGGTTGCGAGAGTTGGACCATAAGGAAGGCTGAGCGCCGAAGAATAGATGCTTTCGAACTATGGTGCTGGAGATGACTCCTGAGAGTCCCTTGGACTGCTAGGAGATCAAATCAGTCAATCCTAAATGAAATCAACCCTGACTGTTCCCTGGAAGCACAGGTACTGAGGCTGAAACTCAAATATTTTGGCCACCTAATGCGAAGAGATGACTCTCTGGAGAAGACTCTGATGCTGGGAAAGATTGAAGGCAAAAGGAGAAGGGCAAGGCAAAGGATGAGATGGTTAGACAGCATCACCGATGCAACGAACATGAAAATGAGCGAACTCAGGAAGATAGTGGAGGACAGGAAGGCCTGGCGGGATATGGTTCATGGGATCACGAAGGGTCGGACACGACTTAACGACTGAACAACAACACCAGGCTAGGGGTTAGATCGTCCTAGAGCAGTGATGGCGAACCTATGACACGTGTCGAAGGTGACATACCAGGACATTTTGGGTGACACGTCAGCGTTCACCAACATCCGCCAACAACTTCAGGATCTCAGTATCCATGGAGGCTGCAGATACGGGAGACCCTTTAAAATCCATTTTAGAAAGTAAAAATAAGTCAGAAAAAGCCTTCCCTACTGTTGCGTGGCACAACTGTGCTGTTTGCAGGCCTGCAGGGCAGTTTTCTGCACTCCCGTTCCAGAAGCCACTTCCAAGTAACGCATCCCCCTCCCTTTGCCCTGGCTTGCCCCAGAATGCATTGCACCAGGCGAGCCAGGATAAAGGGAGGCTGTCACATGACCCGAACTGGCTTCAAGAAGAATTGTTTCTCTTTTGTTTGGGTGACACACCAGCAGAGTCATGTTAGGCATCACTGTCCTAGAGGGAAGCTGCCCATTCCTTTACATCCTATGCATGTCTATTCAAAAGTACGGTAAGTCCCACTGAGTTCCATGGGACCTGCCTGTAGGACTTCATTGAAAGAATTGTAGAATGCTATCTGGGCTGCCACTCTAACTTTTACAAAACATTTTATGATTGATTTCCAACAATTCTATTTCTTCTGAATACTGCCTTTGGGAGAAGAGTGTTGCAGTGTGTGGCTTTTTTGTGATTGCTATTTGAGCATACAAAGAGCCCACCCATGAGAGGTATGCTAACTTAACTGGAGAAAGGGAAATGTGATCTCTCTTGTCTGTAAATTCTTATCCTCAGTGATAGCAAAGTGGGTCAATCTTCCTACTTAATCCCCCTCAAATGGGGAGGACAGGAGAATGTTTGTGTACTTGTTGTTCCAATTAAAAATCCTTATATAGTTCATTTTGTGGATTTTTGAGTCCTAGGGAATAGCAGCCTTCCACTCTGTTGTCTTTGTGTTCCTTGTCTCTCACGAAGTTCATTGATTTTGGTAACATTTTGTTAGTAGTTGATGAGTTGTTACACCACTTTATGGTTAGAGGGGCTTTCCTTTTTGCTTCTGGCTCAGTTTAGGCACAAGGGGAAGCCACTCCCTTATGATAGTGTTACTAGGCAACCTTGCAAGTAAGTGTAGGTGCTTTCCTAGAAGCCAAGACTGCCCTATCCTTTTACCACTGTGAACCGAAATTGTAAAATGAAGTTTCTCTTTTCATATGATAATATATTGCAGTGTATATTTTTTTATAGTTTCTGTCCTAGAATGCCTTGAGAAACAGAACATTTTAAATGTATAGTTGTTGGTTGGAGTTAGCAGTGTTGTCAAGCCCTTCAAGATGGTGCTGGCAGCTTTGCGTATACACTGGGTCCCTAAGTTGCGGGCGCCCAAGTTACAGACGGCCGCGTTGGCACTTTCGCACAGTCCATTGTGGTGCTTTTCTGCAGGCGTGATATTATTAACACTATTTATATACCGCTTTTCAACCAAAAGTTCACAAAGTGGTTTACAGACAAAACCAAATGATTAAATGGCTCCCTGTCCCAAAAGGGCTCACAAAGGGCAAGAGCCAGCTGTTTTGACTTTCATAAGTTCCGACTTCCAGACAGACCTCCACAACAGGAACGGTACATAACTTGGGGACTAAGGGCACAACCCTATCCAACTTTCCAGCGTCAATGCAGCTGCGATATAGCCCTAAGGTAAGGGAACAAAAGTTCTTTTACCTTGAGGAGGTCTACGTGATTCCCCCCTCCTCTGCAGGATGCAGCGCACGCCCCATTGGCATGGCTGCATTAGCTCTGGAAAGTTGAATAGGATTGGGCCCTTAGTGTATGTATTTGTAAGATTATTTTATTTATGTGCTGTGTTTCATACCTCACTTACATAAGAACATAAGAAGAGCCCTGCTGGATCAAGCCAAAGGCCCATCTAGTCCAGCTTCCTATATCTCACAGTGGCCCCACCAGATGTCTCAGGGAGCACACAAGACAACAAGATATCTGTATCCTGTTGCCACTCCCTTGCGCCTGGCACAGAGAAAATCTACTTCTAAAACCAGGAGGTTGCTTATGGCTTGTAACTTGTGATGGACTTTTCCTCCATGAATCTATCCAATCCCCTTTTAAAGGTATCTAGGCCAGGTGCCATCACCACATCCTGTGGCAAGGAGTTCGACAGATGAATGACATGCTGGGTGAAGAAATATTTTCTTTTGTCCTAACTTTCCCTCCACTCAATTTTCATGCATGTCCCCTGGTTCTGGTGTTGTGCGAGAGGGAGAAGAACTTCCCTCTATCCGCTCCATCCCATGCATAAGTTTATATGTCTCAATCATGGCCACCTCGTTGCTTATCCCCAACTCCAGGTCATTTATGAACAAGTTGAAAAGCACCGGTCCCAAGACCCATCCTTGGGGCACACTGCTTTTCACCTCTCGCCATTGTGAAAAAATTCCCATTTACTCCCACTCGCTGTTTCCTGATCTTCAACCAGTTCCTAATCCATAAGAGGACCTGCCCTCTTATTCCCTGACTGTGAAGTTTTTCAGGAGCCTTTCATGAGGGACCATGTCAAACGCCTTCTGAAAATCCAGATATATAATATCCTATTATTATATATAATAACCCCTTGCAGAAGCCATGCTGACTCTCCCTCAGCAAAGCCTGTTCTTCTATGTGCTTGAAGATTTTATCCTTAATGAGACTTTCCACCATCTTCCCTGGAACAGATGTTAGGCTGACTGGCCTGTAGTTTCCTGGGTCCCCACCTCCTTCCTTTTTTAAAGTTTGGTGTGACATTAGGTATCCTCCAATCCTCTGGCACAGTGGCCGTTTTAAGGGACAAGTTGCATATTTTGGTCAAGAGGTCAGCAAATTCATTCTTGAGTTCCTTCAGAACTCTTGGGTGGATGCCATCTGGGCCTGGTCAAGTCAAGTCAAGAACCTTTATTGGCATTAAAGAGAACATAAATCAACATACATTACATAACATATATTACAAACAAAAAACAAACAAACAAAAAGCCCAATCAAACAAAAGCAACCAGACATCGGGCTACGGTCTAGGGGCCATTACATCATATATCTGATGCACAAGACGAAACGATTGAACAAACAAAGGATGCAACCCTTTCCAATGTATCACCTTCATCTGTCAATAAGATGTTTCGCAGTATCTCCTGGTTTGCTAAACCCTGGAATTTGGCAATTACTGGGACTAGATGTTCTGTGCGGGAAGCATTGTGGAGCGAGCAATATAAGAATGTATGTGAGAGGGTCTCTACACAATTCATGCCACATGGGCAATATCTCTCAGACATTGAAATTCCATTGTATCTTCCTTGTAGCAAAGCAGATGGGAGGACATTGCATCTCGCTAAGGAGAGAGCTGTACGATTCTGCGGACATTTTAGAATATATAAGTATGGGGCCATCTTACCTAGCATAAATGAAATGTGGAATTTTAGCGGGGAACAGCAAGTACAAGCTTTGCTATGCAGCTCCTGGTATTCGATATCTAAGATTCGTGTCTTTATTTCTCTATATGCCACCGCCTGGTTAAGCATACCTAATCTCTCTGTGTCCAAACCCAGGGATTTTAATTTCCTATATAGATCTATCAACTCAATAGGTAAATCCGATTCCAGCAGAAGTTGAAATATCAAACTATCATGATCAAGATTATAAAGTACTCTGAGCCAAAATTTCATAAGCCTCAACCATGCCAAGGTCTTTAAACGGATGAGGCCTGTTTCAAGACAAAGTACTACATATGGGACACAGTTGGGCAGCCCAAGAATTTTGCGAAGAAAAACTGCTTGAATTCTTTCAATAGTTTGATCAAAAGCATTGTACCACATAGGTATTCCATATAGAACTTGTGGGATAATCTTCGCCTTATAAACCTCTATACCCGCTGGTACATATTTATTACTACAATTAAAAAAGAACCTAGTTACCGCCTGGGAGGACACCTTGGTGGCCTTTACCACAGCCCTACGGTGAGCCACCCAGGAGTGGTTATATTGAAAAATAACCCCAAGATATCTTATTTGTCTAACCTGCTCAATTTTGTGACCTTTGCATGTCCAATTATGTAGCTTCCATTTTTTTTTGAAAACACAATAATCTTGGATTTACCAAAGTTTAATTGTAATTTGTTAATATGAAAATATTCCGAGCTACCTTCTAGCAGGCGTTTTAAACCAATACGAGTTTGAGAGAGGAGCACTGCATCATCGGTATACAGGAGGAGAGGAACCTGCCGTGTTCCCAACTTTGGGCAATGGCTTTCTATCCCCTGAAGGAAGGTGTTAAAATCATTTAGAAATAGATTGAACAGCATAGGGGCCAAAATACATCCTTGTTTTACCCCTCTATTGGTCTGGATAGACGATGTTAGGTCACCATTCCACGAGCATCTCACCTTACAAGACGTGTTTGTATAGAGGGCTCTAATTAAGGTAAGAAGCCTTTTATCCATCTCCATATTCACAAGCTTGTCCCATAATAGCTCCCGATCTATCGAATCAAAGGCTCCTTTTAGATCTAAAAAGGCTACGTAAAGTTTCCGCCCAGGGGACCTAAGCTGTTTGTTGATCATAAAGGATAATAATAGACAATTGTCCATCGTAGATTTACCCCGGCGAAAGCCCGCTTGTTCACAACCCAAAATACGTTGGTCATTGGCCCATTGGGAGAGCTTATTAAGTAAATGCGTAGCATAGAGTTTACCTACAACTGATAACAAACTAATGGACCTATAGTTCGAAGGTACACTACTATCACCTTTCTTAAAGATTGGGATGACTATAGCACACAGCCAATCGCTTGGTATTATATCGCTTCTGTCAATCATTGTGAGGAGGTACGCAAGCAGCGAGGCCCACCATTCTGGTCCACCCTTGAGTAACTCTGGCGGTATGGCATCAAGGCCTGAAGCCTTACCAGATTTGAGTTGGGTAATTAACTGTCTCACCTCCATACTGGGGGCCAGTCAGGGAGATCTAGAATGCCAGTATCAGGTGGGAGTTGTTGGGAACTACTTGGTATGAAAAAGAGTTCGGAAAATTTTTGGACCCAAATAGATGGAAGGATCAATGCTGGGTTGTGGGCTTCTGATCTTAAAAACCCAGACACAAGCGCCCAAAACAGTTTGTTGTTTTTCTGGTGTATTGCTTGAAGCAATCTATTCCATCGATCACTAAAAAAATTCTGTTTCTTACTCAATATCATAGCTTTCAGCTGCTTTTTGAGTAGGAAATAACTAGATAACTCAACCAAATTTTCAGTATTCCTAAATTCCATGTAGGAGTTCCAGGTTAATCTCGTTAATTCCTTGCATTCACAATCAAACCAAACTCTATCAAGAGAGGCAGCATTATGATGTACTGGAGTTTTATGCCCCAGCTCTACCTGTAGATGTTTAATCAAGTCTTCATAAATTTCAATTTGGGCAGGGGGATCATCCGCTGTTATAATAAAGTTGTCTCTTTATACTTTCCCTCAGCTATTAATTTACAAAACTTTGGGATGAGCTCATTATTGCATGGATTTTATACATGTGGTTAGTATTACGCTTATATAAGATTGATGGTGGGCCTGGTGATTGTTTTTCTTCTAAAGAACTTGGCTAACATGGAGTGACTTTTTTGTTGTTGTTCAGTCGTTAAGTCGTGTCCGACCCTTCGTGATCCCATGAACCATATCCCGCCAGGCCTTCCTGTCCTCCACTATCTTCCTGAGTTCGCTCATTTTCATGTTCGTTGCATCGGTGACGCTGTCTAACCATCTCATCCTTTGCCTTCCCCTTCTCCTTTTGCCTTCAATTTTTCCCAGCATCAAAGTCTTCTCCAGAGAGTCCTCTCTTCGCATTAGGTGGCCAAAATATTTGAGTTTCAGCCTTAGTATCTGTGCTTCCAGGGAACAGTCAGGGTTGATTTCATTTAGGATTGACTGATTTGATCTCCTAGCAGTCCAAGGGACTCTCAGGAGTCTTCTCCAGCACCACAGTTCAAAAGCATCTATTCTTCGGCGCTCAGCCTTCCTTATGGTCCAACTCTCGCAACCATACATTGCTACTGGGAACACCATCGCCCTGACTATGCGAACTTTTGTTGGCATGGTGATATCTCTGCTTTTTATTATGCTGTCTAAGTTTGCCATAGCTTTCCTTCCAAGGAGTAAGCGTCTTTTAATTTCATGGCTGCTGTCTCCGTCTGCAGTGATCTTGGAGCCCAGAAAAGTAAAATCTGTTACTGCTTCCATTTCTGCCCCTTCTATTTGCCAGGAATTGATGGGCCCAGATGCCATGACCTTAGTTTTATTAATGTTGAGTTTCAAGCCAACTTTTGCACTCTCCTCTTTCACCCTCATCAAGAGGCTCTTTAGTTCTTCTTCACTTTCTGCCATTAGGGTGGTATCGTCTGCATATCTGAGGTTGTTGATATTTCTCCCGGCAATCTTGATTCCGGCTTGCGATTCATTCAGCCCTGCATTTCTCATAATGTACTCTGCATATAAGTTAAATAGGCAGGGTGACAATATACAGCCTTGCCGGACTCCCTTCCCAATTTTGAACCAGTCGGTTGTTCCATGGCCGGTCCGAACTGTTGCTTCTTGACCCGCATACAGGTTTCTCAGGAGACAGGTAAGGTGGTCTGGTACCCCCATCTCTTTAAGAATTTGCCACAGCTTGTTGTGATCCACACAATCAAAGGCTTTTGCGTAGTCAATGAAGCAGAAGTAGATGTTTTTTGGGAACTCTCGGGCTTTCTCCATGATCCAGTGCATGTTGGCAATTTGATCTCTAGTTCCTCTGCCTCTTCGAAACCCAGCTTGTACGTCCGGTAGTTCTCGGTCCACGTACTGCTGAAGCCTAGCTTGTAGGATTTTGAGCATAACCTTGCTAGCATGTGAAATGAGTGCAATTGTGCGATAGTTTGAGCACTCTTTGGCATTGCCCTTCTTTGGAATTGGAACGTAAACTGACCTTTTCCAATCCTTTGGCCACTGCTGAGTTTTCCAAATTTGTTGGCATATTGAGTGCAGCACTTTCACAGCATCATCATTTAGGATTTTAAGTAGCTCAGCTGGGATATTATCATCTCCACTAGCTTTGTTGTTAGTGATGCTACCTAAGGCCCACTTGACTTCACTCTCTAGGATGTCCGGCTCTGGGTCAGTGACCACACCAGCGTGGTCATCAGGAACATTAAGATCTTTCTTGTATAGTTCTTCTGTGTATTCTTGCCATCTCTTCTTAATCTCTTCTGCTTCTGTTAGGTCTCTGCCTTTTTTGTCCATTATCATGCCCATCTTTGCACAAAACGTTCCCTTGATATCTCCAATTTTCTTGAAGAGATCTCTAGTCCTCCCCATTCTGTTGTTTTCCTCGATTTCCTTGCATTGTTCATTTAAGAAGGCCTTCTTATCTCTCCTTGCTATTCTCTGGAAATCTGCATTCAGTTGGTTATATCTTTCCCTTTCACCCTTGCTTTTCGCATTCCTTCTTTCCACAGCTATTTGTAAAGCCTCATCTGACAGCCACTTTGCTTTCTTGCATTGCTTTTTCTTTGGGATGGTTTTAGTTGCTGCCTCCTGTACAATGTTACGAACTTCCGTCCATAGTTCTTCAGGCACTCTGTCTACCAGGTCTAATGCCCTAAATCTATTCTTCACCTCCACTGTATACTCATCAGGGGTATTATTTAGGTCATATCTGACTGGTCTAGTGGTGTTCCCTACATTCTTCAATTTCAGCCTGAATTTTGCAATAAGAAGCTCATGATCTGAGCCACAGTCAGCTCCAGGTCTTGTTTTTACTGACTGTATTAGAGCTTCTCCATCTTTGGCTGCAAAGCACATAATCTATCTGGTTTCGGTATTGACCATCTGGTGATGTCCATGTGTAGAGTCGCCTCTTGTGTTGTTGGAAAAGAGTGTTTGCTATGACCAGCGTGTTCTCTTGACAGAACTCCGTTAGTCTTTGCCCTGCTTCATTTTGCGCTCCAAGGCCAAACTTGCCTGTTGTTCCGTTTATTTCTTGATTTCCTACTTCAGCATTCCAGTCTCCTATGATGTAAAGGACATCTTTTTTGGGTGCTAGTTCTAGAAGGTGTTGTAGGTCTTCATAGAACCGGTCAACTTCATCTTCTTCGGCATCAGTGGTTGGGGCATACACTTGGATTACTGTAATGTTGAATGGTTTGCCTTGGATTCGAACTGAAAACATTCTGTCGTTTTTGAGGTTGCACCCCAGTACTGCCTTTCCCACTCTTCTATTGACTATGAGGGAGTGACTTACAGATGGTTCTCAAACAACTTCCCATCCAGGTACTGCTTAGGATCAGATCCCCTCCCTCTTTTCCCTGTAGGTTCAGCAATTTAACAATATAATGTGCCTTCAGGTTGGGCTAGGTTATCTGTGTGCTGTTGGATGTTGATATTTTTGGTATATCAGGCTTTTCCAAGTGACACCCTTCTTATAATTTTTTTTAGAAATTTTATTGTATAAAATGCAGTAACGTGCTGTTGCTGTTAGATCTGTAAAGTACTACATGGATCTCTAAACATCTGTTCTGGGTGTATGGTGAGGGACAAGGCTGTATCAATAGCTGTGCAGGATATAAAATTGGATATTTCCCAAACCCTACAGTTCCAATGTGAGTAGATAAATAGGTACCGCTTGCGGGAAGGTAAACAGCGCTCCGTGTTCCAGGCGCATGCTACGTGCTGCGGCAAGGAGAGTGATGCCGGCCACATGACCACGGAGGCGTCTTCGGACAACGCTGGCTCTTCGGCTTTGAAATGGAGATGAGCACCACACCCTAGAGTCGGACACAACTGGACTTAATTGTCAGGGGTCACCTTCACAGGTGTCGTGCCACTTGGATGTATGCAGCAGTGCCAAGGAGAAGACTCGAAACATGGTACTTCATGCTAGTCCTTTAGGCTTCTGTTTCCAATCCAACCCCTTACTAAATCCTGGATAACTGGGTTCAGACCCATATATCTATCACTGCATTTCCTTCCAGAGTATAATCTGCTTTCTTCATCTGCTGATACTTCAGCTGAGGAACTATTATCATCGATAAATGCTAAAGTTCCTCATTCAGAAGGAGTGTCTGTTTACTAAAAATCAAGTCAATTTATTTTAATATTTTATGGTATATGGTAAGCATTAATATCTCAACCCATGTTTAATTTCTCTTGCACTTGTTCCTACAGGTTTCATAACAAGGTGTGTTTAAGTAATGATACCGTGGAAGTTACCTACTCTAAGCCTGTAGGAACAGTGCAACACAAATTAAACATGGGATGGAATGGCTTTTCCTTAAAGATACAATAAACTTAAGGGTGCAAGTTTATTATCTATGTATAGCATATCCTTTTCTTAGAGAGCTTTAGCAAACACATTAAAATTTACTAGTTCAATTTGAAATGCACACTTTTTGGTCATTTACTGTGTTTTTTGGAAGTTCCTCACTCTTAGCAGAAGAGTGCCTTCTATTCGTTAATCCTTTTGTAACTGGATTAGATTTTTTTCCAGCACAGTATCCATTGCCAGGAATGAACTCAGTGAAACAGCTGTCACCTGGGAGTTAATTTATCTCTCTCTGACATGCAAATTATCTTTTAAATTAGAGCCTGTATCTAGCCATGAATTTTCTCACTGCCTTGCACTCATCAGGTTGAAAGCTTTAACCCTCTGTTACTGGATTTTGTGACTGCCGAATTAAATTTCAAATTAATCATGTATCAAAATTAACAAAGACAACTGGGCCACAGGGGCAACACTTCCTAACAGTTCTAACCATGTGACTAATCTTGCACTTCTTATCTAGATAACTTGACTAGATTAGACCCCCCCCCCCGTCCAGTAAATCCATGTTAGCTGTAACAGGTTTTATGGCCATGAAATTATGAACTGAACTGAACCAAAGAGGAAGGTGGCATGAAGGTTGAAATCTTCCAGCCCCAGAAATGTGGGAGCCTCCAACACCAGGCCTCTTCACGCCTTTCACCATCTCAGTCAAAAAGTCCATTGGGCAGTCGATACAACAGAAGCATCCCCACAATCTGTTCACACACAATCAAGGCAGGTTACTTTGTGCTTTGGAAAATTTGAGTAAGAAGAGAAGCTCATCAGGAATTATGGCCATACATACCCTGCCACAACCCCCAGCCTGAGGTTGATGATAGAAGACCAAGTGTCCCCCTGGAATGAGTTGTGCCAACATTGACTGGCATATCCTGTCCAGCCAGATTTTAGTAATGCAGATCAGGTCCACTCCTTCTTTCACAATACAATCATGGAAGCATAACATTATTTTGCTTAACAGATCTGGCATTGGACATCATCATTGTCACCTCGGACACCCAGCAGGGAGCACAGGATCCACATTCTTTGGAACTGAACAAAGAGTCTAAATGGGGGTCACATTTCCCGCCTTGTGGGAGAATTTCCATATCTCCAACCATGCTAATGTAGGCCCAAGTGTTTGTTGTTCCCTTTCCTTTGACAAAACATACCCTACCATTAGCAGTTCAGTCTCAAAAATCTTCTGCCCTGCCCACCACTGAATATACACACCAGAGCGATTATACCCTCTGTCGCTTACTGCCAGCTCCACCTTCATAGTGGTACCAGGAGACGAGGAGACCCCACATGGAAGTTCCTGCCCCCAGACTAATGACGGGGGCAACAACAGATGAACAGGCTTGGGTGGGCTTCCTTCTCTCCACAGCTGGAGCCAGCAGCAATCAGCAGGCAAAAAGACAAGGTCCCAGGAGAGAGCTATATGTTCTTGCCTTCTTTCCCTCACTGATATTTTTTGGCAACATCTAGCTGCTTAAGTAGCTTATTTATCAGATTATTTGTAAGTGAATTTCTTCCAAGTTTTGAAGTATTTATTTATTTATTTTCTGTATTTATATACCGCCTTTCTCATCATCAGATTTCTCATCAGATTTATTCAAGGCGGTTTACATAGGCAGGCTATCTTTAGACCTGATAAGGGTCTTTACAATATTGTTCTATTCCTATATAGAACCTTCCATGCTCGAGATGTTTTCCCTTCCGAGTGCAGCCCTCCTTCTGGCTTGTGCTTTGCACTTCCAAGCTTCACAGTTCACCGCAATTCACCCTCGGACGGTTGTCTTAGATGTTTTCTCTCTAGCTGAATCCTCCACATTCCACCCTCTCACGATGCCTTCTCAGTGTCTTTGCGAGGTTCGTCAGCAGTTTCCGTCTCCCATCCAAGTGGGAACCGAGGTCGGCCCTGCTTAGCTTTTAATGAATGTTTTTTGATACCATACACAGAGTAATAAATCTTGGTGAGTTTCAGTAATTTGGAAAGTAGAGATGGCAATGCAGACTTGAGTATCAATGCAGATGAGGAAGGCAGTGCAGAGTTTTAGAACAGAATCATATTCATTTATGAACCCCCATCTTATCTGCTGCCAAGGCCACACAGAGTCCAGTTCTGGTACCCTCTTCTCCATTGTTTTTCATTAGGACATACAAACACAATCCTTTTTACCTAATTCTGAGCCCCTAAGACCTTATTTATATTATACTAGATGCAGGACACATGGAAAGCCCTTCCCCAAGTTAGCTTTCTGTGCACATCTGATTGCGTGTTCTGTGCACGTAAATACACTTTCTCTGGCTTACTCATGTGTAACATTGGTATGCTAGCCGTGCATATATTTTTGACCACTGGCATGCTTATTTTAATACATGAGGGACCAGTGCATGAGGTAGGGGCATTTACAGGGCCAGCCTCCTAAGGAAATGAAGTGAGGCAGTCACGTCAGGTGGCAGATTATCAGTGAATAAGCGGGGGGGGGGGGAGTAGCCGCTCCCTCTACACACTCATGTGACAGCAGTGTTACAGGTCTCTCACAGTGCTGCTGCTTTCTCCCAAGTGCCTCTCCATCTGCAAATCATGTGGGGAGGTGTCTAGGAGAAGGCATCTGTGTTGTGAGAGACTTGTGGTTCCCTGCCTTCTTCCACCCTCCCCTTTGCAATTTCCCCCCAAAGTCCCTTGAAATAAGGAGAACGGGAAGGAGCCCTGCCTATTGAGAGATTGAAATGTAATGGCTTCTCCTTGGTGAATAGGGGAATGCAGCAGCTCCTTCTTCTCCCAGCCTTTGCAGGAGAAAAGTTACTGTTGTCTCGCATTTCGCCGCTCCCTCCATTCATCAGGAGGAAAGATGAGAGGGAGCAAACACTAGCTGGCTTATAGCTGCCATGTTGCTCTACCTTCCCACTTGGATAAGGTGGGGTGAGGGATGCGCAGGGGGCACAGGAGGTAATGAAGCACCATGGGTGGCCCACTACCTTTTGCCTCAAGCAGCAAAATTGCTTGGGCCTATGCATTTAGCAGTGCAGTTGGAAAGCTTACAGAGGTAAGGGCTTTCCCTGTGGCCCCCTTATCCCATATAAATATGCCTGTTGAAAAGCAGTGTATAAATATTCTTATAATAATACTTCCAAATAGTATCCATGGTAGAATCTAGATGAACAGTACTGTAGTTGCTCTTTCCAAGTGGATTCAAGGTACATATAATAATGGTTGCATTGGGCCAGGAAGAATATGTAAAGGAGATGTTATGGTAACAATTTTCTTTTAAAGGAATTGTATTAAACCCAAAAGGTACACAGGAAGGAGGAAAAAAACAAGACAGAAGAACAAAAAATAATCAAGTAAAATTTAACACAAATGTCAGCAGCAAGGATAATCTAAGGGTTGGGACCCCTGTCAGCATCATTGGGCGGCTGCTAAGGGTCCAGGACCCTCAAAAGGGCCCGCTTCTGATCCGCCTCTCCTCATAGGCTTCATGTGTTGGTGGCAGATTGATGCACTCAGAGCCCACGCAGATAGGAGGGAGTGCAGGTTTTCCCTTGAAACCTGGAGCTGGTCCTGCTAACCATCGCTTCATATACTACATTACAACAATGTCAACAAAATATATCCAAGATAGTGTTAAACCATAGTTAATATGTTAATATGTCTTGCTATAAATGATTTTCAGATGTAACCATATTCTGATAATAAATAAAAGGAGACCAAGTTACTGAAAAGAAAACAGATTGAGGGCCCAGTCCTATCCAACTTTCCAGCACCAATGCAGCCACAATGCAGCCCGAGGTAAAGGTTCAAATGTTCCCTTACCTTGAGGAGGCCTCCATGACTGCCCCCCCCACCGCAAGATGTTGTGCACAGCTGCATCAGCACTAGAAAATTGGGTAGGATTGGGGGCCCCCTCAGTGTATTTTGCCACTTCATAGACACATAAAACATGTTATTAACTTACCGTAATGATTAGCTGTCTTCTACATTTTTCCCAAGTTAGTTGGGAATTTGAGAGTTAGTTACTCTTCTGGTATTTTGACTTGAGCTGTCAATAAAGAATTGCTAGCTAAAACATGGTGCTTTCTTCTTGTATTAGCTACACCAACAGAAGTACTGGTGCTAGAACGTTCAGTGATGCACTTATAATGCTACAGAACAAAGCACTGCAAAAATGTCCCCCCCAAAGTGAGAGAAAACTTTGTTTATGTGCAAAACACATTGAATGGCTTTCATCTTATTTTGAAAGTACTGGTAAAACGTATGCATTAAAAGGGGCCTCATTGCATTTCAGCGATTATATTAAATCAGGGAACGGTGTTGAATATGAAGATTAGATGTCAAACAGACGTCTACAGCATCAAAAGCACTTGTTTACTCCAAGCCAGAACACAACGTACAGCTCCATGGAATTCAGTTCCGCAAAGCTTTATCAGGGCATGTTTGTATTGAAAAGGATTCCACCTTAACACTATGCTTCACCCAGCAGGCTTCCTTAAGGTTGTCATCCACCATTTACCTTTCTGTTATAAAGAGAGGCTTTGAGCATGGCTGAATGTGCGTAATGCTACTACTCAGTACATTCTGAGGCCTAATTAGAGCTAAAGAGGTATCCATTTTTAAAGAAGAGAGCCAGAATAAAAGAGAAGGAATATATGAAAATCCTAACAGCTTTCTTTTTCTGTTAGAATCCAATGTGAACCTTGAATCATACTATTAAAGCTATACTTGCATAACAGATCAATATTAGTAGCCAAGCAATACTAACTGGCATTGGGGTTATTTAATGCATTACATTACTGGGTTTTTAATGAATAACTGCACTCCTAATGAGCAGCTAGACTGCTAGGAAATCCAGGGATTAGAAGTTGAGGTGGAAAAGGAGCTCTGCAGCTTCCTTGCGCTAAAAAACATACTTTATTCATATTGATCAGGGAGACTCTTGAAAATGACTAACGGTGCAATCCTATTGACTATGGGCATCAACTCTGCGGCCTCAGTGCTTGTGCCGGGTGTCGCAAACGTGCCATAAGGCACATTTTGACATCCAGACAGGAGGAGGCGTCAGCAGGAAGGCCAGCGCCGTATCTGGGCCCTGCGTGTGCCGGAGCAGGTAAGGGCACTCCGAGCATCACGGGGGCTGGGGGAGGACAGGAGGGGGTGTAATGGGGTGGGGGAAGACAGGGGTGGGCAGATCAGGCCTGGGAGGGGGTGGGACCGGCATCCGTGGCGGATGCTGTCCTATTCCCCTTCCCAGGCCTCCAGCCCCAACACGGGGCTGCTCACTCTTATACCAGCTAAAGAGCTGGTGTAGAACCGAGCTGGTGTAGTCCCATTGCACAGGCTGGGGGTTTACCCGGGGTAAGCAGGCAAATGCCCGCTTACCCCAAATAGACCTCCATGGTCTTCCCTGGATAGAATTCGGTGTGGGCCACTCAGCCCATGCTGAAGAGCCTAAGACTGAGGAGGATTGGGCTGTCTGATTTTGTGAGTCAATAAATGAGGAAGGTAGTCCAGTGGTGGCAACCGTTTTGGCAAGTGTACCACAAGTGAAGGCCTAACGTATGAGAGAGTAGCACTCTAGTGTGCACGACTGTGTGGCTATGCACATCAAGTGGGTTGGAGATTACTACAGTGCACTTGTTATGGACCTGCTTTTGAAGAGTCTCCAGAAGTACAATCATAGGATATTAGAGTTGAAAAGGAGCTTGGAGGTCATCTAGTCCAGCCCCTTGCTCAGTGCATGCAACTACAGCATCCTGCCAGGTGGCCACCAGACTTTGCTTCAAATCTCCATTAAGGGGGAGCCCACTACAGCACAAGGCAGGTTGTTCCAGAGCTAGGCAATGCTTACAATTGGGAAATTCTTCCTCATGTCTAGCCTAAATCTACTTCCCTGAAGTTTCAACACATTAGTTCTAGTCCTGCCCTCAGGTGTTACAGAGAATAAGTTCTCCACTTCTTCTGCATGGCAGCCCTTCTGATACTTGAAGATGGCTATCATACCTCCTCTTAGTATTTTTTTTCTCCTGGCTAAATATATCAAACTCCCTAACTGTTCCTCACTGGAATTACTTTACAGGTACCTCACAATCCTTGTTGCCCTCCTCTGAATCTCTGAACCTCCTCTGTTCCAGCTTATCAATGTTTTCTTAAAATGTGGTGTCCAAAACTGGATGCAGTATTCCAAGTGATGTCTGACTAGTGCAGAATGGAATGGAACCATTGTGATATGAACTCTATGCCTCTGTAAAACCAGCCCAGCATTGTATTGGCTTTTTTTTTTTTTTTTTGCAGCTGCATCACACTGCTGACTCATGTTCAGCTTATAGTCCAATGAAACACCTAGATATTCATACATGCTGCTGCCATCCGGCCTCTTCCATCCTGTATAATTTGTCTGTTCCTATATGCAGAACTTTACATTTCTCTCCATTGAACTTGTTGCTATGGATCCACTGGTGGAGTCTGTCAAGATCATTTCGGATGCTGTTTTGGTCTTCCAGGGTGCTAGCTATCCCCCTACCCCAGTTTCATGTCATCTGCAAATTTGATAAGCTTTCCCTCTACCCCCTCATCCAGGTCATTTATAAAACTGTTGAACAGCACTGGACCATTCATTCTGTGCTTTAGCCGTCTTGATATCATCCCTGCAGTTTCAGGCTATAGTACAGTGGGCCCTCGGTATCCACGGGGGTTCTGTTTCCAGAACCCCCGTGGATACTGAAATCCGCATATAGCTGATACGGAGGCCACTATACAAACTTTTTAAAAAGAAAAAAGGTTATCCAACAATTTTGTACTGATACGGGTAAAGATGCCATGAATTAAAAATCTGTTCTTTATTGTTCTTACCTTTTTGTTCTTATTGTTCTTACCTTTTTCTTACCTTTTTTGCTGGCAAACCGCGGATGCTCAAATCGTGGATACGGAGGATCCACTGTACTTTTGTACTGTTCCTTTGTTAACTATCATTCCGTCCACTTCTTATATTCTTCATGCTTCTCAACCTTTCAGAAAGCTCCTTTTGCAGCCACATTGATTTCCTTGGGTATCTCCCAACTTTTCTTCTCACAGAAATTGTTTGCGATCGTGCCTTCAGTATTTTGCTTTTCAAAAATATCCCATCCCTCTTGGACCGTTTTTCTTATTTAGAAGTCCTAACCACGGGATAAGACCTCTTTATCCTCTGAGCCATTAAAATCAACTTTTCCAAAATCCAGGTTACCCCTCTGGCTCCCCCAGGGCGGGGACCTTCTTGCACCTTCTGAATGAAGTTGTCAGTAAGGCAAGTGGAGAATGTACTGAACCTCCAATTCTTAGCTAAGTGAGACTTTCAACCAATGTCAAAAAGGAGGTCTGCTATCCTTAATGCTCACCAACAAGGAAAAACTGATTGAGGAAATGAAAATGGCAGGGACTTTGGGCAAAAGCAACCATGTAATCTTGGTATCAAGAGAAAAGAAAGCTAAGGGTAATCAGATATGTGTCCTGGATTTTGGGAAAGTACTGAGTAATGTTAGCCAGTGGAAGTATACAGCAATTATTAGGATCTGCAAACAGAGGTGAAACAAGGGTGGAGTGAAGGCAAGTAGTTTTGCAAGACTCCGTTACACTGGAGTCAGCGGCCCCTCCCCCTTGCTGTTGGAGCCATTCTGGCAGCAAAGGCAACACGCAGGACACTCCCCTGTTGCTGCTGGAATGGCTCCAACAGCAAGGGGGAGGGGCCGTTGACTCCAGTGTAACGGAGTCTTGCAAAACTACTTGCCTTCACTCCACCCTTGTTTCACCTCTGTCTGCAAAAGTTGCCTGTCTCATTCTGGTCCCAATTCGTGGTGCTGCTACTAATGTTCTAAGCTCTGAATGATCTGGTTCCAGGGTTTCTGAAGAAGCGCTTTCTAATGCATTTTCCTCATAGGTTTGCCAATTCCTGAAACTGAAAATCCTCACATGAGGATGTGGTATGGGTGTGGGCCTGCATGCACCTAGGGATAGAGTCCCTGCTGTACGTGTTTACACATCCCTAAAGCAATATTATCCAGGGCAGTGTTTTCAGTGGCCACTGTGAAAGGGGAGGGGCACAGTCCAAGCTTAAAGAGGTGCCAGCAGGTGGAGGTAGTAATGGTGGTTCTTCATTTGCTGGCTTCTCTTCCTTCTCCTCCTCCTCAGAGGGAAATTGGTGTTCTATGAAAGTTGATGAAGTTTTAAGGAAACATGTTTGGTATGACCAGGAATGTCTAATCTTATGGCTTTCGAGAGTAGTTGGCGGGGCTGCAACCCACCTCTGTCCCACCACCGCCTGTAGCCACTCTCGCGTCGCTCCAGCCTGGGACGGCCTCCAGAGACCTCAGAAAGGCCTCCCAACATGACCAGAAGTTGCATTGGCGAAACCAGAAGTGACCTCCGGGTCACTTCTGGAGGCCTTGCCTCTGGAGGCTGTCCACGGGCTGGAGCGACACGGGAGCGGCTGCCTAAGGTAGGTCAGGCCCCAGAAGTAGTGTCTGCTTACTTCGGTTACTCCATTTGGCTCCAATTTGGAGCCAAATGGAGGCAAGGGCGAGTGGGAGGGCCCAACTGGCGACCCACCTATGCCTCGGGCTGCAACCCAGAGATTGAGAAATCCTGATTTATTGCAATGAATATATCCACATATGAGTCCGATGCTTTTTGGAATGCTACGACAAACCACCATCAGGGGCACAGAAAAGAACTTCAAAAGGCATGAATTTCTGCTAGCTGTGAATGACCTTCATTAATCATCTGCCTCCTATATGCTGCTCACCTAACCTGTCTGGGCTGTTTAAGAAGCCTAGAAACTTTTAAATAAATAATATGGAAATAAATATGTAAGCCCCTGCCCTCCAGCATACTTATTATAATGTGTTGGGGCATTAACAGGCCAATTCCTTTCCTGCCCTCCTTCTGTTTTTAAACAGTCAAATCCAGTTTTCCCAAATAATTTTTTATTTAAATAAGAAAATAACCTTGAACTCCAACTGCTTTGTATTGGGGAGAGCCAAAGACATGTAATGCAATAGAGCAGAGGTTCTCAACCTTTGGAGGCCCGGGTACCCCCTATCATGGTCCAATTTTCTGAAATACCCCCTGCTAATTAACTGAATTAATCAATCAATCAATCAATTAATTAATTAATTACTCCTGAGAGTCCCTTGGACTGCTAGGAGACCAAATCAGTCAATCCTAAATGAAATCAACCCTGACTGTTCCCTGGAAGGACAGGTACTGCGGCTGAAACTCAAATATTTTGGCCACCTAATGCGAAGAGAGGAGTCTCTGGAGAAGACTCTGATGCTGGGAAAGATTGAAGGCAAAAGGAGAAGGGGAAGGCAAAGGATGAGATGGTTAGACAGCATCACCGATGCAATGAACATGAAAATGAGCGAACTCAGGAAGATAGTGGAGGATAGGAAGGCCTGGCGGGATATGGTTCATGGGATCACGAATGGTCGGACACGACTTAACGACTGAACAACAACAATTACTCGTTAAATAAAAAAGTACTAAAACAATTTTAAATGTGAAAAATGTCTTATTTAAATGTGAAAAAAGGTTTCTATGTGCGTGTGTGAGACGCACGCACGCACGCACACAAGGATCTCTTTTTTCTCCAAGTCACACTTCCCAAAATCAGCTCCTCCCTCCCCCACCCCACTAAGGTACATTTTCCAAAGTACAAAAATAAGCCCAAAACCAAAATCAGAGAGACAGAAGTACTCCAAAAATAATTAAAATTTAAAATCCATGTTAATTAACACTTAATTAGCTGCTGATGGGGCAGATAAGGGGCAGGGCTTGGTGTATCCCCAGCAAGAGGTCCGCGTACTCCTAGGGGTACCCATACCACAGGTTGAGAACCTCTGCAATAGAGTGAAATGTCAGTCCTTAATCCAAAATACTTTGTGACAGAAATCAGGGACACTTTTGCAGTCTCTTCCCCCCCCCCCCACACACACACACACATATACAGATTATTTAAACATTTAGCTGCCACTGCACCGGTATTTAAACAGGTATCCGGAGTCGCTTCTCAAAACTTCTGATAGAAGAACCAAAAAGAAAACCTCCCTAATATCTGGTATTCAAGCAGTAGCATGGGTAGACCGTGTGGAAACCCACAAGGCGCATACTTGATATTAAACAGTGAATTTCTTTAAGAAAAGGAGGGTTGAGGTGGCATTTCAAGTAAAAAGGAAGAAATGGTTCAAAAGATAATGGCAAAACATAATCACAGTTCAAGCTTTCCACATACCTGGCCTATGATGTTGCCTGAACCAGCTAGCTCTTTAGGCTTGAGTAGAGTGGAGGTTGCAGGTAGGGGATATAATGAGAAATAAGGGCCAAATAATAGAGTGGGGCAAGGCTGCGTGAAATTCTAAATGTAAGATCAAGGAGTTTGTGCTGCATATGAAAGGGGAAGGGAAGCCAGTGAAGGGATTTGAAGAGGGCTATCTAATGGTCTAGGAACCAGAAGAGAAGACTGAATTTGGCAGCAGATTGAGGTGAGAGGATTGAAGCCTGTCAAGAGAAGGCTAGAGAAAAGGAAGTTGCAGTAGGCAAGGTGGTAGACATGCAGCACAATCCTATGCATGTTTACTCAAAAGTAAGTCCCACTTTGTTCATGGCGGGCTTACTCCCAGGTAAGTGTACAAAGAATTGCAGCCTAAGAATGTATTAACTAGAGTTTAGATGAGGGGATGAAGAGTAATGGCAAGATTTTTGTTACATTGGGGAGAAGTAATACATTTGACAACAGATTAAATAAAAATCTCCTCAATAAATAGTCTAGGGCAGGGGTTCCCAACCCCTTCCTGGCTGAGAACCACCTCTGGTGCCACTCTCCTCCTGAGTACTACTGGAAGTGACTGGCGATGACATCATCACCAGTTACGTCCGGGTTTTCAGAGGCCAGAACACACAGGGAGGAGGCTCTGGGCAGGTGGGAGGTCAGGGTCCTTCTCAGCGTTCCTGAGAGGCTTGACCAAAGGCAGGAGCTTCTTGGGAGCAAAAACGCGCCACCAAAAGCTCCGCATTGGAGTGGGGTTCCAGTGGTCCAAGTACCACCAGCAATCAGCCAAAGTACCACTGGTGGTACTAGTACCACAAGTTGGGAACCCCTGGTCTAGGATGCTTGAATCAAATACAAAGCAAAGTACGCTATCATTAATAAGAATTTTCTTGTTAAAAAATCATTTTTGTCCATCCCATCCTACATTACCTCAAACAAAAATGAGAGCTCTCCGGGAAATCAATGTCCTCTGGCATCTAGAAAAATAAAAGAGAGGTTTGGAGTACAAAGGGGGCCCTGGTATCCGTGGATTCAGTATCCACGGATTCACTTATCCACGGATCCGGGATCCACCCCCCGCGCCCCTTACCTTTATTTCTTTAGCGCTAGCACCAAGCCAAAGCAGGTCTTGCTTAAACAGAACACTCTAAGTAGAGGTGGGATAAAATGGTTTTATTTTTTCGCAAATTTCAGAGTTTAACCAAAATGAAATAGCAGAAAGCGGTGTTATGTGCTTTTATTTCAAATTTTCCCCATTTTTATCAATTGTAACGGCTTTAAAAGTGTACTAGGTAGGTGGTATACAGTAGGTTGTACTGTGCCAGTAGATGAAGAATGATGCAGAATTACATGGTCTTGTTTTTTATTATTTTTTCGCAGATTTTTAGCAGAAAGTGGTATTAAGTGTTTTTATTTCGTTATCACCATTTTCTCCTGCCCCTAGCTATAAGTAGCAGCGTGCTGCTTATTATAGCACAGAGCTTGAATGATTCTAGCAAGCAGCCCTGATGCTAGAGATGTTCCGGACGTTAACAGGAAGCGGAAACTGCTTTCTGTTAACGTTCGGAGCCTCTCTAGCACTGAGGCTGCTTGCTAGAATCATTCACTGCTACTTATGGCATTTTATAATTTAAGCAAGACCCACGCTGGCTTGGTGCCAGTGCTAAAGAAATAAAGGTAAGGGGCGTGGGGAGTGTTCGCCCAAGTATCAAGTATTCAAGTATCCAGGGGGGGGGCCCTGGAATGTACCCCCCCCCCCACGGATACAGAGGCCCCCATGTATAACTACTTCATGGCTTCTGCATATAAAATCATCAGAAGGACAAGAAAATCACCAGAAAAGGAATGGCTAGAAGTATTGTCATCATATGGTGTGACATCCTCCATTTTGAACTCCCATTTTTTCCCAGACCATTATTTGATCGAGGAAGACTTCCTAGGGTTCTCTTTTCCATCAGTATGAAACTTTGCTGCAATGAATGGCAACAGCATTGAGTCCTTAGTCTGCGAATTTTGGCCTAGGGCCTGCATAGAGCTAAAGCCTAACCTGTACACATTTAAGCTATACTTCATGCCAGATGGTCTGTGGAGACTGAGAAGGACACTTGCAAGCCTAAGGTTTGCTCCCATGTTCCATCACATGGAATACATACATACTGGTCCAAAAACTACCCATTATTGAACCACTGAGACTGAGAGCATTGTATGGGGCTGATCCACATGACAGCTCTTGCTCTTTTTCCTGCAGTTGTGTTCACTGTGAACAAATCATCTGAATTGTTCACCAGGACTGAAAGCTGATTTTTTTTTTTTACTTGTTTATTTATCTGGGCATTTTTGCATCCTGCCACTCAGCCTACTTCGCATGGTTTGAGATGGTATGTTTTAAAATGTACATTTTTCTGGTGAACGATGCAGATGACTCAAGTCATTTGCCATAAGGATAACTGGGGAAAAGTAAACAACCACAAATAGAATTTGGCCATCAGAAGCAGCAATTTCACTGTAAGACTACAATCCTATCCATACTTACTTGGGAGTAAGCCCCAGTGACTGTAATGGGATTTACGTCTGAGTAGGTATGCATAGGATTGGGCTCTAAGTCATTTAGTTGACATCAGTTGCCTTGCAGCAATTTATATATTAGGTTCTTGCTAAAATAGACGTTTACACGTCTATTGCTAAAATAGACATGTATGTTTTGTTTGTTTGTTTGTTTGTTTGTTTGTTTGTTGCCCATAAGACCTTTGGTGACTTACATATTTGCATAGAAAATAGGGTTTTATAGATTTTGTTCTTTATTGTGGAGGAATATAAATGCTGATTTCCTTGTATGACAGATTCAATTTAGCTTCCATGCACTAGTGCAAGGAACATATTGCAACACTGTTGTGGCCTGTTTTTCTGCCCTTTATTAATCCAGAAACCTTAATGATGAACAACACTTGTGTCATTGTCTACACAAATGTAATTTGTTTATGCAGGAGTTCAGTTAATCCTGCCATCTGCTTTTCTCAAATGAGGACAGATAATGGAGACACAGTTCCTCACAGGTCTTCAGGCTTTTAAATTCTGATAAAATCAGGATTCTTCACTGGCTCTTGCCACAGCTCTGAATTAAGCCACTTTAAATGTAATTACTGAAGCTGGCTGTACATCAGGAACATCCATTAAAAGAATTGATTGACCATGCTGTTATGGGAGGCATTTTATGAACAAACTATCCTGATGGGTCCAGAACTGTAATTTATAAAAGCAAAAAAGAAAAAAAAAAGCAAAGAAAAAAAAGCAGGTAAATACTTTATTAGTGGCTAATGAGAGGCTCACCAGGTAACTACATTTCATCTTTTTTAACCAGCTACTTGATGGAACCTTGGGCCTTGGTCATTTATCACGATCGCTTTAGCGACTTGAAGAAGGAACTGCGCCAGATCCTAGTATCCATCCAGGTATCGAAAATGACTGCCAAATGCATGTTTTTCATATGAGTGGTCGTGGTGGTCGTGTTAGGATTTTGCTTTCCTTTCCTAGCTCAAATGTTCTTTCCTTCTTTGATGCAAATGATTCAGAACATTACCTATGGACTTCAGGTGTGCAAGGGAAGCTCTACATAATTCACACCTGTTTTTAGAATTTCTGTTTTTTAGTGTTTCCATGTTGGCGTTGTATACACTTTACTCCATTATATTCTCTAATATTTAATATCTGCATTAAACAGTGGTAAAGCTGTGAGAACCTATCCCCTTATTTCCGTTTGCATCACGTGTTCATGATATTTAGACACAAAAGCCAAGGTGCAGTTACTGCAGTCCAGGTCCAAATAATTGTTGTTTATTGCATGCGTACTGGCTGCAATGGGCTGATCATGGGCAGCATCAGAGGTTGGCCAGGTCAGGCATTGGCTGAGGACCCACATTTCTCTGAGGGCAGAGTCAGCCAATCCCTAAAGCCCCTTTTATAGTGAACAGTGTCAGAATGATGCACTCAGCGGATCATGTCACTCCGTCGCTGCCAAGGATGATTGACTGGGGGACAGGGGGAAGTATGAAGTGACAATGCAACTCTTGGGCGTCCTGTTTCTGCTTTCTTTCCCACCCCAGCCAATTGGGTTCTTCCTCTCAGACCTACTCACATGACACACAGGGTCCAAGAGGAACAAACACAATTGCCTGAGGAGCAAGGGAAGCAGGAAAAGCTTCCGTGCAACTCACATGAGATGTTCCTGCTTCCCTACCCCTCCAACTAATCAGGTAGGTTGAGAGCAATTGACTAGGGGAGGGGGGGGAGAACCAGGGAGAGCTGATGTTGCTCTTGTATGGGCTCTTATTGCCTCCCCTGCCTCCCAGTCAAATGGATTGTTCCTCTAAAGCAGAGATCAGCAACCTTCTTTGTTTAGGGGCCAGAGGTCATGTTTGTGAGTGGATGATGGGCCACTGTGTTGCAATGCCACTTCTGGATGTTTGGTGACATTTCATCACCGAACTTTCGGGTTGCCAAGCTCTGCGCGGAACTCGTCTTCATGTTAGAGGAAACAGTGATTGTGAGCAGGTTGAGGCTGAGCAGCACACGGCAGCCTAGCTTGCCGAAGTACTAGTCTTTTAGGCTCGAGTGCCACAGCAGCACTATCGAGTGCCACAGCAGCACAACACACACACACACACACACACATATATACTGCCACCAATTCATTGCCTAGCATGGCGTTCACATTGCGCTCCATCATGGGTGCAGGCATCAAAGGCTCCCGCCCAATTTGCTACTCATTGGACAGCCAATGACAGAGCCGCCTGCTCAGCCTTGTGGAGTCCTGGTGCTGCTGGGGAAAGTGCCATCCGTCGCTCCACTATGGGCTGGAGATTGCAAGCTGGATTACTTCAGGTGGTGGTCCAGATCCAGACTATGGGCCATAGGTTACCTACCACTGCTCTAAGGTGTGATGGGGGGGGGGAGAGAAAGAGCCAGGCATAAGAAACAACATGATGGGATGCATGAGAGGAGGAATGAGACGTGTTGACAACTATTCACACTTTTCAGTGTGCATGCTGACTTCTACCATTGAATTGAATGGATAACCTTTGTGCAAATAGAATTTGTGCAGGCACATCAGTACTTGTGTGAAGCCACTAGATAAGCATAGAGTTGTTTATGAGTGGTTTGTCAGTCAAACTGCATACTTTTTTTGTGTAGCATGTTTTAAGTACTCAAAACCTTTTTTGAGAATATCAGTGGGACAAATTCAAAAGTCTTGCTGAAGTTCTGCCTCTGTCTCTCTTCTAACGGTGCAATTCACCGTAACTTTAGGCCAGCGGAACAAGGGGGGGCAGGCAGAAACTGCTATTTTAGTTTAAAAAATCAAATATGAAAGCACCAGTGTTGCATCTATGCCGCCTTGGGCATTTGCCTTGGCATAGGATAAGGCGGGGTATAATTTTTAAAAAATAAATAAATAAAATCTAGCATCACAGGTAGTTTGACTTTAAGATTATTTAACTGGAGGTGTTGTGGATTGAATTTGGGATTGTCCGTATCATCCACTTCTCCATTGAGCTATGGGCCCTTCTCCAAATGCCATTAAAATACAGAATAGAACCTACTTCATTTACATTGCCCGCATTTGCTTCTGGACTCTTTCTAGCACTGTCCTGTTCAGTATCATCCTCTGTACTAGAAACCGAGGCAGGGAGTAACTGAGTACATACGACAAGTCCTGCTGAATCAGGCCAAAATCCCACCTAGTTCAGAATCATGTTTCCTACAATGGCCCACCAGCTGCTTCTGGGAAACCCACAAAAGGAGAGAGAAGCATACTTCTCTCCTGCCACTGCTGCCCTGCAACTGGTGTTCAGAGGCAAACTGCCATTGAACCTGGAGGTAGTATATAGCCACTGAAAGACCTGTCCTGTCCTCCACGAATTTGTCCAATCCCCTTTTAAAGCCACTGGAGCTAGTGAGTATTTGCGCCACACTCACAGCTCAATCCTAACCAACTTTGCAGTGCTGGTGCAGCTGCAATGCAGCCCCGAGGTAAGGAAACAAATGTTCCCTCACCTTGAAGAGGCCTCCATGACTGCCCCTGCACTGCAAAATGCAGTTTGCGCCCTGTTGGCATGGCTAAACCGGGGCTGGAAAGTTAGTTAGGATTGCGCTGTCAAAGTGGTCTCTGATTTCCTTTCACTCTTGGTATGCAGTGCCCCCCCCCATTTATTCTCCTTGCGTCATCTCTTAGTATAAAATCCCTTTGCCATTTGTCTGCATTTCCCAGACTGCCCCCCACGTAATGTGATGGGCTTCTGTAAGACCTGCACCCTGTGAAAGGCTTACGTTTTCCAGCATTATTCTGAGGGCTGACAGAATAGTTCCAGATAGGCCATTTGGGTGCAGTTGTGCCCCAGTTTTAGGGCAGTTGGGGGATTATAGCAGATTGTAATGAGAAATGAAGCAGAGCCAGCCAGCTGCCAAACGTAAGCTGATGCTTGAGTTGTTTGTGACCGTGCAGTTGCTGCAGCTCCTTTGGATCAAACTGTCCTAGAAAGTGGTCAGTTATGATAGATTTTTATCCCTAAACTGAGAGCCCTATAAGGTCTGTTGATAGTGTGAATCATACTGTATTTGCCTGGACACACAGACATGTACAGAATTGTTTTCCAAACTATGATTAGGTTAATGAAGTTCAATGGATCCCTTTGAAGAAAGCACTCCAAGCACATCAGAGCCTTTAATGTACTAATCAATGCCATGTGTGAATGCTCTTAATGTGGGATACAGAGTGGAAGAGGAAACAAACAAGGATTTTATTGTATTTATGTGTTTCTTTGGCACCATCAGTCTATGTGATACTTTACACATATTCCCTTACCTTGAGGAGGCCTCCATGACAGTCCCCTCACCGCAGGATGCAGCGTGCACCCCGTTGGCACGGCTGCATCAGTGTGGAAAGTTGGATAGGATTGGGCCCACAGTAACATAAGCAAAATGGACAGTTTTGTGCCCCAAGGAGTTTGTAGTTTAAATGTTGAGGGGGGGATAAGGGGAGAGAAACACAGCAGAAGAGTGGAATAAGGGAAGGGGGAAAAGGAAGAGGCATTTAGGTTTCCATTTGTATGAACACAGCCTTAGAATGAAATTGCCCTTTGACACTCTGTTGTTGTGGAAGCTCTGTGATAAATCTCCCCCTTCTACTAGTATCAGACTTCCCTTACACTTTGATATTGAAGGTGCTCCGTTAGCGCCAAACCCAATAAAGTGAACAGAGCATGCAGTGGTGGATCACTTTGAGAATCAGCCTGCCTGCCTGCCTGCCTGCCTTCCAGGGAATGTGGTGAGCAGCTGCCTCTCTGTATTAGCTATCAAGGCCTTTGGGGATAAGGGAAGGTGAAAGGGAGGCTTAACAGATAGCCTCTGGCTAAAGATACAAAGCAATAAATCCCAGTTTGACTTTTGCTTTAGATGTGAATCCTCTTTCTGATGCAGCATTTTGCCTGCTGCTTGTGCTGAATTTATTTATTTGGAGGTTACTCTGAAATCCCAGTATTTCTTTTGCATGTTACTTTTACTGTTGGGACACAGAAGATAAGATGGTGAAGCTACTTTGTCTGGATGCTTTAATTAAAGGTCAATATTATCTTCAACTTTTTTTTTTCTTTGATGCTTCCAGGAAGAAGGTCTTCCTTCAATGCAAGAACTCGTTCGCCAAGTAGTGGAGGGTGAACTTGCATTACTCGAGAGACCAAAGACGTATCTCAAACGGTCCTATAAGCAAAGTGTCTACAAGAATCTGCTGGAGAAAAGCATCCTCAATTATCTGAACTATAACAATTATCACTTGCCCATGTTTGCTTGGCCAGGGATAGTTTAGGGGATGGTTGGCTAAGTATGACTATGTGTTCACTCCTTGAAAATATACTACAGTATAACTAAATACTGGGGGTAGGAGGAGGTTGCCAGTCATTGAGGAGGGTAGTTCTTTTAACTTTTTATGGCTGTTCAGTGAAAATGATGAAATCTGTCTTATTTTAGTAGCCCAGCAGGTGGAGCATAGTTCTGATTTTGTGATTCAACAAGAAACAGTTAAAAAAAAAAACAAGCAACCAAGCCATGCTGTTAAGGAGATATACAGAGCAACTCCTACAGATGACAAAGCATTCTGAAAATGAATCATTAAAAATATATTTTGTAAAATGATGGTACTAAAGTCCAGTTTATCTGATCTGAGGCCTCCAACATCAACAAGAGTTTGTCTCAATTCCAGTGACTCAGTTAATATACAAGTGACTCCATTTCAGAGCAGTGACTAAGCTTGTGAGTTTCTCTGCCTTTAAACCCTATGGTTGCCTGGGCTCTTCTGTGCTGAGGACTCCCTCCCAAGCAGAACCTGACAGATGGCTGGTGAGATTTGCATATTGCATTTTAGCTTTTTAATTGTTCATTCCAAATGCGAACTTAGTATCTCTCTGTTTTCTCGGACAGAAGGTACATTGTAGTGGGGGGAGGTCAATTCTCTAATGTGCTGGCCAGTGACCCAGCAGCTGTGGGGTTAACTCCCTTGCTAGAGGCATCTCCGCAACCAGGTGACCAATTGCAGTTGGACCTAATGTGGGCTATTTGCTACTGGCTCAGCCAATTAGAAAGAAAAATCATCCAAGGCGGGAAAATAAAGTAAATAAGGCTCCCCAGAACAAAATGGATCTTGCTTCCTAGTAAACATGCACAGGACTGTACTATAAAGCAAGTTCTTGAATGAAATCTGGACAATTTCATGGTGAAAATGAGTACTGTGTGGTAGTTATGGGCAGGTAGAGAGTATTGGCACAAAATATACCAAAACTACGGGTGTACCCTCAGAAGCTAAACGCTTTAAATCCCGTTTACAAAAGAAACAAAATATTATCAAGTAAATGAATGCTTAATTTCCATTTTTTTTTCCCTGAAAAGTGTGGAGGATCAGGAACTTTGAGGGAATCTTGCTGTCTGCCCTGGAAAGGTACCTTGCTGCTTAATTCTAAGTGTGTGAGGACAGGTTACAGTTTCTCAGTGGTGAGGGAAAGTTGTTCTATACATGCTCAGAGGCTCTGTTATTTATTTGTATATATTTTAATTAAAGAGGTATGTTCAAGGACGGGAGAGATTGAGAGATTGTCAAAGGGAGAGGGAAGGAACCACAAGGCCAAGCACATTAGTACTTACTTGCAAAGGCAGTTCTTTCTTACTTAACCATTGATATTTTCTGCCAAAATCAGGAAACTGTCATTAGCTGGGCTAATGACAAAGCAAGGCCATAAAGATCACTTCCCTGAGAGTTAAAAATGGGAGTTCTCTACAGTTTGAAAATCAAAAGTCAGTTAAACTGCTTGTTGCTTGAATTACATGGCCTTTTGTTACCTTTACTAAAGATTGTAGAAAGGATATCATGCATGGTGTGTTTTCTGTGAAGGAGGCCTAACCAAACAGTGAAGGAAATATATATATCTTCCTATATAAGCATTATATATATAATACCGTAGTATTATCTTTCTATATAACAATAGACTAGAGGAGCAGGCCAGCCTTCTTTGAGTGAACACCCACTTGCACACCCCCAAATGTTATCATATTCAGTACTTACAATTAAGCCTTCCTACAGATAGTGGTGTTGCTGTAGGGGGTGCGGCGCCCTAAGTAGTGCAAGGTGTGTTGCCTTCACCGCTGGAATGACTCCGGGGGCGAGTGGGAGGGACCGCATTATACCGGTTTGCAAGGCATGGTGCAGTGCCTTGCACCACTTACAGTACTGTACCCCCTCCAGCAATGCCACTGCCTACAGAACTCACACAGGTCTGTTTTTCCCCCCAAGCTTCCATCTCTATCTTTCATATAATGGTGTACACTGTACAGGATTCTGACTGCAAGGGATTGCTAATGAGACAGACCCATATGCACTGATGTGTGCTACATAATGAAGTGTTAGCTGCTGTTTTGGTAGCACGCTTAATATGGGACAGTTGGGAATGCCTCAGAACACAGGCAAGCTGGGGCTTGAGAATGGGTTAGGAAAGGCACAATGCATCCATTACTCTGTGGTGTTCTGCATCTTCCACAAAGGGGCCCTGACAGGCTGGGCTAATGACAAAGCAAGGCCATAAAGATAACTTCCCTGAGAGTTAAAAATGGGAGCGCTCTACAGTTGAAAATCAAAAGTCGGTGACTCCATCACCATATTGGTTGCACTTAAACCACCTAAAATCAAAGGGTTTACAGTAAGTGTGCTTACTTCTGTGTTGGATTGTGGCCATTGTTTATAGACACGCCTACAACTCAATCCACAATTTACTTGATTCAGATATATAGATTAAATCTGATTCAGTGGGATTAAGGTCAATTCTAAACACATTTACTTGGAAGCCATTTTCATTGGATTCATAGAATGTATTTTCAAGTAAACGTTTCTTTAGGATTAGGGTTTCCATTTGCTCCATGTTACGTCCGTCAACTGAAATGGGTTGTGTGGAGGAGTGCCACTCAATGAAAAATTAAATGACGCAAAACCTCAGACAGGAGTCCTGGAAACTGTTCTCTTCTTCAGTGCTGCCTCACTCACCAGTGTAGCTCACTCATTTGCTGCTCCGTGACTGACCCCTGTATACCCAAGATAGAAACTGCCTTCTCCACTCCACAATGATTTGCAACCTCTTTGAGAGTGTGTTGGTCTAAGGACAGTTGTCCATCATGACATGGCTGCCCATCAGTGCAGCTGCAGTCCCTATGATGCTAAGTTTAGAGCAGAATCCTCACTCCTCTTGTTGCCTTCCTCCCTAGCTAAAATCCATAGTCCCCTCAAGACAGAAACCTGGGTTTTATGGGGCTTTCTTGCTTATGGCTCTATAAGTGGATAGTGCTATACTGTACAAATAACAACAAATGGCACCAGGAGGTGCAGACACAGCTTCACTGAGGGATACACCCACCCCACACCTTCTGTCCTGGTTTCTTACATGTGTGCATTGCAGTGGCGTTGCTACACACACACCCAGGGGTGGTCGCTGTGACACCCCCTGTGATGTCACAAGCCCCTCCCAGGGGCATGCTGTCACAAGCCTTTTGGCAGCAATTCAGCGGCGGTGCGCCGAAAATGCACACACACCTGCGTTTTCCAAGCGGGCGGGCTAATCCTGTTGCCGAAAGCGGCCTAGAAGCGTCTGGAAAAATGCCGGGGTGCATTTTTGGCATGCCGCCACCGAATCCGGCGACAAGTGCACACCCCTGGAGCATGTCACCCCCACCGCCTGGGGAGACACTGCCTGCCTCCCTGCCCCCCCCCCAACTTCTGAGCATCATCATTGGTTAGCTCCAGTTTTTGAATTGGGTTTGGCCAGGACTGGATTGTGCCTCCTGAGCCATAGCTGTACTCTCATCTCTCCACCCTTGAAGCCCGATCCTCTGGAAAATTAGGCTTAGGAGCACCTGGTTCTGTGCAGCATGATCGAGCTGTTAAGAACACACAAATGGTGCCACCTCGCTGTGCTTAATTTAATGGTGAGGCTGCGTCTGAGTGGGCCATATACTCTTGTTCTTACAACCAGTGGGCCATGATGAACTGTAGATGGCTTGTGTCAGCTTGGAGCAATTCATCTCCAATCCAAGCTCCTAACTCCAAGGTTAGGCTGCTGCCCCTTTCTCCATTAGGCAGCTGCCTTTGTAAAGCGGAGGTGAAAATACTCTTGGCCCTGGGAGTCTGTGGAGCAGACTGACCCTGGCAAGGGGCTGCTTCTAGGAGGTTTCTGCTAGGGCCAATATATTTGCAGCTAAAAAGGCAGGATCAGGAGGGGATGTAAAACATGCCTATCAATATTCAGACGTACGTGTGTCAGAAAGAGAGAAAGGAAGAAGGGGGAGGCCGGAGAGCTGCGAGTGGGCTCAGTCATGTGTGAGAAGCTGTTGATTGTTGTTCTGGTTGAGAGAGGCGATGATAAGGTTTGGATAAAGTGTGCTTTGCCCGTAAGAGGAGGAGGAGGAGGAGGAACCCGCAGCTGTATGCTAATCGCCACGAAGCGACGGCCTCCCTCATTAACCGAGAAGGCAGGCCGGGAAGGCACACATCGCTGAACAAATACACTCACGCCGGACAAATGCAACACGCGCGCCCTTTACGCACCACACGCGCGCGCCCACGCTGTAGCCAAGGACAAAGGGCTCCGCGGAGAAGAGGGGCTGGCACTGGGACAGGGGGGCCACGCTTATAGACACAGCCTCTGTCTCACAGGCTACAGTCTCCTGCCTCTGGAGAAGCAGGTGGCGGCTTACCTGCACTGACCCTTAACAACCGGCCGGGTGGAGTCGAGCCCTTTTGCTGGGAAGGAAGGCCCCGCGTGGATTTGTCCCTGCCTGTGACTCAGCTCGCCAGTTTATGATTGCAGTTTTGAAAGGGCCTTGATTTCTTGGGGCATCTCTTGCCACTATGCATTGGTAGAAAGAGGGAGAGGGGCACAAGGGCAGCCTGGGCGCGATCTACCGGGAAATTCTCCTGCGCCAGCTCCATCAAAACGAATGGGGGCGAAGAACTTGGCGGCGGCAGATTATGGCCCAAGAAATTAAAACTCGACCTGGGTTTGCCTCGGCGGTCTGGTTTCTCCCCTCGACTGATTTGGCTGAAACCATGTGTCTTTGAGACGGTCCTCAGACAAATTCTGTCGCCTCGAATTTCTCGACCTGGGTTTAGAAATTACTGGCTAAAATCACAAGGGAAAAGAGACCCCCGTGGACACAATAATAACAAAACAGAAACAGGCGATGCTCTGCACTTGTCCCCTGACCGATTTCCAAACTGCAGAAATTGACCCAAGAGTGCCTTTATTTGTGTGCGTGTGTGTGCGTGCGTGGGCGCGCGCGTACAGAGTGCAGAAGGATGGTATTGAAAAGGAAGCAACAGAATATTTGAGCGCTCTTCCTCTCTTTCTGCCTCGTGGTTTTTGTTTTTTCTTGTTTTCACTCTTTAATGTCTCCCCATTCTTTTGTGTGTAATTATTTAAACGGGAGATCCATGGCAGCTTTATGCTAATATTGCAGAACAAAGCAGGGGGGGGGGGGAGAAAAGGGGGGAGGGAGGGAGCGCGGCCTGGAAGGTGAATAGAAGGAGAGGAGGGAGGCGGGCGGAGGACGTTCGCGTGTCTCTCGCGTGTCCCTCGGGCAGACACAACAATCGCTAATTCCTGCGAACACAAAGGCCTCTCTCCCGAGGCCCTGCTCGGCCCGGGTCAAATACTCGCAAGCAATGCGGCCATTGTTTCCGCCGTGCAGGCGACGAGAGCGGCGGTTCCAAAGCTGAAGCAGGAGCACGCCGCGGGGGGGGGGGGGGAGTGCAGGCTGTCACTGGGATCAATGGCTGGGGTGGGGAGATCTCCCCCGGCCCCCCTCTCCATGCTGATTCGCACAAGTCCGGCGCATCCCATCCAGGTTCTGTATGTCCAAGGAAAGCCCGCCGCTTCGTATGATGGTGTGTTACTGTGAAAGCCACCATTTTTCGTCTCTACGTCCTGGATGTTGAAAATATGGTCCAACAAGAAAAGCGCATGCTGCGCGCTCACTCGTAACATTTCTGGGATTGATGGCAAAACTTGGGTCTGTAACGACCCTCAAATGGGTCGGAACGAATTTAACACCCAGTGAAAAAATATTGTTCGGTTTATTACATCCATTCTGGAACTCGAGGTATCGTGTGTGTGTGTGTGTGTGTGTAGGTGTGTGTGTAGGTGGGAGGGTTGTTCCCAGGCGGTCATCGGCCAAACCTAGGCCCTGCTTCGCTTGAACTGTGGCACGTGCGTCGGTCTGGGCCAGGCCAGGTCTTGAGCGCGTTTCCTTTCATTCATTATATCCCATTCTCTCTGTAGAGAAATCAAACAGCAAGCGTGCGTGGGCCAAGCTGCCCCCTCTTGAGCAATACACTCGAGCAGGGAGCGTGTGTGTGTGTGTGTGTGTGTGTGTGTGAGAGAGAGAGAGAGAGAGAGAGAGAGAGAGAGAGAGAATATGTGTGTTGTGTGTACAGGTGATCCGATTACAGACGAATTGAAGCCATTTTCAAATCGAACGCACATGCTGGCCATTGCTGGGGTTATGCCTGAAATTACAGGTGTGGGATTGAGAATTGCAAAAAGTTCCGGTATGGTTATGAAGGGTGGCTTCGGTGTAACAGTAGCCACGCTAAAACCATTTTCACACGAAACACCGATTTTGAACCTCTTAGTTTCTGCCACCTATGAATGTTGTCTGTAGGGGCTGGAATGTAGAAGAGGAATTGAACGTACATTTCTCAAGTGAGACATTCAATTGCCTTTCAGCATCGCTCCTGCTTTGTCTCTCAAGGTCTGACCGACGGTTGCAGGGACGGGAGCCAAAGAGGAGAGGCATTTGTCATGCGATTGAGCGTTCTGGCCATGGCCAACGTCGTTTTTACATTCGCCTCACTAATCCGAGTTTGCGCTTTTAGATACACTTTTAACATTTCCACTTCAGTATCCGATTTAGGGAAAACTCAAATTAAACCTCACGTATAGCGGAGCAACATCTACATCTACACCGTTGGCTCCCCACAGCTCAATTTTTTGTTCCTCTCTTTTGGAGGGCTTTTGCTCGTTGCTCCTTCTTTGAGCTTCCAGGTTGGACTAAATGCCAGAAAGAAAGAAAAACATCGCGCACGCTGCTCCCTTAAAAATGCCCTCTCCCCTGGGCACCAACTCTCATACCAGCAAGCGACCGGCCTTGTGAAGAACTCCCGTTCCGGAGTGGGTGCTGGATCTGGCAGCAGGCGGGAGAAAGGCCTGCAACAACAACACGTCTCCGCCCTCCTCCAGGCTCTCTCCGGCTAGATCCCTACCCCTAACCTAGCCGAAAAAGTTGTTGCGACGAGGCACCTGAAGTGGGAGGTGGGGTTGTGTGGATTGATGCGGGGCACCTACTAGAAACCAAACACAGAAGGCGGCGGCGGCGGTAGCAGGAGCACACACAGTACGATATGCTATTGCACGATGAATAAAACAAAATTTAATTTGGGAACATTTTCAGAATAAGCTCCGTCCTTCCCCAGAGCTTTTGCACTCGATGGTCAGAACACTGAAGGCAGGAGGAGGCTGACAATTTGCTGAGCGAAATACAGCCTGCTGTGTGTGCACGTTTCCTTGTATACTATCTCCAAAAGTGAAAAGCCCAGAGACCTTTAGTTATGTACACAAACGATCGAGCGAACAACAAAGAAACGGAACATTGGGGAAGAAGCTCTGAATCTCCCTCTTAGGGATGCAGGGCGGCTGCACTATGCTGCAAGGAATTTACTCTTTTAGGAAGGAGGGGTGCTTCGGGCTGCGAATAGGTATTTCTATTTCTTGAAAAGGCCTCGAACCGGCTTAAATTAAGAGGGGACGGCGAGAAATCGAGAAATCTCCCGAACTCGGCTGGCCCATTTGAGTTATTTCCAGGCCCACAGGTGATTTAACTCCTGTTGCGTATATACACCCTTGGGCAAAAATGGTTTTAAAAGCTCCAACCAACACCTCAAATGAAATTCTGACCCCGATCCGGAAGCAGGCAAAAAGTTGACTTTGATAGGACTACCTACTTATGAGCCGGTTGGGCAGGATTCAGTGCCAAAGTTTAGGGACTTTTGTGAGCCATTTATTTCAGTGGCAGAAGTGCTTACGTCTCTCCCGTGGGGGGACTGACTTATACAATCTTATAGTAAAAGAGTTAATAACAGAGGGCAGATTCCACCTAAAAACTAAAGCATAAATATAAGATTGGGGTGCACCGTGCAAAGAATGGCGAAGAGGATTTTGTTTTGATCCTAAATATCCCCTGGGCTGAAATATAGTGTGTAGTGTTGGGGGAGGGGGGAGAGAGAGCAAGTCTTCATCCCCACAGAAGAATATTTGAATTTCGGCCCACTGTTTTTCACTGCGCTTCGTTCCGCAAGTAAACCAGTTCCGAAGCACAACGTCTGTTCATCTCCTCTTCGGACTAGCGCCTTCTGTGGTCCAAGCAAGGAGCAGGCAGCGACTGCAGCATCCCCGACCAGCTCCACGTCCCCCGCCCCACACTCCCTTGCTAGCTGGAGGCCTCTGTTGATACTTGCACCTGCTTCTGTAAGAGGGTGCTTGTGGGGCTTCTTCTTCCTTCTATATCCTGTTGTTGTGAAAATGAGATTAAACTACGTATACCTTTCAAGTTTCAATGCCTTTTTTACCGTATGAAGCTGAAGGCAGTCCCGTCCCCCCATTAATTTCAGCTGGCTATAGATAGGAAGGGAGGGGAGGGGAAAACAACAACAACAACAACAACAACAGAAGGAATGAATCCTTTGAATCAAAGTGTCTCAATAACTTTCAATAGATTCCTTTTGGTTAATTCATAGCCTTGTTCGAATCTGCTGCCTCTGAAGAAGTTCGTTGGGGGGTGAGGGTGGGGGGAGATGCCCCTTAAGTGTTTTGCATTCAAAAAGTTATTTGTTTCAAATAAAGCACCATCCCAGGGTTCTTCAGCCAACTTTTCTGTGATTTCGGCTACTTAAAAGAAAGGGTGGTGGCCTGTCTGGTTATTTGAAGTCGAGCTGCAAATCATAGAAGTACGATGGGCACAAAATAATACGGGGGGGGGGGGAATAACGTCGCTGGCATTCCTGAACGTGAGTTCTAAGGCGCCAGTAATATTGTTTGCCCCAGGCAGTTATATGATTTGGGGGTCTATCGTCGTTCTACGATCTGCTGCTCAATAAATGGCTTGTGTTACATTTGAATTAGGACCCTGGATATGCAGGACACACACACACGCACGCACGCACGCACGCACGCACGGACACAGAGAGAGAGAGAGAGAGAGAGAGAGAGAGAGAGAGAGAGAGAGAGAGAGGAAGGACCTGTTGGGACGACAATAAAAGTTGTGGATCATAATTAGGAATCCTGAGAACTGAATAGGGATTCCAGATTTATTTCCTGCTGACGCAATTAAGTGCGAGCTGAAAGTTTCACTTTCCCACCTTCTTGCTAGCTTTTAAAATAATATAAGTACAAATCCAATAGGGAGTTCTCCACCAAAATAAATGGGGTTTGCGCAGAAGACCTTCCCGCTGAGGTGAGTTCTGTGTTGCTGGTGGATGGTCGAAGATACGCGGCGTTCAGAGAGTTCCTAACTGCGCGGCGGTAGGGGAGGGGGAGGATTTAAAAAGTTTTGCCATCTTCTCCTGTTTACGGCTAGTGGGGAGAAATTGCTATAGGGGAGAACATGAACTGCATCGGGGAACTGGGAAGCGATGGGAAGTGTGATTAGATTATCCCTCGAGGAGCAGCCTTTTCTGCGTGGCCTGGAGGCTTCATCAGGCAAAAACACATCGATTTTCCTGCTAACTTCAGCACCAAGGAGAAAAAAACAGCTCTGGGCTTAGGCTGCCGCACACGACAACTGCCAGGCAAGCAGGCTAGATGCCCCCCCCCCCTTCTTCTAAACATAATGGAGAGCGACTTTTTAACAAATCCTTTTTTTTTTGTGGGCAAAAAAATGTGGAGATATGGAAAAGTTGGTTCTTCCTTCCAGGCCATTTGGGACAATGGAGTTGTCCTCTTGGTCTGTTGGCTGCTGTCACTGTTGCTGGTGGGGTGCTGCAGCCTCTACCTTGCCTAGAGGGAGGGGACAGATATCCCTCCATGTCGAGGCCCCCAGCAGCACGCGTCTCTTGCTTCTCCAGATTGGCCCCGGTTCACTTTCAATAGCAAGAGGTTAATTTCCTTGACAAAGGTGACAGGGAAGGGGGAGAGGCACTGGGAGACTCCAGCGGGGAGACAGACCCTTTTCTTTCCTGCCCCCCCTTTTTGGCTACTTGATTAGACCCCTTGATTTAGCATCAGATGTCAAACAGCAGACAAAGTGCACGGACGGGACTGGATTAAAATGTATGAGCATCGCTCCCCCCCCCCGCAGTCCCGTCCCGTCCCGTCTACTCCATCCTCTCTTCCCCTACTCCTCCTCCCAGCTACGCCAACGGGGTCTTCGTCAACTTTCAAGAAACTGTATCAGAATGGCCGATCCATCCATCCACCACCAGCCCGCTTTATTAAACCAAATTGGCTTTGAACCAGCTGGTGTCTTAATCCTGAGCGCGCTGGGCACAAAGGGGGTGGTGTGGTGGATTCTCCTGCGCAGGATCCTTTGAAATGAAGACTTGATCATATCAATGATCAGGAGACTTTTTCGCCGGATTTGTGCCTCTTTTGTGGATGAAAGCGAGCTCCGCTGTCGTGAAGAAAACGGGGACTGGACCAACGCAGTTTCCAATGGCTTAACTTGGCCGTCTAGCTGAAGTTTATAGGCTCCGCTCTCTCTTGTCCTGGAATAGAAACCCTCCTCATTTCTGGTTTCGGGCCCGGGGCTTTAGGACTGGTTCAGCAGCCTTTTGCAGAAAATGACTGCCACATTGGTTGATCTCTAGCAAATTCTGCGATCCTCTTTCTGCAACAGAGCAGACTGGATACCGCAGCTGCTTTTTGTAGCTCTTCTTCCTTTGTGGAAGTACATTTTGTGCCCAGGCGTATCTGGAACCTTAACTCAGGATTCTGAAGAAATGCTCTGCACACAAGATAATGGTCCTGATCCAGCGACTGTGATGCTTCCAGAAGCTGTTGTCTGATGTGACACAGCAGAATTTCCACCAGTAACTGCTGCACGGCGGAGAGGAGAGCAGATCAGCTCACTCCTGTCCTGTGCCAGTGAAAGGTGCAGGTGAATCAAAAAAATCTGGATGGCACTGAGGTCCTGTGAAGTGATGACGCGCCAGTTGCACCTCTGCGTCTGATCTGGGGGGAAGCTCGCAGGGCGCAACAAGAGCTCTCTTGCTGGATCCCTGCACGTTCTGTGGGGCGCACATAGGCTCCCCACTTCGTAACTTATGACAAGCGTCAGGAATTAGCCACAAGAGGAAATGAACGTCAATTAAATGAAGGTCTTGTCGTCATATATGTCGGTTTTCATCATGTGTATAAGAGTTTAAGGTGTGCGGCTACTCACACGTGCTGTGAATGTGGCAAACAGGTGTTTGAGGACACGTGACTCATTCAGCGATATAAGCCGCACACAGGATGGGCTGCGGCTCCAAGCTGAGCTTACACGCTCCTCCATGGCAAAGCTGGAAATTGCTGCTGGCCGTGTGTGAAATAGCCACATATCTCTAGGGCTTGCCAGCCGCAGCCTGTAGCACGCTGGCTGCTGCTGACAGCCTTCTAGCCCGCTCTCGGGCAGGGGGGGGGGCAAAGGGTCTCTGTGGCCAGCTCCAGGTCGCCAGGGCTTGTGCGAGGCTCCCCCCCCGGTACGTCGGGGAGGGGCGAGGTCGCGAGGGCCCTTTTGTGAGGTGAGGAGGCCCACCGTGGTGGTGACCTGGTTTCTGCGGACAAAGAGCCCTTCGGCAAGAAGACACAACCCTCTGCCACTCTGGAAGCACAAGCCTTGGCGCGCGCCCACTGCGCGGGTCCTTTTATGTGTGAATCATATGTGAATTCTGTGCGCGCCTGAGAGCAGCCTTTCCTTCGCGTCAGGATCGCGTTTCTTTCCTGGCCCGGAGTGCCTTTACCCAACCGGCACCTCCTCCTCCCTCCCTCCCATTTCCCCGCCTCCGCCTCTCTGCTGCTTTTTGAACACTCTTTTTGACATATTCGGGCCCATTCTTCTCCTTTGTTGCTATTTTGCTCCCGGAGCCGCGGGTAATTCTCTCCCTCCCTCCCCCGCTGTCGCCAACATACTCGTCTCCCCCACCCACCCAAAGGGCTCTCTCATTGTCATGCTGATGGCTATTTCCATTTGGCAGCTCTTGTGCCCCCCGGAGGAGAGACACAAAGGCGAGGCACGTGTGGCTTCCCATAGAAAAGCAGCAGACCGTGAAAGGAGGCGGGGCCGGGCGTGTGCCTTTGCAGGGGGGAGGCGGGAGGGAGCAGGGAAGGCGTCAAAAAGGAAAATAAGAAAAAAAAAGAAAGAAAGAAAAGGGAAGCACCAAACCCCTCAGGTACATCTGCCGCGCTCTACCTAACCTAGCCACCCGCCCGGCGCGCGCCTGCCCCCTTTCCGCCCGCCTCAAAGTCCAGGGAGCAGCCGCGGGAAGCGCTGATTGGTTCCGGGCGGAGCAGGAGGCACGAACAATGCTGTCCTCCCCCCTTAAAAAGCGGGCGGCGAGGCTGGGCGACCGGGGGGGGCAAGACTGCGAGGAGGAGGCGGCGCGCTGGCGGGGGCGCCCGGGGAGTCTCACATAGAGAACGCGCAAAGTGAGGAGGCGAGGCCAAGGCCCCCCTCTCTTTCCCTGACCAAGCCAAACCCAGCCAAGCTGAGGAAGGAAGCAAAGAAGGACTCGAGCTCGATGGTAGTGCCGCCGCTGCAAGTCTGAGGCAGGAGGAGGAGGAGGAGGAGGAGGAAAGCAGGCAGGCGCCTTGGCACCTCCCGGAGCCGCACGAGGATGCCCCGGGGCTTTCTGGTGAAGAGGAGCCGCAGACCCACGCCCATCTCTTACAGGACGCGCTGCTGCTGCCCGGCGGCGGTGGCTGAGGGAGGCGACCCTGCACTGCTTTTGGTGCAACCGCCTCAGCCGCCCCCGAGCTCGGCCTTTGCCTCCGAGCCGCCCGAAGCCGTGCCTCTCCCTGTGCCTGCGGTGCCGCAGTTCGGAACGCCCGACTGCCCGTCCGCAGCGGTCTCCTTGCCGGCGACCCTGCACAGTCCTGCGCGAGCAGTCAGCGAGGAGCGCAGCCTCCACCTAGGCTCGCCTGTCTCGGCTGAGTCCTTTCCGGCGCCAGATCCGTTGCTCTTGGGGCCTGGAGGAGAGCTTAAGCTCTGGGCAGTGGCAGCCGCCGCCGCCATCGCCACTGCTCCGCCGCCGCCCCCGCCGGTGCCCCTGCGCAGCCACGGACCGAGCCAGGGCGCATCGAAGCGGCCTCAGGGCAGGAAGGCCAAGGCGGCCCGGAAGCTGCTTTTCGAGGATGAGGTGACGACGTCGCCAGTGCTGGGGCTGCGCATCAAGGAGGGCCCGCCGGAGCCAGCCTCAACGCCTCCGCAGCAGCAGCAGCAGCAGCAGGCGGGCTCGGCTGGGGGTGCCCGAGCGGGAGGCGCGCAGCCGCTGGGCGAGTTCATTTGCCAGCTGTGCAAAGAGCGCTACCCGGACCCACTAGCGCTGGCGCAGCACAAGTGTTCACGGATCGTGCGTGTTGAGTATCGCTGCCCGGAGTGCGACAAGCTCTTCAGCTGCCCAGCCAACCTCGCCTCGCACCGCCGCTGGCACAAGCCCCGTCCACCCGGTGGGCCCGCCGCCGCCGCAGCCAAAACCAAGACCGTCCCGGACGAGCCTACCAAGGGAGGGGGCGGCAGCGGCAGCGGCAGCGAACGGGATACACCAAGCCCGGGGAGTGGCGGCGGCGGAGAGCTGGAGGCCGGCGCCGAGGAGTTCGCCTGCCCGCGCTGCGCCAAGCGCTTCCGCCGCCAGAGTGCCCTGCGCAAGCACTTGCCGGTCCATCACGAGCCCCCTGAAGGGCTGCCCCAACCGCGGCCGCATCAAGAGGCGTGCTCCGAAGAGGCGGCGGCCGGCCACAGTCCCCTGAGCCTGCCTGGCGAGTGCCACCCGTGCCCGGTGTGCGGCGAAACCTTCCCCAGCAAAAGCGGCCAGGAGCGCCACCTCCGCCTGCTCCACGCCGCCCAGGCCTTCCCCTGCAAGTACTGCCCGGCCACCTTCTATAGTTCGCCGGGCCTCACTCGGCACATCAACAAGTGCCATCCGTCGGAAAACCGGCAGGTCATCCTGCTCCAGGTGCCAGTGCGTCCAGCCTGCTAGAGGGAGCCCAGCCGTGCCTTCGCCTCCAGCACCATCGCCACCTGCCCGCCTACCCCGACGTGCGGGATGGAGGGGAACCACGGGGCAGCCAGCAGCCGCGCCGCCTTTCCTGCTCCAGTCGACCAACGACGCCCTTCCCTCTCCCGCTGCTGCTGGCGCCCCGTAGCGCCCCTCCTTGCTGTCAGTGTACATCTGATGGTGTTCGAGGCCTCTTTCTCACCGTTCCCACTTACGCCCCCTTGAAGACGCTGACTCTGGAGCAGACCCCCCCCCACTCACTACTACATGGGGGGGGGGGCTACTCCGGAGTCCGAAGTCTCAGGGTTGGGTTAAAGAATGCCCTTTTCTCGTGTTCCCCATCCCCAAGTCAATCTTGAGGAATGATGATGGATGCCTTTACATTTCACAGGCTATGAACTGAACCTTTACCACTTGATTAGCTTTATTATGGCTTGTGAACCGCTGGGATCTGGCTTTACCTTTCTTTTTTTTTAACGTTTATTTTGTATGTGAACAAAATCAAACTGCTTAAAGATATAACTTTGGTTAGTATAGCCACAAATGCCTTGACTTTATTGTTGTTGGTCTCCAGAAAAAAAAATGTTGTAGAAGCTGCCTTAATACTATGACATGCCAACTTTTTTGTTTTTATTCCTTTTCGAAGTAGAACCGTATGTTGATGCTCTATGTGTATATGTTGATTTATGCGTAATTGTTATTTATTGGTTATTTATTATTGATTATGGTGTTTATGTTTGACGTGCTTTGCCTCTCCTCCAATGCCTTTCCCTCCTGCCATTTCACTGTGCAGTTTGTATTTTCTTTTTCAAGGGATCTGTTGGAAAGGGTTTCACTTTTATACCTAGAATACACGTACAACTGCGACCCTTTTATTCTTGCTTCGAGGGCTCTCTGACAGCTCCGCTTACTTTTAGATGCAATCTCTTTTCTACACACATTATTTTCTTAACTGTTAGCTATTTATAGAATGCTTCAATAGAACTGTTTTAACTGTATAACTATTTACTATTCAAATAAAAATATTTTCAAAGTCAAATACACATTCTCTCATGTTTCCTTTTATAATTATTTCGTTCCTCTCAAATTCTCATTTCTTTTTCTTTTCTTTTTTTAAAGCAAAAATCCTGATCAGTGGTGGTCCTGATCTGGCTGCTAATTACTTTTCTAGAGATTAAATTCTGATGGAGCATGAATTCAAAACGGGGTTTTAATTTATGCCAGGACTTACTTACGGCATCTCTTTTCAGTGCCATGGCTCAACCCTGGGACGGGTTGTTAACAATAGATGAAACGAGCGCGTTTCCCTCACTAGGACTTCCAGATCAGAATGCGGACATTTCCAGACAGACTCGACCCTTTAAAAATTAAGTGGTAGTTGATCGAATTTGCTTGCAAAGGCCCTTTAAGCGTGTTGCTCCCGAGATGCCGCCCTGGCTTTGAGAGTGGATGTGCTGGTATTTCTCCCCTGCCTCTCTCTGGCTCTGACCAACTTTCAGACGAAGCCCGTTCCGGTTCAAAAGCTGTGCGCACCCACCCTGGCAAATTATTCGACCTCTTCTTGATTTATAGTTTTGGACCTAAGGGAGCCCCGAACTTATCGATATCCTAACGGGTGATAAAGCGAAGGGAAAGACATGAATGCATTTACTGTAAAATATACTTTAGCGCGACCGCTTCGCTCGCAGCATCCCAAGATTCTTCCTCCTGGGACTCCAGGAATTAATTACACCTTTGGCCAGGTGGAATGAACACTGGCCTCACCCAATACATTTTACTGCGGTGGAAATGTTCGGGAACCTGCTGCTGCCTAGTAGGCAGTGCCTACCCAGAGCGCGGGAAAAGAAGGGGGCTAGGTGGAGGCGGGACTTCTAATATTTGGGATGTGCAGTGCAGTCCGACTCGGAAGTCCAGCTGAACTGAAGTGGGCTAGTTTACACGGAACGGCTGAGTTTTTCGGAAGTTTTTCGGACGCCTCCGTGCGTTCCATAGGGGCGCGTGGAGTTTCGCTCCAGACAGTCCTCCGCGTGTTTAGCCAGAAGTCAACCCCACTCAGTTAAAGGGCCCCTGGTGGGCGTGCAGGGGGCACTGGCAGGCCGTGGGAACCGTCACGGGTCTAAGCCCCGCCCTGCCTGGTATCCTTCAGCTGAACTCTCCAAGAGGGACTCTGGATACCGCAAGTCACTCGTCGGGTAGGTTCATTGGTCTATCCTCGCTGAGGGAACTGAGAGACACGACCAGAGAGGGGCTGCCAGGGGTGAGAGGCGCTGGAGCGCAGCTCGCCTGTTCCGGGACTGCTGGACTGAATTTCCACACCTCTTGACCTAGAAGGAACTTCCCTTTCTGGAAAGGTATAGTATTTCCTTCCCGAGTTCCCGGTATCTGGGGAGGTTCTCGAAACAAGACACACACACACACACACACACACACACACACGCCAAGACAGCCCGCGGAAACCTTTGCCACAGGTGCGCAGCGCGGCAGATCAGCAACTAGGCAGCCGCTGCTCGCAGTTCTTTTCCTCTCAAGAGGAGGCGAATGGCGCGCGCGGGAGAAGCGCGAGACAGGAATGTCCAGCAAACAGAGCAGCTTCTAGCTCGCAGTTTGAAAAGAACATCTTTCTCAAAGGCAGCTTCACCAAACGACGCAACGCATGTGGGTCAGATGCGTTTCCTCCACTGCGCAGCTGCAGACGCTGCGTGCCTCGCCCCCCCCCCCACGGCCCTTCCTTTTTTAGCTGGGAGGATTGAAAGTATCCAAAGATGAAGGATGGGCAGGAGGATAACACTGAGTCAACCCCTTTCCCGATTAACATTGACCTTCAAAGCCGCTCTTTGCTGGAGGGGGGGGGAGGGACATACGGGTACTAATCCATACGCCCTCCCTTTCCTCAAAGGGTCGCTGGAAATGCCTCAAATAAGTATTAAAAGGCGTGTCAGGAAGGGAAACCCACAGTGCCCAGGTCTGGCCACTCTGCTGCTGTTAGGGGTGGTGGCTCAGTTGCTACCCGTTTTGGCAACCAGAGAGAGCAAGCGAGGACATTTCTTCCTTGACTAACAGGGCTACACCATAATTCCCAGCAGCAGCTGGAAAGCATTTTCTGACTGTGCAAAGTGCTTTACTTGTATTATCTTGATGTTATCCTTACCTTACAATGAGTAAGTACTGTACACTATTATTCCCATATTGCAGCTGAGGCTGAGAGGGCATGGCCACCTAGTGAGCTCCTAGCAGAGGTAAGATTCAAATTGGGGAGGTCCTGATTGGCAGGCCTTACAGTACAATCCTATGCCTGTCAACTCAGAAGTAAACCGCAGAGTTCAATGGGACTTACTCCCAGGTAAGCATATGTAGTATTTCAGCCTTTTGCCACTGTTAGGCTTACCATTCGTCCCGGTTTCGCCGGGACAGTCCCGGAAATCGGACCCGATTCCCGGTCGTGTCCCGGGGGACGAATGGGCGCCGCCATCTTTTTTTTAAATTTTAAACTTACTGGGCAGCATCTTGGGTCACGAAACCTTGCGTGATCCAAGATGTTGGCGCCCAAATCTCGTGAGGGCATCATGCCCTCACGAGATTTGGGCTCCGACATCTTGGATCACGCGAGATTTCGTGACCCAAGATGCCGGGAAGTTTGAAATTTAAAAAAAAAAAGGAAGATGGCGGCGCGGCGAGTGGGTGCTTCTCCCGGTCGTCAGCGGCACCGGGAGAAGCACAGTGCTTGCCCGTGTTGCGCGAGCCTGCTGGAGGCTCGCGCTGGCCGGGCAAGCAGGCTGTGCTTCTCCGGTCTCCCAGCGGCTCCATGCGGTGCCGCTGGGAGACCGGAAAAGCACAGCCTGCTTGCCCGGCCAGCGCGAGCCTCTAGCAGGCTCGCACAACGCGGGCAAGCAGGCTGTGCTTCTCTCCGTGCCGCTGGTCTCGCAGCGGCACCGGGAGAAGCACAGCCTGCTTTTTGCCCGTGTTGCGCGAACCTCCTGGAGGCTTGCGCAACGCGGGCGAGCAGGCTGTGCTTCTCCCGGTGCCGCTGGTCTCGCAGCGGCACCGGGAGAAGCACAGCCTGCTTCTTGCCCGTGTTGCGCGAGCTCCAGGGCTCGCGCAACGCAGGCGAGCAGGCTGTGCTTCTCCCGGTGCGGCTGCGAGACCAGTGGCACCGGGAGAAGCACAGCCTGCTTCTTGCCCGTGTTGTGCGAGCTCCAGGGCTCGCGCAACGCAGGCGAGCAGGTTGTGCTTCGCCCGGTGCGGCTGCGAGACCAGCGGCACCGGGAGAAGCACAGCCTGCTTCTTGCCCGTGTTGCGCGAGCTCCAGGGCTCGTGCAACACTGCACATTTACTGCACATTTGCGATGGCTTGGAACGGCAGAGCACTCGCTCTGCCGTTTTAAAGTTAGACGGATTGCACTGACAAGCATTATATTACAACAAAATATAATCATTAATGTCATTACACTTGAGTTTTACAAAAATGGAAGTAGATGCTCATGTGCACACATTGGGAACAACCTTGAAATGTCCCATCAATAAACTGTTTCCCTCAATCAGGGTAGATGTCTTATTCCAGCAAAATATTCAAAATTCTTGCCCCAGGTTGAGTAAAGCATGGAAAACATTTGCGTCGCTGGGCCCTGGCGGGGGGAGGACTGCCACGGCCATTTCAAGGTGACGCGCGCACCCCCACGGCCTCTTCGTCTGGGCGTCTTCGTTGTGCGCGTGCATGGCTTTTTTCGCACACGTGCATACTGTCGCGGAGGGCAAGAGCCTGCCCGGTTGCCCTCAGCTGCGGGTCCACCATGTTTGCACATGCGCAGACCACCGCTGAGGGCAACCGGGCAGCCTCGTACTCTCAGCAGCGGTCTGCGCATGCGCCAAAATGGCAGACCCACAGCTGAGGGCAAGCGGACAGGCTCTTGCCTTCCGCGATGGTGTGTGCATGTGCGAAAAGCCACGCATGCGCACAACGAAGACGCCCGGATGGAGGTAGGTGACGCGCGCTGGCGAGGGGGAGGCGCGTGCTATTGGGAGGCGCGTGCGCGCAGTGACGCCACTGATGGAAAAGATTTGTAATCTTGCTAATTTCAGCAGAATTACTTGATAAAAGTAATAACTCTGTAGCAGCAAGTACTTTGCAGGATTTGACCAAATCAAAACCATTACGACTTGTTGATTGATCCTTTTCATCAGGCTGAGTGGTTATTAAAGTAATAATAATCTGAATAACACTGAAGATAGGGAAAAATTAATGGTCCCTCATGAAAGGCTCGGTCTTGGGACTGGTGCTTTTCAACTTATTCATAAATGACCTGGAGTTGGGGATAAGCAGCGAGGTGGCCAAGTTCGCGGATGACACTAAACTTTTCTGGGTGGTGAAGACCAGCAGGGATTGTGAAGAACTCCAGAAGGATCTCTCCAAACTGGGAGAATGGGCAGCAAAATGGCAGATGCGCTTCAATGTAAGTAAGTGCAAAGTGATGCACATTGGGGCAAGAAACCAAAATTTCACATATACGCTAATGGGTTCTGAGCTGTCTGTGACGGATCAAGAGAGAGATCTTGGGGTGCTGGTGGACAGGTCGATGAAAGTGTCGACCCAGTGTGTGGCGGCTGTGAAGAAGGCCAATTCCATGCTCGGGATCATTAAAGAAGGGATTGAGAATAAAACGGCCAATATCATTATGCCTTTGTACAAATTGATGGTTAGGCCACATCTGGAGTATTGTGTCCAGTTCTGGTCACCACACCTCAAAAAGGATATAGTTGATTTGGAAAAGGTGCAGAAAAGAGCGACCAGAATGATTCGTGGGCTGGAGCACCTCCCTTATGAGGAAAGGCTACAGTGTTTGGGGCTTTTCAGTCTAGAAAAAAGGCGCCTGAGGGGGGACATGATTGAGACGTATAAAATTATGCATGGGATGGAGAGAGTGGATAGAGGGAAATTCTTCTCCCTCTCGCACAACACCAGAACCAGGGGACATGCACTAAAATTGAGTGGAGGGAGAGTTAGAACGGACAAAAGAAAATATTTCTTTACCCAGTGTGTAATTCATCTGTGGAACTCCTTGCCAGAGGATGTGGTGATGGCACATGCCTAGATGCCTTTAAAAGGGGTTTGGACAGATTCATGGAGGAAAAGACCACCACAGGTTACAAGCCATAAGCAACCTCCTGGTTTTAGAAGTAGGTTTTCTCTGTGTCAGGTGCAGGGGAGTGGCAACAGGAAACAGGTTATCTTGTTGGCTGTGTGCTCCCTGAGGCATCTGGTGGGGCCACTGTGTGATACAGGAAGCTGGACTAGATGGGTCTTTGGCCTGATCCAGCGGGGCTCTTCTTATGTTCTTATGTCTGAAACACAAGAATTGAGTGTCAGGTGACTAGTTAATCTTGAGCAAACAGATTGCTAATTTCACATAAAAATGGGGCATGAGGAGACAGCTTTCACTGACAGGCTTTGAATTCTTTTGTCTAATGCTTTCAGCCATATTAGAGTACAGTTCAATAAAATGGATGAAAATGGCTGATCATATTACCTCAACCACAGCAAACTTCTGAGATCAGAAATAGTCTGTTCTGGCACAGGAATTGCTTAAGGCAAAGATATTGAGATTCAGTGCAAAGGGACAGTAATCATGGGAAAGAAGAAGAGGGGAAGGTTTGCCCTCAGTACCCAAGCACAGAAAGCTTTCTCCCAGACTTCCCAGGAATTCATCAGAAATTGCTCATTGATTTCCAAGTTGTTTTTCACAAGGCTAGAAGTTCTAGTATGTGGTAAAGAATGTTGGTGTCAGACTGTCACTCTGTACTACTAGAGTCTGCTTGTGCAACAAGAACCTACAGATCATAGACTATTTACATGGTCTTTCTTAGCTTTAATGTATAGGCGCTTGTAAGCGATGTTGTTAAGGCTACAATCTTATACACATGTACCTGGGAGTAGGTCCCAATGAACTCAATGGAATGTACTTCTGAGTAGACATGCATTGGCTTGAACTGTCAGACAAAGCTAAAATGGAGCCATATGTTTGTTTTAAAAGGCATTTATTAAGTAGCAAGTATATTATGGTAGATTTTTTTCATTCTTCAACATTTAGTAGGCAGATATAATGGCGACTTACAGCTACTGAAGTGAAGTGGTAAGGGCCAAACTTAACCCTGATTTAGAGTCTAAGGCTGCAATCCTATAACACTTTAATAGGAATATGTCTCATTGAACACAGTGGGACTTTTGAATAGACATGCATAGGCTTGTGCTGTAAATCTGTGTTTTCAGAGGGTCTGTTACAATTTTAGTAGAATACCCAGCATTCAGTAGATGGAGGGCAGCCCGGGAACAACACGGAGAAGGGGACGATTGTCCCCTTCCCCTGTGTAAGCGGCAGTAGGCCCAATGGGCCTACTTGAATGTACGCGAGCTCCAGAGCTCGTATACATTTGTGCTGCCCATCCTGGCGTACCTGGGGCCTGGAGGGAGCTCAGGATACTTCAGTTCTTGGGTTTTTATAGTTGCCAACGCTGTTAAGTGTAGTTGTCAGTCAAGTGAATCCTTGTCCTTGGTTGGAAAACCATAACCTGGTTAGTCAAACAGACCAGTTTGGACATATCTATAGAAGGAGCTAATATTTTTTTTCTCCTGGATTTATATATTTGTCAATAATGGGTTACCATTTCTTGATGTAAGCAAAACAAATATACAGGGGACTGTCAGATTTAAATTTTGGGAACATCTTCATATTTATAGTATTCAAATCCAAATTGAGTTACCTAATCATGTTTTTAAAATTTACCTTTTGTACTAAAATAGTGTTTGTGATATGTTAATTCTTAAATATTTCACAGACCAGATAAGTGCAAGACTACTAGCTTTTTGCAAGTCATTCTGATCATTGATAGGTATGTTGACCAAAAAAGATAAGATTTGGTGCAGTTTATTTTGAATCTTGCAACTGAATAATATTCCGATATAACCTTGTTAGGGTTATTTTCCAAAAAGTGATATCCCCTGCACAAAGAACAGCCACAGACCAGAAATTATTGGGTTCCCCCCCCCTTAGTAAATTGGATTGAATTGCTGCTGCAAGTGGTTCTAAGGAGAGAATGAATAAGAGAGGGCATTCTTGTTTGGTACTCCTGCAAAGTGATACAGAAGATGAATCAAGGGCATTTTTTGTTATCTCAATGGAATTTTGGTATACTTGAGAAATTATATGCATTTCCCCCATTCTAGTTTTATCTAATAACTGTGATCCTGTAAGCACTTTCCTGGGAGTAAGCCTCATTGACCACAACTGGACCTGCTTCTGAGTAGACATGCCTAAGATTGCGCTGTAACAGAGGCTATTGTTGTTGCACCTTCAAAATATAAAACTGCTCTTCTGTGGAAGGTTTGCTTCAGTTGCCATGGTAAGTTACATCCAAGCGCTGTCTTACAGAATCAGATATCTGTCTTTTTGGGATAATGGAGTTTGATGTGGGAGAATATAACTTGAAAATGAAGTTACTGAGTCTGGCAGCAGAAGTGGCTGTGAAATGTTTTTGCATTCTGATTGATTGAAGAGTGCAGTAGGATCTATCTGCATGGTATATTTATTATGCGTGGAGATAACTAACTTTGCTTGTATTGCCAAAAGGACAATACATTGTCCTTTTGCAGGATGCTATTACATTTCCTCCCAGCCCACAGGTGTATGCATTTAACTCCTGTTGCGTATATACACCCTTGGGTAAAAATGCCGTAAACAGATCCACCAAGTATAGGATCAACAGATCTTTAACTTATTTACAGAATTCTTCCATACACCCCCTCCACCATATACCCTGGTCTAGATTGGCGTGTTATGTTGCAAATCTCTTCTGATGTAATATTTTGCTATAGGACTGCTTATGATTGAGAGTCTAGTTTCCCACTTTGTCAAGGTGTGTGTGTGTGTGTGTATAAAAATAAAAAGTGTTCGTTTACTCAGCATTATAATGTAGCTAGTAACAGTCTGAACATTTGATATCTGTAATAAAAGTTCTATCCAGCAGTTCTATCTCTATCTCTATCCCTTACTGTTTTTGCACCTTGTGCAGGACCCGTTGTGTCACTCCCCCATGGCACAGAAGTGGAAGTAATTGGTGGTGACGTGATGAAAGGACGTTGCCCCCCCCCCATTACTTTCAGCTCAAAAACAGCTTGGCTCGGGCCAAGCAAGCCAAGCCCAGAGCGGCCAAGTCTGTGTATTCTTTGCCTTGCGAAGAACCTTCAATTGGCCGGGCTGCACGTTGCCTCCTCCTGGCCTGTGCGGACCCAGTGCAGTCCGCACCCCCTAGTGACGCCACTGGTTCTATCCTTACAAAAATTGATGGTTTGTTGTACACATTCTGCTAATAATGTGGAGTTGATTTACATAACTATAAGGTAGTTGCAAGGGGCAGGATGTAAGTGCTCATAGCATGTTCCTTATCATGGGAGCTGGGGCCAGTTGGCAAAGTATTATTCAAATTAGCCCAAGGACTTTAGGAATAACAGAGCTAACTAATGCAGAAAACAGCCAGGTTTTGAGAGACCATAATGAGAGAAAGTGGTGATTTAAGAAGCATTGCACCCAACAATAGTGAAGAAGAGTCACAAAGGGAATGTGGACTAGTATATTCTGGGTTTTCTTGAATTGCAATTGTTTACAGATGTTTGCCACCATTTCTTTTGATTCTTTGACCTTGGACAATAAGGTTTTCCTAGATTGCTCTTTTTTCATATCTCCTTTAATAAATCCAGTTACAATGTTCATGGCATCCCAAATAAGTACCTGGGAGAGTCATGGCATATTATTGAACTATAAATATTTTTATCTCAGCAGTTGTTGTTGTTGTTCAGTCGTTAAGTCGTGTCTGACCCTTCGTGATCCCATGAACCATATCCCGCCAGGCCTTCCTGTCCTCCACTATCTTCCTGAGTTCGCTCATTTCATGTTCGTTGCATCGGTGATGCTGTCTAACCATCTCATAGACCTCACATTCCATGTTCCTAAGCAGCATTGCTCATTGCAGCATTGGATTTTCCTTTCAACCTCAGACACATCCACAGCTGAACGTCCTATTGGCCTTGGCCCAACCGCTTCATCCTTTCTGGGTCTATTTGGAATAGTCCTCCGCTCTTCCTCAATAGCATATTGGACACCTTCCGACCTGAGGGGCTCATCTTCTGGCGTCATATCTTTTAGCCTTTTGGTACTGTTCATGGGATTTTCTTGGCAAGGTTACTGGAGTGGGTTGCCATTTCCTTCTCCAGTGGATCACTTTTAGTCAGAACTCTCCGCTATGACCTGTCCGTCTTGGGTGGCCCTGCATGGCATAGCTCATGGCTTCATTGAGTTACGCAAGCCCCTTTGCCATGATGTCTGCTAAATTCAGGTGTTTTTTTTTTTTTTTTTAAAAAGAAGGATTAAACCTTCCTGTGGAGGATTGTCTACTGCTTTTCATAAAACTGGCAATATGGCTATGATCTGAGACTGGCTCCATCATTGTATAGTCAGTATTGTACTTACCTAGTTATCAAAATAATCAATATGAGTGTATAAATATGAGTGCATAAAGAGAACAGCAGGAATAGTTTCAGGGTTACAGAAATGCCATGTCCTAGTTAACCCAAATCTGTGAAAAAGGTATACTACCTGAGAAAATATGAAACTTCTTGTACAGCTTGTACAGCTGTATCATCTTGTACAGCTACACGGCCTTTTAAATAGTTCAAGTATGTTTCAAACAGAAGAAATGAAGAGTTCTTGAGCAGAATTAGGTTTGTATGTACAGTGTGTTCTGGAGTCCTTCATGTAAAGCTTTGCCACTGAGTTGTGTGTGTGTGTGTGTGTGTGTGTGTGTGTGTGTGAGAGAGAGAGAAAAGGCACAATCTATAGTGTGGTATTTTTTACGTTCTGCACTTAACTGACAGCCCAATCCTGTGTAATAGTAGATCCACTGGTGCAAGTGCACTTATGCCAGTGTAACTTGCCATACGCTGACGGACATCGGACGGAGACTGACGTAACCCCCCCTTGGACACTGTGCATGCACAGTTTGGATGCCGCTGCAACTCCACAAGTGAGGTTCGGACAACCCTGGAATGCCCCTTGCACTGGCGGAGTTGTGCTGGCGTCCGTCTTGCGTCTGTGGGGGTTATGCCGGTCTCCATTCTGCGTCTGTCGGCGTACAGCAAGTTACCTTGGCATAAGTGCACTTACACCAGTAGATCTACTATTACACCAGTGCAAGAGTTGGACAGGATTGGGCTGTGAGTGACTTGTTAGTCTTATTTAATATTAAGGTGAAATCATGGTGTAGTGTAAAAAGTTAGACTTAACATTTGATATCTTTTATTGTTTGGTTAACTCTCCAATTAAAAACACCCCATATACCGTACTGACCTGAGTATAAGACTCACATTTTCCCCTAAGGCAAGTCTTTAAAGTAGGGGTGCGGCCTACAATCAAAGTCTAGCGCAAAGCGCTGTGTTTTCACCTCTTAATCACTTGCTAAATGGCCACAATCTCTCTAGCAGGCTCTAGCTTCGTGAAGCATTTGAAAAAATTAACCCTTAAGTTCCAGCCCCAGGATTCGGTGGAAACTAAGATATTTATTAATCCTGCAGTTTGAAAATTGAGTGTGAAAGTTGAGAGCAAGAGCTCCTGCATAGGCTTACCATATCCAAAGGGGGACAGAGTGCCAACCTTTAGGCTGCAATCCTATGCACACTTTCCTGGGAGTAAGCCCCATTGAATGCAATGAGACTTACTTCTGAGTAGACATGCATAGGATTCTGCTGTTAACCATTGAAATTTGGGCAGGTGCAGCTCATCATCATGGAAGGGTGCAACAAGCTGCACCTGCCCAAATTCCAAAGGTTAAAGGTAGGCCCTTTGGATCTGGGAAGGTTACTTATACTAGGGTGCCCAGATTCAATAAGGGACAGGGTGCCTATGCCTTTAACTGTACTAAAGCTGTACTGTTTTACTGTTCTACAAATGTGTATATTTCTTTAAGTTAAAAAAAGTTTAAAATGTATTTTTTAAAAAATAGCACCAAACGTTAAGCTTATAATCAGGAACGTCCTATACGCGGGGCAATACGGTATCATCTGAAACAGTCCGAGGACTTTTGGAACAACAAAGCTAGCAGCTGCAGAACATGGCCAGGTGTTCAAAGGACAGGAGATGGTGATTCCATAAGAATCGCACCTAGAGAAACAGAAGATGATTCTCAAAGGTATCTTGGAATGGTACTCTACAAAATAATAGGCAAAGGATATGTTGTGGGCACTCAATTTGAATGCTCATCTTAACTGTCTTATTCAGAAATGTGGCATCATTTGTTTACATAAAGTACCAACTGCAAAGAGTCCATGATAATCCAAAATCCACTCAGCAGGGTTTAGAAAATACTAGCAATCGATTTTTCAAGTACAGGGGCACAATCCTGTGTAACTTTGCACCTGTGTAACAGCAGATGCACCAGCATACGTGCACTTACACCAGCATAAGTGCACTTACATCAGTGCATCTACTGTTACACCTGTGCAAAGTTACACAGGATTGTGTTGATAATCTCCTTATAGTTGATTACCACAGCTGCTACTTCAAGGCAGAAATACAAAACTAAATTATGAACACTGTAATTGTGCCAAGGCAAAGAAATGGAGTAGTTGTGATGTGTATGTACTAGTTTGCCCACAAACCATCTGAGAGAAAGGATATATACATGAATGATAGTTTAGTGTTAGGCTAAACAGGGGTGGCCAGCCTTCCAACATTAGGGCCTCTGTGTTCTTAAGAGTTGTGTGTAGAAGACAGAATCTTGGCAGCTGCACCTGCTGAAATGTCCTCACCTATACAACCATTAAAGGTCCAGGAGCATTCAGGTTTAAAGATTGGCCACCCCCTAGGCTAACACATTCAAGTGTAGTTTGTATGCCTAGTTGAAGGTCTTCAGTTTGCTTCTTACACCATCACTTGTAAATCTGTAGCAGAAATGTAGATCATCTGGAACTCTTTAGTACATCAAGTCTTCACTTGTGTTGTAAAAATGACATATTTGTCCAGTGTACAAATGACAATTTTATTAGTTATTAAACTCAGTCATTCTTTCAAGTTATTAAAAAAGGAACACACAGATATTACATACACGGCTTACTTTCCTAATTCGCTGTGTAGGCACAACTAGAAAGCAAAAATTAGCATTCAATCAGGAAGTTAAAACGGTAACCAGACGTATTAACATGTTGCCTGCATTGCGGGAAGAACATGAATTTCATACTAACCAAAGAAGGTTGAGTGTTTAATTTGGAGGAAGTGGCTCAAACAGAAAATTCCTTGGTACTCATTTTATTCTAGCCTAATTTTATTACTAGTTTTGCGTATTATCATAAAATATTGTGATCAATAGCTTTCAAACAATTTTTTTTCTAAGAATAAATAAACAGCAGACATGAAAATGTATATTCTCTACATATATATTCACAAGGCTTATGATTAAAAAAACCAAAACAGCTGCTACTGGGGCAAGTAGTTCAACTTTTAGGAAGAAGAAGTTCCTTCAGGTTAAGATACACATATGGACACTACATATTACAGTTTAGGATTGCATTCTGGTGTTAAAACAAAAAAAATCCCAAACAAGTTGTACGTCAGACACAAAGGCTGTTTAAAGTAGACCTGAGAACAAAGAAGTCACAGAGAAAGGATGCAAATTTTTCCTCCCTCCCTCCAACTGGCCAAGCAAACCGTTCTCAAAATTCATTAAGGTCAAAAAACTTGGTGCGCACGCACGCACACACACAGGACCATAGGGGAAGCCACAGCAGCTGACTAAAGTCAACTCAGTGATGATGACAACCGTCTGTGAGTCTTCACAGCTTACACCACATAAATATGAATTAGGGCTGCTGTCTTTCTTTAAGTGTCAGGGAAAGCTCTGTATTTATTGCATGCGGCACCAGAGCCACACTGGAGGGCCACTGGCTTCCACAGAGCAACCCTTTTACACACCACCAGTTTCTAATGATGTTGGTCCTAAATACTGTTGCATCAAAGTTTAATGAATATTGGGAACCTGGAAAAAAGTTTAAATAAATTTTCAACCCAAATGGGCTACTTGGTTGGGTAATTTTTTTAATGCATTATTTTCTGAAAACAATCACTGAGTGATTTTAGCTGAACAAAACATTTGGATGTTTATATCTAGTATAGTTTCCAAGACCTTCAAGTCAAATATGGAACTAAGGATACTTTCAACTTTAAAGTACAGCTAGAAACACTATATACTTGCTTCAAGTCATGCATAATTAAAAAAAAAAGTAGCATGTGCTATATTTTTCTTATCTAAATTAAATCACAGTAATTTTTAGATTTTTCCTCCACACTAGTACAAAAAAAAAGTTATTGGTTTTAACAACCTGAAGCACTGTCTACACTACAGTGTTCCTGACACCATACTGGGTGCTACAAAACCGAATTTGTGTAAAAATGAAGACGATGAAAACCAAGCAATCTATATTGAACTATACGTGGCAACATCTAACCTGTAGCAAACAGATACAGCTTGGTAAACATGCCTGAAAAAGTAAACAGGAAATCCCTTCATATGTTACTGTAACGGCGGGGGAACTTCTCAAGCCGCTGCCGTAATATTTGGAAATCTGGAGTCACATGGGCAGGGCCAGATGCATGTGGTCTTCCATGCAATTATCTGGGCATTGGGCAACAATTGGGTAGGAAGGGCCATGGAGTTCCAAGCTACACACACATCACGAAGATAAGACAGGTTCATACATGGTCTTGGCATGTAGGGTGTGGGATCCATGTTCAGGCTTGCATACCCTCCTCCACTGTGCTACTAAAAACAGGTGGATCTGATCACGTAAAGCAAAGCTACTTGCATAAAAATGTAGTTATGTGGGTTCAAGTTCTCACTGAAGGATCGATGCATGGTGGGAAGGGTGCTTGAGCCTTAGTATGGCTCTGCTGTATGTATGAAATATTGCCAGGGCTGGGTGTGAACCAATCTCATCTGCATACTATGTGTGGAGCTGTTCTGGATTGATTTCATGATAAACAACCTTGGCAAACATGATGTTGAACCACATTTTGTTCCAGAGGTCAACTGAGTAGGCCATCCTACATTTATTAAGTAGTAAGTGCTTTTAGACACAATTAAACCAGATTAACAAGAGAGTAACCAACTTTGGTCCAACTTTATCACAAAAAAATTTCAGAAACAGGAACTCTTGAGTTGGTTCTCTATGCTGGCATGCACCATCTGATTTAAGTAGACAAAGATTTCACATGTGTGGTACATAAACTTTGTGTGGTACATAAAAGAAAATGTTAATCAAGCAACTTGAAACTAGTGCTTGCTGTTTTATTCAGCGATCAGTATTTTTCTATGTAGGTAATTCAGAAGTTACTCAAGCATTCTTTGTTATGTGCATAAGAACAATATTGACGAATAATGCAAAAGAAATAGAATGTTTGAAGAGATACAGAATCATCCATTCATCCGTATTTAAAAAGAAAGCCTAGTCAGGATCCAGTCAAAGTGAAACTCTTTAGTCCCATTGATTTCAGTGGGAAAGGATGAGGCTCAGCTCCCCCCATTGGCATTGCTGGGACTTAAAGATGCTTCATTTGGGCTAAATTGGACTCTTCATTAGCAGAAGTAAAAATAAGCTATCACCTAACACCTGATACTGAATTTTAATTATAGAATTATAAATGTCATAGCCAGAAAATTAGTTGAGTTTTCAATTATTCTTCTGCATCCTCTTCCTTTGATGTGCAATTGCAACTGTTAAGTAAAACAACAAGAAAATAAGTAACTTATCACAGTAAAATAGGAAGCTTGCTGAAGGAGCTCCCGATTGTTGCTCCGGTAGCAAAAACTATCAAGTGAGATGCATATTGCATAATTCAGGTGATCAACTTATGTTTGAAACTTAAGGAACTATTATTTCATAGCAAAATGTACTTCATTATTCAGCCTCCAGAAGTTACCAGTTCCACTGAGTAAAATGATTTGACGGAAAGGTGATTGTGAAGGAAAGCTTAAATTGTCTTCAGCCATGAAAGTGCTTTAATTTGAAGATTTGCTGAGAGCACTGGAAGAGCGGCGCAACTTCCCAGAGAGTTTGCTTTTTGTGGCACTTGTTAGCGTTGGTGACATCTGCTCTGTTGACTCTGTCCCTACAGATGCAGTAAGATCAGCACTCAGACTTGTAGTGAGACAGCCTAAGGAAAAAAAAAATACAGCACAGAAAATCTTGTTAGAACAAAAAGCCTCTTTAAAACAACATTTACATCTATATGATAACTGGTGAAGAATTCTATAACATGCATTTACTAAGAATAAGTCAAGTAACTGGGGCAAGTACAAAAGATAGAAGTAGAATCTAGACTGGTAATGGATCTAGCTGGTAATGGACCAGCTTGTCTCCATGAGTCCTTCCTGCACTCCTAACTCCAGCATTTCTCTTTACAAGCAGAAATGCCAGCAATTTTGTGCTATTACTCCTTCCACCATAAAGACCGCACCACCATGCTGGCATTATAGTTGCCCCCTTCTACAGTTATGGACTGTGGTTGTAAGTATCTTAGTGTATGCAGTACAAATAGTACTGTCAATAGTCAAACTCCCAAAGTTATACAGAATGTGTGCGCATTAACAAATACAGCACCTGTTCACAGAATGAGCTGAAATATATGTTCAGAAATAGCACATGTACAGCCCTCCTAAGCCTGTCCACTTCAGAGTGGAGGTGAAGGATTGCACATTTCTGTGTTAACTCAGTGTTAAAAATTGCACATGCAGAAAGCTAACATATGAGGAAGGCAGTGTCCCGATTCAGCAGAGTGGTGGGATAAAAGTGAGAATACTCTTTTTTCCTCTCTCATCTGGAAATGACAGTACAACGGTGTGAGGTTTCCACCAGAGGCATTGTGGGGGCACGCGGTGGGCCCCTGGGCGGCGGCATGCCAGGCAGCGGCGTGGGGGGGGGACTTGCCTCCGGTTCCATCACCCCCTCTGCCGCTTTTTTCTTCTTTGCGCGGCTATTTGCTGCTCCACCGGCTGCGTGTTTGGCCCCCCCTGGCTCTGTACGGCCCTGAAAACGGCTGAAAATGCGCAGGCTCCGAAATGTGTGTGTTTTCGCGCTGTGCCACTGCCAAATTTTGGTGGAAGCGCGCAAAAATTATGTCATGCCCCCCAGGGGGATGGGGTGGGGTCGTATTAGCGTCCCCCCAACAAGGGGAGTGTAGGAATGCCACTGGTTTCTACTTCAGCCTTCTGTATCAAGACTGTGGCATGGCTAGCCAAGTCCAATAGGTCAGGTTCCTGGGAAAAGGGTGTGCCTGATGAGATTTTGCTACAATCTTCTCATGAGGACCAGTGCCAGAAATACCAGGAATTTGGCTATGATGTTGTGCTTGCTTTACATGCTGTACTGTTAGAGGCATTCCTTCCTTTCTTTAGATTGTCCCTCTGTTTTCAAGCAGTTGAAAGAAAAGTGGGGGAGGAGACCATCTCCTGTACAAAAAGCCTTGTCAATCAGCAGGTAGAATGAAGGGTCTCTGGCTCAGCTGCTGTCATTGCTTTAGGCTGCAAACCAATATAACACTTACCTGGGAGTACGTCCCATTGAACTCAATGGGGCTCACTTCTAAGCAGACGCATAGGATTGTCCTGTTAGAAATGGCATTTCTATCTATTTGCATGACTTTGGCACCTGCTTGATGAACTGAATATACCAACTGTGCTGTTTTAACACAACCCCCTCCCAGCACCACAAACTGCATCCAAGTGATTACTGACAACAGACAGGAGAAACAATATTGCCTATTCCTAACAATATTGCCAAAGAAACAATATTGCTTATTATGCCAGACTACCTTGCAAATGTTCAGCTGCTGCCACATGATGCAATTCCTAGAAGAACAACATGCCCATATGTAACTACAGAGGCAGCATCACCAGTGGAATTACAGTACTACTACTATGCAAAGGTTAGCCAAGCATATGTTACTTCTGCACAGACTGCAGTGTTCAGGTGTGCCAGAGTAAGCTGACGTCAGATCCTAGCATGTGCTTTGGCAAAGTGAACCTTGGGGAAATGTGTCTGCACAAAAAGATCTAAGTCATCTCCAAGAGTTGGCTGGAGAGTGCTATGCTTGTGCCCTTCTCCCTGGAGACAGGCATTCAGCCACTGCCTAGGATAGCCCACAATACAAAGCTTGGCATTAATTGTCATTACAACATTGCAAGCTCCGAGATGCCTGCTGAATAGCTCACACAGTCACTTATCTCAGTGGCAGAAATGACGGGTGCCCTCCGGTGCCCGGGCACGGGGCCTGCATCGCATCACGTTGACGCGCCCCTCGTGTCACGCTGACGCACCCCCCACCCGTTTTGTGCTCATTTCGGAGCCGAACGGGCTCCAGGGAGGGAGGGCGGGCCGAGGCAACACTGCGCTTCCCGAGGGTAAGTTCCCTGCCCATGCCCCCCGCCCACCCGCGAGCGCCTGGAGCTCCTGCTCCACGCGCTCCACCGTAGTTCCGCCGCTGCTCAGTGGACAGAAAACTTTCACTTTTTAAATTAATAATGATTTACTCATCAGTCATGTCAACAACAACTTCAAGGTGGGAGACAGCTTGCAGTCTCGTAAATGATTACGTAACCTGAAGGGCTCGTTGTCGTTTTCCATACAATAAACATTTGAGATGACAATTATATCATGTGCCTTATTTACAGTGTTTAACTAAGGAGCTGTCCATAAATCTAACTTCCACATTTCATTTCAGGATTTCACTTGATCTTAGCCAATACATATTGTCATTTTAAGTTCCCAATCAGTCATTGGCTCAGGACTAGTATTCAGAACTAAATCTCTCTAACAAAACATTAACTAAAAAGCTAGAAAGAACATTGACTTAGCATGTGTGTGTATGTATGTGCGCAAGCCAGCGAGCATGCAATTCCCCTTGTTCCCTAGGTCAATTATAATCGATGCCCTGTGGAATAGAAAAATGCATGCTGCAATCGAGCACAATTGTTGCTGCTATGGCTTGGACGTGTCTCAAGAGGCTTCTGCAAATGCAAATGCCATTTCATCAGCTCTCTCCTAGTAAAGTGCTTTTCAACAATGTTGCCCCCCTTTTCCCTGCAACTCTTTCATATATAATATTCTTATTACAACTGAATTGAATCGTCCATCATATACGATTTTTCTGAGAATGGAGAATCCTGTCAACAGTAGAAAACTTTGATGTGTACCTAAAAAGCTCCCATCCTACCACTGCAAGAGCTTTGATTCGTTATTTTATTTAAAATATTGATATAAAATATTTACATCCCCTCTAAAAAGAAGGGTCCAAAGTCGCTTAACAATCATAACATAATTAAAAACACACACGATAAAAACATTTTATCCATGTTGCAAGTTGAAACTTTTCATCTACGCATAATCTCTTTCACCTTGATGAAACGTCAGGGCAATTCCTGACCCCATCAGATGATCTGCATTTGTGACAGCTCAGTTACATCATGCTTTACCATTATGCGAGCTTACCATGACAGGCAAGCTAGGATGAGACTGAAAAAAGATTTTCAGAAGGTGGGTCTGCCCATAATGTCACATAATCAGGCAACAGTTATATCTAACTAAGCATATGAAACAATACTTGTGATACCCAGGGTCATCCATGTTTTAATTTCTGGGGCACAGATTCTGAACCTTTGGATATCATAGTGGAACTGGAAAGGGTGTGGAAGAGAGCTACAAAAGTGACTGGTAGGCTGGGGTACCTCCCTTATGAGGAAAGGCTACACCATTTGGGGCTCTTCAGTCTAGAAAGAAGATGCCTGAGAAGTTGCTTCCGATTGCGGTTGTTTCCTTTTCACAGGTACTTTACAAGCTGAAAAAGTGGCGTGAGAGGCAAGAAGCTGGTGGCGGCGCCGCACGGCTGTTAAGGTACTGTTGCAGCCCCTGCCCACCCTGCCTTGAGCATCCGCAGATTTTCGCATCCGTGGGGGTTCTGGAAATTGGAACCCCCGCAGATATGAAGGGTCCACTGTATTTCTTTACCTAGTGCGTAATTAAATCAGTGGAACTCCTTGCGACAGGACGTTAATGGGGGTGACACCATGTGTTACCGCACTGGGTGACAACAACCCTAGTGTCATCACTGGGGTGATGCGATGGGCTCTCGCACCGGCTGACGCAAACACTAGTGACACCTCTGCCTGAGGTGGAGGGACAGATTTCAGGCCATGGGATCTTCTGTTATGTTTTTTAACTTGAACCTTGATGTCCATCAGCTGGAGCCAGTTGCCAACTGTGGGCAGGTGTGTATTTGGAATTAAAGAGCAGGATGCCTCTGAGCACATGCTCAACCCAGGAATTTGTTTTTGGTACCAGAACAGAGATCACACAAGATCTGTGTCCTTCTGCACAAGAAAGCCACTCCTGGTTTTCTCCTAAGCAATGTTCATTTCAGCAGTTTTATTTGGGGGTGGGGAAAGGTGAAGAGGCCAGTTTGGCATTGCTGCCATTAAACAACTAAATTATTATTCTTTGGGTACTCCCAAAGTATTCTTTGGATACTACTATTATTCTTTGGGTACAAAGAATAGTATAGTATTCTTTGGGTACTATAGTATTCTTTGGGTACTATTCTCCGGGTACTTTCCAGCCACTTGGAAAGCCAGTTTTGCTCTCACACAGTTCCTTAGTAGTCAATAGAACTGAAGCTGAAATCCTAAACACACACACCTGGAAGTAAGTTCCATTGCACACAATGGGACTTTCTTCTGGGTAGACACGCATAGGGTTGTGCTGTAAGAGGCAGACTGACAAAATCAGCAGAAACAATACTGGAAGGCTTCACACCAATCAAGTAGTGATAGAAACTGGCCCAAGTCTTACTTCACCAGGTATCATTTAGGCAGTTTAGGTACAGTATTTCTTTGATTCTAAGACACATGTTTTTTCCCAATTAAGCATTTCCAAAAATGGGGTATGTCTTAGAATTGAAGGTCTCCAAAAAGCACCCCAAAATGCAATTTCCTTACTTATCGGGGCTTAGGGGAGCTTCAGGGAGGCCTGCGTGACCCTCTGCAGGTCTCCTCAATCTTCAGTTCAGTGAAAAACATCGATTTTCGGCCATTTCCAGTTTTCAAAAAAACTGGAAATGGCCGAAAATCGCTGTTTTTCACTGAACTGAAGATCGGGGAGGCCTGCAGAGGGTCGCGCAGGCCTCCCTGAAGCTCCCCCAAGCCCTGGTAAGTAAGGAAATTGCATTTTCTGGCAGACCGCAAAGGCACTGCTCAAATGCAGTGAGGAGATCATCAACTGGAGCGCGGGGCATATTGGGGTGAGCTCTCAGGTTCAGGAAGAGAGAGCTCGCCGCTGAGCAGAGGGGGCAAAATGGCGTGGTAAAAATCAGGTCGCCGTGGCAGGCAAGCTGGGGAGAGTTGGTGCTGAGCAGGAAGGAGGTGCGTCTTGCAATTGATGGTTTTTGTTTTTTTTTCTGCCGGTGTTCCTGAAATTAAGATGCGCCTTAGAATCAATGGCACCTTAGACTCGAAGAAATACGGTAGTTAAAAATTTCCATGAGGTATTTCATCACTTCATTTTCTCAACTAGGCATTTATTATAAAGCAAGAATTCCAATTATTTACTTACCAGTGTTTATACTTAAGCCAACTATTGGAAGGAAAAAATTAAATCAAGCAAATAAGATGACCATAAATGCAATCAACTTTTTTTGTGTGTGAAGAATGCAGATCTTTGATAGAACTGGGGAGGTACTTCACTTAAGTGAAGAAAGGGTGTAGTGTTTTACATTCGTGCAGCCAAGCAGAGTGACAGATGGTCAAAATAATACAGTTTTCCCCAAATGAGCAAGCTCAAGCAAGATTCATGCAAACATCCAACAAGAGCACTCCTGTGCATATGAAAAACTGTGCAATGCAAACAGGCAAGCATGTGGACAGCCACACCTGAACCTTTGCAATCACTCATAACATTCCAGCAGCCTTTCAAGGTTGCGCATTCCATCAGTCAAAACTTTCTTCTGCCTGGTGCTTAACTATGCAACCAGCCTCACAGCCTCCCTTTAAACAGGTCTTGATTGATGGGAAGAAACAGCTGTAGAATGGGCAAACAACAACTGCAAAAATTACAAATTACTCCACTTGCAAACCATCTAGCACAAGTTCTAATTGCTTGAATTTTCTTCTTCGCATGGAACATGGAAATACAGAGAAAAGAAATGACCCCAAAGATAGACAGAGACACACACAAATGAATAGCATCTGAATATAAAGGTTACAGCGTCAGAGTGTTCAGTCTGGAGGTGATATATTTATGCTTTGACCTAAATCTCTGTAAACCTTATTTTTAAAAAAGAACACCTTCACAGGAGGGCGTGAACACATGACTCTGAACACATTAGTAGGAAGTGAATTTCACTGATTTCAATCGAACTACTTCCAAGTCATGTGTTTAGAATCAGAGTGTAAATGGGTTAAAAAAAACTATTATTAATGAAAACATACTAGCCTTTGCTCTCCCTTAGGGATATCAGTTAGCCATCGCTGCTTACTAATAGGTAATCTAACTCTGAAACATGACTGACTAGGCAGGGGCGCTTTTCAGTTGATGTATGAGTGCAAGAGAGGACCATCCATCACAGCCGACGCGTTTGACAGGATATTCTTGAAGCCTCCTCCTCAGCCAGTCCCATTCATCTGATGGCTTTGCAGGAGTTAATTCAGTGCCTCAGCCATCCAGCCAGCCACTGAGCCCAGCCAGCTACGCTCTGGGCTCTGCTCTGCTGCAGGGCAGCTTCCTTCCTTTTCAGCCCTGCACTGGAAATTACCCAAACAAGCAGAACCAAGCAGACTGCAAAGGTCACACCTGGCGTGTGGCCAGCCTGCTCTCCAGCTCTGAAACGGCACCCCCAAATGCCAGGTTCAGGGCAGCCTGTGTTTTCCCTCTTTTGTTTCTTTTTTCCTCCCCCAGCTGTTCCATTCATAGGCTCAAGCTCAGCAATCTGCCCTCCCCAGAAAAAGAGCCCCTTATTAAGCCAAGCTAACTCAAAGGGCCAGCACAGCACGTGCCGCTCCTTATCAGCACCATCTCAAGATCCTATTCCATGGTGCTTAGGCAACAAAAAAAGTAAATGGACTTAACTCCCATTGGCTCCCCTGCAGCAATTCAAACAAAAGTGCAAAGCAACAAAGACATTTCCCACCATGGCAGGTGTTGGTGTCAGATTCTGCCTGAAGCAAACGGGTGCAGAAGAAAGAAAGAAAGAAAGAAAGAAAGAAAGAAAGAAAGAAAGAAAGAAAGAAAGAAAGAAAGAAAGAAGTGCTTTCCAGTGAAACTTAGACATGCAGGGGCCAAGAGAGAGCTAGCAGGAGGATTCTTAGTACTGTTGCTTAGCTGGGTGGGCATAGCAAGGGTCACTTGTTTCGAGTGCAGCACCCAGGGAAAAAGGAAGGGACCAACCCAGATTAAGCGAGGGCTGTTTCAGCCTGATGCAAGCAACAGAAGGAATCTGGTTAGTCAATTGAGCATGACGCCATGTGAGCAGCCTCTTACCTTTCTCAATTACTGTAATGAGATCTTTATATATTTTAATCTAAAGGGAAAGAACACAAAATCATGTAAATACGGGAATAGCGCACCTGCTGCTCTAATGACAGCCTTGTACATATTGCTTACCCAGAGTTATTAATGGAAGAGAAACACACACACACACACACACACACACACACACACACACACACACACACACACACACACACATGTTGCACAAGTTAATATGAGCTATGCTGCCGTTCCTATCATTTGGAAACAGAACTAATGAACATCAGCACCATTACTGAGTTAGACGTAGGAGGTACATTTTCCCCCAGTACTGGTTGAAAAATAAGAGGTTGGAAACAGTGTTAGAAAAAATCGGAACAGTCATTTATTTTCCCCACACAATACATATAATACATATAGTATCTGTATTATATTCCACAGAGGAATTCTTCCAGTTTGACTTTTATACGCTCTACCACCTCAGTACTGTTCAACAGCCTAAGAGCTAAAAATAACTTGATGTTAAATGGTCTACATTGTTTAAATGCAGACTTGTATTTAGCAGAAAAACTATATATGGAGCTTTAACTCTTCATATGGAGGTCTGGAGCTAGGAGGTCTGGTTCAGTTGGTAGAGTGGCCATCTCATATGCCTGAAGATCTGAAGGACGGCAGTTTGGGACGGCCAGAAGTATCAGTGTCTATCGAAGAGCTGTCCGCACGCCACTGATAAGCTGCCGAGCCTCTGTGAAGGAGAGAAGCTGCAGCTGGCACCTTGAGTGAGAGTCAAGGTTGCCTGTCAGTCGAAACGTGATGAGGCAGACGCCAGAGAGAGGCTGGACTGTGAAGGAAACCACCTAGAATGAAGGGTTCTATGCAAGACTAGAACATATTGTATTGTAAAAAACCCTTGGGGTCTAAAAAGCCTGCCTGTGTACACCACCGTTGAATTAAAGTCTAAGGAGAAATTCGATGACCAAAGAAAAGGCGGTATATAAATACTGGTTATTATTATTATATCATTATATGCATGCAATTCCTAGATTGGAGCAAAAAGTACTTCCTGTACCAGCATACAACCTAATTCATGTGCAAAACTGTGGCAACTGTGATTTAGTTCCTACCTTTGCGTTTTCACATGGTATGAATGCCATTCATGGTATCCATGGTGTGTTCAATTGTGACTGTACAATTCCTACTTATGTACAAACTGTATGTATCCCTTACAGGGCAGAAAGAGCAAAGAGCTGAAGCACGTACAGTCTGTAGCTGCTCAGGGACTGTACAGTTGGTCTAATGTGCAGAGGTTGAGAATGAGGCTTTTTGCTGCCGTCTGGCTCCCTCCATGCACATCCACTGTAGGTATGATAGCCTGAACAGTGTGTAAATAAATGGCAAACTCTAGTCAATATCATTGTACACAAACTCATCTTGTTGGGTAATGGGAATTTCTTAAAGAAAATGACAAGATCGTACGACAAGACAGTCTTAACTCCCCCCCACCCGTGCAAAGCAGCACGTGACCAAATTTTACAGTTATGATGATTTAAAACCCCATTTCTATCCAGACTGCCTGTCTGTAGAGGGCCTAAGTGGCTCACAAAATATCAAAATAAAGTACAATAAATCACACCGCTACAATTAGCACATCAGCTGCTGGATTAAAAAAAAATGGAGGACAGAGGGAATTGGCCTGTTCAAGCCTCTAACAGCTTACAGTTGGGGGTATGTATGCCATGAAGTTCTCTCTCTCTCTCTCTCTCTCTCTCTCTCTCTCTCTCTCTTCTCCCTGTAATATATAGGAATGTTTCAAAAGGAACATACACCTTTTCCACTTTGCAGAACCATCATATCCCTTTCCTGCTATATAGTAATAAAATGCTCAGGCCTGAGGGCACCACTCTATCTATACAGCACAGGAAGGCTCAAGGAAATGGGAAAGAAAAAAGTGTTCTCCCCCCCCCCCGGCCTTTCTCCCCTTCTAAAACCCTCCCTCCCTCCACTCTATAAGCCTGGACAGCACTATAAGAGTCTTGTGCCAGCAGCTCCCACTTGTTATCTCTGATTTTCAGCTCCTCTGCTGACAGCATGGGAGGCATTGTATATGGGGGTCTCAATGAACTTTTGTGTGTGCAAGCCTAGCAGTTAGTCATATGTGGTGAGAGATCCAGACGGCTACTGTTAAGTTTCCACTTCAGGTATGAGGATAGAGCGGTCTCCCAGCACAAAAACATTTTACTGCTGAAAAAACCCACCTCTCCTGCCCCTGCTAGCATGCCTCTTGTTATCGTGACTGATGAGTGGAAGGTGGCACAGAATTCTGTTCTTAAGAGTGCCTGGGAGGTCACTAAGCTTGAGCAACAGGCTGTTTTGTCAAGATTTGTGGTTTGCTTTTTTGAAGTTCTACTTCTGCAGAGGCTGTGTATTCCCACCATCATGTGCTCCTTTCACTTTTTTAATTTAATATTTACATTATATGAATACTATTACAAATTATTATTATTATTATTATTATTTTATTATATTGATTAAATACTGCATTTCCCTTTCTTCTTCTTATTTTTCAGTCCAATCGCTAATAGGAGGATGGCTATCGTGTAACAGCAAGGCTAGCCATCTCTTCCATTACACAGGGATGGGGATCACGCAACTGGTCCTGGATTGGTGCTAGCAAGAATAAAGGCACTAAGAACATTGCAGGGTTTTTATCGCCTGGAAGGGCCCCAAGACATTTTGTTCTTCTCTGAGCAGCTGCTGCTTGGTCCTTTAGAGAAGTCCTAATTCTGTTTGTATCAGTCTGTTGCCATAGAAATGAATGCAATCACACACATTCACATTTACGAACTTAGAAGATGGATATGAATTGCTGTGGGGAGGTGACTGTGTGTAGTTCAATGGTCCTAAAGAATCAATTCAAGCAGAAAAAATAAACACTTTTTGTCACCTGATGCAGTAAAAATATTCTCTTCACTGAAATGCTAAGTTGTTCTTATACAGTCACTGGAGAGAATTTTGGAGTATCTGTGTAAGCATGCATGTTTGTGTACGAGTTAGTAATCCAACCATAATCACACTGGACATACTTCTGATTACATAATCACCTGTAATCCAATCACACTGGACATACTTCTGAGTGAACACACATCTGATTGTGATGTTGGTATTACTAATCGAGGCTACTTCAAGAAGTTGTGACCAAAGTGTTTCAGCTGAGCCTGGATAATTTGATTGCAACTGATTTTGATGGGATTTCAACCATTCTGGCTTTGTTACATGGTTGAACAAGTGAGGCCAGAAGTATGTAGAGTTCATAGCAAAAATATTGGCTTGGGTTGGTAACCAAAGAAAAGACTGATGGCTTAACCAAAAGAGAAATAAGTAAGGGTAGAAATCTACTCATTTAAGCATGGTCTGTTTTTCCTCTGGCACATGGAATAGTAACCACCATAACCACACCAAAGGTCAATCTACCTATGGGATGTTACAACTTTGTGGAATATATGAAGGGAATTTAGTTCAGGTTGTCTTAAAAATGTAGAGGGATACAGCTTGAAAATAGGCAGAGATGGCCCTATGAGACAGCAAGATGAGGCAGCTGCCTCAGGTAGTGGATTCTGGATGCCATAAGTGTAGCAGAGAGCTAGATGAGGGCACAGTAGTGCTCTTGTGTAACTCCCATACATTTCAATGGGATTTTTTGCAAGATTTTTTGCCTGGTGGATTAGACCGAAAATATTTCAAAATCTGTTTTCCTGTTTGGAGCCGAGACTGGACTAATTTATCAGTGTTGAAACCCCCAATGGCCAAGATATAAACAAAGTTAGAAAAACACTAATTCAGTCAGAACTTGCTGGCTCATATTTTTCCTCAATCAGCATGGCATGGTTCTGAAAATCTTATTTCTCATTGGTTTGAATAAAATTTGCATCTCTGACACAGGAGAAATTACACTCACAGACACCTGATTACACACACAGACTGAACCTAATCAACAAAAACAAGTGGCAAACTACAAAAGGAGTCGGGCAGCACAATCCTGTCTAGAATGCAGCGGCGGCGCACCTAACGTGGCCGCTGCATCCTAGCCAGGAGTGGACCCGCACCGGCAGAGCTGGAACATTCCTTGGGAGAAAAGGACGTTTGTCCCTTTCCCCTGGGGAGAGCTCCAGCAGGCCCAATGGGCCTACTCAGATGTGCAATACGCAAATCCAAGGAGCCAGTGTAAGGTCGCCTAGGCCTGGGACAGGGGATAGGATTTGGCGGAGTGTGCTGCCGATGATCCCTCCCCTGTCCCTGGCCTGGCTGGCTAATCCCACCTGCCTGGAACGCCTCGGTCCACCCCCCCCCCCCGCTGACCGTTGGGGACTTACCTGCTCAGTGCAGCAGACGGGCTGGATGTGTGGTGGGTAGGCTGGCGCCTGCCTTGGCGCTGGCGGGGCCTACTTCCTGGGTGTTGAAAACATGCCTTACGGCATGTTTACAACATCCAGCGCCACAGAGGGTGCTAGTGCACCGGTGGCAAGGTGTTGCTGTGCAGCAGCTCTACTTCAAGAGTTACAGGTCAAGCAAGGAGAGAAGGAGGGTAAGGAGGTAAAGAAGAGATCAAGAGACAGCAGTAACTGGAGAAACCTCTCCGTCACTGCAGGGACAATTGTACAGGAAGCTACTGACTCCTATGCACAGCAGATGATATTTGCAAAATATCCCACAAAGGTGGTACTTGTCGCCCCCATCCCCAGTTTGGAAAACCTGTCTTAGAGGAAGATAAGCAGGGTCCAACTATTTAAAATAAATAAATTTCACAATTTTTCTCCATGTAATATGCATCATGCCTGTATGCATGTTCACAGAATGCGGTTTTAATGCTTCGGTTCGTTCTCAAAGTCAGCAGTAAATTTGTCATCCAAAAGACAGCCAGTACTGTATTACATCTAGTCTATACATAGCAATATAGCTTTTATGGCACTGAAGAAAACGTACTTGGATATATGCACATCATACTGCATACAAAGAAAAAAATAGAACACCATCACATTATTCAGACAGCGTGAAAAAGCTACATCAACTAAATTAAACAGATTGTTAAAATAGATGGTGAATAAAGCTAAGAAAAAACAAAACAAAGAGGCTTTAAAAATGAATTGCAAGCTACATTTTTTTTTAAAATGCACTAATTTAAAACTAAATGGTTGCTGTGTTGTCTTTAAAGTATCCAACCAATAAAGCTGTTATGGAAGATATACTTACAATAGGTTTGTTCTTTCACTGCTTTAATATTCTGCAATGAGGGAATTTTTGTCCTATATACTAAGGAAAAACAGTATAGCAACCTGACAAACTTACATTTACTATATAAGCAGCACCCATGCATGTTCCATGAACTTTCAAAGCAATAGCCATAATTCCGCGAACACAGCGTTGCTACCTGACCCTGCCATTAAATTAAGCTGCCAATTTATCAGCAAACAACAGTGGAGTCCATAACGTTTTCTTAAGTTTGGTGACAGAAGGATGGAAGTCTTAATTTGAGCAGGTACTGTATCTTCCTTTTTCTGCAGCTGGCAAAGGAGTTGCATGAGCTCTACCCTTTCTAAGCATTATTCTGCTTTTTCCAAATCATTAGCATGCACGTGAATGACCTCACGGTGAACAGATGCACTTGGACATGGCTGTGATTAGATCAGCCTTTTCAGCAGTCAAGTGTGCCCATTTCAATTAACTCTTTGAGGGATCAACTGCAACTCGGGATAGTAAAAATATGTTTTCTGTTACGGATTTTGAGATGCCACATGCGCTTAACTTCACATGCCTATGTCAAGACATGTCTAGAACGTAACTCTGCGCTATTTATTTGAAGGCCAAATACTGATTTATTTTTCTGGGACATTCATGTTTCCATCAGCTCAGTTCTATAAACACACACTAGCTTCTACAGTGCTTTGTGCTGTGGGAGCAAAATTCAAGTCCTCTACTTGACAAAGATGCTGAAGGACTGGGTCACCCGCTACTGAAATGGCCATATGGCATGAACATTATTTATTAATTATGCTGGTTGTCATTCCCCATCCCATAACTTCTAAAAGGCCCACAGGATGTCACGCACAAAAGCTCCATTTCATCTGTATTCTATTCCAATCTTTGTTTTACTGGTGTTCAGTCCCATAGTTCAGGTTCCATGGCCACTATCTCAGCAGAGCATCCCATATGATTTAGTCCAGTGGTTCTCAAACTTGAGAACCTAAGCTGCCCCCTGCCCCCTTAAGGGGGAACCTAAGCTGCCCCCTGCCCCCTTAACCGCTGCAAAAGTGCCCAAAATACCCCCCTGCACTCACCGGGGCTTGGGGGAGCTTCGGGGAGGCCTGCATGACCCTCTGCAGGCCTCCCCGATCTTCGGATCGCCGTTTTACAGCAATCTTCGGGTACTTCCGGTTTTCACGACTGCTTCCGGCGCCGGAACGCTTGTTCAGACGCCAGGGGAGTTAGTAGGGAATGGGCCGTCAGCAAGTTCGTGGCAGAGGTGCCAATAGAACCTGTGTGGTAAGGATTCAGTTGAGTCTCTTAGCCACTATGCTACCAGCACAGAAGGACTCAGGATATCAACACCACATTAAGTGTTATCAATCTGCAAGGTGAGCCAATTCTCCAGTTTTTAGATAAGCCTGCAAGGTGGGGACTGTACTATTTTTGATTTTTGTATGACACCTTGTGATTTTAGGTGTCAACAAACAAACATGTAGAAGTGCTGCTAAAAGCAATGGAAGTTTATCTGTGAAATAGGATAAAAATTGAGTGGGCAATCTACACAGATTTTACAAATGGATAAAAGCATGGGGATCAGGCAAAATCTATTAAATCATTTTTTTTTTAAAAAAAATAGGTGACAGAGTTTGTGCCATAAAGAAAAAAGGTATATTAAAAAAGGGGTAGGGTTCAACTATAGGTGATCTTGTTTCATTTTTTTTCTCCAGTTCAGACCAATGAAATTTTGGTAACTGATTCAGTTTACCTGTTAATGTGGGGAAGAGGTTAATATCATGCATATAACAATGCTATTTTGCTTGTGTGAGATTATTATGATGTTGTATTCTTCTCTTAATAGTAGAGGATTAAACGTGCTTATAAAAAATACCTGCATGTACAGGAAACTGAAATATGGAAGGGGGAAATGAGAAATGCATGTGTAGTGATGGGGGTGGAGAACACAAGGAAAATTATACAAAATAAAAAATATATTATTCTTATTCAAATATTTATTCGCTTGGAAATGCACAGCGCAATCTGACTTAACTTTTGTGCCGGTTTAACCAGCGGCGCAGCGAGAACGGGAGGCCCCAGAACGGAAAAGGGATTCAAATCTCCTCCAAAAGAGGAATTCAAAGGGGATTTGAATCCCTTTTCCATTCTGGGGCCTCCCGTTTTCGCTGCGCCGCTAGTTAAACCGGCACAAAAGCTAAGTCGGATTGCGCTGGCAAAAGCACTAAAAATTAATGTCACATGGGAACTTTTATGCTCTTCTAAAAAGCTTCAGTTTTGTATATACTTATGCTGGCTTCATGTTTTCTGAAATATTATGCATCTTAGTACTCAGTGGGCTATATATAATATAATATATATAATATAAAAATGCACTGAGATAACTAAAGAGACACATTCATTTGGATGTGTGTTTTGTAGGGTTAGATTTAACAGGCAACTGAAGTTCAGCATTGTATTTTGACAAACTAGTATTTAGCTGAAAGACTGAATGTAGATTAATACAGTGGCCTCTGTTTACCTTGAATGAAAATACAGTACAACCAAACTTGGAAAGGTTCAAAACTTGCATCTGAACAACATTTTCTGGAAAATTCTACTGCTCAACTAGCCCCATATAGCACCCAGATTTCTAAATGACCGCCTATTCCCACACGAACCCGCCAGAATGTTGACCTCATTTTCCAAAGCCTTTCTCAAGGTGACCCCACCTTCAAGGGTGAAATGGGTGATGGATTGAGAAAAGGGCAGTTTCAGAAGTGGAACCCTTATTTGTGGAACTTTCTCCCCAGAGAGTCTTACCTGGTGACATATCTTAAGTCTTTCCAACACCAGATGAAGATTCATTTTTTGTCCAGATCAATATATTTGGATCTGTCTAATGCTGCTGATATTTTAATCCATGCCATTGTTTAATCTTTTTTATAGAAGTTCTATTTTTTTATTGTTTTAACTATAAATTGTAAGCCCTCCATGCCCTGAAGTTTTGTTTAAACCTGAAGGGTTGGATAACACTGTAAACAAACTAAAAGCAAATTTAAACTAAGCAATGAAATAGACCCTAGTTTGGCATTCTTTATTTTCTGCACAAGTAGTTAGCACCCAGGCCACAGATCTTCTACTTGAACCTCAGAAAGGCAAAAAAGGATTGTGCAAAGCACACAGGGGCAGACATTTTCAGCTGGGTGCAGGGCTAGTTCCCCATGGACTGAGACCACTCAGTCTACTTGTATGGTTGTAAAGAACACAGTTTTCATGATATATACCAAAATGGCATTAAGAAAAAAAAAACACAGTTCCAATAATCAAATGGGACTAGGAACTATTACATTTCATATAAAGTACCCTGTATTACGGTTTTCTATTAAGCAGCCAGTTAGATCACTTGATAATATCCAAATTAGACTACAAACCATAGTTTTATAAAATAAAGATTTTTGTCTCCGTTTTGGCACTGTATGTAAAGAATTTAATTCACAGCTGCTCCACACATTTTTAATAGAGAAAACATTAATCAAAGCTTTACTTATAAGCTTTTCTAATGTTGTTTAGTATTCCAGTTCAACAAAGATCAATAGAGGCCATTCCTGTCTCTTGACGCCTCTCCAGGAAGCAGAGGTGCGATTATGTAAATAACACTGGTTCCTCTTTACTTCTGCCAGCTTGCTTATCTCCAAAGCCTTCTGCCTGCTGCTATTGGCGACCAATACAAGTACATGCATATACCCCTTATCTCTTAACAAAGCTCAGAAAGCTCAAGGACTGAAGCCAGTAATGTTAAAACTGCGATGTGTGTCTGATTGTATTTGTAAAGTGATTCATTTCAGTAAATTTAATTTCGGCTTTTTTTTTAAAGTTCAGATATAAAGATAGTTGGTCAGTTAGAGTAAGAGAAAGGAAACAGACGCACACGCACCCTAACATTCACCAGCATTTGAGATAATCAACAATCCAACACTGCATCATAATATAATTAGGAAGAGTCAGTTTCACAAAATGGGCATAAACAGGGGATAAAGGAATCTGTATTAAGAAATTTATCTGGTTTGCCTCGTTCCTCCTGTGAGAGAATCTCGAGGGTGCATTTCATAGCAAAGGTTCCTTTGGGAGATGTGCATATCAATATAGTTAAAATAAATTTATCTCACAAACTTTCAAAGTCACATAATGCACAGAAAGAACACCATCCTTACAGCCCCACCCCCAGTGTTGATTCTTGGTCCTAGAATTGCAGAAGCATAATCCCCCATTTCACATTAGTAGCAATGGCTTCTACTGTGAGGAACTATTTTTCCGATAAGTATTCACTGGTTCACCAATAGCTTTTGCACAACATATTCTCAGCTCAGCAAGAACCCTACACTCCTGAATGAACCAGAGCACATCAGTGAGAGAAAGTTCATTAACCTTGCTAGATTCAGAGGTTAACAGGATGGCTGAAGAAAGGAATTGAGTGAACAGCTCTGATGCAAAACAAATTAAAATGAATGTCATCACTCCTTTTGATATTCATTAGTTAATTCAGAAGAAGAAGGCTCTTCTTAAATTTGCAGCCATTTATCAGGGAAAAACAGGTGTGCAGCTGCTACTCAAGTGCTTCTCAGTGGTTAAAATAATAAACAACAGCAACAACAACAACTTACCACATCCACTGAGAGAATAACTGGGAGAGGGACAGAAGACCTGAGCAGCAAAATCCTCAAACGTCATTATTTCTTTAAGATTCTGGATTATTGCTTCAAGATACAGAGCTCTTTCTTCATAACTACAGAAAGCAAGTTAAGGAAATATGTACATAGCCACTGGCATAGCAATGTAAAACATAGAAACTTATATCTAGTCCATGCACTTGAGAAAGAAAAAACAAACAAACTATGCCACAGTTGCCAAAATGTTAAAGTCACAGGATTTCAAATACTGCAATAATTTCTGATAACTAGAAGTAGGAATTAACAACATGAACATAGTATTTTTCCGCTTCAGTACAGAGCTCATTATTCAAAAGACTGGTTTCCAAACTGATTCTGAGACCCCTCTAAAAATGCTAATGAAAACAATAATTATGTCATCACAAGGAACAAGCGTAATAGCTAAAAGGCTTATAGAAGTATAACCAAATTTTACTTACATTATCATTTTTTTTTCCAAAACAGTAATTAAATTTGAGCTATAGCCTATGGGAGAACAAATATGAGAAAAATGACTGCGTTAAGTAAGGAAATACATATCATTGTTGATCAGAATTATGAAGTATGCTATCATCACATTTAAAGTCTATTTTTGAAGATTTGTCCGATGTATCGGAAATTTCTTCCCTCTTGATGTATCCTAATTAAAAAATTTTTGAATGTGTGTACATTAGAGTCTTAATTATGCTGACAACAAAGCATCTAAAACCAACAGTATTGCCTTTTAATTAAAACCCGGCAACCTGGAACACACACCATTCAAACGCATAATCAAAAACCAGTCACCAATAAAACTTACAAGCGTAACAAGCTGAAGCAACTTTCCAGCTGTCTTAATAGGACCCCTGCTTGTGGTAGCTTTTCACAGTGGAGAGAGCAAATCTCTCTCTTTGTGTGCAGCTTCTGTTTTCTTTGAAGGTGAATCATGCACTTCAAATAACAGGATAACATTTTGAACAAATCTACAAACGGATTAAAGTATCTCATATATGACTCTATGAATTAAACACTCAAACAGTCAGTATGACATGCCATTTCCTGTCACTCTGTTTTAAAAATAAGTGTTCAGATTTTTTCGACTGCTTTGGAGATGTAGGAAAATAGTTTCGCATCATGACACCACTGCTTGAACTGAAAGAAAATGCCAAACCATAGCAGTACTGTCATTTATGCAATATATTACACATAAGACATAATAGGAAGTTTTACAGTGCAACATAAAATACTGTACTCTGAAAGTCATCTCCATAAAGACAATAATGGACACTTTCCACTGTAATATCAAAGTTAATGGATAGCCACACTAATGAACCCGACACCGAAGCACTCCCTCAAACGTGAAAAATCTTGCCATATAAAACTTCCTTTGTCATCATCATAATGGAGTCATAATCGCAAGCGCACTATTTCACACAATGTACCTGTTGACATATCTACTTTTTGCTTCCAAACCCATTCCTAATAATACAAGCATCAACCTGAGCCTCTTATTTGGGGCGACTTTACTGTTACAGGCTGAACTCCTGGTAACTCTTGGTAATGAATAGGCTGCCAAACTTCCTATGAGAGGAGGCACACGCCTAGAACCTATTCAAAAGGGACTGACTGATGCCATTCACATCTCATTATGAACATGCTTATTCTGCACAGCACTTGGCTGTTGCCAGGGCTCTCTATTCCACACTGACACAGCAAGCCGCTGGTCCTGAACAGCAGGATGTTAGGCCTGAGTGGCCGTCTGGTGCACAGACTTTCTGACACTAAGCTGGCACGTGCTGGCACAGCAGGAGAAGACCAAGGCGTGACAAATTACTGGAAGAGCTAAGCTAAACTTATGGCTGAAAACCACCTGAGCCTGTAGACCTCTGTGTGCCTGCCATCCACTCTCAATTCCATTCTGGCCCCTTTTAGCAGTCTGCTTGTGGGCTCAGTTCAAACGAGGCAGATAAACTAGAAATTCTTTTCATGCTGTGCCTAATAACATGCTATAAAAAAGAGGCTTCTTGCATCCAGCACATAAGCATACAAGGTCATGAATAGAGAGGGTGCTTGCGTGCATTTTATTAAATACGGCGGTTTATAACAGCAACATTTGCAAATGAATTCATGCCACTGTATAATAAAAGCGAATAATCATCCTGTTTCGGAGGAAGACAACGTTGACACGATATCGATGAGGAGATTCAAACCTTCCCAACAATATTTGGAAATCAACCGATACAACAGACCAGCCAAGCACGGAGATACCTGCAAACGTTTGCAGGTACTTTAACCATAAATAGGGAGGGTTTTTTTGATCACTTCGCAATTGAAGTGAACCTTTCCTGCATGTTTAAAAAGTAGGGATTTGTAGACAGTTCCAACGACAAGGTCCTGCTATACTTTTCTCAGTTCAACTATGTGTTATTCTGGTCTCTGGTTATTCTAGACCAGAAACACTGCTAATTTATGTAGTGTTTTCCATAAAGACAAATCCGCTAAGAACTAGAGTGAGGGCGATTCAACATGTTTTCACTTGAGGTCCAAGTCAAGATGTGTTAAAATGCTTAAAGGCAAAAAGATTTCATAGCTCTCTGTATTTCCAATGTGCTAAAATATTTCTAGAGACAGTATGAGGAAATGAATCATTGTCTTAAAGTCTTCTAAAGTGATAAAATGATGGCCAAAGAAATGCAAAGTATAAGGCTAATAAAGTTGTTTTGGATATCAAAAATTAGTCCTAGGGCAGAATGCAACGAGAATTTCAATAGAAATTTCTCTATTTCAGCTGTAACAACATGTAAAATTACACAGCCCAACAAAAAAATTTTTTTCTGGTGCTTCGGACGTTAAGACCTATTTTTGGGTGTATTTGGGGCATTGATTCCAAAAATGGCATCAGTTTTGCCCTATCAGCCCTAGTTTTGGAGATATGGCATAGCCACCTGATATGCTGATTCAAGCAGCTTCCTCACGAGTGGCTATGCTGTATCACCAAAACTAAAGCTGATAGGGCAAAACTGATGCCATTTTTGGAATCAGAGCCCCAAACATACCCAAGAATAGGTCTAACTTTTAAGGCACCAAAATGTGTGTTGGGTTGTGCTGTCCTTACTGTCACTGAACAGCCTGCCAATGCAGCCGCGCCAAAAAGGCACACGCTGTATCCGGGAGGGGGAATAAGCCTCTCGCTCCACAATGGATCTCTCTGGACGTGCACCAGCTAAGTCCAAGGAGAAGAAGGAGCGGGGAGACTTAAAAAAGAGGGGATAAGATCAGGTTTGTGCCACTGCCACCGGATCCACCCCCTCCCACCACCACCACCGCTTTACCTTGTCCGGTGGGTGCAGTCGGGTCCATCAGCAGAGTTGCGGCGCTGCTACCTCTAGCAGAAGTGCTCGTAAAATGGCCATCGACGGAGCGGCACACATTCTGTTGGCATAGGGTGCCCAGATTCAATAAGGGACAGGGTGCCTATGCCTTTAACCATTGTAAGAAGAGGGAATTTAGTCAGGTGTAGCTTGTTGCAGCCTTCCATGATGAGCTGCACCTGCCCAAATTCCAATGGTTAAAGGTATATGCATCCTGTCCCTTATTGAATCTGGGCACCCTATGTTGGCAGCCATTTTATGACAGTGGAACTCTGTCACAAGTGACAGCTTTACACGTTACAGTTCAATTCTGCATAGTCTCCAGTTCTGAAGATAACAGTCATGCTCCAAGGAAAGACACTGGACAGAGTATATGACAAAGCTAGACAGATACTAAGGTGACTCTCCAGTCAGTGAGAAGTTGAGAGTGTGAACAGTTGGATCTGGGAGAAAGTGGCTGGATGCAGAAGCAAGTGAAGGAACTTCAAAAGGGAGGCTCAGGAAGCTGTTCCAGCAAAGAGAGAGTGTTCCTGCTCTAATGAGGGGACACGGTTGTTCTGGGACAGCAAAGGGTTAGACTTAGAGGAAGGGGCAGGACAACAGGTGGTGGCATCACAGTAGATTGAGAACTCAGACAGCTGCCCCACCCCCAAACCTATGAAAAAGCGATTGTACCTCCTTTTATTGTCCAGCATTGTGAGCCCATTCAGGGAGGTGGGGATTGCTAGGGAAGACCAGAAGGAAAACAAAGGTCTTCCTTTGGTGCCTCTTGCAATTGGACATACATAGAGAAACAAGTACCCAGATTCAGGCATCAGTTCTCACTGCTGCATTCCCTCTGCTGGGAAGCTACAACAGCAGGTGGGGATGAGCTGATGGTGATGCCAAGCTTGTAGTAGTAACAAAATGCAGTGGAGGAATAAGAGGTGCAATAGGATTGCTCTTGGACACTTTGCTTTTCCTTAGGAAGTGTACTCTGAGTATTTTCAATTTTTGCCAGGGATTTGTACCTGGCATCACATCACTCAGAGAGGAAGGGCTAATTCCCATGCCTCCAGTTTCTCCAGGGGTGAAAATGGAAGCTTGCCTCCACATCTGGCCTTTATTGTGAGATACAAGGTTTAAATGCCATTTTGTGGGTGAAGATGGTGAGTAGGAGCAACCTTTTGGTGGTCCAGACTGGACTGCCCAGAGTAAGGAGAAGGTGGTGTGGCTTAGTCTTGGGATCAGTGTTGAGAGGACCAGGAACTCTGCCAGAATTGAGGATAACATGGCAGATAGTAAGAGACCATGCAGAGAAGGTAGCTGGGAGCAGCACACAGATGCTTGATTTCTGGGCCATCTCATCTCCAGCTGGCAGGCAAGCAAAAGCAACATACATAGGATCACAAATAGGGAGGTTTGAAGCCTCTAGCCGAGTTGAGCATGGGCTTCAATAGGTTCCATTATAGCAGGGAAGCTAAACTTAGTTTGACCAGACATCCTAACCCCCTTGCCACCTTTCTTGGACCACATTCTGTGGGCGGAGCTACCCCACTGATGCCATTTTACAGGTTTCTTTGTGTCATCTTAGTTGTGCTGGCTTTACAGGTGGAAAAAACAGCCGCCGGAGTTCATAGTTTCCAAGTGACCAAGAAGAATGGTGTGGGGAAATTGGTACACTGATAAAATAATAAAGCAGAATCTTACTATCTCTGACTATTTGTACAGTCTAGGAATCCATCAGAAAGTTTAGAGTAGAAATGTATACTAATATGCTGTGATTTTACCATACTGAAAATGACTTTCTGAGATTGAGGATTTATTGATTCTGAATGGTTGCCATGTTTCTTCAGGCTGTTTGAAAGAAGCCTTAACCATCATATTGCTGCAATGAGATCCTCAATCCAGGTGGCGACTGTGCCAATTCACACTCCAATTGCTGCTAGTCCTTGAGGTCTAGGAAGATTAACATAAAAGGCACAATAGCAAGCCAGCATCAAACCATTCCCTGCACTAGAAAGCCTGGAAACATCCCTAGTCAATACTATGAAGAGGCCAATACTTATAAAAGAGATAGACACAAACATATGTCATTATAATGCCACTATTGTAAGAACAGAGTTAAGCAGGTAACAATACCCAAAACATAAATTTGAAAAGTTCTGCTCTGTTGGTCACGTGCTAGTCTCTGCTAACTACATAGCTGATCTTATGCCATCTAGAATAACTAGCAATTACCTATTTTTCTATTGATTAGCATGATGTCTTAAAGGCACCTTGAGATCAAGAATAAATTATGGTTAATTTCAACAGGTTAGGGAAAAGAAGCAAAAAAGACTCTAAATAGGGAAAAATTATGTTGTGAGAATCAATATTAACTATTATTTTTCCCCCAAATACAAATGGTGTTCAACTATAATGTTAGCAAATGTGCACAACAACATTGTGAGCATAGGAAAGGCAGTATGTAATTCTTTAAATAAATAAATAAAAATATGTCAAATAAATAACTGTACACTTCATGCAACCACAATTTTACTTGGCCTTATCAATGTCAGAAAGCTGAAAGAGAAATATGTTAACCTGTAATCATTAACATGACAGAATATTGCAAGAGTTTAAGCAAAAGATAGTAGAGGGACTGTGGACATTTCAATGTCATTTTACAGCTATCAGAAGATTGTTTGAATATGATAAAGTAGGCTTGTCACAATTTTCTCATAAGTGATTTAGATGTGAAACACCACATGTCAAGTATATTTGTTATTGGTTATGGTCCAGTTACCACAGCTGCGTGACTGTAAAAGAAAAATTTTGGGGGAATTTTGAAAGTGGTTGGGATAACAGCAATCAGATAACATTTGCCTAAACTGATCCTATGATATTAAATATAAACAATGCTAAAATTACTTGCTCTCCTTGTACCATACAACCATTATACATTCAAAATACAGGTAAGAAAAATCAGCTTGAGCTGCAAAATGTTTTAGATGTGTAATCAGTAACTCTTCAATTGCATTTTTCTAAGGAACACACGCATCACAGCCACTCTAGTTATATGAGGCAACCATCTTACAGAAAGGAAACTCTTCAAAAGAGACACAAACAGCCAATGAAATTCAGAGTCTCTTTCGTTTGTAACAACTCTCTCACCTTCACAGATGAGATTACTGAGAGCCAAATTAGATTTGACCTGGGGAGATGATGATGAACATTTATATAGCGCTTTCCCAGGAGCTTGGATCACTTTTGGCTATGTATTAAGGAGTCTTTAGAAATCTAAAGTCAGTTTTATTTTAAGTTTATTTCCTGGATGTCACAGTAGTACTTCTCCAAAATTCAAGGATAGGCTAGACCAGGGGTTCTCAACCAGTGGTACTAGTACCACCATTGGTACTTTGGCCAACTGCTGGTGGTACTTAGACCACTCGAACCCCGCTCTGATGCTGCACCTTCGGCGATGTGTTTTTGCTCCCAAGAGGTTCCTGCCTTTGGCCGAGCCTCTCAGGAATGCTGAGAAGGGGCCTCCCACCCACCCAGAGCCTCCTACATGTGTCTTCTAGCCTCCAAAAACCTGAAAACCTGGAAGTAACTAGCGATGAACTCCCATACTGTATGAATTCAATACTGTATGAACATAGATTGCATATGAGGGGTTCGAAAAGCATAGACTTACCAGAGTCCCGGAACTCGCCGGGACAGTCCCGGTTTGGCAGCTGCCATTCTGGCCAGGCCCGACTGTCCTGGCCTTTCCCAGCCCCCAAATTTTATTTATTTATTTATGGTCACTTTGTCACCGCCTCTTGCCTTTTCCAAGCATCATCCTTTGCGCCGTTCGCGCTGTCCTTCCTGCTGCCGCCGCCACCACTGCTGCGCCGTCTTCATCACATTCCTGCTTGCCCCCGGGCGGCCCAGGGCTTTCCCGGCCCTCTGGCTGCATCGCAGCTGGCCAGGACTCTTCTGAGCCTGGTTGGTGTGTTCCGCCTGGCCAGGGCTCCTTGTGCGCCTGTGCAAGCATCGCGCAGCACACAACACCTCTCTCCCAAGCAGAATGCACCGGCCAAGCTCAGAAGAGTCCTGGTCTGCTGCGATGCAGCCGGCAGGCCGGGAAAGGCCAGGACAGTCGGGCCCGGCCAGGATGGCAGCTACCAAACCAGGACTGTCCCGGCGTGTTCCAGGACTCTGGTAAGCCTATGCTTTTCAAACCCCTCATATGCAAGCTGTGTTCATATTGAATCCATACAGTATGGGAGTTCAATATTTGATGTACAAAACCAAGTTTTATCAGTAAATGGTGAGTTTTTTATTTGAATTTAGGTTTTTTTATTTTTTTAGTGCTTCCATTACAAAAACACATTACCTTTAGATAGCATGGGGGACACCTTCCCTGAAAGTTAAGTGCTGCATGAAACAGTGCTATTAGCAACATTGTTTATCTACTAGGCAGGAAATAGGCGCTGATTCACCCAGAATGCACTGTTCTCATTGGTTAGAATGACTGTTGATCACACTAGGACAGAAAGCACTGTAACAAATCAGCAGTAACTGAAGCATCGTTATCAGAGGTATACCGTATGACTGTGTATATGTAACAAGACATCATAGTACAACTCCTCACCTTTATTTCTCCAGTTATACTATATTAATTGGCAAGCATGGGGACTTTTGAAGGTGGTAAACCTCGTAAGTCACATGTACTCAAACACGTTGAGAAAGCACTTATATAGAAGATCAACCCTCTTTCTCTCTGAAAAAAGGAAACTTTTAAAACAGGTTTATCAGAACTGCGGTAATTTCATAATAAGACATTTTGTCAAGTTAAAATTTTTGCTAAGATGTAAAGGGAACGAATGAGCTTTAGAATGCACAAAAAGCATCCAAACGGAGATCTTCTGGCGATTGCTGCCGGTCCCCACCCAGGGTAACTTCTCAGATATGCAATTGCTTAAGGGAGCTTGGGCACCTGTAATCTTTCCTTGTCTGTGTACAAAGCAGGTGTCTGTTCTCAAGCAAGGTTGAAAAGATCCCATTGACATAAAAAGGTTGCATGTGACTTCACTGCAAAGGTTCAGAATGAAAGCAGACGGAAGATAAATCAGTGCACATACAGCTGCTGTTGGTCATGTTCTGCAATTATATCATTTGTTATAGTGTTGTGAGACAGTCTCTTTGCCATTCAGAGGGTGTGTGCTATTTCACTCTCCAAAGGACATATATTTTCAGTGAAAATATCTTCAGCCAGACCCCATAATTTTTGTGTTGAAAATGTTACAATATCACTCTGATAATCTACATCCAATACAACAGTTAATATGACATTGTGAACATTACTTTTTTTTACCAAAGCTGTTACAAAATTTCACAGGAATTACTGTATTTCCTGCTTTCCTAGGGGCTCCAATGAGAGCTCTGAGAAGAGATTATTTCTGGTTACATTAAGCAATATAAGTCTATTAGAGATGAGAATTAGTGGCACTTTTTTGTCGAAAGCACTGGTGAGATGATACCTGGATACTAGGACAGATGAAGAAAGAACTATAATTATTTGAAGAATGGAGAACTTCTCATTAACAAATGTTCAAACAGGCTGTTCAGTGTAAGAAAGGAGGATGGGAGACAACAGAATAGCATGCTAGAAATACAGTATTATAGAGCAGTGCGACTCAAACTGGGGGTCCACAGACCACTGCTGATCTGCAAGCCATCGCCTGCCAGTCCCCGGTGAATTTCCAGGAAAACAAGAAGCAATAATAATATGGCATTAGATATTGTACCAGTCCCTGGCACATTGGAAAAAGAAATTGCTGGTCTGTCACATCAGATAGCTTGAGCAGTACTGTTAAGAGAGGATACCAATAAAGGTACAGGTGTGAAATGACGACGGTACAAGAACAAATGGCTATGAACTAGCCAACAAGAAATTCAGGTTGGAAATCAGAAGGTGGCCTTTTTACTACTAGAAGTATAAAAGTCTGGAACAATTTCCCTGCATCAGGTGGGGAAAGTTTTAACAGTGCATAATTTATTCAAAGATAGACAGAGACCTAGGGCCCAATCCTAATCTCCTGCAGCGTTGGTGGAGCACGCGCTCCACCGGCACTAGGTGTCACAAATGTGTGTTTGCAGCACCCTGGGAGTAGACCATGCAGGTGTGGCGGCCTGCGCCACCACTCCAGCGCACAGCACAGAGGCCTACACAGACAGACAGGTGACGCGGGGGGTGTAATGGGGCTGGGGAGGTGTATACCAAGTGACGCGGGGGGTGTAATGGGGCTGGGAAAGGGTGTAATGGGGTAGGCAGGTTGGCTCGGGAGGGGGCAGGACTGGCGGAGAAGGCCTCTACCATATCCTATCCTCTCTCCCAAGCCTGGAAGCTCTACACGAGGTTTCTCGGGCCTGCACCAAGCGATTTAGCTGGCGCAGATCCGAGTAGTCCCATTGAGCAGGCTGGGGCTCGACATGGGGTAAGAGGATAAATGTCCTCTTACCCCAAGAATACTTCCAGCCTGCTGAATCCCAGCGCCGGATACAGCAGGAGGCATGCAGCTTTGCTGCGCCAGAGCTGGATGAGATTGGGATTCCCATTTCATTGACTGAGGTTTTATTATTACAGGTTGAGTATCCCTTATCCGGACTGCTTGGGACGGGAAGTTGTCTGGATTTCAGATCTGTCTGAATTTTGGAATATTTGCATAAATATAATGAGACATCTTGGGGATGGGACCCAAGTTCTAAACACGAAATTCATTCATGTCACATATACACCTTATACACATAGCCTGAAGGTAATTTTATACAATATTTTTAATAATTTTGTGCCCCAGCATGCCTTGCACTATGCCAGACAGGTGCTGGAAAAAAGGTTTTTCAAAAGCAGTCATAGCCCCCCAAAATGTCTGGATTTCGGATATCTGGATAAGGGGTAACCAACCTGTAATGTTCTGATGCTGCTGCTCTGACCCATACCCTGGAGCTTCACTTCCAATTTCATATGAAGTCAGATGTAATGCTGCACTGCCCTGTCTTGGAAGGGAGGACCACCTATCTTAACGCCTCCATGTGACATTTGTTTTTTTTTAAAAAATAAAACAAAAGAACTATACTGTAACATTTCAAAATATTCTGAAGCAATAATATTTTAACTCTGTACATTCTGAATACGGAGAGCTGGCAAACTGAGCAATTTGGTAGTCATTCATCACAAAATCTCTGTAATGTACAGGTGTGTGTTCTTCACAGGCTCACCACATACATCTATGTCATCCTGAGTAAATACATTGCTATGGTCATTTTGTGGTAGCCTTACAGTTGCTGGAGTCACTGAATCATCTCTTTCTGGATGCGAGCAGATGCATATCAACGTTTTCAACATCTGGTGTATTTGAAATTTTCCAGCGGACAAATGAATTTGTAGCAGTGGACAAATGAATTTTTGATTCCATCTATATGAGTGTCCCCAACTATGCATGAGGCGGCTTACTCTCATCATCACAATCCAAGGACATTCCCGGTGGTGAGGAAACAATTCAACATACACTGGATCTCCAAAATGTAGCACTGGCAGTTCTTTAGCACGTCTGTCATAGTAGGTTTATCCTCACACCGCATTTGTGTTCCAATTGTTCCAAAGCTTTTTCTGTCACTTTAGTGCAGTGGCAATGGATACCAGTGAATGTGGTATCAACATGAGAGGCTGAACTGGGCTGCTGGTCATGCCTGCAGTGAGAGTGCATCACCACTCCAGGATAGCTTGCTTAGATTCCCCCCCCCCCCCGGCCATTTGACAGCAGAGTCAGCTTTGTCATTGGACTACCTTGTAGAGGGAGGTGATAATGTGGTGAAAAAAACTCAAACTGGACAAATGCTTTACTGGTGAACTGCGGTTCACAAAGTTAGGTATGCTTGTCAGCTGAAGTGATTCATGATGACTCTCTCTGCACCTATTATGGTTGCTGCTGTTTACTTGGCAGTTATCCAATTCCCAGAAGTCTGAATAAGAAGCCACGAAGATGAGATAGTGACAGCCAGTCATTCTCCATAAAAAGATCAAGGTCTGCTTGGAACGCTGTGTATCATCAGTGGTTACTTCCGTTGATTCGACTGGGACTCAGCACAGGCATCACACGGCCTTATGAGGCCTAGAGTCTCACTAGTTACATTACAGCCCAACAGCATGCTGACATTGCACAGACGCCAGTGCGATGCCCATCATATCGTACGCTCATCCAGGCAACCCCATGCCACTGCAGCTCTTCCCAGCAATGGCGAGAGAGCCCATGGAAACCCCAACACAGCCCGTTACCCACAGAGCAGTGTCCTGAAATCAGTGCATCGTCAGCATGATGTTGGTACAATATCTGCGCATCATGAGTGTGATGTCCAAGGAGCTACTCACCACTTCCACTAAGCCCAAACACTAGCAGCCAATGAAATGCCACCGGGATGAATGAAGCAGGAGGTGGGGGCAGGTTCAGGGCCAACGAGCGGCCAACACTGGGTGTGTGTTTCCCTGCCATCTTTCCCTGCCATCCTCTGGGAAAGAGCAGCATAGCAACAGGCACCTCCACTAATCATAGGGGGGGTGCGCGCATGCGCGCACACACCATTCAAAGATGCCAGACCACCCTCAACTCCTACAGGGGCTACAGTGGCATCAGCAAAGAAGGAACAAAAGCAAACATCTGCTAGGAACCCTTATACCAAGGGTTCAGAACCCTTTATCCCCCCCCCCCACACATCTAAGGAATATCTTTCTGACCACAACAGAAGAGGGCAGCCATGTCCAACAGGCACTCAAGTCTCTCCATGGTAAGGGTTCAAGTCCCTGTGGGGGCAGTCACCACCTAGAGTGAACCTTTTTGCCAAGGGAAGGACTAGGACAGGCCACAGGGGGAGCCTTAACAGCACACAGGCAAAGCAGGGTACTAGTAGTTCATTGCACAAAGATGCAGGCTGTGAGCCAGGCCAGACAGGTTCAAGGCCAGGCAAGTTATGTGCAATAACTACCAAGGCACTCGCCTTTAGCACAACCGGCCAGAAACACCCATGGCAGGGACAAAAGAGGAAGGGGAGGCAGGTCTAGAACTCACGCTAGCTACTCCACAAAGCTGCTCTCTAACCACCCAGCCACAGCAGGAGACAGACAGGCAAAGGGCACCTCATCCAGCATTTAACACCTTGCATCACTGCAAACAGGCACACCTGGCTGGGAGGCTGTAGGGCATGGACTTATCAGATGGAGCAATACATGGGCCAGTCATTGAGCTGGCATGTGACACAGCATGCCTCCTGCACTGGCTTTGCCTGCACTGGCTTTGCCCAGGCCTTTCGCTTCATTGCTGGCACCTGCTGGTGTGGCTGTCAGTGTGATGCCTCTGCTGTCCTCTTGCCACTGTTTGCCTCATTGACCGATGGCAGCAGAGAACAGGGGGCTCACGATAAATGAGAAATGCCAACTCTGCAGCTGGCATTATGGGCATGATGTCTGTCGTCTGAAGATGGAGAAGGATATGGCATACATTGACCCCCTCCTCCCTCTCATATCATGCCCCAATCTCCTCTCTGTTTGGCATCTCCGCCAATGGAGTTGTGCTGCCATCCAAGCGATGTCTGAGTTATGAAGGCAGGGCATTTTTCCGATGTTGCACTAACATCCATGGTGTATCTGTGGGTGAGCAGGCTTCTCTGCCAGCTGGGCTTTTGTTAAGCCAATGTACGTGGAGATAAACTGGCATATCTTGGGGATAGGATCAGGCCGTTAGGCCAGTATACTACCTCTCTGGCTTTTCTCAACCATCTTTCTATGCCAGAGTGACTGATTTATTCTTGATAGTGTCTCTTTTCTTAAGGCTTTGAGGATGCGTATTGGATGTCCTGCTTATGCCATCTTGGATATAGAGTTTATCGTGCTCGTTTCAGTATTTTTGAGTGGACACTGGAGGTTCTCCCTGGGAGTCTGTCTGGCCAACCTGCTAAACTAACATGTCAGAAGTTGTAACTTAACACCCTGAAATGTGGTCTCCCAGATGCTTTGAAGACCTTGTTGAGAGACAGGTATATAGTTTACTTGAGTAATATTTTCTAATTCCTCTTTGGGTTCTATTGTATCAAGTGAATTATTTCATAGTCTTGCTTGTCTGCAGGCATCTTTTTTGTGGCAAGGATGCCCTGGGCAGATGATCTGCTTCATACATTTGTTTCTTTTTTATATTGTACATCTATAGGATAACATCAGCGCCCGAGTAGCATGTGCAGAACACATTTTAGAACCAACAAAAACAGTTCCTTAAAAATAACTTCTAATGGTTTATGATCATTGTCAGCCCAGATGGATTTCAGACCACATATATACTGATCAAATTTTTCATCCGCAAACACTATTGCCAGGCATTCTTTTTCAATTTGGGCATAGTGTTGCTCAGCCTGTGATAGAAACCTTGATGCAAACACAACAGGCTGCTCATTTTGTAGAAATATTGCTCCAAAACCAGTGTCACTGGCATCATGCTGGATAATGACATCTTCATTCATGTCATAACATTTCAAAACAGGGTGTTTGGTAATTAGGTCTTTGATCTATTGGAGGGCTACATTATGCTACTACATTCAAGTAGCACCTGGATCCAGTAATTGCTGTAGAAGCTCACATATGCCAGAGAGACAAGGAAGAAAAAATTGGTCAGGTAGTTAAATCAGGTAGTAGCTGCTGTGAAGATTTGGTTTTGTTTGGATGGCTTTGGGCATTTGCTGAACTACCCTCACTTGTTCAGGGTCTGGTTGCAAATTATGAGATGCTAAGGCAGCAATTTTCAACCAGTGTGCTGTGGCACATTGGTGTGCCACGAATGGTCTGCAGGTGTGCAGTGGGAGCTTGAGGGAGGGCCATTTATTACTAGGGCCATTGGGGGATCTGAGCCCCTGGCCGGCAGTGCGGTATTACCTTGTCAATTGTCCAAAAACTGATGGTATGTCTTGATAATTTTAGCACCTTGTCAGTGTGCCATGAGATGAAAAAGATTGAAAACTGCTATGTCAAGAGGTGTGCAATATAACCCACTGCTGTCATACATAGCCTCATCTTGTTTTTACTGAGTTTGAAGTTGACAGTTCTGGTTCTTTCCCGGAGACAGATGAGATTGTGGTCATGGTGTGCTATAGCTATTTCTATGGTGTTGCCACATCCATACACTAACAGCACAATCCTGCACAATGAAAGGCTGGCGGAGAGCGCACTCCGCTGGCCTAGGGTGTTGCAAAGGTGCAGTAAAGCACTTTCGCAGCACCCTTGGAGTAAGCAGCGCCAGCACCGAGGCTGGTGCTACTCACTTTGCCAATGTCTGTGCTGCTGTCTGCAGGTAAGTGCTGCGTTGGACGGCAGGCAGGCGTGGGGAGGATGGGCCAGGGTGGTGAGGGAGAGGGTGATTTGTTGGCCAGGACAGGGAGGGATTATTGGCGGCGTACTCCGCCATATCCCAACCCCCTTCCTGGGCCTGGCTGGCCTTACATAGCTTCTCTGGACGGGCACCAGCTAAATAGCTGTCACGCATCCAAGGAGGTCCATTGGGTCTGCTGGGGCCGACACCGGGGGAAGGGGACAAACATCCCTTTCCCCTAAGTTTAGGCCGGCTGGTGCATCTTACGCAGGATTGGGCTGCCCATATCCTCTGCTGACCCCCCTCCCCCTTGAGACCTGCTAATGCAACCCCATTGTGGATATTTTTCTGCAGCTAGTTTTATTCCAAGAGGCATTCACAGCCACCTGCAAACACTCTTCTGGGCTCCAAAGGGTAGTAAAAATAGCTGTTCTCCTTATCCAATAATACTTGGTAAGAAAATAGTTTTGCTTTTGCAAAATCCGGTAAGATCTATTCTATGGTGAACGTTTGGCAATGAACCAAATGAGCTAGCAGTAATGCTTTGTCTAAAAAGCTCGGATCAATGCAGATGCAAAGTTTGGCAGGTTTCTCTGCAGGTACCATACTAGCGATCCACTTGGTAGGTTCTGTCACTTTGGGAAACAGAAAGTCTGTTTCCATTTGCTTTATTGCTTTCATTACCTTTTCTTTCAGCATTACAGGAACCCTATGCAGTAGATGTTGCAGTGGCGGAACTGTTTCATCTCATTTGAGAAACAGTGAGCCTGGGACACATCCAAGTCCTTCAAAGACATTATATATTTTTTTAGAATGTGTGCCTTTGGTTTTTCATTTGGTACAGGTCTCTGAGCATAGTTTTTGTTGACTCCTACAGCAGTTGTGTGGGTGGAGAGCAACTAATTGCCTGTAGCATACATTGCTCTAGCAGTGTGAGAATTTTATCATCAAATAGTATTAGTCTGGCTTTGCTTGGTGATAGTTTTGCTACTTCATACATGATGTTTGCAACCCATTACATTTACTGAATACTATTTGGCATTCAGTTTCTACTTTGAGGCAGGAATATAAGGTTTCTTCATAGAGTGCTAACACAAGCTAAACAAACCAGCTTGTTTTCTTACTATGTGTATTATGCTGATGTTGCGTATGAAGAAAAAACATTCACACCTGAATTGCTACCTTGATCATCATTGCTCATCTGTGTCAGCTTGTGTTTAGATTTATTCTGTTTAGAATGCTTACAAACTCTGGCATAATAAATACGTTCGTAGGTTATCATGACGTGACCAAATCTCCGAATTAAAAATCCGCATATCGCCGGGTAAACTCCGTCGTTTATGAAACTTTTTATTAAATAAACAAGATGTTGTAATAATGGCATAATAATGTTTCCTTCCACATATAGTGCCAAATGCTGGCCAGGATCATAGCCACAGTATCCAGCTTTCATTATGAGATCTGCTGGACTCTCCACTGTTCTTGTGTGATGGCATTTGCGGCTTTAGAGAATTTAATTTTGTTGACACAGTCCACGCATGCTTTCAGCTTCTGATGGGTGCATCTCATGCTTTTGTGCTGGAGTTTGTTCACTAACTCTGAAAATATCTATGGCTTCTTGCAGGGTTAATGGAGGCTTTTCTGAGCAGTCTCATCTGTGTTCCTTTGTCCTTGGTGTCTATAACCAATCTGTCCCCAATCAATTCTTCTTTCAAAGTGCCATATGCACAGAAATCAGCCATTTTGCATAGTGTGGCAACATAATCTATGATTTCAGCAGGTCCTTGTTCACACGTTAAGAGAAAGCACACACTTTTGACATTTTGTGTAGGCTTAAAGTGCTTCTACCAGTCTAGAGGGATCTTCTCTGCCTGCTGATGGTATATCCAGATGCTGCTGGAGCATACGACATTCATTTCCCATCACAGATAATAGTGTTGCGACCATAACGTTTTTGTCTTTGCCATCTAAGCCTGTTGCAATTTCATAATTTTCCCACTGTACCCGAAATACATCCAGTTATGGAAAATATCACCTGTTATGTCCATAGGCTCAGGAACTAGAAACAGCTAGTTGCCATTGTGAATCTCTGCTTGATCTAGTGATCTACTTTGCCACTTAAAAGCAATGCAGCTTCAGTTCTTTGTCTTCCAGGAAGCCCTTTATCGATAAGGCTCTGGTGCTGTTACTTTGACTCCTCTCTCTGCACTCTGACGCATATCCTGGAGCTGCATTTCCAGCCATTACCTCTGCAGTTCTCTCTGTTGGAACTACATATCTTAACAGGGGGGAGAGAGAAGGTATCAGAACGTCACCAGGGCAAAGACATCTGGGTACATTGAAGGTTCCTTTTTAGATTTTCTATTTGTGGCTCATTGTAAGTCGTTCCCTTCCTCAAGGTCCCTTGAAGAGATAATGTTTGTTTTTCACCATAGTAAGGATTTGACTGATTACCACTGGGATCCTGAAGGAATTTGCCCACTGCTTAGAGACTGGCTAGTGAGCCTGGGTCTTCCCTTTACATCCTCTAGAGCAGCAATGACCAAGAGGCAGATCCAGTCTGGCCAGATCCAGTCTGAAGCTATTTTTTTTCCTGGACCTCAAAGACTGATAAATCAGCACAGAAAACAGTTAACACAAGTTTAGTAGAGGATTTTTCTTTGAGGAAAACATTAGACATTTAAGGTAAAGGTGACCCCTGACTATTAGGTCCAGTCGTGTCCGACTCTAGGGTGTGGTGCTCATCCCCATTTCAAAGCCAAAGAGCCAGCGTTGTCCAAAGAAGCCTCCGTGGTCATGTGGCCGGCGAAACTCTCCTTGCCGCAGCGCGTAGCATGACATTTACAGCCCCCCAAATTGCTATCTGGAAAATAAATAAACCAGGTCTCAAGATTACGGGAGTTGGCCATTACTCCTCTCTAGAACAATTGGCTCACTTGATTGAGCCAATTGGAACTATTGGCTTGGTAGAAATCTTTTCTATTTCAGTATTGCTTTATCCTACATCGTGTAAAGCAATCTAACTAGAGGTTCAGGTCCACAAATTGTGTATATATATGTAACAGGATTACTTGCAGAGCTAAAAGACAATAGTCACTTTTTAAGGAAAAATTTCCAGCTTCAAGCCTCCCAGCCATACTGTGAACTCATGCTGTTTACTCCAGTGTAACGATCAGAAAGGCATAATAGAACACCTGGTCCTCTCGATTCTGTGCCTTCTTTGGCAGCTGACTGCAAAACCTCCCTACCAGGTGGTTACACTTCAATTACATTAGCTAGTCATTCTAAAGTTAACAAGTACCCCATGAAAATCTTTTATACAATAAACACAGTATGACTTTTGTTAATTGTTGTACACTTGTGCACACATTTAATTCATTAAATTAAAATATTCCCTGTGAGCACTGCAGACGGTAGCAGGTATAAATATGGACAAAAATGTCAACCATCTTCTGCTTAAAAGCCATTATTAATATTATTTTACAGTCGTTTGATCTAACTTACAGGTTTTTAGCTCAAATTTAAAAGAGCAAATGTTTCTGTACTGAACTCTTCATCAGCTCTTGAGAAATCTCTCAACTCAACTCATATGCTGAAATTACTATATTTCCCCCAAAGAAATTTTCAAAACCCCATTACCCCTAGATTAAAACTCTGCAGTTTATTATACTGTATATGTTAGTCTTTTTTATTAAAATAAAATTGTGAAGCATATGTCAATGTTGCTTTCTTAAAACACACACACACACGTCTATTCTCTCATCTTAAATAAAGATGGAGGAGGATCACTGTTTAGAACAGAATTTTGAGGAAGACTACTGTGTTCAAATACTTTACCTCTTCTAGTGTTAACTACAGTGTTAACAGCTTCTCAAAGATTGGGAGTTGAAACTCTGCTCCCACTTCCTTTCTAAAAGTTATGTTTCAGGGTGTCAAAATACTGTATTAAAAAGTGCTATTCTGTCTAATACCGGTAAGCAGGTTTCAGTTTTCCAAGACTGAAGTGTGCAAAACCACTTTTACAGAGAACATGTTCTGGTAGTATCAAAGCTCTGAATGTAGGCCCTAATTCAGAACATTCCTGATGATTTGAGCCTGAATGCCTTAATATTTTAAAGGCTCGGTTGAGGAACTATATTATCTGTGGGTGAAGAAGATGACTCATATGGAAGATATGGATGAATGGAAGTTTGAATATTTTATAACACCTGCTGATGTCTGAAATACATTTGATAGTTCAATAAAAATTAACAGCCCAATCCTGTGTAACTCTTGCACTGGTGTAACAGTAGATCCTCCGGTGTAAGTGCACTTATGCCAGTATAACTTGCCGTACACTGACGGACGCAGGACGGACGCCAGCACAACTCTGTTAGTTGTTGTTGTTGTTCAGTCATTAAGTCGTGTCCGACCCTTCGTGATCCCATGAACCATATCCCGCCAGGCCTTCCTGTCCTCCACTATCTTCCTGAGTTTACTCATTTTCATGTTCGTTGCATCGGTGATGCTGTCTAACTATCTCATTCTTTGCCTTCCCCTTCTCCTTTTGCCTTCAATCTTTCCCAGCATCAGAGTCTTCTCCAGAGAGTCCTCTCTTCGCATTAGGTGGCCAAAATATTTGAGTTTCAGCCGCAGTACCTGTCCTTCCAGGGAACAGTCAGGGTTGATTTCATTTAGGATTGACTGATTTGATCTCCTAGCAGTCCAAGGGACTCTCAGGAGTCTTCTCCAGCACCACAGTTCAAAAACATCTATTCTTCGGCGCTCAGCCTTCCTTATGGTCCAACTCTCGCAACCATACATTGCTACTGGGAACACCATCGCCCTGACTATACGAACTTTTGTTGGCATGGTGATATCTCTGCTTTTTATTATGCTATCTAAATTTGCCATAGCTTTCCTTCCAAGGAGTAAGCGTCTTTTAATTTCATGGCTGCTGTCTCCGTCTGCAGTGATCTTGAAACCCAAAAAAGTAAAATCTGTGACTGCTTCCATTTCTGCCCCTTCTATTTGCCAGGAATTGATGGGACCAGATGCCATTATCTTAGTTTTATTAATGTTGAGTTTCAAGCCAACTTTTGCACTCTCCTCTTTCACTCTCATCAAGAGGCTCTTTAGTTCTTCACTTTCTGCCATTAGGGTGGTATTGTCTGCATATCTGAGGTTGTTGATGTTTCTCCCGGCAATCTTGATTCCGGCTTGCGATTCATTCAGCCCTGCATTTCTCATAATGTACTCTGCGTATAAGTTAAATAAGCAGGGTGATAATATACAGCCTTGCCATACTCCCTTCCCACGTGTACTTACACCGGTGGATCTACTGTTACACCAGTGCAAGAGTTACACAGGATTGGGCTGTAAGTTGATATCTAATACTAGTTGAGTATTGATACTAAAACTACCTACAGTTAGAACTTTTCTACTGTCTTGATAAGTTTATGATATGTTAAACTAGTTAATCTGCTGATTTTGTTTAAAAACTTAGATCAGCTTGGTGCTGTCCATAAATTAGCTATATAAATATACAGACTGATTCCACAACTATTTCTCCAAAACCCCTAAACAGGAATTTGAGTCATTAGTTTCAGCTGGTGCTGCAGACTATCCACATTGCCTTTCTGTACCAATCAATCTAAAGTACACAGTCATGATCAATTAAACACATTTTCTCTGGACTTAAAGGAAGAGTGGAGATTGCCAATATGAAAAGTAATGGTCCTTTCTACTCAAAATCTGGAGTGCGTTTATCTTGTCTTTTTGGACAAAAGTCAAAGTCTAAAGGTGGCTTCTCAGTTTTTCTGTAATACAAATACCACTTGTAGCCATCATTCTAAAAGACTAATGTAAACGAGGACAATGCCCAGCTTTCTTTCAAATAGAATTCCATTATTTGTTGCAACTATCAGCCAACACATTAAGGGAATGCTACACTACAGGTTATAACATTTTTAGATTCCTTGACATTTCAATGCCTGAGCACTGCATCGAGTATTTAATTTAACAAAAGCTTCAGATATTCTTTGATACTCATTCTTATGATCTGGCCATTATTTGGTGCCACCATCTTCTAAGATTAACTAGGATCACTTATTCATATTCCCCCTAGCTCAATCAAGAATTTGACTACAAAGATAGTACAATGTGCCTATATGAAGCAGACAATCTACAGAGCAAAACAATGACCAGCACCTTCTGAATGAAAGGAGCAAAAATGATTAGCACATCAAAGGCACTCTTCTGTAAAAAATGGCATGGTGCACACTTTAATCTTTTTGACAATCTATTCATGAACTAAACTGAATTCTATTTCCGACACAAATGGGAATGCACAGTACAAGGACATCTTTGCCAACAATAAAGCAAGCACCGTGCAGAGACATGGTACTGCAGCTTTTCAGTTACTCAAAACAGATTGACAATCATTTTTAACTACAAATTCCGTGTCAGAAATTTCAGTTTTCATAATAAAAAGAAATTACACCAAAATAGCTGTTAGTTGTATATATGATGTTAGAAAGTGCAATGTTTAAGGTTTGATGGCCCTGATGCATGGAACAGTGTCTCAGCAGAAAGCTGCATTTCTATCCCCTCTCAGTTTTATAGGGCAAACATATTATCAGTACTGATAGTGTAGATGTAGTACTGCAGGTGGTGGATGTCAGTTTTCCCCAACCCAGTGCACAGCATTCTACTGCCCTTAGTACCAGGTAGAATCTGCAAGCAGGAACCTCTTCTCTGTTCACAGATCACGCTCACAGATTTGAGGCAAAGTCTTTGTTGCATTTCAACAATGGTATTAGTGGTTGGCTTAATATTTTTTTACTGTTTGTCAGTGTTGCTGCCGCTGCTGCTTTTGGTCAGACAGAGGCGCAAGGCAGGCGAGAGGGCCAAACCCGTTGCCGCCGCTGCCTGCTCGCGCCGCCAAAACTGCCCAAATCACCTTGCCGCTGTCCGCTTTGACACCACCACCTGCCTGCTGCCCGACAGCACCACTGGGGGCTCCTGCCCCTCTACCTCGTGTGCCCAGCTCCGCCTCTGCTGTTTGTGTTTGTGATTTTATGACAACCCTTTTCTGTACTGGCCCTTTGTCTCCCTCCTACTTTGTCTGCTGTTGCTATTATTATCATGCCTACCCACCTCCTGTATCCTTCCTTTGAGGCTAGTCCTCAAACTTGTAGTAATCAAACCAACAAACTGTGCTGATTATAACAGAAGACTTGCATTCTTCTGCATTCTTCATCTCAATTGTTTCTAAGGAATTCTTAGGATTTCATGCATTAAACAAGGGGGGGGGGGGGAAGCATGTTTTAAACACAACTATGCCCCAGATCCTAGAATGAATCAAAGTTATTGTGAGCTAAGGAACAGTCATAGTAATTGGATACTACAAGAACAGATGATTACCTGAATAAGGTAATATTTTAATTTTTAGTGATTTAGTCCTGCGTCTCTTAACTGCAATGATATTTTTTTAAACACTAGTCCTGACATAGCCACCATTTTCTGCACACAATTCAAAATTTTTATCATTTATCTTCATTAGCAAAGAGAAGAGAGATAGAAAGTTTAAAAAGTCAAAAATAAAATTTAAGCGATGACACCAGTGGTTTCATGTGACATAGATATAATTAATCAAATAATTATAATATATAATAATTATAGTGTGTATACACACACACACACACACACACCTGTGAAATAGCAGGTGAGAGGGAATACTCTCAGGTGAGGGAATACCATATATATATTTGTGTGCATATATTTGTGCGTTTCTATATTTATATATATTTATGGGCATGCAAATCTTATTCAACAATTGGAAAAATACTACATGCCATTTATAGGGCACAGAACACATTAAGAGTTCATTAATTAAACAATGCTTGTGGAACAGATGGAATGGCTATCTGGGTTCTAATTACTCTAAGTTGTACAGAGGTTTGCAGACCTTAATGAGCTCAATAAAATGAATGATTATACATCAATCACAATTAGAGATACCTATAAGACGGGCTGAATAATCATGGTTACATGTCAAGCATGGTAACACAAAGAACAACAGGCAGTGCAAAACCAAATTAGGAATAAAACAATCTATCCCAACCTCTGTGAAAAAAAGCTTTGAGATATTTGCACAACTCCTTCACGTAATATAAAACTGATCAATTCTAGCAGCCTCCCCCATTTCCCCAAAACTGCAGTTGTGAAAGTCACTCATCACAGAGCAAGAACAAGCAATTCATATTTTTAAACACTAACATATTACTATACCAAATATGTGTTTTAGAGCTCAATCCTACTTACCTTAGAGGGAAATTCTTCTCCCTCTCGAACAACCAGAATCAGGGGACATGCATTAAAATTGAGTGGAGGGAGAGTTAGAACTGACAAAGGAAAATATTTCTTCACCCAGCGTGTAATTCATCTGTGGAACTCCTTGCCACAGGATATGGTGATGGCACCTGTTCTTGACGCCTTTAAAAGGGGTTTGGATAGATTCATGGAGGAAAAGACCATCACAGGTTACAAGCCATAAGCAACCTCCTGGTTTTAGAAGTAGGTTTTCTCTGTGCCAGGTTCCAGGGAGTGACAACAGGAAACAGGCTATCTTGTTGACTGTGTGCTCCCTGAGGCATCTGGTGGGGCCACTGTGGGATACAGGAAGCTGGACTAGATGGGCCTTTGGCCTGATCCAGCAAGGCTCTTCTTATGGTCTTATGTACCTTGCGGGTGGTGGACCTAGCGATCCGCCGCCCGGAATAGCCCAAAGTAGTTGCAAACGTGCCGTAAAGCACGTCTGCGGACTACATTAGAACAGGGCAGGCTGGCGCAAGGCTGGCCTGCCCTGCTTCACTAGCCGAGGACTCGACCAGCCGGCGGACCCAGGTAAGGTTGGATCTGGCGGTCGGTTGGGCGTTTTGGGTGGTAGCGGGAGGGTGGCCATAGGCCCAGTCGGTCCGGGAAGGGGCGGGGACATGGAGCCCGCCATATCCTGGTCTCTGCTGGGTTCCGGAGGGTGGCTGGGCCGTTACTCGGCCTCCTCCGACTTCTGACAGCAAAATAGCTGGCGGAAATCCGAAGAGGCCTACCGGCCCCAGCCGCCGTTACACTCGGGGAAGGGGACAATCGTCCCCTTGAGTAGACTTTTTGCTGCTGGCTGCCTGCTGCAGGCAGCCCGCAGCGGAGCACTGGATCGGGCGGACGGCCTCGGACGGACGGCTGATCTTTAAGTAGGATTGGGCTGCCCTTCTTGGTTTTTTTGTGAGGGTTAGGGTTAGCAGCCCAGCTTTAACCTAACAGCATGCTGGACAATACCCAGCTCTGAAAGATACTAGACTGCAGTCCTGGGTTCTAGTTCTAATTATTATTCATAGCACTGACCCCAAAAGATGGAAATGGGAATAACGGGCTCATTTCAGACAGGTGAAGCAGGCTGATTTCTAGTTCCATAATTAGGAACACATTCCTAAAATTGGTTTAGCTAGAAAAATCTTAAAAGTACCAGTATTTTGCATTTCTCCATTTACCACTAGATAAGCAAAAATATTTTGAAGTAGTATACGAAAGTTTGCAATTATATTAACCTTAGATCAGTGTTGTTACACAAAGCTGTAACTAAAGTGTATTGTATGCAAGCTGAAAGCAACCTTATAAAGGTAAGTTTCAAAAAAGGTATACTACAGATACGATTTGGGGAGGTATACAAAAGCCATGATAATCTTTTACTCCACATCGAAAGAGTTGTTAGAGCAGCCATGAATGTCACGTGCTGGCACAGTATTGCGTTGTCCAAAAAGGAGCACGTGCCATGGCTTTAACGCAGAATCAACAAAGTTTTTTGCTGCCTTAGGGGCCCAATCCTATCCAACTTTCCAGCGCTGATGTAACCCTGCCAACGTACGTGTGTGTGTGTGTGTGTGTGTGTAGGTAGGTAGGTAGGTAGTCAGGAAGGTCTCCTCAAGGTAAGGGAACATTTGTTCCCATACCTCAGGGCTGCATCAGTGATGGAAAGTTGGTAGGATTGGGCCCTAGGTGAATTAAAATGTTGCCAACCCAATTCCCATTGGGCCTTACTACAATTCTAGGCAGCACAATAATCATGCATTAAATAATCAAAAGTTATTTTCTCATTTTAAGACTTAATGCCTCATATTTCTTTACTTCCTTCCCTTTAGTTCTAAGTCAATTCCTTAGGCAGCTAACAGACAAAATACAGCTGTCAATTTTAAAAGTCAGTTTTAAAAGTCTTTAAAAGGGGATTGGACAGATTTATGGAGGAAAAGTCCATCACAGGTTACATGCCGTGATTACTATATGCAACCTCTGGGATTTAGCGGTAGTAAGATAGACTACCCCTGATGGCACTCCCTTGCACCTGGCATTGAGAGCAAGGGGGTGCAAGGGAGTGTCAACAGGATACAGGTATCTTGTTGTCTTGAGTGCTCCCTGAGGCATCTGATGGGCCACTGTGAGATACAGGAAGCTGGACTAGATGGGCCCCTTGGCCTGATCCAGCAGGGTTCTTCTTATGTTCTTAATTCTGTCACCTTGATTACAGGGGAATGCCATCCAGCCAAGGAACTGGTAAGTCGCCACTGTGTGTCTTCTCCCAAAAGTACAGGCAGTTGTTCTCTACTCCCTATGTAAAAGTTATTTACATATCTGGCAGTGCAATTCTATGCACACTTTCCTGGGAGTAAGCCCCATTGAACACAGTGGGACTTACTTCTGAGTAACCCTGCACAGGATTTCACTGCATAGATTGCACCCTGCATAGTCAGGCACCCCTGGAATTTTGGCACTCCAGGCAATTGTCCAATTTGACTCAATGGCTGAGCCAGTCCTTTGAGTAGCAAGTGTGCAACTCCTCCCCATGCTTCTGATGTTATTTTAGCTGCAGTGACCTGAACCTTTGTTTGCACTAGTGCAGCTGAAACTAACCATGAAAAAAACGCTATCTAGTATCCATGCATCCACTAAATGTATCACATGCCAACATTCACTCTTTTGCACAGTTAATGATACTTTATTACTTAGTGATAAAATAGTTTTGAAAATATTATAACTGCATGGACTTCTTTCCATCTAATCAATATGGAATACTTATATTAAAAAATTCTACCCTGCTTTTCTCCTTCTGGAGGACTTAAGGTGATTTACGATATCGAGTAACATACATTGCTAACAATAAAACACAATGGAATGCAGCAGCAATTAAAGCAGAATCTAACAGAGAAATAAAACCTCAAACAAACTCAGAAAAAGCCTATTGAAAGAGTCAGATCTCCAACCGTTGGCAAAATACTGGCAATGAGGGAGGCAGCCAAATATAAGGCATGGAATTCCACATTTTTTGGGGGGGGAGTCACTGTTGAGGAGGTCATGTCACCACCAACCAAACCTCAGAGGGCAGTGGAACATGTAGGAGACCCTCCCCCCCCCCCCCCGGGATCAGTAGATTTATACAGCGGAAGGTGGTCTTTCAGGTATCCTGGCTCCCAGTTATGCAAGGCTTTAAAGATAATAACCAACACCCTGGATCATGCCCAGAAACTAACTGGTAACTCAATGGTTGAATTATATTTGAATTATCATTGTCATTGAAATATTTTGTGCTGGTCAACACCTGAGCAGTTGCATTTTGCAAAAGTGGGGGCTTCTTAAAGGTCTTCAAAAAGGTTGAAGCCCCACCTAGGAAACGTCGTAGTAATCCAACTGCGAGGTGACAGGCATGGGTCACAGAGGGAGTGCAACCCCATTCAGAACAGGCTGACACACTGTTGTCAAATCAGTCAACCTCCTGTCTTGTCTGCATTTAATTTCAGCTTTGTCAGTTTCAGTCTTAGCTACAAACCTCTAATGTGCAGGCATGATTTAGAACAGAAAATGATTACATTTGGAACTCTCTCTCTCTCTCTCTCACACACACACACACACACACACACACACACACACACACACACACACACGTTTATAGCAAAATCTTTCAAATACAGTTTAACCCACAGTTTGGCCAAGAAGCTGCCTTCCTACATTTCCAAAGCAGAAGCTTTTTAGCCTGAGGGGTTAAAAGTGTGGGTGTGGAAGTGGGCTTTTGTTAGAAAAATTAGCAATGCTATGAGTCATTGTGCATTAGTGGCAGAATAGTTTTGCATCTTGTATGAACCCAGACACCATATGCCATGCGAGGACCTATTACTTTATTCGGTGCCATTGCTGACAGGCAGACACGTGGATATCCCCAATGGAAAGACTGTCTCTTCTCTGTGGTGAGTACAGGAACCCAGTGATCTGAACACATCAGACATTGTAACTAGCAGCAGGAACAGCTGGTAAGCTACCAAGAAGCAATGGCAATACAGAGTTAGAATGTTAATGAGAATGTGTGTGCTAAATCACAATGCAAGCCTCAAAAAAAGGGGGGGGGGATATCAAATTCATTCAAATTTACTACTTCATGCAATCCAACATTGGAATTTTTTATTTCCCCTTTTTGAAATCATAAATATTGTTCGGGTCACAAAACTAAGGAACTGGTAAATACGGATTACCCCAGGATCTTTCCCCTGTTTGTACTTAAATCATCTTTATTTTCAGTTTCTTCATATTACTCTCTCTCTCTCTCTCTCTCTCTCTCTCTCTCTCTCTCTTTCTCCTGAGCCAGTAAAGCCACAGCCAACAGTTAGGTTGAAGCTGATGTGCATCTTTGTTTCAACATTACACAACAGGAATTAGTTGACTTAGGTCAAACAAAAAATTTAATGCAAAAGTAAACAACATTCAGAACATGGCTATGAAAGAACCAACACAAGTAAGAAAAAACTGTTCTCTGATGTTATGCACTGGACTGCATTTTAGCGTGTTAGGATCCCCACAGTTCATTCTTTAGCAATAGCTAACCTCATATTTAAGGCCAGCGGGTGGCACAGCGGGTTAAACCGCTGAACCATAAGCTGTCGATCGAAAGGTCGGCAGTTCGATTCCCACGACGGGGTGAGCGCTCGTTGCTTGGCTAGCTCCTGCCAACCTAGCAGTTCCAAAGCATGTTAATGCGAGTAGATAAATAGGTACCGCTTGCGGGAAGGTAAACAGCACTCCGTGTTCCAGCTGCATGCTACGCGCTGCGGCAAGGAGAGTCATGCCGGCCACATGACCACGGAGGCGTCTTCAGACAACGCTGGCTCTTCGGCTTTGAAATGGAGATGAGCACCACACCCTAGAGTCGGACACGACTGGACTTAATTGTCAGGGGATACCTTTACCTTTTTAACCTCATATTTGCTGATTAAGGTTCAACATCAGATATTTGGCATTAAATTTCATCCTAAATATGCACAATTCTCTTTGCTTTCCAACACAATGTGAAAGTATTTTATTTGATATTACCTCATTCAAAGCTTTTTTATTATGCTTGCTATGCTGTCACTGCAAGATGGTGTTTTAAAGTGTTGAGAAATCTTATTAAACTTCATAAATCTGTTTTGCCTTAGCTCTCAAGGGGACAAAGATTTATTGTGGCTTAAGAAAAGAATGCAATAGCAAGACATCATACTATACAAGTTGCCTCATTTTAAAGAAGTCCTATTGCCAGTTTAGCACTGAAGTGTCCAGAAAAAGCTTCTAGGAAACTTAGTGAAGGCATTTTGGGGGAATTAGTGACAACCAGGTGTTCCTTTATGAAACATCTACGTTACCAATTTCAGGTGAAAAAAAAGCAGGGTGAATTCAAAAATCTAGGTTGCCAGAATTTATACCCCAGAGTTTGACCACAACACATGCCAACTTACATTGTCTTTTCCTATGCTGAACTCCTTCATGACAGGAAATAATTCAGAGAACAATATGACCAAAAAACCCCCCAAAAAACGATGAATTCAGTTTTGAACATGTCTTCATCCTCCAGTTTGGATGAACTGTGTTTTCTGTATACAGGTGGGCCCCCATATCCACTGATCCGCTATCCACGGTTTCAGTTATCCACGGATTGCGGGGACACCCCCCCAGGCTTTTACTTTTTCCCAGTAAGCTTCGTTTCCTCCTTAAACAAACAGGAGAAGCAGCCTCGGGCTGCTTATTGCAGGCAAGTGGAACGAGACTAAGTCCTAGAGAGGCTCTGCAAGGTTAACAGAAACCTTGCAGAGCCTCTCTAGGACTTAGTCTCGTTCTACTTGCCTGCAATGGAGGCTGCTTCTCTGTTTGTTTTAAGGAAGAAACAAGGCTTGCTGAAAGAAAAATAAGAGCTGGGGGGGGCGTGCACGCCTGCCTGCAGGAGAGGCAGGGCAGGAGCCCCTCAGGGAACCATGGAGGGGGAGTTTGCTCCTATCCACGGTTTCATGTATCCATGGAGGGGCCTGGAACATATCCCCAGAGGATATGGGGGGAGCACTGTACTGCCGATAAGGATCTAGTCTCAAGATTCTCTACTCTGTGCCTGGAATCTGGGAAAAGCCCAACTAGTGACTTCTACAAAGGAGATACTGTTTCATGAAAATGAAATATCTCCTCAGAAGGATTTCTATTCCATAAGGATTAGAAACAACCCAGTGACTTATTCCTTGTACTAGTTATTGGTGAGAAAGAATTGCTTCTTAGACAGCACTGCCTAGTACGTGCTTAAGGAACATGTTGCCACAGAGGAGCATCACTATGAGCTTCTGCCAGTGCCACTTACACAGATAAAAAGGTACATTAAGAACAGGGCAGAAATCTATGTTGGTAGATATCTTAACAGCTGGCATTACATGCCTGGAAAAACTGAGCGGACTAATAAGAAGACAAGCTCTTATAGGTTCCATTTATTTATTTATTTTTCACATTTTTATACCGCCCTTCCTCCAAGGAGCTCAGAGTGGTGTACATATTTCCTCCCCTCCTTTTTGTCCTCACAACAACCCTGTGAGATAGGTGGGGCTGAGAGATAGTGACTGGCCCAAGGTCACCTAGGAAGCTTCGTGGCTGAGTGGGGATTTGAACCTGGATCTTCCAGGTCTAAGTCCGACTCCCAAACCACTACACCATCCATTGTAGTTCCTATGGGTGCAAAGACATTTGGAGATCTAGCCTAAGCATTCATTTCATCAGTTCTAATCTGTAGCCATGCATACAAAAGAACAGATATTGTACTTGGTGGGTATAACAGTGTTTTCATAAAACGTTCAACCAGACAGCATGGAGCAAGAGACACCAGATCAATACACCAACTAATGGAGATTAGTTGGAGATGGAGATGGCCCTCTTCCAGAAAACTGGAAGAACATTATGGCATTACCAGACAACAGTTTGCAGACCTTGCAAATTTTCTGGCCACAAAACTAAATTGCAATGCCACCAATTGACAACAATATTGTGATATCTGGAGATTTTCTGATTCACTGGAGGTAAGAGCAACAACCAACACATTAGAGCAGGGACGTCAAACTCGTTTCATACAGTGGGTTGAATCAGATTCATGGCGTCTGCTGTTGGCCGGTTTTGTACGTCATATTTGTATAACAGAGACAATTACTAGCATAGTGGGTAAGCACTATTCATAGCCATTGCAAGTTATTAAGGCTATATCTGCCTATACTATTGTGCTGTATACTGATTCAATATTGTTCATTTGTTAGGCCATATGTTTGACATCCCTGCACTACTATTACTGAAAACTAAGCACTTAGTGTCTGTAGATCATGGGAGGAGAGGTGGGATGGGACTTTATGGAGCATTTCCTCAGAAGTCAGTCTCACCAAATTCAATGAACTTTTCCCAAACTTGCGAGTAAATCCACTGTGACTCCAGCCTTAATTCATATGCTGCAGTCTGTATGCAGGTTTGCTCGTTTCTTTTGTCTTTGAGGCTGCAATCCTATGCAGAATTAGACTTGCCCACATCCCTTGGTTATGAAGAATTTAGGTCCCTGAGGCTTCAATTCTATGTGCACTTACTTGGGAACAAGACTCATGGAAATTTAGTGGGAATTACCCTCTGCCCAGGAGCAGGCTGCAAGTTTCTTGTTTGCCCACTAAAGCCACAGTTACAAAGGCATTTTTCGCTGCACAGGAAAAACTCATCATCAGCACAGCAAATAAACAAAGCAGCACACTTACTTAACACTGTGCTGCTTCTTTTAACTACACAAGATCAAAGCCACTTCGTCTCCCTCCGCCTGCGCTCTCAATATCTCCTGTTAAGAAGATGACAAGGTCTCTTGACTTCAGGGCATCAGCAAAAACAAGTGCAGGAGGGAGAGGCTGGAACAAGCAGCAGCAGCTGCAAAAAGGAGCTGAGGGCTGGCGTGAGAGTTATGGCAAAACCACAAGTCAATCAAAGAGCAGACGGTGCAGGCACATGCACCACACAAGGGCAGCCACAAAGCATGCATGTACATTTGTTAGCTAGGAGGCACATTGTGCAAGCATTTGCAACTCACCCACTCTGAACCCAGCTAAAGTACCACAGGTCAGAATGATTGGTTATTTTCACAGACAAATAACCCACCCGATCATCATGTGGCCCAGATAAATAGCTTCCATGGTCCGAATCCAGCCCATGGGCCATATATGTTTGACACCCCTGCATTAGTGGTTACTCCTCCGCAGACTTCACATGAGGAGGGCAATACACGCATAATAATCCATCTTATTACCAAACAGCATTAGTCCACTGATGTCCCATTTGAATTACTATGTAGATACTATTTAATATAAGAAAGAAAAACTACCTAGATAGCAAAAGAACAAGCCAGCTGGATAGTACAACTATTATAGAAAGTGTTTGAATCTTTACTTCAGCTCTCAGAATTCATTTGAACTTACTGGTAATAGTGAGAATAACTGCACCCAATCAAAGTCCTACTGTAGACATAAGAACATAAGAACATAAGAAGAGCCCTGCTGGATCAGGCCAAAAGCCCATCTAGTCCAGCTTCCTGTGTCACACAGTGGCCCCACCAGATGCCTCAGGGAGCACACAAGACAACAAGATACCTGTGTCCAGTCGCCACTCCCTTGCACCTGGCACAGAGAAAACCCACTTCTAAAACCAGGAGGTTGCTTATGGCTTGTAACCTGTGATGGTCTTTTCCTCCATGAATCTGTCCAACCCCCTTTTAAAGGCATCTAGGCCAGGTGCCATCACCACATCCTGTGGCAAGGAGTTCCACAGACAGAGCACTGGTAGCTATTTGGGATGAGTTGTAAAGGGGGTGCTTTTGGAAGATATTTGTGAACTGAAAAGTCCATCCCATTTGGTGATTTTTGGGTGACTGTGGCAAAAAGCTTCACCAATTCAGGAAGCAGTGCCCTTGATCTGAATTAGCTGTATTTGTCCTCAGTAATGTCACATAGCCAAATCCAACTGGCTACAGACCGTTCAGTATATAATTAGTACATGTAATTGATCACTGTTTCTGCCTTTTATTTTCTGGTTTTATTGTAAATTGTTTTTAAACTATGTTGTAAGCCACCGTGGGGGACTGAAAGTGGGACTGAAAGGCGGAACAGAAATATTTTAAATAAATGTCATGTCTGCATCCTGCTACTGTGTGGCCCTTTATTGGTTAGAATTGCCCATGTTACTATTCCCAGGAAAAAGGGAACTACAGTATAAGGGGAAAAAATGATACTGAAGCCGCAGATGGGCAAACACATTACACATCCTGACTAGTGTTTCTGCTGTTGGAAGTTCCTTCCCTGAAAGAAATGCGTGTTCTGCTTGTGCAAGGACCCCTTGTGTCAGCAGAATGCTCTAGCACAGAGTTTCTCAACCAATGGTACTTTAGCCGACTGCTGGCGGTACTCAGACTGCCAGACTGCTGGAACCATGCTCCAACGTGGCACTTTCAACGGCACATTTTCACTCCCAAGAGGTTCCTGCCTTTGGCTGAGCCTCTCAGGAATGCTGAGAAGGGCCCTCCTACCTGTATTTTCTGGCCTCCGAAAACCTGAAAGTAACTGGCAATGATATAATCAGCAGTTACTTCCAGTGGTACACAGCAGGAGAGTGGCGCCGGAGGCGGTATTCGGCTGGGAAGGGGTTGAGAACCCCTGCTCTAGCAGACGCAGTAGACAAGATGCTATCCAAAGCCAGAAAAAAAAAAAGATTAAAGAAGAAAAAAGTGAATATTTGGAAGTACATTGATTAAAATTTTTCAGGTTTAAAGACCATGGTGCACAAGTAGAAAAAAAAAATCTCCAACATGTTCCTACGTTTCGCCCTTTCTTCAAAGGGCTTCGTCAGGGAAAAGGTGCATTAGGCACCGCACACTCTAATCTGCTTGCTAGGAGGCAGCAGGGTTTAAATACTAGTACACCTGTACACATTTTACGTTAGTGAAAAGATGTTAGAGTGTGTGGTGCCTAATGCACCTTTTCCTTGACAAAGCCCTTTGAAGAAAGGGCAAAACTTAGGAACATGTCGGGAGTTTTTTTTTTCCTACTTGTGGACCATGGTCTTTAAACCTGAAATTTAATCAGTGTATTTCTGCCAGCCATGAAATCTTAGGTCTTATAATATTTGGAAGTATTTGTGTTTTCAAAAAAGCTTTACATTTGACTCAAAAACGAAATCAGGAAAACATTCTGTATAGTGCTAATGAATATGTTCTCAGCAACGGAAGCTACTTTTCAGGTTGGCCTGGTTTTCCTTCCTTCCCAGTTCACTGATGTCCACTGATCATCACCGTAAGAACTTAGACAGAGGAGTAACTTCAGAAGTTACAGTTAGGAGAAAGCATCACATTGCTATTTTTGAATAATTCAGCTAGTTAGTAAAATACATGCAAACAGGTACTTTAAAAAGTCCTTTTAAGAAACATTTGTGAGGTTAATATTAAAGAGTCTCAACAGATTGTTTTAGTTTAGTAACCATGTTGTGGGCCACGTGAAGTTCTCCAACAAGTTGGCATCTTCCTCTCCAGTTGTTGGAGGGGCAGTCTCAACTTAATTTTTTTTCTTAGGCAGTTCATCAACTTGAGGCTTCACTTACTCAGGGTAAGTGACAGTAATATACTGACTAGATTTCATAGCCGTATGGTCCCGATACAGGGCCAATAGTATCTGCAATTATCAGATTCAGAGGTGGATGTGACTGGTGACAAGTTGGCCATAGAGACTGCAGAATTTCAAGGTATCAAGAAGCACTGTGAATATGACCCACTCCAACAAGAAAAAACAACAACATCTTAATAATTGAATATCTTGCAACATATATTTCTCTGAAAGCCTTTCTGAGTCATTTGCTTTAACAACAACAATTTTCTAACAGCGACAACAATTAAAGTCATTTGTTTCAACAATAGCAAATGACATGCTGGATTTCACAAGACTCAGATGGAAGTTTCCTCATAAATGATAGAGGGGATTCAACTTTTAGATTTGCTGAGATGCAGGCTTACATTATTAGGGCTGCAATCCTATGCATACGTTCCTGGAAGTAAGCCCCATTGTAGGACTTACTTCTGAGTAGTCATGCATAGGATTGTGCAGTAAGTACTCTAAGAGAATGCTGACATGTGACTGTGGGCACAATCCTATCCTACTTACGGCACCACTGTAACCAGCGACTCAGCGAGAACGGGAGTCCCCAGAACGGAAAGGGGATTCAAATCCCCTCCAAAAGGAGAATTCAAAGGGGATTTGAATCCCCTTTCCGTTCTGGGGACTCCAGTTCTCACTGCGCCACTGGTTACAATGGTGGCATAAGTAGGATAGGATTGCGCCCTATGTTAGTGAAGAAATTATGTTCTGATCATGTCATTATCAAACTTTTAAATATATATGAATGACTGTGTATTCATGAAAGAAAGAGATCACCTACAATTAGGAACTTTATGATTTTACCCCCTCTGAGGGATGAAAGGATATCACAAATAAAAGATATGTGAGGAAAGGGAATGAATTAGTGGTTCCCAAACTGGGAGGCGTGGCTCCCAGGGGAGCCGCGGATACCAGCCAGGGGAGCCGTGGAGTGTCATGGAATCCTCTCAGAAAACAGTGCAATGGCCAATTGGCAGGCATCAACATAATGTAAAAGGGAGTCACGGTCAATGGTCGCCAATGGCCAAGGGAGCCCCAGGTTGAAAACGTTTGGGAAACACTAAGCAATAAAATAATATCAAACCAAGAAAGCCTGGGGGGGGGGGAACGGGACTTAAGTTGTAACAGACAAAAAAATAATAATGGAACGAGCATCAGTTGGAACAAAAGTCCAAAGATGAAGATTCAAAACACGGAAAGGACATGTAGAAGAAAGAACTGAAGCAAGGTACAGCGTAACAAGGAGACACGTAGCAGAAGAACAGAAAGAATTGGGGGGGGGGGAAGGGAGAACATGTAGCTGAAGAAGAAATGAAGGTGCAAGTGACTAAAGCAAGCTGAAGATAGGTAAGTTTTAAAATTTACTACAGAAGATGAATGGAAGCTAATAAAATTTGTGAAACAATTGGAATGGTCAAAGTGGCAAAAACATGTAGCACCATTCACAACAGAAGCAAGAAGATAAAGGGAGATATTTTTTTATAAGACATGCTGTTTTAATCTCCCCAGGAAAAATCTCTGAAAAGTGCTGATCTAGAATCACTGAGTTGATTTTCTTGGAATGTTCTGATCCACAAACTGCTCTGGAGACCTTGTGCTGGAAAGGCAGGGTATAAATGTATTAAATCAGCGTTTCTCAAACTTTTCAGCACTGGGACCCACTTTTTAAAATGACACTATTGGGACCCACCTAGCTTTACGAGACTTAAAAAAGGGTGATTTAGAAAGCAACATTTATTTATTTACAAGTAATATTTTATTTATTTATTTGCAAAAAACTCAATCCATTTCTCGTAATGAGGCAGTCCTAATGAATAGCCTCAAGGCTTGAGGGGCTTAGTTGTATGACTGGCCCCCGCTACCTGTCATTGACGGACTTGGCTCAAACATTTATCTCCCTATATTTACACAAGCTTTCAAACTGCAGGAGCTCAGCTGTTTGCAGGATTAGCAGCTATCTTGCAAACTGCAGGAGCTCAGCGCTTTGAAGGGCAATTAGCAGCTATCTTGCAAACTGCAGGAGCTAAGCGCTTTGAAGGGCAATTAGCAGCTATCTGATTTTTATTAGCCTCAGGGCTTGTGGCAATTACTTATATACTCTTTCCATCACCTGGGACCCACCAGAAATCAGGTCGCGACCCACCAAGAGGGTCCTGACCCACAGTTTGAGAAACACTGCATTAAATAAATAAAAGTGGTGGATCCATAGGTGCACATTTATTTGTCATCCAAGTAGCGTTGACCAAATGGAACCACCCAGTCTTTGTAGTGCATGTATATCAGTGCAATCCTAACCAACTTTCCAGTGCCGGTGTAGCCGTGCCAACAGGGTGCGAACTGTATTTTGCAGTGCAGGGGCAGTCATGGAAATGACTTCAAGGTGAGGGAACATTTGTTCCCTTACCTTGGGGCTGCATTGTGGCTGCACTGTGGCTGCACCCGCGCTGGAAAGTTGATTAGGATTGCGCTGTATGTCATATATGAGAAACTGTAGTGCAACACAGAATACAGTATATCTTTCAGATATGGTGAGATACAACAGATAGTTTGCCACAAAGTGTGAAAAATATTGCAAAAATATAGTTAGCAGGGGAATATATACCACTCAATGTAAGTATGGCAACCTAAAAAACATTCTGGTCCCTATAAATATGGGGCAGACAACATTTCTAATGGTCATATCAGAAATTATGAGTCTGAAGAACTGAATGATTTCACTTTTCTTTAAAAAAAGTTTTGCGTGGGAGGTTTATTTCTCAAGTTGTTTACTTATAAGAATGCTGAAAGTCCTTGTTTCGTTTTAGTGATTGCAGCTAAAGAGACTAAAAATGGGGCTGGCTTATTTTGAAAAGAGCTTTTAAGAAAATCAAGAGATTGTCATGGCGGGAGAATTACTTGTATGTGGCTGAAGTTAGTTTCATAGAACACAAGTTCTATGGCAGGGGTTCTCAACTTCTTCCCAGCTAAGTACCACCTCTGGCGCCACTCTTCTGCTGAGTACCTCCAAAAGTGACTGGCAGTGACATAATCACCAGCTACTTCCAAGATTTTGGAGGTCAGAAAATGCAGGTAGGAGGCTCAGGGTGGGTGGGAGGCCCTTTTCAGCATTTCAGAGAGGCTCGGTCAAAGGCAGGAGCCTCTCGGGAGCGGAAAACACGGTGCTTGTTGGGGCAGGGTTCCGGTGGTTCGAGTACCACCAGCAGTCAGCCAAAGTACCACTGGTGGTATGAGTACCACTGGTTGAGAACCCCTGTTCTATGGTATATACAAATAGCATAGCACAGCACTTATAAAAGTCTTCTAATACTACTGGACCTATTTAATGGCTAGAAGTGCATGCTTCCCATCATATGATTTTTCACATCAGTTCTAAAAATTTAGAATCCATGAATATTATTTGAAAAGCACTCAATCTTGTGGAAGAAGTGCCAAAAAAGTTGCAGTCCAGGTTATGTAAAGGCAGAGAAGCAAAACACTACGTGCATGGGGTTTAAGCTTGAAGTCTAAAGTTCATATGTGAGATTCCAAAATCTGAAATGGAACAGCAATGGCAGCATGTAACTGCCTGCCTATCCCTGTGGCCTTTATACTACCTTTATACTTAAAGGCCTATATACTATAAGGCAGGGGTGGCCAAATTTGAGCCACATACAATAAACTTACAATAAGCCGTAAAGAGCCACAATATTTAAGAAGCATTTAAATTCTTAAATACATTTACTCACCATTAACATGAGATAATTGTAAAAATCCCCGTTATGGGGTTTGGGAAAGCCTGCCCAAGTAAACCGCCTCGAATTAAAGTTGGAGGAGAAATCCAATGACCAAGAAACGTATATAAATACTGGTGGTGGTATTATTATTATTATAAATGATAATAAACTTAAGTTTTAATCCAGTGGACTCTCAGTTTATACCTGGTAAATAATTATAAAGCTTGAAAATTTCTTTTTTACCTTATATTAATTGTGATGCAAAAAGGAGCTCAGCCAACATATTTCCGAGAGCTATACATTATACGTCAAAGAGGTATAATGCAGCCTCAAGAGCCGCAGTTTTGTCACCCCTGGTATAAGGCCTGTATACTATCTATAAAATGTAGTAATTCTTTGCATATCTACAGCACGCACACACACACACACACACACACACACACACACACACACACACACACACACACACACACACACACACACACACACACACACACCAATGTTAATACCACCTTAAAAGCCTCACATGTCATTACAGGCTGGAACAGATTACAGCTATTGATTGCTGCCTGGAGAATGTTCTTGCTGTGAGAATAGAAGACAAGCAGCAGTGACAGACAGCTCAGCTATTGATCCACTCCAGCAGGGAAACTGCACTTCAAAATGAAGGTCAGTACTCCTTTACAGTACCTATTAGAGCTACTGTAATGTTCTTCAGGACACGACAGAGATTGCTGGGGCTGCACGGAACAATTCTGACTCATATTCCAACATGCCTGGTAGGTAGGTTCTGGCTAAAATAGGCTGACTAGAAACTATAGATAGCAATATTTATTTATTTATTTTTATTTTATTTATTTACAGTATTTATATCCCGCCTTTCTCCCCGAAGGGACCCAAGGCGGCTTACAACAGGAAAAAAATATATATACAAAAAACACAGTATAAAAAGTATCACATTTTAAAACAATAAAAACAATTAATGAAAATTAATAAAAACAGTGTCCAAAAACAATTTAAAAGATCATGGCTTCAATCAGAGCAGGAGCATAAAAACAGCAGCACCCCCACCTGTACCAGCAGATGTTAAAAAAGGCAGGGGCTCAGAAGGCTTCTTTGAACAAGAAGGTTTTTAGGCCTCGCCGGAAAGTGTCCAAGGAGGGAGCAGTTCGTAGGTCAAAGGGGAGGGAATTCCATAAGGTTGGTGCCACTACTGAGAAAGCCCTGTTTCTGGCCGCCGCCCCTCGCACCTCCTTGGGCGACGGCACCCGCAAAAGGGCCTTCTCTGATGATCTGAGGAGACGAGCCAGACTATATAGAAGTAGGCGGTCTCTCAAATATCCTGGCCCCAAGCCGTATAGGGCTTTAAAGGTCAAAACCAGCACTTTTAATTGGGCCCGGAAACGAATCGGCAGCCAGTGCAGCTGTCGGAGGAGCGGCCCGACTGAGTCGAACTGCCTACCTCCAGTGACCACACGGGCCGCCGCATTCTGCACTAATTGCAGTTTCCGAACTGTCTTCAAAGGCAGCCCCACGTAGAGCGCGTTACAATAATCTAGTCGCGACGTCACCGTGGCATGGATCACCGTGGTCAGGTCTGCACGATCCAAGTACGGTCGCAGCTGGCGCACCAGCCGAAGCTGGGCAAAGGCCCCCCTGGCCACCGCCGCCACCTGGGAATCCAGGAGCGACCTTTGCCACGCCGCAGACTCAGAGCGGCTCCTTGGTTTACTGAGGAGCTGCAAACGATGAAGCGACAGGGTAGATATCTTGAGCGACGTTGGCGGAAAACTCGTGCCGAGTCCAACCGGACACGGAGTAGGGTCCACTATAGAGCTTACTCCGTGGCAGTGGTAGCAGCGAAGAGAAATTTCTTCTCTGCTACCATTGCGTCTGCAGGCAATCGTCCAGCGGAGCTGTACCGTGTGGTGCGAGGCCTACTCCATCGGGCCCCTCCAATGGATCAGGAGGAACACACGGTGGCCCACTGTGACAAGTTCGCTAAACATTTCGCAGATAAAATCGATCGGATTCGCCATGACTTGGATACTACCCAATCTTCCCCCTTTGATAATGACTGAACCATTCGTTTGGCTGTAAAACTTAGATCATATGTCAAAATAAATTGCGAACAAAAAGGCAATCAGTTTATGAAAAATTCATCACAACAACAAAAGTTCTATAGAAATTAAAACTATTTTAAAGTATGAACCAGCATTTCAAATTTCATCATCTACCAATCAGTTTGTATTTTGGCACACAAAAGTATTTGTCACCATCTGTTACTCATATACTGAGAGATATAGTTTGGTAATAGAATCCAAAGAAAAATACTAACATTTATTTCCAGTTAAGCCCAGATTATTTCTTCCCATAATCTTATTGGACAGAACAGGAAAATGCTGGGGAAGCTGGATCATCAATTATTCTCTCACAACAAGCTAGTAAATAGTGTTATCATTCATAACGCTTTCAAATACTAACTAGTATTGTTAAAATGAATAACATCTTATAACATCTTAAATTATAAGCTGGTCTACATCTGGAAATATTATATATGTAAACACACACACACACACACACACAAATCAAGGAACAGGGGCAGTTAATTGAGTTGAGTTGCTTGCTTGAATTTTTGCAATTTCCCAGAACACATTAAAAGCACACACAAACTATCATTGCTTCTCTAGTGTAGTTACAAGATTCCAAGTGTTATATCTTCTCATCCACCAGTCATAGTTGGTGAAGCTTTTTATCAGTTTTCTTCCCTTTATGTGGGAGAAGGGTTATTTTCATTTGACTGAGAGAGATGATTTGAAGCATGGGTCAAACACAGTAGCAACAAATACCCCCTGCAAAGTACTCAAAGCTTCACCCTCAGCATCATCAGCTTCCCATCCCCTTTGGCTTTAAATAAGAGTAAAAGAAATAATAATAATAATGGAAAACATTTACTAAGTGTTCTTTTCTGTAGAAGTTCTCAGATGTCACAGCAAAGCTTCTTACGTCCACACAAGAGATGAAATGGGAGCTGTACTCACTTTTCATGAACTCTGGGAATCTCAAGAAGTGCACAATTCTGTTTGAGTTGAGGCCAAACTACACATTACGTTAAACATGTAGACTGCCTTTGTGAGTGTTTAGCTCTCTTAAAAACTGGGGTGGGAACAGGGAAATCATGATCAGGACTGTGGTGCATGGATATGTTGCATATGTTGTTTTCGCCGTTTTTTGCGAGAACTGGAAGTGCCCCCAAATCACAGTTTTTCGGTGATCCGAAGATCAGGGAGGCCTGCAGAGGGTTGCACAGGCCTCCCCAAAGCCCCCCAAAGCCCCGATAAGGCCAAAAACAGTTGTTTTGGGCACTTTTTCAGCCACGGTGGTGGCGATCTCCAGGATCACCGCCATGCCGTCCCTGCCCCTTAAGGGGGCAGGGGACAGCTTTTGTTTGCAATGGTGGGTCGTGATCCACCATTTTGAGAACCACTGGTGTATAGGATTGCAGCTTAAGTTCCAGTATTGAGAACACATTATTGGTACACTCTCCGAGCGTAAGAGATCTCACACTCATTTATTCTATGCTACACACTGACAAATTCAAACATATTTCCCCCATAATTCTTTATATATCAAAGTGAAGAATTCTCGAGATGGTTAGACAGCATCACCGATGCAACGAACATGAAAATGAGCAAACTCAGGAAGATAGTGGAGGACAGGAAGGCCTGGCGGGATATGGTTCATGGGATCACGAAGGGTCGGACACGACTTAACGACTGAACAACAACAACAACACACTGACAAATTCAAACATATTTCCCCCATAATTCTTTATATACCAAAGTGAAGAATTCTCACAGAATTCACAAAAACAAAAATAAAAACATTATGCCAAAAACTCCAAGAGAAAACACTAATGACCAAACTGGGTCAGAGCTTAAATGACTTGCACATCTTCTGAATCCGTATCACAAGACCAGGTCCACATTAACTCCCTCATTTTTATAATACTTGCAGGTGTGACATGCAGCAGTTCCATCCAGCGTTACTAATGTTCCATGTACTATTTCCAAAATAACAGATTTCAGGTAGTAAAAAGAAATGGATGGAACAGCATGTGTGCAACAACGAGGAAAATCCAAAGCTAAGAACGGGGGAGGGTTTTTTGCATTATATATGCAAAATATTACACTCTTGTGTTGCATATGAATTTGGAATAACCATCACCCACTGGTTTCGTGCTCACAATTACTAATGCAGATTAGAATTCCCACTTTAGCTATAATCCTGGATTCTGAATAGTCTACCATTTAAAGTGCTTGACGGCAAGGAACATGTAGGATATGACTGAAATCACAGAGTCTATTTAACAATACAAATGGACTTCACAACATATCAAAGGCAGAATAATCAAAAGCCCTACGGAGGTAGGAAATCCAACATGGAAATTGCTCTAAACAAGGCAAATTTTCAGAATTGAACATCCTTAGATACTGATCATCCCTCAAAACCACCCCCACAAACCTCAAGAGTAGCTGATGCACCCTTTAGCACTGGAATAACATGCGACAACTAGATGGAAATAAAAGCTTGATATGATATGTAGAACAAGGCACAGACCATCACCTACATAGCACTACCTCAGTTTGAACTTCAGTTTACTACCCCTAATTCAGACCATTACTAACTCCAGAAACCAGTTTAGAACATCAACAGCCACACCTAACAAAGATGGAAACAACAGAGCTGTGTGTCATCATCATATTGATGACATTTCGCTCTAGCTCTCTGGAGAACCTCTCCCAGTGATTTCTGTTAAACAGCATAGGGGGACAAGATGGAGCCCTGTAGAATCCCACACCACAGATATCATGAGGCAAAACAGCAGTTCTGTAGCAACACCTCTTGAAACCTATGGGCAGATAGAAAAGACCCACTGATAAACGATGAACCAATTCCCACATTAGGGAATGGTCCAAAAAGAATACTATGGCTGATGGTATTGAAAAATTGAGAGATCCAGGAGAGCTAACCAGTGTGCAATCCCCTGTTCCCCAGTGCAGGACATACAAGAGGGTGACCCTAGGCCAGAAGCTGAATTGATATGGGTCCAGATCATCAATTTAATCTAAGAGCATTTAGAGTTGGCTGGCCAACACTTGTTTGAACAACTTGCCCCCAAATGGAACTTTAGCAACTTGATGATCGTTATTAAGATCATCAGGATCCAATGACAGTTTCCTAAGGAGTCTCATGACCATCTTTCTTAGGACTGTGGTTAGGAGGCCATCTCTTTGCATAATGGCAAAGAGAAGGCAGCAATGAAAGAACCAGGGTGCTGAAGAGTGCTCAGTTGTGCCAAAGGAGAAGACAGACAAGAATCCTCCAAACTGCTTTAGGCCAGGTCTTCAGAGTTTTTATTACAACTACTAGCTCCATTTCTACCTTGATTCCCAGCAACATTCTTGAAGCAGTAGTTGGCAAAGCATAGGACACAATGTAAAACGCATAAAATTTCATCTGTATTATTTCTGAATACTGGTAGCTCTCGATTTACATTGTCTTAATTTTCCCGTTTCTGAAATAACACAATTTACAAATTAATACCAGAAGGGCAACTTGGACAGGCTCAGTTTTGAAATAGCGTGATTAGGCTTCCCACACTTCCACATATTTAGCTGGCAAGAGAGACATGTGGGACAACTGGCAGGCTTTTCACATGAAAACCATGTATGGAAAGCTTCCATTTGCATTCCCCGGGTAGCCTAGAGCAACGGCAGCGTGAAAATCATAGCAATGGATATTAAACTGGACGTGATCAACAGGAGCGAGAGAGAGAAGCGTGTCTCATATGTCGTTTGCATACTGGTCTTACAGGAGAGCACTGCTCGTACCATTAGGGGCAGTGCCGAGAAGATCAAGAAAAATGCCCTGTCAGGCATAGCTCCAAGCACCAAATTTGACCTCTTATGTTCAAAGCTCCATAATTGAGTGCATGGAGTGGATCTCAATCGCTTCAGGGAGCTGACCTGAAGCACGGGGAGGCCAGTAGAGGGGGCCGTCCCCTGCACCCTCCGGAGGACCAGCACGACCCCCAGTAATGAAAAAAACACATTTTTTTCCCAGCATTGGTGGCTGAAAACTGTGATGTTAAGTGAAACATATAAACGAACCTATTTTTCACCGGTGGGCTCAGTGACACTCCGGGGGGCTCTGGCTGCAAAGCCACTTCTGGGTTGGACCCACTTCCTTGGCTTTGTTCTCGCCTCAGAATGCCTTGCAGAAGCTACCTGAATAGGACCAGGAAGTGGGTCATGAGCCCGGCACAATCCGCAAGTAGCTGCAGCCACAGAGGATGACGTTAAAACGAAACAACAGATAGTGATACAACGGTAAGCAAGGACTTACTGTACCATGGTTGATGGTATCAAAAGCCTTGAGAAGTCCAAAATAATTAATAGACGCACATTCCTTCTGTCCATCTCCTCACACAGGCCACTCAATAGTGCAACCAAGGATGTTCAGTCCATATCCAGACCTAAAACCAAATTGATTATCTGAACTCATGTCAGTTTCATCCAAGATAGCCTGGAGTTGAACAGCCACTATCCACTATAACACCTTGCACAGAAAAGGGAGGTTAGATCCTGGCTGATAATTAATATGTATATACATCTTTGCAACAAAAACATTCATAATGCAATTCACATAGCTAGCTAGCTAAATAAATAAATAAATAAATAAATAAATAGTGCCCTGTCCCAAAAGGGCTTGCAATTTAAAAAAAAGTGCAGAAGAAACTCCAGCAAACAGCCACTAGGAAAGAATAGGGACAGTTGCTCTCGCCCTGTTAAAGTTAAGAGAAGCAACACTTTAAAGTGCCTCTTGGCCACTTAGCAGATGGATCTATCTTCAGTAGATATCTCCTCACAGCATCCTTAAGGAAGGATGAAACCACTCCCTTCTTCAAGGAGGAATTTAAAATGGACTTGAAAGTACCAACCAATCCCACTTCCCCCTGAACATTGCAAGCTACTCCTAGCAATGATGGGACAAGGATCCAGGAGGCCAGTCACACAACTCTCCCCACCATAAACAACTGAAATCCAACCAAGAAATTACAATAGACAGAAGACTGTCAAGTATGGATAATGTAGTCATGGATGCATCCAAGCCTTACTGAATGTGAGAGATCTTGTGACCCAATAGCAACATATGACAACCCTGCCAGAGATTCAATAGCCCTCCTGGTTTTACTGCATAGCTGAGAAGGCAAAAGCTTGTCAAACACTTCTCAGGCTACAATCCATGGCAGACAGGCTGTGCAGCTGGGTCGATAAGTTGTGGATACCTAACCTAGGCCTTTTGTAAACTGGCCTGTATGAGTCAAATGACACAGGACAAAAGGAACGCTTCCAAAATTAGAACGTCACACCAAACAATACATAATGGGATGGAAATATGACTGTATTAATTGAACAAATTCTAGTAGTATTTTAAACCTCTTGGCTTTTCATCAGGGGGATCTACAGTATATCAAACACACAAATAGTAAACCCAGCCATATAGAACTTCAATTATTACAGTCGCATAATAGTTTAAAAAAAAAGGTTAAGCTTAATTACAGCCTCTACTATACACTGAAACTGACATTCCCATTTTGAGAATTACCTCTTTCTGACATTCAAACGCCAGTATCTATGCTGCCTTCTAGTTCAGAGTGGAATCTTGCAGCGGCAAATGCATTGTTGCATTCTTGCACTTTACGTATCAAATACCAGTTCAGTATAAAGCTAAGAATTATATATTAAAAAAACATGCTGAATTTACCAACAAGATATTTCATGTTTTTCAGCAGCACAAAGAATCTTTCAGAAGGCCAAACATTCTTGTTGAAACATACCTCAAAGAGAAGTGCAGATGTAACTAGCAATCCTGAACTAGAAACATATCACGGTTTGGGTCCAGGATATCTGAGGGACCGCCTTCTCCCATACATTCCAGCCTGCTCTCTTAGGTCATCTGAGGGGGCTCTCCTGTGTGTACCACCTCTATCGCAAGTTAGGGGAGTGGCAACACGTGGGCGAGCCTTCTCTGCTGTGGCGCCACAACTGTGGAACTCCCTGCCAGGGGATCTGAGAACCACCCCCTCCCTCATGACTTTTCGGCGAGGGCTCAAAACGTTTTTGTTTCGTCTAGCGTTTGGGTGATGGGTTGTCGTCTGCCTCCTGTGTCTCAAGATGCTCTGCCATGCTGCTTTTGTGCTCCATACTGTTGCCCCCCCCAGTGGATTTTATTGTTTTTAAATTAAGTATGTATTGTTTTAAACTTATTTCTGTATTTTAAACTATGTTTTTTAATTTTTGTTGTAAGCCGCCTTGGGCATTTGCCTCAGCATAGGATAAGGCGGGATATAAATTTTTTAAATAAATAATAAATAAATATCAGACTATCAGAAAAGGATACAAGCTCTGATAGAGAGTTATAAGGGACTTCACAGCTCTGCTGGCATTGATGCATGTGGCTCGTATAAGATTTGGCAGCAGTTTTGCAGTCACTATTGCTCCATCAAATAATGGACCAAAAAATGGCACCTGCCAAAGAAAAAAAAGAAATGAAGTACATACAGATTTACTATATCCTGAAATGAGTACAGTATATACCACAATGAAAGACTAAGGGAAGAGTTTTTGGTACGTTACCTTGACATTCATGACCCAGGAAAAAAACTTTGGAACAGTGTTTGGGATGTAGTGGCATATAAATTGAAATAAAATAAACTGATATGATTCTGCCCAAATGCCATGTAAACAATATGGGAGACTCACCCAGTCTCCAGGAGAATGACTGTCTACCCAGTTCCAGAAGGACTCCCCTTTTTTATATAGACTATTCTCCTGCCTCCAGGTGAATTATGCTTAATTCATGGTTGTTCCAGGCGTTAACATTACTTAAATTAATATATTTTTAAGAATTGAAAATGGGATTGCTTTTTGAAAAACAGACTGTCAGATTAAATATACCAAGATTAAAACAACAACAACACCCAGTCTGATAAAATTTACAGATAAGGAAGTTGTCCAGTGATCTTCAAAAATTCTCAGATTAGTATGAAACAATCAATATTCCCCATACTGCCACTTTTGCTCCATTTTAATTATTACGCTAAAATAATTAATGCCATTGTACTCAATAATAAAAAATAGACAGGTTTAAATAAATGGTTTGAGTACAAAGACTTATCTTCCATAGTAAGCAATACAGTTTCAAAAGCTAGTGAATGAGTAAATTATTGCACCAAATGGCTGAGAATTAATCTCTGATGACTAGCTGCAATCTAACGAGGCATCTGTGTCCCAGGGAACTCTCAGTGTGTCCCTGGCGGTATGCGCAGCGTGTAGAGTCTGCATGGCATTCTTTGTCCGCTTTTGCAGGCAGCTTTTCGTCTCATTGTTCAGAATATCTTAATGCATCTGTGACGCGTGGAATGCATTCATACTAACAGACTTACTATTGTTTCTCTCATAGGCTTTGTTGAGCAAAAGACTGCATCATGGTTCCAGATAATTATATTGGTTAATTAATCAAGACAAAAAAGTTTGCAAATCATTGCCTGGTTGCCAAGCAGGAGGATAAAAAATGAACACAATACAAGCTGCACCAATATAACAAAAGTAACAGCTATCTGATCAGAGATTCTTATATAATGAAGCTATTAATACTAAATCGGTTAATGTTAACATTGCTCCAGGTGTTTCTACTTAGATGCAAACAAAAAGGCTAACATTATGTATATAAAAGGCCAAATGTTACCATGCATCCTGAAACCTGACAGAGAAAGGACAGCTTTTCATTTGATTAGGGAACACGATTTAAATACCAGGGACTGAAGCCAACAGTCATTTCTCTACAAGCCCCTTTTCATTCACTCTGGGGTCACTATCTGGTGAACAAAAGGTCAGCCACACTTGCCCTGGAAATGTCTGGATTAATTTTATTACATTGTAATGGTTGTATTTTAAATGGAAGATCAACACTAATTTTCCAGTTTGGTATTATTTTTTTTTCTGCAGACTGGATTCTTTTAACACACAATATGTGAAATAAATAATAGTCACACATTATGCAATGATGGTTATACTTTCAAACACTAATTTTCAAAAGAGTATTTAGAGATCATTAGATAAAAATCTAAATTTAAGACTGATAATACTTCAACGTGGACCCTTCATGCAGTATTTCAATGTAAGTAGCCAATAAACTGATGTAAGATTGTGATGCAAGTGCAGGTTCTTTCTTTTGTAAAAAAAAAGGCTTCACTACCAGGAGGTCAAGACACTAACAGAGCACTCCTATGCATGTCGACTCAGAAGTAACTCCTACTGAGTTCAACAGGATTTATTCTCAGGTAATTGACTGAGATAGTATAGTCATAAGACTATAGCCTTACAGCACAATCCTATCCTTGTCTATTAAGAAACAAGACCCATTGAGTTCAATGGGAATTACTCTTGGGTAAATGTGCATAAGATTACACCCTAGGCACTGAAAAATGAAGGTTGATTTTTGATATATACTTTGACAAGTCACTAAAATGTAACAAAGAACACATGTCTACATGTCATTTTGGGGCAGTTCTGGCTATTATTGTTCTGCATTCATTTGCCCTTCAGTCATCTATACATCATCTGCTCCCGAATCTATACCACATTTTCTTTTTCCATGGTGTCCTAAAGCCTCAGGGTAACAACATGAGCTGTTCTAGGAGCTCTGAGTGGGATTTGTCAGTCAGCCATCATCTATCTTAAAGCATAACAGACAGCTGCATGTCTTTTCTCCATACTGAATAGTGCCATAGGGCTACTTTGATGAATTGTCACTGAAAATGTGTGTAACTAGTGCAAAAACTACAGCAACTTAACAGGTGTAAAACCAGCTTATCCAGGAACGGCCAAAGGTACAAGGGGGCAAAAGAAGGAAGGGAAAAAAGGAGAGATCAGACTAGCACATATATGGCAATGATGATTGGAAAGTTCAATGCTAGGGCTATTATCTTTCATTTGGTATGTCTGTACCTCAGTGCCACTCAGAGGAATTTTATCAGGGGGTACAAAGTTTCTTTTGGGCCCCTTCCCTTCATGTAAATTTGGCTCCTGGGGCCCCCTTTTTTGCTCCTAGGCCCCCCTTTTAACCCATTTTTTACCTTGGGCCCGGGTACAATTTACTTCCTTAACCCCCCTCTCAGAGGCCCTGCTGTACCTACCCAATTGTTTGCAATGTCAACATAACCATGTAGAACTGGATGCATGGTTGCAGCCTATTAATATTTTAACAAAATAAGCTTTGGCAATTATACCAGGAGCAGTGTTTTTTTCCCCAAGAGTAGCCCTGAAACTCTAAAATACCTGTACCCATGAAGACTGGTGAGGATGTTCTTATTTTGCCAGGCCTTTGAAGTTAGATGTTTAAGAGTGCAGCTTGTGCTGCTATTTTCTTCTTCTATTCAATTTTTAATTGCTATTTTGTATACATATTTTAAAGCTATTTAAATTGTTGATATTGCTTTTATTTTGTTTTGTAAACCGCTTTGGAAACTTTCTAAGCAGTACCTACATATAGCTGATATATAAATAAATAATAAGCATACATCTGTTTTGTAGTACACACAAATGCACAACACACGTATTAACCCAGCAACACCACAAGTTTAATTTACTGTACATGTAAAGAAGTGCTATTTAATACCTATAACAGCGCAATCCGACTTAACTTTTGTGCCGGTGTAACCAGCGGTGCAGCAAGAACGGGAGGCCCCAGAACAGAAAAGGGATTCAAATCCCCTTTGAATTCCTTTTGGAAGGGATTTGAATTCCTTTTCCGTTCTGGGGCCTCCTGTTCTCGCTGCACTGCTGGTTACACCGGCACAAAAGTTAAGTCGGATTGCACTGTAAGTTAACGTATGGTCCTGATCCTAAGATCCCTGCATGCAGAACAATGTGAAAAACTGCATTCACGCAATTGCCAAAAAGAGTAGTTAGCTCCGACAGAGGCAGTTGGCTCAGCAGGAAGGATGAACCTCGGTCCTAACACATACAGGGAGCTACTTGTGTCAGAACTGATAGCACTGACTATTTCGTGCTGCTTATGTGGTCCCAATTTAGTACCCTTTTGTGCATGTCAGACCTGACTTAGAAAGGAGAATCCCAAATATATAACTCTTGCTAAGAGAATCCCAAGACCTAAAATATTTAAAATAAAAATGTGGCAATTAATGAGGAAGGTGCGAGTAGGCCTCTGCAATCACCACTTATGTTGTGGTTAAATCTGTGTGCTTCAGGAATCAACAGTGTGTCACTCATGAGACCCATGAATCCTCACTTCATTAGCTAAAGCAAAAGTGAGAATGATAGGCCTTTAGTGCTTCTGGTTTTGCCTACTTCCTCCAACAACTGAATGGTCTCCAAGAACAATAATAAAGGCTTCATACTGTGAAGAATGCAAGGCTACTGTGGAAAAAAATGCCACAGAATCTGAGAACCAGTCATAATATTCCATTAGTTTAAATAATGGAGTGAGATCATATGAACACTTATATAGTACCTATGTATGGTGAGAAATAAATATTGAGTGAAAATGTTTAATTCCAAATGTTCTCTCTCTCACTGATTTGAACTCTGGCCTTGTGATAAAAAAATTCTGCATGAAAAATTTCACTGAGTTTGCACTTTTAAGGTAACAATTTTTCCCAATTACTTATTGCTCTCTCCAATTTTTCTGCACGCATTTGGCTACCACATGACAAAAAAGTTCTAACATGCTACGTACGTTTTTGAGAAAGTTTTTGGAAAGCCAAATCATGTATTTGTTAGGTGCTTAACTATATCTTATTTTTATTATAAAATACGAAGTATTTAATAAATACTATTTATATGAAGTATTATGTATTTTGTATACAAACTATGGCCAGCGGGTGGCGCAGTGGGTTAAACCGCTGAACCATGAGCTGTCGATCGAAAGGTTGGCAGTTTGAATCCACGACGGGGTGAGCTCTCGTTGCTTGGCCAGCTCCTGCTAACCTAGCAGTTCCAAAGCATGTTAATGTGAGTAGATAAATAGGTACCGCTTGCGGGAAGGTAAACAGCGCTCCGTGTTCTAGCTGCATGCTACACGCTGCGGCAAGGAGAGTCATGCCGGCCACATGACCACGGAGGCGTCTTCGGACAATGCTGGCTCTTCGGCTTTGAAATGGGGATGAGCACCCTAGAGTCGGACACGACTGGACTTGTCAGGGGTCACCTTTACCTTTTTATACAAACTATTATATACTTTGTATACAAAATATTATCGGATCTAGATAAGCCTGCCTATGTAAACCGCCTTGAACAACATCTGAAGAGCAATCGGAGGATAAGAAAGGCGGTATATAAATACAGAAATAAATAATAAAGTATTCACTTTTTTAGATTGTGAGCCCTTTTGGGGCAGGGAGCCATTTAATCATTTGTTTTTGTCTGTAAACCGCTTTGTGAACTTTTGTTGAAAAGCGGTATATAAATACTGTTAATAATAAATAATAATATTAAAATACTGTTTCACCTCAGATGTTTCTATATGAATTAAAAAAATTCAAGGTCTGCTTTTAACAGTTTTTGTTGGACATAAGAATCACTGCTATCTTCTTGTAAACATTGGATATGCTAGATCTAATGAAGTTATCAAAAAACATACCTCTGGTTTCTTCATGATCTCTATGAAAAACATGTGATTCTTCATTGGATAAATAATAATTAAAACGTCTCCAAAATCTGTTGGTATAATGCCCCTGCGATAATTCCTGGTGTGTTCAGACCAGACAACATGAACCTCATCATTTCCCAAGTGACGAAGCTGCAACGGCAAATTGGCTCACTATTAATCAGAATGACAAAAACAGTTTGAGGAGTTATGTTTGACAAATTGAATTATAATGCTGACAGTAAATATGCTTCAACAGAGAAAACTGTAGAGAAGCTGGCTCTTTTACGTTTTTAAAAAAAGCAGCAAAAGAACGTCTTTCATTCAAAATATTTGCGGTAATATGGCTAGAGAAATTGCCTTGTGACAGTCTAAGCTCAAAGTCTGCATGCTGCAGCAGACAAGAGGTTTGGAAGCCTAGGGGTAGTTCGACAAGAGTTCACTTGGACCTCAGGCCTTGGGCAAATAACTACCTCTCAGCCTAATCTACTCCAAATGGCTGTGGGAAGGAAAACAACAACAGCTATTTCACTAAAAAACACTAAATTAAATACTAGTAGTCAAGACTCCCCCCCCCACACACAAGCCATAAGCACTATTTTCTGTCACTCACCCCTGAAACATAGGGCAGCATCAAGAGAAATGCTTCTGTGAACCGAACACCCTGTGTGAATGCAAGCTCCCTCTGAAAATGAAAGGAGCACTGCATGCACACAAGAACATATGTTCACTAAAGTTTTATTCTGGATGCTATCTCTAGCTTTTAGGAATGCAGGTGTTAAAACGTTTGCAAAACCATGGTGGCCTCATTTCTGTGAGCCTGGGCAGTAAGCTGAACTTGTCTGGAGTTCAAGCCTGACTTTTGAAGGCTGAGAAGAGTGGGTGATAAAAGAGCCAAGATAAAGAGTGGCCCATGCGGGAGAAGGGAGGTTCTCCTATCCCAGTTTATAAGGAAGTGATGATCCTTCCTTTTTCTTCCGTGCGGGTCAAGGAAATTGGATATTTTGAAGGAGCCAAAATATTTAGTGGCATTTTATGGAATAGCTAAAACCAGAATAATTTTTTGCGTTGAAAATGGTGTTTTAGAATGCTTTTCAAATCTATAGAGCTTAGCAGGAAGCTAAAAATGCTTAGTTTACTTAGGCCTTTTCATGTGATACACAGCATTGCTTTAAAACTATTTGCTACTATAATGAAAATATTGTGACAGATTTATTGAGAACCAATGTGGTTTAGCAACCAGAGTGTTAACTTAGATCAGGGGTTCCCAACCTGTGGTACTAGTCAGTGGTACTTCGGCCGACTGCTGGTAGTACTCGGACCAATGGAATCCCGCTCCGATGCAGAGCTTTTGGTGGTGCATTGTTGCTCCCAAGAGGCTCCTGTCTTTGGCCAAGCCTCTCGGGAACGCTAAGAAGGGCCCTCCGACATGCCCAGAGCCTCCTCCTTGTGTTTTCTGGCCTCTGAAAACCTGAAAGTAACTGGCGATGATGTCATCACCAGTCACTTCCAGTGTTACTCAGAAGGAAAGTGGTGCCGAAGGTGGTACTCGGCTGGGAAGGAGTTGAGAACCCCTGGCTTAGATGAATTTCAAATGCCTCCTCAATTATGAAGCATACTCTGAAGCTGGGCAAGTCACATTCAGTGTAACCCAATGGTTTCCAACTTATTAAGAGCTGGGATTCATCTGGGACACCTCCATCACTGTGAACCTGGTCGTTCCTCACTTCTAGGGGATTCCAAGGTTTCCACGATCATCCCACAGTAACTGTAGGTAGTTATGTGGCTATAGGGATTATACCAAAGTACTTGTAGCTCTGGAAGGAGGATGGGCACCAGTCAGTCAGAGCAGTCGCATCGGTCTTCTGTCTCATTTTACTGACAGACCTAAACTATGGTTGATCTCTGACAACCCTTGTGACAACCCAACTGTTGAAGACCTCTGGCATAAAATATCTCCGGCATAAAATATTTCCACAGAGTTGTTGCAAGGCTATCAAACCGCTTGTAACTTCTTGAAAGAAAGGATACAAATGTAACAAATAGCAAATAAATAGTATAGTATCCTTCTGTCCTTCCCTTTTTTTCTTCAATCAGCTAGCACCTCTTTCAGTTTATTATCTTAACCAACAGCCACAAACGATCAGCACAGAACATACTTTATACAAATGGGGTGCACCCAGACAAAAACTTAACTCAAATAAGAGTTGCAATTTCTATTTAATACATTCACAGCGCAATCCTGTCTCCTTTAGACCGGTGGAGCGATTGCTCTGCTGGTATAAGCTGTCAACTTATCTATATCAATTGCATAACCCACAGCTAAGGAGGGCTTTTATGCTGGCAAGGTGCAGCGCTCTCCCTTCTGCCCTTTTATGGGGGCGGTACAAAGGAATACAGGGGGCCCGCTGTATCCGCGGGGGATACGTTCCAGCCCCCACCGTGAATAGCTGAAACCGTGGAAATGGGCGAACGCCCATTTCCGTGGTTTTCAGGGGGGGCGACCCCCCGCGGGCCTGCGCGACCCCCCCAAGCACTCACTTTTAACGGAGAAACATCCATGTTTTTCTTCAAACGTTGCGAGGCTGTAGCTGCTTTGCAGGCCTGACCAACAAGACTTAGGTGATAGCTAGAGTCTCGAGACTCTAGCTATCACCTAAGTCTATCACCTAAGTCTTGTTGGTCAAGCCTGCAAAGCAGCTACAGCCTCGCAACGTTTGCAGAAAAACATGGAGGTTTCTTCAGCTAAAGGTAAGTGGGGGGCGGACGCGACTCCCCACACCTTCCACAGCCCCAGGCACTTATGTTTAGAAGAGAAACCTCCGTTTTGTTCTTCAAAAGTCCCTGCAAAGAAGCTGCAAACTCGGGAGTTTTGAAGAAAAAAACCGAGGCTTCTCCAAAAAGTAAGTGTGGCGGGGGGGCTGTGGAGGGTGTGGGGGGGATTCCTCATCCATGGATAACTGAAACCGTGGATGAGGAATCAGTGGATACGGGGGCCCCCCTGTACCTGTTTCAGCAAGGCTCTGTTCATGTGGCATGAAGTGTGTGGAGACATCTGAACATATCTTTTTATCATGCTCTCTGCACAAGTCTTTCCGTCAGAAACACCTTAACCCGATACTGACGTGTTTTCAGGGCTGGATGGAGGCAGATATTCTCCGAGCCCTTCTGTCAACAGAAGATGATGGGAGACTTGATAACGTTGCAGCTTTTGCTTCTGTGGTGGTGGCTACTTGGGAAATGAGTTTTGATGTATAGATTCATAGTGGGACAGTTTGGGGAGAAATATTTTGCAGGATTGTGGTTGTTGGCATTGGATCTGTTGGGGGATTTTTTGGTTGTTTGTTTATATTTGTCTGTTTTTTGATGTGTTTATGCCAATAAAGGTATCTATTCTATAAGGTGTTGCAAACATGCCGGAAAGGATGTTTGCGGCACCCAGAGAGAAAGCAGTGCCGGCAGAGGCCTGTGCCTCTCCGTCGGCACCACGGGACAGATGGATGCCATGGCGGAGAGGTAGGTGCCAGTGGTGTGGCGGAGGGATGGGAGGAATGGGTGGTGGCCTCCTCCACCATATTCTATCCCACGTCCTGGGCCTGTTAGGCCTTGTACGGGTATCTTGAATGTGTGCCAGCAAAATAACTGATGCACATTCGGGTAGACCCATTGGGGTGGCTTCTGGCTCCACCATGGGCACTTTATTTTTGCCACCACATCCTGTTAGACAGGATTGGTCTGTCAATCAAGGCAATCTTGAATAATATGACATTAGGAGAATTACAAAAATAGTATAATACCTGTACTTAGATTTGCTAAGAAGAGCATGTCAAACCACATTCCCACTTTTGAGCAATTGATTTGAAATACAGAGGGATTAATTCTAGCTAAAGTTGTATGGATATGATATTGGAAATTGCTACGAAGTGAGACTGGCAATGAAAGGCCCTGGATGTGGATCAAATGGACAAGTTATCAGATGCATCAAGCTTAAGATCTGTGAATCTTCTTAAAAAACGGGCTCTCTACTGGAACAAACAATATAATACTGAAAGAACAGCCCTATTAACATTTCTGTCACGTTTTACAAATATAAGAAGTGTAAAGAAATTTATTAAAATCAATAATGAAAGACAGACAGGAAATAAAGCAGATAGATTCTCCCTCAACTTCAGGAAGGTGTTTACGATTACCACATACAGCAAATTCTCACTTAAACCTGTGGCCGCTGCAGGTGAGTCCCTGTCGGCGCCGATATCCTGAGCCCCGTCGCAGTCCAGGCTGACCTTACAATACCTCCCCAGACGCACACCAGCTTCAGAGCTGGTGTGCATCCAAGGAGGTCCATTGGGGCCTGTCCCCTTCTCCCGTGGTGAGCCCAGGCCACGCCAGTGCAGGCTGCAATCCAAGCAGGATACGCATACTGCTTGTGCAGGTTGCGCCATAAGTTGGGACACCTGTAAGTTGAATGTCTTTAAGTAAGGGACTGCCTGTACTTGCATCAACAAAACACTATCAAATTGAAGTATTTATATCCCATCTTTCCACATAGAATGCTCAAGGTGGCTGACAATAAAAAAAAACAATCAAAAATAAAAACAGCAGCAATAGGATACCAGTATTAGAAAGGTATGCTACACTTGGCATTCAGACCCCAGCTGGAGTAATCCTTCCACTTTAGTGACCACCTGTAAATGAGTCCACAAAGTACACTGGAGACAATTCATGGAATAAGAACAAATAATACATTTGTAAGGCACAGTACATGGGGAAAGCCTGACAGAGCTGGAGCTTACATGAACTATCATGTACCTTTTAACAAATATCTAAAAAGATGCTACAAGTTCAAATAGTAGCAGAAAAGACGGAAGGGCTAAAACTTTTTTTCCTCCCTAATATATAGGAATAGTTGCAAAATGGAACAAGTTGACTCAGGAAGATGTAGAATTCCCACCCATGGAAGACCTTAAATAAGTCTCAAGCATCTATTGTGGAAGGCTAAAGTTGGGATATCCTGATATTAACCTACCAATGTACCAGATGCTTCTCTAATCTAAGCAAAGTACATAAATATTTTAATGCTTCATAGTAGAGCTCTGATTAAAAACACAAAAACAAAATCTGTTACCATAAATATTAATGAGACACCAGATTATTAGTTAATAATCATTCAATTATATTAAATATCATTAATTAAAATATTAATGAGACATTTATTTAAAACAAAAACCAGATATATGTATATTGCAGGATAAATGCCCTTACATAAATATTTATGAAGAAAGGAATATAACTTCAGATTTTGACCTTTGCTCTAAGATACTACAGCAGAGACACTCCATTGTTGCCCTACACCAGTAGACAACTTTTATAGAATGTTCTCAGGGAGCTATTGATTTCTGAACAGTGGATATTAGAAGCAGAAATCAGATCTAACTACATTTTAACAGCCACAAGTACAAGGAACCTTTATTAACATCATACAGAACGTGATTTTTAACATTTCAGAGTTATATGAAAGTGAATAATCAAATGACAAATGTCAGTGTAAAATACAATTTGAAATGTTTACAGTTATCAAACATGTCCCTGACTTCCTCCGCTATGATCTGTGCATTGGAAGATATCTGTCAGATACTGAAGAATGCATTATTTTTCAAGCCTTAAAAAAATCTGCATGTTGGGAGCGTAGTCATGTGTCCTTCTACTTACGCCACTTGATTAAATAGTGTTAAAGGCACTCTGTTTTAGCTGTTCTGCTCCCCGTCTGCCAGGCAACACACCAATGCATGTCAGTGGTCATGGTATACACACCTAATAGTCTGACCTCCTTTTCCTACTAATTGCATTACAGAGCCAGCTGGCTCCAGAAAGGAGTTGTCTGTGTGATTGAAGAACTTCTGCTTTTGGGTAGGCATGGCTGCTACTTTTACTGAGTAATGGCCAGTCCTGACATCCCCATTGTCTGCCTGACAGAGTGCCCATCCTAAAATCGAAGTTTTATTTGTAAATTAACCAAGAAACTTCCTGCCAGAACAGCGCTGCCTGGAGACTGATAATGTGTGCCTTTCATTCCCTTTCACTCTTACTGTATTCACTGCCAATTTGTTTTCTGCTGCCAGCCAGCCTTAGGCTATAAAAAGCCTTGTAAGACATAAGTGCAATTATAGTCCTGGAGTCAAATGAATTGAACAAATCCAATAGCACAGCTCTGTCTCCACTTTGCAAACCCCTACAGCAGTTAGATTAGCTGCTAGAAATCTAATCTAGCTATAACTAATGAATTTCTTGTGTAAAGGAGCAAGAGTTCAGTGGGGGTTGTAACCAGGTTTCTGAACTGAGAAGTTCCTTGCAGCTAATTGATTGTAAAAAAGCAACACACAATTTTGACAAGAAACTACAGTATTAGGGTGCTGCTCCATTATTCACTTCTATTGTGGCTGCAAGATATGTGGAATACAAAATACTATTATTATTAATAATAATAAATCCCCGAGTTTCAAAAGGTATCGTCCAAACATTTCTTATTTCAGGAAAGAAAAATCTTTCACTGACAATTTTACAGAGACATTTTAAGAACAGTACAAAAACAGGACTTCTAAGCTAGAAGTGATAGTACACTGCTTGCAACAGTTAAGAAAACGTATTCCTTATTATTTTATTCTACAATGACACAGTAACATTCTTCATTAGAGTTAAGCCCACTTATTTAAGTTATGCGAGGGTCCAACTATTTTTCAACAAAAACAGAATCTCTAATAATTAGGTATTACTATGACATCTGTCTTATTCTGTGGGTCACAAAATATACCGCCTGCTGCAGAATGGTCACATTTACAGGCAGCTTTTCTGGACAGCAGGTGGTATGACCTTCTGTCATGCTATTGAGTTTGTCAGCTAAGCAAGTTGTTCAGCATTCTGCTTGTTATGCCTGGAAACTGGCAAAGAAAAAAAAAACAGGGCACAAAATTGGTGGGAGCACAAGTAACAACTGAATGGTTAGAGTAAGAAATATATCGAATACACATTGCTAAACACGCAGCAGCCATTTTAAAACCGTCTAGGGAACTTCTACTTCTAAACATATTTGGTTAGTTTCTAGTTCTGAAATTGTAAAGGCAAATGTCAAGTTACTATCACAAGACTCCTGAAAAAAAAAATGTTGTGACAGACAAGTGTTTCACCAAGTTTAATGCAGGGAGAAGTTTGGGTTTATTTCTCTTTAATAAAAGTAATAAGCATGTCATATGTTCCAACTCTACTTATTTATCAAGGAGTGTCTTTATTTTCTGGCAAATCATTATCCACATTTTTGCTTTCTGAGGGGAACAGTTTGGGGATGCCTTCTTAAGCATTTTGTTAATATGTGCTCTAGAGTTCACATGTTTACCTTCCATTTCTGCTTATCTAGATAGAATACGTTGCTTAGCGGCAGCTGTTGCAGAATATGCGCAACAATATCTATTCAAGCTTTTTTTAAAAAAAGAAAACTGTTATTGCCAGGGCAGACAGACCGTGGCGGAGTAAATGAGTACAGGAGTAAGAGACAAAGAGCCTTCAGCTATGTATAGGTGACGGAGCATAGGGCATTAACACATTCACAATGAGTACCTAATTTTTCATTTGTGAAATGTTGGAGGGTACGATGCATATTCCTACTGAATGTTTCTTTTGTATATTTGATAACTTTTTACAGAAGGGAAACAGTAACTGGTGGGGTGAAAAAGGGAGATTTCACTGTCTGGCTTGCTAGCTGCTATATACAGTCTGACTAAAACATGATTAGAGTGGATTTGAGCAGCGGATAAAGAAGAGAAACTAAAGCAAGTTAATGAGGAGAAAAACACACAGGCAGCGCCGACACCAGGTTACTGGGGGCTATGAGGCAAAGAATGGCCCCTCCATGGCAACCCTGGCCATCCCTGAGGGTACAATGAGTGCTACCACTGATACTGATGATTCAGGGGTTGGTCTGACCAGGTGGGCCATTTGATGGGTGTGGACCCTCAGGCATTGTCCTCAGGCACTGACCCCTGACGCCGCTCCTGTCCACAAGATATGGAATACCTTTGATTTAGTCCATCTGTTTGGATATATGAGGATCTTTTACAAAAGTTCCAAATTGAGGATCACTTGCTCTGCTGCAGCATATGGAAGAAAGTTTTCTTTTTCAGTGATGCCTTGGGGCAAAAGTGTTTGCTGCTCGGAAACATCACAGAAAAAAAAAGAAAAAGAAAAAACTGACGGCTTGATGCTATATAGGCGCAGGCAATGGAAGCGTTAACAGTATCCAGCCTGCTGAGGTTTCCGCATGGAAAAATTTTAGTATGGGAGTTGCTTCACATTGGCAGCATTCAGGAGGTGGATGAGAGACTGCTGGGAGTTATGTGGCCTGGGAATACGGAGCAGCCACTGTTCCCTTTTGGAACCTTAAAACTTGGGATCTGAGGTTTGCAGGTCTGTATATTGGGATTTAAGTCATCCTACTAGGGCTAAGTGAGATGGAGGGCAAGATGTGGGAGGACCTGGAAGCAAGTTCATCTTGCTTCCAGAATGCTGTGGGGAAGAGGAATTACTTTTTTAAACATTTCTTCTGTGGTTCCAAGTTTGCCAACGTTTCAAAGGTAGAGCTAGTGAGTTTGCAGTGAAGCCATCTCAATTCCTATTTAAGAGAGTAACAGCCCAATCCTGCCTAAGGATCCGCCAGGCGGCCAAGGCCGTCCACCGGATCCCATGGTCCGCCACGGGCAGTCTTCCGCCCGGCAGAAAGTCTACTCAGAGAAGGGGATGCTTGTCCCCTTCCCCAGGTATAACTGGCGCTGGGGCCGATCGGGCTCCTCAGATTTCCAAATCCAAATTTAGCAAAATTGCTGGAGGAAGTCGGAGGAGACCGTGTAACGGCCCAGCCGCGCAGCGAGGGACAGGATTCGGCTGAAGCTGTCCCCCGCCCCTCCTGGAGCGACTGGGCCTATGGTCGCCCTCCGTTTGCCCCCGATCCGCCCACCCGCCTGCTGGATCCTTACCTGGGTCCGGCGGCAGTCCTCCGGGCGCTCGGTCGGTGGAGCAGGGGAGGCTGGCCTTGCGCCGGCCTTCCCTGCTCACAAGTTGTTGGAAAAGTGCCTTATGGCACTTTTACGACGGCTTCAGCCGGCGGACCACTTGGTCCGGTGGCAGCCACAGCGCTAGGATTGCGCTGTAAGTTTGAGATGTGGCGAAAGGGAAATCTAGGAGCTACACTTCTCAGACATGGAGTAGGAAAACGTATTGGTAAGTTAAAGTAATCCTTCTGTACAAAGAATTGAAATATATCACAAACCATTTCTGAATTAACAGCTCAATACTCTGTTTAATCAGACATCAGTCCTACTAGGTTCACTATGGTTTACTCCTAGATAAATGTGCATAGAATTGCAATCTAAATTATGGTAAAGAAGTCTGACTTCAAATTTTCTCTCAAAATATCTCTCAAAATTTCTTTTCGCAATGTTGTTAGGTGTGAATGCTGGGTGTGAACAGTGTGTGAATGTTCTCTCAATGTATCTTAGCCTCTAAGAGACTGTGGGAGACAAATCTCTTGCTTTTAGGTGTACCCCAGGAACTTTCTCAGAGATATGACTATCTTTATCTGGTTTCTTACTAAATCCTTTAATGCCGAACAGTATGCTGACTAACGTATATCAAATACAGTTGGCCCTTGCTATCTGTGGGGGAACCATTCTGGACCCCCCCCCCCCGCAGATAGCGAAGATCCATGGATACCAGAGTCCGATAAAAATAGCTTAAAAAAGAAAAAAGGTAAAAAGTTGGGGTTTTAACCTTTTAGCAGCAAACCACGCCGTTTCCACGTCCACGGGGCTTCAGCAAGCTTACCAACCCATGTCTGGGTTGCGCCAAGGCTCTTCCCCCCTCCTAGCCTTGTCCCAGGATGCTATATGTTTCGACCCTTCTCCTTTCTAAAGTGTTCCTCTCTCCTTATTTCTCCTTCTAACTGCTTCCCTCGGGGCTGCATACTGTTAGCCACATAATTCATCTATTCAGATCAGTGGTTCCTAAACTTTTTAGCACCGGGATCCCCTTTTGTAGAATGACAATCTGTCATGACCCCCCTAAGACCTAGGGCTAGAAGTGATGTCAGTAAGCAGGAAGTGATGTCATTGTTTTTAACAAATTACACTTCTTAATAAATCACATTTTTAAAGTTGTACTCATAAGCAGGCCCATTTGTGTGTGTGTGTGTGTGTGTGTGTGTGCGAGCGAGCTAATACTAACAGAGATGCTAAAAGGCAAGCAGAAACTAAAACAAGGTGAGCAAACAAGCCCCAAGAGAGCACCAGACACTTCTTTCTCTGTAGTGGGAGGGGGGGGGGAGCGAGCCACCACCTTGAGCATGGCCATCCAGCCAACATCCCACGACCCCCACAGAAACAGCTTCGTGAACCCAGGTTGGGAACCACTGGTTTAGATTAAAGTGTGAGTTAGTTCAGGCAGGACCCAGTTTTGAATCTTTCTGTTTGAGCACTAAAACAAATCCTTTTGATGGGAGCTTTCACCATTTTCTTTTCCTCACCAAATTATGCAGCTGCCCAATTGGCCACTACACAAGATCCCTGCACATTCTCACACTCACACTCAGTGTGCACGTTACATGTGTTTCCAAAAGCACTGCTGGTAACAAGCTGCATTCAGCTTATAAGAGAAGACATATACCGTATTTTTCGCTCCATAAGACGCAGCGGACCATAGGACGCATTTGTTCTATGGAGCTAAAAATAGGGGAAAAAATATTTGACTTTTTTTTCAGTGTTTAGAACAAATGTTCACATACATCTTTGACAAATAACACAGACTCCATCCATTATCTGGACAAGATGTTTCTGTCTTTCTATATTTAAGGTCCTGATCCTATGTTTCTCTTAGTTTGCCAATCTAACCATGATGAGTAATATGTACTGTTGTGCAGATTAGCTAAAGTGCCACTTAAGCTTTGCCAAAGTCCTTGTTTTAAGCTACTGTGAAATACTGTACTGTACAGACCCACCCCTCTTTTTCTGCATGCATACCACAAACTGCTTTGTAAACTATTCTGTATCACCAGTGATCTGCCAGTGGAGCTGCTGTTCACAAAACACACATCCAAAGTCTTGTTAGGCATTCACAATGACCTGTATAGTTCTTTGGATCTCAGCCCATACATGTTTTGGCTCTTAAGTCCATTCTGAATAATAAAGTACAATATCTTATTTTCTGCACTTCTGTTTAATTTTCTATTTGTGGCACATGTAAGACAGTCTTGTTGATCTCACTTTTAAAAAACAATTATTTAACTACTAAAAACATTTGAGCCCCACTTTTTCACCTAATACAGAGTTACTCAGGGTGGCTTAAAACAGCAATGAAAACAACTTTTTCTTCAACAACTTCAACAATGAAAAAAGCAATAAAACAACTTTTTGCTTAACCTGTTGTAAAATTCATTTGAGCCATTGCCACAATCCATGACCACAATTGCATTTAAAACTTTTTTAAAAACATACCTGGGCTTGCGGGGGATTCCGGGAGCCCTGCGCGACCCTCTGCAGGCCTCCAGATCGGAGATAAAGGCTATTTTCGGCCATTTCCGGTTTTCGGAAAAATGGCCAAAAATAGCCTTTATCTCCGATCTGAAGATCGAAGAGGCCTGCAGAGGGTCGCGTGACCCTCTGCAGGCCTGCAGATCGGAGATAAAGGCTATTTTCGGCCATTTTTCCGAAAACCGGAAATGGCCGAAAATAGCCTTTATCTCCGATATGGAGGCCTGCAGAGGGTCGCGCAGGCCTCCCCAAGACCCCGCAAGCCCAGGTAAGTAAAAAAAAAAATCCCCCCTTAAACATTCGCTCCATAAGACGCACACTTATTTCCCCCCTATTTTTGGGGGGGGAAAAGTGCGTCTTATGGAGTGAAAAATACGGTAGATACCCGTTACTTCCTTTCCCACAATGATAAAAGCAATTTGGGTGAAGGTGCAAAATCAGTAGAGAGAACAGGGTAGAGAGAACAGGGTGAAGATTTCCTTACTACTGTTGGTGATTGCAGCCTGGATGGCTGTTTTAGAAAAAGAGAGAACGCATCTGAGATTAATATGTGTACTTTGTACCTTACACTAAAATGTAGCGAATTTAACCAGAGTTTCCTAATGCGTTCCTGTTAACCTATATTTGTATTTTCAAAAATATAAACACTCTGTGCGACACTTCTGAGCCCCTCCCAAATGTTACCCTCCTGCACTGGACATATGCCAAGAAGGTACTCTTGGAACTTGTAGAAACTTTGTGAGTGGCTTCTGATGCAGACATATTCCAAAAAGGAAACTTCAGCTTTGCTGCTGAAGCTAATAGTATCTGGAACAGAAACTGTTTGAATGGGAGACATATAAAAGCCATATAAGAACCATATAAAAGCCACTCAAAGCTTTTTTGAAGGAAAGCAGGGTATAAAAGCAATGAATCAATATATGCATCAAAGAGCCCTTTGGAACCTGATCTTAATATTAATATTTCTTGGGTTGTGGGGGAGTGATGGCTTTTGTGGATTTGCTGGGCAGATTTTGTCCCAACTCTCGTCACATAGAGAACGCACCATTTTTCAGAGTTAAAAACATTCTCCAGGTGAACTGGCCAGTTGCTAAAAAACAGAAAAAGACGTATCTTCTTCTGACGTTTTGTTGGTCAATATTTCCAACATTTTCAAGGTTGCACACAGCAGAAACAAAGCAGCTATCTGCAGATTGCAGACCGTCCCTCTTTTTGATATCCTTAAGTAGCTGCACATTGTATACGTACAGTAGCATACAGTTCGCCATTAAGTAGCGGAATGTTTGTTGCCCAGCTAGGCGCTAGAGAAGCTGGCGCCTGTGCAACCTTGCTGGAGAGCCTCTCAAGCTCTTAGTCTCGCTGTTGGAGGACCACCTCCACTAGTGAGACTAGGAGCTAGAAAGGCGCTGCTGAATCATGCAACCCGTCCGGCTCGTGCACCCCGGTGGCTTTTTAGGCCTAAAACCAGCCTAAAACCCCCTGGGAGGTGCTTCCGCGCTGTGGATTTGCTGCCAAATTTCGGCAGAGGCGGCGCGAAAGTGATGGTACGCCCCCAGGGGGCGAGGCTTGTGACGTCACATGGGGTTTCGTGTAGATGTCCCCTGCTGGGGGTGTAGCTATGCCCCTGTACAATGCACCATTTTATTTCAGCTCTGAATCAGAACTGTGTGAACCAAGTTCTGGGTAGAATATTGCATAAATACCTTTCCTGATTCTTCATGCTTCAGAGCAAATACTTTTAAAGTTAGGGTTACCATATTTTGGGCAACCCAAACCGGGACCCCCCCAGAAATTTTTTAATTTAATTTATTTATTTATGCCCCCAAAATGCTTATTTTTAAAAAATAAAGTGCCTTACTGTGCCACCGCTGCCATTTTTACTGCCCCCTGCCACCGCCGTTTGCCATGTCTTCATCCCAGTGGCCGACTGCTCTCTGCGGCCACTGGGACTCTTCTGAGCCTGGCCGGCCACCGGCCAGACTCCTTGCATGCCTGCGAGGCTCGGGCATGCGCAAAACAAAAGGTTTTTTTAGTTGTTAAAGCGTTGTGCGCCTGCGCGAGCCTTGCACAAGTACGCAAGGAATTTGGCCAGCAGCCGGCCAGTCTCAGAAGTGTCCCAGCAGCCGCAGAGAGCAGTCAGCCGCCGGGAAAGCGAGGGATTTTCCAAAGCATTTCCCGGTTTCAGGGGCTGGCTGGGGTGCCGAGGTCGACCAGGACGGGACCTGGGATGGACCCTTGAAACCTGGAGTGTCCCAAATCTGGGACAGATGGTAAGCCTATTTAAAGTGGACGATACACATTATATAATTTTACTTTTAGTTCCGCCGTTACCTTTTTGGTCAGCGAGTCATCCGAATCAGAGGGCATTCGTGTTGACACATGGAAAATCACTTCCACAGTAGAAGTAGCATAATAAGGTGCTGTTTGTCCTGTGCTTCCATTACGCTGCAGGCCACCCATAAATCCACAATGAGTTGAAAGATCAACCTTAATTATTAAAAACAAAGAAGAAAAATATTAACTTTATTCTCAATACACAATCCTAAAACTTACCCAGAAGGGTCAAATTATTATCCATCATTAAGAGATGGACTCAAAAATGAAAGGTTTTTTTTGAGGGAGTCAAAAAGCAATATGGAGGAGGGGAATCCAGATCAACATACTGTAGTTTTAAGTAGGAAGGGGTGGCAACACTTTGCTTTGTTGTCATTTTCTTGCCAGAAATCCCCCTATCGCTGCTGGACAATTGGGGGGGGGGGGAGAATGGCACAGGTGGAAACCAATAATGCCACCTCAGTCCTGATCCAGATAGCTCCCCCAATGGCCGCTTTTTGACAAAAATGAAGACGACACTTCAGCTTTTAAGCCCATCTCTTAACAACAGATTTATCATAAAGTGTAATTTGCCACTAAGTCGCATTGAAATTAATGGGATGTTTCCGTGCAAGTAAGTTTAGAACAGAGATCTTCAAACGGGCGAGTCAGGACCCAGAAGCAGGTGGTGACCCAAGCTTAAGTATTTGCGGCAGTCCTTCCGCCGCCACCATTTTGTTTTGAGGATCTTTCCTGTACGATTTGAACAGTAGCCAGGGCTAAGGATCCTAGAAGAGGTAAATCCCACTGGAGACTTTGGCTTTGCTTTGACCAAACCCCTCGATCTTAAGTAGGCCATCTCAGTCTCCCACTCATCTGCCTGGCTTTCCCTTGTTGTGGCATCCCTTCTGCTCTCTGCCTTTCTTCCTCATTCCCTCCCTCCACCTTTCAAATTGCATGTATGCTATTGCTGTGCCACTTTCTTCCTCTCCTCTCCTCCCAAGTGGCCTGGAAGGAAAGGGGCAGAACAACATAGTAAGAGTGTGTACCAACTGGCCACCACTGAGTGGAAAAGGAGAAACCATGACCACTCACTTGCCCACCACATTTGCCTACTGGGCTCTTGAAGACGAGTCCCATGTTGCAGGATAAGATTGAGGTGGGTTTCAGCTCTTGACAAGCCGAAGACCATTAGTTTAGAATTCACACTTGATGACAACTCTGCCAATAAAAACAGGCATTTTTGCTTAATACTAAATTTTAATATTGTTTATTACGCACTTCAGATTTCTGAAAAGTACTTTATATAAAAATAGTTCTCAAAATTTTATGAGACGATATAAAACAGATAGCCCTTTGTTATGTTCTTGCTTCTGTGTATCAAAATTCAATATTAAGATTATATACTTCAGTGACCCCATATAAATGTCATGAAGTTCATTTTGAAAATTTACTTCTGTAGCTGTGATTTAGATGATAAATTCTGCAAGAAAGGGACCAACATTTTTTCTTATGTTATAAAGCACCATATATGCAGTCGCAGTTGAATAACTTCTAGTAGCATATTTCAAAAATAAATATGAGCCACAAAGCAGGATTCCCACAGTAAATATGAGCCACAAAGCAGGATTCCCACATGGTTTATCACAGTGGCATCTCTCTGCTGGTGCGGGGGGTGAGGACCGCACCATGTGACACCCTCAAGGGGGACATCACTAATGGTCAAAATTGTGAAAACCTTTGTCTTTAAGAAGAATATCATCATGTTATATATCATTCGATGCGTAATCACATGCTGAATGCAATGCAAAATCTGTATTCTATCAAATGTTATGGTCAAATAACCGGAGACAGAAAACACAACTTCTTTGTGTAACAAAAAGTGGATTTCCATAACTCAAAACAGATCAATGAGACTGATTGTTCTGAGAGCCGAGTTGGTTACTGATTTGTTGGGTGACCTGTACTGTTATATATGAAAATAAATAAAGTTAATGCTCTCATACTGGGTGACGCAAACCCTTGTGATGCCTTTGTTTAGGCTGCAAACATACATTAGGCTGTGCGTATAATATTGTAAATTTAAAGGTGTAATTTTGATTAAGCGGGAGGTGGGGCAATGGCATGGGGGTGGGGCGATGATGCATTTCCCAGCCCACTGCATGGGAGAAGGTTCATCGTGGGGGTGACGCACTGGCCTCCTGCACCGGGTGACGCAAACCCTAGGAATGCCCCTGGTTTATCACACAGGGCACAAGGCAGAACTCAAGGTCTCAACAGGGCAAATCATTTCAAAATGATTCAAATAAATGAGTCAAGCTACAAGTTATAAAAGATGGGGGGGGGAAGATGGGTTATCTAGATGGGGGGGAAAGGACAACAGTCAACTCAAACTGCTGGGAAGTTACTACATTATCCCCAGTATGGCAGCAAAACCATAAGTGTTCATTGATTTTACTACTTCAAAACTAAATTTTTGGCTAATGTTTACCTCCCAACCTAATCCAGCAACAAAATCTTCATATTCTCTGCTTCCTTTTGGATTGGACAATATGGAACATTTATCTTCTTGTCCTTCAGCAATATAAAATACTGCAATCTTGTGTGTTTCACGGCTGTAATTAGAAACAAAATATCAAAATGTGTTCAGTGAAAATATCAGATTAGATTCTTGTTGGTATGAGAGGCAACTCTGAAAAATGGTAAGTACCAGTTATGCACTACTAAACTGACGAAATACAACTATAATATTATTGCTTCTTTGTATTTGACTGTGAAATGCCATATTTTGCTGGAATAATCCAGAGAAGGCTGACCTAGGCACAGTCACTTACACATTAATCATATTTAGAATGGATTACTGTATTATAATACGCTCTTTGCTGGGCTGATTGTAAGATAGTTTGCAACTGCAAGTGGTCCAAAAAGCAATTGCTAGAATTCTGCCAATTCAAAGAGCAGCGTATTGCACATATTACATCAATCCTACATCAGCTGCACTGGTTACCAATTTGTTTCCAGACTCAATTCAAAGTGCTGGCATTGACTTTTAAAGCTCCTGGGACTGGTTACCTGGAAGGGGGTGGGCAACCAGTCTGACAAAGACCTGTGTCTCACCAGAGCAGGCTAGGAGGCAGCTGACTAGAATGAAGGGAACACACACCTGGTCTTACTGAGTGGTTACTAGTAGCTTAATTGCTAGTAGCTGTCTTGTGAAGATGTTACAACTTGAAGGTGAGACAAAAACACTTTAACATAACCATACTTGAATATTATGTGGCTTAGTAGATGTGTGGAGAGGGAGGACAAAAGTGTTTTGGGACAGGATTGCACGAGAAAGAGAAAGGCTAGTGACAGATGGCATGGGAAGGAGGAACATTTTCCTATGGCCTTATTTTATTATTTATTTTTCACATTTTTATACCGCCCTTCCTCCAAGGAGCTCAGAGTGGTGTACATATTTCCTCCCCTCCTTTTTGTCCTCACAACAACCCTGTGAGGTAGGCGGGGCTGAGAGATAGTGACTGGCCCAAGGTCACCCAGGAAGCTTCGTGGCTGAGCAGGGATTTGAACCTGGATCTTCCAGGTCTAAGTCCGACTCCCAAACCACTACACCATCCTGGCCATGAAGGTAAGGGGGATGTTATTGAATCAGCTGAAACCTTGGCTGCAGGCCTGTACGTCCATGGTTATGAGCTCAAATCTCACACCTTAAGCCTCGCACCCTAAGTTTTTCAACAAACTGAGCCAGAGCTAAAGTTCAGGCCCTCCCCAAAGTTCACATGCACAATCAAAACAAAACTATCCAAGGGTCAGATTTGTTTTCATAATGGGATTTCTTCATTCCTGTTTAAATTGGACAAAGCACCACAATACTAAAAATAAAATAAAAATTAAAGATAGAATATTTCAGTTTTTCATCAACATTATATAATAATTGTGTCTCTCTATAAATGTATTAGCGTCAGTTCAGCTGAAGTATTTGCGAAGTTGAACTCACCACTGCCGAGAGTCCAAATTTTTCAGTTCTCTCAACAATTTAGAATTTTTCTTCAGTAGATGAAAATTTTTTCTACAGATACATAGGAACACAAATTATGGTAGTAAAACCTCATGATACATAAGCATCTTTTAACTTTAATATTTCAAGTGGCTAATGGGAACATGTATAATATAAAGCATTGCATCAGTCTTGTCTTTGTTGTTGTTGTTGTTGTTCAGTCGTTAAGTCGTGTCCGACCCTTCGTGATCCCATGAACCATATCCCGCCAGGCCTTCCTGTCCTCCACAGTCTTCCTGAGTTCGCTTCCTGAGTCTTGTCTTTAGCCACTTGCAATCTTGAATTCATGTCCAGTCAGTGGTTGCTGTGGGAGTGTATTCTTTTACACACACACACACACACACACACACACACACACACACACACACACACACACACACACTCACTCTGCAGGCAGTGGCAGATCTAATAGTGCTTCAGGTACTGACAGCATCCTCAGCAGTTGGTTCCTGCCACTTGCCTTTTTTTTTTCCCCTTTAGAATGGGCAGGAAATGTCCCTATTAAAAAAATGGAAGAAGCAGGCTGCCAAGAATGTTAGCAGTTCTTGAAACGCTGCTAGAGCTGCCATGGCCTACAGAGACAGGGCAAAACATGCTTTTCATACAGAAAAAAGGTAGGGAAAACTATCAGTGCTTCAAGATCTGATTAAACTGCTGCTGACCTCCCTGGCATGGGAACAAAAAAAGAACAGAAACTCCCCTGTCGCCGCCACCCACATATGCAATGAAGTTTTTGGGTGGGCAGGTAGGCTTTGAGACTTAATTACAAGACTGATTTACATCTCACAATTTCAAAAAAAAATGAGCTATCAACTATAACAACATTTTATGAATATTCTATTCAAACAACATCAAGATTAAACTCTGGCTTGAGATCTTAATTTGTGAATAAACTATCGTTAAAACCAGTTCCAGGTTGGATGACATGTGAAGCTGTGGTTAGTTTAAGATCAAAAGCAGAAGCTTTTGATCTCCAATCTGGTTGGACGAAAAGGAAGGGAGCGGGAGTGTATGAGGCCAGAGCTCTGCAGAAATTGTTCATGGTTTCCCATTATGTCTGAACTGGGCCAGTGATGCTATTTCCAAGAGTGATGAACAATTGCAGTAACTAAAAAACTCTGAGTACTTACCTTTTATCCCAGGAATTCATTCCTAAGTCATTTAGCAAGAGCCTACATAAACGAAATGGTGCTTGAGACTGTGCTGGCCTTGGTGCCTTCTGATTTTCAACTTTCATATTAAGATTCAAATTGCATCCACGTACATACTCATTTTCTATACAACTCTGTTGCATTATTGCTTCTAGGATATCATTCTCTTGGTCACAGCTCATGACACGTGGTGATGGAGAAGGCTCATTTAATTGTAGCTGTGGACGTAAAAGGCACTCAGGACTACTGTTTCCAATCCTCTCTAGTAACTCATCAAGAGCATCTTCTCCTTCATATATCTGAATACAGTCTGCTGGAGACTCAAAATTCTGTTTATGATTGTCCAACACGTCAGTAGATTCTCTTTCATTTTGATTTGGAAGGCAACCAGTTAACAGTCCATTCATCAGTCTCCCATCCCATGAATATTTCCCTGAGATATCTCGAACAATTACTCTTACTTCTGAGAAGGTTCTTGCTGGTTCATCATCTACCACCTTCTCGGAAGGAATCTGAAGGTAAGATATAAGAGTACTATCATTAAATACAAAGAGCTGTAAGTTCGGGCTTCTGAAGACTTCAGAAGACAGTTCAGAAGATTCCACATAAGAGTTGTTGTGATTCTCACTAATAAGACTGTGAAGAACAGCAGGTCCTCCACAGAGGGGATAATGGCCCAAATTGTTTACTAGATGTGCCATGATCATTCGTGCAGTTAAAGGTATTAACTCCAAGCTCCTCCTCCTCCTTTCTGAAAGTGATCAACAAAAACAAAACATGATCAGCAAAATAAACTAACATACACCTAATTCAATATACACCACATTATACCTAATAGCATATCCGGGGAACTTTGTCCTTTCAAAATTTCAGTCCTCCATTTTGATAAGATAAAGGTCTACGTTATTCTAAACATTACTGTCTTATATAAATGAGCAACGGGGAGGGGGAAGATGGATGCAGGTCGGGCCTGGGAGGGGGAGTGGGACTGGCGTCCTCCCTCCCGGGCTTGAAAGCCCAACACGGGGCTTCCTGGCTCTGAGTAGCCCCATAGGACAGGCTGGAGCATTACCCGGGGTAAGCAGACTAATGTCCATTTATCCCAAGGAGTCTTCCAGCCCGTCCCTATCCAGTGCTGGACACAGCGTGTGCCTGGCAGACACGCTGCAACCGCGCTGGATAGGATTGGGCTGTTAATCAACTACAGTAATTGGTTATAATTTATTTTACTAATAAAAATGTGCCCCTGATTAAGTGAGCAGCAGATTTGATTTTTAAAATTATTCTTAATAGAAACTCTCCTGCTAACTGCACTAAGAGGCATCATTTATGTTTAGCACAGGGGTTCTCAACCTTTAGAGGCCCAGGTACCCCCTATTACAGTCCAATTTTCTGATGTACCCCTGCTAATTAATTGGATTAATCAATTAATTAATTCGCTAATTAATCATTAAATAAAAAAGTACTAAAACAATTTTAAATGTTAAAAATATCTTACTTAACTCTGTGTGTGGTGTGTGTGAGAGAGAGACAGACAGACAGACAGGGGGGTTGCATTTAAGTTCTAATTAACAAATAATTAACTACTGATTGATGCTGGTAAGGGGCAGGCTTTGGCGTACCCCCTGCCATAGGTTCGCGTACCCCTAGGGGTACTCGTACCACAGGCTGAGAACCCCTGGTTTAGCATATATGTCTTCTAGGAGGGTTGCTTACTCAACAACCTTCTGCAACATTTAAAAACAAAATACTGTATGCCTTTCCCTTGACAACTATTGGGCTGGTTTTCAACTCAGGAAGGAACTATGAAGTGAAGAGGTTTCTATTCTCAGAGCACAGGGTTAGGATTCAACTCATTTTTTTTACTCATGTGGATATTTACAATCAGTTGATTTGATTTTTAATCAATGATTAAATTAGAAAGATTTCTTGAAATCAAGAGACTAAGAATTGTGTTTTTCTATGAACATACTCTGGTTAATTCCTATACAATAACTGGTTTTATACCAGAGATTGGTTTGTATGTATTGTTTGTTTGTATAAAAAGAGAATGCTGTAAACACCCTCTACACTCCAGATAAATATTCCAAAATTCTAGACTTGTTTGTTTATAATTTTGATTTTCTAAAGCAGATTCCTGACAACAATTTCTGATCTGGGAAACAATGGAAGAATATAGGCTGTTTTAATCCAAGTTAGTTCAAACCTGGAAGTTATTTTTGCATTTTTTTCCTCATAGGCCTTCTGATGTAAGTAGGCTTACCAGAGTCCTGGAATTGAGGCATGCATCGGCCTAGAGCGGACCCGAGCCGCTCCCAAGTGTGCACCGCAGCAGCCTAATGGGGTTGCGGCTTCTGGAACTTCCGGTCAACGACGCGACCGCTGTTGGGCTGCCGCAGTGCACACTTGGGACCAGGTCGGGTCCTCTCTAGGCTGACGTACGACTCGATTCTGGGACCCTGGTAAGCCTAGATATAAGCAACATACAGATTAGCTTTAGATAATGTTCTTACAAAACATGTAATTTTCATCATATGGAAAACTTGTCAAAACTGTTAACGTTTCATGGTGGGTTACAGGTAAAATGTGTTGCTGCATTTCTCCTAGTTACCTTCAGCAACAGTGAGCAAATCATTCAGGTCTGCAGAAGACTGAAACTGCATGGGTTCAGAATTCCTGACATTTCCAAGTGGCAAAAATGGATCATAGGTATCACTGGAGAGGTCTGCAAGGCTTAAAAGGTAATGGCTTTGCTGTGTATATGTGCTTGAACCATGAACACAACTGTGCAGAACCTGAAAAAAATAAAAAAGTATACAGTAGTATAAATTTATATAAATAAATGGAACATAAAAATATTACAGAGACTATTCCTCAAGAGCTAGCCCATTAGCCATATCAAGGCTATGAGACATCTCTGAGCCTCCAATTGCTATTGCATGACCAAGGCCGTGCCTGGAGGTTGCTTGAATTCTCACTCTTGTATTCATTAACAGGCAGCAGCTTTTTCAGTTTTTTTTTAAATGCACATGAATATAACCTGCTAACAACTATGCCTGTTCATCCCAGCAGAGCATCTTTTCCACTGGCTGTCTGCTGGTGATTCTCATATGCTTTTTCTTCTTCTTCTTTAAAGATTGGAAGCCCTTTGGGACAGGGAACCTTTTTTTTTCATTTATTTTGCTATGCTACCTGCTTTGCAAACTTTTTTTGTTGAAAAGTACAATATAAATATTAACTACAACAACAAGAAACACAACAGCATGCTAAACCTCATCGCAGAATGCTGAGCAAGATGCACTATTCGTTTAATCTAACATGCCATTTCTACTTCACACATTAAGTACACCTAAAAATAAAATACGTGTAAATGTAACAAAAGTTTGCACACACATGCACCATAAAGAAAAATTTCTCAGGAAATTGTAATTGGCTTCAGCTTCCTGTTGAGCACACACACAACGGCAAATCTGGTAGCAAGGCCACAGAGAGTCTTACTCAAATCTAGGGTGACAGGATATATTCTCTACCCAAGATCCCTGAGCTCAGCCACTGAAACTAGACCAGGGGGCCTTGAGATAGAAGCTTAACGATGAAATAATAGAGACAGAAGGTACTATCTGTTGATCAGACAAAGGCCTGCCAGTCCCCTAGTATTTAGGCCAAGTCAAAAGCATTATACTGCTTGCTAAGTGGCTAACGTTGGACACCCCTAGTTCCTTTCTGTGCCTGAAGAAGGCTCTAAGGCCTGAGCATAGAACACCCCAGAGATTTAACCTTGTTGGGTCCTAGCCTCAGGCCATGGGGTTCTCCTCGGAGGGTCCCCAGAGTTCCTGACACACAAGTTTGCCTCTAGGACGGTACTCAACGAAATGGTCCTTGTATTTCAAGTGCAGCAGACCAAGGAGTGGGAGGAAACTGGCATGCCTGACAATTTGGCCGGAATAATGTTACTATTGCAGTGAAGGAGTGTCTCCCCCTGACCTTGTCCCATGCTGCTCCTGTAATGTTTAACTAGAGGAATAATGTCGATAGGACAAATGACAGTGGTCCCAATAATTGATCATCTCTAAAGTCAGTTAATTGACAGAACTGCAGTACACTGGATGAAAGCATATACATTTTTGGACAGTGTAATTTTGTTTATTTTGTTTCTGTAAGTGAGATTTATAACAATGTTCAGAATGCCATAGGTGACAGTTCCCACTCAAATCCAGTGAACATATCTGAAAAGACGGCAATTCAACAGTTCAAGTGATCTAAACAAAAAAAGACACTAGCAACAGCCACTGGAAAATACACCATGCTGGGTTGAAGAGGGACATCAACATCATTATCATCATCATCATCTTAATAGAATATTTAATTGCATCTAGCTCAAAAAGCAGAAAACATCCCATCAGTATTAAAGCTGGTTTTATAATGTTGTTTCATTATACCTCTGTTCATAAAAAAACAACAGCATAATTAAGCATGGGATGATGAAGCATTTCAAGAGGATTCTTCATACTGACCCTATAGATGTAATCAAGCAACGGAGCTTTAGAAGAATGTTGATCTTCAAGACTAGAATTAAGTATAGGCTCCAGCAGCATTTTCACTGGTAACGTCACACACCAATCCAACAAGCAAAGTAATAATGAAACTATAAACTAAACAGAAATAGTTCATTCATTTATTTCGGTTATGCAGGTCACATTAGTTTTACTCAGAACATCCAAAGATGGTGATCCAACAAAGAAAACCTTGTAAATGGATGCTGCATGCACACTCCTGGAGTTAAGAAGTCTGATCCAAAAGCCAGGACTATGAGCATGCATGCATGCGCAAGTGGTTTGGAAAACATGTTGATAGTCTGTTTCGGAGATTGAAGGAGGAACAAAACCACTGTTCTTCACTAGCCTTGCTTCCCAACAGCAATTGTCAGCTGTTCAAACCAGTTTGTGTAAGGCTGTGACTGTGAAAACCCATGTCCTGGATTGAATATTCAGGTTGGAAAAAACACACCCATAGTGTATTTTTACATGCTTCTCCTTACCCACCTCCCATCCCATTGGATCAGGGTGATAATGTTTAAACATCAATTCCATATTTAAAAAAAAACACAATATCAGACCAAAAAAAAATAATGATTTACATACCTTTTTATCATTTTCCACAGAGGAAAACTCTGCACTAGGCAACAGAAATGCAATGGTGGCAACAAGGATCTGTGTAAATCAATTTTAAAATGGTAACTATACAAAAATGCTTTCCCCAAAAAGAAACACTGGTCTATATTTAAGAAATTGAGTAAGAATGTAATTGCTCCTTTGAATTTCATACATAATCTACCCAAACAACTTTTCCCATTCTCCATCCCTTCAACCTCTCCACTACCTAAGAAAAAGAAATCTGCTAATGTTGTCCAAATATTACAGTCAGAGGAAATACACAAATTAAGCACATTTCATACAAAATTGCTTTCCTAGCATAATTTACTCTAACAGGATCCAACTTCTGATGGCAGGATTTTCAATTTAAATGTAGTTTTAATCAGTTCTAAATTATTTGCAAACAACTTACCTAAATACTTATAAAGGAAAGCACATTTGCCATGACTATACACTTATTCTAAGGATATTTTTATTTCACTAAGTATAAAAATCAAGTGATGTATGTACTCTGGATACAGTTATTAAATTTAAGCGAATAATTAAACACAGTATATCGGATTACTAATCACCACCATACATTAATATTTTAGGAGAGAAAACGTACTTCAATAATTTTTCTGGGTAGAGAAGATTTGTACTGCTGAAGGTTTTCCCAGTAAGACGTCAACAACTGAAAAACATCACATGCTACCTGGGCTACCTGTTTGTTAGAAAACTGTAAGGAGTTGAGAAATAAGTCAATAAGAAATAAAACCAAAGACAATATACATGGACTGCCAACATTTGTATTAGGATACTATTTTTTTCCAATTAGCCATTGCTAACTGAGCAAAACATCACTCTTACAAAGTGATGACTCTTATATTTAGAAGGGGGAGAATAGCTGTCCCTATTCAACCCAACATAGATAGCATCCTCATGTCTCCAGTGGGACTGTTGCTGGTTTCTCTCTTGTACTTCTTTTTTAGATTGCAAGCCCCATTGGGACAAAGAACTATTTTCTTATTCCTACACTCTGTCAAAAGCTTTGAGAACTTTTTGTTGATAAATATTCTAACAGCGCAATCCTGCCTAACTTTAGACCAGTAGAGCTCCCGCTTCACCAGCCTAAAGCGACGCAAACGTGCCATAAAGCACGTTTGCAACGACTTGGGAGTAAGCGGCACCAGCGCAGAGGCCGGCACAGCTCACTCCGCCACCTACCTTGTCCTGCGCTGGTCGACGCAGGTAAGAGCAGGAACAGTCGGCGGGAGGGCAGGCCGGGGCAGCGAGGGAGGGGGACATTGACCGGCTTGGGCTAGGAGGGGCAGGGATAGCGGCGGCAATACCCAAGCCCTTTCACAGGCCGCGCTGGCCTTACACGGCCTCTCTGAATGTACACCAGCTCTGGAGCTGGTGTGCATCCAAGGAGGCCCATAGGCCCTGGGCATGCCTACATCCAGGGAAGGGGATGTGCTGGGGCATCTAGCAGCGCTGGGACAGCCCAAAATGGGCTTAGGATGCAGCAGTCAGTCCTTTAGGCCGGCCGTGCATTTTTACACAAGATTGCGCCATAAATCTTTACATAGACTTCCAGATGTGTAGGGTCTATACATGATGAGAAAGTGAATTCACATCCACTTGCTTCAAGTCCATGTTAGATGTACTGTAATGTTAGAATGAAATCCTTGCCCCACTATATGTGTACATGAGAGGTTCCATTTAATAATTCATCCAATCCATGTAACATTTTCCAACTCTATCTGCTTACCTCCATGATTAGAAGCACTTGAGATGGGAGCTCATTGCTCCTTTCATATAGTTCTTAGCACATACTTGAAATAAAAAGGGAGGGATTTAAATGCTCCCGAGAAGGCTCCAGGTCTGCTAACAACTTTGTGCACTCTCCTAGGAGCATATTTATATACTAAGCCTACAATCCTATATGCATCTTCCTGGGAGTAAGTTCTATTGAAATCAATGGGACCTACTTCTAAGTAGATATGTTTAGGATTATGCTGTAAGCCTACTCTAAAATGCCTAAGGGTGCAATCCTGACTAAGGATCCAGTTGGCTGCCCAGGGTTGCCCACTGGATCCTGTGCACCAGCTGCCCAGCGCACGCCAGGCTGGAGGTCTACTCGGGGAAGGGGACAGTCGTCCCCTTCCCCGAGTGGAAACCTGGGCCGGCCCCATCGGCCTCCTCGGATTTCCGCCAGCGAAATAGCTGACGAAGGTAGAGGAGGCCATGTAACGGCGTAGCCGGCCCAGCGGGAACGGGGATATGGCCGACGCCATCCCCCTCCCGGGCTGGCTAGGCCAATGCCCCCCCTCGCCCGGCCGGACTGCCCATGTGGCCAGCAATGGAGCACTTACCTTCCGCCGCCATCCGCGTGGAGATCCAGCACTGGAGTGAGGGAAGCCGGCCTTGCGCCGGCCTTCCTTACTTCCAAGTAGTTGCGAACGTGCTTTATGGCACGTTCGCAATGGCTTCCGGCGACGCAATGCTTATTCCGTCGCCAGCTGGATCTTCAGGATTGCGCTGTAAAATAGTTTTTTTATCTGTCAAGCAATTCCATACTTTCCCCACCAGTTCCTTCTGAAAACAAGAGATGTAGACTATGAACACATTGTTCATTTCAATGCTGCCCCATTTAACAGATCAGATAAAATGAGACATTTGTTCTGAATACAACTCAGCACATAATGTTTTACTCCCCAAGAACCACAACAACTGTTTTAATTTGGGTTGCTTCAAAATTTGCTTACAGGAGAATCATTATTTGAGAATCTCCCAAATTTAAAAATATTCTAACTATCTGAAACACTTTGCATGCAAACTACAGAAACACATGCAATACTAGTACCTTTAGCGTCACACCTAAAACATTAATCACATCCTTTACTTGGGGGTGGTTTGTACATTGTACTAGTTCTTCACATAGCCAAAGTCCAAGACAGCACAGAGCTAAACACCTTCAAAAACAAGAAAAATGTAATTCAGTAAGGTATACTGTCCTCATTTTTCAGTTCCTTCAAGTCTTCAACTGGGTTGTAAATAGGCAGCAATGCCAGGATGCAGGCTGCCGCTGCACTTAGAAACAGTAGGTTCTATCTAGGGTTTTCGATTTGCAAAAGTAGTCCTGTTTGTGTAGGGGGGGGGGATGAGCAATTTTCACAGATATCCCTTTCTGCAGCCCCCCACACCCCTTGAAATTTTGTTCCTGAAGGCTTGAGGGTCCTCAAGAGCAAATATTTGGTGGAGAAAAGAAAGCTGCAGAGGGATGGGGAGACTGGTGAAAATTACTTTTCCCTTCTTGGCCCAACAAAATATCTTCTGCAAATGGTAGAACACCTTAGAATACAATTGAAATTGTGCCTCATACTTGCGCTAGATCCTAAACCCTGCTATAGTTCTGACACAGCACAAGCTTTGGTGTTCTTGCACCAATGCTTCCCACTAGCTCTGCCATGCTAATGCAATTTGCACTCACAGTTTTAGTGGAGGCAGAATCTCTTTCATATCCCCACTGAATGAACTCAAGGTCTGTTTGGGTATACCCCACTTCCCATGTATAAGACTGCACTTCAGCTACAGTAGTGCAAGTCATTTTCACCCTGTTAAACCTAGAAGACATCAGACAATGCTAACCTTTGCAGAGGGACAATTTATACTTCAATTTATATTCCACCACAATATTTCTGTTTCATTCAGCATTTTACCTTGAAGCTTCACTTGGTTCATCTGCAGCATTCTTCAAAAGAATATTTATGAGGTAACACTAGAACAACAAAAATCATAACGATAAACATTGCCCCTCCCACAAACATATTGCAGAAGAATTCTACACAATTCAGTGAGATCAAATAGGATGGGTAGGATGGAATATATAGGATTCCAGTATGCTCATTAGACACATATTCTCCAGCAGCGCCCCCCCCCATTTTAAAAGGAAGTCATACATTTGTATAACAGAATCAAAAGTTATACAAATATTAGACAACAGAGCAAATGTAACCTTGTTCTAGTTTAGCTGACCCAACACATTTTAAATTACTTCTCTGCTAATTTAACCTGCAATTCTCCCCATCCCTCTGCAATTCTCTTCAAGGAGTGTCTTCTCCTTGAGTGATGCACAAAGTTCAACACAAAACTTTGTGTTAAATACTGATTGGCAAAATCCAATGGAGAAATTCTGCAGATTAACCGTATTCTTCATATCCACCCGAATTACCCCCCAATTTCAGTAGCCCTATCCACTTTCCACACGTTTGAGTAAAAAAAAATTGAGAAATCGCATGGAGCTTTGAAAGAACCTGCTTCCTGTGTAAAAGCAAAGTGGGTCTGAGAAGACCAGCCCCCCCTCCTCCAGTGAAGTCACACCTGCTTTATGGCTAGGAGGAGGTGCTGTCAAATGTTTAGACTGCATTTTGGAGACAGGGAGAATCCTGGAAGGCTCAATGAGAGAGAACATGCTTTGCACACAGAAGATCCCAGGTTCAATTTCTGATATTTCCACTCAAAAGGATCAGGTAGCACATGATGGGAGGACTGCCCAAAAACCTGGATAAGCCCATCAATGTTACTTAATTCTAGTTCCAATTTTAGAATTTCAGCGAGAAAGAAAAAATGTAGCTTCTTTCATTTGAAATACATTAAAGTTAGCAAGAATGTATTTATCCCTCGTTTTAAAAACACACACGTTAAGTTTATTCTAGGTGAGAGTAAACATAAATAGTTAAACTACATATCAACTAGCAGAGACAACATTTACTTTGACATCTGCAGTTCCTGTGATGATTTCTGCTTCAGCAATGGGTTGCAGCAGCGAGATTTCTTGGTAGAGATTAGGAAAGCAAACTAGAGAACCAAGAATGGTTTGCGCTTCTAAGCGAGGTGCCTATAAGCAAAAACAATTCAAAACAATATTACACACAGGTAACAGAAAAGGTTAAGTAACGATTGTAGTGAAAATCCCTACATTTCCCCCCATTTTTTTCCCACCCGTTTTGGACCTTTCAACCTCCTACCCCCTTAGATGTTTGGGATGTCTAAGTGCTCTGAGGGAGATTCCTGAGTAAATTACATGTCACTGCCATGACTGCAAGTAAATTGCCATTTCCGTTTGTTTTGGAATCTTCTCTTTCAAGGAGTGTCTTCTCCTTGAATGATACCCAAAGAAACCTGACCCTGAGCCAGCTCATTGGACTCTGATGCCCACCTGATGACCAAGAGCGGGAAATCAAGAGACCCCAGGTGACTCCAAATGACCAGTGCCTCAGAGAAAGCAGGATGTGTGTCCACAGGCTATAAAACCCAGTGGGTTTAAAAAGGCTATAAAAATATTTCAGCTTCCTTTAAAATGATCATAATGTGCAACTCTCTCCTAGGACAATATTAGTTAAAATTGTCAGCTCATATTCTGACCTGCTCTTCCACGTTCTCTGCTATCACACTCACAGCCCAATCCTGCGTAACTCTTGTACCGGTGTAACAGTAGATCCAACGGTGTAAGTACGCTTATGCCAGTGTAACTTGCCATACACCGATGGACACAGGTCGGACACCAGCATAACCCCCCTCAGACGCTGCGCGTGTGCAATTCGGATGCAGGACAGACACCGCTGCAACTCTGCCGGCACAGGGGGCATTCAGATGACCCTGGAATGCCCCCTGCACCAGTGGAGTTACACTGGCGTCCGTCCCGTGTCTGAACTGCGCATGCATGGCATCTGAGGGGGGTTAAGTTACACGGCTTACGGCAAGTTACACTGGCATAAGTGCACATACACCGGTGGATCTACTGTTACACTGGTGCAAGAGTTACACAGGATTGGGCTATCAGTTACCAACATAGTCCCGGTCATTTGCATAGTATGCCATCACTTGTACAGACACAGACTGCTATTGAAGAATTTGAATTTGAGGCCATGAAAATTCCTGCTCTGTGTGAATTGTGTATGGAATGAAATGTAGGATAAATTTAAAATTCTTGTAGTTATATTTGAAATTAATATAATACAGTAATCAAGTATTAGAAGTTGCATCCATGTAAATGAAGTTCCTCTGGATTGATCATGCCTAGTCATACTTAAAGTATGACTGCCATAACATAACATACTGCCATAACATAACAATCCAAGAATCCATCTTCTGCAGCAAGCGGAGAGAAGAGCAGCTCAGATTCTGCATGTGGAGCAAAACTCGTTTGGATTTCAACCTTCTCCTTCCCCAATGAGTTACACAGACATCTAAGCTATGCTTTGACTTACCTTCTCTTTTCCTGGACTACCACCTTTTGGAACCTATCAACCTACCTGACTTGACTAAGACATTTCCTCTAGCCTTTCTGATTTTTGTTCTCTACTTTAGTCATCGAATTTTGCCTGACCTGGACTACATATTCACCTCTGACTTTTCTCTCTAATCACTTAGCTGGTCTGACCTCACAGAATTTTAGCAGTTTCAGTTTTCAGACAGACAAATCCAATTGACAATCTTTATCACTCAACTAATAAATTAAATAGGCAGAACTTCCTCATGGTTAATGATGTTAGCTAGCAGAAGGGGGGGAGGAGGAAAAAAATCTCTTTTGCTGAAACAGACTAATGCCATGGTCCAGCTACCCTCTGGAATTTGTTACCATATGGCATCTAATAGTCTTGTTTTTGAATAAGAGGAGTGAGAGGTTAAGGAAGAAATCATGTTAGGAAGCAATTAATACATGTAAATTGATTTTCTTCTAAAAACAATGATTTGCATAAGGCAAGGCAAATGAATGCAATTTTCTAGACACAGTGAGGCTTAAGATAAGGCAAAAACAGAAGTCATAGGAAGAAAACAGGTGCATGTTCTATATGTATACATGCAGCAATTTGCCTAACACAGGAATGTTTGGCCAAAAGCATAACAATACTCTGTGTAACAACAGGTAGATAGAACTCTTAAGAACTCCCACTTAAGAATCAGCGGGAAAAGATGTATGTGGCACAGTGCCACACGTAGGATGAGAGAGATTGGATTGGATGGTTCTGTGGGGAAATTCAACCAACCTTAAATTCAAGAATATTTCTATCATAGATTCCTGCTTGGAACAAGTTTGGATTCTGCCTGAACTTCTAAGTTGTGGCTTATTTCCGTGCCAAGTTTTCGTGAGGTTTAATTCTTGCTGTGCAAGTTGTTATTTCAGGAGGAGCAAAACTGTTTTTGTAAAACCTTTACGTTGCACTCTATTGTGCTTTTTCATACATATTTTTCACTCTTTGTTGCCCCAATCTGCCTCTGTTTTGGGTGCATGCTGAGAGGATTATTCTTATAAAATATTTATATACTGCTTTTCACAAACATTCACAAAGCTGTTTACAAAGCACAAGACATTTTAAAATGGTTCCCTGTCCCACAGGACTCACAATATCGACAGGGAATAGGAACCCTGTCTCCATGACAGAGGCAATTCAGCTGACATTCTCTCATAAGTAGGATGTGCATCCTATTAAAAGTAAAGGTGAGGCCCTACTGCAGGGATATCAAACATAAGGCCCATAAGTTCTTTATCCAGCCCGCATGCGTTGGGCTTCCCCAGCGCCACCATCAGCTGCTCTTAGCTGCTGAGCTGAGACGTAACGCATTGGGAGAAGCGGCATTGCTGAAAGGGTCGCACTCGGAGAGCCCAATTATCATGCAGGCCACCCTTGCGGTCTTCTTTATAAGATCGTTGTGAGGGAAACACGATAAAGATTTAAGGTACTTTTGCAAGTTAAAAATACCATATAAAAGCTTCCCAAAAAATGTCCAGATGGCCAGGGCTTGGTGATTACTCCAAGCTGCTGCGGTCGCCTGAGAGATGTCAGCAGCTCCTTGGCCCAGCACAGGCTTCCACCTCCCCCATGTCTCTTAGTCTTGTCCTGGTCCTGTTGTGAGTGGCAAGAAGAGCCTCCCGTTCTTGCTGCTAAGGGCTGCCCGCAGTTCCCACCCTCTCGAAGCTGCCAGTTTATAGAATCTCCTGATAATCTGGCATATTTGATAATCCAGCACCAGATTGGTCCCAAATGTGCCAGATTATCATGTCTACTGTATCTGCTAAAAGTTTGTTCTTGTTGCTTACATACCTTGGCTCCTTATTCTTTTCCTTGTGGACTTCCCACCCATGGATAATAGTGGGTTCTACCCATAAGGTGTCTGAATAAACCAAGCACGTTACCCAAGGTAAAATCTTGTTAGTGGATGCAGCTTTATAAAAAGACAAATCTTCACTTGGTGGCAGCGATACGGATACAGAGGGGCAATCAGGTTTGCTTTGCCCACTTCCCCCCTCCTACTCATGGTGCTAGTTATTGTGGTACTGAGCAACTTTTTTACTCTTGTGTGGCAGCCATGTAGGGTCCCAAGGCAGAATGGGACTGTGGAACAGAGGTAGGGGGTGTTTAAGCCCTTTACTTCTGTGCCATTTTTCTGTCAAAAATTACTCCAAGCAGCTATTTAACCCTGAAAATACCACTGTAGCACTTACTTTAGAGTAACAACATGTCCTGAATTAGATCAGGATATATTTAATGTCATGTCTGATTTGGCTATTTGTCTCTCTCAACGAGAAAACATTTCCTAGAATGTAGAGCTAAAGACAGATTGATAAGCTCCTCTAGGTAAAGACTGCATTCATCTGAGGGCAAATTATAAAAACAGATGGATCTCTATGTTTCAGCAGTATGTCAATGCTGTGTTTTCTCTAATGTATGAAGGGGAGATACATCTAAGCAAGCATTTCTAAAATACACGCCTAGGAATTGTGACTGGTGAAGGCTCCCACACATGTGATTTCTATGTGTTTGCATACGTGCTCTCTCCTTCAAACATAGTAGAGAAAAATGTGTTTAGCATTTTGTGGACATGCAGTGCATATCTCTTCCTTAATGTGTGATGTCTTACTAAGCTGTCACTTGTGTATTGGAGGGTCCCGGTGGTGGGGAGGTAGAGCTTAAAGTTACCTAATAAAAACTTCCCTTTTTTCCAACACCATTAGCCCTTCTTGCTTGGCTGACTACAGTGTTTCCCCAAAAATAAGACCTACACCGAAAAGAAGACTTACTGTGTTTTTGGAGCAAAAAAATAATATAAGACCTGTCTTATTTTCAGGGAAACAGGGTAGTCAAACTGGAAATGAGAAATATTAACAAATGAAGCAAGAGCCCATGCAGATATTTGTTTAATAATGGCAATAAAAACAGAAGACTCCCACTGCAGAAGACATTCCCCCTTGAAATGGCTCTAGATGGGGCACTCCTCTTCACATGTACTACTACAAAAGCTGGTCCTGTTAGCTGCACATATAAATGGCACCCTAATCATTGTCATGCAAGTTTGTAAGACAAGCTCTTATATCGCTTAGAAGCACAATATGCATCAATATGGCTGTGTGAATGAAGTTATCCACTACTAAATTAGCAAATTCTCCAATTATAGTGCCCATTGTCATGGTATCATGAACCCAAAGCATCATAATCACACACAAAAAAAGATGTTCATGCATAAGGTTTCTTCAGAGGCAAACTTAATGTGACCATACACATTCATTCAACATGCAATTTTCCTTAGATAGTATAATAAGTAGAGCATAAAATATTTCCCAAGTCATGTTAACATATTTGTATAGGTACAGATAATGTACAGTAGGTATTTCAGTTTGACTTTCCTTTCAATTTTTGATCACCAACTTATCAAAGCTTATTCAAAACTTCACGGTTTTAAGGAGTTATTGCAGATTTGTCTGCTAGCGTAAAGTATCACTAACACAAATTAGCAAAAAACGTATTTCCAGGAAAAATTGTAATCAAGAGATATTTCAAAGATTCTGAAAGTCAAGAACATCTTTAGAATTTGTCTGACTTGACTAGGACTGCAGGTTTTTTGTCCATTAACAAATCTGATGATTTTTCTGAACATCTAACAGAAATCAGAACAGAACAAAAAGCATTATTTTTCTCAAGATATAAAACAGAATGGAAAGTCATGGTTTTTAAAAAAATGTTCTCAATGTGTGCCACGTAAGTGTCTATGATTATACCAGGCACAAATACATGGAAAGATCATCCCTGTTTAGATTACTTAGCTGAGTTCTCAAGATTTTGTGCTTGGACCATTACAATACTACCCAGCATACTAAACTGAAAACCACTGAGATATTTTTTAATCTTCTTTTGCTTGCCAATGCTCCAGCCCTTTATAGCATAGGGTATTCCACATGTAGTAAGGCATTTGCAATATTCATTCATTAAAAAAAAATCTAATGACATACTGAAACCCAAGTCTTGCTTGTAGAGTGTGAATATACCACAGTGTTAGCGAGGAAATGATTTCTCACACTTTGTCCTTTTGATGAAACACCTTTACAATACTAGGATGTCACCTTATCCTACAATTTCACACATCAGCTGCCATGGTGTCTGCCCCAAGAGCCCAGTTTCACATTGCACTAATGAGCCAACACCTGTTAGAGTAGAGAAATCTGAACCTTGCTAACAATTGTGCATTCTCACGGGAACATGGATATTGAGCATTGCCATACTTACCTCCAACATGTTTGTACTTAGAACTCTGGCTGCAGCTGTTATGAAGTCTCCTATCAGCAATGTGAAGCCAGGTAAGCCCAGGAAGAAAAAGCAGGGAGGACAGTGCCTTATGACAGTATTCAGAACATCCTGAAAAGGACCCCAAAAAAATAATTGTAATTTTTAAACGTTTTAACCTTCTTAAGCCATTGGTTGCATAAACTAAGAGCCTTCCTGGATAACAGCATCAGTAACCTATCCCTAAGCAATGGACTGTGGGAGGCAGCAGACATGCTACACAAGGAGGCTCAGCTGTTTGGCAGGAGGTTTGTTGCGATTTTCTCCCCTAAAATAAGGGAAGATATGCACTTCGGCATGGAGAGAGGCAGTATGTAGCCTAAAACCAGATCTCTAAAGAGACAAAAACATTCATGAAATGGCAGTCATAAGGGTGGGAAGGAGGAGAAAAAGGAATGATTACTTATCATCAGTAATAAACACAAGCCAAATGTGTTCATGATGCTTTTGCAATTGCATTTCACACACACTCAGTAGTGCAACAAAAGTGCATAGCCTGCAACACCCAAGAAACAATTGTGCATTTATTTTGAAATAAAATAAATAAAAAGGCTCTCCATGTCAATATTTTTATATATTACTACACATACCCTACCATCGTAATAAGAATTTCACATGCAGGTTCAAATATGCTGAAATATTTCCTGATTCTGCAACTATTAAGTAGCAGTTTGACTATGCTTGGCTCTAGCAGATGTACATGAAACCTTTACTCTGCGCTCTTGACTACCTTGCACTGAGGGGGCCCTGTGACTCGCTCTCCAGCCAGACTGGCATTTGTTGCAACTTTAACTCTTGTCTGCTTCAGAGTCAGAGACTTCTGAAGCTTAAAAAAAGAAAAAGAAAGCTTGTGGGGGTCAACCAATACTCTATGGTTCAATGCTGATATGCATGAGAGAAGAGGAACTCTGAGAAGGGCAAACATTTTCCCTTCTACCCATCCATTTCTTGGATCCCATCTGTTCCTTTGGAAGGGCAGGGTGAAAAAGAACTGGGAGTTCCTCTTTTACCTGGCTCAACCTGTGTTTATTTGGATGAGAAATGCACTCAGGATGTGAGTGCATTTTGTGGGCCCTGTATAACAAAATTGTTACTATGGTGGCCACCATTTTGGTGAAGTTCCCCCCCCCAAGGTGAAGTCTCAGGGTGGAGACTCACATCCAGAGGGTCATCCACTGTCAAAAGGGTTCTGATCAGCCTGAACAAAATGAACTACAGGTTGTGCTTTGTTATTCACGGGTTCAGCATCCACGGATGCTGGCTGAGCTGCCTCACATCACGGCAGGCACAATCTGCAAATAATGGGATGCTGGAGTCGGGCACCCGATGTCTCAAGTACTCACCAGGGGGGTGGCTCTGGAAGCCCCCTCCGCATTGCGCCAGGTCTACAACCCCCTCCATAGGCCTCTGCGGGTCTCAGAAAGCCTCTCTGGAAGCTACCAGAAGTGACTTCCAGTTTAGCGTCGGCCACTTCTGGTTGCTTCGGGGAGGCTTTCTGAGGCAGAAGGGGCTGTCAGAGGCTCCCCAGTGAGTACAATTTTGGCAAACAGTGCTGGATTCCAGCATCCATGGATTCGCTGTATCTGCGGTGTGGGGGGGGCAGAACCAATCCCCCACAGATACCAAGGGACAGCTGTATTCTAGTAGTTGTTGTGATGCCTCTGTTTTCACCCATGAGGCTTAAGGAAAGAATGATCTGAGGAATCAGAAGGAAGTGGATTTAGCTTTCTTCTTGCTCCTTTTTATCAGTTGAAGATAGCCCTTTCCTATGAAAGAATGCATTTGTCTTCCTCTTTCATCAGTGACTTACTTGTTTAGCCCCAGAATTTGAAACCAGCAGTGGTTGCCCCGCCTCCATTAACCAACATTCCAACCATGTGCCGGAGTGAGGTGTGTGGAAAAGACATGCTATTTGTAGCCCATGACCATGAGCCCTGTTTTTAACTGCACTGGGATCTGCTTATGACTGTCCAGCAATCTGGAATTTCTTTACTTGGAGCCGGAAAAAAATGCTAGAAGAACAGGTGACATTATTATGGTTGCATCTCTTGCTTCCTGAACATTCGTGAGTGTGAAAAGGAGAGAACATTCTTTCTCTGGATGGGCTGAAAAGGAAGCCAGGCAGCTTATTAGAAAAGGGGCAGGTTGTGAAGGCTAGTTATTTTTAATACTTCTATCCGGCCTTTCCATCAGAACAATCCTCAAGGTAACGTTTGGCTCTGCTGAGAAAAATCACCTCATCTAAACATGGAAAAACACCTTACAGAGCTCCAAAGGCAGGCTGCCTTCCTGATTCAAAAAACCAGCTCCAAACTGAACAGGGGGAGTTATTAACAGCTTTGAATGTCTCCAGAAATTTTGATCTTACTTTGTCTGTTAAACTGACTACCCATATCAGAAAAAGGAGCATTCACCTGTGGGACAAGCTATAATCCCCAAAACGTGATCATACTTTTAAGAAATGATATTAAGAAAACCAACAAATCGCCAACAAACACATTTGGTTAAAAAATGATTTTTTTCAATTTCACCCCCTCAACCCCAAATAAAATGTTACTGCTTATATCAAAGGGTCACAAGAATAAAAGGAGAAAAAAGGAAGGGAAATGCATAATGTGAGAACGTGCTGGTAAAAAAATCACATGGAAATGAAAGTCAAAACCTTATAAGAATCTCAGTTTGATAGTAAGAGGATGTCAATCAAAGGAAAGTCTTAGTTTAGGACCCCCTTCTTCTTCCAAACTGAGTTATTGCGTATTATGACCTTTGAGCTTCAGGACATATTAAAAGATCACAGAAAATTGCTGTTCCATATAGCTGAGGCACGGAAAGTTGCTAAACCTCATATTTTGCTATCATAAGCGAACACGAAAGCTATTTTACAAATATTTTGTTCAAAAAGGTACATGAAAGTTTAGTATCACAGCACACAGCATTTTCACCTTTGAAAACACCACTCAGGTTAATGTTCAAGCTGGTTTTAATCACTTTCTGTGATAGGCAATATCAGTCAATGCAAACATTCTAAAAGAATGAGCAGATGGATGCTGGAGCCCATAAACTCCAGTTCTGAAGGCAGAACAAAAGATCCACCTTTTCCATAATTAAGGGGCTGATTAATGCACTGGGCTCCTCACAACACACCTGTAATTACTGAGCGAGGTAAGCATTGTGCTGTGCGCCTAGTGTCTGAACAAGCTATATCGCAGCAGATGGGACTGCATCTATGTTGACATATGCTACAATAAAAAGACTCATGAGTCTTGGCACGAAAGACAGCACAGAGTAGATTTTTAAAGATTAATAAGTACTAATTGTTAACCTTGCTGTACTTTTGTTAATTCCATGTCTCCACACAAAGAAAATCTGCATTTTCAACTCTTTGTAAATTTAAGAAAGAGATTCTGGAACATTTCCAAGTAGCCACCCACGAAAGCTCCACAAGCCTTAGTACTTCAATTTAGTCCTGAATCCACAATAGTGAATAAAAGTTTTTTTAAAGAAAGTTGAACAAAGAATGTTAACTGTGTATGTAACTGTGTATGTGTTTCTGGACCAGGTTAATACCAAAGGGAATTGGAATACATGCATATTCTTTAGCGTTAATTCTGTAGCTGTCATTTCTCAGGATGAAGCTCATATAAATGAAGATATAACACATGTACAAAGGTAACTTGGGTAGCAAACTACAGTAAGATGTTGTAAATAAAAAATGAAAAGAACAGTCATCACTGTACTATGAATAATTGTTTTAACACCACAGTGGAAAAAGGAAAACTATGAGTTGTATTTCCAGGTTTTTTCCACTGTATTTTCCACCTTTTCCTTTTTTATCAGTATATACTGTATTTCTTCAATTCTAAGACGCATGTTTTTTCCCAATTAAGCATTTAAAAAAATGGGGTGCGTCTTAGAATCAAAGGTCTCCAAAAAGCACCCCAAAATGCTATCTTCTTACTTACTGGGGCTTGCGGGAGCTTCAGGGAGGCCTACGCAACCCTCTGCAGGCCTCCCTGATCTTCAGTTCGGCAAAAAAACGGTGATTTTCAGCCATTTCCGGTTTTTGCGAAAACCAGAAATGTCCAAAAATGCTGTTTTCCGCCGAACTGAAGATCAGGGAGGCTTGCAGAGGGTTGCGCAGGCCTCCCTGAAGCTCCCCCAAGCCCAGGTAACGAAGGAAATGGCACTTTCTGACGGGGCCAGAAATGCTATGCAAAGGCAGTGCACTTAGTCATCCTCAGCTGCAGGAGACATGCTGGGGAGAGTTGGTGCTGAGCAGGTAGATTTAATGAAGGGAGGCGAGTGTGGGCCGGTGCTCGTGGGGGACCCCGGTAAAGGAGTCGTTAGGGCTGCCTCAGCACCTGGAGGCTCCGCGGTGACCGGGTCGACCTCCAGCCCGCCGGACACGCCGTGGGTGAAGGCTATGCGAAACGGTCTGGTACCGTGGCCTCAGGAGTGGCGAGAGGCTGGGGGAGTTCTGTTCACTCAGGTTCCCAGCCCCTGCCTGGCTTGTCAGTTATCCCTCCTGGCTACCGCTCCGAGGTCCAGCCTTGCTGACAGCCTTCTCATCACTGGCCCCTGGTAGCTCCTTATATCCCTGTTCCCCCTGTGCGTCCCGCCCTTCCTGGCCCTGCCCCCAGCCCGCGAGCCAATCCCACCACCCCTTTCCTGTAGTCCCGCCTCCGCTGCTTGCCTCCGTTGTTGTTGTTGCTCTTGCTGACGCTGCCGGTGCTGGCCCCTGGGGCGGCCCTGGCATGAGGTGGAGGTCTGCGTCATTTCCCGAGGCACCCTCTGTAGTGTGGTAAGTGTGGGGGGCATCACTTGCCGCTCCGTGCGGCATCGGTTTGCCCGGTGGGGTTGGAGGGCCCGCCCCCGCCCCCGGAGTGCGGCCCGGGCCCGGCACCGCTCCGTGCGGCGTCGGGTTGTCTGGCGGGGTTGGAGGAGCCGGCCCCGGCGTTCGGCTACGGCCTGTCAGCGGGCCGTGCGCTATCCCCGAGGCCGGGCTCACTTCCCCGGCAGAGCCTGGCTGGGGACGGGGTAGTCCGGGCGCGGGCTGCCCGCCCTCCGTGGAGGAGCCGGCTTGGCTACGCGCCCGCTGGGTGCGTCCGAGCGGGCGGGCGCCCGCTCCCGGACAGCGAGTCTTACAATTGATGGATATTTTTTTTCCCTGCTGGTGGTACTGAAAGTAAAAGTGCGCCTTAGAATCGATGGCGCCTTAGACTCGAGGAAATACGGTAATATTTGTTGTTGTTGTTCAGTCGTTAAGTTGTGTCCGACCCTTCGTGATCCCATGAACCATATCCCGCCAGGCCTTCCTGTCCACTATCTTCCTGAGTTCGCTCATTTTCATGTTCGTTGCATCAGTGATGCTGTCTAACCATCTCATCCTTTGCCTTCCCCTTCTCCTTTTGTCTTCAATCTTTCCCAGCATCAAAGTCTTCTCCAGAGAGTCCTCTCTTCGCATTAGGTGGCCAAAATGTTTGAGTTTCAGCCTCAGTACCTGTCCTTCCAGGGAACAGTCAGGGTTGATTTCATTTAGGATTGACTGATTTGATCTCCTTGCAGTCCAAGGGACTCTCAGGAGTCTTCTCCAGCACCACAGTTCGAAAGCATCTATTCTTCGGCGCTCAGCCTTCCTTATGGTCCAACTCTCGCAACCATACATTGCTACTGGGAACACCATCGCCCTGACTATGCGAACATTTGTTGGCATGGTGATATCATGGTTTTGTTGGCATGGTGATATAATATACCATTACAATATACCATAGCCTTAGATGTACAACCCAAACCTATGCCTGTTTACTCAGAAGTAAGCCTCAATGTGTTCAATGGGGCTTACTCCCAAGTGAGTGAACATAGAATTTCATCAGCCCAAGGCTATTCCTGACTGACTGACTGACTGACTGACTCTTCTCTCTCTCTGTGTGTGAGGCAGAAGGATGGCATCCAACCTTTAATAGTCAACAGGTTAAAACTTTCTAATCTAGTACTGTTGTCACACTCCATATGGCTGAGGTATCATTTCAAGAACGCAAAGGAGATGCTATACCAGGAAAACCAAACATTTCTGCAGCCGATTTAAAGAACTAAAGCTGCAAGTTGACACCAGTACTTCAAGTTAATGTGTGGGACAGTACTAATGTGTGGGACAGTACTGTTGGAGACATTCCAAATGGTCAGACATTGGCCTACATCCAACACTACATTATGCAAGGCTGTTCACAGATACTTTTATCACTTTGCAAGATGTGAACTGTCAGAAGGGGTCAGAGGACAAGTAACTCCATGGGGAGGATAACATGCATTAATACCCGACATCAAAGTTCTTCTAAAACGAACAAGAGTCTTTCTAGTAAAGACCACCTCCGGTTGTGATCATGCTACAGGTTACTTCATAACGGATAACATCAAGAATATGCACATTCAATTGTGGCAGTCTGTTACGCCAACTTTCAGCAATGGTGTTCTTCATATTGTTGCTGCTGACATCCTGAGCAACCTTGAAACCTCTTAAGAAGAATCGACTACCGTGCCTGTTCAATGAAAGCCATAGGCGGATTGTAAAGTGACAGAAGTAATTCTATGGAAGGCATTCTGAAAAGTGAACAAATCCAATACAACTGTTGTAAGGTGCTCTAAGCCCTGGGGGATAAAGCCAGATATAAATCTAAGAAAGTTCCATGCCATGATTTCAGGAGTCGGAGCTCACAGATGAAAACAAGAGTCCATTATTGTTTTAACTACCGTATTTTACGCACTATAAGACGCACTTTTTCCCCCCCAAAACAAAGGGGGGAAAAAGCATGCGTCCTATGGTGCGAAGCCTAAAAAAAGCAGGAAAAAAATACCGGGGCTTCGGGGAAGCCTGCGCGAGCCTCTGCAGGCCTCCTTGATCTTTAGTTCGGCCGAAAACAGCGATTTTCGGGCATTTCTGGTTTGGAATCCTAAATGACATCAAGTTCGGTGTCTGTCTGTCTGTCTGTCTGTCTGTGTGTGACATACCAGCAGAGTCAGTTAGGCATTTTCAAAATCTTTGACACATGAAGCCCAAATGGTTCGCCATCACTGGAATAGGGAGTTGCATAATGAACAATTTATAGCTCAATCCTAAATAACTTTACAGCACCGATGCAGCCGTGCCAATGGGGCGTGCGCTGCATCCTGTGGTTGGGGGGGGGCAGTCGCAGGGGACTCCTCAAGGTAAGGGAATGTTTTTCCCCTTACCTTGGAGCTGCATCGGCGCTGTTAATTTGGATAGGATTTGGCTGTTAGTCACTAATCTCTGTTTCATGAGTCTAAAATGTAATTTTACATAATTTTTGTTTCTGTCACTTCTGAAAAAATTATGTTGATGCAAGATACCCATCTCCACTGCATTCGTCCATAGCCACATAGTTGTACAAGACAGGGAACAAATGTTTAAAATACTACATCCATTGACATGAAGCTGGAGCAGACAATCCAAAACTCAAAACCTCAAAAAGTTATCATTGGTCAAATGAGTAATTATGGGTCAGAATGACAACTTGCATGGCACGAGGTCCGGACAATGAGTAACATCTTCTAAGAACTAACAAACAGAAAAGTGATGACTCGCATGCAAACATATCATCATTAGTTTACAGGATGAAAACAGAGCTTTTTAAATGCCAGTGTCACACATCTCCTTCAGTTCAAAAGAAATACTTTGAAAATTGCTCAAATGTGACTCAATAACAAAATAGTATGATGATGCAAGTGTCACAGAAAGTTTATTCAAAGTCATTGTTCATGGCTGCAAATTGCACAACTCTATTTGAACGTAAACATCCATTCTGAAGGAGAAGACATTATCAGACAAAATATGCAAAGATAAATCCCCCATGCTTTTATTATTCAAACATTCAAAATGGTCTACCACATCAGAAACCAATAGAGATGACATGCAAGGCATAGAAAGCTGTTGAAATTGCAAATGAAAGGGAAGAGTGTCTTCAGTACATTTTGGCTTATGATCTGCGGCCTTTGTTGTCGTGGCTGCAACAAAACCAGTGAAGTACACTCTGATTGCAGAAGTGGAGAAACATCTCAACACTGCTGACAGCTTATTCGAACCAGAGTCTCAACTGAATGCCATTGCCTATTTCACGTCACAAATCAGCATATAAAACTGTTGCATATTAGCTTAAGAAATGATCAAGCAATAATCACAGCCATCAGAAGCTCATCTAGAAAGGATGCACATTATCTTTGGCAGATTTCAGTCAATGAATCGGAGAGGCTTTGTAGAGCATTTAATAGCGGCCCTGTTGAACTAATATAATCCTGATTCACAAATTCTTATCTATAACAAATATTCTGCACATCTTCAACCAATAAAGAGAACTTGTCAACAACTACCTCAGAAGCATTCAGGTTTTGAATCACTTCAGGTTGACTTCCCAGTCATTGTAAGTGGTAGGACGACCGCTGCAGAAATGTATAGCAGTGATAGGGGGAAAAGGAAGTTCAAGAGCGCAGTATCACTGAAGAGACTGAACCACGCATCATGCCACACTGAAAATGGGCAGTTCAGCATAGTGGTGACTAGCATGCTGTAACTACTCAACAAAGACTTAAGTATGGGTTCAGTTTGAAACTACGATAAAAAGCTGTTCTATAGAATAATGTTGTAACGAATTTGATTACGGTCATACAGAGAGGAAGTTCCTTTAATCTTCCAATTCTCTTGGTATTTAATTTACATAAGAAGAGCCTTGCTGGATCAAGCCAAGGGCCCATCTAATCCAGCATCCTGTATCTCACAGTGGCCCACCTGAAGCCCCTGGGAGTACTCAAGACAACATGTATCCTGTTGCCTCTCCCTTGCATCTGGCATTCAATTTCTGTGCACCTGAAACACACACACAATATTTTTTTAAAAAAATATTTCTTTTGACAGTGTCAAATACCTGAAGCAGTTATATTTTTATACATTCTGTACTTGATTGACTATTTAAAAAATTGGGGAACATTTTAGAACACAAGATGTAACAGATTATGATATGCCTAATGCTCTGAAAGTCACATTTTTTTTAGATACTGAAAAATGTTGTTTTGGAAAAGGACTTAAAATTCAAAACCCACTTGGTGACTTCCATTAGACTGTGCACTGCCTCATCAGGAAAATCACCACAGGCTGGCACCATCTGTGTTTGATTGGTATAAATGGACTTGGACAATTTCACTTTTGACTAAGCACACTTATTACAAATGAGCCAAAGAAGCATATCAGCAAATAGATTTATGTATAAGAACGGCTTTTATTTATTTCCAAATGTAATAGGAACATTGATGATAATGTTCAGTCATGCACTATATTCTCATGTTTGTAATGGTTAAACTATTATATGATAAAAGGTGAAAGACTATTCTTTTTCATCAAATTCATATCGAACTTAAACCTGAACTGTGCAGCATTTTGGTGTAAAACATGCATTTTAACTGGAAACTACACTTTGAGCAAGATCGGAACCAAACATGCAGCACTAATTAAACAGCTGGAATTCCGCCCCCCCCCCCGGTACAGTTTTGAAAAACAAGTAACCTATCAGAAAAAAACATATTGAAAATGCTGACAAATACCTAGGCTGTGTTTGTTTTTCACCTTCCAGCGCTAGGGGCGCTGGAGAGATGCTTTTTTTCTCCCCCCAGCTCTCTCAGGTCGCTTTTTTTTTAAAAAAAGCTTCTAGCATACTCACCACGCTAGCAGTTTGAACTGCAAGCTTGAAGCTAGAAAAGATGGCGGCCTCATGCACCAATAGGAAGGTTGCTTGGCTGCAAAGGAGCTTGGGAGATGTAGTACGAGGGACGAGGAAGTAAGCGCGTTCTTTTCTATGGAGGCTCATGTCTACCAGGATCCATTCAAAACAACTAAGGTGACCTGCAGCAATACTTCCTTATCTTCAGATTCCCATTCAGTTCTTGTAAATACAAGATTTAATGCCATAAAGCACCCTGAACTAAAATAAGACACCATTTTGTCATTTTTAAAATGAGCCGCACTTGAGCATGCTAGAGGCATGCTAGAAACGTCACTTCCTCCTATTTGGTATGAGAAAAACAAATGCAGCTCAAGTTAAAGCATGAACAATATCCACACTGCCCAAGTGTTGGCACCAGTTACTGAGGGCCTGGGGCAAAGTCCTGCAGTGGCACCCCCACCTGCTTCCTGACGATGCACTGGATAACATTACTGCCACCAGCACAAGGGAAGATAGAGCCTCTACCATCTTTGAGAAATCCAGCTGAATGGGTAAGGTGCTATAAGACTGGAGATGGGTTAATGTTGTCCCAGTCTTCAATGATATCTTCCTTTTGATGCCACGGAAGATACAAACACAGATTATAAAGCAGTCTGTCTGAAAGCATCTTGATAATGGTGCATTGATTAGTCAAATCAATAATAAATCCTATCAGGCTAATCTTATCTCCCTTTCTGGGGGGTTACTAGCTTAGTGGAATGTGGGAATGCTGTGGGCATAATTTATCTTGATTTCAGCAAAGCATTTGACAAAATTTCCCATGATGTTTTGTTTCGCAGATTGTTCAAATGCAGGCTGAATGATACTTTCAGGTGGATACACAACTGGCTGAACTCATAGATTACTCATCAGTGGCTCCTCAGCACACTAGAGTTTTATGTGGGTCTATGTACTGCGTCCAGTACTCTTCAGACTTAGATGAAAGAGTGGAGAAAACCCTTATGAAATCTGCAGATCATACAAACTGGGAAGTATAGCTAACTCCTCAGAAGACAGGAACATTCAAAATAACCTTGATAGAACAGAAAACTGGGCTGAAACAAGAATAATTCTGTGCTTAATTTCTAAAAATGAGAGATGCTGCAAACTCAAACCACTCTGGAACCTGCAGCCTGTGATATGGAAGTAAATAGCACTGAACAACACTGGTTACTCAGAGGTGAGAAAACACGTTATTTCCACATATTCCAAAACCAACAACATTCCAATCTAGTGGAGTGAGGCCTGGATTGAATGCAGTTTCTATTTTTATACACTTTTAAAAATACTTGTTTTCCTTATGTTGTATTAATTTACATATAAAAAGTTAACCAAGTCTGCAGTGTTATGCACATTAAATTTGGGAGTAAGCCCATGTAAACTCCATAGTGCTTACTTCTGAGTAAACATGCACAGGATCTAGATAGAAGAATAATCAGGGAATTCTGTTTTAATCTTGTTGTTGGGTACTGCACAATTCCCTTGCCATAAACCATATCACACAAATGCTGATTGAGTCTTAAAACAAAAACGTTTCAGAGGGCAAGATTCTGCAATAGATTTTGGTAATATGTTCTAACATACAAATGAGGACTATTTGTTCAATTCCTATCTTAATCTGTTCTCCTGCTACTAAAACCCACTGTTTCCAAATCTTCCCCTAAACGTCTTGATAAATTATTACTACCTTCTTGTTTATGACATTAAGGTAGTTTTGGAAAGTACCTTAATCTTTTTTTGTAGGATAAACATGCTATAGTTTCAAAGCACAGGCTCATCTTTGCAGAGTTCTTTGAATCCTCTCCAATTCGTTTACACGCTGTGTAACATCTGAGGACATAAACTGGACAAAATAGCCTACCTACGTATCACAAGTACAGCTGTATTAAGATCTCCTGCTTAGCACATGCTGTTCTGATATAATTCAACTCAAGATGACACTTCCTTTTTAAAAATAAAAAAGAGCATCACACCTGCCAGTGGTACCAGTGCCCAGCCAGGTGTATTTTCAGCAATCCTGTGGCAGCTGTCACAAAATAATTAAAGTTTGAGTATTTATGTTGATTTTGAGGTCTAGTTTCACTACACTTTTGTGGTACACAGTGCCAGCACTAAGTAAAAAAAATAAATAAATCCCAGTCCAACCTCTGACATAAGGGCAGGAAACACCACCAGAGTCTTAGGGGCGAGCCGAAGCAGACAACCAGTACACCACAGAGCAGCTAGCAAGCGTAAGGCAAGAACTTATAGGGCCACTAACTCATCTGACAACAGACAATTCCTTCCCCACCCCATCCCAAATGTTACTGGAGTGCAAACTCTATACAATCCAGGTTCTGGCCTCTATCCCCTGATACCCCTAGCACCTAACTCATTTTACAGAACATGTCTATATTAATATTTTCAGGTAACTAACAAAATATGCAACCTTTCATATTCAGCTACCTCTTTATTTCTTCTCGGCCCACAGGTGTACACATTTAACTCCTGTTGCGTATATACACCCATGGGCAGAAATGGTTTAAAATGGGGTTTGGGGTGATAGATATCCTTCCTTTCCCACTGACTGATCCACTGGTGGGAAAGTTAGATGGGAAACCATCTACCAAATTTGATGAGAAATCTCTCATTAACTGAGCTGCTGATCATCAGTGGGTAAGACGAACCTCTCTAAAATGCCACATTCTTCCAGTTTCACACTGATTCCTTGAATAGACCCTTTGCTGAAAACTGTGAGGCCTCATTCTCACTGAATTGATAACACCTGTATCTAAGATGTATCATGTTGGGCTGAAGGTAAGGAACACACTCACAGAAAATTAGTTATGTCAGGGAGAAGGCTAGACTATGACCCTTCTGCCCAACCTTTAAAGTTTTATGTACAGAAATGTTTTTTGTATGGAAAAGCTTACAAATTATTTGAATCCCCAGCTGCAGTTTAAAACAGTGCAGTTAAGATAGGTTGAGTTCAGTGAGAACAAGGCCTTAGGCAAGAACTGTGAGCACATTTTATAGTGGCATCTTCAACCTATTTTTCTTTTTTTCACAATTACTAAAATATCACATGAAATATACATTTTGTGATATATCTGATTAGAATAAGAAATCAAGGTCAGACCAATACAACTGTTGCTCCAACCACAAAATAAATTTCCGGTTTTCTTAATGGTGAAGGAAAATGCAAAAGGTTGTTATCCTTAAGTTATCTTTCCACCTGTGCAAGGAGGCTTGGGCACATGGAAGTGATAGCTTGAGGTTCTTGGCAAAGACTTAGCTCTGAGCTCGTACAACACATAAAATTGTCAGTGTGTCATTACTGAGCAAGTTCTTCCACATGTGCTTGAGCAACTGCACACAGAAGCATGCAAAATGCCACCTTATTTCTATATGAGCATCTTAGGATACAACCTGTAGCTGGCTTGTACGAAGCAGGCACTGCATGCTACTTTTCCAGGTTAACATGGCTTGAGCAGGGTTGTGTTTTTTTTAATCCATTTTATAGAACCTGCATTTCACAGAATTCACAAGTCTTGGAAAGTTAGATTCACCCAGTTCAACCTGGATCAATAACACAGAGGTCTCCAAACACGAGCATCCCCTTCCCCGAGTAGACCTCCGCCCCGCCATTCGACGGGCAGCCTCGGCTCAGGATCCGGTGGGCAGCCCTGGGCTGCCGGCTGGATCCTTACACAGGATTGTGCTGTGAGTTTAGCAGGAGTTAATCAACATTTCTGTTGGCAGCAATACTCCAATTTTCTTCTATATCACTATGACCATGATAACTATCACAGGTTTGTTCTAATCACTTCCAAGGTTTGAAACTGAATAATATGCACAAGTCATCCACTGGAATCCTCTCAAAGATTGTGGCTCAGAGCTATGCAGTTTGACTGACTAATATTTTGACCAGCTAAGATTGATTCAAGATAACCAAATGTTTTTGACCAGCTGTTTCTGTCAAATGTTTAAACATATCTAATGATAAATATCTATATATTTCATGAAGTAATATGATGAACTGGCAATTTATGAAGAGATTTTGCCTCCTGAGAAAGCAACAACATGAGAACATCTGTTCTGTGTCAGTGATCTTGCAAAAAATCAGGTAGTTCAAACATACCAGGTTGTTTCCTTCCCTTCAAAGTGCAGTTCTATAAATGTAAATGGCATTCAGCAGCTTACAGCCTAGTAAATCAATCATTTTAATTGAATGCTAGGTACACAGAAACTGGAAAAGCACAAGCAGTAAGAAAACACATGGTGATGGCAATTGAAATTGGTCTATACTTTATACAGGTCCCCCCCTCCCTTTACCATTTTCATAATTGATCTATAAATGTGTAAAATCTTTTGGTTGATTATGGTTCCAAATCTTTCAACAATTATCTAAAATGAAAATTTAAAATGAGAGATTTGTTCTTGAAGCATTTCCATTGTTTCCATAATTGCAGGAGTATAATTTAGTGTTGATGTTGTTATGGAAAGGGACAGAAAAAACCATTACGAACTATTGCAATTCAGAATGATGCACTGTAGTGTCATAAATGGGAGGAAAGGAGGGAGAAATACCCCACTTATGCCACATAAAATGGATTAACTCTATAAATATCTATAAACTCTGACAATATTGGCAAAAAAATTATGCTGCAAGATAATTTTTTAAATATTCTCTCACTTGCTTCAAGTTCACAGAAAGGTCAGTTATAAAGATGCCCCTTACCTATTCTTGTTCAAACTATTGCCATTTATATATGTAACTAGATAGCCTACCATCTGTCTTTGGAAAGACTCTCAGTTGTTCCTCACCAGGAACAAGCTGGTATTTTCACAGATTAATTCCTGCCTTTAATTATGTAGAACAGGAGAAAATTTCAGTCACTGGAGAAGCTTAGCATCTTTTCCCTTTTAAAAAGAGAAAGAGAAATTTAAATTACGTGGCAGCTGCAGCGGTAAACTGGAATTTTTAGTACTTTCCCCAAGCAAAACCTTTCCCAATGTAAGAACTGGCTATACAATGGAAATGTTTTGATGCTATTCTAAAGCAATAAAAATTCTCAATGAAAGAAGCAATAATCAAATAAGGTCAACATTTAAAATGTCTAACAGTTTGGTAAATACAATGTACTCAAGAAACCAATTAAGATATTTCAAATACATACAGTATTTGAAAGTTTATCCAAGAACAAAATATAGTACAGTACTACGCTTGACATATTATGAGACCAATTTAGTTTTTCTACTCAGTGTTCTGGAACCTTTTTTTTTCCAACTTGTATATATTCTATACATCTATAAACATGTATGTATTTTCCAACGTTTGTAACTTTTGTATATACAGCTTACTTGCATAAAACATCTAACTGCAGGCTGTCTATCCTGGGCATCTCATCTATACCCATTCTTTACTTGTGGCATATTGTGGCATATTGTCGTCAATATTAGAAGGCAAATTATTAAAGAACTTGCATGAAGAGGTATTGTTGTGGGCCCAATAACTCTCAGTTATACCTTTCCTTCCGCCTAAAAATAAACACATCTATAATAACCCAATAAATCTGAACTACACGAACATCTTCTCCCTAAATAAGTTTTACAAACTGCAAAATATATATATATATATTCAAAGATATGCAAGTTATAAATAGAGGTTTATAACTTGAATGTCAAATTATCAGAATTTGCTATTTTAAGGCATAGAACTCTTCAGCCTCCCATTCTGATTAACTTGTACATAGACAGTACAATGTGATTTGGAAATGATGCAATGATTACATGGGATTGTTCTCTTAACTGTGAAGCTAGTCACTCGAGTACGCTAAGAGAAAAAAAAAAGATGAATAGCTCATCCAATGAGACAGAAAAACAAAAAAATGGCATAATCTCTGAATCTTTTTCAAGAACTAAGAAACCATCATGCACTCTGCGCTGGGAAAAAAAGTGACCAGAAAGGCCAGTGACCAGAAAAGTAATGAGCAAGAGGGTGAAATTATAGTATACAGAGCATATGAGTACTTCAGTGCCACATGGTGGGTCAAACCACTTCACAAACCACTTTTGACACATTAGTGTCAAAAGGTCAAGAAAAAACATGAAAACGACTCAAGCCTTTAAGATCAGTAAGTACGGTATTAAGATATTTAATACCAAAAAGCACAGGAAACTGGAAATTGTAATTACAGTATTCATTTTCATGCCAGGTCAGCAGCAAAAACTTCGCACAGTCGCCTATATTATAGAGATTTACAACTTGGGCACAATGAACCCACACTTTGCCTTGGTCGTACTGACTGAATGTTGTTTTGAAGTCAGATTTTCATAGTCCTTCTCGGACATTCTATTCTCAAAGCATTCCAAACTTAAGGCTCTTATTTCCATTAAAATCCATGGGCCACAATGGCCACCAGGAAGTTCACTGATTTTACAGGAACTATTTACAGTTGAAGGTATTCTTTGAGAAGAACATGAAGAAAACAAAAAATCCATGCAACACAAGTCATTCACGGAAGTAAGACAAGCCTAATTTTTTTTTTTAAAAGGGCAACATTAACAGAATTCAAAATCTATGCAAAGAAAGTTAGTGAAACAGCTAAGCCTAGCCACAACACAATGAGTGAAACCTAGGCAACAAAATAAGAACACAGATTACACAAACCACTCTTGCTCATTCTTCAAACGTTCCAATTTTTCTGAAGGAACTCCTGTGCCTTAAGGTTTATATAACAACAATGTGGCAGGCAGAAAAATACCATTCCACCATTCTAATCCCACAACTTTTTATCAATCATAACATCTGATCCTAACATTCAATCATCCTGAAATTTGGCACGGAGTAACTAGGCCAATGGGTTAAACCGCTGAACCATGAGCTGTCGATCGAAAGGTCGGCAGTTCGAATCCGCGACGGGGTGAGCTCTCGTTGCTTGGCCAGCTCCTGCCAACCTAGCAGTTCCAAAGCGAGTAGATAAATAGGTACCGCTTGCGGGAAGGTAAACAGCGCTCGTGTTCCAGCTGCATGCTACGTGCTACGGCAAGGAGAGTCATGCCGGCCACATGACCACGGAGGCGTCTTCGGACAACGCTGGCTCTTCGGCTTTGAAATGGGGATGAGCACCACACCCTAGAGTCGGACACGACTGGACTTAATTGTCAGGGGTCACCTTTACCTTTAACTAGGTCATAGTCTTCACCACCCCTCCAATATCCCTCTTTTGGGATATTCAGATTCATAATCTCCCCATGATTACAACAGTCATGCCAGTGGAAAGCTTCACCTCTTTCACTGACAAGAGTTAATTTCCCTTTTAACAGCAGCGTAGCAGACAGAAATCCAAAGAAAATTGCAATCTTATGCACGTTTACTCAGAAATAAGCCCTACGGAGTTCAAAGAGGCTTACTCTCAAGTATTTATTTAAAGAATTTATATTCCGCCTTTCTCCCAGTAATGGCAACCAAGGCGGCTTACAGCATTAAAAACAACATTCAAACAATTACAGTACAAGCTCCACTAGGTCACATAAAAACAGATTAAAATGATATACAATTAAAAAGCCAGTCCATCATGCCAGCTATCGAATGCCAAACTAAATAAAAAGGCCTTCAGGCCCCGCTGAAAGGTCTCAAAGGAGGGAGCCATTCTTAATTCCAAGGGGAGGGACTTCTACAATCGAGATGCCACCACCAAGGCGGCTCTGTTCCTCACTGCCATCCCCCTCACCTCCGTCAGTGGAGGCACGGTTAAAAGAGCCCCCTCTGATGACCTCAAAGAATGGGTTGGATTTTATGCGTTATGTGATTATAAGTAAGTACATTGCAATCTTATGCGTGCTAACTTGGAAGAAACTGCCATTAAAAACACTTTGGGACAATGTATTTATCAGCGTATTACACGCACCGGCGTATAACACGCACCTTACTTTTAGCACTGCTGTTTGGGTAAAAAACGTTTTAAAGCATTTTTGTGGCACTTGGCCGCTTACCGCGTTGTTGTTTTCCACCTCCAATCTTCGTCCCACGTGCCAGCTGCATCACGGCCCTGCCGGGACTGCCCCTGCTCAGCAGCTCAAAGACGCTGCACCTTCGCTTCTTCTACAAGACAGATGCGAGCCTCCCAGATGTTGAGACAAGACTGCAAAGGACTCCAGAAACATCCGAGTAACTGACATTCCCAGAGAGCTTGCAGTCGCATACAGTGCTTGCGCGAGCCTCCCAGACGCTATACGCGACTGCAAAGCTCTCCGGAAATGTCCGAGTTACTCCGATGTTTTCGGAGACCTTTTCAGTCGCGTTCAGTGTTTGGGAGGCTCACGCAAGCGCTGAACGCAACTGCAAGCTCTCCGGAAACGCCTAAGTAACTCGGACGTTTCCGGAGAGCTTTGCAGTCGCATCCAACGTCTGGGAGGTTCGCATCTGTCTTGTAGAAGAAGCGAAGGTGCAGCGTCTTTGAGCTGCTGAGCGGGAGCAAACCTGGCGGGGCCGCAATGCAGCCGACACACGGGACGAAGATTGGAGGTGGAAAACAACAACACGGTAAGCGGCCAAGTGCCGTGAAAATGCTTTTAAACGGCATGGGATGGTGGTGGATTTTTTTTTAGCATTGGTGTATAACACGCACCCTACTATTTTGGGCTACAATTTAAGACAAAAAAGTGCACGTTATATGCCGATAAATACGGTACTTCTGAGTAATAAGGCCTGAATTGCTTAACAACAAATGGAATGTGCTACCTCTTCCTTGCCTTCAGCATTCTTCTCACCCAGTGTTCTGTTATTCCCCAGGGAACAATGAGAAATGCTTTATGCTGAGTAAGTTTGAAAGTGCAGTATCTTGTTAATGGTGCAACAGATCTGGACCACACTTTGGGAGGTTGGGCAGCTTGAGTAGTACAGTGCTTACATTGAAGCACATTTCAGGAAGAGTGAAAAGGTAGTTTGGTTTTTGTGAACAAAAGGGTGGTTTACTTTTGAAAGAGCCCCATCTTGCTCATTTCTCTGTCGATTGGGGCAGGGATGAGTAAAATAAATTTTAACCCTACTTGCTCTCAGCATAGCAGGCAACATTTACTGAGGACAAACAAAAGCCTCAAACTACCACCTCCATAGTCATGCATGATGCTATCTGACAGTACAATCCCTGCTAAAACCAACACCACTCAAAAAATACTTGAATTTTGTTCAAAGTAAAAAGTTTGAAATCAATTTCAGGGACATAAACCCAGAAGGAAAATGATCCCTAGCACTTCTGCAGTAAGAGGAAGAAAAACTTACTTCAATCCAATTTCTCCATACCATGAATACTTTTATGAGGCATGTCCCCCCCCTTTATTAAGTTGCCTTTTTGAAAGATACTCTGTCAAATGGGCTACATCTCCTGTATAACATTTATTCAAAGATACAAATTCAGATGCTAACTTTCATAAGAATATTCACCAGCATTAATATGTATATACGGCTTTTCAGCAAAAATAGTTCAGAGCAGCTTATGTAGCAAAAATAAATAAATGGTTCCCTATCCCAAAAGGGCTCATATCTAAAAAAAACAACTGTATGACAGTTCTCACACATTCACCTCAGTTTATAAATTTGTTTAATCATATGGAGTGTAATAACATGGACCACATTTTCACCACTTTAAATGAATGTATTTTTTTACTCTTTAGATTTGGTATATTACAATTTCTTCTTTAAATTGTACGTTTATTACAAAACTACTTCAGATTACAGGTGCTTCCTTTCGTAGAGGCACCCCTAACTACCCAGACCTGTACGCAACACCCACCTGCCTAAGGCAGCCTCCATCAATGAGAACACATCTGCATAGGATTGTGTCAGAAGGTGCCCTTCTTGGGGAGAAACAGGTGCTGCACCTCTGCAATATTAGTCTGGTTGGAACCTCAGAGGGAGAAGTTTCCATCCATTCCTTTCTGAGCAGGTAAGCGAGCAGAGGATCAGTTCAGGACAGAGGCAACCCCCTTTGCACTGAGCTGTGCTTATACACACTTTCCTGGAAGCCCCTTTAAACACAATGGGACTTACTTCTGAGTAGGCACGAATAGGCTTGCATTATTGAATGCAGTGCATGAATACACGACTACTTGCTTTGGGGAAAAAGATGCCCCAATGGCCTCCCTCTGCCTGGGCTGCAATCCTATACACACTTTTCTGGGAGTAAACTCCACTGAACTCAATGACAGTATGGCACCCAAGGCTGGCCTTGCTCATACTTCACTCCTCCCCCCCCTTATTCTTACAGATAAGGCAATCCATGTGGGTTTTGCTTCTAAACATGCAGTTATTCCATGGTGAATGCCTGTTTCCATGTGGGTTTTGCACCTTTGGTGTGGAGAGCTACAGTGTACAAACTGCCTTCACTAGTAACTAAAGAAAAAGATCTGTTGAAAACATCATATGCTTTTGCCAAGTGGAGCATTGTGAATACTTCCTCCCCCAGTCCCAGATGGAAGGGCCTGCTTAAGTGGTCCAAAGCAGGGATGGAACAAATAGTGAAGCCTTGACTGGAGTTAGATGAAGGAAAGGAGGAGAAGCTGCAGTCTCTTCTAGGACACTTGTATTTAAATCTGCCTCTACAACGCTACTTAGACTTGCATATCTTGTGCATTTTATGTGGGGCGCAAGAATGTGATCTGCCATGAGGAGCCACTTCCTTCTGGCCTTCTTACAATCCTATGCACAGATGTGCATAGGATTGTAAGAAGGCCAGAAGGAAGTGGCTCCTCAGAACTAAGTCCTGCTGTGTTCAATGGGGCTTATTCCAAGGAAAGTATGTATAGGATTGCAGCTTTAGTCACTTGGGACATGACCCTTTTTATCCACTGAAGGAACTGTGCGCTCTCTCGCTCACTCACAGTAGGTCAACCTCTTGGCAAGTATCACTCTTGGCCTGAGGGCCAGTACAACTGGCAGGGGAAAGCTGGGAATGAAGCATATGGGTAACCCCCTGCCATTTCAGCCCCCTCCTCCTCAGAAGAGTCACCCCTACCAGGATGCATACCTGCGATGGTGGGGAGAAATGGTAGTCACTCCTTGTCTTCTCCCCATCTGCTGGATGAAGAGGGAAAGCTTGTCTCATTGCCAGCTGACTTCTATTTTCACTTTCAGCCTGGCGTCTCAGTTGCTCATTCCCTACCTGTCCAGCCCTGGGGAAGAGGCAGGTGAGATAAGAGCACTACAGGCTCCCACAAGCACCTCCTCAGTGCAAGGCCCTTCTCAACCTAGTCTGCTGCCCTAAGCGATGGGCAGCATTGGCTGGAGAGGGTTGCTTCTCTGCCATTAGTCCCAACCAGTAGCACCTCACCTGTGGCCCAGTCTTTCTTTTCCTCCAGGACAGGCAGTAATGTGGTGCTCCTGGCCTGCCTGCTGGCTAAAGAGATGAAGGGGGATACTTGGGACATATATTGGATCTAATGTTTACTGCTGGGCAAATGGATGGTGATCTGGATGTGGAGGAGATTAAGATCACTCCTTTGTCACGGACAGACCACTTCCTTTGTAGGGGTTTAGATTGATTGTGGCCCCCTACCACTGCAAGGATGGGGGACCAATTTGGATGGTCCTCCCCCAGAGGCCGATTGATTCAGAGGGTTTTTTCCTGATGAGTCGGTGACTCATCTGAAGCTCTGGGTGACCTCTGGAATGAGGAAATCAGGCAATGGATCGAATTGCTCCCAAATGACCTGTGCCTCATTGCAAAGCCAAATAGGATCCCTATTTTTCCCAAGGAGCTGCAGAATCAGTTTGGCAGAAGTCTTGAGTGACAGTGGCAAAAAAACAAAAAACAAAAACAAAAACACCCCACTAACTTGTGGTGAGTCCAATAAAACACAGGCTAGAGCTCACGCTACAGCTTATTCTGTGGCAGTGATGGCAGCGAAGGAGGCTTTTCCCCCCTCTCTGCTACCACTGCATCTGCAAATAATTTTCCTGCTTGCTATAGCCTCCTGTTTTGTGGAAGGGGCAATCCCAAATGATCAAAAATGCCCCCTTTCCTCTGCCAGAGAAATTCTTTTCAGGCATACACCATCAATATGTAATCTTGTATAGAGTTTCATTCAAGACGTAACACATTGATGATTTCCTGGCATTATTACGAATTCTAGTCCGCTCCTGAGCAGAAAAATGCATCCTCAAATCTCTTCCCCCAGGCCATTTTACTATAGTCCTGACTATTCTGTCTCTTGTATCAAATTGTACAATTGAGATAAAGCCCCTCATTTGGTTCAGCTTCCAACATTTAATCACCTTTTCCAACATGTCAACTGACTCAGCCTAAAACAATCAGTCACTGTCTGAACTGTCTCTCAATTGCAGGCATTGATACCATGATGGTATCCATCCCTGTGCAACCTTTCATTGCAACAGATCAATCTCCCACTTAAAAAAAATCCTGCAATCTGTATATACCATGACTCCTCCAGCTTGCAAAATCTCCCAATCATTGAAGTCTAAATTAAGCATGATTGGTTACAATGGAAAAATGAAGGAGCTGAATCTATTCTTATATCTATCCCAAAATCTGAATATCAGTACACTCTTCCCTCTTTATAAGTACTGTCATAAGGATTTTCAGTTATCTATACTGCACATATTAACACCATCCCTCTTTAGACATACCACGATTTTCGATGTAGGGTCTGGGAACAGGGGTGGCGGTGGGTGGAGTCTCTAGTGGAGTTAAAGTCTACCTCCCATTTTACCCAATGGGTAGACCTTCCCTCTGCTTTGAGCTTTGACAACAGAGAATCAAATGAATTTGACTTGCATGCCCAGGAAGACGCTTCAGGGGGTCAGATCAAATTTTTAATTTCTCCCCCGATAGTACAGAGGTCCAGAAGGGCCACCTTTCTCGGGTGTGCTTCTGCAGGCTTTAGGGGAAAATGTCCTTTAGCGCGCGCTCCGTTGGCCTAAAACTGGGCAGGATTGCGCCCTTAGTCTACCAGGACTAGTCAAGGGAGCGGAGTAGGACTGGGATCATGTCATGCAGGGAGAAGGGGTTAACGTTCTCCTTCCACATTATGGTCTCAACCAAAACCCACTACTCCCTCTACAACTGCTATTTGCTCTGATAAGAGAGGTGTCAACGGCAAATTGTTTCCAAAGGTGCTGGGGGAAGTTGATTTTTGTCAGGACCATGGCACAAGGGGAATGGGTCGAACTGCTGCCCCCCCCCCAAACAGCCCCTTGTCAATTATCAACCACAGGGAAGCATTTTAATTAAGAAAGAAACTTGACACAGGTTCAAGCTATTTACTGAATGTGTTAAAAAAATCTGTCACTTCAACTAACCTTGAACAGAATTTTTTTTTCATTTTTATAATATGAAAGACAAAACCTACCTTCATTCTAACATTTCAGATCTAGTACCCAACAGATCTGTTAAAATGCGTAGTCTTGCACCTCTTTACTAGTTTCATTTATTGAACGTTTAGATATACATACCAAGTGTATTTGTACTATATGTGCTTGAGTTTTCAAGTCTAAAGTAAAATGCAATGCTCTCTCAAAATCCCACATCTAACATCACCAGAAAACTTGCAGACAAGTCTGCCACCAAGAGGTATAAAGGAGAAAATCAAATCAAATCAAATCTATATCTATATATAAAGCCATATTAGTATTTCCAAGAGTTACAAATATCAACAAGGCCATCATGTACAAATGACAAGGGCTATCATTGTGGAAGATGGAGCAGATTTGTTTTGAGTTGCTCTGGATTGTAGGACCAGGACAAATGGGTTTAAATTACAACTGAAGAGAGTTTGATTAACCCGTTAGAAAGAACCTCTTGATGGTTAGAACTGCTTAGCAGCAGAACGGTATGGATTGGAAGGTGGTAGGCTCTCCATCATTGGAGGTCTTTAAGCATAGGCTGGGCAATCAATCTGTCAGAGGTGCTGTCATTGTGGATGGCCAGCATTTGCAAGGGATCAATAATCTTGTAGGCCCCTTCCAATTCTCATCTTATGATTCTTCTCCATTTCCTCCCTAAATTTTCTTTAACTTCCTTTTCTTCCTCCATGCAATGTAGACATGTTCCTGTGCTCTTGTCCCTATCTTACATTCATCTTCCCATCATGTCATTTAAAATACTAGAAATGGATCACTCTCTCAATCCAATATGCTACCACCTACTACTCCGTCAAATCTCTTTCCCCAAATCAACTTTTTATGCAAAGTTTTCCTTGAATTTCTATAACCTGGTCTTTCCTGAATTGTTAACCCTCTTCAACCCAATGCATGATATTCAATACCAAGCTCCAACTTTTACCTTCCCTTCACTTGTGTGCTATTATCATTCTAGAAAATAAGTTTCCTGGGACACTGCCACTTATAACTTACATACAGCATGTAACTAGCAGTTTAGACGAAACTAAATTAGTGGTAACTGAAAATGGCTTCTAGGTGTTAAATGTTCACTTACACGTGAAGAAAAATTACTTTAAAAAAATCAGTGCATTTTTAAAATAGTCTAAATCCCACCTCAATTAGTTAGCTTGTATTAACTTAAGCAAGCCAGGAAGTATGCTAAACCAATGCAATTCAGTTTTCAAAAGCAAAATAATCACATGATGTACCTGATCTTTACTAGTTAGGCCAATGTGCATGACAAGATAAAAATGCACTAGGAAGTCAGGATTTGGCACAACATCCTGGCGCCTGGTCATCATGGCACAGATTAATTTGTATGCATGTAGTTTTCCTTCCTTATACTCATCAGGTAAGGTTGTAGCCTAAAGAGAGCAGAGTTTATTTTGTTAATAAATCAGTTCTAGCTGCTAAATAATCAGACTGTAATTACAGTATATACTAAAATACATGGAGACAGGCTCATCAAGTAGATAAAGAATGTCCTTCATATTTTGATGCTAGTCAGAACTGCTCTATAAGAAGTCTAATATTCAGGAGACTCACTCAGAGTTCAAGATGGAACCTTTCCCTGAGAATTGCCATCACCCTCATTCCTTTCCCCACCCACGTAGGTGGGTAGACGTTCCTAGAGATGCTCATATACATATAGAGTAAAGCTGAAGTAGACTTAGCTACCAGAATTAAGGTTGCATATTACTTTCCTCTTTATGAAAAGTAATAGGTTTTGAGAAATAGGTTGGTTTAAGGTTTTGCCATTTGATAAAAATGGGAATAATCTTCGGGTAAAATGACAAATTATTAAACAGAAGTACAATTTATTCAGAAAAACAAATACAAGTATGTCCATAGAGTTAGGGCTGAAACATCCAGTTGATTAATCAGATTAAAATGTGTTCATCAGCTAAAAGATAGCTAAAACGTGCTCCTGATTAATTGACCAGCAAGTTTTTTATAGTCTCTCATTTATAAGAGCACACAAACGTTTCTCTCTCATCTTAGTCATGGGAACAAGCATTGTGCCCATGCATTCCAGCTCCTTCTATTGTGTCCTCTACCTTTAGTATTTTCTTCCTAGTTCGATCAAACCATAATTTGCTATTATATCAAAACCAGCAAACTATGGTTTGAACAAACTAGGAAATTAAGTAAAATGGAATGCAAGGAGTATCAGGAATACACAAGCACAAGGATCATTGTTGTGGCCCCAAACCATTGTCTGGCTTAACTACAGAACCACAGTGTGTTCATGGAAAGTGATCAATTCAGTCAATAATGTAGTAAAGTCCAGTCAGTACAACTTCTCCTTCAAAAGGAAGATTCTGTACATAATTCCTTGTATAACGTCACTGCCACATGTACACCAGAAATTATCTACAAAATCAGTTTAGCAATTTCATCCTAACAATTAACCTAATAAAAACAGGCCACTTAAACAAAAAGGTGGCTCCAGGGTGTAACAGGATGTGAAACAGGGAGAATTTGCTTTTTATCCAAGTAGACTCCTCGAAGAATAGAATGGTATTCCAAATATTATGCATCTTTCAGATGTCATTAGGCTCTGAGGTAATATTGCTTGGTTACCCAAGATAAGATATAGTTAGCAAAGAATCTGCATTTTTTTCTTAACTTACCTTGAACAACCATGATGCAAATATTCTTAGCGGTGGAATTAAAAGAGGAGGAGGAGGAGTAGATTGGTTGTCCTGACTGATAGCAAGATTGTCTCTTATCTAAACAAATTTTAAAAAAACTGATGCAATTAGTAACACATACAAAATGCTTAAGTGATAAAATGAATAGTGGTTTTCTTCTTAATCTTTTAACTGTAAAATATAAAACTCAACTTTTATTTTCCAGGCTGCCCTTTTGGAAATTCTCAAATCCATAAGGATCTTGATTAAATGGAAAGGAGCCTCAAACAGGAGACAATCTGTACTAGCTGCACTCAAGCCACATTACAGATTATGTCAGTGCAACACCCGTTACATTTTCCCTCCTACTCACCACTATTTCTTTCTGTGTTAAGGTCCTGAAACTGTAGGGACTGTTGTAAAGCCCTTCCTTTCATATGACACGGGGCTCAATAGGCGAGAATCCTGTTAGGGCCCAAACATTGGGGGGGGGGGAATACATACAGCCCAATCCTATCCTCCTCCCCCACTGGTGCAGCCAGTAGGGGAGGGCAGAATGGGAGGCTTTGGAAGAGAAAGGGGATTCAAATTCCCTTTAAGGTGGGATGTAATGGGGATTTTTAATCCCAATTTAAAGGGAATTTAAATCCCCTTTCCCTTCCAAAGTCTCCCATTCTGCCCTCTCCCACTGCCTGCACCAGTGGAGGAGAAGGATATGATACGATTGGGCTGTTAAATCTTGTAAGATTTCCTGGAACCAATCAGAAGACGTGTTGGAACAGAAGCAGCAACATTCCAAACAGTCAGCTGCTAGCTTAAGCCTTCCTCTAAAACAGAAAGAAAGCGTGAGCATGGGTGTGCTCATGCAGAAAACTCCATGAATGTATTTTGGGGGACAGAGAGATGTGTGCTACCATACATGACAGGATCTCCCAAAAACTACAAGGTCCAGAAGTCTGTAGTTCCTACTGGTATTTCCTGTGCGAGGGGCAGAGAAAGTCAACAAGATGTGGCAACAAATTGGCAGCACAAGGATAGGACTATAATAAACAGGTTCTTCAAGATCCCAGGGACAATGGAAGCCAGTGCTGCTACCAGAATTTACACTACAGGCTCCAAAACATACAGAAGCAGATGAGTTCAGCCTCTGGTCTCCAGAATACATAAAAGAACCCAAGGACTGAGAACAGGGCCGAAAGAGCATTTGAGGCTTGAATACATGCATACCATAGTGCCATGGCTGGCTATAAATGCAAATCAGGCAGCCAGAAACATCAAGAAATTAAAACCAAGAACACTAAAAGGGAAAACAGTCACCAACCCTCTAATTCTTCAAGGCAGACAAAACCGTTCATGGGGGAAGGGGTCCTGTATTACAAGCCTGTAATGAGCCTAAATAAATGGTGCTCACACAATGCAGCCTGGGATATACAGTGTGGAAACAAAGTGCAGTGGGACACCTGTTTGCCTATTTCTATTTCTTATTCTGGTTAGGAATCTGTTACCATAGCCCAACTAATCTGAACAAATCACTTTTGGTCCACTTTCCCTGTTATCTCAACATACAAAGAAACAAGTGTAGTGACAAGGAGTTTGAGAGATTATAATTGAGGGAAACAGTTAAAAGTTTATTTCATGTTTTTAGGATATACTTCGCTCCAACACAATTGGTCTACGCTAAATATTAAAATCTTAATTACAGTTTCAGTGGGACGTTGAAAAGTGTTAAAGTATTTAAGGCGATATTCTTAAGTTTTTATACAGAATTATGGTCAATAGTGTTGTTTGCTCTATTTTAACAGCAAATGTTAAACTACCATTTTCTATCAAGACAAATTGGATTCAACTTTACCTTTGCTAATTTGTTCCACAGCTCATAGAGGTATTTAAAAACTCTGGCATGTATTTTAGGAGACTGGATATTGTTCACATCTCCAAGAATTCCCAATATTCTTCGCCATAACACAGCAGCAGAATCAGGATGCCAGCCTGTAAGATTCCCACCAGCAATTATACTGCAGTCATCAGCAAGAAACTCACTGCTGTCTAGAAGAGAAAATTATTTTTAGTAATGGCAAACAAGATGCTCATGAGCGATTATGTAAGTGAAACTAAAAGGGTTGAAGATGCATGGGTTGGGGGCTAACCGTATTCCTTACTCATAGTGACCCCAGTCACCGAGAATCAAGCCTGCTTCTAGCTGCATAGCCTATCCCATATTTTCTTTCTGGATCCCAATTAAGTGGGACAGGACGTAGGAGAATGATCTTGATATCTATATATGTGTGTAGTACAGTATATTATGCATTACTTGTGCGAAAATCACCAGTTGGTTGTTGAGCTGCTTTCCACAGCCTAGCAATACAATCCATAGCCTAGCAATACAAATCTTAGCAGTGAATAAAAGGTATCTTGCTTTTGGAAAGAGAAATGTTATATAATAAAAGTTCATGTAAAAGAATAGAATAAAAAAAGAAATTCACCAGCTGGGGATACAAAATATTTTGGAGGTAACCATAGTACTGGAAAATATGGAGACCACCTGAGAATAAAAGCAGATGATTCCAAGATGCCCTACTCCTCAGGGTCACAGGGTTTGGTTTCCAAAAATTGTTTTTATCAATTAAGAATAGTGATGGATGAACTCCTCTTTGCTCAAATCAATTTCATAAGGACATAAACCCCCAGCAGGATCAGGCCATCTAGTCCAGAGTCCTGTTTCCTACAGTGGCCCACTAGGTGCCTCTCGGAAGCTCACAAACAGGTGAGAAAGTATTTTTTTCCCCTGCCATTGCTCCCAGCAACTACAGCTGCTGAACTGAGGGAGTGCATAGTCATCATGACTAAGTATTCACCAACAGACCATTCATTTCTTGGAACATTTCCTTCTAAATGCTCAAAAAGCACTCTTGCCAAAAAATGGAGTGGCTTAAAGGAGATCAAAATGGGCAATAAAATAGATGTCATAGTTAAAAACAAGGTACTTTCCAAAATCTCTCTCTCTCTCTCTCTCACTCTCTCTCACACACACACACACACACACACACACACACACACACACACCTCTCTCTCTCTCTCTCTCTCACACACACACACACAAACCTGAAGATTCTGAATAGTATGTTTCGCTACAAATACACTCATTCATTATAGAATTTCTTAGACTCAGAGGCCGACTAGTGGGCATTCAGCACCCTCTAGTGCTAGAGAAGCAACATATCCCAAAGACAACAAAGCACCTTATTGATGAACAAATGCCTTTCCTCATAAGCTTTTGATTGGACTTTAGTTCACAATAAAAATGGTTGATTATTCAGTAATTTGTTCTAATAAATAGAACATTTATAAATAAATAAATTTGTTCACCTTAAGATTCTAAAAGACACTTTGTTGTTAACCGATTAACACAGCTATGTATTAACACAGCTATGAGTTGCATCCCGAAGAGCCAATGTATCAAAGCTATATTTTAAGGCCAAACTACGTGTTACATTAAGCATATAATTTGGCCCTCTGTGTTAAACTGTAAATAGCAGCACGTGGAAAATGATCAGGATTGGGCCCATGACAATGTTTAAACCTTTTCCCCTTATGCTAGGATTCCAATGAAAATCCCTCTCCACACAAGCTGCTATCTGCCTTAAGTGCCACTGGTGCCAGTAGCAGCTTCCCTTCTGAGGCAAAGTTTCAAACATGCGATTTTTGCCATGGCAATTGCACAATGGGAAGGAGTTAAACTCCTCCTTCAGGGCTCCACATTCCCAGTCCCAATCTTGATCAGCCCCCCTCCCCCACCTCGACTGTTTACAATTTTCCTCTTCTTTTGCCTGCACAGAAGGAAGTAAAAGCTTTTTACTTCCTTCCTTAAGGAAGCAATAAGCCACACTTACTGGTTACATATGAATTTGGGGAACTGCGGTTTGTTCTCCAATTCAAGTTTGCCAAAAGAAGCCAGTTTGTCCTACAGTGAAAGGTAACATTTTACGACGTCTTGTGCAACCAAAAATGTATGCGAGAAGATGTGTACACAAAGGGGAAACACATACAGGCCTTCATTGAATAAAGATACCTGTTAAATTCGTAGCATCTGAAGGACTGAGATGCAACCAGTGGCAGGAATCTGGATCAACAGAAACATCAGCTGACATGTTGACATAATGGTTTTCTTCACATGCTTGCCAGGGAACCAAGGTGATGTCTACTTCACTATTACAACCAAAATATGTATCACTGCTAACACTTTCACCTACGTAACAAAAAAGTTATGAACAAAAGAGCCTAATGAAAAAGGATTCTTCAAAACAAGACTGAAATTGCAAAAACAGAAAACAAGGTACTTATTACAGGTACAATTAGTGAAATCAACGCATTCTACTACAAATCACACCAACAGAGTAAAGAAATGAATAGCTGATTTACTCACACTTTTCTTTCTCTCTGTTACTAGCATGTGACTGCTGCATGTCTGCTTTCAGATCCAATTCCGTTGGACTGTTGCCCACCTATAGGAAACATTTCAAGAAAAATAAATCTCATTATATGATTTATAATTGGCTTTATTATCAAATCAACGTAGGTACATTATTTCAAATAACTTGCAACTTGTTTAAAACACCTTTGCCAATTATAGACCACAACTCATGTTACCCGAAGTAAACAAATGGGATAGCACTAGCTTCTCCTCACTGTTCATCACCCCTTTTGTAAGTGCTCCCCTGACTGGAATCAGAAGGTTGGATCCCAGCGGCGTTTCTGAGGTAGGGGCGGAGGAGCTGTATGTCGCGCTGCGTCCTAGTACCATGTGTATGAACAGGGACGAGGAGGCGCCACCCCCTCGTCGTCGGAACCATTCTACGCGGTGAAGGCGACGGGGAGGGGGCGGCACCTCCTTGTTCCCGTTTGTACACATGGTACTAGGACGTGGCGCGACTTACAGATCCGCCCCTACCTCAGAAACGCCGCTGTTGGATCCTAAGCTACCACTCCATGAACAGAAGTCCCTTCCATTCACAGGAAGGAAGCTTTGCTCACACAAGACCTCTTCTGTAAGTGCAACTCTCCATCAAGAGCTTCCATCAAGGAATGGCAAGTTAGGATTCAGTTTAGAGCATACAAGGGAAAGAATGCTCCCTTCCCATATTAGTGGGAAGAGGCAGAAGAGGAACATAGACAGATATTAGGCAGAGGCCTCAGACTATGGATCTTCCCCAAATTTGGACTGTGTTTCCCTGCCTGGGGAACACTCAAAGAAACACTCACACTAATGGGGTGGGCATGAACTGAACATTTTATGATGATGAAGAAAGAACGAAAGAAAGAAAGAAAGAGAAAGAGAGAAAGCAACCCCGAGCCCTGGATATCTGTTCCGGCGAGTGCCGTAAAGCACGTTTGCGACGACCAGAGCGTAAGGCTGGCCGGCTGCCCTCACTTTGCCGCTGGATTGCCCATGCGGCCGCTGGAGGAGGTAAGCAATCCCCTGGTGGGTGCAGGGAAATCCAGCCGGCAAGGGAGGCTGGGGGTTGACGGATCGAGCCTGGGGGGGCTGGGATGGCAGCCACTACATCCCCGTCCCCTTCCCAGGCTGGATCCACCATTACATGGCCTCCTCGGATTTGCGCCAGCGAAATAGCTGGCGGAAATCTGAGGAGGCCCATTGGAGCCTCCCCGCATTACACCGGGGGAAGGGGATGAACATCCCCTTCCCCCGAGGTGACTGAGTAGACCCTGGGAAACAGAGATAGGATCCGGCGGGCGGCCTGGGCTGCTGACTGGGCAGGTTTGGGCTGTTAATGAACCACTCAATTAGTTCTATGAACCCAAAGAAGATTTTTAAATTCTGTTTCTCAAAAAACAGTCACTCATGCCACATGGCTATTTAAGAAACTGAGAACTAACAAGAGATTTCCATTTCAGTTATTCTTTTAAAATATTTTTCTAATACAACAACATGTAAATGAAATATTCCCCGAATACGCATGATTCCAATGCATATTAGGCTTACTTACTTCTTGGACTGTACTTTCCTTGCTCATTTTCCCCTTAAATTCTTGATTAGATTTGGAATCTGAAGTTAAGCTTTGTGAGCTCTCTGTTTTTCCAACTGTGAAGGTCAATGTACATTTTAAACATTAAGGAAAAAATAGCCAAAATGCTGAATTCAAGAAATACATGGGTGATCAATTTATAAATCAACACTAACCTGGCTTCAATCTTATTTATATTTATATACATAATACATATAGCTATCATACTATTTTGTAAACTATACACCTATATGATGGGGGAAAGTCTATTTGAAAAGTATCTCAAACAGGATAAAAAGCTGGTATTAAATTTACATTTAATAAAGTTATTGACAGGGGAAGAGTGAAATACATGTAAAAAGAATGCTTCCTGCTGAAGTTTTACAAAATAATCCTTTTTTAAATTTCAGTAATACAACTTTTTTTTTACAATACAAGTCTATTTTTAAATGAAGGTGATAGATCACACTTTCAAGTGAAACTTGTCGTTAGCACTATAACAGACAAATTTTAAACTGCAAATTCAACTACCGTGCTTATTCATTATAGTTGTGCTCCTGTTAAGACTTGAAACATTAGGTATCTAAAACTAGATGATCGCTGAAGTTTTAGAACAAGGCTGATTACAAGGACTCTTAGTTTACACAGGAAGTTCCTTTATAAATCAGACCACTGGTCCATCTAGCTCAGCATCGTCTACACCGACTGACAGTAATGCAAAGTCATAGAATGAGCAGGGACCTTCTGCATGTATAGCATATGCTTTTACAACGGAGCTATGGTTCTTCCCCATTCTATGGCATCCTTCGCTTGTAAACCTTGCAAATTGTATGTTTCTCCCACCCACCCTCCAGCATTGGTCAAGCTGGTTTTTATTTTAGAAGAATGGACAATAAAACATTTTGATCACTCTAACTGCAACCTAAGAGACTAACTCAGACTTTCTTAAAAGGTCCATTTATTTCAATAACAGCAACACACAATTTGCTTCCTTGTAAAACTGTTAGGATGACACTATAGACCAGTGGTTCCCAAACTGTGCGCTGTGGCGCCTAAGGGCACTGCAGCAAACTCACAGGGGCGCCGCAGGATGTCCCCAGTGGCAGAAGCGTCGTCAGGGTTGGTGCGGTGGGCCCCAGGGCAGGGGCCGGACGTGGCAGCGAAAGGGCGCACTTACCTCCGGGATGCATTTCTTCCTCCGCGTTCGTCCTGGTGTTGGGTCCTCCCGCCCTCCCTGGAGCTCGAACGGCTCCAAAATAGTACCTAAAACGGCGGGGGAGGGCGTGATTGGAGCCGCGCTGGGCTGACATCACGTCCAGGTCATGTGGGGGAGTGGCGTTGGTGGCCCCCCCGAGGATCGCCACTGCCCAGTGGCCTTACAAGCTCTCCTGGGCGCCACCGTCTTAAATCTCATGAGATCTCACACGATTCAAGATGGTGACGCCGGGAGAGCCAGGTGGTGGTGCCACCGCGACAGGGTGCTGTGGAGGAAGGGCACCGTGACCGCAGTAAATTTGGGAACCGCTGCTATAGACAGCGGTTATTATTTATTGAAATAAATGGACCTTTTAAGAAAGTCTGAGTTAGTCTCTTAGGTTGCAGTTAGAGTGATCAACCACCAGTCATAGTGAAAAGTTGATAGAGCTTTAAAAAAAACAAAAACAGCTCATAGTGTGAAATGGGCTACAGGTATTAGTACATGAAACAATTTCACACCAAACATGACAGTTCTTCACAAAGGCACTTAAAACAGGATGTAGAGAAAGACAGCTCTTATTGCTTCTAAGTTACCTTGAAAAACATCAGAATTGCATTGGTCTCTAATATCAGAGGTGCTACTGCTTCGGGTTAATTGTTCCTGGTCTAAAAACAGACCATTGCATTCTGCTCCTGTTCCGTTTTCTGATTGCTGGTATTCAGTTCCTGTCCCATTTTCTGATTGCTGATATTCTTCCACTTCTGTAGGGACTGATACAAAATATTTTTGAATCAAGTATAAAAACATTATAAATGCCCGTGACATTTCACATTAATAGAAATGTGACATTCATATCATTAATTCATATCATCATCTGTACCTTTACTATCAATTAATAAACAAAAAAAGTTAACTACAAATTTAGGGCTATATATTTGTGGTGGGAAACTTAGTTCTGGAAACCCCAGCCACCACTTCTCTGCTGCAAAGTAATGGGAAGGAGCTGTGATCTGCAAGTGAGAAGTGGCATGCAGGAGAAGTATTAAGAGCCCAACTGCCTACTCTTCCTACGCCGCAAATTGTGCTTCCTCTCGTTATAGCTGGAAACACATTAGCTATGAGGTCACATTCTACATTTTGGCTCTATTAAACATAAAAACAAGAAGTGCATTTCTAGAGGGTGAAGTACAAAACAAAGGACTTGAAAGTAGTAGTGAACCTTTCCTTGGACCATAACACATCCCAAAGAGGTTAGGCCCCCACTATTCACACTCTCTCTGTGTAGGTTGTTTCCTTAGTCATACCGAGTGGGTGCAAACTGCTTTTTCATGCCCTACTCTTTTGTGCTCAAACTAGGCATTTTGTTTCAATTTACTGTACTTTAATTCACCCTTAAGCATTCTGTTTATTTGTGTGTTCCATTGAACTAAGCCAAGTTTTACAGCCTGTCCTACTATCTGTTAATTTTCTCTTGTTAGCAATACAATATTATGATTTTGTAACTTGCATTAATAAAGCCTTTCAATGATACTACTCTGGCTAGTACTAATTACTGACAGAGTCAACACCTGTGATGGTTCTATGGAGTGCAATATTTTATATATGAAAGGATATTATCTACCATTTTGGTTACAAACTTAATTAACAATGTCACCACTTGCTAGGTCACCTTTGCTGCTGAAGTTGCAGCACTTTAAAAAACCCACACACCTAGGCTTACAGCTGTTGGGTAGTTAGATAGCTGGCATACTCACAAGGAAAAGCACAGCAACCAAAAGTCAATTACAACACCCAGGAAACCACAAAAAAATCAATTATTAAACAGACTCCCTTGAGCACTAGTGATATCTGTAAGGAGAAACTGAACAATAGGGTGCACATGCACAATACTAAGAATGGATGTAGATTTTCATCAAATCTGTTTACCTAAAGTAGGCTAATATACAGTAGACTTCACAATAGACCCATTTATGGCAGACTTGTTCAAATTGTGGAAACTGCAGAGCCCATCATATATTGAGCTCCTCTAAACAGCTACGTTCCTTGAGAAATCCGTCTAAGCAGTGTACATGGAAGTCACCACACTGGGAAGGGAAGGAGTGTCACAATCCACCTTTAACATACTAACAGTTGGAGAAGTGCAAGGATGGTTGAGTCATGAAGCATCAAGAAGCGACTATAGCAGCAGTTCCCAAACTCTCATGTAGAGTTTGCGCCGCTGTAAGTCGTTGCGGGGGACGGGACAGCAACAGCACTCCCGGGATTTTACTGGTGCCGGGGGGAAAGGGTTGCTTTTTTTTTACTCACCAGGGGTCGTGCCGGCCCTCTAGAGGGTGCAGGGGGGCCGAGGACTAGCTTCCAAAGGTGATTAGCTTCCAAAGATGATTTGAAGCTACTTCAGATTTTTGCCAAAACCAGGAAGTAAAACGGAAGTAGCTTCAAATTGCCTTTGAAAGCTAATCTGGGGTGCAGGGAGGCCTGCAGAGGTGTCCGTGGCCCCCCCGCACCCTCTGAAGGGCCGGCATGACCCCTGTAAGTTTTTTAAAAAAAAACCTTTTCCCCTGGTGCCAGTGCGATCCTGGGAGTGCCGTTGCACATCACTGCACGTTGCCACTCCCCCTTAAGGGGGTAGCGACCAATTCTTCCCAACTGGGGTGTCGCAATGCGCCAGTTTGGGAACCACTGGGATAGCCCAAAGACCCTCGAGGAATGAAAGCTGCTCTTAGTGTTTTAAAGGACAGGTGCTTGTTTTTTGGATAAAACTTGGATATTACCATTTCCATCCAAAACGTGCTACTATAAAATATTGATTTTTCAAATTTTTATTTGCAAAAAAAAGTATAATAAAAGTGCAGAAATACAGAATATTTAGAAAACAAGATAGTTTTAAATCATACCTGACAGTGTGTGACAGTAGGAAGTATAAGAAATACCAGGTAAGAGAGAGCTCACAGTATGAAGAAGAAGAGGTACACTTTTAGTGGATGGCAAAGCCTCACACAGATGAGCACAGTTGCTGATAGACTGGCTTCGCTTAGCTTCCGGGGGAAAATAAATTAACAAAAGTCAAGTCACAACAGTAGAGAAATATTTTGGTTTAATAGGCTATTGCATGAAAAAGCAGAGGAAAGCAACTGAAAAATGTCTCAAACATGAATTCCAATGCACCCTAGCTATTATGGTAAATTAACAATGCAACAGGAATTCAATAAACTATATAATCTATAGGGTACATACTTAAAAAAAAATCCAGTGGTTGAATCTCAACTAAAGAGATTACTAGAGTATGGAGGGAGTATGGAGGGAGATCAAAGAGTCATCTGCATAGCACTTTTCAGGCCAAGGAACTCAAATATCTAATTTAAGATTATAATTAAATCTGAACATAATTCTATGAAAAATGTAGATCTCTTTTTCCAAATAGAGGACACTAACGGGAAACATTCTTCATCTGTTTTATAGAAGTGTATGCAGGTAGAAAGGTTTGGCTTCATGAAAAGCAGAAATTCAACAGCTGAAGCATTTCTAGCATAGAGGTGCAGCGGTGGACTGCTTGACCTCTTAAATGCTTTGTTTGCCATGCAGTTGGTTAAATGTGTAGGAACCCAGCCAGAAAAAGGTGGCAATATAACTTGTTATGTCAATAGTTCCTGGACAAATGGCTTAAGTAAAACTATCTGAATGTCTCAAAGGAGCAGGCCAGTCAACATAGCCAAGGCAGTGAGACAAGCAAAAGTATCTGGAAACAAGATATTTAATACAGAGAGGAAGCAGCATTAAGAGAAAAAGGAGAAAACAGAACCGAGAAATGAGCGTGATCAGGGCCGGCCTAGCAATGAGGCTGAATGGAACACTCGCTTTGCGTGGAGCTGGGAAAGAGGAGTGCTGAATTTACGAGGGGTGTCTCGTGCACCCTGCATCTGGCCACTGCCCCCCTCCAGCCCAATACCAATTGCGCAGCTTCAACTGGCTCTCCCACCAGGGTAGCAGCAGCCCACTTCTTCCAGTGACACTGAACGAAGAAAAAAATGCTTCAGCCGCTACCACCTTCTTACCCACTAAACAGCTTGGGTGGGCAAGGAGAGGTGGAGCATGGCAACTCAGCGCCCTTATCTTAAGCTCTTGCATCACCTCCATCTGTGCAATCCTATTAGAAATAAACAGGGTGAGTGAAGCATGCTGGGAACTCCCCACATGCTCTGCTCATTCTGTTTATTTCAAACAGGACAGCACAAACAAAGGAAGACAGAGCCAGAGATCAACATAAGGGGGCAGATCAGAGAGGATGAGATAGCAGTGGCAACGGGGGGTGGGGGGTGGGTTTGCACACATGTACAGAAAGCACACAGGAGCAGTGGAATTGGGCTGCCCTCAGACAGTATCCAAAATTTAACCCCTGAATTCAGGCCCAATCAAAGTAGCACTAAAGGGATGGGGAAAAATAAATCTACACATATCTATATGCAAGTGAAAATTCTGGGACGCCTGTGCACACATGAACAAAATTTTAACACACTACTCACAAGCGCTCCTAAAAGGCAAAACAGACAGTGATTGACATGGGCAGGTATCAGAAGATTGAGCCAGTCCCTGGCAATCAGATCCCATTGGAACACATGAATTACCAGCATCACATGAATTACATGAATTCACATGAATTACCAGCATTCTTCTGAGAAGAATTCGTCTTCTCAGAAGTAGGCTTCATGGAGTTCAATGGGACTCCTAGGTAAGTATGCATAGGATTGCAATCTAAAGCATGCACGGCAATAAGTGGGCAAAGTTACAGCTCAAAACCTGCTGAATTCCAACATTTGGAGATATTTAATGCCTTGGAGTGTGAGAGGTCTAGAACCATACGAGCCTGGAAGGAAGGCTAGTAGGCAGCAAGCAGAAGGTTTGAGAAGGAAGGACAGGAAAATGAAAAACATGAACCACAGCTACTTGCAGTAGGAGAACAGATTTCCTGGAACTACAGTTTGAGATATTATTGTGACATCCTGGAGTAAAGGGGGGGGGGGGCTAGTTCTAGCCTTCCACAAAATACTAATACGAGGCACTCTCCGCCCAAGTTTTTCGCATTGATTTAAGCTGCTCCTATCTCATTTCACTTGTCCAAGGAATCTTCTACCAGTTATGTTAGCATAACAATAAAGAGCAAGTTTGCCCTGGCAGAAGAGGAGGCTGTACAGACAACTTTGATTTTTTTTTTCACAGTGGTAACTTACAGAGAGAGAAATACAGAAGGTGCAATATGACATCACCCTCGCTTCCGCCGGCTCCGCCCGTCACCCTCCGGAGGCTCTGAGGCCAGGAGAAGGCCTCGGAGCATCCTCCCGGGCCGGCGGGCCGGTCCCTTCTGATGAGGCCCTATGCAGCTTTTTTTTAGCATTTTTGCGCATGCGTACAAGCTTCTGAGGGCAAGAGGGCAGCTCTTGCCCTCAGAAGCGTTGTGCGCATGCGCAAAATGCTAAAAAATGCTGCATAGGGCCTGGTCAGAAGGGGCCGGCCCGGGAGGACGCTCCGAGGTCTTCTCCCAGCCTCGGAGGAGGGTGATGCATCATGTGCGGAGCCAGGGCAGTGGGGGTGAGTCCTTGGTGCCGCCTTTGTCGTCGTTGCAAATTTTTGGGGGTGCATGGGGGGTCACGGGGTGACGTGCGCCGGCAGGGAGGGTGGGCAGGTGTGTGACACGCGGCCCCGCCCTAGGGCGACGCACACCCTAGTGATGCCACACACACACAGATTAAAAAATAGTTACCCTGTAACAGATGTAAAAAAAAAATGCATTCCAATTATGATAAAACATAAATTCAGTAACATTTAAATTTGATTGTTAACTACAAGATTAAAAATTGCTTGGGTTTAACCTGTTGCTCTTTGACGCACTATATTCCTTGCTTTCTCAACTCCTGGCACTCCTGAGGTAGTAGCGCTCCTAAATCTCATTGGTTCCACAACTTCAGGATGATTTCTCCAGCTTAAAGAAAATGATCTTCCAACTGCAGCTGCCTTCTGGTGTTCCAAAATGCCACCTTTCAGAGAGTGGAATACAGAGAGAATGTCACCCCAGTACATTTAAAATTAAAATGATTTAAAAAGGAACAAATGCATCCAATCAATGCAGTCAATCAGTTGATTAGCCTCAGATTTACAATGTTCATTGATACCATTTAGATTAGAGCTATAATTTACAAAAGGAAGTTGTAGTACTGATGCTTGATTCAGGGAATGCATTTCCAACAGGCAGTGAGCATAACGTCACAAGGTACTAAGACATGGTCTAAGGGTATATTTATTTCAGTATTTATATATCACCTTTCTCATAGACTCAAGGAGGTTTATATAAGGCAGGCCGACCATAAACCCAATTTTTTCAAATTGGGGTTTTTACAATGTTATTCTATGAGAGAATCTCATAGAACCCTCCAGTTCTCAAGATGTTTCCCTTCATAGTGCAGGTATCGTTCTGACTGCACAACCCTTGCCTTCCAAGCTTCCACAGGCAACCGCATATCAAGCCTCAGATGGGTTCACAAGCCGTTATCCATTTCTTGCCAGCTGACACCTCCACAGCCCACACTCCTCCACATTCCTTCATGAAGCTCCATCGGCTCCAACAACTCCGTCAGCAGCATTCGTCACCCTTCCAAAGCAAGACCAGGGCTGACTGCTTAGCTTCTTCAGGCAAGGCAGCAACTCAACCTCCAAGACCACACCTCCATATGATACATTGCTGAATCCAAGCAGGTCTCGATGTGGTCAGTGCCTGGGAATCCCAGTATATGACTTGGGATCCCAGTATATGACAGCTTGAGTTCATAAATGTAATAAATAAAAACAATCTACTTAGAAGTTCTCAAACACAAAGCATGCTAAAACAAATGGAGGCTACACAAGAGGATTAATCATAGCTTCCATACATTTCAATAGGGCTTGCTCAGGGGAATGATCTAGTGGATTGTACCCACTATTATTATTTGCACATTTATTAGTTGAAAGAAGGTGTTAATTGAGCATTCTCAAAGTATCAAATACATCGAAAAGACATGTGAATCAGTTGGCGTAAAAAGACAATTCAGCAACACTGAATTAGTTCATAGCCCTAGGTTTTAACCAAAATGTATGGAGGATTAAGAATAAAGCGTTTGACATTCTTGTAGCACAGGAAATAAGAGAACTGATACAGCCCTCACAGCAGCACAAACTGGCAATTTGTGAAAGCACAAAGTCAAAGAAATCGCTCAAAACAAGAAGTGCTCCAAATGTACTTTTAGAAACTGCATGATTGTTTGGCCAATCCCAGTACTGAATAAGCATGTCCTACTACATTTTCATCCATACGAATATTTCAAATTAGTAATGCCAGACCTCTAGGAATTACGTCTTGAAGACAACCCATCACACAGAAAATGTGTGTAAACCTGAGGTAGACTTTGAAAGAAAGGTATTTAAATGAGGACACAGTACTCTCCATCTTCATTTATCTTTTAATGTGGCACAAGAACAATTGTTTTTGGATGTTGAAGAGTCTCAGCTCAAATTCTATTAGCCTCTGGGAAGACAATAGGTAAAATAGAAATTCTACTTCCTTCAGCAATGTACAGAGAATTGATCTTTCTCATTACAACACACGTAACATCTCAAGGGCAGCACTTCCATATGTATAGACAAAGTTCCAGAAATAGCATCGCAGACGAATGTATGTTTTAGCAAGGAACTAAACTTACCATTTGCTCATTTTATGCAATTAATCTGAACATATTAATTGACATGGAATTATCACAAGTTCCAGTCTCAATAAGCTTCCACCACAGATCTTATAACAACATACTCTTTGTCTACACCTAATTTGAAGACATTTTGGTATTTATGAAAAAATATATGATCAACTTCAAGACTTCTAAAAGCCACCTACCGTATTGTCCTGAGTATAGGCCGTACTTTTTCCCCCTAAGGGCAGCTTACAATCAGGATGTTGCAAAAAAACCCAATAAAAATACCTTTGAAACTGCAAAGCCGAGCGTTTTCAAGCCTCTCCTACTCTACTGCAGCCAGAGAATGCTTGGAATGTTGAACCTTTGTAGTTTCAAAGGTAAAACGGGGCTTCTTTTTCTTTTTTTAAACTGCAAAGCGCCATGTTTTCAAGCAGCTAAAATACACTCCTTGCAGCTCTTAATCACTTCGTGCCTTAAGATGCCTTGCTATTCAGCCTGGCCCTTATCAGCAGCCTAATGATAATTAAGTCTGATGATAATTAAGCCTGCTAGCTAGTCAGCCTCAGCAAGAAGTTGAAAAAATTAACCCTTAAGTTCTAGCCCCAGGACTCTGTGGAAACTAAGATATTTATTGATCCTGCAGCTTGAAATCGAGCTTGCCACTTAAGAGAGTGCTATATCTTGCTCCTGCACAGGCTTACCATATCCAAAGGGGGACAGAGTGCCTACCTTTAACCATTCGAATTTGGGCAGGTGCAGCTCATCATCATGGAAGGGTGCAACAAGCTGCACCTGCCCAAATTCCAATGGTTAAAAGGTAGGCACTCTGTCCCCCTTTGGATCTGGGAAAGCTACTTATACGAGGGTGCCCAGATTCAATAAAGGACAGGGTGCTTATGCCTTAACTGTACTAAAGCTGTACTATTTTACTGTTCTACTAATGTATATATTTTCTTTAAGTTAAAAAAGTTAAAACTTTATTTTTTTAAAAATAGCATCAAACTTTAAGGGTGCGGCTTATAATCAGGAGCGGCCTATACTCGGGACAATACAGCAATTTTTTATGAAGTCCTCCAATGCTGTGAATATCTAAGAATCCAAAATGACTGCTCACCATGACAGGTTATGTCTGCCCATTTTCTCTGAACCCATTTCTGTTTGCCAACCACTTATTATTATCTACAGAAGAATCCAAAATGACTGCTCACCACCAGAGGCGTCGCTCCGGTAGGGGCGGGGCTGTAAGTATCACTGCGGTCATAGTCTCTTTACCTAGCGAGGAGGAGGCAGCCCCGCCCCCTCACTGTCCGAGCCAGTCCCCTACGGAGAAACCGGCAGGGAAGAGACCCTGCCTGCTGCTTTCTCCGTAGGGGACTGGCTCGGACAGTGAGGGGGCGGGGCTGCCTCCTCCTCGCTAGGTAAAGAGACTATGACCGCAGCGATACTTACAGCCCCGCCCCTACCGGAGCGACGCTAGTGCTCACCACGACAGGTTATGTCTGCCCATTTTCTCTGAACTCATTTCTGTTTGCCAACCATTTATTATTAACTACAGAATGAAAATTAAATCATAAAAGATGGTAACCATTTCATCTGAAGTTAAATTACTCCCATTTGAAGCTAGGTTCAGTAGCAGAGGCAAATAGGTTGAGCGGCAGACAGAAGTAGCCAACAAAAGTAAGACTGGCAGCAGACAAATTGAGGAGAGAAGCTGAGGCTCCACTTTTGAAAAGGACATAAGCTAAAAATTTACTAGGTTAAATAAGGAAAACATCTTTGTTTTGACAGCCAACTGTAACTAAAGCCTTCAAAAGTTAACGTGCGCATATACACACTCAACTCTAACACTTTTGATTGCATCAAGGTTTACCTTTTCCTCTCTGTATTTTCTCTTTTTGCTCACTTAGCTTGTCCAATGGCAAATTAGTCATTTCAACACCATACACAGTTCTTGCTAAAACAGATGTTAGAGAATCCATTATGTTGGCCCATTCTGTTATTAGCTCTTCCCAGTCAGTGAGGGACGACAGCACACGCAGTAATTCATCCCAGAGTTCTCGAGAAATATAAACACTCAGATTTGCTCGGATCCAAGCCACAATGAGAGTCTGGGGTGAAGAGAGGAGAAACAAGATGACTTCTCATCTAAAATTGATTTTGTGAAAACACAATGATTTACAGACAGACAGACAGACAGACAGACAGACAGACAGACAGACAGACAGACAGACAGACAGACAGACAGACAGACAGACAGACAGACGCTATTCACAGTGGCATCACCAATCCATGCTGTGGATTTATCTACCTGTGCTTATTTATCTAATTAAACACAAATAGTGATCCATGCAAAAGCAATAACTTGCTCCATAACGTAAAAGCTCTCATTTAGATATGTACCGTATTTTTGCAGTCTAAACTGTTTTCAAAAGCTTGCCACAAAAGCATAGTCATTCAATTCATTTGCCACAAAAGCATAGTCATTCAATTCATTTGCCTATGATTGCCTGACCAATCATATCTCACCCTTTTTAAAATGAAGGACTATAATGTATTCTTTGCAATTTACATACAACACATTTTATTTAGGCCAGGTCCACCAAAACTGACGTTTATTTGCATATTCTTTACGTATCATTGAAATTTATGTTCTAAAGCCAAAACTATTCCTGCTTTTTCTATAACTAACAAATAAAAATTAAACTTAACTTCTTGCAACACATTATTAGCTTTGTAACAGTATTACATTTTTTCTCCTTATTTAAAGTATTTTTACTCTGCCTCGCCAGTGCAGATACTTTGCAAAATTACATGATCAATCTAGACAACTGATTCCAGCAATACACACTTAAGGATATGCTTAAACAGGGTCAGCCTTCTCATAAAGCCGACTGAAAGGCTTTTGGGGTGTGTGGTGGGGGCAAACTGATTAGCGCCCTGTCTCTGTCATCCTCTTTCAGACCGCTACCAACAGAGTCTCTTGGATCGGTATGCTGATTCTCTTTCCACTCGCTGAAAGCAAGCAGGAAGAGGATTGGGGTGGCAGGAGCAGCCCCCTTCTTCCTCCAAGAGCTTTGGAGGAAGGAGGGGGGGAGCTGCTGCGGCTGCCGCCTTACTCTCCCTGCCAACCTGGCTGCTTAGGAAAGCTTGCATAGCCACCTTTGTCTGTACTATTCCCATTTCTGTACTCCCGCTCTTCCTGTTCGTTTGAAACAGGACTGGTATGGAGGAACGGAGGCTGCACTGAGAGGCGCACAAGGTAAGGGGGCAGGCTTGCCTCTTTTCTTTTCCACCTGGGGGGCATGTGCTAATGCATGAGTGGGATTCTCTTTGCTGTTGTTGAGGGGCAGGACAGCAATCCTGGGCTGCCTCAGACGGTAGCCAAGCTTTGGTCAGACCTGTGCTTAACATTTGTAACATATGGAGAATACGAGCTGAATGGAAACACACATCTTTCCTTTGCTTGCTCTTTCCCACCTTGCTCATGAAGAAATCAGATGATTTACCATTTCAGTTTTGCCACAGCAGTAAAAGTAGCCTTTTTTACCATTAGTGAATGATGAATTTGTGTAAATCCCAGAGATCCTGTTCTTGTCATTAAACAATGTCTAAGTAAAATCATATCATATATACAGTACTTCGCAAAGATGTGAGAATTTTTCAGGAAAATCCAACTCCCTCAAAACTGTTACTGTATTTTGCTTGTCACCTTTCTAAATACAGTACCACTTCCACAAAACAAGTGTTTGAGTACATAGTTAGTTTTTGCTTTATGTTCTCCGTATAAAGAATTAGACATACCCGGAAGAGTAATCCTGCTAAAATTTGAGCAAATGTGTCTCTTTTTTGGTTATCCTTTGGTTTGTGCATGACAGTTTCAGTTATCCTGAGAAGTATTTGAAGCATTTGCTCCCTAGGACAAAATTGAAAACCACATATTGATAATATTTCCATATATAGAAGAAAAACCAAAAGATGCAAGTTGTTTTGGGTCAACATGATTAAAAGCAGATTTCACTGAGGCAGTACAAATGAAAAACACAGATTCCATCTTACACTAAACTTGTGATCTTCATGCAACATTTTTAGCTTTAATTCTATAAAAATACCGATGGTGCAATCCTATCTAGTCTTAGACCGGCAGAGCGATTACTCCTCCCGGTATAGGGTGTTGCAAACGTGCTGCACGTCTGCGGCACCCAGCAAGTAGGCAGCGCCGCTGCCAAGGCCGCTGCCACTCTATTCACAGCAGACAGAGTGGAGAGCCCATCGGGGAAGGCAAGTTCCCCGCCGGGCGGTGGAGAGCTGTAGGAAGGGCGGAACAGGGTGTTCCAAGAGTGGATTGGTCAGCTGAGCCCAGGGAGGGATCATTGGCGAGCGTTACGCCAAAATCCTATCCCCCTTACTGGGCCTGGCTGCCGCTACACGGGGCTCTTGGACGTGCGCCAGCAAAATAGCTGGCACACATCTGAGTAGCCCCATGAGGGTGGCTTTACCTGGGGGAAGGGAACAAACATTTCCCTTCCCCCAAGGTAACCTCCTGCCTGCCTGCCTGCCTGGAGCCCTGGATGTGGCGGAGGTTGCACCGGCCTCCCTGCACTGCAGGGAGCAAAGTTAGACAGGATTGGGCTGCCTGTGTTTCATCCTAACCTATCTGGTAGAACTAAGCAATAAAAGTCTGAATTTTGCAGGAAAGACAAAGTTGATATCAGGGAGGAAAAAAAATATGCCAGTAATAGCATCAGTTTTGTATTTTCTAGAACTAATTTGCACAAAAACAAGATTATAGCTTTAAAATGAATATCATCAAGTACATGAATGTGACTATTTTTGTATCTTCTGGAAAATCTCCCAATACTTACAGCAGAATCTCTAATCTGCTTAATTAATTAATTATTAATAAATTGCAATGTTCTGTGTAGTTCTTGTTTCACATTTTGTTTTCTCATAAAAGAAAACACACACAAAACAATCTTGCCTCCCACACTTTTGTTCTTCTACATCAGGGTCCCTCAACCTTTGGGGGCCCACGTACCCCCTGGTTGGGTCCCCCAAGCACCCCTGACCCCCCCAAGCCCCGCGTACCCCATCCCCAAAAGTGCAAAAAAAACCCCCAAAGGCAAAAAAAACCCTTTTTCGGCCTGCAGCACAGCCGAGCAGGTCCTCCGGCTCGCATTGCAGACTTTCCCTCCGGCTTGCGGCGCGAGCCAGAAGACCCGCTCGGCCACACCGCAGGCCAAATTCGTTCCCTGTAGCTCTCCCTACCTTTGCTTGCAGCCGTCGCCATGTTGGATCTCACGAAGTTTCACGAGATCCAAGATCGCGGCTCCCAAATCTCACGCCACGATCTTGGATCTCGCGAAAACGGCGGCTGCAAGCAAAGGTAGAGAGAGCTACCATATTCCTGATCCCCAAACCCGACAAGCAGGCAAAATTCATTTTTCTGCACTGTCTTAGGATTTAAGCAAGTTGAGATCTGGATAACATGCCAAGTTCAGTAATCCACCCTTACTGACTAGGTTTAGACGTAACACAAAATCAGGGTTTAGTTTTCAGATACACAACAAGCAAACCATGGTTTAGAAGTGCTTGCCTGCCGTCTGCTCAGGAATGAGCTTCATGAGTTCATTCCCATCTCCATGGTACAGCAGCCAATGGAGCTGGAGCAACGACCCTGTGGTTTATCAATATCAATTGTGGTTTATCAATATCAATTGTGAATTCAGACACAATTCGAATTCAACACCACAGTTAACCTGACGTCTGGTTTGCAAATCAAACTGCAATTTCAGCTTCTGGTTTCTTGGTCCCAAACAAAGCACAGTTAAGAATGTAAGAAGAGCATTGCTGGATCAGGCCAAGGGAGATAACTGTATCCCATTGTCGCTCCCTCCCTTGCATCTGGCATTCAGAGATAGGCTACCTCTAAAACCTGGAAGTTGCATATAGTCAACTTGGTTATCGTTTGTGGGGTTTGGATTTAACCATAATACAAAACTATATTTTATTAAAAAAAAAAACAACTCATGGTTTTGTGGTTGTAACACATCCAACAACATCCAACCCAGTGTGTAATTCATCTGTGGAACTCTTTGCCACAGGATGTGGTGATGGCACCTGGCCTAGATGCCTTTAAAAGGGGTTTGGACAGATTCATGGAGGAAAAGACCATCACAGGTTACAAGCCATAAGCAACCTCCTGGTTTTAGAAGTGGGTTTTCTCTGTGCCAGGTGCAAGGGAGTGACAACAGGAAACAGGTTATCTTGTTGTCTTGTGCTCCCTGAGGCATCTGGTGGGGCCACTGTGTGATACAGGAAGCTGGACTAGATGGGCTTTTGGCCTGATCCAGTAGGGCTCTTCTTATGTTCTTAGGTTAAGACTGCTTCCTTTCATGTTGAATGACAGCTAGTGCAGCCAATGAGAATAGTGTATTCTGGCCAATCAGCGCCAGAATACGGCCTCATTTCCTGTCTCATTGTCAACGACGTTTCTTTTAGCTCTGTTTCAGAGAGCACTCAGCTTTAAAATGAACCTATACCCTGCATTGTTGAAGGCATTGCTGTATGTCTGAACCCAGTAATTGTCAGCTGTTCCAATCTCTAGTTTCATACTTAGCTGAGATCCACCAAAAACAGATCCAGACAAGGGTGTTCTATCCCTTTCTGTCAGCACAATCCTGTGTAACCTTGCACCAGTGTAACAATAGCTACACCGGTGTAACTGCACTTATGCCAGTGTAATTGCACTTATACCAGTGCATCTGCTGTTACACTGGTGCAAGATTACACTGGATTGCACTGCCAGAAACTGAGAAAACTTGTGGATCATGAAATGCAGTTGTCCACACAGATTGTTTCCCTTTCATAAACAATGATGGAAAACTCTTGCACACATGGGGACTATAATTCATTATCATTGCATGTAATCGACTCAATTACTTCTTTGTGCCTCAAATGAGAGTGCAAAGAGAATACTACAATACGACAATTCTAACTTACTGTACATCCAAAGTTTTATGAATTCACACAGAGGTTTTAAAATTTTTAAATATGCAACTCAAAATTGTTAAGACCACTTTTTAATCCTATTGCACAGTTCGGTTTCCTTCACCTAAACATGGAAGAGACATAAAAACATACCAGGTCTTTTTATTCATTGGAAGGTCCATTATCATGCGCCTCAATATGCTCAGAACCGCTTTGCAAGCATCAACTTGCTCCATCAAAAGTGCAGGTATTTCAGTACATGGTTCCAATAAAAATACATTTGCAGAGTTTGTCAAGAATACCTAAACATATTTTAAAAGAAGGGGGGGGGGGGAAGACAACAATGACCAACAAATTCTCGAATTACTCTCTAATGTTAAATCATGCCTTCTTTCAAAACACTTACAGTGCAATCCTATGAGTACCTACCCAGAAGTCCCATTATGTTCAATGGAGCTTACTCTCAGAAGTGTATGTATAGGATTGGCAGCCTTACAGCCCAATCCTGTGCAACTCTTGCACTGGTGTAACAATAGATCCACCCGTTTAAGGGAACTTATGCCAGTGTAACTTGCCGTACACTGACGGACACAGGCATAACCCCCCTTGGACGCTGCACATACGCAGTTCGGACACAGGACGGATGCCAACCTAACTCTGTTGGCGCAGGGGCCATTCCGGGGGCGTCCAAACACCCCTGGAATGCCCCCTGCGCCAGTGGAGTTGCAGCGGCGTCCATCCCGTGCCCAAACTATGTATGTGCGGTGTCCAAGGGGGGTTACGCCAGTGTTCGTCCTACATCTGTCGGCGTACGGCAAGTTACACTGGCATAAGTGCATTTACACAGGTGGATCTACTGTTACACCGGTGCAAAAGTTACACAGGATTGGGCTGTTAAAGTGTTATTCATAGAACCACTTTATCCAGTGGCGTAGCTGGCTGTGCGACAGCCGCCCCCACATGACAGCTGATGTCACTCGCCCCGCCCCAAGTGACGCAAGCCAGACCAAAATGTTACTTGGGGCTCGGCCAGGGGCCAAAACAAATGGCACGGAGGCGGCGGACACCTTCAGCTGCTCCCTCTGACCTGTTCCGCTGCCTTCGCTGCCGCCGCCACGTTCTCCAATGCACCCGCTGCCATTTTCTTGTCCCCTCCGCCATCTTCTCACCCCGCCTCCAGTAACCTGCCCCCTCCTGTATGCTGCCCGGGGGCCTACCGCACCCCCACCACTCCCCTCCCTACGACACTGACTTTATCACAAACAGGGCATCACTTTTGCAATCATTTAATGACAAAAGCCAAATAGAGCATGGTCCTACAAATGTGTTTAGGCAACACTGGGATCACTCCGATCAGCATTTTTTAGCCTTGCAGGGTGTGTGATCACAGGAAAACCATAAAATCATTCTACATATATCCTTTCCCTTCCTAGAAAAGAACAGCAATGTTTCTGAACTTGCCAAGTTCTGCAAAACAATGAAGTCCCTCAACTGTGTTTTATGTATTAAGATTTTTCTCCCCAATAACGTTAAGATCTCCTACAGTATTTTACTATAATAAAAATATTTCCTTGTTTGTGCTTTTCCACAATCCAGTCAGTCAGTTATATAAAAGGGACTAGCTACGTTCTTCTATGGAGTGCAGTACAGGACTGCTGGTATAGCTACTGTTAACAAAAAAAAAATCTGTTTTAAACAGTCATATGCCTACCAAACAATGTTAGGACAGATTCTCTTCTGAGTCAATGAAAAATGCATAAGACATGGGCAGTCTGCCATTACTGTCTGGCAGTGTTCCATCTTATTCATCTTCTCTGGAAGAACCACAAAGAATAGAAAAGGTGTGGGGAAAGCAATATTCCTGCATACTCCACTGTTAGGGAGATTATTTTACTCCTACGAGCTCTTTTTTCCTGGTTGTGACTGTCGGCGAGTCAGCCTTAAGTAAACACACAGAGACCATGGTTCAGCTCAAAGCATGGAGCTATTATTTATTTAATTACAGTCCAGGCAAAGGTACCAGGTTGCCTGGAGCGGATGTCAGTAGAACATACCCCAAAAGGAAATAGGTAGGGTTTTTATAGGACTCACTGGTTATACAACATGTTTTTCAACATCCTATTATTCATGAGCTCACATCTCCTGACCTCCATATATGGTTCTAAGGAACTTTTACATAAGATAGGAAAGAGTCTTCAAGATGTGCTTTTTGGCAATATTACAATGTTCTTACAATGCTGCCAAAGTCATAGTGACCTACGTATGTTCTGCCAAATCTTGAAGCAGAGAATGGTTGAGAGTTCATAGGAGTGAGCAATGCTTAGGCCCAAAGGCCTTGTGACATCCTTTCTGATCAAAGGATTTAATCTTATTTCTTTCACCACCTTTATTAGGTCCAGTGAGTCCATCCAAGACTTTCTCCTCAGTTCATAATAAGTATCCTAGTCAGCATTATTCTCTGAGTGCCAAGTACTTACAACAAAAATTAGTTGTGGAGCTGGGAAGGACAGGGGACCTATTCGACAAATTTAGGGCCTGTATCAGCACTGTGTTAGCAAACATGAAATAAACTATTGAGGCAGTATGTATTATTTTAAACAACCACAACAACAGTGGGGCTAGTTAACACACAGTCATGCAAAAACTGGGAAGCACAGCTCCAGTTGCCAATGTTCATAACATGTCATGACATTATAATGTAGTATTGATCCTGTGATGGTCTCAGATAGGAGGCAGTTAAGGCGACATCCTTTATTGTACTAACGTGTCGATGAAAGAGTACAAAAATGCTTTATCGGAAAGTTATCACTCCATTCCAAGCAACCGTATTTTTCCAGACAAACCAATACCTGGTTATATTTAGGGCTGCCAGATTCCATATGGGGGCGTTTAACTTGTGTTTATTAGCTCTACAGAAAGGAGTACAGGTTGTACACTCACTTCAGACTCAGAAATAAGCTAATAATAACGAAAGGTAGAAAATGTCTGTTTAGCGTGAATCTCCTGTTCTTCCAATATATCTTACCTGTAGTGTTGCTTGAACACCTGCTTTAACATTCTTGTTTTCATCTTCTAATATACATCCTCGACTAACAGCACTAGAGAAGGAGTATGTTCTTCCCCAACTAGAAGACCTTTTATGCCCGGAGTGGCCAGATGTAAGCTTTAAAAAAATATAGTAGTCAATATGTGACAACAAGATATCTTTATACTTTAACCATTTCTCTTTATAAAACTAAGTAGTACTATAAATGCATAGATTATTATTATTATTATTCACATTTTTATACCACCCTTCCTCCAAGGAGCTCAGGGTGGTGTACATAGTTCCTCCCCTCCTTTTGTTCTCACAACAACACTGTGAGGTAGGTGAGGCTGATAGTGACTGGCCCAAGGTCACCCAGGAAGCTTCATGGCTGAGCAGGGATTTGAACCTGGATCTTCCAGGTCTGAGTCCAACTCCCAAACCACTACACACCATTGTCTATTAAATACAAGCACTTGTGAGGCCATCCGACTCTTCAGGAACCTGATCATCATAACTTGCTCTAACCTTAAACGTGTATAAATCGGATTAATTAGTACAATTTAGGGTCAATTTAACGATGTACTCTTCACTCTCATGTAAGCACCATTTTAAAGTTCTTCCATGCAATGGCAACTCAAACAGAAAAAATATTTCTTAACAATTCGTAAAAAATTGAACAAGTTATATGGCGCTCATGTCCTGGAATTGATCAAAAGTTCCATGCCCTGCATAGAGTTCAACTGTTCCAGCTGGTTCTAACATTAATAAAAATGTTAAACTGACTTTAGAAACTGACTAATACTGTGCTTGCTTATGAATGAAATACCTCAGGAGTTTCATTTTGACAAGAAACAAATAGTGAAGGTATTTAATATAACAGTGTTAGCAGTTTCAATATATTTTATGATGAAGTAGTATGTTAAGGATGATAACATTTAAATGTTTCTTATACCATGTATCATCTAACAGCATGAAGTCTATGCCCATCCATGCCACCAGCAGAAATATGACAGTGCTGTTGTGCATAAGCACTATTCCATTGGTTAACAAATAAGAATAGTAAACGTTACCCCGTCCCCGTCACATGAAGCACCCCTGCTGGGGAATTTATTTTTGGGGTGGTGGTAACATTTAAACGGGTCCTTATATGCAAGATAATGCAACCAGTTCTTAAAGCAAGTGTAAATAATCCAGAATGATCGTGATGAAAGATGGTGGTGACACAGCCCTAAACAGATTTCATTCACATCTGGAGGCATCGTCCCACAACTGGACACTTCTGAGAAAGATGGCATAAATCAATTCTCTTTGATATCCTGAAATTTGTGTCTGAGGGTGGGTGGGCCCAACAGGCGACCCACCTCAGCATTGGGCCGTGACCCACCAAGTGGAAGCATTGCTCTAAACCATATAATAGTCTCCAACAGTTTATCTACAAAACTTCAGTAAGGTCTGCATCTTCTAATCTTATACTAGGATTATATAAATGGTTTCACAGATTCCATCCCATCCATCAATTTACATTAAATTGTGTGCACTTGAGGAAAATGTTAATGTTGTGTGTAAATCATGTGCCAATTAATTCCATTCTTGACATTTCCAGGATGGTAATTTAGGGCCCAATCCTATCCAACTTTCCAGTGCCGATGCAGCTGCAATGAAGTCCCGAGGTAAGCGAACAAATATTCCCTTACCTTGAGGAGGCCTCCATGACTACCCCCCCCCCACACACACACACGCAGAATGCAGTGCACGCCCCATTGGCAAGGCTACTGGAAAGTTGGTAGGACTTGGCTCTTACTGAACTAGTAAGACTTGGCTCTTACTGAACTAGGACTTGGCTCTTACTGATTAGGTTACTGTGAAAATTAGGCATCATCTGAGCAAAGACAGAACTTCATGCAACCTATTTGCTATATACAGTTGGACATTCGTATCCATGGAGGTTCTGTTCTGGACGGACGGACGGACGGACACACACACAGAATCTGCAGATACTGGGGTCCACTTTAGAAACGGAAGTGGGCCTCTCAGCTTGAAAAAGCCCTTCAGAGCCTTGGAAACCACGTGGTTTCCCCACACGAAGGTAGGAATGGCAATTGGGGGGCTTTTTTCACTTTTAAAAACGTTTCTAAAGTGGAACCCCGCGGGTCTGGGATCCACGATGAGACAAATCCATGGATGCTGGAACACCGGATAGCGAGGATCCACTGTATTGTCTCTCAAATGTATTTGGTTAAAACTAAAATCCCAGTGTGATAACATTAAGGTAAAGGTAAAGGTGACCCCTGACAATTAAGTCCAGTCGTGTCTGACTCTAGGGTGTGGTGCTCATCCCCATTTCAAAGCCGAAGAGCCAGCGTTGTCCAAAGACGCCTCCGTGGTCATGTGGCCGGCATGACTCTCCTTTCCGCAGCGCGTAGCATGCATCTGGAACACGGAGCGCTGTTTACCTTCCCGCAAGCGGCACCTATTTATCTACTTGCATTAACATGCTTTGGAACTGCTAGGTTGGCAGGAGCTGGCCAAGCAATGAGAGCTCACCCTGTCGCGGATTCGAACTGCCAACCTTTCGATCGACAGCTGGTTGTTGTTGTTGTTTTAAGTCATCAAGCCAGAAAGAATGGCTTGTAACAGAAATAATGTGATAGACTGGGCTGGTGAGGTTCTCTTGTATGTAGAAGCAATTAGCAAGGGAAATGGTGGTTGGATGCATGTCAACAAACTTGACTAAGTTTGCATTATTCCATAATTGCTAGCTTGGGCGATCTTCAAAAAATCATGGAACTATTTATTACTCCCAGTTAATACACATTATGAACTTTCTACCCATTTAGTAATGATTAGTACCATACATGTTTGCTGTCTGTGTCTGTTGTTGATTGATCCAAGATGCTGTCATCATCTTGAACAGTTTCCTTCATTTCAGGCTCTTCCATAAACAAAGGCTTCTCTTGCAGTATCCACTTCCTATATACCTTCACTACCTTCTCGGTTGAAGATATGTCTGATGAAGGCAGTAAAAAAGCCTAAATGTAAACAATAAACTTTACTGATACACCATGGAAATAAAGTATATGTTAAAAACTGAAAGTACATCGTGGATCATTTCTACCATCTTAAATCCACCCTACGAAAAGACACATGAGAACAGAGGCATATCTAGGGTATAGCATATATGGCCACATGCCATATGGAAGTGATGCCATGATGTCACGTGACATCATGACATCCGGAAGTGACGTCGCAACATCATGCAACATCGCGACATCACCATGGGCTCCAGGTACGCTACTACATGAGAGGAGATTTGCTTAAGACCATAAACCTTGCTATTTCAACCCACCTAGCCTATATACAAATAAATAATGAATTAAGACCAAAAGATTCACAACCCTAGGAAAACGCAGACTATTTGATGTGTTTCCATCCTAGACAAGTCCCATTGATTTCATAAAGTCAAACATGAGGCAATATGGAAATGTTCAATACAGAACAGATGCTGTACACATATCCCAAGCACGCTTACTTGGGAATGTATTACAGGAAACTATAATGCCTTTAAAGATGAACACAACCATTGAAGAAAAAACATCTGAGGAACTGAGCTGCAGTTCGTGAAAGTTAATGCTTCAATAAAACACAAGAAATGCCCTGGTGGATTAAGTCAAAGGCCCATCTAGTCCAGCATTCCATATCTCACAGCGGCCCACAGCTCCCTCTGGGAAAACCACAAGCAGGTGATGAAGGCATACTTCTTCCACCATTGCTTCCCTACAACTAATATTCAGAAGCATATTGCTGCTGGACATGGATGTAGCACATAGCCATCCTAACTAGTACCAGTACCAACTAGCCCTCCATGTATTTTTCCAATCTCCTTTTATTGCGTTATTTTTTACTGTAATTCATCTGTGTGACAGAAGGGGGCAACCCAACCATGTTTCCACTTAATGCTATCCAACTTCATTAGCTTTCCGTAACAAGGACGTTAACAGCCTAGTAGGGGCAAAATAGAATTTCATGGTTCCTTCACTAAGGCAGAAGTATGATAGGTTTTTGACACCATAGAAGGGTGGAGAATAAATTGAAAATAAAGTCCAAAAACGTAAGAAAAATTGCCAGGCAAAAAAATGTACGGTAAGGTAGCCACCATGAAAACGTGTGGGCTGGCTCAAGATGTCAGGGGCCCTTGGCAAATTGCCCTTTATGGGCTCCCCTTCTATCAAGGTGGACCCTGAGAGTTTGCTCCATCACCACCACATGAAGGTTATGGGGACAGAGGTGATCTTAGCAATCCACAGTGGGCCGTTCTGAGGCTGCAAAATCCTTTACAGCTACCCAACAATGATGTTAACACATTTTTCCATACAGAAGCATGAGCAGGGCAGTCATCAGCATGCAACATTGTTTGGCAGCTGCTGAAGCCTGAGAGCTCCTAGGGGCCCACCACTGAGGCCTATGGTGGGGAAGATGAAACACAGCAACCTCTGGGTGGGCCCACTTCCCCTTACCTTGGTGGCTGATGTGGTGGTAGATATGGTGAAAAATAAAAACCCACAACCACTGCCAACATAAGGGAAGACGGACCAAGATGGCAGTGGGTCCATCAGAGGACAGCTTGCCGAGGGCTACCTCAAACTTGGAGTCAGCCCCATCTATATTTTTGGGGTCTAAGGCATGCAGAAACCACATAGAAATTAGCATTCTCTATAGAATAAGTGCACATTTGAACACAAAACACCTCAGGGAATAAGCCAAATACCTTTTTCACTTTTTATTCCATGAGCTCCAAATCTTCCATGAGGAAGATGATATGAAAACTCACATAGCTGTTGATATCCGTAAGTTCCACGTCCTCAGAGGAGGAGACACAGAGCCCTAGACTGGCTGCCTTACAGCACAATTCTATACAGTGAACCCTCAATTTAATAGACTAATGGGGGAAAGGGGTGCCTGTTATGCCAAAAGTCCACTAAATCCAGACACCTTTCTCTTGTTCTAAATTTTGAGTGCAATAACCAAGATCTCTGGTACCCACCCACTATACACCCAACAAGTTCCCCTGTTCCACCCTGTCTCCACCTTAACCCCGCCCTTCTCAGATCTACACCAGCTATTTAGCCTCAACCGCCCAACAGGGGACCTGGAGAAGGTCCTGAGAAATGGAACTGAGTTCAAATAGGTTTTGAGATTTTCATGGCCAGCGATAAATCAACTCAGTTCCAATGAAGATTGTATGTCCAATACAGGTTTAAAAGCCATGACACATTTAATACGATTAAAAACTGGAACCAGATCCTCCACTTGTTATTGTCTCCAGCTGGCCGGCGGGTGCGGCTTATAAGTATTGTGTGCTTCACAACCTGAACTTACCACTTACTGCAGACCACTGTGTCCACAGCTTGAAGAAGTTCGTCGCAGGACGTATGAAACGTTGGTGTTTTGCTGTTTTTAATGTTGCTTTTAAACCTTGCACGTTTTTAACTTCGTTTTAAACCTTGTTTTCGTGTATTTTAGTTTTTAACTACGTTGAACTCAGTTTTTAATCGTATTAAATGTGTAATGGCTTTTAAACCTGTATTGGACATACAATCTTCATTGGAACCGAGTTCTTTGGCAGGTTCATATGAGAGAGGCAGTTTCTACAATACTCTGACCCCAGGCCCTTTAGAATTTTAAACATAAATGCAAGCACCTTGAATTGAGCCCCCAAAGCAAACTGGTAGCCAGTGTAGCTGGTGGAGGATCAGTATAAAACAATCCCTTCTACTAGCTCGAGTTAAAATTCTAGTAGCTAAACTCGGAATCAACTGAAGCTTCCAAACTGTCTTCAAGAGCAGCCCATGCATCACACTTGGATGTGACTAGAGCACAGATGATGGAGGTCAGATTCATTACTTCAAGAAAGTACATAACTAGCTGAATATTCATGACTGAATATTCAACCCATAACTGATATTGAGGTATAAACCTAAATACACTACCTGCGTTACTATAGCGTACATAAATACAAAACCCCACACTAACCTGGCGAAATACTTCATTGACAAAATTGACATAACCTCGTGTAGACAAAAGGATTTGCTGCACCATCTCGTACACCACTCGGTGCTGTTCTTCGATACTGCAAAAGCTGGAGTCGCTGAGTCTTCTCTCAGACAAAATGCTATTGTTTGAATGATTTTTCTCCTGATCTGATTGGACAATGTTCTCCACTTCAGGATTTTTATCTTGTACTGAGCCACCGACAGTCTTGAATATAAAAGTGGAGGTGTGGGGGGGAGGGGGAGAGAAGGCAGATTATAAATGTATGAGGTTACCATACACTAAAGTCGCACTTCTAATTAACAACAATTGGCACCATCACAAAACCAACTAAATTCAAAACTGAACCAAAATTTGAGGTAAAGAATGTGCTAGTGACATTTTAGATTAGTAAAATGCATCTTGTTGTACTTCACCAATTTCCTTTGCCATATTGTATAGAAATAATAGACAAGAGAGCTGATCCCAAATAGTCAATAATTACTTCAGTAGTTTCACCATTAGAGCTGTTCGCCGACTGCAGCAGCCGGTGGAGAGCTGCTCGCTGGCCACCGCAGACTCCCACAGCTACTCACCAGCTGCGGCAGCCAGTAGGGAGCCACACGCCGACTGTCAAACTCCTGCAGCCTTCGCAAGTAGGCACAGGGAGCCAGCAGGGGGTAGCAGGAGGCTGCTGTGAGCTGCACTGGCCGGCCTGCCATGGGCCGGATAAAATCGGCCCGTGGGCCGTAGTTTGGAGACCCCTGGTTTAAAGTGACATTTAGCTTACTCGGGACAGGCAGCTTATATCCTAACCACCTAACCGGTGCAGTGGAAAAGGAGTGGCCAGAGGTCTCCTCGTGGTTAAGGGGACGATTGTCCAGGAGGCCCATGTAGGGACAGAAAGCTCAGGAAGGGGGATAGGATTCAGCATGGACTACTGCTGCCAATCCCACCCCCTCCCGGGCCCAGCCCACACACCCCCGCCCGTTACACCCCAGTAACACCTTCCCCCAGCCCTGCGTCGCTGACCTGCTCTGGCATGCACTGGGGCCTGCACTGGCGCAGGCGGGACGGCGCAGGCTGTCCTGCCAGCGCAGTTTACTCGCGGGATGACGATAATGTGATTTACGGCATGTTTGCGACACCCTAAGCTGGCGCAGCAGGCCCTGCGCCAGCATAGCGGCCGGGCAGGATTGCGCCCTCAGTCTCACTATGGACAATGAAGCTTAGTTCCAAGTAAGTGTTTGTAAGTAAGGATTGTAAGCAAACAAGGCGATGCTAATTAGATACTGACCTGAGCTACCTTCAAAAGAAGGCTGCCTAGAACACTGAGCAGAGAATACAAACTTCTTGCAACCCCCTGAAGGTGCTTTCCACAGGTGAAAGCGAAACGTTGGGATCAAATTCTATGTCTAGTTCATGGCTCGAAAACAAGAGCAATGTTTTTAATTATGTTTTAGAAAAAAGGTAAGGATTGCACCCTTAAACTACTAACTGTTACAAGAGAGAGTGTTATTCCATTACTAATGAATAGTTTCTTACAAAACAGACTATTTAGTTGCTCTGGCACCACTCAGAGCCCAAAATATACAGTATTTTATGAGTAAAATGTGCATTGAAAGTTTATTTAAAAACTATAGTCTACTCTAGAGATTCCCAAGCTGGGGCGTCGCCCTTAAGGGGAGTGGCAACGTGTGGTGACAGCGTCTGAAAACCAGAAGTAGGTCACAATCAACGTCAGGGAGCTGTTCACGGAGGTTGTGCCCCCCTCACACCCTCCAAAAGCCCATCGCAACCACCAGGTGAGTGGTCCCACCCCTTTTTATCTTGGTGGAGCGATCCCGGAAGCACCGCTGTCGCCACCGTCACGCAAAGACTTGCTAAGGGGGTAAAAGTTTGGGAACCTTTGACATACTCACTCAGTATGACTTGAGCTGTGAAACTATGATTTGAACAATACTTCCAACAAACTCTTTAGAAATACTAATAAAATCACAAGGTAAAACATACTTGAATGATTCTAGGCAAAACCTCTCCTCCATTTTTAGAATTCTGTGTTGCTGTGTAGTACTTTTTTTCCAGAAAGAAGTTTACAACCCATTTAATAAAGGCAACACGAGCAGCCATGTATGGTATTTTTGTGCTATAAATGTTTTCGTTGTTATAAGTCACGCTAACATATGCTGGTTTGGGTCGCAGGCCTGGGATGTCTATAAAACACAAAACAGGAAACTTAATTTTTAAAACTCTGACTTTACAAACAGAAATTCAGGATGCAACGTTTCAGTGGAAACAATGAAATCAGCGTATTCAGAGTAAGCAGTATCTTCAATATTTATACAATGCCGTACAATTTAATGCAATATATACCAACACAAACAAACATTTGTCTTCCCCAGACATAAGGCACAGAAAGTGGCTGAAACATAAAAGCACTGTATATCCTAATATAAACCAAGAAAGAAGTTGCACAATTTACACATATAGGATTGAGAGTCAATTTACAACAGCCTCCACATTTTCCAGCATTTTGCCTCCCAGAATAGAACTTTAGTTATGGTATAAAATAAAGGACATATGACTAAGATTTGTTCATACTAGCCTTTAGTTAGAAACTAAGCTTTCTATTTCATGGTTGTTAAAATTATGCACATTTAAAGGGTTGAAGCTTGAAATTCCGTCCACATACACCTGGGAACAAGGCCCACTGCAGCCAATGGTACTTGATTCCAAGTAAACGTTCACAGGATCAGGACAAATCCTGTCTGTAGTATGCTTACTTAGATTACTACCGAATACCATTGGAACCAACTTCAATGGCAAGTGACTTTAGTATACTAGCCTCACTCTCAAAATCATCTGCCCTGTCCCACCTGTATGCCAAGTAACACAAGCATTCTTTGGAGCAATTTTTCAGGCTTAAGCTCCAAGATTGGAAATACCGTAGCTCTCTTCTTCTGACATTTGGCATGACACTGGGACTACTTGGTAGCTCCGAGAATCCTGTTCAGCTATGGAGACTTCTTGGGCAAACAGAATCTCCAGCCTCACATCTCCACCAGGTCAATAAGAATAAGTTAACTAATTCATAGGGTTGTTGCAAAGATTAAAGAGTCTGCAGACCCTGCATCTTTAAACATGTGAGACAGTGCAACTTTTTGTTTTATAGCATAATTGCCTGTCTTGACAAGGTAACTAAAAAACATGAATCAGGATTTAGCCATAACCTTTGGTAGCTCTTGCTTTTGACCATGAAAAGCTGTACTAGAGGCTAAAGAAGAGTGGGGAGACAGTAGTGTACCTCTTCCTCATTCTTGTCAATCTGCTAGCTAGAGCATAAGCAAAACTGAAAGATTACCCTCAGTTAATGCCACTAGCTGTTTACAGCACAACTCAAAGTGAGGAAGGAGAACTTTCCCATTAATTCTCCTGGGATATTTAGCACTCTGACAGGTACTATTTGGTACTTCCAGCAGTTCGTTACCTGACATCTTTGCACAGAGAAAAGAGAACATGCTGACATCTCTGTACAAAGAGGAAGCCTTCACTATAGCTCCAAGTTATATTTCTAGGATGTTTTGCAGAATAGGGCATCTTGCTAATGCAAAATGTAGCATTCCAGAGCCATCCAACAGATTGAATGGCTCGTATTCGAAGTCCAATTCTCTTAAAAAGCTAGCAGTTTTCACTGCTACTTCCAACAATATCATTCGTTAGGTCTTAATTCCTGTAACTAAGAAAAAAGTAACATGAAAGCAAGTTTCCACTGAAGTCAGAGCACACAATCAGCCCTATTTGTGTGCTCTGACTTCAGTGGAAACTTGCTTTCATGTTACTTTTTTCTTAGTTACAGGAATTAAGACCTAACAAATGATATTGTTGGAAGTAGCAGTGAAAACTGCTAGCTTTTAAGAGAAGCTTATTGGTTTTTTAAAACCCAGTAGAGGAAACTTATGTAGCGATCAGTAGTATGAGAAGTGCCCTTGCAGAGCACCCCTGCAGAGCACCCCTGCAGAGCACCCCTGCCCAGTCAGTGATGTGGTAAGGCGGCCTTGGACTCCACTTCAAAACTGGAGTCTGAATCCTTCTACAGCAAAGCATCTTATAGTATTTTCAGCGTTCAAAGTGCTCACATACATTATCTTGTGTAATCCTGACAACAACCCTGTTAAGTAAGCAAGTATTTATCACAACTAAATTGCAGATGGGGGAAGGAGAGCTGAGAGAATAGAAGATTCTCAAAGCAATGCAGTGAACAGCCTTCTGACACTTTCATGGTTTTCTAGATCAGAGTGAACATATTTAGACTCAGGGTGTTAAAGCAGAGTTGAGATTTTTTTTTATACTGAGTAGGAAAAAAATATGCTCATGTTTGTATAAAGCATCAATTTAACCCTTGATGGTGAAAAAATATTTTGAAACAGCATAAATAAAAATGACATGGACATTTATTTGAACAACCAAAAATAAAATGACTACTTACCAAGCACCGGTTTATAGAGGTTGGTTAGTTTTGTAAAAGATGGAAATAAATGAGGAAGATAATACTTTCTGAACAAGGCAAAGAGAAACTTAAACCCAGTATCATAGTTCTCCTTATTCTTCCATTCCAAGCTTGCAGCCTTCATAAAAGATATGTCACATTAGTACACAAAATATTAAGTCAGTCTAATGAAAGGTTTTCCATGTGTACAGTGGGCCCTCCTTATCTGCGGATTTGACTATCTGCGGATAGACATCCGCGGAGGAGGGAAACCACAGGGGGTGGGGCCACAGTACCTTAATTAGCAGCTGTGTGGGGCCGCCACCTGCTTCTTGCTTCTCGAGCCACTTTTTAAGCTTGTAAAATGCCTGTAAAAAGGAAAAAAAATGTGACCAGAAGCAACCCAAAGTTGCTTCCAATACCGGTTTTTTTCCTTTTTACAGGCATTTTACAAGCTAAAAAAGCAGCATGAGAGACCAGAAGCTGGCGGCAGGCCCGCACAGATGCTAATTAAGGTACTGTGGTGCTGCCCCCCCACACCCCATCGCAGACTTGAGCATCTGCGGATGTATGCATCTGTGGGGGTTCTGGGAGCGGAACCCCTGCAGATATGAAGGGCCCACTGTGTTGCGTGTTGGTTTTTTAAGTTTTCTATTTCTATACCAACTTGAGGTGGTATAGAAATGGAAAAAAACTTAAAAAAATACAATTCACATGTAAGTTACATGTACATGCATTACAATTAAACTTTGTACTCAGTTCCTCATTAAACTGTAGGGAAAGCTACTGAACACATCTCTCTATGAAACTTTGATGTTCAATCTTTGCGCATAGTTAGTACAGACAAAAAACACACCTTCGGCTCTTCTTAAAGGTCATGGGACAACAAAGGAAAGAAAGTAGTGTCTGAACATATAGGACCCGAATCAATGCATACGCTGCAATGGGAAGTCAGTGAGGATGCTGGAGGGTGAATACCCCAAGTATTACTTGAGGTGATTTCTTGAATTATTTTCTATTATTCCCATTAATAATCATGGACTGTATATATGCCCTGATGCTAAGCAGCACCATTCAGGTCAGGCCTGCCTGCTTATGCCAATGTTACAATACATTCTGAACTATTTGTGAATCAATGGACACGGTTTGCTCTGAGACCCAAGTCATGCAGTCAGGGCCCCTGCACTCTGCTGCTACCTTGCAAGTCATACAGTATATCCACAGGAAGATGACAAGGCTATAAAACACCAGCTTATGGGTGCAAGATGGTGGTGCCATCCAGTCTGCAGGCCACCCTTATCAGAGACACTGATTATTTTAAGGGTTTGGGAAAGTGAACACACAAAGAACATCCTTAACCAAAGCCCCAAATATAATCAATCAATTCCAATCCCAGAAACACATCTGGTTAGGGTCCCCCAGCTTTGCCATGCCCTGATATATGTAAGCATTTCCCCAGAATCCAATAAATATTGGTCTGTCTTAGTCTAAATGTCTGTGTGACTCCTGGAGTGAGGCAGACACCCCCATGGCTTTCTGCACTGAGGCTTGGCAAGCTGTCTTCAGGAAGGTAGCTATCATCTCGCTGTGAACCTCCTTTTCTCTTGTCACTTCCCTTCCCTCCATTAATCCCTCCTCCCTTCTCAGTAGCCTAGGGAAAAGGACTAAAGAGTAGAGCACTCCTAAACCCTTCTCTTCCCACCCCCCGTAATAATTCCCTTTTCCTTTCTTATCGGTGCACCAAACAGTCTATCCTTTAAAAGGGATGTGGTCTGTCTGTCTCTGCATATACACTAACTGCAGCTAAAGGTAAAGGTAAAGGTGACCCCTGACAATTAAGTCCAGTCATGTCCGACTCTAGGGTGTGGTGCTCATCCCTATTTCAAAGCCGAAGAGCCAGCGTTGTCTGAAGATGCCTCCGTGGTCATGTGGCCAGCATGACTCTCCTTGTCGCAGCGTGTAGCATGCAGCTGGAACACGGAGCGCTGTTTACCTTCCCGCAAGCGGTACCTATTTATCTATTCGCATTAACATGCTTTGGAACTGCTAGGTTGGCAGGAGCTGGCCAAGCAACGAGAGCTCACCCCGTCGCGGATTCGAACTGCCGACCTTTCGATCGACAGCTCATGGTTCAGCGGTTTAACCCACTGCGCCACCCGGTAGCTGCAGCTAAAGGTAAAGGTATCCCCTGACAATTAAGTCCAGTCGTGTCCGACTCTAGGGTGTGGTGCTCATCTCCATTTCAAAGCCGAAGAGCCAGCGTTGTCCGAAGACGCCTCTGTGGTCATGTGGCCGGCATGACTCTCCTTGCCGCAGTGCGTAGCATGCAGCTGGAACACAGAGCGCTGTTTACCTTCCCGCAAGCGGTACCTATTTATCTACTCGCATTGACATGCTTTGGAACTGCTAGGTTGTCAGCTATCGGTAGTTAAAAGATTCCTCATCAGGGAGCTGTTTCATTATACGTAAATCACTCCTTTTTGGAAGGGCAGGACTGAAAATTCCTGTATCCTACTCCAGGGAACATTTATTAAATAATTTCCCCATGCAGTTCCCCTGGTAACACAAGCTGCCATGCATTCCTAACTGACATGATATAGCCGTTTGGAGTTCTGACATCTGTACCGAAGTATAAGAAGCAGTCTTGAGTTTGTCTACATACTGCACAGCAAGTAAGTGCACGAGCAAGTTCACTGATGTTGAGTAGATTTATAACATGCAATCTCACCTGGATTACCATATATTTTAACAATATCTGAAGGAAGTAGCACGTTGGATCCTCAGCAATCTTTTCACCAGAAGTATGTGGTAAAAGTGGGGTTATTTCTTCAGGATAAATCTTTGCTATATTAGAAAGATAGATAAACATTAATTACATAGCTTGGCCCCTTCTTCTTCTTCATTTATATTAACCATAGGAGGGTAAGGGAAATCAGGACTGGCACCTGCCATGGTCTCAACAAAAACTGCATCCCTATAGCTGCTATTAGCCCTGAAAAGGAAACTTCTAGTGGCAGCAACTGGAGGTGAAGGAAGTTAAATACCTACTTCCTGAGGACCATGGTCCAGATCCTGATCACCACACACAAACTATGAGTTGACTATAACATGTTGTACAGTAATTCTATCATTTGTGAAAGATTTAAAATACAGTGTCACAAACATCTGAACTTTCTTCATAATAGAATAGTGCTAGACCAGGGGTGTCATACAGCGGGCCGTATAGCATTCATGCTGCCTGCTGAGGGCCGGAAGTGATGTCATAAAGCAGGTGATGACCAGAAATAAGCACGTTTTTCTCACTTACGAACTCATTCACTGCAAATGGCAGAAGAGAAAATACGCAAATCTTGAAAATATGGTCAAGATTTGCGTGAGAGCCCAATTATCATGTAGCCTGCCCTTTCAGCAGTGACACCTTTAGCAGCTAATGGTGGTGCAGGGAGAGCCCAACTACCACACGGGTGGGATAAAAAGCTACCGTGAGCCGGATCTGGACCACGGGCCTGAAGCCGGCCTCACACCGCAGGCGTCTTGCTTCGTCTGCCCCCACAACGCCAAACGCGGCCTCTCATTGGTCAAAGCTTGATTTATTCAACTTGGAACGCACCAGAACGAGCTTCAGCCAATGAGAGGCCACGTTCGGTGTTGTGGGGGCGGGACGCAGAGCAATGCCTCGGGTCAATCAGAATTGACTCCGGGATGCAACAAAGCAAGACGTGTGTGGTCTGATACAGCTTTTACATTTGACACATTTGACACCCCTGTGCTAGACACCGTCAGTTGCCAGTTATGTGCCAATATTTAATAACTGGTTATGTTGAAACTAAGACCAAGATTCCTGGAATACACAACTAAACCTCTTTAGCCCACCTTTTTAATCCCTCTGAAATTTGCGAACGTTAATCCCAGGTATGCAGAAATATACAAGTTTGCAATTCGGAAGAAAATATGAAAAGAGCAAGAACTAACCATCTGACAAACCAGGAGGAGGGCTAATCAGGGTATCCAGTGTACATGGACCTCTTGAGGACATCACTGCAGGGAAACCAGGCACAAGGCAAGCAAAAGTTAACAGTTGCTCTTCTGCACAATTTGTCTGGAGAGCTTGCAGCCAAAGGAGAAATAACCTGATTCCTTCACATCTTATCTAAAAAAAGAAACACATTTTAGGAGAGAATATAAAACTGAAACACACCAACAATACTGAGAAAGTAATAGAATGCCTCAAAGACTTAATCAACTGCTTGAATTTACTCATCTTAAATGAGAGGATATTACCGCTCTGAACCAGGATACCCGATATTAAACTATGGGACATGACAGTGCTTTGCAGATATTTTTGTCTCCGAAGAACTTTGTTTTGTTTTTAGTTAGAGGGAGAAATTGCACTGGAGGTGGGTTTTGGTACTACAATTAGGGCTCCCACATCTGCTAGAATGCAGGATCCTGACACAATGATCTGTTTATGTTTGTATTATTTATTTATTTATTTATTTATTTATTTATTTATGTGAATAAATATAAAGAAATAAAAATGTGTGCACGCGCAGGACATAATTCTTGGCAACAGTTCAGAGGAACTACTCAGTTTTAGGGATTACCAGAAGAGGAGTTGTAGTAAACAAGTACTTTGCAGTGGAGAGCAGACCACACAAATACTTAGCAGTGGCTGTACAACTGCTTATTTCTTACCCTACACCAGCACACATTATTTCAAGAACAATTGAAATTGTTCAGTTTAGTGAGAAAAAAAATGGCACAGCAATAGAATGTTAAGTTCAGAACACTCCATTGCTCAAACAATGGGAGAAAGAATGATAAAAAGCCTGCAACTCAGAAGAAAAAGAAAACAGCAGCAGGACCATACATTTCACAAACTCGGAGCTCAAGACTATTTCTCGATCATTCTTTGTAATAAACCACAATACTCCTCTTCCTGCTGCTGCTCCCAGAGTTTCTTTTAACCATGATTTTCCTCTGCTGCCTTTGTTCCTAGATCTTGCCTAGGCTTGGGCCCTGTGCCAATCCTACATGATCAGGCCGTTAAACAGCACATCTCTTTATTCCAAGGCTTGATCTTGCAAAGGTGTGACCTGTAGCCTGTCGGAGCACAGTGGCAAGGAGTGGCAGGACAGGGCTTCCATGTAGCTGGCTTGGCGATGTTGCCACCGCTGGGCAACAAGAGCTTGAAGGCTTGAAAACTCATGGCCAGCGATGATAAAAACAGACTGTAACTTTGTTACGGGATAAAAAGTCATACTAAGCTAAAAATATTTTTTATAGCTTTTAAAAACTCAGTTAAAAAACTTGGTTAAAAACAATAAAAACAATGCTAAAATACAACGTTTCGTTCATCATCTGTGAGTATCTTCAGGTAAAAAGCCTTCAGGCTGCAAGATGGTAAAACAATGCTTGAATGCAGCCAGTTCTTATAGACTGAGAATGTCAACAAGTGAAAACAATTAGCAGCAGAAGCCACATGTCAATTAACCTCAGGTAAGCCCAGTACTTTGCTACAGGCACCATTGACCGTGAGTAACCTTGCTTGTCAGAGTTCTTGTCTAAAGTGGGCATCCAGATTTTATGGGAAAAATCCAATAAAAACCAGTTCTTGTTTCCTGTTTATTAAGTTTTATTTTCCTTGCAGATTTCAATAGCTTCCCTGTGCATACGTTGTTTATACGAAGATTCCTGGACCAGCCTTCTGGTGTTATCAAAATCAATCCTATGTCCTGTAGTGATCACATGCTCCGCCAGTGTTGACTGTTCTTTGACTAAAGATAAGAGGGTCCAAGCATTATTGGCTCAAAAGAAACAGGCAGACAAAGAAAAGGGCCAAGGGAGGAGAGGTTTCCTAGGTCTACAGTCTAGATCTGCCAGCTGTGGTTTCTCCCGTCACTGTAACCTGGAAGCAAGGGTTAAGAAGCTGTAGAAGTAGGAATGAAAGTCACACGTTGATTTGAAGTGGTCAGCTAGTAAACAACAAAAATCCAAATGGATTTAAAGAAATGGATTTAAAATAAGAGAAAATACCTTAAGACAGTTTCCAGTGTGCAAAAGTTTCTTCAGAACCGACCCTGAAGTGAGGTAAAATACATTAGAAAAAAAATTCCAAATATTGAAAGATCCTTCGCTCAACAAAATGCATCTACCATGGCCCTTACACCCTAAACTGACTTACTGATGAGCAAACGCCTTAGAAATTCTTATAACATAGTTCTCAAACAGCTGGTGAGATGGTAAACCTGTTTCTGGCTGTACTACTTTCAACTGTAGGTGGGAGGAGTCCACCTTCAAGTGACGCTCCTCCATACCAAAAACAAGATAACATTCCCTGAACATTGAAAACTAAATGACAGGGGAAAGACTAGGACAACCCTGTCCCCAACATTTAGGTTGGGGTCCACGGAATGTTATCTTATGTACAGAGATGAAGTTTCACCTCCCATGAAACGTTTTAATATGCTATCAGTTAAGTTTAGCAACACAAACAAAAGTGATGGAGAGAAGGTACAATCTAGTTCCATTCAAATCAACAGGTTTTTTTCCCCCCAATGATTTCACTGGAAAGTGGAGGAGTGCACCTCAACTCAGTAACAAAATAAACTAATTAGCAGCAAAAGTGAAGCCAAACATTGATGTATACTCACCTATGCTGTGGAAATGCCACCGATAGAAAATTCTTTCTGGTAGTAGTTGTAATATTCTCTGCAGAAACAAAACACATGAATGTTTCTATATCTCATGGTGACAGAAAAGCGGTCACTCAGTATCCAGTTTATGTTACTTAATTGCAAAGTTAGTGAGGGGGTTGGGAGAGGGGAGAGGTCAATGCTATCAGTTTCTTCCACTAGCAAGCTGTCTGTTGACCTGGAAAGGATCTATTTCTAGACATTATGAAAAGATTAGTAAAAATTTAAATCTCTGAAATATACAACATTGTTCAAAACCATTCATTAATTGGTCACTGTTAGAGAAAATAGTCCAACAGTGCAATTCTATACATGTCTATCCAGAAGTCTGTTCGATGCGGCTTACTCCCAGGAAAGTGTGCATAGGATTGCAACCTAAATCAAGGAGGCAATTGTTAACTTATATGCAGAGTACATTATGAGAAATGCAGGGCTGAATGAATCGCAAGCCGGAATCAAGATTGCCGGGAGAAATATCAACAACCTCAGATATGCAGACGATACCACCCTAATGGCAGAAAGTGAAGAAGAACTAAAGAGCCTCGTGATGAGGGTGAAAGAGGAGAGTGCAAAAGTTGGCTTGAAACTCAACATTAATAAAACTAAATGGCATCTGGTCCCATCAATTCCTGGGAGAAGACTCCTGAGAGTCCCTTGGACTGCTAAGAGATCAAATCAGTCAATCCTAAATGAAATCAACCCTGACTGTTCCCTGGAAGGACAGGTACTGAGGCTGAAGCTCAAATATTTTGGCCACCTAATGCGAAAAGAGGACTCTCTGGAGAAGACTCTGATGCTGGGAAAGACTGAAGGCAAAAGGAGAAGGGGAAGGCAAAGGATGAGATGGTTAGACAGCATCACCGATGCAACGAACATGAAAATGAGTGAACTCGGGAAGATAGTGGAGGACAGGAAGGCCTGGCGGGATGTGGTTCATGGGATCACAAAGGATAGGACACGACTTAACGACTGAACAACAACAACAAAGTGCTTATGGGCGCAATCCAAACCTACTTAGGCCGCCGTTCTAACCAGCGGCCTAACAAAAACGGGAGGCCCCAGAACGGAAAGGGGATTCAAATCCCCTCCAAAAGGCGAATTCAAAGGGGATTTGAATCCCCTTTCCGTTCTGGGGCCTCCCATTTTCGCTGGGCTGCTAGCTACAACGGCGGCCTAAGTAGGTTTGGATTGCGCCCTGTGTTTTCTAAAAAGAGGTGTCACAAACACTAGGTTCAAGCAACTGCAGAAAGATGCATTTCATTATCTGAAAGCCAAATTGAACTTCAAAGTCAAGGAAAGCTGGCAATGGTCACAATCTAGATTCCATTTTTCTTCAGAACAGTTGAACTATTAACACACAAACAAACTGCATCATTCTGCTTCTACAAAGGTTGATATATAAGCTGCTATTTATAAGATATGACCTATTACAATTTTTTTAATTAACAAGTAGAGTGAACCCTTTCTGCGAAGCTATGTGCACAAAGATTTTAGGTCTCTTTTCCTGAAGGTTTAAAATTTGAAATTAAGTGCATTTTAACTGATATTTTACCGGACAGTTCTTTAGATTGTGATCTGTTCCAAGCCTTAAAGATGGAGGTGTGCCAGAAATTGAAACAGATGTGGGTTTTTCCCCTTACAAAATTTCTACTAAATTTGACAATAACCTCACCCTAATAAAGCAAAGCAGTACTTTACACCTCACGCCAGCAATGACAAATAGAGTGGATCTCTGGCCTTTGCCCTTAGGTACTCAAAAATAGCATTCTATGCTTTGATGAAGAGGCTGACGTTTTTCCCTTTTTCACCATCACCCAAGATCTGACAGCAACACTAATACATACACATACAGTAGTGCTGAAAGTGAAAGATTCCATTATTCATAATTCGTCACATTTTTCAGAGCTGTTAAGGCCTTAGGAGTTCACAGGTCATATTATAGTCTATGAACATGCAAGTTGCATGAAACTACATCTTGATACCAGATTCCTAAAATGACAAATCAGTAATCTATAGCTGAAATCTTTAACATTTGATTTTTCACACTTGAACTGATGAGAAAGATACATAGTCCATTTTTACTTAGCAAAGTAAATTACATCTTCCAGTCTAAATACATGCTGTAGAGAATTCTGCTACTAACATCTTGTTTAGATTTGCAAAGAATACAAAATACCACCAGAAACCCCATAGTGCAGAATATTCTTTTCTGTGCTTTACTACATTTATATGGAAATTCATTAGCACGCTTGAAATAGAAATTAGGTATTACCTCTAACCAACACATCAGGGGACTTGTCAATTCTTTTATCCATAGCCTCTTCTTCTCTGGACTGACTACATGACTAAGAATAACTTGAAGTGTTAACTCTGACTGACTCAAGTGGCTTACTCCTTACCAGATGATATTGTCGTATTTTTGATTTTGCATGTAATCTAGAAGCATGCTGCAGTAAGAACTGAACCATCCCATTACTTCTCCCCCTCTACCTGGGTTCAGCTTTACATCCACATATTCTAAGTCACTGGTGTTTATATATATATTTTCTGTAATATGCACTACTTAAAGATTCATAATTGTTATTGTAGGAATCCATTGTTTCCTGCAAAGCATTGTTTCTAAGGTCTGTTGACTATTGACAATGTTTAAGGAATACGGGAATTAAAGCCATGTAGTAAAAGAATCTTGAACTTTAATTGGAATAAAAATCACATTAAAATCCAAGGAACTGAGCCCAACGTTTCGTTCCAGCCCCGTGGAACCTCTTCATAGGAATCTCGAAAGATCATAGATGGTGCTGTCCTCAATTCATCATAGTAAATTTAAACCAATACCACCCTAATGAGAATTGAGGTTCCACGGGGCTGGAACGAATCACAATTTTAATGTGATTTTTATTCCAATTAAAGTTCAAGATTCTTTTACTACATGGCTTTAATTCCCGTATTCCTTAAACATTGTCAATTGATAGCTGGCCATGAAAGCTTTAGAATGAAATCTGTTGACTATATTAACTACAGGCACCGCTCGATTTATGTGGGGGTTACATTCTTGGAAATCAGTGTGTATATTAAAAACGTGTGTCCGGGGCAAGATTTAACCAACCCAGGGAGCGGCCTACCTGGAAGGCACAGGGCCAGGTATAGGCTGGAAGAAGCCGGAAAGGCCTCAATGGGGCAGGGTGTGAGCTGTCGGCCTGTTGAGTGGAGTGCACCTGCACACGCTGTTGTGGGATCTCTCATCTACCGACTGCCTTGTGAGAAGAGGTCAGCCAGTGAAGAACCATCATTGCCACCTCCCCATGCTGCCACTTCTTTGAACAGCCTGGACTGAGTCCCTCCCTCCTCACTGGCCATGGGACACCAACTGCCTTGTGATGAGGAGAAAAGAAAAAAAAAGCATTGGATTTTTTTTTTAAATCATTATCTTGTACAGTTAAATGCTATGAGCTGCCTTCAGGGCCTCTTGGGAGGCTGAAAGGCAGAATAAAAATCTGCAAAATAAATCCACCAAGCTGCACTAAAAGGAAATGGGTGGCGACCTTGTCAGCCATTGTCAGTGTAAGAGAGGGGTTAACCTACATCTCTCTCTGTTAAAAGTATCACAGAAACATTGTGAGAATGACAGGCATGTGGCTCATTAAAAACAGCTCAGTTCTATGAGAGACTTGCATCTTGGAGCCAATGAGGTGTAGTGGTTAGAGTGTTGGGCTTGGACCAGGAAGACATGGGATTAAGTCTCTGCTTGCTAAAGCCTACTAGGTGATCTTTGGCCAGTCAGTCTCTCCTCTCAATCTATCTTTCTATGGGTGGGAAACCTATTTTCCCCAGAAGCCGAGGGATTTGGGACGGCTCTGGGGGTTTTTCCTGTCACTAGGGTCAGCACTACCATTGCCTTGATCGACCTCTGGAGGAAATGATCTGGGCTATGGACACTATTGCTTTTGAGTGTCCTCTAGTCAAGTTGGTCCCTTAGTTTTCTGGGAAGCTAAGCAGGTGTCTTGAGCAACCATGGAGGAAAACGCATGACAAGTCCAACCAAACAAACTAAAACCCATTTTAAGACCTACTCTGTGGCAACACCAGCCGTGAAGAAAGAGTACTGCAACTGCTTGAATTCTTTTCACCTTGCACAACCCGACACTGTGGGCAGGATTCCTGGAAGCGTGCAATTATCTACATGTGTGCTTAATCCTTGTCAAACTTGACTGATAAGAGATGCCCTAGATAGAAGGACTGGCTGACCGGACAGGGAGGATAATCAATATATCTCATGGGGATGGCATGGTGCCTTTCAATCTTAAAATGGTGGGTGATCCATCCTTTCCTAAATAAGTCCTTACAAGATCTCACCATATTGGATAATTACTGGTCAGTTTCAAACATCTCATTTTTGGGCAAGGTTCTCCAATGATCAGTGTACTCAGTTCAACGAATTCCATGACGAAACCAATTATCTGTACCCATTTCCATCTGGCATTCAGCCAGGGTTTGAGACAGAAATAGCTTCGGTTGCCCCTAGTGGATGATTCACACTGGGATCGGAGGGGGGGGGGGAAGAATGCATTCATGTTGATACTGCTGGACTTCTCAGCAATTTCTGATACCATCAACTATGGTACCCTTCTGGAATGCCTAGATAGGATGACAGGCACTGTTTTGCAGTAGCTCCAGTTCTTCCTGGATGGCAGGTTACAGAAGGTGGTATTGGGGGACTCCTGCTCGATGCTGGCCTCTGGCTTACCATGTCCTTCAGGGTTTGATCTTGTCTCTCATGTTGTTTAACATGAAGCCGCTGAGAAGTTCATTCAGGGGGTTGGGATTGGATGCCACCAATGGTCAGTCTGTTCTGGAGGGGGTTGAGTTCCCCTAAAGGATTGAGTTTGCAATTTGGAAGTGTTTTTGGACCCAACTTCACTCCCAGGGAAGGAAGATGGCCTTCTCTGTAGTGGAATCCTCTATGTGGAACCCTGTCCCAGTGGCAATAGTTTGGCTCCATTTCTGCCACTATTCTGAAGACATTTGAGGGTGTGCGTTAGGTTTTCTGGCGCAGTTGTTAAGACTGTATTCTTGCTATTTGTTGGGGGGGGGGGTTGTACTGTGTCAGTTTGAGCATGTTCATTTTATTGGATTGGTTTTTGCAGTTTGGGAACGCTCCACGATATTCATCTAGCAGTTGTTGTCTGGAGTCCAGTTTAGAGTGGTACGCCAACTGCATCCTTTCCTGGATCAGTCAGACCTGGTTAAGGTTATCCACGCACATATCTAGACTGGGTTACTGTAATACACTTTATGTATGGCTGCCCTTGCAGGGCACACGGAGCTTCAACCAGTGCAGAATGCAGCTGTGCAAGTTTGGACTGTCGCCAGGTTGTTCGACTATATCACTCCACTACTACTCCAGTTTTCACTGGCTGCTGGTCCATTTCTGAATGCAATTCAATGTGCTACTTAGTACCTTTAAAACCCAGAACAGCTTAGGAGCAAGGGGCCTGAGGACCACCTTCCCACACCCCAAGGCCCACACGCTGAGGTGACCTGGAAGGACCCGCCTGTAGACTCCATGGGTTCAGTTGGCAGTGATCCTAGGGAGGGCATTCTCTGTGACAGTACCCTACATATGTGGAATTCCTTGCCATTCAAGATCAGACTGGCAACGCCTCTGCCAATTTTTTTAATAGCAGTTGAAAACCCATTATTTTCTCTCACTTTGAGGGGTTAATAATTTCAGATGTTTTTTTTTCCTTGCTGCCTGTTGATTTGATATTCTTATGACAGGTTGTCACATCTTGCTATTTTGTTGTCATTCCTTAATTATTTAACATCTATTAGTGCTTTGTTATTGTTTTAATTTGTTGTGGGCTACCCTGGGCACCTCCTCCTTGGGAGAAGGATGAGATAAGTATTTCAAAATACATCACTCACCGATCTCACATTGTTGTTTTGAGGAAAAAAGGAGAGGGAAAGGGCCACACATACCACCTGAACTTCTTAAAGAAAGGGTGATAAATAATCTGTGTCTCTTTGTTCCATTCAAAATATAGATTGTGAGCCCTTCAACACAGGGTCCTGACTTCTCACTCTGTGTAAAGCACCATGCATACAGATGTTGCAGCAACATTAAAAAAAACTGCACACACATGAATAATACAAAAGCAGGTTAGAATAACAAAATCAGCAGATGGCAGCAACCTCAGGATGAAACATTTAAGAAGGCTTGAATAAATAAAAGTGTTTTTACCTGGACCAGGCAGTCCATCAAATACCCAGATCCCAAGTCGTATAAAAAGTGGTATAGGGCTTCAAGGTTAAAACACGAAACTTTCAATTGTTCTTGGAAATAAACTGGGCATAAGTGAACCTGTTCTCAAAGTAGTGAGATGTTCCGACTAGTCCCAGTCAACCTAGAAGCTGTATTTAGGAACAACTGAAGCTTCTGAATAGCCTTCAAAGGTACCCCCACATATAACCACAGTAATTCTGCAAGGATCCTAGGAGGATGTGTAGAAGAAGGAGAAGCACCTTCAAAGCAATCCTTCAGGCATGTGGATGCGGGCGAACCCCTGGATATTATATATCTGGATTTTCAGAAAGCGTTAGACATGGTCCCTCAAAGGCTCTTGAAAAAACTCCATAGTCAGGGAATAAGGGGGCAGGTCCTCCTATGGATTAGGACAGTGATGGCGAAGCATTTGGGCTTGGTGTGTCCAAATTTTTGACAATGCCTAATTTGACTCTGCTGGTGTGTTGCCCCCCCCCCGAACTTTTAATAGTACTTTGACTATTGCTATTTTTAATAGTATTTTGAATTGAACTGAACTGAAAAACTATAGAACACATTGCCTTTTATTTAACTTCAATTACTGACTTCTTTGTTGCTGAGTTTTACTAGATAATAAAAGAGGTCTGCCAAAAATCTCTGCCCTAAATGTTCAAGACAAGCCTGTAAGGTGTGTCGGGGGCCCTGGGGGAAAACACTAGCGTGTCACCCAAAATGACCTTGCGTGTCACCAGTGACACGCCACCAGGGGATTAGGAACTGGTTGAAGACCAGGAAACAGCGAGTGGGTGTCAATGGGCAATTTTCACAATAGCGAGAGGTGAAAAGCGGTGTGCCCCAAGGATCGGTCTTGGGACCGGTGCTTTTCAACTTGTTCATAAGTGACCTGGAGTTGGGGATAAGCAGCAAGGTGGCCAAGTTTGCGGAGGACACTAAACTTTTCCGGGTGGTGAAGACCAGCAGCGATTGTGAAGTGCTCCAGAAGAATCTCTCCAAACTGGGAGAATGGGCAGCAAAATGGCAGATGCGCTTCAATGTGAGTAAGTGTAAAGTGATGCACATTGGGGCAAGAAATCAAAACTTCACATACACGCTAATGGGTTCTGAGCTGTCTGTGGCGGATCAGGAGAGAGATCAGGAGAGAGATCTTGGGGTGCTGGTGGAGAGGTCAATGCAAGTGTTGACCCAGTGTGCGGCAGCTGTGAATCCATGCTCGGGATTGTTAAAAAAGGGATTGAGAATAAAACGGCCAATATTATGCCCTTGTACAAATCGATGGTAAGGCCACATCTAGAGTATTGCATCCAGTTCTGGTCACCACATCTCAAAAAGGATAAAGTGGAACTGGAAAAGGTGCAGAAGAGAGCAACCAAAATGATTAGTAGGCTGGGGCATCTCCCTTATGAGGAAAGGCTACAGCGTTTGGGGCTTTTCAGTCTAGAAAAAAGGCGGTTGAGGGGGGACATGACTGAGACGTATAAAATTATGCATGGTATGGAGAGAGTGGAGTTCTTTTCCCTCTCACACAACACTAGAACTAGGGGACATCCACTAAAAATTGAGTGGAGGGAGTATTAAAAACCAGACAAAAGAAAATATTTCTTTACCCAGCGTGTAATTAGTTTGTGGAATTCCTTGTCACAGGATGTGGTGATGGCACCTGGCCTAGATGCCTTTAAAAGAGGATTGGACAGATTTATGGAGGAAACGTCCATCACAAGTTACAAGCCATAAGCAACCTCCTGGTTTTGGAAGTAGGTTCTCTCTGTATGCTAGGTGCAAGGGAGTGGCAACAGGATACAGGTATCTTGTTGTCTTGTGTGCTCCCTGAGGCATCTGGTGGGGTGACTGTGAGATACAGGAAGCTGGACTAGATGGGCCTTTGGTCTGATCCCAGCAGGGCTCTTCTTATGTTCTAAAGTAGGTCAGAATTAGGTATACTGAAGGATTGCAGTAGAAAGGGGAAAAACTCAGTGGGTCTTAGGATCCAGGGTCAACTATAAAAGAAAAACAGGGACACCAAAGGTTTGGTGCAGTGTCCATGAAGGAGGGGGGGTGGTTTACAGGGGATAAATTGTACCTGGGCTTGGGGTCAAAAGGGGGGCCCAAGGAACCAAAGGAGGGGGGGCCAAAACATTTTTTGATCTCACCCAGACTCACTCCCACGCACGATCCCTGCAGCTGATGCTGCGCCAGGAGGCCAGGTCTACCGTGCAGATAGATCTGGGCTCTGCATTGAGAAGTCTAGTAGACCTGAGCTCCATCGCTGCCCCCTCCCTGCCCCCATCGTCACCCTCTCCCACCCCATTTTGCCCCTTCCCCTTTGAGAAGGAGCCCCAAAGAAACTTTGTACCCCAAGATAAAATTCCTTTTGAAGGAATTGTTGGAGAGTCAAGTAGATAAGACACCAGCTCCTGTGTCTAGAGTTGTAGATAGCATATGAGGAATAAGGGTGCTGTAGACTCAAGCCCCTTTCCTGCACATTTTTCCTTTGGGAAATCCCTTGCTCTCCAGTGGTACCTCCCCCACCAGCCATTTGTTCCATTACAGCAATTGTGACTAAGGGATAAGTGTGATCTTAGGATGCATCACAAAAGCATTTTTAACACAAACAGAAGCATTTTTTCTCTGAAACCAAATATTTTTAAAGCTAATTTGCAAGATTCTATTAACACCAAGTGCCGCTCAGACATTCGCAAATATTCCAAAAAGATATATTAATTATGCAAATGTTTTCTAAAAAGCGTTTACACTTTAAAATAGCTGTAGTTCAATTCTGATGCCAGTTGCCAAGCATCAGTAATCCTAATTAGCTATTTAACTAATTAGAACAGAACATGGAGAAAGTCCTTATTCCTGTTGACATAAGATGAAATGCCAGCCAACCAATTAACTTAATCTCCTGTTGCTTAAAAATATGAATGTTTAATCCAGGTGATATTTATACCATTTCTCAACTGTGTACTTGCTTTGAAGAATCCCTCACTCTGGTTTATAATGGCTCCTTTCTAAAGAACAATTCTATTACTATCTGAATGAAAAACTACTTCTGTTCAATTATTTTGAAAAAGCTGGGAGAAACCTTTCAAGATAAACCTAAAAAGAAATTGTGTAATTCTTCAGCAAAATTACAAATACATGCTGCATGGCACACTGATGGTTAAGTCTGCAGCTGTTTAAAAAGACAAATATACCAGAGACTGGAGAAGGCATCATATTAATGTATGCACTGAGGCTTTTGTGGCCAGTGAAACTGGTATTTCTGTTAAAATTATTTGGGCTTGATGGCTGCGGTTTCATAAAAACTTTGTCTCCCAATGTTTCGCCTGCATCTTTGGCAGGCATGGTCAAAGGCGAGGGAGCACCAAAGTACTCCAAAACCATCCAGTCTCTGGGAGAAATGAAGCTCAGTTATATAGGTGTTCCTACTGAGCTAGACAGATTGTGATTAACAGCAGGTTCATGCGACTCTAATTAGCTACAGAGTCTTCAGTGCTACTTAAAAGGGGAAACCGACTGTCCATCAATGTGTGTCCTATTAAAGTCCTGTATCCTTGTCATATCTATATGACTGAGTTTAATTTCTCCCAGAGACGGGATGGTTTTGGAGTACTTTGGTGCTCCCTCGCCTTTGACAATGCCTGCCAAAGACGCAAGCGAAACGTCAGGAGACAAAGTTTTTATGAGACTGCAGCCATCAAGCCCAAATAATTTTAACAGAAATACCAGCACCATATTAACTTCCTTTTCAACCTTCCCCCCGCCCCCGCCACATGAAGTATCACCTTTGGAAGCATCACTGCTTTCAGGGACAGATGCAGTGTGGAGGAAAGGATAGCTCACCACCACACACTAGTCCCTGCAATGACGAAGACTTCCCAGTCTCTCTTCAACCGTCTTTCCCCCTCCTCTAATCTACTTGTGAGCGTGAGTGCGAGTGTAAAGGTTGCCACATAGCTACATCTTTTCACCAGCACACTGCCACCTCAACTATCTCAATTCCTGGTGGAGTCAACCCCGGTTAAAGTAGAGCAAAATGGTCCTTGCAGCACAACATGGTCCCTGCAGCAGTAATGGCACTTTACACATGTAACTCTGAAGTACCACAAATTGTACTCGTACCACTGGCTGAAAAGCGCTGAACTAGGCTATGAGATCCAATAGTAGGCCCTGCTGTCAAGTCAGGTGTCTTCTAGATCGAAGCAGCTTTTCCCCTCCCGATACATATACAGTACATTTTAAAGAGATTTTAAAAACAAAACAAAAAGCTATAAACATAATAATGCATCATTATAACCGTCACCATTCAGACATCGCCGAGCTCTTGGAAGGCAATAAGGCAAAATGAATAATTTTATTGTTATTTGTATACCACCTTTGTTGTATACCACAACAAAGCAGTTGTCAAAGCAGTTTACACAATAGAAACCGCTATTAAAATCATAAAAACCCAAAACAATTCTAAAAACAGAGTCATTATAAAAGTAAAACCAATTAACACAAAACTAGAATAGGTATAGGTTGGAGAAAGGTCTTTGGACACACCTACATGTGCATCTCTATGCCCAGTATGGATGGGGCTCTCTGCACCATCCTAATACATGATTAGGAAGCAAAACAAAAAGTGAGAGAGGGATAAGAAGAAGAATCCCCTCCAGGACAGGCTATAGGGAGGCTAACTCTACCTCACACTCTCAATGAAAGCACAGGAAACATGACAGGGCCTAGAAGCCTACTTGATTTTTTGTAACACTTGCAAGTACAAATTTAATGTAAGAGGTAGAGATGCAGTCATGCCAGTATTTAGAACAGTGTCAAATATTCATACATTAGCCTCAATGAACCGCGGGGAGGGGGGGAATGTTTGCCAGAAAGAGAACATGTTCATTATCAATGTAAACAATCCATGATGTTGTGCAAATACTGAAATGTCATAACTTACTTCAAAAAGAAAGAGAATAGAGTCCAGCTCCTCTCTTTGTGATTTATTCCCTAAAGAAAAAAAAAGAATGTTATTTGTCACTATGGATTAAAGACTATATGTCACTAAAATAATAAAAATCCTACAGAGGAACTGCAGCTTTTAAATTCAGTGCTGTTACAAGGAAGCCTACATACACAAAACTATGATTTTCATGATTAAGTTTGATAATTTATAAGCATATAATTTATAATAATAATAATAATAATACATATACGTGTGTTTAGCCATGATGAAGGATCTCTACCTATCTGTCACAACATAGTTGTAATAAATCTAGATTTTTGCTTGGAATATATGTGTTCCATCTTACAAACCTACAAATCAACTTGCTTTGAGTGCTGTCTTAAGGGCAAGAGAAGTGTGTGCAGCTGAGGGTGTGGAGGGAAGAAACACGGATGGCCTTGGAAGCAGACTGAAGAGGAGGAAAGAAAGGAGGAGGAGGAGGAGGAAAGAAAGCCGTGTATACAGCATGCTGAAGAGCAAGGACTTGAGGAGGGTGGAGATGGTGCCCAAGGGGGAAAAAACCTGTAGACTGGGCAAGTGCCTTGCATAATGTCTAGGAAATTAACAGCGTAATCTTATGCATATCCACTCAGAAATACTGTAAATCTCATCGAGTTCAATAGGACCTACTCCCAGGTAAGTGTGCATAAGATTGCAACTTAAGAATGCAATCCCATTCCTGGAAATGTTCCATTAAGTAGATATGCACAGGATTGTGCTGCAAGAGGCTGCATGCTACTGGTGTGAAAAGGGGTGCACAGGAAACTCTGAGAGGTAAGTAAGGCTCCATTAAGGCTTTTGAGTACAGAAAAGCGGTATAGTATATAAATCTTTTAAATAAATAAATAGAACAACTTCAAGTACAGGTCTTTGACTGCACATCTGTAGATTAAACCATGTAGTCACATCATTGTAAAGTGGTCAGAACTCTCTGCTACGACCTGTCCGTCTTGGGTGTCCCTGCACGGCATAGCTCATGGCTTCATTGAGTTACGCAAGCCCCTTCGCCACGGCAAGGCAATGATCCATGAAGGGGAAAGTGGATTTTATCTGTGTGTATTTTGCAGGTTGTAGAGTAAGTATTTATTTTCTATCCCTGTCCCAAGAGCCTCTAACACAGAATTTGCATTTTTTGTAGTCACAACATACAGAGTCCATGTTTTCATTAAGCTAGCCATCATGACTCAAAGACCCTTCCTTAGTTATTCTTTAGAACAGATCCTTCTTAGTTATTATTATTATTATTAATACCACTAGTTCAAACCCCATCAGAGAATATATGAAGGTAGGGGGGCTTTGCCCCATGGTAAAACTTTATATTTATATAAATGTTTAATATATATTTATTAAATATAAATATATGTTGTATAAATATATATTTATAATTACATATAAATATATCCCTTACTCCCAAGTCATCGCAAATGTGCTTTATGGCATGTTTGCGACGTCTTCCAGCGACGGAACTCTCGCTCCGTCGCTGGCCTTATTTCCAGGATTGTACCCCCAAAAACATAGTGGGACACACACACACACACAAATAAAATGGTAAAACTTTATATTTACATTGAACTGCTTGCCACTTTGTGGCCCACTCACACAATTTGGAGAGGCTGTTTAGAAGCTCTTCATAGTCTGCTTAGGTTTTAATCATCCTGAAGAATTCGGTACCACCCACAAACCTGGCCACCAAACTGCTCACTCTCAACTCCAGATCATTTAGGAACAAGTTCAATAGTGATGCTACATATTTTTGCCAGGAGGTCAGCAATTTCACACTGGAGTTCTTTAAGAACTATTGGGTGGTTGCTGTCTGAACCTAGTGGCTTGCTGATGGTTAACATGTCGATATCACCTCTACTTGACTCCCAGATTTTCTTTTAAAAATAAATAAATAAAAAGCATGTCGATATCACCTCTACTTGACTCCCAGATTTTCTTTTAAAAATAAATAAATAAAAAGCATTTCAGGTATGGGTTTCTCTCCTCAAACATCTCTCCGATCAACAGTAAAAAAACCCAAACCAAGGAATTCATTCAGCTTCTCTCCAATGCCCCATTCTCCTTCAGCAATCCTTAATTCCTTTGTTGTCTAATGGCCCAGTCACTTGTATCTGGTTTCACAAGTCCAATACTGTATATTTGAATATTTTTTGTGGTTCATCTTTATATGTCTCGCAATATGCTCCTCAAATTCTTTTTTCTTCTTCCCTTATTGTCAATTTACATTACAGTAATTGCCGCAGCGCTCCGTGTTCCAGCTGCATGCTACGCGCTGCGGCAAGGAGAGTCATGCCGGCCACATGACCACAGAGGCGTCTTCGGACAACGCTGGCTCTTCGGCTTTGAAAGGGAGATGAGCACCACACCCCAGAGTCGGACACGACTGGACTTAATTGTCAGGGGTCACCTTTACCTAATTTTACCACAGTGTGTGTTCCTCCCTCTGCATTTGGTCAAGACATTTTACAGGAAGCCTTCTTGCTTTTGTAGCGTCCTTGACTTTGCTCATTAATCTTACTGGCATCCTCTTGGACCTCTTGGTACCTTTTCTATCTGTGGTACACATTCCAGTTAAACTTCTGTAACTACAGTTTTAAATAACCTCCAGGCATCCTGCATAGATTTGACCCTCTTCACTATCATGCTCAACTTCCTTTTAAAAGTTAACCAACATCCACATTTTTGGAAGTTTCCTCTTTTGAAAACAAATGTGACCATGTTTTACTTTCTGGGCAGTTTTACTTTCTGGGCAGCTTTCCACTTACATATAAGCTGAATTTGATAGCACTAGGAATATGGTTTCTGAGCAGTCGACACCACTCATTTCTCACATCCAGCAAAAGCACTTCCCAAACCCTTTCTAGCTAGAATGAACAGCACAGTCAATAAGCTGATAAGGAGGAGGCTCAGAATACAACCCTTAAAGTTTCCTAGCTGCTTGGATCTTTAACATAAAGATGCAGAAAGTTGACCAAAAATATTTGAAAGAGAGTAGTGCAGTCACCCCCCAAACGGGCGTGCTGTATCCAGCGGGGGGGGGGGGGGGGAATCAGGAAGCTTCAGCAGGGAAAGGGGATTTAAATAATCCCCTTACCCCTGTGTAAGCTTCCTGACCCATAATGGGCCTTGCGTGTACCACTGGTTGAAAACACCTGGCCTAGATGAAACGTAACATAACTTCCTTCAATTTGATGAAACTGCTATGTTCAGAAAAGGCATACAATGTTGCTGCAATATTATGATGGGATTGGATTGGATTTTACAACTATGGAGCCTGGAATAGGTGTGTTGGGAGTACGCTTGGGTGGGGGCAGACTGTATGTGCATATCTGGAGTGCACAGAGCCAAGAAGAATGTTGGGGATAGATCAGTGTTTGGCTAGTAAGTAAAATCATCAACTTGGCTTAATAGCCAACTTAATATTTATGCACCCTAGCTCACATCAGATCTTGGGCAAAATTCAAGTTTAAACCGTGTGCCACCTCCTCCCTAGTAAGTTCCATGACTATGTGTTTCAAATATTTAGAATGTTGCATCTGTCGTAATTTGTATGTACCGGTATATTTACCAAATCAACATGACAGTAACTGAAATCATCCAGTATTACAATGTTTTTCTTCTTTGGTTGCCTCCCTGCTTTCTTTGTCTAGCTCACCTTGAGCCCGATATATGTCCACCTCTAATAATTTTACAGAATTTATCTTTTCCAATTTTTCTAGTTTATTTCTACTATGCCCTCTTTGACATACAGAGCAACATTCCCAACCAACATCCCCTGTTTATCAAGTTTGTATCCAAGGATGACCATATCCCATTGATTTTTTTTTCCATTTCCGATATACCAATTTAATGCAAAGCTCTCCAGAACCCACATATCAGCTTTTTATATTAATATACAGATACTTATACATTGTGTATCTTTCCAAACATCCTCTGAGAGCACAATCCTATGCATGTCTACTCAGAAGTAAGTCCTAATGTGTTGAATGGGGCTTACTTCCGGGAATGTATAAGATGGCAGCCTGAATGTGCATTTCCCCTGGATTTTCAGGAACTTTTATCTCACTAATTACCATGTCTTTCTGGATGCTTGTTGCCAAGTTCTCCCCCATCATTTAAGTGATCTGAAACACTTGCACCATGATCCCTTAGGGACAAGTCATTACAAACCAGATGTTCTCCAGCTCCTGTTGGTTTCCCCCACAAAGACATTTAAAAGCTCCTCGGCAACTTTTTTTTCATATTAAGTTCCAGCAGTCTGGTTTCATTATGATTCAAAGGGAGTCTATCCCATTGTGCAGGCATAGCTTGTTCCAAAATATTTCCCAAGGCCTAACAAACCTAACACATCTTCGACATCACCACCTTAACCATGCTTTGTTCTACTTCCTTTTTTGCAAGAATCCCACGATGCCATTACATAAAAGAATAGTCACCAGTGGGGGGGGGGGGGGGAGGCTTGCATCCTTCTCCTGTTTATCAAGGACTACATAAACATTGTAATTTTTACACATCCCTTCCCACAAAAGTCTTCATTTAGTTAAAAAAAATACAACTCCCCATATTAAATTGATTAAAATAAACCATGCACTTGAGAGGCGCCCCGGCTGAAAATGGCGCCCCCGGGAAGATGGCGCCTGGGGTCCGAGGCCACAGGGCCCCCCCCCAAAGAACGCCGCTGGGTTTATCAGAGAGTCAGAGTAAAAGTAAGTGCCGGGGGGGGGTTGTAGAGGGCACGGGGGTAAGAACATAAGAAGAGCCCTGCTGGATCAGGCCAAAGGCCCATCTAGTCCAGCTTCCTGTATCACACAGTGGCCCCACCAGATGCCTCAAGGCGGTGACACACCAAGCACATCTTCCGTCCGGCACGGAGGTGCGTCCGGGCTGCGCTTGCGGTTTTTTAGTGTGACATGCCTTCGTAGCAGCTGCCGGCAGCCGTCGTCAGCCATGGGCGCGTCGACGCCTCATCTGCCCAAAGCCCAGCTCTGGGAACGTTTGTTGCGTTCGGTCCGTGTCCCAGCCCCCTGGGGGCAGGACACAGAGCGGCCAGAGCCAATCAAAGGGAAGGAAGCCAAAGTCAAAGGGAAAGAGGGGCAGAATGTTGTGGTAAAGCAGCCATTTTTCTCCTCGCTTGGCGTAACTACGAGCGCGCTGTTTTGTTTTTTCAAAACAAAAAAACCCTGCTATTTTGTAGTTAAGGCCGTTTAATATTGTGGCTTAGTAGTAACAAACACACATGAGTACAGGGGAGGCGCGTCACCCCCCAATGGGCAGGAGACCAGGGAAAGGGGGCATGAGAACAACAAGAGCCTAGGGGAGCCCGCTTGCAAACTCCGTCCACCCGTTCGCCCCGTCTGCTCGCTCGTATATCACATCCCACCCCACGCTTCGGCTTTTCCCTGTGGCGCGGGTGACTTCCAGGCGCCTCTTGTCGACCTCTTCCAATCTTCTTTTTCCCCCAGCTCGGCTGCCTGGAAGAGGCTTGTATGTTGTTGTTGTTACGCGGCCGCTGCTGCCTAGTCTGCGAGTGCGGAGTTTTGGCCGGGAGCCTGGCCAGTTAGAGACAGCGCGCCCTCTCCCTCGCTCGCTGCTCGATCCGGCTGCGATCTGGTGGGACATGGTAATGTCCCATCCAGCCCCCCTAGCGTGCGCACCGCACGGAAGACGTGCTTGGTGTGCCTCCGCCTTCAGGGAGCACAAGACAAGATACCTGTATCCTGTCGCCACTGTCGCGGGGGGCTCTGAAAACCATGGAGGGGGCGTTTACCCCTTTTCGCGGTTTCAGGTATCCACGGTGGGGGCTGGAATGTAACCCCCGTGGATACAGCGGCCCCCTGTATTCCGATTGGCCACCGTGTTGCTCCGCGTCTTGCCCCCACAGCTCCAAATGCTGTCTATCATTGGCTGAATGCAGCAAAAGTCGAATGTAGTTGAACTCTGCACGCACTGGAACACAGCTCTCCTGTGTTCCAGCGAGAGAGAAAACACACCGGGATTTTTGAGTTGCACACGGACGCTGCTGGACCAGAGCTCAGTTTTGCAGAGCTTTCCAAATATGTGGCATTTTGTCTTGGTGCTCAGCTATGCATTTAATACTTACTGAACAAATTGAAGTTGTTTTCTGGACCTAGAACAAAGTATATATAGGACACTATTATGCATCCTAAAAGCTTAAAACTATTGGCAGGGGGAAGACACATCTAAAACGCTTACCTTTTTGTTTCAAGCTAGTTTCCAGTGTTATGAAATTTTCATAGAAGATAAAATAAATTTGAGAATAGTTAATCTCAAAAAAGTGTTTCAGTTCACTTCCATCTACAGCATCTGTAAGAGTATTTAAAAAAAGAAAAATAGTGTTAAAACAGGGTCAGTATTAGCAACATAAAATTTTATCAATTAAAATCTATACAACAATTTAAAGGAAGCAATATTGATATTTAGAGGTATCAATAGAAGCAACAGCTACAGGACACAATCACACATGAGGCAGCAGTTAGTACTTACAAATTTAACCAATTTAAGATTGCAATCACTGTTAGACACAGTCTCTTTGCAACTTAATAGAATCAATTATTTTTCCTGCCATCATGAACAAGCACCCTTCTCCTGAAGATCCCCCCTCCCCAAATGCCAGCTCTCTGTATACACAGAGGCTAACCTAGGAATCAGTCTGCCACATCCTCCATTCTGCCTAGAGCTCTGGGTCATGTATCACACATAGTATTCCTGCTCCCCTCAAATGTATATTACAGCCTTATGATTGTCTCATATTTCCAGGGAAGCAGTAGCCTTGACCGAAGTCTTCCCGGATCCCTATTAACTTTAATTCACTCCTAGTCATTTGTCCAGTCAGCCCACCTGACTTGAAAAGCAGGAAATTTAAAGGCCCACTAATTTCAAACCAGTCTGTCAGAGCTGGGGGGGGGGGGCTAATCTCCCCAATAATATGGGGAGTTAACTGGCGGGGCTAGGTATGAAATGGCAACACGATCTTTCCAGCCGTGAGATTCCACTCCGATCAAGGAAGAAAAGGATGCTGCAAAATGCTGACATTCCCTAAGTTGACTCTAGCAAATTGTATTTAGAATCTGTTTTTACATCAATTTTGAACTTTGTGTTACTCAGTCAAGATGTTACCCACAACAAGACTGAAGTACATGCATGTGACTGAATGGGTGTGTTTATATGGGAGAGAAGCGAAGCAGGAATGTTGGTCGAGTTCAGCCAAGACATTGTAGACACTAGCACATGCATTACCGTATTTGTTCCCACATATGCATAAAAACCCATCTATATCATTTCAGTAAACACATAAAAGCACTAAAGACTGTGGGCAAAGTTTCAGCACAGCATTTACTTTAACAAAAACCCAGGCTAAAATTAATCAAGGCACTCCCATCATAAAACCCCACACTCAAGCAGAGAAGTCCTTAGAATGACTGCTGCTGAAGTGTTAAAACAAACATGCTGTCTCCTATTTCTACCACATCCAGTTTTTCAAACTACCTTTTCTTCTAGTTGCCTAGTGCTCTACTTAAGACAGTTTTTGTTTTTAATTATGATTTAAAGCAGGCACAGCATGATTTCATTTCATAAAAGACTCCCTAATTCAACGCTGATTTAATAGCTTTTTAAATATAGGCCTACTTTTAAAGAATTGGGAATAAATACCTAAATGCACATCTTTATAAATAAGGGATCACATCAAAATGGCACAGGAAATAAGCAAGCCGTTCTGAGGGTAGATCAGGATGATTCTATTGAAAAATTACTCCACTGAATAATGCTGGTTTTTAAAGACAACTTCTAAACTACATTTAGCAAAGTGTTCAGTTGTTTAATTGCCTGCATAAGAAACAGTTCTATAGTTTTCCAGACAAGGTGATTTTTCTATTAACCATGAACACATGAGAAACTGGGCAAACACACATAGTTCGGAGAACATATTACAGAAGTCTAAGCAAGCTAACAGTGGCTAGTGTATCACTGTTTGAGGAAGAAAATAGCCTGAGGCACAAGATCCAAGGTTTGATGTTCTCCTGAATAGATGCAAAGTGTCCTTCACCTATCACTAGTTAACTAAAACTAGTCATCTACACACCAGATCAGCCAGAATGTCCAGATCAGCCAGAATGGGTTTGAAGTCCAGCATCTCTTGTTTTAGAAACTAAGCACTGAAAGACATTATTTCACACATGAAATCAAAACTATTAACCTGTTTGGTTCTAGTCCAGCTGTGACTGAAACTGTTGCAGACCAGTACCTAGTCTGTGACAGCTATAAATCTTGTTTCAACTGAGAGTACCTAAACATTACAGTGCTGATTTCCAAGCTTAGCAGGGGAGTCCTAGACAGGACAGAGGTAATGTGCCAGCTATTATCCCTCTCACGTGTCAAGAGAGGGCTACGAATGGCCTCAAGAATAAGTGAACTTGTACTGTATGGATGTGTTGTCGGGAACTGACTATTCTGAAGACGGAAAGGGGGGCCTGGAACATATTCCCCGCAGATACCCTCCCCCCATATTTAGAATTATCTAATAATTCTGCCCAATTCTTTCATCCAAACTGATAGCAAGTGAATCTTGTAAAAGCAGCTTATGCACATGAGCAAGGGTATGCACAAAATGCAAAGCAAAAGATGATGTCACTTCTTGGACACTTCCTCTCCTCCTGCATGTGACCCAGCACCAAGGGTTGTGTCAGGCTAGTGGGCAGAACTTGGGCTGGGAGAAAGTTTAAGGCTCTGTGCCAGAGTCTATCTTGTTAGCAGGGGAAATGTTGTTCTGAAAGCCAGGTTCACAGGCTGGGCGCCTTGTTTCTTCCCAGTATCATAGCACAGATCACAACTGAAACCCCACAAGAATTTACACAGGAATATCAGAAAAACCAACATGTTGATCCTGCATAATTAGTACTGAAAGATGCAAGAATGGCAAGTACAAGTTTAAACTAACACATATACAGTGGGCCCTCCTTATCCATGGATTAGCCATCTGTGGATTTGACTATCCGCAGATGGTCATCTGCGGAGGAGGGATCCCACTGGGGGCCGGTGGACGGAACCACAGTACCTTATTTAACGGCCATGCGGGCCCGCCACCCACTTCTGGCTTCTCGCACTGTTTTCTAAGTTTGTAAAATGCCTATAAAAAGAAAAAATGCGATCGAAGCTACTTCTGGTTGCACACGCAACTGGAAGTTGCTTCCGGTCCCGTTTTCTTCTTACGATACAGAAATCTGGACAAACCCAAGTTGTACAGAAACCTTCCCAGATAGTGGTTTTATATGTTTTGTTATGGATTCTGGTTCGGACCAAAGAATGTACCACAAACGTGGTTGTGTGGTTTTTTTTTTCTTTTTAGTGTCAACCTCTTATTCTGAACTGGTAATCTGAATTTTGGGGTTCTGCTTCAATAGACACATTCAAATAATGGATCAAACTGCAAAAGGGGAGGGAAAACATTTGGTTCAGTTTGACACCCTACTATCATGGCTCTATGGCCAACTTGACTACTAAAAGGCACCTACACAAGGTGCCTTGCTAGGCTTACTGACCCCAACTCACTGATGTACTGAGCATTTCCTAGAGGTGAGAGAACTACAGAGAACCCCTATTTCCTGGAAGCTTCAGTTATTTGCAGGCTGCACTTAGGCAGCATAGTGAAAAAGTCTTCTTAAGATTTATATTAATAAATCTTAAGTCGTTTTCACTACATCAAGGATGTGGCTTGTACCAGGAACAAAGTTACTATAAGAACGATCCCAAGACACTCAAATGTAACGGTCTGAATAAAATGTTAGGTTTCCAAATTAGTGCCACCCTGTTCCTCACAAAAACTGGTGGTTTTGTTTGTTTGTTTGTTTTTAACTCAGTGAGTCTAAAAATCAACTTGAGGATCTGGCAGAGAGAAAAATACTGCATTCATAATAGGAGCGGTTTCCTTTTCATCAGCTGTTGGTCAAGTACGTAAAGCATTTGGGAAGTTTAGTGAGGGAACTGCTGATTTGCAGTTTCAAAAATGAACTCTGGCGTGCTGCATACACCTCTGGATGACACCTATTAGATGTTGTTTGACCTGGACTTCCTGTAATTCTCTACAACCGAAGTCAATCATATACGGGGCCAACTATGTTAACTGTTAACACAAAAGATGTGAAGAGCAAACATGAATTGAAGCCACTGAAAATGATGGGAACTATTACCAAGAGTACGCTGTGCCAGAAACATTCATATTTGTGTTCATCCATTTTTCCTATTACAGTATGTTCTGCTTCAGCTTTTTGACTATTCCTAGCACAACAAAGGACCACGAAAGCCTGAAGATAGAGTATCAGAGGAGGAACAAACAGTGAGACACACACAGGGGGTGCTGCAAAGTACCGGAGCTCAACCCCTGATCCTTAGATGCTCTACTAAGAGATTCAATGCTCTTACATGAACCCACAGAACAGATTGAATAATTCATAGCTCTTAACATAAGAGGCAGATAGCACTTCCGCTGGGTTAAGGGAAGACTAAAAGGAAACTAATGGAGTAGATATCCAAGTTTCTACTTGCACTTAGCTCCATGATGAAGGGGAAAGGTAGCTCCCAAATAGCATTTGGGTGAACACACAGGGGAGAAATGCCAGGCACTTTTCTGGGAGACCGACACACCGATACCATGCATCAGTGAATCAAAGTAGATAGAATACTTTGACAGCGCAATCCTAACCAACTTTCCAATGCCAGTGTAGTTTCAGTTATTTGCAAATAGGGCACACCTCTGCATTTTTCACTGCAGGGGCAGTCATGGAGACCACTTCAAGGTGAGGCATTTGTTCCCTTACCTTGGGGCTGCACCAGCGCTGGAAAATTTATTAGGATTGCGCTGCAAGTAGCAGAAGTCTTAAAAGGTTATGAACAGCAGTAATGGGGGGGGGGGGGTTTCCAGGGTCAAAATTTGTTGCCGAGACAAACTCTCTCCTTCTCATAGCCTTTGTATTTTCTAAATCATTCTTAACTGTAACCAAGCTTTAAGTCTATGCATCAGCATCTCTCTCTTTCTCCCTCCCTCCCCCCCCTCACCACCACCACCACCACATTGTGTCCTCACTTTTTATGATAGAGTGCAAGCTCCTAGGGAGCAGGCACATGAATATGTAACTCTGTAAGGTACAATATACACTGATTGTAAGAATAAACAAACAGTGTCTGTTGAAGAAATAAAAGGTTTCAGAAAATTGCTAGCTCTGTTTATTTAGCTTTGGCTCTGATCATTATGGGTGTATTCAACAGTAAGGTTTGCTTTTTTCATTGAAAGCCAGGACGTAAACGTTTAACCAGTGTTACATGTGAAGTAGTGTAACGAAACATCTTTATAACGGAATCTTTATAACTGCTGAATCTAGATATGGAGATTCATGGATGGAAGCCATTTTCTGCACAAATAGACCTCTCTATGCAAGAGGCAGAAATTTTGAACATAAATTGGATGCACATCCAGATGTGGATGTTATGTAGCTATACTGCATTTCTTCATCTTAATCTGTACCTGGATATGCATCTTCAACCTAGCGTAAGGTATAAGGTACTCCTAGTGGAGTACCCAGTGGAGGACAGGAAGGCCTGGCGGGATATGGTTCACGGGATCACGAAGGGTCGGACACGACTTAACGACTGAACAACAACAATCCTAGGTAAGTAGGTATAGTAAAGTATGCAGTCTGGAGCCACGGTGACTTAGTGGTTAAGACACTGAACTGCAGACAGGGAGGTAGGCAGGACAGCAGTTCGAGACCTGAGTGCCACGTGATGGAGTGAGCCGAAGACTGTGTGTCTTCGGCCCCAGCTCCTGCCAAACTAGCAGTTCGAAAGCAAGAAACTGCAAGAAGATTAATAGGTACTGCCTCGGCGGGAAGGTAACAGCATTCCGTGCGCCTCAGCGTTGAGTCATGCTGGTCACATTATCACGGAAGCTTCTTTGGACATCGCTGACTCTTTGTCTTTGAAATAGAGATGAGCACCGCCCCTAGAGTCAGTAACAACTAGCTTTCGAGCAAGGGGAACTTTTATCTTTTTAAGGTATGCAGTACCATAATAAGCATATGGTAAGAAGGTAAGGTAAAGGTGACCCCTGACAATTAAGTTCAGTCATGTCCGACTCTAGGGTGTGGTGCTCATCCCCATTTCAAAGCCGAAGAGCCAGCGTTGTCTGAAGACGCCTCTGTGGTCATGTGGTCGGCATGACTCTCCTTGCCACAGCGCGTAGCATGCAGCTGGAACACGGAGCGCTGTTTACCTTCCCGCAAGCGGTACCTATTTATCTACTCGCATTAACATGCTTTGGAACTGCTAGGTTGGCAGGAGCTGGCCAAGCAACGGGAGCTCACCCCGTCGCGGATTCGAACTGCCGACCTTTCGATCGACAGCTCATGGTTCAGCGGTTTAACCCACTGCGCCACCCGCTGGCTTAAGAAGGTATAATAATAAGGTATAATGTACTCGTAACTTGTTGTTGTTGTTGTTGTTGTTGTTCAGTCGTTAAGTCATGTCCTATCGTTCATGATCCCATGAACCACATCCCGCCAGGCCTTCCTGTCCTCCACTATCTTCCTGAGTTCACTCATTTTCATGTTCGTTGCATTGGTGATGCTGTCTAACCATCTCATCCTTGGCCTTCCCCTTCTCCTTTTGCCTTCAGTCTTTCCCAGCATCAGAGTCTTCTCCAGAGAGTCCTCTCTTCGCATTAGGTGGCCAAAATATTTGAGCTTCAGCCTCAGTACCTGTCCTTCCAGGGAACAGTCAGGATTGATTTCATTTAGGATTGACTGATTTGATCTCCTAGCAGTCCAAGGGACTCTCAGGAGTCTTCTCCAGCACCACAGTTTGAAAGCATCTATTCTTTGGCGCTCAGCCTTCCTTATGGTCCAACTCTCGCAACCATACATTGCTACCGGGAACACCATCGCCCTGACTATACGAACGTTTGTTGGCATGGTGATATCTCTGCTTTTTATTATGCTGTCTAAGTTTTCCATAGCTTTCCTTCCAAGGAGTAAGCGTCTTTTAATTTCATGGTTGCTGTCTCCGTCTGCAGTGATCTTGGAGCCCAAAAAAGTAAAATCTGTTACTGCTTCTATTTCAGCCCCTTCTATTTGCCAGAAATTGATGGGACCAGATGACATGATCTTAGCTAGGTGAGGTTAAGGGGATCTTCCATTCTAAACACAATCCTCTTCTATCCTAAAATTCAGTCAGAATTTGCAACCCAAGTACACTAATTCTAAAATCAGTTTCTCATGTTAAACTGGGTGCTTTTATGTGTTAATACTTCAAATCAAAGTGAAAGTTATCCAATATATTATCCATTTTTAATTAAATATTTGTAGTAATGCAAATATTTGCTACACCATGAAGGGTTCAAACGCTTACTAAAAATGGTCACAAATAGGAAGACACATAATTGGTTACCCGGTACATTACCAGGATGAGAATCCATGTGACATTGACAAGTCAGTACAAGTTTGCTGGGGTTTGGGCCAACAGTTCAGGATTGTTGGTCCCACTAACTACATACCTTTCTCTTGCATACAGAGGTTTTGTACTATCCATTTTTAAATGGACACTGAAAGCTGCCTTGTGGTAACATTGTCAAGATTTGTGGGATATAAATGAAAATCCATTTTGAAAAATTTGAGTTCATTTTTTGTTGCACAGACAAGTTCCTGGGGAAGAGCTAGAGACTATGAATATTGCATGCATCTCAGGAGAAAGTAACCAAGAAGTAATAGGCTCAGAAAAATCTAACTGAAGGGGGAAAATACAGTTTCGTAAGATTGAAATTTGTTTTTAGTGAACAAACAATGGAGAAACAAGGAATAATACAGGAAGTGGAATTCCTGGAACAAGTCACTAAGGGGTACCTATCCAGATAAAATAAACATATATTTTATTGGTATACCAACTAAATACTGTAAACTGCAAACTTATATGGAAAGTGCAAGAATAGTTTCTATTAATATGTCAGAAGAAAACAACTGATGAACTTTGTAAGGAAAGACTGATGGAGACTACATCAAGCATTTTGCTGAAAACCTTGTGTCAACTGCATTCCCTTTCTCTTCTAAACTGGTTAACTCTGCAAAGAAACAGGTTTATCTAGTCTGAACACAATTTTTTCTTGAGATCCATGTAAGCTACTAAAAATAATCCATTTTCCCTCTGTGGGCTTTAAACATTTTATAATTTGTTTTAATGCAGTCCAACCTATAGCCAAAGAAAATGGTTTTATTTAAAACAAACATGCATTACTAAATATTTCTACAAGGTCTCTCACACTAAAAGAATAGAGTTTCAATCCTCATGGTTTGAGAAAAGCTTTAGAAGGTAGATACCATATCTGATAAAGCTCTGAGATGAAAGGGAGGTCTGAATGGGAGCTGTACTGAACAGGAATACCGGTTCCTGTCTCCAATTCCCATCAACGTCAACTGATATTCCACAAGTCCTATATACCAGGGCCACTCAGAGGAATGTTATCAGGGGGTACAAAGTTTCTTTTGGGCCCCTTCCCTTCATGTGAACTTGATTCCTGGGCCCCCTTTTTTGCTCAGGGCCCCCTTTCTGACCCATTTTTGGCCCTGGGCCCAGGTATGATCGTACCCCGTTAACCCCCCTCTCAGAGGCCCTGCTATATACCTTCTTACCAATATTCAACAACTGCTCGATTCTCATGGTGGCATTGCTTAAATAAAACTATTTTTAAAAATCCAAATGCTGGATAGAATATCTGGCCACAATCAATAGGTCAACCCAATAAATGCAAATGATTCACCAAATATCCATTTATATTTGCATGCTTCATCCAGTGTATATTTTTTTATTCTGTTTGAAGGACACCAGTGTTGTACAGACCACTTTTTCTGAATTAAAATTGGAGACACTTAATATCTGTCCTCAGAAGTGTCTCCCCCACTTCACATTGCTGTGTTACTGTTCTGGTTGTGTGTCCTGTCTGGAAGAAAGCAAGAGCAGTGACTCATGGAGACATACAATATGGCATAGGACCGGGATACCTCAAGGACCACTTTCCCCCATACAATCCTGCACGTCCCCTAAGATCATCAGAGAGGGCCCTTATTAGGATACCGCTGCCATCTGAAGCCAGGGGGATGGCGGCAAGGTGTAGGGCCTTCTCTGTTGTGGCACCATGCCTCTGGAATCAGCTACCAGAGGACCTAAGGACAGCCCCCTCACTACATGGTTTTCGGGAGGGGTTTCAAGACCCATGTGTTTCGTCTGGCATTTGAGAAGGGAGGATCTACCTAGGGACCCTTTTAGTTTGTTGCTGCTTTATGTTACAGAGGTTTATTTTTTTTAAATCTGCTCTGTACCGTTTAACTTTTAATTTTAATTATGAATTGTTTTAATTGGTTTTAATGGCTTTATTGAATTGTTTTATCTTTGTATGTTTATTTTGTAGTACACCGCTTTGAATATTAGAAAAGCTATATAGAAATATTCTCTCTCTCTCTCTCTCTCTCTCTCTCTCTCTCACACACACACACACACACACACACACGGCAGCTTTCTCTGAGAATGGGCAGTTCCTGCTGCATCTCTACAAGAAGTGGAATGATCCACTTCTACTAATGCAATACCACAGGATTACCTGTGCTTAGCAGAGGCTGACTGGTGAGAGGCAAAGCAAACACAGTCATGTATCATACAGGGACACAGTGGGCAACTTCATATGTGGGTGGATCATTTGTGCTCACAGAAACCTTTATTGATATTACACACATTGACAGTTTCCTTCTCACACACAGTGTAGACATTATCGGCTTACAGACTGTTTTACAACTGATTTAAACCAATTTACCGGTAGTTATTTTACTACTTTTAAACCAATATTCAGAAAGAAAAGCTCCCCCTCCCAGCAGAAGATACCCACGGTAAAATACCATGCATATTTCTAAATATTCCTCATATTGCTCGTCCTCTCTTAGTCCCTAAGAATCATTTACTTCCCGATAGAATTTTAAAGATTTTAATGAAGGGTGGTACATAAATCTATTAAATTAAAATTAGAAAAAAGAGATAATACAATTGACAAATAAAATAAAAGATAAAACAGTAGTTATTTAAAAACCATGTGAAAGCAGCAAGAGTGCTACAAAAATTCACAGCAGCTAAAATCATTTGAGAGAGAAAAAAATACTGTACCACCTTATTTTTAAAAAGCTTAAAGCCACCCAATGAGCTCATGGCAGAGACAAGATTCAGGCCAGGAAAGTCCTGATTTGCAGCTCAATCATTTAACCACTATGCAACATCAGGTCTAGATAACTTCTTCTGGAATCCATGGATCTAAAAATGGGGCAAATCTACAAGTCCTTGCATTGTATGTCACAGCAGAAGTGGAGACTAAAAGAAGATGTTACATTCTTCTGCTTTCCCTGCTTTTTGTAATATCCACCAATTCTCAACATTGTTAAGCTCAGAGTAAACAAAACCAGCTGTACTGTTCAGCGGCAGAACTTTGGTGGAGTGCGTGGAGCAGGAGCTCCAGGTGCTCGGGTGTGCGTGCGAACTCACCGAAGCTAAGTCAGGCGGCGGATTGCCCTCCTGCCCTCCCTGGAGCCCATTTGGCTCCGAAATGAGAGCAAAACGGGCAAGGGGGTGCGTCGACGTGACACGCACAGGCCCCGCCCCCACACGTCCGGGCACCGGCAGGGCGCCTGTCGTCTCTGGTACTGTTACTACACTACTTTTTAATTGTCCAATACAATCATCCCATATGAGCCACTTCAGGCAATAAAGAAACATATAGACTGAGCTTTGGCTTGGACCAGTTTGCTATATATCATTAAGTATTTAGTAGATAATGAAAGCTAATGGGGGTTACGGGCATGTCAAGAGACAACTTTCTCACTACTTGTAAATGTAAGATCCTTGATTGCGTACTCCCAGTTTAATAGCAACGAGAAAAAAACAACTAAAAGTATAGTTTGCCTTTTATTCCTGGAACTCTAAAAACAGCTGCGCACTTCAAACAAAAGATGTTACAAAACTTAATAGTTACAGGATCTTCGCAATGCATGTTTCAAAAGTCTCATGGGGAGAAAACATTGAGTCATTTTGTCTTCTTTTTTTACCACGTGTACACAAATTAAATTACACCTAAATTGATATATAGATGGAAAACTAACAAGCCACAGACAGTGACTGAAGTGAAACCCAGGCCTGGGGTATACTACTTCAATCTGCAGATGGGGGCTCATTTGACTGAATGGTCCCCCATACATACAGTAGGGTCCTGGTATCTGAGGGGGATAGGTTCCTGGCCCCCGCGGATACCGGAAATCGTGGATAAGGGGGAAATGCTATCCCCGCAGCCATTAACTTTATCTTCATAGAGCTGGCACCAAGCCAGTGCATCTCTTGCTTTACCAAAACACTACAAGCAGCATGCTGCTTAGAGCGACAAAGAAAGCAAGCAGCCTGAATGCTATCATGTTAACAGAGCCTCTTTAGCATTCAGGCTGCTTGCCTGCTTCGTCGCTATAAACAGCATCCTGCTTATAGCATTTTGGTAAAGCAAGAGACGCACTGGCTTGGCACCAGCTCTATGAAGGTAAAGCTATTGAGCGTTGGGGGGAAGGGCCGCGGCGAACAACGAATAAGCAGATCCACGGATATGAGGGTTGCACCTGTACATAATATGCACAAAGAAAACTGGATTTAGTGGAAAAACATTCCAATTTAGTCTTTCCCTGGCATCTAATTTTCTACATGCAGAGAACGTTCGTTTTCTATGGACCAGTCAGCCATGTGTGTTCCCACCTGCAAACTAAGGTGTCATCATCACCCACTCTGTTTTACCACCTCAGTGAGAACTAGGCCATTACCGTGAGCAACTTCCTGGAAGAATAGTAATTTGTTTACATATAGGAGGGAGATAAAACTAGGTACAATAGACGTTGATTTTACTCAACAGTCCACCTCTCTCTCCTTGACAGGCTCAACACTGTCCAAAGAGCTCAATGTCAGAATCTTTTGCACTACTCCAATGTTTGCATACAAGATCATTCAGCCCACACTGGTCTCAGGCAGTCCCCACAGCTGACAGGGGTCAATGCATGATCAACGCAGTTCATGCAATTGACACAACAAGCTTCTTGTTGGGAGCACAGAAGCACCCCAAGAAAAAGGCATCTGTATCTGGTGAACTTCTTATAGATAGACTCAGTGAGAGCATAGGAAGCTGTTGCCTGGACAGAAACCCCCATTTAAATTCCTACAGCACTTTTTTCATCAGGACACTTTAATCTGGTCTGTATATAGCTTTGTTTCATGTTTAAGGTAAAGTAAGGTAAAGGTGAGAGCCAGCGGGTGGCGCAGTGGGTTAAACCACTGAACCATGAGCTGTCGATTGAAAGGTCAGCAGTTCGAATCCGTGCAACGGCTCCTGCCAACCTAGCAGTTTGAAAGCAAGAAATTGCAAGTAGATTAATAGGTACCGCATTAGCGGGACGGTAACAGCGTTCCATGCGCCTTGGTGTTGAGTCATGCCGGCCACATGACCATGGAAACGTCTTCGGACAGTGAAACGGATATGAGCACCGCTCCCTAGAGTCGGACACAACTGGACGTAATTAAGGTGACCCCTGACAATTAAGTCCAGTCGTGTCCGACTCTAAGGTGTGGTGCTCATCCCCATTTCAAAGCCAAAGAGCCAGCGTTGTCCGAAGACGCATCTGTGGTCATGTGGCTGGCATGACTCTCCTTGCCGCAGCGCGTAGCATGCGGCTGGAACACGGAGCGCTGTTTACCTGCCCGCAAGCAGTACCTATTTATCTACTAGCATTAACATGCTTTGGAACTGCCTTGTTTCATGTTTACCAAAGCCCAAATAACTAAATCAGAGAAACTAGTCCCTTTATCATTTTCTAGCTATATTGGTAACAAGTCTTCAGCAACATGCATAAAAATTTACTATCATTTGAAATAATCAGGGGTTGTTTGTATTTTTTTGAGGTTACTACTGAAGAACTTCTGAAGCCAGCATCTGGTTTGTGCATGTGAGCATCACGGTGGAAAATGTCGATCCACAGATCACTTCGCTACTTACCTGCAAGTGCAACACACCTGCTGTCCCCTGTTCCAAGCAAAACTCCCCACTCATAACAATGCACTCTTAGCAATTCCTCTCACCCAACTCCTGCTTCAGAAAACTCAAGGGTGTGGGGGGGGGGGGGGAGAGAGAGAGAGGATCTCTCACACACAGTTTTCAAGAACAGAAAGGAAAAAACGTGCGAGAAAGTGGTCAAGAAGACCTGAAGTGCATCCGTGAAGCCTGGCAGAGCAAAAACATGGGTGAAACAGTGGCAACGTAACGTGAGAACTGTTCAGCCGCCGCCGCTGCTGCTGCTACCCCATGAATAATAACTGCAATCGTCGCTTAGCAGATATCCTCGAGTGCTCAACGCACTTCACGTGCGGTGCGTGATCACAGCAACCCTGTAAGGTAGATCACGATTGTCTCCATACGGTGAGAAAAAGACTCCTTGCAAGCTCGTGACGGAGGCGAGTTCAGTGTCTTGAACCTGAGGCTCAGGTCCTGAGATAAACACCAGCGCCCCCTTCCTCGTCCCTACGGCACCTCTCCAGTGAGGGGGCTCTACTCCACCCCCCCCTCTCGCTCGTGTTTCTCGGGGGGGGGGGTGAACCAGGACGGGGAAGAGCGTTCCAGGCTCTCCTCCACTGCACTCACCCATCAGCGCCCTGAGGTGCTTGAGGCGGGTCAGGACGTCCTTCCGCGGGTCCAGAGCTTTCTGGGTGGACTTCTTAACATCAGCGTGACCCCTCCGCGAGAACATCCTGAGCGTTTTGTGCGCCTTCGCCTCTGCAGTGGCTGCTCACCCGGCCGAGGGCTCCCACCACCGGGTCAGAAGGGCAAGAGCCGAGCGAGCCAAAAACCCTCCTCCACAGCCCAGGGCTGAAAAGGGGGTTAATTTCAGAGGGAGGGACAGGTGGGGAGGGGGAAAGAGCTGTGAAGACTCCTGAGGGAAGTAGGCGGGCCCTGCTGTCGGGAGTGGGCGGGGCCTGGTCGGCGACTATAGCTGGGCAGCGTCTGCTACTGGGGAGGTCGATGAAAGCTCCGCCTCCTTTCGGTCCAGTTCCCTCGAGGCATAACGAGAAGCGGAAGCATCCGCTGGAAAGACCTTTGTCCTTATATATATGTCATCGTTCTCTCCTCTGGCCAGAAGCACAAATACAACGTACGGAAGGGAGAGCTAAGACCCGGCAGAGAACAACCCGCTAACCAACATCTGCCTTGATTTCGCCGCTAATGAGTGGCACGCCTATAGCTTGAAAGTTTATAGCTTGAAACTACAAAGACCAGAATGCTAAGCGGGCGGCCATCTTATGGCATGTGGGTGTGGGGTATGCTAGGAGGTGTAGTCTTTGCAGCACGATCGGAGTGGTTCTTGTGTTCCTCCTTGTACTGGGTCTTTTAGTCTTTGACTGTGCCCATGTAAATGGTAATACAGGTCTGTTTCGTAATTATGTATTTCAGGGGTGGCTAACCTTCCACCATTAGGACCTCTGTGTTCTTAAGAGTTGTGCAAGAGACAGAATCTTGGCAGCTGCAAGTGCTGATGGTGCTGCTAAAGCAGCTGCACCTGCTGAAATGACAAGTCCTCACCTATACAATCATTAAAGGGCCAGGAACATTCATATTGAAAGGTTTGCCACCCCTGACGTATTCCATACCTAGATTGCGAGCCTGACGTATTCCATACCTAGATTGCGAGCCTGCAGGCAAGACGTTTTTTAAATAACATGTACATTTAATAGTAGTTCTGTACAACAATCAATGTCTTTAGCAACAGCAATGCAAATATGTTGTTGCATTGCATATGACACTGACATGTACTAAAACTGCAGTTAGGTTGCTAAATGTATATCTCTCTTACTAAGATTGCAATCCTATCCACACCTACCTGAGAGTAAGCCCCACTGACCATAGTTGGACTTACTTCTGCATAGACATGCATAGGATTGGGCTGTAACTCATTTAATTGTCTGCCTTGACAAATGGGCCTTATAGCTTTGTACTGTGCTCTGGCAATAAAATATATGAAATTATAATGCCTAAGACTGTGGGCTATATTCATAAGTTCTATTGCTTGTGGGCTGCATGCATAAGTCCTATTGAACTCAGTGAGACTTGAGAGTATAAGCATGTTTTAAATTGGGCTTTGATGTGTTGTAGGGAAATGTCTCTGTATTAACCTAATATAGTATTTCAGTTATTTGTTAGCAAATTATGCTACCAGACCCATGGAAGTGACTTGATTACTTCATGGGCAGCCCAGTTCTGCATAAGCTGCATCAGCGACAGCCAGCCTAAATGGTCGGTCCCTGCATTCTATGCAGGATGTGGCCCACACTGGTGGAGCCGGGGCTCATCTCATGGGAAACAGACATTCGTCCCCTTCCCCCGGTGTAAGCTCCAGTGGCCCCAATGGGCAGCAGCGTCGCTACGCCCCCACGTGGGGGGGTGCTGCCCTGCCCCTGCAGTGCCACCCCCACGTGATGCAGCGGTGTGACAACACGCCCCGCCTCCGAACCCCCCCCCCCGGTGTTTTTGCCTGATTTTGGGGCCGTTCGGAGCCACGGGCGGGCGGGCCAAAACGCAGCCATTCCGCCTGCGAAGAGCCAGTGGGATGTCAGGACAGTGCTCCAAACAGTAAGTTTGTGCCCTCCTGAGCCCGCGACTCCGCCCCTTCAGGGGTCTGCGCCCTGGGCACCTAGGCACCCCCCCCTCGACGCCTCTGCCAATGGGCGTCCTCAAATGCACGCTAGCTATTTTGCTGGTGCACAACCAGGGAGGCCGTGTAAGGCTGACCAGGCCTGGAAAGGGGGTTAGGATATTGGCAGAGCACGGCACCGATATCCCCGCCCCCTCCCTGGCCTGGCCAGCCAATCGCCCCTGCCACCCTGGCCCTCCCCACGTCCTCCTGCTGCCCAGTGGAGCATGTACCTGCGTCCGGCGGCATAGACTGGCCCCGGCAGCAGAGTGACCGGTGCCAGCCTCCATGCCAGCACTGCTTACTCCAAAGGTGCCGCAAAAGTGCTTTACGGCACTTATGTAACACCGTAGGTCTCATATATGTGCAGCCTATATATGTGCAGGATTGCGCAGTTGGGTTGGTTGCTATTACAATATACAGTACTATGAATTCCTTGTTCATTGAATGCAGTAATTTTCAAAGGTTATTCTAAGGGATGCTAATTATCGGTGAGATGAGTGATGGTGAGCAAGCTTCACAGAAAGATAGCACCCACCAAGCATCCTCTGCTAAATGAAAAATGCCAGGGAGTGTTGAGTGTATTCTAGGTTATGTTGTCAGTTCAAAAGAGTCAACTGTTAAGCCAGGACCCCACATATGAGTCCCAGAACTTGCTTCAGAAATCTCTGCAATACACTGGACTTCCATGGCAGTTGGACAAAGGTTCCTTGGCAGGCAGATGGTTTGCAACTGAAAAGTTAATGTTAAACAGCTGAACTTGTGTGGTTGTGCAATATCTAACAGAAGAAAACAATTTATTTTCAGTGCCAGGGCTGGGTGATTGAAATGCACATATTATTATTAAGAATATTTATATACCACTTTTCAACAAAAAGTAGTTCACAAATCAGTTTACATAGTGAAATAAATCAACAAATAGTTCCCTGTCCCAAAGGGCTCATAATCTAAAAAGATGCAGTAGAGATACCAGTAACAGCCACTGGAAAAGATGCCATGCTGTGGTGGAGAGGTACAGTTGCTCTCCCCCCCCACCCCCCGTTAAATATAAGAGGACACCAGTTCTTCTTTTTTTTTTACTTCTTTGCTATATTTATTACCAGATTTTTGGTTCAGCCTCCCCCCTCCATGGCAGCTAACCAAAAAAATGCAAGTTTTCTTAAAATATGCATTAAAACAATAAAATACATTAAGAAGTATTTTCTCTTGTATTGCAGGTAGAAGAGCTCTGATATGTTCAGAGACCTCCCTTGCCCCATTCACTTTAGAAAAGGGGGCATCTGTGTATGCATAAGGACACAGCTCTTTTCCTTCCATTGAAGTGAATGGGGAAGCCCACAGGTTTTGTTGTGTAGCGTGCAGTACAGCACATGAGGGGTTTCTGTATCCTATCAGGCATCTATGCCAAACTATTTTACCATCTCAGCAGACACTGAATTAGTTAAGTTCCCCACCCAAGTTCTAGAAGTGTTGGAACCTTAGATGAAAAGTACTGAGCTAGATGTTATACAGTACTTGTAGGCTTACCAGATCTCCAACCGGGACAGAGTGGTAGACCTTTAGGAGAAGGAATGTGGGCAGGTGTAGCTTGTTAAACCTAGAGCCCAATCCTAGGCATATCTACACAGAAGCAAGCCCCATTGAACACAATGGGGATTGCTTCTGAGTAGACATGCCTAGGATTGTGCTCTAAGGTTTAACAAGCTACACCTGCCCACATTCCTTCTCCTAAAGGTCTACCACTCTGTCCCGGTTGGAGATCTGGTAATACCTATTACATCCTACACATAACACAGGGCTGCTTCAGAAAAAGGTCCTATGCCTCATAGGTGACAATTTTATATCATAAGAGAATGGAACCTTGAGCAGGCCTATTTGAGCGGGCAGGGGTATGGAGGGAGGGGGGCCATTGGCTGGGCCGGACTGGGACACTGCTCATACATTTCATATTCTGGAAAGGCATTTCTTTCAATGCTCTTACATTTCATATTCTAGAAAGGCAATTAGAAACCTCAGTCGAATCCACCCAGTTCACCAGGAGGTTGCTTGTAGAGTGTCATAAATTCCAACATTTCATCAGTCTCCGGTCTCATTGTGACTGAGCGCAAATAATCTGTTACAGCAAAAGGGAAAAGCAGTATGCATAAACTGAAAACAAAGGGGTTAGGAGAAGTTCACCTGTTGTTCTTGAATTTCCAGTTATACAAGAACAAAATACTGTGAGCCCTGATTGTTCCTGATGCACTGGGAATTGTTTCTGCTGGTTTGATTTATTTTTATTTTACTTATTTAGACCATTTTAACCCCCTTTTCAAATCAGATTCTCAAAGTGGGATACAAAGGATTACATTTTTGAAATGCAGCATAAAGTCATCATAACACAATAACAAGATACCACAGGAAAGGAAGCAAGTTAAACAAAGAGCTGGCAACTCAAAACAACTGCGACTCCTCATTGCAAGCCTATCTATAGAACATCCTTAACTACCCACATAAAACTGGCAAGCTCCCAGACCTGTCATATTACAGAGAAGTTCCAGAGCTTAGGATCCACCACTCAAAAAGCTCATTCTGCAGCGGCCACCAGCCTGGTAGATCTCTTAAGGTCTGGATCTGGTCCTGAGAATCTTTTAGTGGTCCAACCATATTTTAGACTGGTGGCTACTGCCGAATACATTTTTTCATTGGTTGACCCCTAAGCTCTGAAACCAGCTCCACATTGCAGTCAAATTTAAGTTAGCATCCTTTTATTTGACTGTCTTCCTAATAAAAAAAAAAATAGTTTGCAGTACTATGTGTTTTGGCCTATCAGCAAGGCAAAAAGATGAGAAGTTGCATCTAACTCAACACTTTGTACCTCTTTATCCTGTAAGGAGGGGGCTGTAGTCTGCACCTCTGTCTGTGTTATGTCATTCTCTGTGCTTCGCTTCCCCAATACAGTAGTTATGCTAACAAGCCACAGCTTATCAGGTAACACTACATTATGCAACTTTCTGGGCCAGAGAAAACCCATGCAGACATTGGGAGAATGTTCAAACTCCACACAGACAATGGCCCCGGCTGGGAATTGATTCCCCCCCCCCCCCAACATTAAAACAAAACGACTTATAATGAAATGACTAAGTGAGGACTTGCTGTAGTGTATTGCTAAACTCACAGCCTGATCCTATCCAGGGCTCATGGTGGCATATCTTGTGATCTCTGTGGGTTGATGGTGAGGCTGCAGCCAAGTTTACACACATCCTTTTCTGCTTATTTGTGTGTGAAGCATTGCAGGAATTGTGGGGCTAGATTGCCAAGAAGACCAAACAACAGATTGCTAAGAAGACCAAACAACAATCTCCTGGATTGGAAGCAGGGTGCAAACATCGCTCAAAAAAACAAACCCAGGGCTAGGCTGTAGCCACAGTTGATTGCAGGGAGGGAAGCAGAGAAGCTGCTTTCCAGGGAAACGGGGTGTGTTGTGAGGCAGGCCACACCAACATACAGCACAATCCTGTGTAACCTTGCACTGGTGTAACAGCAGATGCACTGGTGTAAGTGCATTTACACCGTTGCATCTACTGTTACACCAGTGCAAGGTTACACAGGATTGCGCTGTTCATGGCTTTATGCTCAGAAAGAATGCCTGCTGCTTAGCAGCAGCTACAGCAGGAGTTTCTCTGTTGAACTCAGGGAAGGGGAGCAGGGAAGAAAGAAGGCTGGAAAGAGAAGGGAGTAGTTGTTGGTTACATGTCCTGGGTACTGGCTTGGCACTACTGTGGTTCTTGGGTAGTGGCTGGCATGGAGGTGCTTCACATAGCGCGGGCAGGTCAACGAACAGCACCACCAATAGCAAGGCAGCAAATGGGGAAATAAAGACTGAAGGTTCATGGGGACCTACAATCCAGCTTTTTGTACCTTTTCCTTCCATGGGAATTTTTTGTAGGGTAAGCTCTTGAAGGAACTTTCCTTGATACCCCTTGATTGCTCATTCCTGGCCCTAAGTGGCTGCTGCTATTGTTTTGCACCATGCCGAGGGGGAGGCAGCTAGCTCTGGAGGCTAGTTGCTTCATTAGCACGGACTCCTTGATTGAGTTTAGCCATGGAGTTGGTGAGGGCAGCAAGGGTTTGGGGACCCTTCTTTTGTGTCACTGAGTTTGTTTACGTCAAATCAGGAGGCTCCCAGGATGTGGCTTTTGTTCACAGGGTCAAATGTGCCCTGCAAGCAAGGTGTGGCTGCCTGTGGAATGTTCCAAGAAATGAAAGCCAGGCAAAGCTTCTCCCAAGCCAGCCTGCTAGAGTGGGAGGGGGTGATTACTCTGACAAATTGACAGCGCAATCCTAACCAACGTTCTGGCACCGGTGCGGCCACAATGCAGCCCTGAGGTAAGGGAACAAATGTTTCCACACATTGAAGAGGCCTCCATGACTGCCTCTGCAATGCAAAATGCAGTGTGTGCCCTGTTGGCATGGCTGGACAGGCACTGGAAAATTGGTTAGGATTGTGCTGTAAGTGTGGCCTTCTTGACAGCCTGAGACCTCTTGCCATCAGTCCGGTTCTAAAGTCATGCTCCTGGCCTGGTATCGTCACTAGGGGGCGCGTCAACCTGGAGTGGGGGGGCGCGCGCATCACCCGTGCCCTAGGGTGACGCTTACCCCTGGCTCTAAGAGCAACCGCCCTGTCCGGCGGTCAGGGGCCTTCTGAGAAGGCCCAATGCGTCAACGCGTCATTTATTAACTTTTTTGCGCATGCGCAGACCGTTTCTGAGGGCAAGGGCTGTCCTTTTGCCCTCAGAAATGGTCTGCGCATGCGCAAAAAAGCTAATAAATGACGTGTCAATGCATCGGGCCTTCTCAGAAGGCTCCGGACCGCCGGACGGGGTGGACGCTCCGAGGCCTTCTTCCGGCCTCGGAGCCTCCGCACGGAATGGGGCGACGCGCGCGGGTGTGCGTGTGCGCGCGTCACCCCCGGGCGGCCTGCACCATGCTACAGTGATGCGCATGGGGTCATGCTTTCCTGGCTGGCAGCCAGCACCATGTACATGTGTATGCCAACGTGTCACATATTATGCATTTGGATAAAATAAATAAAAAGGTTGTCAGGCAACACAGTGGCCAAGATTTCCTATGCCATCCTGCTGGTATGAGTTGGTATCTGGAGCACTGAGTTGCGTTGCTTAGACTTGTTCAGCTGAATTAGGCTCTGGGTTAATGAGAGGAATATCCAGAGAAGAGGGGAGCAGGAGAAGTATAGGAGAGAAAGATGACCAGCCAAGCACACTCAAGTTATAATTTTTGTGAGAGTGATTTCAGCTTTGAGGATTTACTGGGGGATGAGGAGCAGTGAGGTGCTTCATGAGCGAGTTGGCTTGATCCAAAAAGGTAAGAAGAGCAGAGAGAAGAAGTGGAGGTTTGTGGAGGTTCCATAGCTGGGTGATGCTTGATGCTTTCAGTGAGAAAAGAAGGAAGCAGGGAGAATCGGAGGGAAAGGATTAGAGGCACACAAGGGAAGAAGAGTGGTAGGACAGGTGAAGAGGCAGTAGTTACCTTCCTGGCTTGCTGGGAGTACCGTTGCTTACAGTCAGAGAATGTGGATGATTGTAACTTAGCATAGATTCTATGCCATAGAATAGCAGAAGTTCTAGCTAGAGTTGCACCGGCATCTAAGGGTGCTCCTACCAGTGTGGCTGTTGTTGTGCTGGGATCTAAGGACTTATACCATATCCTATACGTCTCAGAATGATTTTTTTAAAGTATTGTAATGAGTTCTCAACCAGTGGTACTAGTACCACCAGTGGTACTTCGGCCGACTGCTGGTGGTGCTCGGACTGCCGGACCACTGGAACCCCACTCCGATGCAGCGCTTTCGGCGGTACATTTTCGCTCCCGAGAGACTCCTGCCTTTGGCCGAGCCTCTCAGGAACGGGTGGGCCTTCCCACCCACCCAGAGCCTCCTACCTGCATTTTTTGGCCTCAAAAAATGACTTCTGGCCCTCCCATATGACTTTTCTCAGATTTCACATCTGAGAGAAGGAGATTCTGCTTGACCATTGGTTCATCTGGGTCAGTACTGTCTATACCAGGGTGGCCAAACATGCTTAACATAAGAGCCATATACGATAAACTGCAGATGTTTGAGAGCCACAAGAGATATGTTTGAGATATGCAATATTTAAGAAGCATTTAAATTCATAAATATATTTACTCACCATGAACATTGAACTTGCGTTTTTATTTATTTTTATGTTTTTATTTTTCACATTTTTATACCGCCCTTCCTCCAAGGATCTCAGAGTGGTGTACATATTTCCTCCCCTCCTTTTTGAAGTTTTTGTCCTCACAACAACCCTGTGAGGTAGGTGGGGCTGAGAGATAGTGACTGGCCCAAGGTCACCCAGGAAGCTTCGTGGCTGAGCGGGGATTTGAACCTGGATCTTCCAGGTCTAAGTCCAACTCCCAAATCACTACACCATCCAGTGGACTCTCAGCTTATACCTGGTAAATAATTATAATGCTCTCCTGAGTTTCCGACAGGGTCTTTCCCAGCCATAGCTGGAAAGACATGGAACCTGGGGCCTTCTTGATGGGTAGGTATATGCTCTACTACTGGTCTACAGCCCCTGCATCACATGAGAAGAATATATCATGCCAGAGGCTTCATGTCTGAATGTGCCCTAAGTTGTAATTTAAACAGGTGATATCTTGTATTGTCAGGAACTGTTCAAAATGAACTGCAGAGCTGACATGGCAAATAAATGCATGTCCCATTTCTTGTGAAGCTCAGTGCAAATGTACTTTAGCACTAACTAAACCCCGAGTCTTACCTCAGCATTAATGCAGCATCAATAGTTGGGGCTTTAATACCAATAAGTATTGCCACTGCAGAAAGACAATTTAGCATCCTTTGGAGGGTAAACTCTTGGGTGATGAAAAGAATAAATGAGGCACCTCAGTGGTACGTGGTATGCTTTATAAAGCACCTCAGTGGGCTGAAAGAAAGGAATATCCAGTAATAAGAGCTATTTTCCCATATAATAATGATGACTGTCCTACTGCTACTTGGGATTATTAGCAAAGTGATGGGATGCTGAAAACTATGAAATAAACTCAGTTTAGTTTCTTATGGAAGAGATATTGTCAAGGAACATGGGTAAGAATTGGCAAAAGCCTTAAGTCAGAGGTTACTGAGACTTCTCTCAGTTCTACTTTTTGTTCCTGTAATTCTGTTACAAATTCATTTATATAGTGAATTTTTGTATGGCCAGGGGGCCGATATCTTTTGCAGTCAGCAGATGCTATAGTCTCTTGTGTGTGTATAGAACTGGGAAGGCATTTCTGTCTGTTCTGAGGTAAGTTCCTCATCAGCTTTTTCTTATTGTTTTAGAGACAATGTATGCTCATCTAGAGCAGTGGTGGCCAACCTTTTTATGACATGTGCCACTTTTATTTTTTTTGTATCTTGGGCGTGCCACAAAAATAAATAAATAAAGTAAATAAATAAATAATAAATAACCATGTTTTTATTTTATTAAATAACCATGTTTAAATAAAAACAGAATCACCTTCAGTTACTTAAGGTTTATTATTATCATTCTTAGAGCACGTAACAATGAACCATAAATGAGCCAGGATGGTGTAGTAGTCTAATGAAAGTACAGTAACTGAACTCACGTCTTTTAATGTTTGGTGGTCTGTTATTGCAATCAAAACCAATTTCAATTCAGAAAAATCTTTCCTGGCAGATGTTTAGTTTCATCAGAAAATTAGTGCAGGTGGTAATCCACCTGTACAAATATGTTTTTAAAAAGTTTATTTTGCATTATACATATTAGGAAATATTCAAAAGCATTACCAACAACATCAATACATACCATAAATCACTTTTAATGTTGGTTGCTCTTAGTGTACTGTATTATCATCACAGTATAAAGAACATATACAAAAAAGGGAGAATATGTGCATTTTCCCCTAAAACTTGGCATTTACATACTGCATTGGAAAGTAACAAATCAAAAATAGTTTTGCTCAAAACTAAATTCCTGTGATGTGTAACAACCATCAAACTGTTTTTATGAGGTAGTAACTCTCTCTCCTCATGTGCTTCTGTAGTTTACACACACACACACACACACACACACACACTCTCTCTCTCTCTCCTCATGTGCTTCTGTAGTTTGCCCTCTCTCTCTCTCATGTGCTTCTGTAGTTTGCACACACACACACACACACTCTCTCTCTCTCTCTCTCTCTCTCTCTCTCTCATGTGCTTCTGTAATTTGTACACACTCTCTCTCTCTCCCCCCGCCCCATGTGCTTCTGTAGTTTGCCCAATCTCCCTCTCTCTCTCTTCTGTGGCCGCCCCTGTATACATTCCTCCATCTTACCTCCTGGTTTATTCAGGGCCGCTTACTCTGTTCAGAAAGAGGGAAGAGGGTGGAGGGAAGAATGAAAACCGAGAGCCCCTCTGGCTCAACAGTGGAGATCGAGCAACAAGAGGACCATCACATGCAGGAGGAAGGACTAGGAAGCCCTGGCAAAGCCAGTGTCCATGAGCAGGAGGAGACGGGGGGGGGGCAGCCGGGAGCCAAGAAGACCAAAGGACAGGAGGACGGAGGCGTCGCTGAGCGGAGGAGGAAATCTCTGAAGACTGAGCAAGAGTTGGGTGGAGAGTGTGGGGTGGAGAGAGGGAGCTACAAGGAGGAAATGGCTGCAAGACCGTGCAAGGAGGAGGAGGAGATGGCCACAGGGGGCAGTGAAGTTGGGGAGCCCTTTGAAATCCAGCTGGGATGCGGCTCTGGAGAGCGAAAGCCTGCGAAAAGGAAGAAGCGCAAAGCCAGGGAGGCCCCAGAGGACCAAATAAGGGAAAGTCAACCAAATAACGCACCCAAATACCTTTTTATAACAGTAAATAAGGGGCTAGGGGCAGTAACTAATAAAAAGCTAGGAAGCCGTGGCTCCTATGCCCCCTATAATTCCAGGTTCCTTCCAACACTGTCTTCAGAGCAGCGCGTGCTGGCTCCACGCGAGCCTCGATCTACTCTAGGCTGATCTGCGAATCTCACGTTCCATGAAAGACACCCCCCCTTTCAGTCACGCTAATTTACCACCGTCTTGTTGTCTCGTTGCGCTTCTGTTAGTTGCGGGACTAGATCTGAGCCAGGGATCAGCAGTCGTTGGCCTCGGAATCTACTTTCAGCCCCACAACCTAATGAAATGTGCGGATGAATAACAAAGGGTGCTTTTGAGTCTCCCCCACTGCGTCACTACAACAAGCAACCTCCTGCCTCTAGTCTAGAACTAGAGGGTTTAGGGTTAGTATTCTGGTGGGGGTTATTATGTGGGCCTAATTCAGACGTTGTAACCTCCAGGTCAGCTTCAGCCCCGCACCCCTCTAATTTGGAGCTGGCGGGTTGTGGGATTCTGGTCCAGTCCTCCTAGGCACACGCACTGCCCCTCCGTAGCAGCTTCTCCCGCACTTTAGTAGTGGGCGATTTAGTCCAAGCAAAGCAGGACGAAAGGAGCGGCAAGGAAAGCAGAAGCCGGGGGAGCCTCCCGGAAGAGGAAAGCAAAAGAGGACGGTGTACACGAGGAGAAGAAGAAGCCAAAGAAAGAGGGAAGGGGGAAAGCGGAGGACGACAAGTGGAAGCGGTCAGTTGTGTGTGCGTGCTGGGCTGCGTGTGTGTGCGCGCGCATGTGCAGGGCGGGGCCACAGGGTTCGAGTCAACGCTACACTGCAGGTTTGTCCCTTTATACAGGCGGGCAGGCAGGCAAAAACACGCTAAGCTTTGTACAGCAGCACTGTTGTAGCTAAGGGGGTCACTCCGTCGCCGGAAAATCTAGCAGGGAAGAAGAGAGGCGTGTGCGACCGCGTGCCACCCGACGGACCTTCCCGTGCCACTCTGTGGCACGCGTGCCGCGGGTTGGCCACCTATGATCTAGAGAATCTGCAGGATTTTGTTAATGCGGTAGGTTTGAACTTACACACATGTGCACACAATCACAGCTGTGAGGGGATTAATTTAGGTAATTTTGGGGAATATTCTCTCTCGGGTCAGGGGACTGCCCTAGATCATCCACTAGGTCCCTTCTGAAGCCCTCACTGCATTACTTATTATGATTTATAAAGCACCTAAAACCACTAGGCATTGCACAAAAATTAAAAGTGAAGTAGGTCCTGCCTGCTGGCTCTCAAATTAATCAATCTTATTATAAATTAAGCAAAATGTTATGAGGGGACACATGACTATCCATGTTCCTCCTCCACAAATTTCTTTGTTAATAGTTTAGTACAAAAACACATCACTTAGGTATCCATGTATCCACCCCCGGGACGGAGCCGGCAGGACGAGCCGTGTCTTCCTCGGTGACTTGGGCGCTACTAAATAGGCCAGCCGGCAAGGTATTGAGTGGCATGCGCACAACGCTGCTCGAAGCCTTGCCCTCAGAAGGGCTGAACAAAGACCCAATCGAGTCTTCGTTCGGTCCTTCTGAGGGCAAGGCTTTGAGCGTCGTTGTGCGTATGTGCCACTCGAAGCCTTGCTCGGCCTACTTAGAAGCGGCCGAGCCGCTGAGGAAGACACAGCTCGGCCTGCCGGCTCCCGGGGGTGACGCGCCGGGATGGGGTGAGTACCAGGGGGGGTTGACGCACTTGGGTGGGTGGGTGACGCAACAGTGGGGGGTTGATGCGCCACTGAGCCGGCCAACCCCGCACGGGGTGACGTGCCAGCTCATGACGCCGCTGCATAGAAATGAGAGCTAACTCATACTAACACCTTATTGGTTCCATGCTGTGTCATAACAACACCTCATTGGCTCTCGGAACAATCAGTCTCATTAGTTTGAGTTAAGGAAAGTTTGAGTTAAGGAAATCCACTTTTTGTTACATAAGGTAGTTATGTTTTCTTTTTCTGGTTATTTGGCCATAATGTTTGATAGAATACAGAAAATTCAACATGATTTCTTTAATTAAATTCTGCATTAAATTACCTTCCCAATGATATATAACTTTGTTATTATTCATAAATACAAATTTTCCAAAAGGTTCCACAATTTTGGCCACTAGTGGTATCAACCCCCCCCCCCAGGATGTCACCCAGTGCGGTCTGCACCTCCCGCATCCTCTAGTTATGCCACTGCTTCAGTTTTACACTATAGGTTTATTTATTTATTTATTTATTTATTTAAAAAATTATATCCCGCCTTATCCTATGCCGAAGGTAAATGCCCAAGGCGGCTTACAACAAAAATTAAAATACATAGTTTAAAATAATACAGAAAATAAGTTTAAACAATACATAACTAAATTTAAAAACAATAAAATCCACTGGGGGGGGGCAACAGTATGAAGCACAAAAGCAGCATGGCAGAGCATCTTGAGACACAGGAGGCAGACCACAACCCATCACCCAAACGCTAGACGAAACAAAAACCTTTTGAGCCCTCGCCAAAACGTCATGAGGGAGGGGGTGGTTCTCAGATCTCCTGGCAGGGAGTTCCACAGTTGTGGTGCCACAGCAGAGAAGGCTCGCCCACGTGTTGCCACTCCCCTAACTTGCGATAGAGGTGGTACCCGCAGGAGAGCCCCCTCAGATGACCTAAGAGAGCGGGCCGGAATGTATGGGAGAAGGCGGTCCCTCAGATATCCTGTGGGGGCAAGTTGTGTGCTGCCCGTTTGAGCTGGCCACAGTCAAATGGATCCATGTGCGTGACTGGAGGCTCTGTTTCTCTTCCTACCCTCTCCTCCCCCCCCCCCGCTGCCCCACAGCTGGCTTCCCAGCTGTTACTGTCTTCTCCTGCTCACTAGTCTTCTGCCTACTTGCTAGCCAAGCTTCAGTCAGTCTGGAGCTATTTTGAAAAGGTGGTTCATTGAACATCTTGTTTCATCTTTTTCTTCATCCTAGAGGTCTGGTTATGAAAAAAACAACATCTTCTTGTAACACAAAAAGAGCATTTTAAATGTGCTTTAAGTCAGAAGACTATTCTTGAAAATAGGTCTGCTCAGGACGGAGACATTATGGTTTCCTTAATTTTTTTTTCTTTCCTGAGAAGTATGAGGACTTTACACTATGCAATGAAAACAGAGCAAACAATTGTTTCCTGGTTGTTTCTTTCCCAACAGCTTGCTGCCCTCAGGATCAAATAACTGAATATCTGGCCTCTCTGGTGAAGACCAAACACACTGGTTTTCAAGTAGCAGCCTTGAATAGAAATATTCATCCAAGCCAAACGTGGCTGTCAAGAGCATGGAAAATATGAAGGCTACCTGAGGTCATTGGCCTGGCCTTGAGCTTTTTTGATGCTCTATAATGTTACAAAAAGCAATGCTGTTATTGAAGTACCTCAAATGGTCTGTTATCTCTCATTATACATTCTGAGTAAAACTCTTAAATGTTATCTTTTAGTGACCAAGTTAAACAAAAAGAACCCTCTGATGCTGTCCGCAGCCAAGCCTGTCTTCCTTGAAAAGCATCCAAGGATAAGATCAAGACTATGCTTTACCTACATGCCAGATTTTGGCAGACAATTTAGCTTCGTTTTTTAAAAAAGCAAGTGTTTATCTTCATTCTGTCACATTGTGGACTTCATATGCTTCTGGCTGTGTGCTGCTAATCTCTAATCTCTTCAGTGACTAGAAATTGTGGGCACATTGTGGATAGTATCTTCTGGAAGTTTAGAAATCTTCCAGAAATCTTCCCCCCCCCCTCAACACCACCCCCTCACCACCACCTGCCAGGTATTCCAGATCCTGAAAACATACAATGTTGACTGCAGCCTGAGGCACCAAGGTTTCAATTTGCACCGGAGTTAGCGGTTAGCGCGCATGCGCCCAATCATAGGGTTAGGCTGTGGCTTTTCTCCGTGGGCTACAATGGGCCGGTTCTGCCCCTGCACCACATGTTCCTGGGGGGCACTATAGTAAAAACTTCAACATAGAGAGCCTTTTTTCCATATTAAGAGCAGAGAGGGAGCATGGAGTCACAGGCCAACAGTCAAAGCTTTATTGCACAACAATGTATCTACCCTTAAGAATTTTTAATGACAGACATTCATCTAATTTCAAATGCCTCCCTTGTCTGAATTTAGATGTTCCAAAAGAAGACAATTGTTCACCAGACCAACGTGAGTTTGAGAGCTTTCCCCTATCTTCTTTTTGACAAAGCTCTTCTTGGAAACCAATGTCAAAACTTTCCTGTCTTAAAATACAGGAACCAAACAAAACAAAAGCCACAGTTGTGATCACAAATTATTTAAAATAACTAATCTGAGCGAGTACAATTGGTGTTCCCCATGACTTCTGAGGACCCAAACCTTTATTTCTGGCTAGTGCAATCTGGAGGGACACTCCTACCTTCACTGTAATGCAGGTTTTGTAGTGAAGGCATGAAGCTCCAGAAGTCTAGGCAGGAATAAAGATATGGGTTCTGTGGGGAACACCAACTATATCTGCTTGGATGAAGAAAAGACAAGGTCATACTTATAAGAAGAAACTTGGTTTTGAAATCATATGTTTGGTGCCATTGATGGCTTGTAAAAACCCTGTAAAAGAACGAATTTGAAATGGGAATAATGCCAGATCCTTGTAGCTATTTCAGAGTTTCCTCAATGCATTTTTGGGTAGCTCTTCAGTGTACATGTTGCTTTTGAGTAATTTTTGGCCCAATCCTATGCAGGGCCTATGGTAGCGGATCTTGCGGTCCATTGCCATAAGTCCTAGTTCGGTGCCACAAAAGCTGCACTGCTGTCATGTGCTTTGGGGCCACCAGCACAAACAATTGGAGGCCTTGTGCCTGGGCCAGCAGCTCACCAAGCAAGCCTACACTGGAGCAGGGCAGGTGGTGGCAGGGCGGTTCGGGGGAGGCTCGGGGCAGGGACCAGGCCAAACCAGAGGTTGTTTGGGGACGGGAGGGGAAGGATCACACAGGTCAAGATCCTATCCCTTTTTTCATGGCCCAACACTCCCCCCCCCCCAACGAGGCTTCTCAGATGTATGCAGCTAAATAACTGGCGTAGGTCTGAGAAGACCCATTGGCAGCCAGGCAGCTTAAGGGGAGGTGAGTAAAAAAATATTTTTATTTACATCTTCCAGACCATCTGGGCGCTCCTCCTACCATAGTGCATTACGTGCTCTGTCGGCGCCGCTACATCACGCAGGCGGGTGGGGTGGGGAGGGGATTGGGCTGCTTCTGTATTTCTTTTGTGTGAATGTTTTTGTTCTGCTAATTTGGGGGGCCTTCAGCACTGTAGCCAGTTTTCTTTGTAATCAGGTTGTCAGTTATGCTTTGATGAATATGTTTTGATTATACAAATTATAATTCTAGGTTATAAATTTGATTATACAAATGTGAAGTATTTCAAAGTATTTTAAGTGATTTTGTATTTCTCATGTAACAATATTCTTATGTTACACATAGTGGTTTTGAATTGGAATTATTTTTTCCGTACCACATTCAGTTGGGTGCTTGTTCCATTTTTTTGTACACATATAAATACTAGAAAGCCTTTTCCTGTGTAGCACGTTATTCATGTTTTTAATACTATAAGTTAGGCGTGTGAGTGTATCAGCCATTATTCACAGTGTCAAATTCTTAAACTGGTAAAACCTGAGTAGTAATGCTGGAATAATGATCTTTATACTCAAGACTTGTATTTTTAAGTGCTCATTATAGTAGGAATTAGAACATACTGTATAAGGGCCAAATTACACCAGATGCAGGAGAAACATGATTGGATTAACCAAAACTTCTATTTTTACTTTAAAGCAGCTGTGGGTGGGGAGCTCCAGCGTTATCCTTCCCCCCCAGTGGTGTAACTAGAGTGGAGCAGAGGCAAGTAGTTCTGCAAGACTCCGTTACACCGGAGTCAGCGGCCCCTCCCCCTTGCTGTTGGAGCCATTCTGACAGCAACAGCAACATGCAGGACACTCCCCTGTCGCTGCCGGAATGGCTCCAACAGCAAGGGGGAGGGGCCGCTGACTCCAGTGTAACGGAGTCTTGCAGAACTACTTGCCTCCGCTCCACTCTAGTTACACCACTGCGCATTCCCCCTGCTGTGTTTTCCTGCTCTCCATCTCCCAAGCTGCTTTTTACCTTACAGAGGAAAGTATACTGAAACTTGAAATAAAATGCCTTGTTGTAGCATGGAAGTTTTCATGGCTGGACACGATTTTTAAAGAAACAGGAAATATGGGTTTGACAACCATGTATATTTTGAGAAGAAATAAAGATCCTTTAAAATTATACCTGTTGTCTGGTGAATTTCTTTAAAAGCACATTGATGGAGGTATCTTAAACCTCCGTGTTCCTCCCCCATCCAGGCAGACTTGCTTTGCCACTTAGCTAGATAAAAAGCACGAGTCATAGGCTGGCTGTAGTTGCAAAAAGAAAGAGAAAAGTTTACTTACAGTTTCAGCTCATATTTATACAGCATCTGATTAGATCAGAGGTTGCTCTAACTTAAAGGATGAAGCCCCCCTAGAGCTGGGGGCTTCCTGCATGAGGTCTGCTGTAAGATGGCCACTGGGCTGCTGGAGCAGCGTTGGCATCATCCAACCTCGTGGGCATCAGGAGAGGTGACTGTGTGAGAAGGGAGAAAAAGCAGGAAACTGGGTCTGGGGCCACGCCCCTTCCTTAGGACAAAGAGGGGTCAAAGAAAAGAGGGTCTACTTAGGTACTTAGGTGATCAAACAACACACACACACCCTCCAGTGTCCAGCATACGGAAGTTGCCCACTTTTCCAACACATATACCATCAAGACATACAGAGTAAAGGTTTCCAGGTACAGGCAAATAAAAATAAAAGTCTTTAAATCCTTTTGCCAACGTTTCTTCCCTCCCTCGGGATTTTGTCAAGGCGACACAGCTGATAGGTTGTTAGATGACACTCTCCTTGAAGAAATACACGGATCTTTTACGTATTTTACGTGGAATTGTGCTTTTAGAGAACAGAAGGAAGGGGTAGCTATGGGCAATCCATTAAGCCCAGTAGTTGCCAATTTGTTCATGGAATTTTTTGAGCAAAAAGCACTACAAACAGCCAACTTAAGACCATCCACATGGCTGAGATATGTCGACGATGTGTTTTGCATCTGGGATCATGGCAATGAGGAATTGAAAAACTTCCTGGAACATCTTAACACTTTATGTCCTGAGATTCAATTCACCATGGAAGTAGAAAACGATGAGACTCTCCCCTTCCTAGATGTTTTGGTCAAAAGGAAAAAAGATCTAACCTTCGGACATACTGTATACAGAAAGCCTACACATACAGGAAGATACCTCCATCAGACATCGAACCATTACCCAGCGCAGAAGAATTCCTTGATCAACTCGTTGATTTACAGAGCACTCCATGTGTGTGATGAACCATCTTTGGCCAAAGAGAGACTTATCATTACTGACTCCTTAAGAGCCAACGGCTATACATTAAAACAAAGTGATGGATGTTGGGATAAACAGCTTAAAAAGAAAAACTACATTCCCAAACCGGGTGACAATAATGAAGTAGAAACAGGGGAAACTAAGGAACAACGATGGTTATCTCTTCCATTCATAAAAGGAACCACTGATAAAATAGCCCGAGTCTTTAGAAGGTATGATGTTAAAACTTTATTCCAACCCACGATAAAAATAGAACAGATGCTGCGCAACCCCCCAAATAGGAGATCCCTGCTGACCAACCCTGGGGTCTATGAGATACCATGTGAATGTGGACGGAGTTATATTGGAAATACGAAAAGACCCATCAGTGTCAGGCTACAGGAACATGAGAGAGCTGCCAGACTTTTACAAGGGGAAAAATCAGCAGTTGCAGCACATGTTCTGGAAACCGGACATACGATCGCCTTTGATCAAACCCGCTCTGTGTTCAATGAACCGAAACATAGACAAAGATTAAACTTGGAGGCTATTGTAATTTCCCAAAAGAAACCTTTGAATTTAATTAACAGGCAACAGGAACTTTCCTTTGCTAACAAAATATGGTTCCCGATTTTAAACAGACCGCGGCTGCATTCATTAAAGCGGCAGACGACTGAGAGGTTACTCTCGGTCAATGCGGAAACTAGCGCTTCCTCTTTCAATTAGCCTTTCCCGCACTTTCCAGCGGCCTCAACTGCATAAAAGATCCGTGTATTTCTTCGAGGAGAGTGTCATCTAACAGCCTATCAGCTGTGTCGCCTTGACAAAATCTCGAGGGAGGGAAGAAACGTTGGCAAAAGGATTTAAAGACTTTTATTTTTATTTGCCTGTACCTGGAGACCTTTACTGTGTATGTCTTGATGGTATGTGCTTTTAAAGAAATTCGCCAGACAACAGGTATAATTTTAAAGGATCTATATTTCTTCTCAAAATATATATGGTTGTCAAACCCATATTTCCTGTTTCTTTAAAAATGCCTTGTGTTCTTGGTAAGTGAAGTGACAAGCAGCCCTGCTGCCTGTGCACCAGAAATACAGTAATGTTGTATTGTGGAAGACCAGGAGCCTCTCTCATGCCTGTGTGGTTTGTCACATTATTTTTGCCAGTGGAAGGAGGGAGTCTGACAGTGCAATCCAGCACAATTCCCCCCGGCGGAACTGTGGTTCTGCCTGGGGAAGGTGTTGCAAACGTGCTGTAAGGCACGTTTGCAGCACTGCGCAAGCAAGTGGCACCGCTCACTCTGCCCGTGGACGGAGGCCATGCCGCTGAACACAGTTACGTCCTGCTCTGGGCAGCAGGAGAGCGTAGGGAGAGCTGGCTGGGGTGGCAGGGGAGGGGGTGAGTGGCCAGCCAGGCCAGGGGCAGGTACAGGGATATTGGCGGTGTGCTCCATCGATATCCTATCCCCCATCCCAGGCCTGGCTGGCCTTACATGGCCTCCCCGGATTTGCACCGGCCATTTGGCCAACGCACATCCAAGGAGGTCCATACAGGCTGCTGGGGCTCTCCCCGGGGGAAAGGGATAAACGCCCCTTTCCTCCGAGGTGTGCCTCAGCCAATGGTGTCACTGGAACGAGGCGGGCAGGGTGGACCGCCTGTGGGTGACGCGCGCAAAGGGTGACGCGCAGTCCCGCGCACATCACCTCCTGCTCCAGGAGAAGGCCTCGGAGCGTCCGCCCTCAGCGGAGCTCTGAGGCCTTCTGAGGAGGCCCAATGCACGACGTCATATTTATTAGGTTTTTTACGCCTGCGCAGAACGTTTGAGGGCAAAAGGGCAGCCCTTTGCCCTCAGAAACGTACTGCGCATGCACGAAAAACCTAATAAATATGACATCATGCATTGGACCTCCTCAGAAGGCCCAGGACAGCGGCTGGAGAGGATGTCTCCGGAGCCGGCAGCAGCAGAGCCTCCGCTGCTGCCGGCTCCGGAGACATCCTCTCCGGCCGGCTGTCGCAGCGGCGCGGGGGTCCAGAGGCGTATTTTGGGCGGAGCGAGTGGAGCACTCCACCCGGGCGCCAACAAATTCAGGGCGGCCCAGTGGCCCGCCCGACTCGCCGAGTTGCCGCCCGCCGCCGTGTCTCTCTCGCCCACCCGCCCCACCGTGAAGCCGTTGCCGTCTTCAGTTCCATGGTCGTCTTCACAGTACCACCATCTTCTGTGAGGGGACTCTCCGCCCTCCTTATGGCTAGGGCGCACACGCACGAAGCCGTCCTCCCGTGCGCACGCGTCAGTGGACGGCTTCCGTGATGTGACGGGGCTTCATGCGCGTGCGCCCTAGCCATAAGGAGGGTGGAGGGAGGAGAGTCCCCCCCCGCCTTCACGGAAGATGGTGGAACTGAAGAAGACTATGGTGGAACTGAAGAGAAGACGACGGCGGCTCAGCCGCCTCCCTCCGGCCCCCTCCCTAGACGGAAGATGGAATACAGCGAGGGGAGGCCGGAAGAACTAGAAGAAGGGACGGGGCATGCGTGCGGCGCGAAACAGAGCAGCACTGAAAGAAAAGATAAGTTTGTTGGCGACTGAGTTTGTGGGGCGGGCGGGGGGGGAGGCTCGGGGGTGGCACCCGGGGCAGGGTCCCTCTGAGTCGCCCTCTCCAAAATTTCGCCAAAAGTTCCTTTACAGGCACTTCCGGGGGCCCCGAAGAAGACCTTGCTCCGGGCGCCAGTAAGGCTAATTACGCCTCTGCGGGGGTCATTAGGGCGGCGCGCGCGCCCTCGTTTAGGGCGGTGCGCATCCTAGTGAAGCCACTGGAGCTCCACCAGCACAGGCCCGATCCTATGCATGATCTGGCGCAGCATGCTCAGCGCACTGCAGCGGATCTTAGGCAGGATTGGCCATCCCTTAGTTCCTTGGTAGTGAGCTAAGGTAGAGGAAGAGAACAAAGACTTGGGTGAGACCAGAAATTTCTCCCCTCCATATCTGATGCCTTAAGATAGGCATTGAAGTGCCAGCATAGCCCGCATCCTGGCTAGGATGCAGTCGATATCCAACATCACTTACCAGGCCAGGCTGGCCTTACACGGCCTCCCCGGATGCATGCCAGATAAAGAGCTGGCGCGCATCTGATGAGGCCCATTGGGGCCTCTGGTGCTTACACTGGGAGAACTGGACAAACGTCCCCTTCCCCCGAGGTGAGCCCGGGCCGCACTAGCATGGCCCGCATCCCGACTAACATCTTAGGCAGGTTCAGGCTGCCCACCGTGATTTGCAGCTGCCTGCGAAAACTTGGAAAGCACAAGAGCTGGCAGCCAGGATGATGACTGCACTATGAAGGGAAACATCTGGAGGAATGGAGGGTTCTATGAGTTTCTCTCATGGAATAGCACTTGTAAAAACCCCGTTTGGAAAAAAGGGTGTTTATGGTCAGCCTGCCTACGTAAACAGCCTTGAGCCTATGAGAAAGGTATATAAATATTGAAATAAATAAAAGTGCCTCTGCATGGAGATAACTTAACAACATGTTCATAACTTTTATGGACTGTTCCAATTTCCAGGAGCATTGTCCCGGCTCCATAATAAGTAGAAAGTTCATGGACAAAGGTTGTATATATTTTTGTGAATGCAAAATTGTGTGTCTTCAGAATTGTTCAAATGTCTATCAGTCCTGTCTTGCATTAAAAAACCAAATTCTTACTTTGTATTTATTTAACAGATTTGTATCCCACTGTTCAACACAAGTGTTCTCAGTGCAGCTCACCAGGCTTAAACATCAAAATAGACAGCATTGAAAGGAACAGGCCACAAAGGCTCTCAAAGTAGCTAACATATCATTGCAATAACAGTACAACTCTGATTCAACAAAACTGCGAAGTAGAAGACAGCACCATTTTTATGCCACCTAAAGAAAGCTAAATTGCAGTTCCCAGAGAATTGGGTTCTCAAAAGCTTGTGTGAAGAGAAAAATCTTCCATGGTTGTCTAAAATTAAAATTCCAGCAGTGCAGGTGTATGGAAACGGTCCAGTGTTTCCCTGTTTGCATTGCTCCTTAGACAGAGGTATTGTAGTACAGTATATTCTTCTGTGTTACCAGAAGGTGGAGCTGCTACCATGCAAATGATGTATCTGTTTCAATTCCCTGTGTGCCTACAGTGTCAGATCTCCATACAATCAGATCTCCAATGTTTAGATTTTGCAACTGTGGGAGCCTCCAGATGTGATCAGATCAGCAGGACTAAGAAACGGGTCCTTTGAACCGATCTGCCAATCTCAATTACTCCCTATCGCCCACAGCTATTAGGTTTGGTGGGGAGGGGGGGGGGAAGAGGAAATACAGGTACATTTATGGTTTGTCCAGGAGCCAAATAGTGGCCAGAGTGGGGAGAAAAATGACATGGGAAGAAAACATTGGAGGATCCAAGCAGAGATTTCGGGCCTAATCCTACCCAACTTTCCAGCACTGATGCAGCTGTGCCAATGGAGCGTGCGCTTCACAGAGGCCTCCTCAAGGTAAGGGAACATTTGTTCTCTTACTTTGGACCTGCATTACAGCTGCATCAGTGTTGGAAAGTTGGGTAGGATTAGGCCCGAAATCTCTGCTTGGATCCTCCAATGTTTTCTTCCCATGTCATTTTTCTCCCCACTCTGGCCACTATTTGGCCTTCCTGTACAATGTGAAATTTGGCCTACAGAGACAGCTCCATTATTAACAGAAAGATAGTACTGATGGAAAGAGAATATTCTCTACAGTTAGAGAGCCCAGATTTGGCAGTCTGATCCAGGAATGAAGTGTGTCTTGGAGGACATCCTGCTTGTTCAGAGCACTGAGTTCAGAATGAATATTTTCTTAAGAGGGGCTAAAAAGGCTACAGTGCCTTTTGGTTTGGCTGGTATTGCCTGCCACTGTTTTATTTTATCTGCAATTAATTAATTAATTAATTAATAATTATTTTGTCTGCAATTAATTAATTAATTGCTAATTAATTAATGCTTCTGAAATGTCAGTTTCAGCAAAGTACAGGTCACCTCTATGGCACCAAAGAAAGGGAAACTATCCCTTCCTAAAGTATAGAACAGGATGTATTGCAACTCAGTAGTAGAGCATTATGAATGAATTGCATGCAGAAGATCACAGGTCGAATCCTTGGCATCTCCAGGTAAAGCAGAGAAACGTTTCTGTCTAAAATCCTGGAGAATTGCTGCCAGTTCTTGTTGACAATCCTGAGCTAGGTTGATGAATGGTCTGACTCAGAAGGCAGCTATGCTGCCATTTTATCAGCACTTTGAGGAGGGCATGGGAGGGGAATTATGTGAGAGGGCAAAAAGATATTTGTTCTGTATTGGAGTTGCTGAATAATAACCCTAGAGGTTTGCTATGATATGCCCTAGAAGGGGTGAGATGCAAACACATTGCATTTTATTTAACATCAATTAGTGACTTTTTTGTTGCTGAGTTTTACTAGATAATAATTTGAAAGAGGTCTGCCAAAATCCCTACCCTAAATGTTCAAGACAAGCCTGTAAAACGTTTGCGAAAATCCAAGGTGTGTCGGGACCCTGGGGAAAATGCCGGCGTGTCATCCAAAATGACCTCATGTGTCACCTGTGACACGTGTGTCATAGGTTCGCCATCATGGGCCTAGCCTCCTCTTTGGAACAATCTGACATACAGCATATAGTTCTAATCCAACACAGTCTGTCTGCTGTGCTAATACAGGACTTTACCCAGGAAAAGGGGGGGGGGTAATGTGGAAGACAGGAGAAGATCAGCAAGCATTTTAGATGCAACCTTCCCCAGTGAAATCATATCGCCAAACTGGACACTCACTGAGCAATTTGTGCCTTGCATTGCCAGGTCTCAGGGCCAGGTGTCAGGGTTTTAGCCTTCTTTTCAGAAGCAGACAAAAATTGCATGTAATTTATGGGGTGCAGAAAGGAGGTCAGTTGGCAACAGAGAAAAAGACCCCAAGCAGAAGCAGTTCAGTGGTGTTGAGAGCCAAATTGACGAAGCACATGACAGTTCACTCAGCAAGCTCAAGTGTTAATGTACTTTAATTAATACCTGTATGGCTCCCCTGCTTTATTTTTCCCCTGGTAGTGAAATTACAAGATAAATTAGTGGAGCCTTTTCAGCACGCAATATTTATTCTCGATGCAATTTCCACCAATAACTTATATTTTTCTGTGGTTTTATATTTAACATATTGCATCCCAGTGTATAGACTCATTTGCCTCCCTGTTCGACTCCTCCTTCTGATTGCATTGGTGATCAAGATCAGGGGTGCTCTATAAAGTACATTGACAAGGGGGACCAAATTGTGGGGTAACATAGGCATGGTCTGTGTCAAGGTGCAGGACCTATGCCCTAACAAGTGAGGTCGACAGCCCTGGGAACCTGAACCCAGACTCCCAGAGATAGTCCCTCCTGAGTCAGACTCATCTAAGCAGTTGGACCCTGACATACCAAGGGAACCACTTGCCTTTCACTGCTCAGCTTCCAATGCAGGGAGCTTCAGGCAAGAAGTGACTGAGGGAAAGCAATGCCCAGCTGCAGGACTAGAGGCTGTCCTGTTCCTTTAAGAATTCTCACTCTGCCGTAGTGGAGTTGAGCCTGGAAGGGATAGTCAGGGCTAGGTGGCATAAAAGGCCTGGTTTGGAGCTGGGACTCTATTGGATCTGCTCTCCAAGGTCCTGCAGCTCTGGCTATTGTGCTGTGCTGATGATGGTCACATTCCAGAAGAAAGGGCTGGGAAGAGACACTCTCAAGGTAGTCTATAGCTGTAGCACAACAAAGAAGGGTGAAATAGCCACATGGAGGACATACCTGTCTGTTTCAACTGACCTCCACCTGCCTTTCATTTTGGTTAGCCTTAGCCCTCTACATCCCACACAGCCACATTTCCCCCTTGTTCACTGGCTTGATTGCCCTTGCAGACCATTATCATCTCCACCCCACGCCATGCAGTTTACTGCATTCTTCATCTTATGAGCAATAGAGAGGATTAGGAGCCGCCTTATCCTTGCTGGGGCTCAAGTGGTCAGAGAGTGGAGAAGAGGTAGCCCTTGCACCTTGGTGCAATGCAGGTCCGTGTATGATAGTGAATCCTCCACTTTCCCATTGCAAATCACATACTGAAGACAGCTGAGTTGAGTGTAAGCACAGAAAGAGGATCCCTATCTGCTACCCATCACTGTCATCATACACACAGTTGTCCAACAGGCAAGGCATTCATTGCTTGAGCAAAGTGTCCTTTTATCAGAGTTCCCATCACCAAAGTCTCCACTTCTGTGCTCTATGTTCTCTATGAAGGCCCATTGGGGCCGCTGGGGCTTACACCAGGGGAAAGGAACGAACATCCCTTTCCCCCAAGGTGTGCCCTAGCTCTGCTGGTGTGGCCCTGATCCTGCTTAGGATTCTTTGCATGCTGCGGCAGATCTTAGGCAGGATTGGGCTGTTATGGTGGAGTGGGAGGAGATGAAGTTATGGGCAGGGCTCCTATGGTGGAGTGGGAAGAGATGAAGTTATGGGCAGGACATCTGGCTCAGTTGGTAGAGCGACCGTCTCATATATGCCTGAAGATCTGAAGGATGGCAGTTCAAGACGGCCGGAAGTGTCTGTGTCTGTCGGAGAGCTGCCAGCATGCCGAGCTGATAAGTTGCAGAGCCTCTGTGGGGGAGTGGAACTGCAACTACATTTGAGTGAGAGTCAAGGTTGCCTGTCAGCTGGAGCGTGGTGAGGCGAACGCCAGAGAAGAGAGAGCTGGACTGTGAAAGCAACATCTAAAATGAAGGGTTCTATGAAAGATTAGAACATTATTGTATTGTACAAACCCCTTGGGGTTTAGAAAGCCTGCCCGTGTACACCGCCTTGAATTAAAGTCAGAGGAGAAATCCAATGACCAAGAAAAGCGGTATATAAATACTGTATGTTGTTGTTGTTGATGTTGATGTTGATGTTGTTATTGGCTCTCAAAAGTTGCGCATCACCATTATTTTTGGGCTAGATTTTTTTTAGCCCATCCTTCCTCCAAGGAGCTCAGGGCAGCATACATAGTCATCTCTCCCCCCCCCCCCCATTTTATCTTGCACTGGTTTATATTGCACTAGTTTATATTGTACTAGTGTAACATTATGTCTGCCTAATCCTGGTGCTGTACTGGAGTAGAGCAACCATGCCACTAGATTTTTGGGAACTGCTGACACAGGAAATTTGGTGTCCTACTGTTGCCCAATCAGCAGATTGCACTTCGACTTGCAAGCAGGAATTTCTAAGTTGGAATCTCACTTTCCCCAAACTTACTAGGTAGTTTTAAACAAGCCACTATTCTCTCAGCACTGGACTTGCTTCTGAAGTCCCGACTCAACCTTCCAGTGCACCTGAAGCAACATACCGTATTGGTCTGAGTATAAGACTCACTTTTTTCTCCTAATTTAAGTTTTTAAACTAGGGGTGCGTCTTATAATCAGGCTGTTGCAATTTAATGCCAGTGATTTAATTAAATTTTTTAATAGCACCAAGCTTTAAGGGTGCGTCTTATAATCAGGTGCGTCTTATACTCGGGACAATACGGTATATCCTTGCTGGAAGTTTGTGTGCACGAATGGCAGTGGCGTTCCGAGCCCTTCCGACGCCCAGGGGGGCGGGGGCTGGAGCGCCCCCGTCGCACCAGAGCCCAGCTGCTGCCCCCCCGGAAGCGGCACATCACCGGCTTCCAGAGAGGCTTTGCTCCGAGGACGGGACAAGCCCTCCTCAGAGCGACCGCCCAGTTCGGCGGTCGAAGGCTTTGTGAGAAGGTCGAACGTGTCAATGGCTTTTATTTGGTTTTTCTGCGCATGCGCAGAACCTTTCTGAGGGCAAACGGGCAGCCCGTTTGCCCTCAGAAAGGTTCCGCGCATGCGCAGAAAAACCAAATAAAAGCTGTCGACGCGTTCGGCCTTCTCAGAAAGCCCTCGACCGCTGAACTGGGCGGTCGCTCTGAGGAGGGCTTGTCCGGGCTTTGGAGCGGAGCCTCCGGAAGCTGGTGACACGCCGAGTGGGTGCGCTGCTTCCGGGGGGCTCGGCAGCCAGGCTCCGGTGTCGCACCCCGCCATGCAGCCCCGAGTCCAGCTGCCGCGCCCCCTGGAAGCACCGTGCCCACTCGGCGCCTGGGGTGCAGCACACCAGCTCCCCCATAATAAAGACGCCACTGACGAATGGTCACATGTCCCCAGGTCAAGGAGACACACTATCTCTTCCCACTGGGTCCCCAAGTTCTGGCCAAATCTTGTCCTCATAGTCAAGCAGGTGAGTTCAGAGGGCTGGGAGGAGGGGCATCTCTTGCCAGCGCACTACCCAAAGCATCTGCTTCACCCTGCTTCATGGGTAAGCCGGCCCTGCCTAACTGCAACATGGACATAACAACACCCACTTATAGGGTTGTTGTAAGGATTACACGTGCAGTGCTGTGAATAACAACACCCACCCATAAAGAGTGCTATATAATTGCTATTAACTCAGGTTCACATACACTTTAAAATCATGTAAAAAGGATTAGAGTCAGTGGATGCAACCCAATAAAAATGGTCTAGTGAGACCTAATTCCTAGTGAAATCAATAGAACCAACATGCACAGTTACCGTAATTGTTTGCATAGGACTTAAGCATGCCTAACTTTTCTTGGGTTGCCCCCAGTAACATTAGGTAGCTTTGCATGTTACAAGATGTGCTGGAAGGTACATGCACTCCTTCTGTGACACAGGTTAAACTGGAAGAGCAGAACAGTGTGCAAGTCACTTGCATGAAAGCTGCCCTCTGACTTGAAAGCACCTGCTTTTTTTACTGAGGACAGCAGCACCTTGGAACTTTCTGAGTCAGAACAATTATAATCTTGAAGGCATGGATTAGAGTGTCCAAGTTCAGAAGCACAGCAGGAATCCTCAAGGAATCGATATCGAGAATAGGCACAATCCAAGCATGCTTTAATGTGCAAGGCCGTGTCTTGTTTAACATCAAAAGCATTCTGAGTTTAAAACAAAAAAAAAGAACACTTGCAGCTTTTATATCAAAGGGTTCCCATTATAAGAGAACACTTACTTACTGCAGTGTCTTGCAGGATGTAGGAATGACAGCAAGATCTATTGCACATTGTTCTGAATCAGGATTAATTTTAAGTGAGTTGCTGTCCCATTAGTCATACCAGTCAATAAGGTCTGGATACCCAAGTGCTCTATACATGCACAACCTCTCTCTCTCCCCCCCCCATGTGTGTGTGTGTGTGTGTGTGTGTGTGTGTGTGTGTGTTCCCTTTTTAAAAACACATGAACAGAGAGAACCAGTCTCAGTGACAGAGTAGAAGGTGGCCACAAAGTCCCTGTGCATGGTAGGGAAATCTCTGCAAAAGAGCCTTGCAAGTGGCCTCGTGAGTGGCCAGGTCAGTACTGGAAAGCTCATTAACACATTGATGTTTCACATTTTTATTCCGCCCTTCCTCCAAGGAGCTCAGGGTAATGTACATAGTTCTACTTCCTCCCCTCCTTTTGTCCTCACAACAACCCTGTGACTGTGAGGTAGGTGAGGCTGAGAGATAGTGTCTGGACCAAGGTCACCCAGGAAGCTTCATGGGTAAGCTGGGATTTGAACCTGGATTTTCCAGGTCTAAGTTCAACTCCTGAACCACTACACCAACCTGGCTCTACATGGGAATACTTACATGGGAAGACTTGCATCTGATGAAGTAGACTGTAGTAGACCATGACATTTTATGCTAAAATAACTTAGCCATTTAAGTGCTACAAAACTCTTCGGTGTTTTTTGCTGCAACAGACTAACACTGCTACCCCTCTGGAAATTTCCATCACAGCTTTGTAATTGCATTATACAGCCACAAGGTGGCAGGAAACAGAAGGAAATAAAAATAATCATTCTGCTGTTTGCAATAATTCATGAATTGGGGACCTCAGAATAAATAAACACAAGGCCTAGTGTTTGGTCTATAACAATAATAAGTGATGATATAACAGTACAAAATTCTAATTGACCATGAAGAAGTTTGCAAGCTCTGGGAAATCTTGTTGCAACCCTACATCCCTAAGTGGATCTCAAAGAGCATGATGTGAAATTGAAACACTTAGGTATAAAGACTTGCACCCATTGGCCTTCACTTGTGCTTCAACCTGCTGAAGAGCTCCAGCTATTTGAAAAGTAGTCTGTGTATGTAAGATGTACGTGCCTGGGAGTCAAAGTTACCAAGCCAAACTGCAGTATTGTGAACTATGATTTTATTGGTGACTGAACAATGTAGTATTGTGAACTAATTTATTTTAAATGTAGCTGGATTGTGTGTTGGATTGTAAATCAGGAATCGGTTTTTTTCCATCAGTGCAATCACACAATTGTGTGTTTCCGATTGTGTTGGAAACTCATCACAGTTATGAACTTATTCGCTGAATCAACCAAACTTTTTCTAGATTACAGTGAAACTCTTGCCCTGGATTATGTAAGAGCTGATTAACATGGCTGTTCGGGGGTGGAAAGTCACAGTGAATGTTCACATATATAACCCCTTCCCTATATGGCTAACGTGCTATTTACCACATTCAAGTGTAAATAATAGCAGTCTTATCACTTGCGGGGGGCATGCCCAAGGTCATCCTCACATGAAAACGGAGAGGAGCAATCACTATGGAAGCAATTTTCCCACCGCCATACACGAAAAGGGCTCAGTCCTACTGAGCCTCTGCGCCGGCCTTACGCACGCTAGGCTGGTGCAGGTTGTCGCTTTCTTGGGCTTCTTACTTAACAGGGGAAAGTCTAGCATGTTGTTTTACTGACTGAATAAGCAGCATTCGCGTACACTTTCTGTGGGCTTCGGGTTGGAGTGTATAGGTAACAAATTAATAGCAAGGACGGGTCCAGAAAGGTGAGTGATAATGCTCTGCAGTTGTCAACTATTGATTTCTTAATTGCTATATTCAGTAAAGCCATGCTCTGGCTAGTAACAAGCACTGGGGGACTGAAAAGTTAGTAAAATTCAAAACCTACTCATCAACAATATTCTTCTCAGCCAACCCCCTGGGTCCCAAGGCTCTGCTCATGCAATTCCATTCCTGATCCATCACATTCTGCACTGATGCCTTCTCAGCCCATTGTATTCCACCCTGATCTATGCATGAGCCACCATATTTTATGAAGCTCCAATCATGTCCACCCAGATTCCACCAGGACTTACCCAAGTCTAACAATATGTACCTTGTCTCCACCCCGTAGCTCCAGCTGGGCAGAAGGCACCATTTTAAGCAAAAAGTTGGCTACCTTGTTACAATGCTCCAACATGGATCCTATGTTCTATGACTACTATCCAAAGCTGCAGCTCTCTGCTTAGTATGTTTGGCCTAATGAAACCTCTGAAACTTGGAGAAAACTCCAAATGTATGTATGTATGTATGTATGTATGTATGTATGTATGTATGTATGTATGTATGTATGTATGTATGTATGATTCTTCCTTCTTCACATAGTTGTGGACAATAAAGAGACACGAGCTTGCAAAGATGCCACAAAATTCAACTTTAGAGGCAGGCTGAGCAGGTTCAGTACAAAGATACATGGAAATTCTGTGCCCTGAATAGTCCCATGTTCTATATTCCCTCTCTCCTCCTCCTCGGGAACCCCACTTCTTGAAACTCTGAAACACTTAAGAACATGACTCTTGCAAGCTGAATACGTTATGCAAATGAAAGGTGTTCAGAGGCATTTGATTTGCATCATTTTGCTTTTAAGTGTGATGTTTTGAGTTTCCACGGCAAATAACTTTTATGAGATAACTTCCAGGCCAAGAGCAGTCACTGTGAATTGCTGCTGGAGTGCACTGGCTGGGAGCATGAGCTGGACCATCCGTGGCTGGGAGCATGAGCTGGACCATCCCCACTTCAAAATTCACTTCAGCAAATGCATGCATCAGATGTCCTTACCCAAACCAGCATTTCCTCAGCCTCAGGTCTTTTTTTTTCCCCGTGGGGGTGGGGCAGGGATAACAATACTGGTCTATCATACAGAGGTGTTAAAAACCAGTGAGATAATATATCTATGTGAAGTGTTTTGGACATTGGAAATGTGTGATATCAAGGATCAAATGTATTATAATTTATTATCCTTTGGAGGAGCCCAGCCCTGTATTTATTTATTTAAAGAATTTATACCACAACTTTCTCCTAGTAAGGGCAATCAAGACGGCTTACAAAGGTTAAACATCATCATCATCATCATCATCATCATCATCATCATCATCATCATCAAACGTTAAAACAATTAAAACAACAAAAACAGGATGGATCCAATGGATCACATAAAACAAACCCCAATGGATCACATAAAACAATTAACAGTTAAAAATTTAGTTAAAGCTCCAGTGCATCATGTCAGCTATTGAACACCACCCTGAATAAAAAGGTCTTGAGGTCCTGCTGAAAGGTCTCCAAGGAGGGAGCTGTTTTAAATTCCAAGGGGAGGGGATTCCACAATTAGGGGGCCACCAACGATAAGGCTCTATTTCTCGCTGCCATCCCTCTCGCCTCCATCAATGGCGGCACGGTTAAAAGGGCCCCCTCTGATGACCTCAGAGGATGGGTAGAATTATATGGAAGTAGGTGGTCCCTCAAATACCCTGGTCCTGAGCCATAAAGGACTTTAAAAGTCAAAACTAGCACCTTGAATTGTACCTGGAAATGAACCAGCAGCCAGTGTAGTTGCCGGAGCAGTGGCCCGACTGAGTCAATCTTACGACCCCCCCCCCTGCATCCACATTCTGTACAGGGCTGAGGATATGACTTGACGTCCAGCGATTCTCATTTTAGAAAATGAACACCAAGAACAAACCTATGTTGCAAGACTCAGAACTTACAACTAACTATAACATGCACATCTTATCACACACAAATGGGATGGAATTGTAACATCTGAATTCAGCTTTAGCATTTTTGTCTGGAAAGTAGTTCGATGAAATAGTAATTGAACTAAGCAGAACCACAGGAGTTTTAGATGTTAAATGTTGTTTCGGTATGGGATCACCTGACCAAAAAATATTAGGGCCATGAATGCCCAAACCCCAACAATACTATAAGGTTTATTTCTTGCCATGTCCTTAGTGTTTATTTTCTAAAATGAGAATTGCTGGATATCAAGTGATATACTTCATTAGGTGAGTTTTAGAGCCTCTCAGCTCATCTCTGAAAATGAGAGATGCAGTTGGAGACTAGAGTCTTCAACCTAGCAGTTCCAAAGCGTGTTAACGCGAGTAGATAAATAGGTACCGCTTGCGGGAAGGTAAACAGCACTCCATGTTCCAGCTGCATGCTACGCGCTGCGGCAAGGAGAGTCACGCCGGCCACATGACCACGGAGGCGTCTTCGGACAACGCTGGCTCTTCGGCTTCGTAACGGGGATGAGCACCACACCCTAGAGTCGGACACGACTGGACTTAATTGTCAGGGGTCACCTTTACCTTTACCTTTTTTTCTCACCTGATAATATGTTTTGTTATATTAGTTTGGAAACGTGGACTAGAACACTTTACCACCACCAGGTGTCGTCATCACAGTCAAACAATCAAACATTTAACCACCAGGTGTCCTCATTTTAGTGAGATTACAGGTTGGAACTCTGCCTTATCCTAACCTAGATGCTGGCTAACATCTTCCCCTTTTTGATTTTCTCCTACCTCACCCTCACACTAATTTGTCTTATGGGGAGGATGCCTTTCTAAAATGTTGTTAGTGTGGGCTGCGAGCTTCAGCCCATTCGCATGTATTTTTTGAAAAGAAGTTAACTGGTCAAGAGGAGATGGATGCATTTTGTCTTTAGGGCACGTATATTCACCAAAGTGAATATGCACAGCCTGTTGTTTCACTTGCTGCACCTGACAAGTGTCATTTCGAACTGTTAATAACCTATTATAGGACAATTGTGAAAAGTACATAATTGCTCCCTAAGAACAAGCATTCTCTTTATTTTCACCTCAGTGCAGGACAGGCTATTTCAGAGAATTGTAGAATCAGCATAAATGCAGGTGAAGAAGAGCCCTCGGAGTATCTGCAATAAAGTGTGTGTGTGTGTGTGTGTGTGTGCGTGTGCGTGTGCGTGTGCGTGCGCACGCGCTCAGGCAGTGGTTCTTGGAGTGGGAATAGGGGTGTTACATGTTGCGCATAAAAGTCACCTTCTTTTCATGTGTTACACGTTGGAGAGTATATACAGCATTTTATCCAGTAGGGGGCAGAGAAGTTACATCACTGGGTTCCAGATATTTGCTATCCAAGCCACTAGTCCAGGGAGTGGTTTCTTCTCAGGCTGTTGTTTCCTGTTCGTAGTCTCACAGAGGGAGCAAGTCATTGGTGGAGACAGGCTTAAGGCTCAAGCAGGCATGTTTTGTGATTGTATCTCTGCACTTTGTCTTGGTAGTGCCTCTTGCCACCTTCCTGGTGCTTCATCTTAAGTTGATAGACGATTTAGTAATGTGGTATGTGGGGAAAGGTCAAAATCCTTAAACATTTAGTTAGGGTAACCTGTGCGCTATTGTGCATCACTGACAAGATGTCAATAAATTATGTAAACATATACCACTTAAGCTGCCTTAAAAAAAAAAAAGTGGGCTTTTCTTCATAGCACTCGTCAAACTCAAATAAGGCCACACCACCATTACCAAGGCACCGTATCACAAATAGGAACCAACAGGGAGGGAGATGCAAATACCACACAAAAATGTCACATCTGGCAATTAAGAAACACTCAGTGGGTGAGATGGTATTAAAGTGGAGGTGGGGGAGGGGGAGAGATATAGTCTCTAATGTAGAAGGTAGTGTTTGCAAAGTTTACGTAGCCTGTCCAGCTAACTCTCCACCCTTTGCCAGGAGGAGAGATGGTGAGTCAACAAAGCCGGGTCTGAAATGTACAATGGAAGTTTTTCTTCTATTAAAAATCAAGCAAGGGGAATGCAATCACAGTTGAAACCGCAGCAAGGCCAAAGTGCTGAAGTGCCCCTACACCCACTATGGTTTTGGCCCTCACATGCTATTTACTAAAAGCAAAACCAGTCTCTCTCTCTCTCTCTCTCTCTCTCTCTCTCTCTCTCTCTCTCTCACACACACACACACACACACACACACACACACACAGGGCAATGATATACATTCCTTGTAACTTGACCCTCCCCTCCAATGCTGAAGCTGCATCTGCTGCTAAGGAAACCATGTAGGTACCCGTTCCTTCCAAGAGATTCCTATATATCAATCTACACCACAGAGGGTTCCCACTGCCAATGTTTTTCACTTTGTTGCCAAAGCACCCTACCAGCACACATCACAAACAATAAGAAAAAATATAAAAGAGTAACCATAAAGCAAGCACCGCAGATTAAAAAAAACAATAACAAATTCTAAGCCAGTTAGGGCACAAGCCTGATGAAATAGGTAAATTTTCAGTTGGTATCTTAATGCCATTAAGGAGGGAGCCAAGTGGATCTCATAGGGCAGGATGTTATAGAGCATTTGGTTTGTGTCGTCTTCCTTTTTCTCTGCCCTGGCACTTGTCATCATAGCTTTGTTTTTCTCTGTGGGCAGAGATTTGGTGTAGTGGTTTGGGAGTCGGACTTAGACCTGGAAGATCCAGGTTCAAATCCCTGCTCAGCCACAAATCTTCCCGGGTGACCTTGGGCCAGTCCCTATCCCTCAGCCCCACCTACCTCACAGGGTTGTTGTGAGGAGAAAAAGGAGGGGAGGAAATATGTACACCACTCGGAGCTCCTTGGAGGAAGGGCGGTATAACATATGTAAATGTGACCCACTGGGGTTGTTTGTTTTAACTTAAATTGTTATTTTAATGTGTTTAATGTGTTTATATGTATTTTATGTATTTTAATATGTTGTAAGCCGCCTTGAGTGCCCTCGGGAGAAAGGCGGGCTACAAATTCCTTAAATAAATAATAAATAAATAAAATATAAAAATGTGAAAAATAAAAAAATAAATAAGCGATCACTACCTCAGCAAAAGTGTCTCTAACCTCAAAGTAGTGTAAATGTGTGTGTGTGTGTGTGTGTGTATGTGTGTCATGTGTGGTTCAGCTTGTGCACAGCGAACTGGGCTACTCTCCCTCCTAGAAAAACAGTGAAAGAGATTATTCTTGTAACGATAATGAAGAAGGCCCAAGACATATTCATGCCACGCCCAATCAGCTTTGCTAAAAATAATGGGTAGGATCATAAGTATTTGTTCCACGAATGGAAGGCATTTCCATTTGCACAAGGTGGAAGTGTGATTTTCACTGATTTCCCCTTCCTACTGCACCCTCTGTGCTATGCCATTCTGTTCCAATGGGTCCCTCACCTTCAGGAGCAGAGCAGATTTTGGGGGCTACAGAAGGGAGATTGGCAAAAATCACCCCCCTTGCACAAACATAACTGTCCCCCATTCACAGAAGAAATACTTAGGATCCAACCTAATGTGATTGCCTAATTATAAGATGGGCAGCCTAAACACACACACACACACACCGCCGATGCAGCCATACCACCAGAGCACGTGCTACATCCGGCGGGGGAGGCAGTCCTGGAGGTCTCTTTCAGGTAAGGGAATGTTTGTTCCCTTGCCGGGGGGGGGGGCATGCCTCCACTGCCTGAATGGGTCTACTCAGACCTGCACCAGCGATTTGATGGTGCAAGTCTTAGTGGACCCAGGAAGGCTGATTGAGGCTGGGAATGGGAGACAGGATATCAGCAGCACCCCCTTCCCTAAGGGAAGGCCCTGAGTCTAAAATCCTAAATACACTTTCCTGGGAGTAAGCCAATTGATTACAATAGGGTTTACTTCTGAGTAGAGATTGAGCTGTTCATGTAGGATGAATGCCAAGATGCAACTTGACAGACAGGCTCTGTGAGTTTCACTTTATTCTTTTTGTTGTCCTTTTGCACTCATAACGTTCTGATCCTGTGGACAAAGACAGTGGGAACATCCTGCATTCATTCCACTCATATGTCTGAATCTGTCTATCAAGCAGGCTTGGATACTTGGAATGTAGCAGCTGCAAGGAGTTTACAGTGAATATTCGATCTGGATCTGGAAGTTAGTGGATGTTGTGTAAAGAATAGACACAACATCCACTGAAATTGATGTTGAAACCTGAAAATGCAGCACTCGCCCCCTTTCTTTCTCCTTCACCTCACTGTTCAATCTATAGTCTTAGTAAAGCCCGTAAAGAAGAAAACTATTTCCATAACAGAAGTAAAAATACACACAGGTTATGAGAACTGTCTCATTTCTGTGTTGTCAAAAAGAAGGTACTTTTATGGTTTAGATCAGAGGTTCCCAACCTTTTTTCTTCGCATACCACCTCCGTTCACCTCCAGGCCACCGTGTACCATCGGAAGTGCCGATGTCATTGGCACTTGCTTCCAGGTTCGCGGCTGCGCCGGAGTACAGAAGAGCAAGATAAGGCACAGGGGAGGGCGGGAGGGCCATTCCCTGCACTTGCAGCCCAAGCGCTCAAGCTCTGCTGGCTTGGCAGAGCTCAAGGTGCCACTTTTCGGTCTCCGACATGGTAGCACATGGCTGTCATGGTGTCTGCCACCTTGGCTGTCGCCGGCCCGCACACCACCAGCCTGTGGTCTGTGTACCACTAGTGGTACAAGTAAATGAAACTTCCTTTTGAGCCCAGCCATTCACTCACTCAAATAGGAAGTAGTTTAATCCCTGGTTTAAGCGAAAGCCTTAGCTGTTTCATCATTACATTTTTACACTGGCTGTCAGCTCAGGGCAGTATACATGGCTCTACACACTCTTTTATCCTCACACAACAAACTTATGAAGAGAGAATGACTTGCCCAAAGTAACTCAGTGGACTTCACGGCTAAGTAAGGATTTGGAGCCAAATATCTCTGCTCCTAGTCCAACACGCTCACCACTTCACCATACTGGTACTATGGAGCTACAAATGGAATTTCTGCAATAGGGCATCATGTGGGCACCCTTCAATAATCTTGCCAGCAGAAGCAACTTCTCCAGTCACTGACCTACCTATTGGAATTAAAGTCTTCCAAGATAATTGTCTTTTTTCACTCAACAAATTGCTTAATAGTCACTCATTTGTTGACTGGAACCCAGAGCTCTGTTTGGTAACACCTTTGTTGTCAGAATACAACACTCAACGGCAATATTTTTTTGCGGTAGAAGATTATGCATCCTTTGGCAGATGACTAGAGCCCATGCAATTAAGTCAAGTTAATTAGAAAGAAAGTAAAGTTAATTAGAAAATATGACTGGAAAAAGAATGCCATCTCTTTAACTATTAATGTTCAGGTTTGCTAATAAGGTGAACACTAAACTGTTCACTGTTCTTATATTCTTCTAAAAGATGGTGATATGTTGGTTGTAAGCTACAAATGGTAGTAGCTCGGCAGTGTGATAGTATATTTGGGGGTCTCTTATTGCTTACATTTACAGCAGAATCCTATTGAATTGCAACGCTGGTGCAGTGGCTGCTGTGCCAGCATAGGGTGTTGCAAACGTGCTGTAAAGCACGCTCGCAAGACCCGGAGAGTACTCAGTGCCGGTGGGAAGGCCTATGCCATTCCTCCGGTGCTGGGCCCAGCGGACTGTGCTGCGGAGTGGGTATGTTCCGCTCCGAGGACATAGCGGGGCAGGGGAAATGGGGCCGGATTGGGCCTGGGAAAGGGAGGAATTAGTGGTGCTGACACACTCAGAATCCTATCCTCCATCCTGGGCCTTTTTTTTCTTACACGAGGCTGCTCAGTTCCGTGCCAGCGATTGAGCTAGCGCAGATCCGGGTAGTCCCATTACACAAGCTGGAGGTTTACCCAGGATAAGGGGGAAAATTTATTTATTTATTTATTTTTCACATTTTTATACCGCCCTTCCTCCAAGGAGCTCAGAGTGGTGTACATATTTCCTCCCCTCCTTTTTGTCCTCACAACAACCCTGTGAGGTAGGTGGGGCTGAGAGATAGTGACTGGCCCAAGGTCACCCAGGAAGCTTCGTGGCTGAGCGGGGATTTGAACCTGGATCTTCCAGGTCTAAGTCCGACTCCCAAACCACTACACCATCCTGTCTCCTTACCCCAAGGAGACCTCCAGTCTGCTCCTAGCCAGCACTGGATACGGCATGGGCCACACGGCCCCGCTGCATCGGCAGTGGGAGGGCCTTTTCCAGCACTGGAAACCCGTGTGCTCAAGCTCTGCTGGCTCTGCAGATCTCATGCCACTGTTTCCATGGCTGTGGCCTGGCTGGCCTGGCGGCCGCTATCTTAACAACCAGGGGCCCACATGCCACCTACTGGTGGTACATGGACCACTAGTGGTACGTGTACCACCGGTTGAGAAATGCTGTGCTGTGCTCTCAGATGGGAGTAGCCAGCTTATGTGGGTGGAGAAGGAGAAGAAATCCGATTTCTGCTCTCTTTCAATCATTCTCAGACCCAGCTGCCAACATAATTTTCTGTTCACCACCAATGAACAGGTGCCTGGAATTTTACATTTCCATTAGCAGCAGCGCAATCCTATCCAACTTACACCACTGGTGTAACCAGCGGGGGAGGGCAGGGCTGGAGGTTTTGGAGGGGAAGGGAAATTTAAATCCCCTTTGAATCCCCCTTTGGAGGGGATTTGAATCCCCTTTTCGTTCTGAGACCTCCCGTTCTCGCTGCACCGCTGGTTACACCGGTGGTGTAAGTTGGATAGGATTGCGCTGTAGTTGTTTTGTGTTTATATTGTTGAATTATAATTGATGGTTTGCCATTGTAATTATTAACTGCTGTCCTACTCCTGAACAGAAGTTTCTAAAAACTTTAGTGAGGTAGTTTGGCTACATTTCTTCTTGCTATAGGGAAACTTTCTCCATGAGAGACAAACCCCTGAGGCCATAATTGCCTGGCATTCCCTGCCTTAGCTTCTTCTTTTCTTGCAAGTTCATTCCTGGACAGGATTAATGGGAAGCCTAGTGGGAAAAGAAAACTGTATTTGTTAATCTGCTGCTAAGCTGGCTAAAAAAACCCCCCAAAAATAATGTTTAAATTAAAAATAGTTTGCCAGCCAATGAAGCGTTTTGCCCCCAAAATGCTAGGTTGGTTTTAATTAACCACAAATGATATTCTTTGCAAACTGTGGCTTCAGGTGGGCCAGGAGAGGGTTTACTATCATTCCTCCTATGCAAGAGACACATTCAGACTGCAGCGTGTCAGTGGGTGGGTAGGATGAATGCTTCAAAAAGGAAAAAGGGTTGCTTCTCACACCAGCCCTGCTGCTCTTCTTCCAGAGCCCAGGAACACATGCTGGGAATGCAATATGACAGCCCCACGTCTCCATCTGCTATAACAGTGAAAGCCTCCAAATCATCTCCCCCCTTGAACTGATATGAAAGATGGAGCTTCTGTTTGCTTCTCATCATCAGCCTTAAAGACATAAGACTGTCATTACTGAGTACAATTTTGGAGCCGTTTCCCATGCAACGTCTTCAATGGTGCAAAAAGGCCACGAGGAATTCGGCTCTCGTCTTTTCGAATCCCTCTCCCACCCGTGGGATGTCTGGTCCCGTAAGTACGTTTTCTCACCAGAACACTCTGTGAGCAGCTCAGCTAGAAGTCAATCTCTCTCTCTCTCTCTCTCTCTCTCTCTCTCTCATGTGTGTGTGTGTGTGTGTGTGTGTGTGCGTGCGTGTGTGTGTGCGTGCGTGTGTGTGTGTGTGTGTGTACGTGAGCAAATCAGACTGACATATCAAAGAGATAGCACAGGACTGAAAATTGCTAAATCCTGGCTCAGATATTCTCAGTTTTCCTCATTGCCAAAGTTCCTTGTCTCTGTATCCTCCCACACCACCTCTAGGCTTTGTGACATCAGAAGAGATCAGCCAATAGCTTATTCAGAGCTCATATCAACCTGTATTCGTTGCTGAAGGCTGGGGTTTGTTTTGGTTTTTTTAGAACTTTGTTTTCCTAACCATGGAATGCAATACCTCATACCTCGCCCACCCAACCTTTTCGTTCTATTTCCCATCTCTCCCAGCCAATACAGTCCATTCATTCTAAGAATTTTTCTCAAAATAAATAGCAGCAGTACTGTTGACCTGCAACAACGTGGGGGGGACACGGGAGGGGGCAACAACATAGCCCCATCTATGCCCCATCAGAGTGTTCTAAATCACATTCCTATTCTCCTTTATTCTTATTCTTAGTGTCAAGGTATCCCTAAAATCCACAGATTTCTTCATTTTTCCTCTCTGCCGGATAGTTTTCCTATGTCACTTATGGCCCAATCCTATCCCCACCAGTCCATAACATGTGCTGCATGTTATAGTGGGGGGACGACCAGGAGACCCAGAATAGGAAGTAAAAATCTCCCTGTAGGCTGCCTGGTCTCCAATGGGTCTCCTTGGACCTACATCATTTCTTTAGCAGGCAGGTCTGGGCCAGGAGGGGCGTGCTTCCCACTTCTTGGATTGAAAAAGAAAGAGGGGAATGGAGCAGAAGAAAAAGTCTGGGAGGAGATGGGTGGACAAGAGTTTTTGAGCTTGTCCACACACTTTTTCTCCACACTTGCTCTTCCACTCCATCTCCCTCTTCCATTTCCAATCCAGGGAGTGGGAGGAACAGAGGTTGTCATATCACCATGTAAGGGGGCGGCATTATTTAATTTTATTTATTTATTTTTCACATTTTTATACCGCCCTTCCTCCAAGGAGCTCCGAGTGGTGTACATATTTCCTCCCCTCCTTTTGTCCTCACAACAACCCTGTGAGGTAGGTGGGGCTGAGAGATAGTGACTGGCCCAAGGTCACCCAGAAAGCTTCGTGGCTGAGCGGGGATTTGAACCTGGATCTTCCAGGTCTAAGTCTGACTCCCAAACCACTACACCATTAGGCATGACACCTCAGACACCAGGAGATCTTGGACTGGGATCCTCTGTTTAACAATCTTGGGCTCTCTTCCTCCATTGACTTTTCTTCCCACCTCCCTTTTGGCCCAATCCTATTCTACCCTTGCACTGGCGCTGCTAAACAGGCGCACTGTTGCAAAGTGCTTTACGGCACTTTTGCGACAGCTAGCACCGGTGGAGTGCGCACTCCTGGCCTAAATGACCCTGACTATACTACAAATGAACAAACTGCACTTCCCAGGGTTCTCTGGAAAGAAGGCATAACTATTAAACCAGTTTTATTCAGTAATACATTTAAGTGAGCAGTGTAGATATACTGTAAATACTCATGGCTTTTCGGCAAGGGCTCAAAACACTTCTGTTTCGTCTAGTGTTGGTGATGGGTTGATGTCTGACTTCTGGGTCTCAAGGTGTTTTGCTCCGCTGCTTCTCTGCTCTGCTTTATATTGTCCCCCCCCCCGTGGATTTTATTGTTTCTAACTTATTTTATGTATTGTTTTAAATTATGTGTATTTTTATTTTGATGTAAGCTGCCTCGGGCATTTGCTTTGGCATGGGATAAGGCAGGGTATAATTTTTTAAAATAAATAAATAAATTGGAGAGACATCAAAGTGGATTCCTGTTATAGAAGGATAAACATTCAGTTTTCAGTCTTGAATGTAACTATAGTCTTATGAATAATTCCACTAGATTACTCCAGTGAGGAAAAAAGATCGTATACTTTCTTCTTGACTGAGATTTTAGGGTTATAGGACACTCTTTATTAGCCCTGGCACCACGTAGATTTTCTTGAAATAAATATTGTTTGTGCTACAGGAGTTCTTGGTAGATTACACCCACAGTGCTTGTTTTCCAAATCCCAGTATCTTTCATCCAATTAAACCATTTCTGCCCACGGGTGTATATACGCAACAGGGGTTAAATGTGTACACCTGTGGACCAGGAAGAAATGGGTTTTAAGGCCCCAATCCTATTGTGGCCTTGAGCTGCTGGAACTAACATCCCGACAGTGCAAGGCACTATACAGCAGCGTGAAAGCCAGATCACTGTCGTGCACTGCCGGGCCACTGCCGCAAATGGCGAGGAGTACAGTGTGCAGTTCCAGGAGGCTCTGCAGGTGTCAGTAAGTTTGCAGCAGGGGCGGAGAGGGGAACTTTCGGGGGTGTTCCAGGGTGGACAGGGGGGAGGGCAAGGGACGGGGAGTAGACTGAAGGGGGAGAATCTTGGCAGCAAATGTTCAATTTTTTGGTCTGCCTCACCATCTTTCTTTCTTTGGACACACCAGGTATATAGCTGGCATGGGTCCGAGGAGACCCATAGGCCACCAGAAGGCCTACGCAGAGGTAAATAAACATATTTTACTTACCTCGGCAGGCTTCTTGATTGCGCACACACACACACACACACACACACACACACACACACACACACACACACACACACACACACACCCATTGGATGCAGCGCACACTCCATCAGTGTGGCTGCATCAGTGCCAATGGTAAGGGATAGGATTAGGCAGAAAATGCTGGAGATGGCCTTTGGCATAGTTGTAAGTTGGCAGCCATCCAACTTTTTTTTTCTCAGTCAAATTGTGTAGGTGGTTCCCAATGTTATCTTGTATTGAGAGATCATAAGTCCCAGTGAAATGAACTTTTGGGGTATAGAAGTGTTTTGTTTTTTTAAACTTTGACTCGTTTTTGCCAGGTTTTGTGTAATTAAAAGCTTTGCTTTCAAACTCCTACTCCGCCAATAATTGGTCTGATTAAAAATATGTACTGTATTACTTTGCCTTTTGTTAATTTTTGAGACAAAAAAAGATGGCTATTGTTTTTACTGAAAAGCAACTCTGGTTTTTTAAAAAAACATCTTTTATTGCTTTTACAGAATAAAACCATTTTTATATCTCAGAAGTTTGTCCTCCCTGCATATGATCTTCTATTTAATTGATTAATTTCTCCTAAGATGGTTACAGAGTTGCTAATAAGCCTACCTGATTCATGCATCTGTCTCATTGATAACAAGATGACTGTGTTCCCACAGTGAGCTGACATCTGCTGTTGTTAAGTCAGCTGGCAGATCACACGACTGTAATGTGTCAAGCTTTGTCTTCATAATACACAGTGTGCACTAGGTATAGGTATTGCTTAACATTCCTTGATGGCTCTTTTTAAAAGAAAGCTTTTGGTGATTATGGATTGTTTCCCAAGTTCAGTTATTCATGACTATGTTCCATTGAAATCAATGGAACCTAGTATTGACTAACTTCCGGTTATTCATGACTTACAAAACTTGGGTTACATCCAATTAGGATTACAAGACTATAACCTGCTACATAACATAGGCTAGATAATTTAGAGTATGGAGGGGAGCTAGGTTGACAAGTGCATAACCATTCATGAAAATTACCTAATGTGATACTTCTTAGGAAGGGGACACTCTATTTTGTAGATAGTGTTCTGACAGCCTGCTATATACAGTATTTTGCCATACAACCAAGCCCCTTCTTGGGTGGCAAGGCTCTATTATAAAGTCCAGATGGGCTTCACCATTCTGGGACATGGGGGCTCAGGCATACCAGAAGATTCACATATGAAATTCAAAGAGAGACGTAACATTAAAACATGGTCTATCAGTGACTTACAACTTTTGAATGAAGGTATCAGCAATCCTTTACCATGCTTTGATTTAAATTTGGCAGTGTCACCAGGAGCTGGCTGGATCTGGTCCCCAGACTAGCCATCCCAAGTCAAAAAACCAGCAAAAATATTACGTTCTTATGCTGCTCCCATTAATATCAGTGGGGTGGGTGCAGGATAATTTCCAGGGGCGTTCTATCCATGGTAAATATGCTTCCCTGCTTCCATGGAACAGGAAGACCCACAGTGCAATCCTGGGGATCTTTAGAACGTGTCGCATTCATCAAACTAAAGTGTTACGAACAAGTTTGTAAAGCATGTTTGTGACCACTCAGGAGCAAGGGAAGCCAGCACAGAGGCCGGTCTCCCTCGCTCCGTCGACAGAGCGTCCGCCGGAGGAGGTGAGTCGAGATCCAGTGGGGGCGGTTCGGTGGGTGAGGGAGGGGGCCATTAACCTAGCCTGCCTGGGAGGGGGAGGGGGATGGCGTCAGCCATATCTTCGTCCCCGTTGGGCTGGCTAAATAGCTGGCGGAATCGGGGAAGGGGACGAGCGTCCCCTTTCCTGAGTAGACCTCCAGCCCGCCAGTCGATGGGCAGCCTGGGCTCAGGATCCGGCGGGCGGCCCTGGGCCGCTGGCCGGATCCTTAGTCAGGATTGCGCTGCCAGTCATTTTGCAGGATTTGAAATGGGGAGAAAAAAGTGCACAACATAGTCATAGGAGAAAGGAGAACTGTTGATTGGCAACAAATATGACCTATGGCCATGCTAAACACTTCATTCCAGTTGCAATAGGATAAATTAACATGGTTGTTTGTCAGTATAGTTGGTCACTCTATGCAGTCATTTGAAAGCAGAGACTCAGCATAGAAATGTGTCATGGGAAAGATCCATTTAGAATATGTGGATCCTTTGAGAAATGTTAGTAGTTTTATGAAAATTACTTTATTTTCCTTAAACCTCCAAATTATATTGACATTTCAATTTAGGGAAAAATTGGGGGCAACACTAGTCCCAGGTCTTTTCCGCTTCAACCACTGTGTGAAGAGCTATTTCACCAGCCCCAGATTCCCAATGGAACATTGAATGAGAGACACATGACACCTTGTGCAGTTTGTCTGACAACCTGCATGAATGTTTTCTGTGTTTCCTTGGTACAGGCGCCTGGAACCCTATGAAGATTTTTGCTAGATTTATTGAATTTCTTTTCACTTCTTCTGAAATTCTTCAAGCCCTTGATTCATCATGCTAGGGGAGATCAGAAACTGATTATGAAGACTCTAATTCAGTGTTTCTCAAACCTTTTCAACATGCTGCTCCCTTGATCACTGGCGACCATTGGCCGTGGCTCCCCATTACATTATGTTGATGCCTGCCAGTTGGCGTTGCACTGTTTTCCGAGAAGATTCCGTGGCACTCCGTGTCTCCCCTGGCTAGTTTCCGTGGCTCCCTTGGTGGGAGCCACACCACCCAGTTTGGGAACCACTGCTCTAGGCCCCCTTACAAATCTTGTGGTTGAGTAGAATGAATGCACAATGGGGTGAGTGTCATTGTGGAGGCAAACCCTGCCCTGACTCATGCATGTTCAGTTGAATTTCAGATGCAAGCCTAGGTATGCAAAAATATACATAAGTCAGGTGTTTCCCCCCCCCCCTGATAATCAAACAAATAAGCATAGGTTGAGGGCTGAGCCTGCCACCATGGTGCCACTCCTCCATATCCACAGATACGTGTTGGTTCCACATGAGCAGAACATCTGTAAGTGGCTTTGCTGAAATCTCATGGTTATCTCTTCTGGCTTGATTCCATGCTGCTTTCCATGAAGGGACAGTGACTGAATGGACTTATCCCTTAGAGATTATACAGTGAAACATATTTTTTAAAGAAAAAAATCCACCTCAGAATGTTCCTAATGTCCAGGCCAAGGCAGATCTCTGTGGGAAGGTAATGTGGGCTGATTCGGGGGAGGGGGGATCGATGCAGTACTGGGAGTGATGCTGAGCCATATTCTTGGTTCCTAACTGCCTGCTCTAAGAGTACAGAGGAAGGGTGCCGAGAAGAAAAGCTGTGCAGAGAAAGGTGTGGGGGATGGTTCTACCCTCAACACATCACCCACGTGCCCCTTTTGCTATTAAAACCGGATCTCCACCTGCTGGTATTTCTACTTGATGTGAGGCAGTTCTGTGTTTAAATATACAACGACGCTGCTGCCATCATGCCATGATCTGTCATAGATTTGCTGGGTTCATGCTAGAGAGCACATACTAAAGCCTCATGGTGGTAAGTTGGTTAATATGTCACCTTCGCCTGTAGAATACAATTATGTAGATTATGAACTTCAGACTACACAACATCATTCATGTGTTGGTCCCTCAATGTGTTTGTTCATCCTTCTTTCCTTTCTTCTAGCTCACAGTGGTGGGAAATTCCAGGCCCCCATTACCTCATCTGCGGTCCCTGCTGCTTTGCAGACATTTTCATAGAATATTCCAGCTCATGTGGAGGCATTATGGGTTCAGATTTTCCTTCAATGCACTGACACTGAGAGTGCAGGTGTGCAAATACAGCTGTAGCAGCTGCTCTGTACAGCCTACATGAACTGTCACTTATAAATGACTATGGTGACCCTGCCTATAAATAGACCCAAAAATGGAGGATAAAAGCAGCCTGAATGCAAACAAGCTTGATCTGAACAATACAATTCAGATGATACCAGAGGCAAAAGTGTCCTGTAAAGTTAAATAGAGCATTGTCAAATGCCGAAGGGACAAGAAGATAAAACTTGCCTACAAGATAGAGCAACAAAACCAAATCCAACTTTTAGCAGTGTGATCACAATGATAAATATTACATATGATCCCTGAGTTTAAAAAACACGCACAATTGATTGCATTTTCCAATTATAATTTATAATATCTTCAACTGTATCAATTTTACCAGAAATATATGTTTGTTGCATTTTTGGTTTATTTATCATTCAGTTCTAATTAGATAGACAGTGTATAATAGTGGGTTAATTTTATACACTCTCTCTCTCTCTCTCTCTCTCTCTCACACACACACACACACACACACACACACACACACACACACACAGAGAGAGAGAGAGAGAGAGAGAGAGAGAGAGAGAGAGAGAGAGAGAGAGAGCCATGAGTTTGTGAGGTTATGACTGCAATGAAATGAGATCCAGGAGCTTCTGGGTTCACACTATGTTACACAGCTATACCATCATATATTCATACTTCATTCTATCCTAGTCAAACGTAGTAGTAGTAGTAGTAGTAGTAGTAGTAGTAGTAGTAGTAGTAGTAGTAGTAGTAGTAGTAGTAGTAGTAAGTTCATTCTTTTCAGAACTGTATACATACTGCCTTTGATATTGATGTTGTTCAGCTGCCCTATGTTTCTGTTTAATGATGGTTTCAATGTAATGCCCTACAACAAGAAAATAACCGTATCATTTCTACCTAATTTCCCCCCCCCCAAGACTTGACACATCAGTCTACATTTCCAGCCCTGTATTATGTTGTACTAACATCACACAATGACATTTGAACATTTATTAATGCAATGCCAATTGCTAATGATAATTCTCATATTACACTTCACGTATTAGTACAAGAATTGCCATAGGAATGGACAGGTAATCACTTTTAAATCTGATTGACCAGTAGGAGTGATTTAAAGACATTCCTCTTTCCCTTGTTGGGCTCAATGGGGCTTAAAAATACTTGACTTTCACTGGATTGTGCCCAGTGCTGTTTTTTCTTTCATCTTATGATTTACTTTCCTCTCGCTAATGTAAAACATATATGCAATATGAATGTTTTCCTGGCATTTTTTAAACTTCCTAGTAATTAATGATTGGCATCTGGGGCCCTTTTATCATTTATTGTAGGTCTTCAGTCTTTTATTTTCAATTGTTATTTTTCACAAGAAAAAGGTTTACAAAATATCCCACCAAGTAATTAACTATATTTAATCTATCATTTATTGCAGGATTCATGGCAATTCCTCTATTTTTAAATTTATATTTTCTGAATGAATTACACACACACACACACACACACACACACACACACACACACACACACACAACACACACACACACACACACACACATGAAGAGGGAAAGTCTTGCTTATCTTTTGCTAAATTCCACCATTTTACTTTAAAATCGGAAGGCAAGAGTGTGCAAAATAAGGTGGGTTTTTTTAAAAAAAGTTTTTAATGGTATTTATTATGGCAGATGTTTAAAAGCCGCATTAACTCCCTTACTAAATGTTCAAGGGAAAATGTAAAAAAAAAAAATCAATTTTCCCAGTCTAGAAAACACTGAAATGTAGACAGCGGTCTTTGTTATTTCAATCAATAGCTCTGTTCCCATGAATAGCTGAATAATCACTTTTTGTATAGTGGCACACATATAGACTTATCTCCTTCAGACTTTGTTGTTGAACCTGCAGTAGTTGCTTTTTGATCATTAACAGTTTTTGCTCTTACCCATGTTAATTTTGCTACATCTGTGAATCTTTTGCTGAGTCTGGAACCTTGCGATTATTCCCTGCTGTGGAACAGGCATGCATGCTTATAAAAATATGTTTTTGAAATCAAGTAATAATCTCACAAGGAATGTCAAGCAGAACAGCAGCTAAAAAGTTCGCATTTGGTTTAGTTGAAAAAATTGAATGTACCATATTGTGTAGAATCCAAACGGTGGGAAGAAATAATATGCGTAGCTTGTAGTAAAAGGGTAATGCTTCAGAAGAAGAGAACCCGTAAAATGAAATTTGTTTGCAGGAATGCTGATTTTGTTTTCCTTTAGACAGTCAGAAATCATCCAGAAAAGTCAGTTTATTTAAGGAATGCTAGATGGAATGTCAAAATGTCAGTTAGCATGTAGCTAAACCTTATTGTTGGGAACTGCACACTGAAAGTAGAATCATGGAATACTGCAAAAAATTTTACATGTAAAGCTTGTGTATTATTGTTATTGTTATTGTTATGGATGTCAACCAATTAACAAATGTTTAGCTGATTGTCTTCCCATTAGCTGATGCATTGATTAATGAATTACATTTAAATAAATGATTGCTAAAACCTCAGTAGAGATGTTTTTTATTTAAATGGAGATTATATTAAAATTTAATATGCCTCTGGGGGTGGGTCCGGGCCAGGAAGGGGGATAAGATCCAGTGTGTGCAGCTGCAGCCAAGGTCCATTCCCTCTCACCCCCAGCCTGGCTCGATCCCCCCCCCCCCATTGCCAACTTACGAGAGGACATTCTGCGGCTTGCTATTGCCCATGTATGGCCTCCTGGTCTTTGTACTAGCGGACCCTCTGCGGAGCACTTGTTATGCCATTATATGATACCCCACGAATATGGGCCATAAGTCTCACTGAATACCAGACGACACTTTTGAGTAAATATGTATACAATTGTACTGTACATTTTTATTTTTCATTTATAAAATGATGTCTGGGACAGAAAGAAGAAAGCTATTAAACCCTTTGCTCTTGGCATTTTTTTCATTAATCTCATTTTTTCATGTATTTTATCATCTTTTCCACCTCCAAACAGTTGTGTAGTTAAAAGGGTCCTGGCAATGTTTGTCACACATAGATTTCAGATTACTCACAACAATCAACTTCATCTAGAAAGAAACATACAGGTGGGCCCCCATATCCATGGATTTGCTATCCACGGTTTCAGTTATCCACGGATTTTAGGTCCGCATCCAGACATTGGCGAGCTCCGACACGCCCCCTCGAGCTCTGAAACGGACCTAAAATTTAGGTCGACCAAAAAGGTGGTCCTAAATTTGAGGAGACCCATAGGTGCCATTTTACCTTACACACTCCAGCCCTCTCCCGAAAATTTCAAACACCCCACTCCCGAGTTGGGCCACAGTTAGGCCAGAATAGCAGCAGCAATGTCTGGATATGGCCGAAGATAGTCACCCAATCAGCACCCAGCAGCACCCAGCCTCTTTCCCACAAAAGCCCAGCCCCAGGCCTCCATTCTCCCTCTATCTCAGAGCACGTGCTGTGGGGCTCTGTCCCCCACAGCCACAAAGTGGGACTTTGGTGGTGGAGGGGAGCACTTGGCTCCAAAATTCACGAACACCTCACTTCTCTGTTTTCTCTGGACTTCTCTTCTCTGCTCCCCTCAAGGGTAGGCTTACCAGATCTCCAACCAGGACAGAGTGCTAGACCTTTAGGAGAAGGAATGTGGGCAGGTGTAGCTTGTTAAACCTTAGAGCACAATCCTAGGCATGTCTACTCAGAAGCTAGCCCCACTGTGTTCAGTGGTGCTTGCTTCTGAGTAGACATGCCTAGGATTGTGCTCTAAGGTTTAACAAGCTACACCTGCCCACATTCCTTCTCCTAAAGGTCTAGCACTCTGTCCTGGTTGTTCTCCTAAAGGTCTAGCACTCTGTCCCAGTTGGAGATCTGGTAAGCCTACTCAAGGGCAGAGAGAGCTTCTCTGGCTGCGGCCAAACTGTTAACAGCTGTGCCTGGGCAGCTGTCTCCATGCAAGCTCTTGCTAACCAATGTCTCTCTCCCAGCTCCTCCCCCCCCCCACAGGCAACCCCTGGCTATGGCCACACAACACCAGCAGGTAAGAGCAGGGGGGTCTGTGCTGAAATGTTATCTGATATCTGCCTGTAAGCAAATGTGTTCTCTGATATCTGCCTGTAAGCAAATGTGTGATAGGATAGACAACAGCTGTCTCACTCTCTCTCTCCCCCTTGCCCCCACAGGGTATACTGCAGCAGCGTCACTGCAGGGGGGGCGGAGCTCCAAATTCCGTTGGGCTTTGGAGCTGTGTTTTTTTTTCTCTCCCTGCAGGCTTTTGCCCGGCCACCGACACACTGGTGTGATCTCAAAGGCTATTGCAACCAGACACCAAGCGGACTTTAAACTCCCCCTTGTTTTTTGTCTTCCCAGGAACATCCTCCGCCACCTACCTTACTGGGAGCACCCCAGGAGCTGCAGGGAGGGAGCCCCACGTTTACCTGCCTCAATGCAGCCACATGCCAAGGAGCCAGCCCTGCAACATTCCTCAGCAGCAGCTGCTGCTGCACCACCCCCTGGCTGTCGTACTTGTTTCCCCTCCCCTTTTGTTCTGCAGGTTGCAGTTCCACAGGGGAAGAGCCCATGCCTCCAGGTCCCTGGGCTGCTGCTGCTTTGAGATCGGCTGCTGGGCCTGTGACCACCCATGCCAGCCTTGCCTGGCCAACTCTGCTCTGGTTCCAGAACAATAAAGACACCCCTCAGGCAGAGCCTCCTTGAAACACATGTGCCAAATGTTACGCAAGCATTGCCTCCCACACACAGACAGCCCCCACCAGTCAAGCCCCTGCATGAATCCCAGCCAGGCGCTGCCAATACCTTCCCAGGGAGATTGCAGCAGAAGGGCAGCTAGACCCCCAAGCCACAGAGGGGGGGAGTTGGGGGGCGGCCCGGGCAGGCAAACAGTGAAAGCTGCTATGGCACCCGTAGTGGAACCGCTCGTGGTAGCCGCACCCGTTCGGCAACCGGGGTTCACCCAGGCGCCACACGAATGGCACTGGTCGCGCATGCGCCGTGGCGGCCGCCATTAGGTTCCCCACTCCCCCCATATGACACCCATGGCATGGGGTTGGCAACACCTGCTGCAGGTGGGGGGGCTCGGACTCTCCCCTCCAGCAGGTGGCTGAGGCACAGGGTGCCCTGTGGTGGTTGGCACAGTCTTCGCGACCCTCTGGCGACTGTCCTGCGACCGTCCCATGACGGGTGTGAACAGTGCCGGTGACTGCGCCCAGGCCCCTAGCGACCGGGTTGCTACGGACGCGGGGTGGCTGCCGGCGCCTGCGCCCGGGCCCTTTCTGACCGGGCTGCCAAGGACGCTGCAGCAGCTGCAGTCAATCAGCACTGACAAGCACAGGAAGGGTGTGGCGGATGCGCAAGACGGACGCCAAGCCGTGGGAGCCTGCCTGCTTCGGAGGTAAGTTTTGCCTTGATCGTGGGCTGGTGCTGGGCCACAGATATTCCGGACTACCTAACTCAGGAATAGCAGCAGCCTAACTATGGCCTAGCTTAGGCCAGAATAGCCAGGGAAGTTGGGTTGGATTGAGTCCTTAGTCTCATTCTAAATGGAGGCTGCTTCTCTGTTTGTTTTAAGGAAGAAACAGGGGAGGCAGGGCGGAGGGCCCTCAGGAAACCATGGACGGGGTGTTCGCTCCTATCCATGGTTTCAAGTATCCACGGAGGGGCCTGGAACATATCCCCAGCGGATATGGGGGGAGTACTGTATTTGCACTCTGCAGCAGTTGGCCACCACCACTTGCTCTAATAACTGCTTTGTAAACTGACCCATCATCCTCTGCTCAAGAGTCCCAGAATAAAAAGGACAGGCCTTCTCAATACCATGTGGATTGTAGCCATGATCCCCAAGTTGTTGTATATTTGATGTTGTGTAAGATCATTTCTGTGTGAGCACCCTTTACTTTCAGGCGTGCGATGAATATCCTTAAAAGTCAGGTCTAAAACATAATTTAAAACATTGCTCGAGTTTTTGAGCCACGAATTAGATGTAGGTTTTGATCCCAACGTTTTGCTTTCAGCTGTGGAAAGCATCTTCAGGGGGTTGCAAGAGGTTTGCATCCTCTGCTCAGTGTTCTAGGCAGCCTTCTTTTGAAGGTAGCTCAAGAACACTGAGCAGAGGATGCAAACTTCTTGCAACCCCCTGAAGATGCTTTCCACAGCTGAAAGTGAAATGTTGGGATCCAGTGGCGTCACTGGAGGTGGGGCGGAACGCTAAGTTCCGCACCGCACTGACCTCCGTGACTCACCGTCACGAGGTGGCCCCACCTCCTCGCCTTTGGAGCCATTCAATGGGGCAAAGGCAATGCGCAGGGAGTCTCCTGCGCGTTGCCTTCGCTGCACTGAATGGCTCCAAAGGCGAGGGGGTGGGGCCACCTCGTGCCGATGAGTAACGGAGGTCAGTGCAGCGCGGAACTTAGCATTCCGCCCCACCACCAGTGACTCCATTGTTGGGATCAAATCCTACATCTAGTTCGTGGCTCAAAAACTCGAGCAATGTTTTTAATTATGTTTTAGATTCGCCCAGCCACGAAAGCCTTTAGTGTGTTTGTAAAACTCAGATGCTTCCTCTTTCCCTCTATATGCAAGTTGTCTTTGATATATCGTTGGTCAATAATCTTTAGTACAATTTGTTGTTTATGATTTCTTGTAAAATCAGGAAAACCATAAGAATCCTGAAACAGTATTGTTTTCTTTTTGAAAACCACAAATACCTAAATCCAAGCGGACTTTAAACTAGGAAAAGAAGAGGAAGGAAGGAAGGAAACCAGCATTGGCTGCAATCCTATGCACATTTTCCTGAGAGTAAGCCACACTGAACACAATGGGACCAGTGGCGTCACTAGACGTGCGTCACCCCAGGGCGGGGGGCGCACGTCACCCTATTGACGCCTCCCCCCGACACACACCCTTTACAAATATCCGGCGCGGCCATAGGCCGCGCGATTTTGGGGGGGCGCCTGACGGCCGACAGGCTGCCGCTCCGGGCGCCCCCTCAATGGTTGCAGCCGGCTCAGGGACGTCTTCCCTGGCCGGCTGTCCTGGGCCTTCTGAGGAAGGCCCGCTGCGCGAACGCTATTTATAACGTGTTTAGCGCATGCGCAGACCGTTCCTGAGGGAAAAGGGCTGCCTCAGAAGGCCCAGGAGCGCAGGCCCAGGAGGACGCTCCGAGGCCTTCTCCCGGCCTCGGAGCCTCCCGGGTGACGCACGGAGCCTCCCGGGTGACGCGCACAGGGGAGGTGACGCACGCGCGTCACCCTTCTGCGCACGTCACCCTGGGGTGCTCCGCCACGCTACAGTGACGTCCGTGAATGGGACATACTTCTGAGTAAATATGCATATGATTGCACTGCTTATTTTACTTTGTAAGTTTTATAGAAAATATATTTTGTATAGTATTTGAACCTACCAATTTCTAAGAAAATAATATACTGTATTTTATCAAAGTCTGGTTCGGTTATGAAGCCCTTATGAAGCCCTTATGAAGCCCTCTTGGTGGAAGCCCTTGGAGTCCCTTTAAGCAGTTTTTTGTTTTTGTTTTGTTTTTTAATGTTACTGAACTCAGCAATTTCGGATTTAAAATGCTCAAATATCAGGGTTCAGAATGACAAATGTTCAGAGACCTAGTTTACTGACTCTTCCTGGTTCCAAACTTCAGACTTCTCTTTAAAGTGCCAGAACCTAGAAGTTTGTAAGTACAGTAACTGTAATGTATGAGTGCATCACAATTAAGGAGCATATATCAAAGTTAAAGACATCACACGTGTCCTTTTTTTCATATGAGTATTCTTAGAAATTGTTGGCAAAGCCCCAAGGGTTATATGGGTAGAGTGCAGCCTTCTTATTGATGCTGATAGTGCTGCTGGGGTGGGCAGGCAGTGAGCCAACTGTTGGTGCTGTTAGGGCAATGCTTTCTCAGAATGGTGCCAGCCAGGCTGGCTTCCAAGTGAACGCATGGCCTTGCAATTGTCCTGGTGCCAATGCCAGACAGATTGCCTAGAGGCTAGCACATCATCGAGTAAGGGGGGGGGGTATTTGGCATGCCGCCTCAGGCTTCAGGAGGGCCAGTCCTGCAGTGGAGGCCTGAAGAAAGAGGACCCTTGAGTCAAGGAGCAGAGGCAAGAAGGGAGAAGATGCAAGGGACTTATAGGTGTGGTGGCAGCAGAAGCCAAGGGGAAGAAATAAGAGGCAAATGCAGTTGGATTCAGGGAAAGGAAGTTGGCATTCACTCACTCACTTCCATACAGATCGTCGTTCTACATGCACGTTTCCAGACGGCTTGGTGTCTTCAGACAAAATAGTAACCACCTCATAGGTCTTTGGTGCAAACTTTGTATGAATGTTTCAACAAGTGTTTTAGCTTTTCTTGAGAAGAGAAAGTGTTCAGAAATTTCATGAAAAGCTAGTGTAGTACCTATATTTCCAATATATAGCATACATTGGGGTTTTATCCTAGTTTTCCCCCCTGATAATTTGTGAGTACTTCTTCCCACATAGGAGCTGGATGAGAGCGGCTTTGCTAATAGAACATCCAATAAAGTATTCTTTTCTGGACTCTGTGCCCAGATAAAAACTTGCCCAAGAGAATTACAGAAAATTATCTCTTATTTTCTGTGCCTTTCTTTTAATGGCAGTATCATTGCACACTTCAGACATCATAAACATTCTTTCAGTGTTCAGTTCTGGTCTTCAAGGCCTAACTACAGATGCTCTCTAACAAATCACCATATGTTTTCCCCTCAGCATTTAATTTGTACACAAGAGCTATTCTGTGATTATCTATAGTGTATGCAAAGGACTAAGAATTATGTCAGCTGCTGTCTCTTATTTTCAAGATTCCTTGTCAGGGCTGTTTTTATTTGTTTTCCTCATGGTGCTATCATGGTTGGCAAGAGACCAGAGTAGAAGCTATGGAACTGGTTCACATATAAGCAGGAATATTTGCATTTTACAAAGGAACTGGTCCATATCTTCACCGTTCTCAGGGTGACCAGATACAATGGAGGACAAAGTGCAGGATGCGGCTCGTGCTGGCGTGGCCAGGGCTTCGGCTTACCTTGGGGGAAGGGGACATTTGTCCCCTTCCCCCAGTGTAAGCTCTGGAGGCCCCAATGGACCTCATCGGCTGCGCAATCATATGTGCGCTACCTCGCTGGTGTACAACTGGGGAGACCATGTAAGGCTGGCCTGGGAAGGGGCTTGGGATATTGGCGCAGCCTGGTGCTGATATCCCCTCCCCCTCCCAGGCCTGACTGACCAATGTCCCCCTCCCCCGCCACTCCGGCCCGCCCTCCCCACGTCCAACCAGAGCAGGTAGGGGGACAGTGCGGTAACTGGTGCTGGCCTCCGTGCCAGCGCCACTTACTCTCTGGGTGATGTGAAAGCTCCTTACGGCACTTTCACAACACCTAAGGCCAGTGGAGCACACTCTCTTCCTGCCTAAAAATAGGCAGGACCGGGCTGTTAGTCTGTTAATCTCACTGTTTAATTTTTCTGACCATTTAAAATCTAAGTAATTTGATAGAAGAGTCAGCAGTGTTGTGCTTTGTTTCTGCTGTATGTTCTCAACGATAATGTGATCTCCATAAAAGTTCTCAGCATGAAAAAAGCCATTTTACCTTGTACTATCTGATAGCTCAAAATGGTGGACACATTTCCAGAGGATATATTTATTTTATTTTATTGAATTAATTTTTTCAAATTTAATTTAGACATTTGTCTCAACAATGCATTGTTACAGCGAAGGGTTTACAAAATGAAGAACCATCATGAAAATACTTGTTTCATATGTGTATTGCTATTGCAAAGAATTGTAGGGCAACAGAGCACACATTTTTTTTCTGCTTCAAGAATGCCAAATACTCTCTTTCTGTCTTTCTCTCTCTCTCTCTCCCCCCACCCCATTGTTTCTTTAGAGCGCTGGATAGCTTCAGATACCTCTCCGTATCCATTCTGAATGGGCATTTTTGAACTATGTGCTGTTGCAATTACTTCTTCCTTATGTTGTTGTAGCCCCTAAAGGGCCCAATCAGGGATTTGCAATGTATAAAGACTACAATGGAAAATGGTATAGAAATAATTGCAGTGCATATACATAGAACTCTACAGTATGACCTCACACAAAATACTACAGGATACACATGCGCGCGCACACACACACACACACACACACACACACACACACACACACACACACACACACATACACAGAGGAAAACTACTATGTTGGATGGATTCAGAAGAGGGATGTTAACAACATTCAGTGCCTGGAGAAACATAGATTGAAAGAAGACTGAAGGGAGGTAGATGGAGAGATGAAGGAGAAGACATGATATAAATACAAAATGAAATTCAAGAAGGGGAACTCTATCTTTGGCTGCCTCACAACATTAAGACAGGGGTCATTTAATAAAGCCAGCATGAGGGAAACTTAGAACAGATCCAATCTTTGTGAAAGTCAGTGACGTTTCATATATCTCTCATCAAAGGATGTGGCTGTGGCCCAAGATAATTTGGTGAAATTCAAGAAGGGTCTCAATAGAGGAATATAAATATTCTGAGCTTCTCCAGGTGCTATGAGAAGATGTTCAAGTTCTCCTACTTCAAGACAATAATAAACTAGGAAACATTTGGGATTATTATGGGATCTGGAAAGGGGCACACTTTTACAGCGCAATCTTTACGTGGCTGGCCTAAAGGGACAGCAGCGGGATCCTGAGCCCGTTCCCGGGCCGCGTCGGCCCAGGTACACTTTTGTCCCCTTCCCCCAAGTGTACAGCTGCCTGGGGCCTATGGGCCTCCTCAGATGTATGACAGCTCTGAAGCTGACGTACATCCAAGGTGGCGGACTAAGGCTGAACTGGGCCAGGAAAGGGCTGAGGATATTGGTGGACCGAACCACCGATATCCCCATCCTCTTCCGGCCCGGTTTGGCCAATGGTCCCCCTCCCTCCATGCCCCTGTCCGCCCTCCCCACGCCCCTGCACCTACTGGTGCAGAACTTATGGTACCTGTCGGCGGCTTGTACTCCAGAGTAGTTGCAAATGTGCTTTCCGGCACGTTTGCGACGGCTTAGAGCGGCGGAGCACACGCTCCGCCGCTCTAAGACCTAGGGAGGATTGCACTGTTAATCTGTCATATCCTAGAATAAGGATGTTTCACTTTCCCAGGAAGTATATCAATGCAAACTTTGGTCCTGCATGGTAATTTTTATTCTTCATGACCATAAATTAGCATGCATTTGAGTACAAGGAACTGGAGTTTATGGTAGCAGTACAGAAAAAATTGATCTTTACAAGGTCCAAGTAAATATGCAATATATTGAGACTGGGAATATATTTCATATGAAGGGTCATCATGGATAGAAGCAAGACAGCGAATGGAAGAAGGCAGTGAAGCAAACTAATTTGGAAGTAACAGTGAAGAGCTGCGTCAAGGGCAGTTTCTTTCTCATTTCATCAGCTACCGGGATTCCTTGCTCTCTGCAGCCTTTCAAGTCATATTTTAAAATTCAGATGATGTCCGTCCTCATTCATGCATGTCCCAAGAAAATAACTTGTTTGCTTTGCTATATTTTTCTGTTGATTTTTATTTCTTCTTATTTGCAAGCATGTGTTGCTAGTCTAAATTTATTTGCCCCTTTGCCTCCACACTATGACCCAATGGATTTTAAGGAAATAATAAGGGTGGGAAACAGCTTGTGTTTTGTGGGAGTTTTCTCATTGGCTTAATTGCAATAACATTTATATTGCAAAATATAGCTCACAAAGGTTGTAATTTTCCTATCATCTAAATTGCAGGCTAAAAATTGTGTTAAGACAGGATTGTACAGAATGAATCACTGCCTTCAAAATGAGTCCTGTTCACTGACAATGGAACCGGCAAATGATTACCAAAGGAAGGAGGATAGTTTGTGTATAACATTTTGTCAATTGTAGCATGGATTTCTAAATGCAATTCAGTTTATAATATGCACATGATCATTTTGAAGTGGAAATGATGATACAATCCATACATGATGGAAGAAAATCATGGTGATGACGAAGTACAGGATATGATTTGTTTTGCCAGGGGACATTAAAAATTAAGATCCCAATGGAGTAGAGCAGGGGTTCTCAACCAGTGGTACGAGTACCACCAGTGGTACTTCGGCTGACTGCTGGTGGTACTCGGACCACCAGAACCCCGCTTCGACGAGGTGCTTTTGGCGGCGTGTCTTCAGATCCGAGAGGCTCCTGATTTTGGCCAAGCCTCTCAGGAACACTGAGAATGGCCCTCCCACCTGCACAGAGCCTCCTACCTGCATTTTTTGGCCTCTGAAAACCCAGAAGTAACTGGCAATTATGACATCGCCAGTCTCATCTGGTGGTACACAGCAGGAGAGTGGCGCTGGAGGTGGTACTTGGCGAGGAAGAAGTTGAGAACCCTGCCCTGGATAAGAGAGAGTAAACCCATTGATTAATTTGTACTAGGCTAATTGTGGCCTGAGCCAGCGGGTGGCACAGTGGGTTAAACCACTGAACCATGAGCTGTCGATCGAAAGGTCGGCAGTTCGAATCTGTGCGACGGCTCCTGCCAACCTAGCAGTTCGAAAGCAAGAAATTGCAAGTAGATTAATAGGTACCGCCTCAGTGGGACGGTAACAGCGTTCCATGCGCCTCGGTGTTGAGTCACGCCGGCCACATGACCATGGAAACGTCTTCGGACAGCGCTGGCTCTTCGGCTTTGAAATGGAGATGAGCACAGCTCCCTAGAGTCGGACACGACTGGACTTAATTGTCAAGGGATACCTTTACCTTTACTAATTGTGGCCTAGGTTTACCAGGTCTCAGGTTTGGTCTGACATTTCAGGATTTTAGCCGCCTTCTATTCAGGGTCTCTGAAAGGAACAGTACAATGAGGGATCAGAATTAAGGGGGTAAGCTAGTCTATGCTTACCTTGAGTGCTTTTGCCATTCATTTACTCCATCAAGTGTTTGTCAGTCTCCACCCTGAGGCAGTGGCGTTGCTGTAGGTGGGGAGAAACGCTAAGTTCCGTGCTGACTCTCCCTTACTCACTGGCACGAGGCGGCCCCACCCCCTCGCCTTCGGAGCCATTCAGTGGGGCGAAGGCCCCACCTACAGTGACGCCACTGCCCTGAGGCACCAGGCATTTCCAGGATCTTCCCCTGGCTACCCAGGTGCTATTGTCTGCCCAAACCAGGTGCCTTAGGATTCATCCCTACCCTACCAGGCACACACCCCTGATCTGTCAGGCACCATCTGATCTTTTAGCTGCCAGACTCCATCCCCCAAGTCTCGGCCTCAGTCAGGGCCGGCCCAAGACCTCTTGACACCTGCGACAGCATTCCAAACACTGCTTTCCTTACCAATGAGCCCCAGCCTATGTTCCTCCCACTTCCCAATGTCCTAACTCAGCACTCTCCTCCCCTCTACATTTCCTCTTCCTCTCTGTCCTCCTCTTCCTTTTCCAATCCAGGGAGTGGAAGGAAAAGGTGGAGCAATGGAGGCAAGCAGGCTTCCAGAGATGCATGCTCTCTCACCAGTGCTGCCTGAGGTGACTGCTTCAGTTGGCCTCATGGATGGGCTAGCCCTGCCTTCAGTGCAGTAAAATGACAAGATTAGCAGCAATTTTATCTGTGGCAATAAGTGGCAAAATGACAATCAATAAATATAGAAATTTGAGAGTGTCAGGGATATAAATGTCCTCTTTGTAAACTTTATCCATTTCTTTTAAGCAGACACATTGAAAATTAGGCAAGAAGGAGACCAACAGTAGCTTTTTCAGAGTGTTGAAGGTGAAATAATAGAGTCACAGCTCAATCATATGCCAGTTGAACACCAGCATAACGCACATTGTCGGTCCAATCCTACTCACCTCCGGCACCAGTGCTGTGGCCTCAGCACCGGCGCTGGGTATTGCAAGTACGCTGTAAAGCGCATTGTGACACCCAGTGAGTAGTTGGCGCTGAGGCCTGCGCTACCTGCCTGCCTGCTGGACAACGCTGGACTCAGTGCCATGGAGCAGGTAAGTCCCACTCCAAGTGGCGCAGGGGCTGGGGGAGGGCGGGGGACATAACAGGGCGTGGGTGGGGGTGGATCGAGTCTGAGGGGGTGGGACCGGTGTCAGATGCCGTATCATAGCCACCCTCCCAGGCCTCGAGCCCCAACACGGGGCTGCTCGGTTCTACACCAGCTAAAGAGCTGGTGGAGAACCAGGTAGTCCCATTGCGGCAGATGGGGATTTACCCGGGGTAAGCAGGCAAATGCCCACTTACCCCAAGTAGACCTCCAGCCACCTCCTTCCCCGGAGTATTCAGCATGGGCCACCCGGCCCACACTGCCTATACCAGGGGATGATAGGATTGGGACATGTATCTTTGTCAATTGCTTTTATTTTATTATTATTATTATTATTATTATTATTATTGTTGTTGTTGTTGTTGTTGTTGTTGTTGTTGTTGTTGTGTTTTATTATAATTAACTATACATCACTGAGCTTTGGAAAAGCAGTTTAAGATTAAAATTGAGTGAAAACTGTTATGACTGGCAACAATATACCACGAACGAAGCATCTTCAGTAGGATTAAGGTCATAAAATAATATAAGTTTAATGCATTTTAATATTAATAAGTTTAATACATTTTAATATTAATAAGTTCAATACATTTTAAACTTATATTATTTTATGACCTTAATCCCGTTGAAGATGCTTCGTTCGATCAGTTTAAGATCTTTTAAATAAGACAAATAAATAACGTAATTTATTTCAGTGGGATTTATTCTTGATTTAAAATGTTTAGAAGGGGAACCTAAGAGCTCAGTGGCTGTATTGTTCTCAGTTGTTTCTGTATTGGTTTCTAATGCTATTCAATCAATACCAGAATTGTTGATGCAGTCAAAACGGCCTTATTTCTATCAAAACAAAACCATAAATGTTGAAGACTTCCTGGTACAAAAATGAAATGAAAAAAGGAGTGGGGGATGCCACTAAGAAGTTGCATAAGAGGAAGAAATCTCTGTTCCGAGACTGTGTTTATTGATTCAGAGAATAGTCAGTACAGTATTCATGATTCTTTCAGACTTTTTTTTTTAATGCTGGACTCATCCTTATTTTTAATAATAAGGAAGAGCCTTATATGGGGGCTTCTCAGAGTCTGAAATGTACTTTGAGAAGCACCAAGTGTTAGGCATTCAGGAGAGTGAAAGGGTTCTCCTCATCAGCTGCAGATGTCGGGGGGCAGCTGGTTGTCTCCCCCTTAAGTGGAGAATATTGTTCCCTTAGTGTCTTCATTGGGCAATTGCCTGATGTTGGTTCATGGTATCATGTCAGGCCTGTTCAAAAAGGATGCAATGGGTTTATATGTTTTATCAAATACTTTTTTGCCCCACATGCAGTATGTCTGGACCTAATCCCAGTCCAAATGCTGATGCTGTACCAGGGCTAGCACATTTCTCACTCCCAGAGGGTTTTTTCAAGGTGAGACAGACAAAGACGAAGAAATGTCAACAATGGGATTTTACACTATGTTCTATTAGGCGGCATATTTCCCCTGGCGACAGGAGCTACAGCACAATCTCATGTCTGTTCCTTGGTAGTAAGCAGACTTCTGAGTATATGAAGCAGAGCAGGAAACCTCTGTCCCACTTGCAAAGTATAGGTCAATAAGAACAAGATACGGAAACAGGCTGCCTTAAGAGAGGTCATTGTAATGAATCAGGTGGCATCAATTAGATGGTTCAATGACTGCAAGGAGATATATTCAGTAGCATTACCATAGAAAATGCGATTGCAGCAGCTTTTAAATGTTTGTTTTGTAAACCTGGCCATTGCCATTTTGATATTGCTTTACTGGCACATGTCCGAGTTTGCGGTGTGAAAGAGGATTTTGTTGGCAGGAATAAGTGGTCTGTACAGAAAGGTATCTTAACCTTGTTGTTGTTGTTATTCCAACCCCCCCTTTCTTTCTTTTTGTTCCTCCCCCCCCCTTTCTTTTTTCTCTGGATGTTAATCTGCTGCTGGCAACCATGCATTCAATTCCCAAACTCTCCCATGCTAAGGACAACTTACCCATGTCCTGACATAGTGGTGTTGTGCATTTCTCCACCCCATGCTAGATGCATTCAGTGATCTGGGCTGGGGAACCTTGCAGTGCATAACATCTGCATTTCAACTATGCAGATGTATTTCAACTATGATGAAATACACTGCACTTTGCAGTGCATTACATCTGGATGTGGGCAAGTTGTTCTAGGTATTACAGAGAGGAAATAAACAATGCAGTTGCTCTTTTAGGTAACATGTAGTAAAAGGTTGCTCTGGGATGAGTGGCAGCAGTCTCCTGCCAATTTAAACTGGACCAGAGAAAGATTCCTTTGATAGCTTCCCGATTTGATAGAGAGAAAGAGAAAGATACCTTTGATAGCTTCCTGACACACACACACACACATACACACACGGTGAAACTCTCTGATTTTCACCTATTTTGGGGCTATTTTTCACCAGGTTTGGACTTCTCTAGCACCCTAAGAGAGACTAGCATCTCAGTTCATTGGACTATACAGCACATCTGAGTCACAGGAGCAGGAAATTCAAGAGGCTCAAGTGACAACCCCCCCCCAGCACCCAAATACCACAGGTGAAATCTGGTTAATGCCCACAAGGTTATTAAAATTGAGGTCATACACTTTTGCATTCTTGCCTAAGTCCAACATCAGAGGCATCTGCTGCTTCATGGTGTCTTAGTCACGCACCAAGTATAAGTGCCAGGACCAGGATCCTGAATAAGCAGGTAGAAAAAAAAATACCCACAGAGGTTTCTGGTTCCAGCAGGGTTTTTGTTCTATTTACCACTTTCATTTTAACATAAATATATAATATAATAATAATATACAGTATTTATATACCACCTTTCTGGTCATTGGATTTCTCCTTCGACTTTATTCAAAGTGGTGTACATGGGCAGGCTGTTCTAAACCCCAAAGGGTTTTTACAATATAATAACATTCTAATCTTTCATAGAACCCTTCATTCGAGATGTTACTTCCACAGTCCATCTCTCTCTCTCTCTCTCTCTCTCTCTCTCTCTCTCTGGCGTTCGTCTCAGCACGCTTCAGCTTCAGCTGCTCCACTCCCCCACAGGGCTCTGCAGCTTATCAGCTCGGCGTGCCAGCAGCTCTCCGACAGACTTCCGGCCGTCTTGAACTGCTGTCCTGTAGATCTTCAGGCATTTGTGAGACGAATGCTGTAACCAACTGAGCCAGACGTCCTGCCAACCTTTACCCTCCCACCCATTTTTCTCCTTTTGCTAGTTGATACAGCGCCTTGTTCTCATCCTGCGCATTTTTCCTTCCATCATTGGGATTTTTCAGCCCTTTTTAATAAACTTCTTTTACTTTTACGGTTTTCCTGCCAGTCTTCAGTTCACTCAGGAGCGGGTGGGTTGCCATGTCTACCAGACCACCTACGTTCCGCTGTTAGTTTTGTTTTAAGGGGATATCCACCCTGAATTTGGGGGCACTCTGTTAATTTGGGTAAAAAATGTTTTCCTATGGTGGTTTCCTGCTTTCTGCCTAGGTTTTCTAGCTTTGTGTGGTGGCAGCAAACACTACCTTTCCCCAGTCCAACTTAGTTTATCCAGTACAAACGGATGAAGCAAGGAGGGGAGTGCTACAGCTAGGTGCTGTGCTTGTTTTGCTCTCCATCTTCTCTTCCCGCAATGTTTGCTGTTCCTCACCAAGAAAGATTTATACTGTACTGTAGTACTTCCATTCAATTATAGCTTAAAAAAAGAACTGACATCCTGCAGTAAATGAGTTTGTGTCTTACTGTCTTTTAGGTGTTTTATCTGCAATGGACTCTTACATTTACAGTACTTTAAAGTATTCGGATTCGCAGCCTAGTGCAAAGGCATATATTTTGTTTTTAAATAATGACCCCTTCCATTGTGTGAATACAGTACTTCATTCTGCCATACAAAGGGCAAATAAATGTCTGTTTATTTGAGCCCTTCTGAAAACATTTTAAGTCTTTCCAACAGGATTTGTGTGTGTGTGTGTGTGTGTGTGTGTGTGTGCGCGCGCACGCGCGCAACTTGACAGCAGACTGAGGTCTCCAAAATGCAACCTGTCGGGTGAAGAAAGCAATTTCCTGGGCCATGCCATCGTTTGTGGGTTTAAAAATAAATCTTTCAAGACAAAAATAATTTTGTTTAAGGTTTGGATAATGAAGGGTTTAAGTTTTTGGTTATGTCAAATTAGCAACCAGCATGCAAAGACAGGTCCATTTTTCCTTTGGGTTTGTAAGGATTACCTGCAAAGATAATAAATAAGTGAGCATTACCGCTGTCTCTTTATTTGAACTAAGGTAGAGAGCTTTCATTTACTATCATCAAATGCATGACGCTGGAAGTCAAAGCCCTCCGCTTTTTGCTTGCTGTTAGTCTGGACCACAAGGCAATCAAGCCATAAGGGTCATTTTCTGCATGAGCTAACCTTTTCCTCTGCTATGGTTTGAAGCCTTTGTTGACAATGAGATGCTCAGTGGGAACATTAAATTAACACTCCATATTCGTGCCTGTAAATTTACTGACAGGCTGAGGAAAAGTCAGGGAAAACAAACACTTCATCATTTCTGCTTCATTTAGCTTGTGAAGGGGGACACTCTCACCTGCAGAGAAAAGAGGTCAGGGCAGACGGGGATAATTTTAATCTGACTCTCAGCTGAGTCTTTAGTTGTAGTGGATTGTGTTACACATTGTGCTTAAAGTATAGGTGAGAGAGAGAGGTGAGCACAAGAGAAAACTCACTCGGAACTATGATGAAATACAGCAGAGAGACCTTGTTGCAGCCAGTAACTTGAAAACAGAAGAATAGTTGCATTCGTTATTAAAGAAGTGGTTAAACACCATTTGTTTACTGATGCCACTAAATATTCTCAAAGTTTTCTACATGGGTAGTGAATGCAATATAATTTTCAATATCAGATCCAAGTCCTTTAAAATACAATACAGTATATAATTTTGCCAAAGAAATTGGTGCATGATATTTAGGGCAAAATATTTTCCAGGTACATATTAAATATTTTCTGTATCTCTCCACTGATATTAACTATGAAAGTGACTTTTAGTGACTGTTAAATAAGCATCTGTTTCTTTCCCCCCATTGCTCACTAGATTCAATGTCTCTGTGTTTGTGTGTGTGTTTTAAACTACCATAGTAGCATACTCAACACCAGGCTCTTTACAATGGGATGGGGAAATCACTAGTGAAAGCTGGCTCTTAGGATAAGATTTTCTTATCTTTTAAGGGCTTGCCCTTTTCTTAAGAGATGACTGCTGCTGGTTTTTGTTTGTTTGTTTTATTGTGATATTTTTAAGGTTGTTTTAATGTTTAAGGATATTTTAATGTTTATAGTGTAAATTACTGTTTTAAATGTGGTTTTATGTTTTGTAAGCTGCTTTGGGTGCCCTTTGGGGAGACAGGCAGGATACAAATAGAGTAAATAAATAAATTCTCCAAGTGTATATTCGGAATTGTAGATTTCAGGATAATTTTGTACATGTGCAGCAGACATGTACACAAAATCCTGTTCATGTGAGCAAACCAGATGTGGAATGCATTGGAGGGGTGACAGTATTACCGTATTTTTCACTCCATAGGACGCATCGGACCATAGGACGCATGTATCCTATGGAGCTAAAAATAGGGGAATTTTTTTTTACTTATCGGGGCTTGTGGGGGCTTCGGTGAGGCCTGCGTGACCCTCTGCAGGCCTCCCCGATCTTCAGTTCGGTGCTAAATGGCTATTTTCGGCCATTTCCGGTTTTCAGAAAACCAGAAATGGCCGAAAATAGCCATTTAGCGCCGAACTGAAGATCAGGGAGGCCTGCAGAGGGTCGCGTAGGCCTCCCCGAAGCCCCGGTAAGTATTTTTTTTACATTTTTGGGATTCGCTCCATAAGACGCACACTAATTTCCCCCTATTTTTGGGGTGTGTGTGCATCTTATGGAGCGAAAAATACAGTAATCAACTCCTCTGCGCAGACTCTGCATGTCCTATGTTAAAGGATGGGTTGGCCTCATGGAGGCTGGGGGTGATCCTGACACTGCAGTGATGCTTCCCCCCTCCACAGGTTCAGTATCCCATTTGGTCACATGAACTGGGCAAAAGACACGCTCCAAGAAACCCTCATCCACAGCTCAGACCCACATAAGGGAGGAGCTCATGTGCAAGTTGGCTACTTTTGTTCACTTTCGTCAGAGGAGTGGCCACACCATGCATCTTTGCACAATCATCTCTTGGAGTGAATGGAGAAAACTCTTCCATTTGCTGAAGTCCTGGAAACATTCAGAATGAATCAGCTCACAAAGCCATGGGAGAGAGAGACATACTTCAATGTTTGTGGCCCCAGTCCTATCCCCCACGATGTAGTATTAGTATTAATATTATTAGTATTATTATTATTAGTAGTAGTAATACCAGTATTTATATATCACCTTTTTCTTGGTCATCAGATTTCTCCTCTGATTTTAATTCAAAGGCGGTTCACATAGGTAGGCCAACTAAACCCATGAAGGGGTGTTTTTTTTTTTTTTTTTTTACAAATACAATACAAAGTTTCATTCTGAAGCTTTCATGGCCAGCTATCAATTGACAATGTTTAAGGAATACGGGAATTAAAGCCATGTAGTAAAAGAATCTTGAACTTTAATTGGAATAAAAATCACATTAAAATCCAAGGAACTGAGCCCAACGTTTCGTTCCAGCCCCGTGGAACCTCTTCATAGGAATCCCGAAAGATCATAGATGGTGCTGTCCTCAATTCATCATAGTAAATTTAAACCAAAAAAACGCGGGGAAACCCCAGCGGTACAGAGCGGAAATGACAGGTCCGGAGCGAAGCGATGGCTCGCCTGACAGCTATCGCTTCGCTCCGGACCTGTCATTTCCGCTCTGTACCGCTGGGGTTTCCCTGCGTTTTTTTTGGTTTAAATTTACTATGATGAATTGAGGACAGCACCATCTATGATCTTTCGAGATTCCTATGAAGAGGTTCCACGGGGCTGGAACGAAACGTTGGGCTCAGTTCCTTGGATTTTAATGTGATTTTTATTCCAATTAAAGTTCAAGATTCTTTTACTACATGGCTTTAATTCCCGTATTCCTTAAACATTGTCAAACAATACAAAGTTCTAATCTTGCATAGAACACAACATTCCGGATGGTTTCCTTCACAGTCTGGCTTCTCTCTGGCATATGCCTCCCACGCTCGATTGACTGCAACTCTGTCTCCCACTCAGTGCTCTGCATTCTCTCTCTCTCTCTCTCTCTCTCTCTCTCTCTCTCTCTCTCTCTCTCTCTCTCACACACACACACACACACACACACACACACACACACACACACACACACACACACACACACACACTGAGGACTTCTGCAGCTCGTCAGTGGTGTCTCGACAGCTCATGGATACTTCGGGGTATCTCAAATTGACATCCTCAGATCTTCAGGCATATGAGATGACAGCTCTACCACTGAGCCAGACCTCCTGCCAACATGCAGCAGTGCTAATGGAGGCTACACTGCTTGCTATGGTGGTGATGGTGATGGGGGGATAGGACAGTTTGCAAGAGGCAAGTAAATATTTTTTTTACCTCCTGGTAGGCTGTCTGATTGCCTATGGTTCTCCTCAGATACACACCAGCCATTTTGGTGTTGTATATCCAATGAGAGAAATGGGGCTGGGAGGTTTTAAAAAGAGAGGATAAGTTCTGGCACACATGACTACCACCGGATCCACCCCCTCCCCAACACGCCCCCGGTTCTTCCCCCCAAACACCCCGTAACTCCCCTTCCTCGTCCCCTGCTCTCCCCCTGCACTGGCTTGCCTGCTTCGGTGCAGGCCATTGGCTAAGACAATAGGCCTCCAATGCTGCTGCTCCTTTACACTGCTGATTCGGAAAAGACGGCTGGCTGTGCGCTACACACATCATCGGCAGCCTATTTACAACAGCGGGACAGTGTCCCATTGCTGTAAATCCACAGATAGGACCGGGCAGTGTGTAGCATATTTTCTATTAACTGCACTATATCCAAAAGGAAAGCATTCTTCAAAAGGAAAAATATCTGGAAAATATGATGGTCTTAAATCTATTTTATAAAAATAGAAGTGGAACTCCTTGTATTGCAGAAATGAGATTCAAAGCAAAGTTATATTATTAGTATTAGTTGTTGTTTTTTAGGCAACAAGATTGAAATGATGCTACGATTAGGGAGAGGCTGTAGCTCAGCCATTTTTTCTTCTTTGTGTTCAGAAGTTTCAGTTCCTGACATCCCCAGGTAGGACCGTGAAAGACTCATCTGAAAAAAAGCTGCAGCTGGTCAGAGTTGAGAATACAGACTGATGACCCAAATCTATTTGGACGCCACAACTTCTGCCATATCCTAAGCCTATCCAGGAAATGCAATGCCAGCCCAGCCCAGCCCAGCCCCCCGGCAGTACCAATGGTTGGAGTTCATGGCATTCACCAAGGGAAAGCAGACACTCCCAGCTCTTAGCTGTTGCAAAAGGAACGGATGCTTAGGCAACACAATTTGTAGCAAAGACGCATTTGACAACCCTGAAGGGTCCGTATCAGGGCAGGGGGTAGAGATGTGGAGCAAAGGTGCAGCATCAATCCACTGCAGCATGTGATTCCTTCACCTCTCTTGCCTACCTGTGCGGGGTGCATTGAGCTTGCTTCCCCTGTTGAGTGAGGTAAACACTTGGGTGCTTATATGTGGAGTCCTCCTGGGGCAGAACACCTGCAATAAGAATTCTGAGAGGACCACTATTAGCAATCTCACCATACATGTTGTGAGGGACAAGAGGTTGCTCCCTCCGTGTGCCCTTTCATAGTTCCCATCAGGGTCATTCCGTGTCAAATCAACCAATGAAAAATCCTTGACGTCATGGATTTTGTTCATTTTCGGTACATTTGTAGCTTACCAAGAGATGTTTAAAAAATATCAGGAAAAATATCACTGTGCTGATTCAGAAATTATTCAGCAACTGAAGGAAAATTTTAAAACTACGAACAGAAGTAAAAAGCTCATGATTTTGATAGTTTTACCAAAAAGCTGATCCTGTAAAAGAATAGAAAGTGAATTCATGCTCTATAAATCTATCTCTATAAGTCCTGTTATAAATTTTTGGACTCATTTCAGTTTACCACCTAATTTTATCAATGTAAACTGTAGAAAAATGGACTTGAGGGGTTTAATTCCTGGTCACTGCCAACAAGAAAATTTAATTTTTGTATGATACCATTGAGATACCATCTTGAAATTTTGACTGATTGACTACAAGACATATACCTTTAAGTGTGATTTTTTTGAAAATTTTAAAAAAGTTCAATTTTTCAAAATTTCAAAATTAATATTATTTGAATATTTTTGAATTTCTTGAAAATTTACAATTTTGTCATGTTGTATATCAAATGAAAGCCCTATTCATAAGCTTTAAAACGACACCTGTCCCATGTCTTTAGTATTCATCGTTATCCTGTACCTGGCGTTTGAATGTATGGTGACAAGTGGATTTTGGCCTTTTTTGGCAATTTTGAACATTCAATATCTCAAAAACGGATGGACAAAAAAATCTGAAAAAAATAATTTTTAAACATCTCATGGTATGCTACAAATGTACCAAAAATGAGCAAAATCCGTGACATCAAGTTCCAAAATGTATTTTTTATTGGTTGATTTGACACGGAATGACCCATCAAAGTTCCCCTATTAAGGCTGTGACAGACCGCATGCCGAGGCGAACGAGCGAGCGCCGAGATGAGCGAGCGCGAGAGGCTGGCCACCGACCTGCTTGTCTGTAGGAGTGTCTTCCCGCAAATAGTCCCTCTTTTTGTCCCGCCTTCTTAAGAAAGTGATTGGCTAACACTACAGTTTACACCTGATTGGCAGATAGCCACTGTCCTCCCCCTCTCATCTGATTGGTGGCTCCAGTAGCTCCGCTGTGCGGCCCCCTCAAACATGGCCCAGGAGGATTTTCGATCGTGCTGGAAATCGGGAGACTGCTCGCTTCCGCTGTGGTAACCAGATACCCCAGCATGCCTCGACTAAGCTCCTCAGGCGTCCGGGACGAGCCGAGATTCGTACGGTCTGTCACGGCCTTGAGAGGCCAGAGAGGTATAGCTCTGCGTTGCACATCATTCGAGCTGCTGCCTCTCTGGCAGGGGCTTATATACTGGAATTGGTGTGCTGTGATTGGCTGTGAAATGTAGCCTGTATCCTATATGCTCCATCTTAGGAAAGTGGGTGGGTGACACACATTTTTCCGGTGTCGCGCTGGTGTCTGTGTGGTGCATCTGTCAGTGAGGTGTGTGGTGCTCTAACTCTAACTCACCACTTTCCTGCGCACTTCCTCTTCCATTACATCCTCCTTGGTTTCCAATCCAGGATGTGGGAAGAGCAGAGGCTGGCACATCATCAGGTAATTTGGCATGTTATTAACTCAAGTGCCAGGAGGCTTGGACTGGTGCGTGGTAGAGCAGTTGCTCTGCATGCATAAGATTCCAGGTTCAGTCCATGGAATCTCCAGTTAAATGGATCTCAGATAGCAAAGCTGGGAGAGATCTACTCTGCTTGAGGCCTAGAACAGCTGCTGTCAGATCAGTAGACAATACAAGCTAGACAAGACAATATAGACAGCATAAGATCTCAGTTTAAAGCAACTTCATATATTCAGGAAGGATATAGAACCGTCAGATATAGAATCATAATTTTTTACACCTTGAAAATGTGCATTAAAAAAACCAAGATATAATCCAGTGCTGAACGATTTTCCTTGCTGCCTGCAATGAAAACATGTGGTTGAAGATTGCTGCTGAAAAGTAGCAGAGCCCATTCATATTCCAGAGACTGTTGATCCTTCTTTAAGTGAGCAAGAAAAGTCTGATTTGTCATGCTGTTTCAAGTAAAATTTGTGATGCTTAGTCTTCATGGATGGGTTAGCAGACTGCTGTGACTGAACAAGCAAACATGAAAAGGTGTACATTTTATGCTGTAAAAAAGGCTAAGTAAGGGCTAATTATTGCCTAGCCTGTTTTTGGGTTTTTCCCCCCTTTTATTCCAGGTGTCACCACAAAGAATAAAATCGTGCATTGCATTATTTCATGTAGTCTATGTTATTTTGTTGTTGTTTAATTTGAACTGTTGCACTGGGCTGGTGAACTGAGGAATTCCTCTGCCTTTCGGCTGTGTGGGAGAGCAGAGAACTAAGTGGGAGTGCTGAACTGGTGTTATGTTAAAATTAGCCTACCAGGTGGTCCCAGAAAGTAGACACAGTGTGTCAAATAAACTGAAAAGCCAGGGCTCTTTGCAATTCGCTGGCTGATGCAGAAGCCGGGAGGGGGTGGGGAGGCTGTGAGGGTAGCACTGCAGTAGCTATTGAGGATTCAGACAACTCTGTGTCCGGCTTGGTTTACTACAATCAGAGCAGTGATTAGGCCTCTTTTGATCACAGGTTTAGCTTTCAGCCTATCAAGGGATTCGGGGGGCTGGGATACATATTAATGTCTTGCACTGGGCCCACATAATTTCCCAGGGGGTCGTGGGGTCAGGTTTGTATTTAGTTAGCATTAATGATCTCGTTAGGGATCTGAATGGACCACCGTCCAAGCTCTTTCAGGGATCTGAGCGTATCCTGCCTACACCGTCCTCTCCCTTCGTTGTGTGGGCTTGCACAGGGCATGAACTGTGATTAATAGACTTCCAGTGCTTAATAATTTGCAAAACAGTATTAAACAAGGAACGTTGGGAACAATTGAGATTGGACACAGCAGGGACAAGAGGTTGTTGTAAACAGAACCAGTACAATCCAAGTGCATGGAATTAAGCAAGTTGGTTGCATACAATGTCACAGCTGGCAACTGGCTGGGAGCCAGACCTGAGTATAAGCTCCATTGCTATGCCCAGGTGGTCAGACTGAGCCTGGCCCTTTTAACTTTGGAAGCATTAAAAAGAGAGAGAGGGACGGACACACACACACACACACACACACACACACACACACACACACACACACACACACACACACACACACAAGCAGAGAAGGAAAAATGACTACTTCTGCAGTGGGAAAGAAAGCAAGAGGCAGCCATTGAATAAGAGAAAGAAAGAGATTAAGAAGCTCAGAAAGTGACAAGCAGATAATGGAAAACACTTTCAATAGTAGTAATCCTTGACATACAAGGACAAATATTAATACTTTTGTTCTTGAATTTAGATTAACTTTCAGCTCAGGGGTAAAACTTGAAGTTACTTCGTGTGTTTGTATCTTTTGGTCTACCGTGCAAAACGAGAGCCTCAATAGTTCATTACTAGTGACCTTGCAGAAGTGGTACTTCAAAGATAATTTAGGGGAGACAATAAAGGTTTGATAACCAATAAGATTAAAATATAGGGAGTGATCACTGTTAAAGGGATCTGTGCTGGTTCTCGCTGAATTACATCAGCATGAGTGTTCCATATTGTGCCGGTTTTAAGCAATATGCATCTTACGCCAGATTAAACAATGCAGAACTGTTGTTGTACTATATTTCTAGACCAAGGGTGCTTAAGGGAAATATAGATGATATTCATTTCTGTGTCATTCAAAATCAAGTGTTACACCTGCACACATTTTCCCGTAGGAAGATGAATGGTGAGAATTATAACAACAGTGGGTATCATCCACCAGGTTGTGTCTTGTAAAAAACCCATCAAAATGAATGGGAGCGGCACAAGAGTGCTCTCATTTCAGCTGGGCTTGTTCTGGAGAACTTACAGGTGGATCATGCCCTTTCAATCAATACATAGACAAGAGACAGTCCTGAGCCAATTATGCATGTAGATCCCTATTGAAAACAACAAGACCTAAGTGTGGGTAGTTCAGTGCAAGCTTGAACCCTGAATGACTGGATATGAATGCACCCTGAATACGGCAATTAAAGCATATTATAGCGCAAAAAGAAGGCGTGCTAGCAATTTTAAGTGACAATAAATATAATATACAAACATGACTTTATTTTTGATCTGGCAATGTCAAGGTTTCTGAACCAAATCCAAAGCATCGTTATAGCAATATGTTACAAGTTTAACATGTTTCCTATATAGGAGTATGTTATCTTTATTTTTTATGCTTATTGTATTAAAACAGATGTATGGAAAGGTCTTACAATGTAAAACCAAGAAAAAGCCAAATGATGTTCTGAAACACTTAATCCACCTTATTAAAAATGTTCTTCAAAAGTGTGGCATGGGTGTGTGTGTGTCCTACCTTGCCTGGCTTGATTCTGTCTGGATGCCTCAGATTCTTTGAGGGGGGTTGAATCACCCTGGTCATTGTTGTCATCTCCATAAGGTAGCTTCATAGAGTCTCTGCTCCACTCCTTAGGAGCTCCACTCCCCTCTTCAGCACATTATTGACTGGTCTCTTATATCTCCCCACTCCCCACTGTGCCCCACCCTTCCTGACTCCAAGTTGTACCAGTGACCAGGGAGAGGCAGGAACAGCCAGGAAACCTTACTCCTCACAAGGAGACCAGGCTCACCATTGGTTCCTACCATGGCTTCCACAAGGAGCCCAGGCTCACCATTGGTTCCTACCATGGCTTCCACAAGGAGCCCAGGCTCACCATTGGTTCCTACCATGGCTTCCACAAGGAGCCCAGGCTCGCCATTGGTTCCTACCATGGCTTCCACAAGGAGCCCAGGCTCACCACTGGTTCCTACCATGGCTTCCACAACTTCCTTTCAGTTGTTTGGGGTGCAGACAGTTGTCCCTGCTGGAGAGAAGGTGATACCTATGAAATAAACAGAATTTCAGTAGCTTGAGAAGAAGAGATATTTCAATGTGGAAAACAAGATTCACAGCAAGGTTCAAAGGCAAATATATTAGATTGCAAAGAAGGCAATGCATTTTAAGAGCACATATTATTTTCTTCGTTATACCTCTAAGGGCCCAATCCTGCCTAAGATGTGGCGGCCGGTTGAAATGGCTGGCTGCTGCATCCTAGTCGGGTTGCGGCCTGTGCTGGCACGGCCAGGGCTCACCTTGTGGGAAGGAGACGTTTGTTCCCTTCCCCCGGTGTAAGCCCTGGAGGCCCCAATGGGATGGGCCTTGGATATGTACCAGCTCTTTAGCTGGCTCACAACTGGCCTGGCCTGGGAAGGGGATGAGGATGTGGCAGAGCACGCCGCACCTGTGCCGCGGAGCGCCCCCCTCCTGGGCCCGGCTGACCAATGACCCCCTCCCCTGTCACCCTGGCCCTCCCTCCCCATGCCCTTCCATTGACCGGCACAGTTCTTACCTGGGTTGGCAGGCATGTTGTCTGGAGGCCGTCGGAGTAAGCGGTGCCGGCCTCTGCGGTGCTGCTGCTTACTCCCAGGGTGTTGAAAACCTGCCTTACGGCATGTTTACCAAAAGAAAGAAGACTGCCTATAGTTGGGTAGGATCGGGCTGTCTAAGTCCTTTATAACAACGTTATCACACAGATCCGACCATCACCTCCTTCCTTTCTCTTTCTTCTGAGAAAAGTAAAGGAATTTGTGCCTATGATCTGCATGGCTGGCAGGGCCAGCTCTGACCTCAGGTGGACTGAAGCAGCTGCTTTGAGCAGCAGACCAGAGGAGGTGGTGAATGGAGGAGGGGTGCCCTGCATCCTGCACCTGCTGGCTGACTCTCCTGGCCCGCACCCAGCCAGCCGCGGCTTCACTGTGTGCTCCGATCCTCTTCTCACTTGGGGAGAGCGAAGAAGAGACGGATCAGGCAGCGGTAACCCAGCTCTTCCTCCACTGCTACTGCCACAAGCAATCACTGCAGTCATGCTGGAGAAAGAAGTCACAGGGGGCTGCAGTGACCCAACAGGATCCTGCTGCCTCCCCTGCCTCCCCCTTGCCTGGAGGGTAGTTTGGCTCCTTAGGAATTACAGGTATCACATGTGTTCTGAAACATTTGTTAGAAGGGGGCACCACTGCCCCTGCATTTCTGAAACAGTGCTCCTGAAAATTGCAGGTGTTTGTGAGTTAGGGTGTCTTGCTGCTGGTGGATGCTTGACAAATACATACCTCCTGCTTCTACAATGGAATCCTAACCTTTGGCCAAGAAGATGAGAAAAGGTTCCCTTAAAAGGCTGACAAGAGAGGCAGAAAAGAGAGTGAGATGAGTACGTAGCCTGCAATGTTTACTGATGGTGAGAACACGCAGGCATCCATTGTATTATCCTAGTCATTTATTAGAGTTCTACTGATGTAATCCTTTATGTCCTATGTTTTGTCCAGGAAGGATGACTGACAGCTTTATTTAGTGAGGATTTTTCCTTGACAGATATCCATACAAGGTTTGTGTGCTTCTTTTCAAGGAATGTCAGGCTGTGTGGGGAAAAAAAGACTTTAGTAATTCTCTTCTCTTCCAAAAGCCACCCTGGATTTGAGTGAGTGCACATGTGGGATAACAGGCGCATGGTTTGGCAAGCGCACCCTGCTTTGCTTGCTAATTCCCAGACAAGTAACTACATTAAACATTAGGACAAGCCTGTTGGGTCTATTTTCTACATTCCAACTTTATCTTAAATTCAACTTTTTCAGAGCCAACTTGCACTTTTTAAAAACATTGTACACAATTGTGCAGGGTATAAACCAACTTGGCATGTAGCTTGCATATGATTTTTAAAAACCTATAGCCACACATATGCAAGCTGAAACCCTTGACCCTTTTTTTATAGCCCGATCCTGTGTAAGGATCCGCGGCCATTTAGGCCGGCCTCTGCAACTTGCGCAGGATTACGCTGTGAGTCTAGCACGATACTGCTAGGCTTAGCCAAAACACAGTTTCTAAGCTTTACAGCTGAAATTGGGGTGTTCCTGTCCTCCAATCCAAATTCAAAATGTAATATTCTGACTTGGGAGGTGGGCTTGGAAGGTGCTATCCAACTTGTGCCACATTAATCCAATCCAGTTCTTTAAAGCACTTCTTAGACTGCCAATCAAAAACATTATCTTCCTAGTAACAAATCAAATAAAATCAAACATGCTCAGATAGCCCAGTCAACTAATTCAGGGTCCTAAGGCATTCACCTGCTGTGCATTAGAGATTATTTGTAATGACTTTCCAATTCCATCCCACTTGCAAAAAATAAGAGTGCAAAGAGTGTTCAAAACATCAGTGGTCCTGCTCAGACGCTCCAGGAGGGCATCCATGAGGTTTTGCTAGAAAACGTGCAGCATTTTTGGTAATCAAAAAAGCAATTGCTGTTCATGCACCATGGTTTCCAACTGTTTGGCTGCAGTACCAAATCCATATATCAAAACTGTAGAAAATGAGAATTTCAAAATATTAATGAGTGGTCCAAAGTATTATGTACAGTAATTGGTGTTGCACCCTAATAGCTGCAACTCATTCTTCTGTTTGTGTTTAGATAGTTGTCCCTTTAGAGTTTATTTACTCAGAGCCTTGGAATTATGCTTCCCATAATGCCCAGGGAGAAGTGGGAAGAGAAAAGCAAGGAAAAAGTGGAGGAAAGAGAAGAAAAGGGGGCAGTGCCACTGGCTTTAAATTTTCCGCCCGGTGTAAGCGCCTCATTCTCAAATGTGCACCAGCTCTTTAGCTGGCGCGTGTCTGGGCAGGCAGTGTAAGGCCAACCCGGACTGGGAAAGGCCGTTGGATAGCGGCGCAACCCAGTGCTGATATCCCTGCCCCCTTCCAGGCTGGCCCGGCCAAAGGCCTCCTCTCTTGCTACCCTGCCCACCCTCTCCACACCCTCTCACCGCCCGGCGTAGATCTTACCTGCATCTAGCCCACCCCTCTCCTCTCCTCCACACTTTCTTTTCCACTCCATTCTCCCTTTCCTTTTCCAATCCAGGGAGTCAGGGGGGGGAGGAGCAATGGATGTGAATGGGGGGAGGAGGAGGGGCAGCGGCAGCAAGAGCTCCACTGGCCTAAAGTTGGGCAGGATCGGGCTGTGCGACGGGAATGATACTTTGTGGTTGAAGAGCATCTCCTCCTCTTCCTCTCTCCCCCTGAAGTCCAATAAAAGAAAAAGTGATTTGTGGTACCCAGAGGTGTAGTCACAAATTTTGAGCTGCAGGGGATAACATCCCTCATGGCCTCGCCCCTTAGCCATGCCCTACTGCAGCTAAAAAGAAAAAGAAAGAAATCAACTTTAAATTTCATTCTGAAGCTTTCATGGCCAGCTATCAATTGACAATGTTTCAGGAATACGGGAATTGAAGCCATGTAGTATAAAGAAGCTTGAACTTTAATCACATTAAAATCCAAGAAACTGAGCCCAACTTTTCGTTCCAGCCCCGTGGAACCTCTTCATAGGGATCTCGAAAGATCATGGATGTTGCTGTTCTCAATTCACCATAGTAAATTTAAAACAAAAAAGCGCAGGAAACCCAGCCACCTGGAAGCTCTAGAAATAAGTAAAAAACCAGTGGGAACACTGATGAATCGTCAGCAAGATTTAACATTCGCGAATCGGATTTGGTTGCCTATCCTGCATAGGAAATCAAACTAAAGAACAAGAATGCAATCCGAAGTAACTGACAGTGGAGATATTGTAACTGACATTGCAACAGTAGAACGAACTGTAACTGACACTGCAGCAGCAGAATGGACTATCCAGCATGGAAAGAAAGGGAGAGTGAAAACAAGAGGAGGAAGCAATCAATACTAGCTGTGCTAAACGAGCCCGCTCGCCTGACAGCTAGTGCTTCACTCCAGACCTGTCATTTCCGCTCTGAACCGCTGGGTTTCCTGCGCTTTTTTGGTTTAAATTTACTATGGTGAATTGAGAACAGCAACATCCATGATCTTTCGAGATCCCTATGAAGAGGTTCCACGGGGCTGGAACGAAACGTTGGGCTCAGTTCCTTGGATTTTAATGTGATTAAAGTTCAAGCTTCTTTATACTACATGGCTTCAATTCCCGTATTCCTGAAACATTGTCAACTTTAAATTTCTTCATTAGAGTGTTTTCTTCTCCTGCTACTTATTCCTACTTTGAAACTTATTATACTTCATTTTAAAGCTCTAGTTCAGGGGTGGGGAACCTATTTGCGTTGGGGGGCCATTTTCCCATAGGGAAAACTTGCTGCGGGCCGGCCGTTTCCCCCCCTGCAAATTTACCCCCCCTCGCGAATTTACCTCCCTCCCACCCACCGCTCTCCCACCCACCGCTTGCTCGCTCCCTCCCACCCACCCACCGCTGGCTCTCCCACCCACCGCTGGCTCTCCCTCCCTCCCACCCCCCACCCCCCCGCCAAGCGCCCACCCCCATCGCTCTCCTCCTTACCTTCTCTTCTCTTCAGCCACCGCCGCCGCCAGTGGCGGCGGCCGCACACGCTCACCTTGCCCGGCTCTTTTCAAACCCTCCCGGCTGTTAGAGACATGCGTTCTGCGCATGTCTCTAACATGCGCCCGGCTCTTTTCAAACCCTCCCGGCTGTTAGAGACATGCGCAGAACAGCCGGGTTGAGAAGGAGTTGCGCGACTCAACCCGGCTGTTTCTCAACCCGGCTGTTTCTGCGCATGTCTCTAACAGCCGGGAGGGTTTGAAAGGCGGGTGAGGTGAACACGGCCTCCGGAGCCTCCGGTCCGAGCCCATGCGGGCCGGACCGAATGGAATCGGGTCCAGGCTCGCGGGGGCCAGACCGGATCGCCCCACGGGCCGCCGGATCCCCACCCTTGCTCTAGTTCATTTCATCCCCAATTCTTGAAGCAGCTTGAAATAGCTTAAAACAAATGTATATATATAAAAAGAAAAATTGGATTAAAAACATCTCAGATAAATCAGGTGTTTTAGAATGCTAGGACGTTCTACGTTAAAATGTTTACTCAAAAGGGTGTCCCACCATGTTTAATAGGAGTTACCGTAAGGTAAAGGTAACCCCTGACAATTAAGTCCAGTCGTGTCCGACTCTAGGGTGTGGTGCTCATCCCCATTTCAAAGCCAAAGAGCCAGCGTTGTCCAAAGACGCCTCCGTGGTCATGTGGCTGGCATGACTCTCCTTGCCGCAGCGCGCAGCATGCGGCTGGAATTCGGAGCGCTGTTTACCTTCCCGCAAGCGGTACCTATTTATCTACTCACATTAACATGCTTTGGAACTGCTAGGTTGGCAGGAGCTGGCCAAGCAACGAGAGCTCACCCCGTCGCAGATTTGAACTGCTGACCTTTCGATCGACAGCTCATGGTTCAGTAGTTTAACCCACTGTGCCACCCGCTGGAACTTAGGAGTTACTGTACTTCCAGGTAAATTTATTTGCATAGGATTGTTACCTTAATTTAACGTTAGCTACATACCGTCTCTCAGGTTTTCTCCTGCTGAGCCTGGTGCTTCTTCTTGGAAAAAAAGTTTCAAAGAAGACAGCACCTGAGCGCTCCAGCTAAAGACATCACTGCTCCTGCTGCTAGAGACATCTCAGAGCTCCACTCCTCCTCACCTCTCCCTCAACTACAACACCGGTGATCCCATCACATTGTATGTTTTCTCTGCTCCTCTTTGCTTCATTGGCTGTTGCCTGCAGTGGTGAAAAATATGCAACACAATGATAACATGTTATGTCGTTTTGCTTTACTAAACAGTACTAGGGGAGACAGGAGGACATGCAGATCTATTGCTTTCAGCAGCGGACACACACATGTACGCCATATAACATATCAGTTCTTCTTAGCAGAGCTGTGGAAAAAACAAACTCATTCACAGCAGAGCTGAATTACACAAAGTGCTTTTATATTACAAATGAAACAAGAGATGTAACTGGTCATGGCCACTTAGCCAGGGAGACATAAGACAACACCGCAGGAAAAGAGACGAATGTCTAGGCCAGGGGTCTCCAAACTACAGCCCGCATGCCAATTTTATCCGGCCTGTGGCAGGCAGGCCAGCCAGTGTGGCCCACGGCAACGTCCAGCTCTGCTCTGCCGCCTCCCTATGTCTACTGTGAAGGCCGTGGGAGGCTGTAACAGCCAGTGATCATCTGCAGGAGGGTGTGGCAGCTGGCAAGCGGCTTCCCATCGGCTGCCGCAGCCGGTGAGCAACTGTGGGAGGCTGCTGCGGCCAGCGATCAGCTGTCCACTGGCTGCCAGGGCTGGCAAACGGCTCCCCACTGATGCAGCTGGAAGGGCGGGGCCAACAGAAGGGGAGGGCCGTGGGCAGAACGGGTCTGTCAAACATGCCCATCTGGCCTGTGGCCGGAAAACTTTGGAGACCCCTGGTCTAGGCAAACAAGCCTTTAAACTAAGTGAATAGGTAACTGCTCCCCCTACTGGTGGGAATGAATTCATATATCCACACCCCCTGTTACAGTGCAGGTCTAGCTCATATATGCTGTTGCTCTTCCAACAGTTCTCTGACCTTATAGGTTGTGCATCTTTTCTTGAAAGTAAGACCACTGAGTTAAAATGTGTCCAGTTAACAGCCCAATTCTACCTAGCCATTATGCCGGCGGAACATGACAATGCAAGCAGTGAGCAGATGGTTCCGTGCTCCAATGGAGCCTGGGGATGCCCACCACAGGTAAGGCTGCACAGGGGGGTAGAACAGGGAGGGGGGAGGGCAGGAGAGCAGATCAGGCCCAGGAGGGGGGCGGGTTTGGTGGCAGTGGCACCCACTGAATCCTAACCCCCTTCCTTAGCCCGATCCGCTTGCACGAATCAACTCAGACTTGCGCCAGCTATAGAGCTGTAGACCCACCAGGGCTCAAGGGGCTTACCCCAGGACAAGGGAACAAGTGTCTCCTTACTCCAAGGAAGTCTCTGGAGGTTGAAACTCCCCCAGTAGTAGTTACGTTGGTGCTGCTGCATCGCCGCGCAGGAAGTTAGTTAGGATTGGGCTGTAAGTGTGCATAGGATTGTAGCCGTCAGGCTTATTTCAGTGCTTTCCAGGGTTTCACATGGTTACACATATTTCAGTACATTCATTCCAGGGTGGTGGTGGTGGTGGCCATGACTGTCTCCTTTACAGTTTCACTAACCAGCTGCATGAGTGGAGCAGATATACCTAGGGTAGAAAGTCTCCACTAGATTGTGACACATTCCGCACACTACCACGACCTTGCTTTTGTGGTTTATTATAATGTTAGCAAACTCATTTGATGTCTTTAATTCACAGTTAACTGTTATTTATTCTCTCCATATGTATTGTGTGTGTTTATGTTCTACATGTATATTTATATAAATTGCTATTCGCTGGGTTCATAAAATATCTTCTAAGAGAGGAGATGTGAGTCTGACCCAGATGTACAAGAGAGGAAATGTTTCATATCTCAAGGAGTGCCTTATGTGCGCCCTAGACAGCTCCACCCCGCGTGCACCAGATGCACAACTTAATGGTTTTAAAAATTAGAACATCTGCTTTTCTTAGAATTTATTACCTACTGTGCATAACAAGTGGAATTCTAAGACACAATTAATGAGGTTTCTCCTTGTCAGTTTAGGGAAGTTTTCCTTTGTTTAGCACGACATCTGAGGTACAGGAATAATAATTTTTATGAGATATCAAGTTTCTGAATTAGTTATCCATTGTCAGTTCTGGCCCAATGTAAACAATTGGAAAGGATACATGGGTTACAATTCTGGCATGATAATGAAACTGATGACTCAGAACTGCAACCTCAAACACCTGAAATCAAAATTATTATATTATGATACAGATACAGCACTATAATTAATGGGGGGGGGGGGGAACTGGCTTCTTTCAATTTGTAAAGTACCACATATGTTGAGGGTGGAATATAAGTATCTGATCTGAATCCAAAGAATCATGTGAACAATTATTTTTATTTTAAAATATTTCTACCCCCACCTTTCTTGCCTCTGAGGCAACCCAAGGAGGCGTACAATAAAATAAACAAAAACAACACACCAAATAAAACAAAAACATAAATTAACAGAACCAAAGTCCATAACTGAAAGACCTGACCAGCAGCCCAATCCCATGCATGAAATAAGTCCCATTGACTTCCAGAAAGTGTAAATTCAAGTAAGTCCAATCCCCACTGTCACTGCAGACGCCTTCCCCCTCTGAACGTTTTTACAGATCTGAAGGAGTATAACAGCCCAATCCTATGGGCCTGCTACAACGCCAGAACTTGTGTTCCAGAGGCACGGTGTGCTTTATGGCAGCCGCAAAACTCAACCCGCCATTCTGCGCAGCCATACTGCTGCCGCAAGCCACAGCCATCTGTCAGTGGCCTCTAGAAAAGCCCTGGTGCTGGAAGGAAGGCATGGGGGATGGACAGTGGGTGGGCAGAATGGGGACAGGGAAGAAGGGGGCAAAGACTGGGGAGGGGTATGTGTTGAGGCCAGGAAGGGGGCAGTATCAGCAGCAGCAGCTCCACCAATAGCTTACCCCCCCTTTCCGGCCTCAATCCACCTACCTGGGTCGAATCAAAGTCGTGCCAGCAAAATCACTGGCGCAGGTCTGAGTAGACCCACCAGGGCAGCAGAGGCTTACCCCCGGACAAAGGAACAAATGTTACCTAGAGGAGACCTCTGAGACTGCCCCCCCCCCTGCAGGATGCAGTGTGCGCTCTAGTGACGTATCTGCATTTGTTACAGATGGATCTTCCCTCACCTTTTTCTTCTTTATTTTTTGTTCCATTCTTGGTTATGTCCCCACACTATAATAAAATATAATATGGACTCTGATACCAAGTAACATTACCACAATTTCATGTGCCAAGATCAATGGATGCTGCTGTGCAAGTTGAATTGTTTTCCCAGAACATCTGAATGTTGCCCTCCCCCCCCCACCAATTCTTTTCCTTGGATGCAGCCAGAGGGGCTGCGGTGCTGTACATAGAGCGCAAGACGCTGCGACATGCGCGTAAGCGGCCTCTCCCACTCGCCCTCAGAGACATTCGGGGAGCAATGCTGTGCTGTGGGGAGCGCACTGCGTTTTGCTCCCAGAAATGGCTCCGACGGTGAGTGGGAGAGGCCGCTTACGCGCATGTTGCAGCGTCTTGCGCTACTTACAGCACCACACACCCCTCTGGCTCTGCCAACTGCACAGATGCACCAAATACACTTTTGTTAAACTGCACTCACTACTGTAGGATACTCATTACATTTGGTTAGGACATAATAATGATAATTCTTTTTGGGTGAAATGGGTATTTATTTTGTATTCGTTCTTAATAAAGCTACAATCTTTTATTGGAAGTTATGTCTCTCAGTTTCTGCATTAAACTGATGTGTTATCCAGTCTTAAGATCCCTCTCCATCAAATAGAGCTGTGTGTTTCAAACTGGCTATATACTCTCTCTCTCTCTCTCTCTCTCTCTCTCTCTCTCTCTCTCTCTCTCTCTCTCTCACTCACTCACTCACTCACTCACTCACTCACACACACAGAGTGGCAGGCCTAGGGTCCAGTGTACCCGGGGCTCGAGTGATGCTGTCACTCCGGGGGGTATTTTTTAAAAAAATTAAAGTGCCAGAGGGGCGGTGACAAAGATGAGCAGCTTCTGCTCCTCTTTCTTGCCCCCCCTGCTGCCCGCGTCGCACTCCCTGAGTCGCCCCACCTCCGATCGCGGAAGAAAGAAGCCTGCCTGCTTTGCGCCCTGGATGCAGTGGAGGTTGCACTGGTCTTGCTGCATTGCAGGGCGTAAAATAAGACAGGATTGGACTGTCATGCATCAAGTGCTACCCAAACTAAAACAGTTTTCAGCCCAATCCTATCTAAATCCCAGTGCAGCGATGAAGCGGCACCAGTGTGAGCTACGCTGCATCCTGCATTTTCAACTGCTGGAGGTCTCCTTGGGGTAAGCCCCAACGGCTGTAACTTGGACCTGCACCAGCGATATCGCTGGAGCAAGTCCGCGTTGATCCATGCAGGCAGATCAGGCCCAGGAATGGGGTCAGGATTCAGCATGCCCTGCCGCCACCAAATCCATCCCCCTCCTGGCCCAATCCACCCACCCCTGCCCCATCTCCTTCCCATTCTGCCCTTCCCCCACTCTGTTCCGCCCCCTGCCCCAGGTTTACCTGCTCTGGCGGGCCTCCGCCACTCCACTGGTGTACGCAGGAAGGCTCCGGCCTTCCCGCCAGTGTGCCGGCTCTAAGCACTGCCGCAAGGCATTTTAGGGTGCTTTTGCGGCAACCAGCACTGGCGGAACACGCGTTCCACCAGCACTTCCTTTTAATAGGATTGGGCCATTTGTTACAGAACTTAGTTATAACTGCTATGTCACAAAAGGTGAAGAGTGAGATGACATTTTGCCTACACTTTTATAGAATTGGATAGCTACCAGTATTCATTTAATACACACAAAAATCTGCATGCATGTGGCAGGAGAGGGGCTGGAATTTAGCAAGTTTAAACTTAGCAAGAGAAAGAGAATGGAGTGTAGCTTTCACAGCTAGCTAAGAAAAGGCAGGCTTAAGAAGCAGTGTGCTGTTGCTTTGTGGGGGACTGCTGCTGTTTCAAAACTAGTACTACGAGCCTACTCTGTGTGGCTGCCTACTCAGATGCTCAGCTTGTATGTTTGTAAATAAACAGTCATTATAAAAACTCCATAAGCCTCTTGTCGTGTGGTCTCCGAAGGCCGACCCTGTAAAAGACCCTTGGAACTTCTCATTGAGTGAGAAGTGGGAAGCATGAAAAATATCATGGTACTCAGAAGAAAACACACACACATCAGGGGCGTCACTAGGACGCACGTCTCCCCAAGGAGGGGGGGGCGCGTCACCCTAGTGACCCCCCACTATGCCCCCCAATTAAACAATCGGCGCAACCTATGGCTGCGTCCGCGATTTTTTTTGGGGGGCGACCCGGCTGCACCCTGCCCCGGGTGCCCCCCGCCCCTTCGCTTCGCCCTCCGGACGCTCCGAGGCCGGCCTGGGAGCTGGCCTCAGAGCATCCGGCCCGGCCGGTGCTCCAGGGCCTTCCCAATGCGTCAATACGGGTACTTACTTTTACTGTTTTTGCGCATGCGCAGAGACCGTTTCTGAGGGCAAGGGCCTGCCCTCTTGCCCTGAAAACGGTCTTCGCATGCGTGAAAACAGTAAAAGTAAGTACCCGTATAGTTGTCTAGATAACATAGCACATACCTATCTGGACTTTTTCTTAAACACCGTAGAAACAGAATATTCCTTAAGTGTGACGTCAAACCTTGACAACTGTACCCTTGAATTAAAAGGGAAGGCTTCATTTAAGATTTCATTTATAATCTCTTTAGTACCAGTGTGTGATAAGTGGATTATATGTCAGGCCAAGGAAAGCCTGTCACAATTAATGCACTAATAAACTGGCAGTATGCAATACTATTAACTGAACCACGAGGGAATTCATGTATTTACAAAACCTAATTAGCAGTTTGTTACTGTGCTAAGAAATTTAAACAAATCTGTAGCATCGCTGACCATCTGGGTTAGAAATCTCAGTTTGGGATTTAATTAGGAAATAATTGTGATAGAAAATTAGTCCTTATTAGTTAGCTAATGATCAGCTTTGCACTAATTGAAATGACTCTCCTGCAGGTTTGGGAAATCGTTTACATGAGGGGGTGAAAAATCAAAAGACTCTCTATCCTTTGGGGCTTAGAAAACCAGAACAATTGATTAAATTAAAAAAGCAGATATTGTATCGAATAAAATGCAAATGACATATATATTTTTTTAAAATGTGTGCTAAAATTCAGCAATTAGAGGGAGAGAGAAAGAGAGATGGATGCATCCACTTTTCATTGTCATGGTGTATATACAAAATGATTTTCCATCTTATGCAAAGTTATAAGAAGAAAACAGAATAGGATGGCAGTATTTCTAGCCAGACTGAAATTAAGATCTCAGCCCTGAGATTGTTTGTCATTATAGCTGGAAGTGAAACAGCAAAGGTAGCATGAGAAGGAGGGGTCTCTCTGTGTGTGTGTGTTTAGGCAAGCCTCAAGCCCCTTTGGCCTCATCAGTAGGGAAGGGAGCTAATGCTATGTTCCTTCTCTTCCAAGTCTCCTTCTCTAACTATGGCAGTGGTTCCCAACGGTCGGGAGACCGTGGACCACTGTGGCAACACGCTGACACCACGGACCACCCTGGCAACCGGGAAGTAGTTTGTCACATGTCAGGAACGGGGAGCATTAGGGGTGTGTCAAGAGAAAAGTGAAACAGTTCCTTCAGGTCTCACTCCTACCCTAAGTGAGGGCATAACATGTACATTATGGATATACATTAAAACACTCCTGTTGGTCAATGAGAACCAAAACCCACAGCAGCTCCCCACCCCATCCCGTTCTGTCTGCGCCACCAAGATGAAGCATATGGATTCCATTTGAAGTCAGGCACCGCACGTTTTTAGCAGCATAGCAAGGAACCCCCTGTCTCAGATGACAGGGCAAGCAGCACGAGGTTATGTCATTCTAGCCTCATGTCTAGAAAACTTAGAACACGCAAGGGGGAGCTTCGGTCATGGGTACACTTGAGAAGAGATTTGCCACAAGAAGGGAGCACAAGAAGGGAGGCTTTCTAGGTAATGCTGAGCCAAAAATGCCCCTCCTCCATCTTGCCACCCCATTTGCAGGTGGCAAAGTTGGAATTTGGTGGGTTTAGGAGGGAGTGAAAACTAGTCATGCTTACTGGTGCCAGTGGTGCTCCTTATTTTAACCCAGAAGTCCTCTCATCGTGACATGACATCATCACAAAATGGCCAAATCTGTACTTGGGTAGGATTTCGGAAGAAACTAACAAGGCCCACCCCCTGCCCTCCTCCCCCATTCCCACACTGGAATGCCCCCGAACCTCCCCGTCCCTGCCCCCACTGTCAACATACCAAGACCAGCAGAGCCTCTAGGAGCCACTGGCACGCGCGCTACACCTCTTCCCATTTGCAGCGGTGGCCCAGAAGCACGTGATGGTGGCCCTGCTTTCACACTACTACAAAGGGCTTTGGGCTGTCAGAACATGAATTCTGGCAGTGCAAGGCCCAGATAGGATTGGGCCAAAACTGCCCTAAGTTAATTAGTTTTATTTACTGGCTAATTATATTGAGACAAAGATATCCACACATATCACTGAATATACCAAATGCAAAGTTAAATTGTAGGCAAGCCTTTACAAATGCCTATGATAATATTTAATTAATGACCACTATTTTTAAACCGCTCTTTATGGATTGCTGGTAAATGCTCCAGTTTAAAACAAATAGTGTAAATTCAAAATGTTAAAATAACCAAATTATCACTATTTTGGTTTGTTATTATTTGGTACCGAGAAACGGTTTACATATTCTAATGACACAATGAGGGTTCTACAGGGGCTGTAAATCACCTAGTATTGAAAGGAAGTCCCAGCTGGCCTTATCAGTCTCCGCGTAAAACTGTTAGAGGTCTCCATCAGCTAATAAATTTGATTCAGGGCTGGTTCTGCTGACATTTCTGCAAACCCTCTGAGAATGATTGTTACTGTAGTATGTCCTCACAAAGTGTATTCAGAATTGAAATGCTGGTTTCTTTCTGCATTCATGGGGATCGAAAAAGGAAGCTGTGTAGGAGCATTTTTGATGATCATCGGTCAATATAGTGCCAGAGTTAGAGTAGCATCAAAAGATTTGAAGCTGGCATCTTTTGTAAGTTATAACCACCTATGGGGAGCTGTACTGGTTAGTACATAATGGATATCAAACCCGGCATTTATGGCCCACCCCCGTCTCATTGTGTTCCACTTGATTACCACAGGCCGTGTAGCCCTTTGCCCTTAACGTTGTCAATGTAGTAAGAAAGAGAAAGGTTAAACTATGAGGAACAAGAACTGTAGGGTGCTAGTCGAACACAGGCTTAGAGCATGAAGTGGGAAGTCCATAATTCAAGTCTCATCTTAGTCACAAACTCACAGCGCAATCCTAACCAACCTTCCAGCACCGGTGTAGCCGTGCTAACAGGGTGCACACTGCATTTTGCAGTGCAGGTGCAGTCATGGAGGCCCCTTCAATGTGAGGGAACATTTGTTCCCTTATCTTGGGGCTGCATTGTGACTGCACCAGTGCTGGAAAGTTGGTTAGGACTGCGCTATTAGTATTTTAAAATGGATAATGTCCCCTATTGACCATTAAGGAGAATATTTGTGAGTATAAGGTCACAGTCTGGGTCCACCACAGACACCAACCATAAAGTCACATGGGGTCATTTTAAGGATGCTAGATCGGGGACCTCAGCCTCAAGCTGTCTCTGAACACAGGCTTCGCAGAACTTATTAGTTCTTACTCTGAAACAGCTTAGCAATTCCTGTCCTGTAATTTATATGCCCCTTTTGCACCAAAAGGTGGCTTAAATAAATGGGGCTGGAGCATGCCTTTCTTGCTCTTAAGCTTGAGTTTATTGATCTGGGCATATTTTCACTCAGAGAATAAGACAATCCTTCAGTCGAAGGACAGAATAAAATAATTTCAAGCCAACTCTTGTCATTAATTTGCCTTTTTTTTTGCCAGCACTTGTTCACGCCAAACGAGCTGTGTTTAGCTTTCTCCAAGTGTGAGCTGCTGAGCAGAGCCCCTGGAGAATTTGTGGCACTGATTGGCCATGAAGAAGGGGACGGGGTGGTGCGGGTAGGGAGGGAGGTTTGAGGTTGGCAGGGAGCTAATGAATGCACTATGTTTGCTCATCTTTACAGAGTCACTTATTACCACTAATTGGGAGGGACAGTTCAAACAAGCACAGAGGAGCAGTTGTCACATGAGCGTGACATGGTTTTAAAGAGGCAGTTACGGAGGATTGCACTGCCTGGTCCTGGCCCCTGATCTCCTCCTGCATCCTGGCTTGGAGCCCAGCACACATCCGACTCAAAGTGGAGCCTTTGTCAAGAAACCCCATTACAAGTCAGCAGGTTTAAAAAAAAAAATCAGGGCAAGACAAGTCATTGGAGGGAGCTATAGACAGACGCACAGCTGTCTGAGACACTCAGAAAGTCAACAGCTGACGGAAGGGGCGGACTTCGGCTTTGACTCCAAAAGGCGATAAAGATGTGATTGGAATTAATTTGCTCTGCATAGTTTGGAGTTGTTCTTTATTAAAAGCCCTTTCCTTGAAGAGCGCCTTGTGGCATGAGGAAGCTGGTATTAATATTAGAGTATGAATTGCTCATTGTTTCTCAACTATACGATGGCAGTGGCACTCTTGGATTTTGCAGATTGTCAATACGGGGATATGCCTTGCTTATTGTGTATTTTGACGTCCACCTTCCAAAAGGTACCAGCAGATGTTTTTAGGATATATGCAATTCAACTCAAAAGTATTTTCTCCAAAAATATCATCTTATGTCACTGAATATATAGTGTATTAATTATGTTTAATTCACAATTCAATTTCCTTGCCACTTTCCTGGATTAGCACTGTGTGGATGCTTGTTAATATTACCCTGCATAAACTAGCCCCTTGCTTCAGGGTGAGTCCATTGCATTGTTTGTGCCAATGATGGCATGTGCCCCAGCATAGCAGTCCTGTGGTTGTGCCAGCATGTCTTTGCATTCACTATGTCTCTGCAATTAGAGCCAGCGGGTGGCGCAGTGGGTTAAACCACTGAACCATGAGCTGTCGATCGAAAGGTCGGCAGTTCGAATCCGTGTGACGGCTCCTGCCAACCTAGCAGTTTGAAAGCAAGAAATTGCAAGTAGATCAATAGGTACTGCATCAGCGGGACGGTAACAGCGTTCCATGTGCCTCGGTGTTGAGTCATGCCGGCCACATGACCATGGAAATGTCTTCGGACAGCGCTGGCTCTTTGGCTTTGAAAGGGAGATGAGCACTGCTCCCTAGAGTCAGACACGACTGGACTTAATTGTCAAGGGATACCTTTACCCTTTACCTATGTCTCTGCAACATCACCAGTCATGAGATTGCTCTGCTCTGCTCCTTGGTTTTCATCCTGAGTACTGATTTACTGCACAGCAGCTCATAGGATCAGGCTTTTAGAACAGCAGTAAAATTCTGCAAGGATCATATCTTCTATCTAGAATGTGACAGAAATAGACACACACATGGTGCATTAAGGTGAATTGTAGAAAGCAAATCAGGTGGGACTTGAGGGGTTATGCTGCTGCACCCCCCCCCCCCACACTTTAGCCTGCCACCTGGTCACTTTTAAATACATTTGCAAGGACAGGGACTGGGGCACAAAATGCACGTATAGATTGAAGATCATTATTAAGGTAAAAACAAACAAAGGAACAGTAAACCCCTTTTGCTCTCATCATGCACACTCCACATCATTAGTCAATTATCCCCATCCTGTATACCAGTGGCTCCCAACCTGGGGATTGTGACCCCCAAGGGGATTGCAAAGCTGTTTCTGGGGGGTCGCGTGATGTCGGCTGGATGGCCATCCCCAACATGGCTGATACTCCCTTGGGGGCTTGTTTTCTCACCTTGTGTTACTTTCTGCTTGCCTTTTAGCATCTCTGTTAATATTCACTCACTCCCCCCTCAATGGGGCTGCTTATGAGTACAACTTTAAAAATGTGATTTATTTTTTAAAGAGTGATTTATTAAACAATGTAATTTATTTTTTAAAAATGACACCACTTCCGACCCTAGGTCTTAAGGGGGTCCCAACAGATTGTCATTTTACAAAAGGGGGTCCCAGTGCTAAAAAAGTTGGGAACCACTGCTGTATACAATAGGGCTGAGCCAAACCTCCTCACTGTGTTTTTTTTAATTTGTTTGTTTGCTTGCTTGTTTTCAGCTTCCTAAAACAAACCCACATTTTTGGCCCCACCCCCAAAAGTTTGTTTTGTGCGCATTTGGCTTTTATTGCATGGACCATTCCTGGAGCACAGTGACATCTTCACATCATCAGAAGCTCCCATCATCATCACAGCACACTGGTGTTGGTGTCTTATGCGATTTGCTGTGCTGCCCGACGTGACTACATATAGCAACACTCAGTGACACAAGCCCCTCATGTGTCAGCATCACACAATGTTGCTCTGTTTCTTCTGTGCCATCCCCTTGGCTGCGATGAGCCCTCATGTTATTTACTGACGTTTCTGCTGGAAACTGAGCAGCAGGAGGATCTACTTCAGCAGTGGCTCCAGTAGTGCTGATGCCTGATACATCTCTAGGTAAAGGGGGCAACATTTGGCATGCTTGCCTTAGGTGCTGGGTGATCTTGGGCCAGATCTGTGGGGGGAGTGTAGAAACTGAACATTTCAAATCTTCAGCTTAGTCCTAATCTGCATTAGTGACCTGCGGTGGCACTCCTTAAAAATGCAAATCTGAGAGGATGCTGCAGATCTCTGACAGATAATTTCATCTACCTTCACAAAGCTACAGTTACCAAAATTTCGTGGGAGATGCCCTGACAGGGCAGAGACTGGTCTGTGTGGGACTAATGAATAGAAATACACCTCACAAAAGGCAATTAAGCCAGTTTTAATATTTATTTTAAAATCCATACAGGATCCATATAGGTCCAGCAATTGTCCATGCCACAGATGAGGCTGAATATTCATAGCCCCATGGGATAATGAACAATGGAACCCATCAACTCATGGGGGGGGGGAACAGTGGGTGTGGAGGGGGGGGCTAAATCTAGCCCTTCTCCCCACATGTCCAGTCACAAGGGAAGCTTTTCTGGGAACTGGGGCTGCTACTTTAGGTCTCCATTGTGCTCTGCAGGGGCGTCACTACCCCCGTTGGCGCCCGGAGCAACGGGGTGTGTGGCACCCCTATAATTAATATCGACCGCGGCCAAAGGCCGCGGTGCGAGCAGGAGAGGGGGGCGCGATCCGGGAGGAGGCAGCTTGCGCGCTCCGGGAGGCGGCGACCCCCCCTCAACCGGGAGAGCCGGCTCGGGGACGTCTTCCCCGGCCGGCTGCCCGGGGCCTTCTAAGGAAGGGCAGCCTTTTTCCCTCAGTAACAGTCTGAGCATGCGCAAAAAGAACGGTATGAATACCGTTCTCGCGCGCCTTGCTTAGAAGGCCCCGGGCAGCCAGCCGGGGAAGACGTCCCCGAGCCGGCTCCTGATTGAGGGGGCGGTCGGACTCGAGTCCCCGAGTCCGACTCGGACTCGCGGGCAGGGTGCCGGGCGGGGCGCCCTTCGGGCGATGGCGCCCGGAGCGGGTGCTCCGCCCGCTCCGCCCTAGTTTCACCTCTGGTGCTCGGTTTGTTTTTCTCTCCATCCCTGCCTGTCCCCGGGAACTCTGCTTGACTTACAGGGCAGCCCGAACCTGCCCAACATTAGGTTCTCGCTCTGCTGGCCTAGGGTGTTGTAAACATGTCATAAGGCATGTTTTCGACACCCTGGGAGTAAGTGCGTGGAGGCCAGCACAGTTTACTCTGCTTCCCTCTAGTCGACACGCTGGCCGACGCAGGTAAGGTCTGCACCGGATGGCGGGAGAGTGAGGGGAGGGCGGGTAGGGGTGTTGAGGGAGGGGGCCATTAGCTGGCCTGACCTGGGAGGGGCATGGATATCAGCACTGGGTTAAGTCGATATCCAACGCCCCTTCCCAGGCTGGGCCGGCCTCACACGGCCTCCCCAGATAGGCGCGAGTTAAAGTGCCCATAGGACTGGGCTATTAGTTGTTGATCTTAGTGTTTGAGTAAGTATATACAGGAAGAGATGAGCCTTAGACATCCTGGCCTCTGTGCATTTAGTGTTTTAAAGGTCAAAACCAGCACTGAGCCTGGAAACAAACCAGTACAGTAAAATTAACAAGATTGATGTTACGTGCTCCATTCAGCAAACTGCAATTAGTACTATGAGAGTTGAATGTTTAACCAGTTGAAGTTTCCAGACATTCTTCAAAGTCTGTTTTACACACACATGCAGACTGTGTTACAGTAGTTCAATTGGATGATGACTATTACCCAACTGTGTGGTTTTTTTTTCCAAGAAAGTGTACAAATGGCAAACCAGTCTAAGCAGAACTTAGGCTCTCCTTGCTACCATGACTAGCTCTGGTGAGTTGGTGGTGGTGGCAGGCAGTGGGAGAAACAGGGGGAGTGTCAAGGTGGGGTGGGGGAGGGTGGGAGGTGGAACGGGGCAGGAGGGGCGATTACTGGCAGCACTCGTGTGCATAAGTATCCTATGCTCCTTCCCTCTCCCTTACCTCAGTTCTGTGCCAGCAAAATGGCTGGTGCAGAACCAAGGAGACCCACTGGTGAAGCAGAGGCTTTCCCCAGAGTAAGGGAATAAATGGTCCCTTGCCCTGAGGTGATCTCCGTGACTGTCTCCCCCACCACCACCACCATCAGATGCACCACGTGCTCCATTGGCACGGCTGCATTGGTGGGAGGGATTTGATAAGACTGGGCTGTTAATTGCCTTGAGCCAGAATTGGAACTGAGCCCCTAAACAACACACATGATAACCTGTCCCAAATAAGTGGTGGGATAATTAGGCATTCAAGGTTCGGGATTATGTTTCATGTTTTATTTTCTAGTTTTTAAAAATCTTCTTGTATGCATGTTGTTTTTGGAAACCTTTACAAATTAAAGGTTAAAGAATTTTTTGTCTCTAGTTAAAAAAATGTATTGTATTTGTGCTATAGAATTACATGGCATACAAAAGACTTTGACGTTATTCTCCATGAAAGGTATTTAGATGCATTAAAAAAAAAATGGTTCAAAGTGTCTGAACCAGAACTAAACTGGAGAGTTAAAGCAATACGGATGAACTAGAACTGAAGTCAATTTTTGTAATGATTCAGCTCCCCATCTATTTCCTGGTGCTGTTCACCACTATGTTGACCAAGGCAGTTTCAGTTCTGGAGGCAAGTCAGAAGCAAGAGTGAAATGGAGAATCATGCAAAGAAAACTTGGAGCTGGCCGCTGCCACCACATGCCTGCCTGCAGTCTGAGCACCTTACCCAAGTCTGGAATATATAAAAACAGCTGATGGTTGGTCAGGTCCAACGAGATCTAATGAAGGCTCTTCAGAAGAGGGTCATCATGCTTCAGCCTCCTTCCAAGTTGCAACAAGAGGGATCCAACAGATGCAAAATACATGCAAGGAAAAACAACAGCTGGTAGAGGAAGGTAGCGTCCTTTATTCCCGACATGTTTCAAGATGCAGCGATGTAACTAGAGTGGAGCAGAGGCAAGTAGTTCTGCAAGACTCCGTTACACCGGAGTCAGCGGCCCCTCCCCCTTGCTGTTGGAGCCATTCTGGCAGCAACAGCAACATGCAGGACACTCCCCTGCCGCTGCTGGAATGGCTCCAACAGCAAGGGGGAGGGGCCGCTGACTCCGGTGTAACAGAGTCTTGCAGAAATACTTGCCTCCGCTCCACTCTAGTTACACCACTGTCAAGATGAACTCTTTCTCAAGGGCAGTTGTCTGTCTAATTAGATATAGTGGCTCAATCTGCTTACCCTGTAAACGGTGATCTTAAAACAGCAGCACTTCTTCTCTTGATACACCCTAAGGGGCAAACTACACATTACAAGCAAACAAAGCCCAAGTGCTTGAAAAAGCCTCGAGAGCCTGCAGTTTCGAGTGGAGGTGCAGTAGGGGGAAGGAAGGGGGAAAAGGAGTGTTTAATCCATTCTCTTCTGACCATTTTTTTCACTCACCTTCCTCTGGTTGCCTCCCCCCTCCTCTGAGATTTCAGATATATACCTACAATGCCATTTGTTTTTCCATCCCCTGTTCCGATTGTTGGCTCCCAAAGGTTTTCCATATTTGTAAAGACAAAAGAAACAAGAAATTCAGACACCTCCATAAATGCTGCATTAGCTTAAAAAATGGTCTTAACAAACCAGAACTGGAGAAATTCACAGAGGACAGGACTATCAATGATCACTAGCTAGATGAAACCCCCATGTACAAAGGCAGCCTATCTCTGAATGTCAGATGCTGAGGTCAAGCAACAAGGCAAGTCCCTTTGCCTTCGTGTCCTGTTTGTGAGCTTACCAGAAGCACCTGGCTCATTGCTGTAAGCAACAAAATGCTGCAGTAGATGGACCTCAGTCTGGTTCAAGACAGCAGAGATCTTATGGTCTTATATAACAGATAAACTAACAGCCAAATCCTGTCTAGGGCCGTCGCAGCGTGCAAAAGCATGCTGCGCTGGATCCTAGGCAGGATCGGGCCAGCGCCAACGGAGCTGGAGTACATCTCAGGAGAAAGGGATGTTCATACCTTTCCCCTGGGGAGAGCCCCAGTGGCCCCTATGGTGGGCCTCCTCGGATGAGCGCTGGCAAAATGGCCGGCGCAAATCCAACGAGTCAGTGTAAGGCCGGACAGGCCCAGGATGGGGATAGGAATTCAGTGGAGTGCGCTGCCAAGAATTCCTCCCCCGTCCTTGGCATAGCTGGCCAATCGCACTTTCCCCCCCCCCCCCAGAACTCCCTGGTCTGCCCTCCCCCCGCCAACCAGCAGGAACTCGCCACAATACAGTGGAGGCATCTGCCTCCCTTGCTACAAGGTCCATAATTTCCCACATCCAAGAGGAGTTCATTTTTTTTGCACACAGCTATCTCTTTTGACGTGCTAATCGCCTTGGACTTTGTAACCCCACTCCTGGTACCAAAATGTCTTGATCCAACTTCTCCTTCTAGGAGCAAGTTTGTTCCCTTTAAATAATTTCAATCTGAAATACTCCCTTAAATGTCCGCTTCGACTGATTCAACACCTTTCCCTCCACAAATAGTTATCAAGCTATGCGCGAAAAGGAAACTAAACTCCAAACAAGCAATTAACAAAATTTATTGCTTTACAGCAACCCTAACACCATAAATCTCCCAAAGCAGAAACCCTTCTGCTAAACAGAAACAACAGTCTATCTCCCAAAAATCCCGCCTCAAACCAGTCTCTTTTGGCAGCCGCGTCTTCTCCTTTCTCTGTCGGCATTCTCCGGTCCAAGGTCACCAGCTCAGCAGTCCTTCGGCTTTGCAGAGTGTCCAGTAGCTCCTTGGTGTGGCAGCCGCGTCCCGTCCTCTGGCAAAGTCTTTCAGCGAGATGAGAGCCCTCAGCAAGCCAGGATGAGAGAGAGAGTTCTCAACAAGATGAGAGCCCTGCTGCAATCTTGCTGCTTTTATATCCTTAAGTTCCAATTAGTGCTAATTGGGTGCAGCTGTGAGCCACACCCATTGCACTCAAAGTCCCAGCTTCTTCCTACTTAGTAGCAACACCTGTGGGCCGCGCCCAATTGCTTTCAGGTGTGCTTCCACCCACGCAGTCCTGGGTGTTGACCCCTTGCTGCCCAGTCCTGTCAAAGTCCTATCAAAGTCCAAGTCTTCATCTGTTAACTCCTTGCTGCCCGGATCTGTCAACAAGGGTCCACTGCTGACACCACACTTGGCTCCTGCCAGTCTTCTGGATCTTCTTCCACTACATCACCCAGTAAGGGAGAGCAGCATTTGACATGTCACCTCAGGTGCCTGGAGGACTAGGACCGGTACTCAGTCTTGATCCTTATGGTACTTTGTGGGAGAAACCTATGAACTCATTGTACACCATTCCTTGGCACCCTCTAATGTCATGTTAACAAAACAAACTCTACATTTATTTACATATGGTGTGTGCATGTGTAGTAATGTTAAATTAAAACAAATTTAATTCAATCCTGCCCATGCAAATTGTGATTTTTTTCCCCCTGGAATCTTTCTGACCTTTTCAAATATGGTGGAGCAATGATCTGTAAATTTTTCTATAAAGCTGAAAGTTCTCCATGGACAAAAGTGTCAGCTGTTAACTGATGTTTGTTTCTCTACAATCAGAGGCATTTCTATGGTGGGGGCGGTACTGTAAGTTGCGCCCCGTCCTAGTCCCCGTTTACAACCAGGAACGAGGAGGCCCCGCCCCCTCGCCGTCGGAGCCATTCTGTGTGGTGAAGGCAACGGGCAGGGAGCATTTTCCCCACCATAGAAATGCCTCTGTCTACAATCCAACAAATTAAAAACCAAAATCTGTCTTAACCTGTTGAAGGGCCCACCAGCCCAGGACCAGGTTTTGAATACCAGAGCTGAGTTCTAGAATAAAGGAAGAAAAAATGCCCCTGAGCATGTCAGAAGTGTTTTCCACTCACTGCTCTTCTGCCTCTATACTTCATAGTTGTGAGAGAGTGTTGGTTATGTTATACACTCTTAATTAATGTAGGATAATGATGAGGTCAAAGAAGCCTGTCCAGGACTCAGCATGAACTGACCCCAGAATATTATTCAGATTCTTCTACACTGCATAGCGGTTCCTCAGCAGATGCCTCAATGTGGAAAGGGTTCCCTGAAGACAGAAAGTTTGAAAATCACGGTTTTAATAAACATGCAACATGTGTCCTTGTTTTCAGGCCACTTGACTTGACACATGAAGTTTTTTTCTCCACCGAGATAATCTCAGTTATGAAGTGCAGTGCCACGAACACGTGAACACACTGCATGCATGTAGGAAAGACATCTGTGCGTGTGGAAGTGGCCCTTAGACAAAGTACATGATAGAATTTAGGAATCTGGAGTGCAGCCTGGCCAAGCTTAGGGCTACGTCTCTGAGTGGATATCTATGAGCAAGAAGAAGGCTGCTTCCCCCCCCCCCACACACACACACACTTCTTTCCTCAGTAGAAGATCCTAAATGTATTGCTAAAATTCCTTGGTGTGGCAATCCAGGGGGGAAAAGTGTTTCCTAATAGAACTTCTCCATTAAAAGGTTTTAGAAATAATATAAGAAATGAATGCTTGACAATAATAAATTTAAACACTTGAAGGGAAGAAAGCTAACCTGGAGACCTTCTCTGTACCATGAATAACTTCTGCCGATGCCTAAAATTGGGTTTTGATTTTTTTTTTTACTTAAAATTCAAATGTCTGATGTTCTTAAATTAAACAAATGATTTTTTGAAGGGAAAAAAAATCATCCTCCAACATCTGCAGATTATGATTAGCATTTTGAAATAGACTGCTTGAATTGAACAAGGATGAATGCTGCCAGTCTCCTTTTATTCACTCAGTTTATTTAATGAAATGCTAGAGGTCAACCCTTTGTCCTTAAATTAGTTACTATAAAAATCTTTTTGTACTTTCCTACTTGTTATGATGTCTTATAAGCGGAAGAAAAGGTTGCCATTAATTATGCCTTTGTTGAATATGGATAGCTATTCAGAGTTAGTTAGACAGTTTCAAACAAAATTAGCATTGAGCAACTCTTAGGCCGGCGTTAGGTTGGTTATGAAGAATTTTTTCCCCCCTAAGAGAATGCTCTTCTTCTGCAAGTGTGCATTATCTAATATATTCAGCTTTCAGTTGCTAATTTTTTTCCAGATGAAGATGGGCTTAATTGAGGTTGTGCTTTTAAGTTTGTAGAGCTCTTCAACGTCTCATACAAAAGCATCTAGAGGCTTTTCATTTGTCTTGAGTATGTTTCAGATGTACAAATATTATTTACTTTAAACTCTAAATCAAAAGGCACACTGTAACTATTTTAAATAAAACATTATTCTTGCCTGAAATATATATATATATATATTTATACACACACACACACACACACACACACACACACACACACACACACACACACACACATTCAGAGTAGGAATTTTTCCCATTATCTCCTAATAATTTGTTTGCAGGGATGATTTCTTAGAAACTGTAATGAATAATATTTTCCAACAGGCATTAGATGCGGTAATTTTTGTATGCTAAAATTAAGATAGAGCTACAGTTTCATGTTTCCGTTATGTGTCATTTTGAACAAGGATTTCAAGATCTATCTGCTTCAGCTTTCCAAAAGGTCTAAATATGAGTACACAGTGAAATTCCACAATAACATTTGCTCGTTATATACATTTGCAATGATTTTGAAAATTTGGAGCCCAGCCAATATTCTAACTCATTTTCTTTTTTCATCATTCAATTTGAGTTCAGTATCAAAATGGAAGCGACTAGCTTAGTTGGGCTCTCACCCTCTGCATAAGGAGTTGAGTATCAAGGCATAATCCTTTCAGCACATTTCTGAGGAACAAAATTGCATTGGTTAGTAATGACTTGTTGTGTAGTGTTAAATTCAGATAATAAAGGACTTGATACTTAAAAAAAAGCAGTAGAGAAGGGAAAAAAGAAAAAGCTAGTAGGCAGGCAACTTAGAAGATAATTAGGAAAAATAATATGAAAGCAGTGTGTTAGCAGAGGATTAATCCTGGCCATTGTATATGTAAATGAGCATTTTAAAATATAATGTGTAGTATACCTAATTTCCTCCCCCCCCCCTTCAATCTCCTCCCAAAGCTTCTCTTGGATTAGCTGTTTTTCTCAATCAACATTCCATATTCCTGGAGATGAGACCGTAACCTTGTAATGCTTTTAGGTATAATGTACATTTGCTCCCTCCCCACCCACCCCCCACATAACACATTTTAAAGGCTAGTTCCTAATGACCTTGTGAATAAGGGATCCCAAGTCCGTCTTATTATGGTGGTGTCTCCTTGAGCAGAACCTCTGAAATATGTGAAGGTGACACCTTTTGGTATACAAAAATTCTTTAGTTATCTGTAATTATTTTATTAAGATAGAACAGAGGGCTAGATGATGAAAAGGAGGGAGGAGAAAATAGCTGGCATAAACAACTATTACAACTCAGTAAGGAACATATTTGATAAATCATCCATACAAATTGCTGTGCTTAGACATGCAGCCAAAGAAGAACATTCCAATTTTATTTAGCAGTGAGACAGTGATAGTCAAAAAGCGTCTGCCATGGAAGGACAAAAAGGTTTGCACAGGTATGGGGGGGGGGAAGGACCACTTAACGTAACCCTCCACCCACCTGCCCGCCCCATCCTAAGCTTTATAGCCAGATGAATAATCAAGTCAGAGCCAGAATCTCATATACAATCCTAGAAGTGGTGGTGAATTTGATAAAGAAAACATTGGGATAATTTCATTTAATGAAGTGCATTCATTGTGTCAAGCAAATTTCACTGTGTTGCTTAAAAAGCACTTCTGTGGCATCACATCTGTGAATATTGGTGAGGGAGGATAACCCGGGGAATGCAGACTTTGCCCTCCATGCTGAAACAAATTATAAATTTAGTAGACCATTTTAAAAAAAAAATCTTCAGGGGTCAATTCTCCACTTGTGCCTTGTCTCTTCAGCAAGTGCTTTTATGGTTTCCTCTAATATATAGGATTTATCTTCAGCCATGTGAAGAGCTTTTAAATTTAATCCAGCACTGGAGTAGCAATTTGTTGCCACAGCTTTAAAACAAGATTTTCTTTTAACTTTCTCAAGATGCAGACACTTTTGTCTAGGCAGTGTGAAAATGAAATGTTAGCTTGGGTGTGTGTGCTGTGTCTGATTTTGAAACTCAGATGCACTTAAAATATTGGTCTACATTGTTACAAGGATGATATGTAATTGTCTAGGAGTGCTATTCTAAACTCAAGAAGATTTTTTCAGATTGGTTTACAATCCACCCACCCACCCCCTTAACTAGTAAACACTAACAATGGAAACTGTAAAAAATATGTTTTTATCATCGTCACAATTTTTACCATAACCTTTTTTGCACAGTTTGTATTTTTAAACATTTGAAGCTTGACATTTAACTTTTTTTAAAAAATTATCTTTTCTCTGCCATCTGTGATTTGTGACTAAAACTGTAAGTGCAGTTTCAAGGAACTAATCTCAGCTGAAATTGATCTGAGGTAAGTGTGCCTAGGATTGGGGTGTTTGGGTTGCCCTGGAGGTGGTGTGGTAGCAGTCATTTAAAATTGTTGCACTGTTTTATTTGCTGAAATATATCCACTTCTCTAGCCTAACAATGTGCATTTTACTGTTTTTGCATAAGGACTGAGCATCAGAGAATGGCAACATGTTTATTATAAAGGAGGAAAATTGTAACAACAGAACCCCTAGCAATGAAAAATAAAATATCAGACTTAAGAAAAAAAATTCGTTGACAGAATAATCATAACATTTTTGTTCAAGATACCAAATTGTTGCTGGAAAATGCTTTGAGATATAGGTAAATAATGGGATCGCTATCCCAGCTACACGAACCAACAGATATTTATTTCTGGGATTAAGTAACTCAGCGTTTATGTTTTATGAGTAAGTTGTTCCATGGTAGACAGTATTATTGCATCCAAATTTTTGATGCAAGGTGTTCAACTGAAGATTTTATAACATATCCCTCCCAACCACACACACATTTACTCCTATGGTCACACATGCACCAGCGTAGCATATGCTCTCAAAGAATAATAAACACTGTCACATTTTTATACTTAAAAAAAGAAAAGAAAATTGCCCTGAAATGCATTCATAAAGTACAATCTAGCATTAACTGAGAAATGTATTGTACAGGTCAAATAACAATCTGGAAAACAAGACAATTGCAAGATTTCCCCACATTCCTTGGGTGGGTGGTGGTGGTGGGGAGAATAATAACCCAGTTCTCAGATATTCCTGTTTTTCTGCTTATCATACTTTGTTGAAGTAAATCATTAAAGTATGACTGTCGCGGCTAAAGGGGAAAAAAAATAGAGCCAATGTTTGATATAACAAAAGGAGCCCTGAGTTGCAGCAGGTATAAACTGCCACAGAAAAAGCCCCGATAGTCCAAAGAATGCTAAGTGAACATTTAACTCTATTGTTTAAACTCAGGAGCATATAAAAAAAAATCTTTCACATCTATTTATCATGTAGTTATTTTAATGTAAACATTTGCCCGTTTAGATGAAGTGTTTTCATTATTAAGCTAATTTCAACATGTTTCAGATAGACTGATGAGTAAGAAGCAAAGCACTTGCTGATGAGAAACGAAATTCTGTCTTGGCTCGGCCTGCTGTCAGATACATCTTCATTAGTTTTTGTCATTCACCGATGGCAAATGCTGTATAAATGAGATGACGATCAGGTCCGCCTTGATAACTTGCCTTATCTCATTAGTTTTCACATCAAAGTTAATCAGCAATGTGAATTGTAATTGCTGGAAGAGACAATGCAATAGATCACTGGGCCCTTTTTTTTTTCCCTGTATGGCATCTTGAAACATCAGCAGGCTGGTGAGCGGAGATAGGCTCAGAAAGAAAATGATGTGGAAAGCATAATAAGCAAGCTGCTCGGAATTAATGAGCTTACCCAATAAGAAAAGAATAACCAATCAATGTGAGCTGGGCAAATATAATTTAGGAATAATTGCTTGATTGGTTGTCTATAGTAGACTGATTTGACCACACACAAGGATTAAGAATTAAGATGTCAACGAAAAAAAAAATATTTGGCAACGAAGGGCTTGTAATTTTTGTTTCTTTTTCCTTTATAGCTAAAGGAGACGGGCATTTGATATGTTATTCCCCAAGAATGAAAACGTTAGCTAGGCACATACTGTCCCTCGCCTTTATGGTTCCCATATAATGAAAAGGGCCTTTTCAAACCCCAGCAGTGATATTTCTCTATAGGACGTTTTAACTAAATAGCTTATATTTAAAAAACAACACAACACAAAACAAAAGAGTCCTAAATCTGTTAATTTAGAAGCACTGGTGTAAATATTTGTAGCTGTGTCAGACAGAATGGCATTTTTATTTTTATTTTTTGCTAAACAGTGTACTTGAACACATTTACAAAATACTGTAATTGTGGCGTAAAAGCAGAAAGCAATTCTTGCTGTACCTGTCCTTTTAGAATAATTTTCCCTACAGCCTTCGCCAATTAGTATAAAATAGAATCCTTATATTCTACTGACTAAACTATCGGGAAGGTTCCGCCAGAAGGTAAATTTGCTTTGATCTACATTACACCTAATTGAGTCACCACCAATGTCTCTATCCTAACATCAAGAAATGTGAAAATGTTAGATTATTTCACTGGGGATTAAACCTAATTTTCGCGTGTTCTGCATTAACCTATTAGGCTGACTCATCTGCATTGCTAATGTAGCTCAGGCAGCTGTCACTGCTAAAGAAAAACATGATCATGCAATCCTTGAATGAATGATTCCAGCTCTGATTAGTGTTAGTGAAGTTAGCTGAGCCCTAGTGATAAGGAAAGAAAATTCCCAGGTTGCCAATAGCTTTGAAAATTATCGGACTGTAGGCAAAAAAAATTGCACCTCCTGACTCACAGGCTCAAGTCCAAATGGAGAGATGAGTGACATTATTTAAGGCTGCTGCCTATTAAGGGTAACAAAAAATTATCCCCTGAATAAATATGTTTGTTTCTTTTAGGGGGAACTAATGCAACAGATACATATTAATATGCTAATAGAAAACAACCCAAAATAGAAAATGGAACAGTTTACCTTTACTCCATTAGCATTTTTAAATGATATTTCGACAGAATGACAAATAACACTGCTGTTAGGAAATACTACACTGCTTTAAAACACACACACACACACACACACACACACACACACACACACACACATTTCCGTGTCAAGTCATTTACATATTCTCTGTTACTACTTTAATCCCCCCCCCCCCCCATACACACACACACACACACATACATTTCATGGCCTATTATGGATGGAGAAAACAAGGCCAGGAAATAGTTATTCACATATCTTGTTTTATCTTCTGGGGATGAGTTTAATTGCAGTGCGCATATTGATATATATTTTACTATGTAGCAGGCACTGTTGTAATCTTAAACTTCCCATTATATTTTTCTATCCTTGAGATGTGAACATTTTTTGGAACAAGTTCGCCTCCTCGCAATGGAACCAGGAGCCAATTTAATCCGATTAGTTCCTCCCAACAATGGTTGCGCCTAACCCATTGTGGACAAAAGCTTTTACTTTATTTGTTTCTATTAGCCGAGCAATCTTCACCATCAGAAAAGTGGATTTTTGCCCCCATCAGATTGCTCAGGCAGTCAACAAAAAACAAATTTGAGAAAATAGTCTAATGTGTCAATATTTATCTTTTGGCCCTAATTGTCTGTAAAGAGGACTTGTTGAGTGTGCAAAGTTTACTGCACTGGTTTATCTGTGTCCTATTGATTCTTCCTATTGTTTGGGTTCAGTGGTAGCTGATGTTTTAAAGGCAAAGCACTTGGGTTTGTAGTCCAAACTAGATGGGAAAATATATTTAAAAGTTTAAACAGAAACCTCCGTCTCATTTAGAATTCATCGGTGAAGCTACATTTGGACATGACTTGTAAAAGTCCTTGTACTCTTGCAGCAATTTGAGTATTAACTATTTCACTGCTGCAGGATCCTTGTGCCCTGCCCCACTGAGTTCCACTTCTTTCCCTCTGGTCTGCTGCTGCTTCTGAGAAGAAGAAAAAAGGTCATTCCATGCTCCCTTGCAATAAGTAAGAAGGTTAAATCTTATCCTTGACACATGCCAGCATATCCCCACTGGCATAGAAGTCCAATTGCTGATGATGATGGAGGCACCACAGGTGCCAGCATGACATCGGAAAAACACAGTGCTGGCCCAGCCCTGATGTCACTCAGGTGCCAGCACAACTCTGCCAGCAGAGAGGCCAAAACAGGGATGAGATTGGGATGGAATAAGGGCTGAATGAGGAGAAGTCAGTGCACACCATATCTTAACCCCTCTTCAGACAACGGACATGCCCCCAATGCCAGAAAAACACTATGCCAATGACAGAGCTGGTGTAGGTAGGAGTAACCCCATAGAAACAATGGGGAAGGGGAAAAAGGCAGAAAATTGCCTGTCACCCCCTGCCCCACCCACTTTCCTACAATGGAGCATAGGACGCAGACTACGTTTGGCAGCCAATCACAGCACACTAACCCCAGTACTAAAACCCATGCTGAGACTACAGCTCAGATGAGAAGATGTGTGACATGACGGTATACCTCTCTGCTCTCTCAAAAGGGAACTTTGATGATGGGTTTCTCCTTGCTCCTCACAAGTGAGGACTTCAGTGGTGTAGGAATGGGGGTGGGGGTGGACCCCCCTGGGCGCCAGGGGGGTGCACAAGCGCCGAAAAAAGCACACTTTCAGCACTTTTTCAGTGCAGTGGGGGGAAAGGCACCCCTGCCCGCCTGGCGCCTAGTGGCCATTTTCTGATGAAAAAACACTGGGGGCTTGTGACGTCATAGGGGTGACACATGGGTGCCGCCGCCCCCCCCACAGGCTAGCTACACCACTGGAGGACATCATGCAGATTCCAAGAGAAACCTATAGCCTACCTACTTGCAGTGACCAGTGTGAGCACAGCTGCCACTTGGCAAAGTTGTTGAGCTACTCCTTCCAGTCAGGCTCCTGTGGCTTTGCAAACTTCATGGCAGACAGTGAACCAACTGGTGCAGCCACACCTTACAGGCTTCCCTGTTAGTTGCACAACTTCCCTGTTGTGTGCATGCCGCTCGAAGCCTTGCCGGCCTATTCAGAAGCAGCTGAGCCGCTGAGGAAGACGTGGCTCGACTTACTGGCTCCAGGAGTGACGCGCCAGGATGGGGGTGAGTGTAGCGGGGTGGTGGTGATGCGCCGGGACTCCTGGCGCGTCAGCCCCTGGCACGTCACTCCCTCCGGGCACCTCCCAGCACATCACCCTGTGTGCTCTGCCCCCCCCGCCACGCACCAGTGACGCCAGTGATGCTGAGTGAAGAAATACTTTCTTTTGTCTGTTCTAACTCTCCCTCCACTCAATTTTAGTGCATGTCCCCTGGTTCTGGTGTTGTGCGAGAGGGAGAAGAATTTCCCTCTATCCACTCTCTCCATCCCATGCATAATTTTATACGTCTCAATCATGTCCCCCCTCAGGCGCCTTTTTTCTAGGCTGAAAAGCCCCAGACACTGTAGCCTTTCCTCATAAGGGAGGTGCTCCAGCCCACGAATCATTCTGGTCGCTCTTTTCTGCACCTTTTCCAATTCAACTATATCCTTTTTGAGGTGTGGTGACCAGAACTGGACACAATACTCCAGATGTGGCCTTACCATCGATTTGTATAAAGGCATAATGATATTGGCCGTTTTATTCTCAATCCCTTTATTAATGATCCCGAGCATGGAACTGGCCTTCTTCACAGCCGCCGCACACTGGGTCGACACTTTCATCGACCTGTCCACCAGCACCCCAAGATCTCTCTCTTGATCCGTCACAGACAGTTCAGAACCCATTAGCGTATATGTGAAATTTTGGTTTCTTGCCCCAATGTGCATCACTTTACACTTACTTACATTGAAGCGCATCTGCCATTTTGCTCCCCATTCTCCCAGTTTGGAGAGATCCTTCTGGAGCTCTTCACAATCCCTGCTGGTCTTCACCACCCGGAAAAGTTTAGTGTCCTCCGCAAACTTGGCCACCTCGCTGCTTATCCCCAACTCCAGGTCATTTATGAATAAGTTGAAAAGCACCGGTCCCAAGACCGATCCTTGAGGCACACCGCTTTTCACCACTTGCCATTGTGAAAATTGCCCATTGACTCCCACTCGCTGTTTCCTGGTCTTCAACCAGTTCCTAATCCACAAGAAGACCTGCCCTCTTATTCCCTGACTGTGGAGTTTTCTCAGGAGCCTTTCATGAGGGACCGTGTCAAATGCCTTCTGAAAATCCAGATATATAATATTTAGGGATGGGGACTCGAGTCAAATGACTCGACTCGCAAGTGTGACTTAGCCACTTTTTCCCTGATTCGTACTCGTACTCATACTCGTGACCCACTGACTCGTACTCGCACTCGTACTCGTGACCCATGGGACTCGCACTTGACTCGCACTCGTGGGGGTAACAACTTGCCATTTCCAAGTCATTTTCCAAGTCATAGGGGAAGCCAAGTGGGTGCTTTAAAAGCTTCAGAGGTACACACACACACACACACACACACACACACACACACTGCACATTTTCAGGGAAAAAAGCCATTTTCCCCAAAGTGATTTGACTCGTGACTTGTGACTCGTGGTTTCTGGCCTTACTCGTACTCGACTCGCACTCGTGCAAAAATGACTCGTACTTGCACTCGCACTCGCGACCTAGTTACTTAGATACATCCCTGATAATATCCACGGGTTCGCTCGCATCCACATGCCTGTTGACCTTTTAAAAAAATTCTAAAAGTTTTGTGAGGCAAGACTTCCCCTTGCAGAAGCCATGCTGACTCTCCCTCAGCAAAGCCTGTTCTTCTATGTGTTTTAAGATTTTATCCTTAATGAGACTTTCCACCATCTTCCCTGGAACAGATGTTAGGCTGACCGGCCTGTAGGGGTCCCCCCTCCTTCCTTTTTTAAAGATTGGCGTGACATTAGCTATCCTCCAATCCTCTGGCACAGTGGCCGTTTTAAGGGACAAGTTGCATATTTTGGTCAAGCGGTCAGCAACTTCATTCTTGAGTTCCTTCAGAACTCTTGGGTGGATGCCATCTGGGCCTGGTGATTTATTGATCTTTATTTTGTCAATTAAGTCTGAGACGTCTTCTCTTTTAACCTCTATTTGACATAATTCTTTAGTCAAGGGTGGCCGTTCAGGCAGCGGTATTTGCCCGAGGTCTTCTGCCGTGAAGACAGATGCAAAGAACTTGTTTAATTTCTCTGCAGTCTCCAAGTCCCCTTTTATCACCCCTTTCCCTCCCTCACCATCCAGCGGACCAACCGTTTCCCTGGCAGGTTTCCTGCTTCTAACATATTTGAAGAAGCTTTTGTTATTCCCTTTTATGTTGCCTGCCATACGTTCCTCAAAGTCTTGCTTGGCCTCCCGTATCATCTTTTTACATTTCTTTTGCCACAGTTTGTGCTCCTGTTTATTTTCCTCATTAGGGCAAGACTTCCATTTACGGAAGGAAGCTTCCTTGCCTTTTATAGCCTCTTTAACTGTGCTTGTTAGCCATGCCGGCACCCTCCTGGACTTATTCGAGCCCTTCCTCCTTTGTGGGATACACTCCCGGTGGGCCTCTATTACTGTTGTTTTAAACAGCCTCCATTCATTCTGGAGCGATTGGACTCTTTTTACCTTCCCTTTCAGCTTTTTTTTTTAACTAGTCTCCTCATTTTGGGAAAGTCTGCCCTTTGGAAGTCAAGGGGTTTTGTGTCAGATTTGCTCGACACTCTCTCCCCGACATGCATGGCGAAACAGATCGCAGCATGGTCACTGTTCCCCAACGGTTCGGTAACATTTACCTCCCTGACTAGATCTTCAGTGCCACACAATATCAAATCCAGAGTCACCTGTTCTCTGGTTGGCTCCGTGACTAGCTGCTCTAAGGCACAGTCATTTAACATATCCAGAAATCCAGTCTCTCTTTCATGACCTGAGCATGAATTGACCAGTCGATGTGAGGATAATTGACGTCCCCCATGACTACAACCCTGTCTCTCGTTGACACCTCACTGATTTGCTTCCTCATTTCAAGATCCCCTTCAGGTTTTTGATCTGGAGGACAGTACCATGCCCCTACTATTACATCGCTCTTTGAGCCTGGTAATCTAACCCACAGTGATTCTACGGAGGTGTCAGAGCCCCCCTCCAGCTCTACTCTGGTGGATTCTACCCCTTCTTTGACATAGATGGCCACCCCACCTCCAACACGCCCCTCTCTGTCCCTCCTACAGAGTTTATATACTAGAATTGCAGTATCCCACTGGTTCTCTGCATTCCACCAGGTTTCTGTTAAATCTACTATGTCAATGTTTCCCATAGCCACCAAACATTCCAGTTCTCCCATCTTTGCCCATAGACTTCGGGCATTTGCATAAAAGCACATATACCAGGTCCCCCAAGAAGGGCGGCATGTTTGCACCTTTATCCCTGCAGCCTTCTGTCCTGCTAGATTGGCTGTCGTGTCCCATCATGCTACCACTCCTAATTCTTACTCTGTTATTACTTGACTGTTCCCAATCCTCTGCACCCTCATTCCCTAGGGATGAGGAGTCCCAAACCGGATGCCCCTCGGCTCCTGTTGGCTTTCCCCCAGGGGTAGCTGCCACTGATACCGCCCCCTTCCCGACCTCAATCTGCCCTCCTCCCGGCCCTGTTCTGCCACTTCACGCCTTGTTCCGCCCACCCCATGCTTCCCATCTGCCCCCTGCCCCCGTGCCAATTTACCCACGTCGGGGCTCATAGGAAGGCCACTAGCATATGGCTGTGGCCAAGCTGCTTGCAGCAGTGGTCCAGCTGCACAAAATGGTGTGTCACCATTTGCGACAGACAGCCATAAAGCTGGAATCTAGGTTCCAGTGGTGCAGTGTGCCCTTAAGATTAGGCTGTAACTTTGCTTGTTGTGTAGGAACAGGAAATGCAATCCCTCTGTGTTTGTTCATGATGCACAACAACATACAGCCTTCACATCTCCTCCACACAGGAAAAGAACAAGGTGGCTTTCTCTCCACCAGGTGAATGCTGATCTCCCCAAGTCCTCAATTGTATTTCTGATGTGACAGCGTTGCATAGTAACAGGAAGTATGACAAACGTGCATAAACTGTTCCTGCTTCAGAAAATAACATCCATAGCCACTTTTAGAATTAGTACTTACATTGAAAGTTCCAGCAGTAAATCAGCAGTGAAGTGTGAATATCAAGTTAGCCTTAATATTCTTGAAGGGCATTTGGAGACATTTTCCCTGCAGTCCAGATGAGCAAATTACCCTTTTATGTGATGTGTAGCTTGACTCACTTGTTTGAGTCATTCTACCCGGGCACTTTTGGTACAATGCATCTTGTTCACCCTTTCTGTTCTACAACATTCTGAAATCTAAACTATGCGAGTTAATCTAAACGGTACAGATGTATGGATGTTAGGCTGGGTCAAGATGGTAACAAGGATAAGTAAAGAAGATAAGAGGTGTGAAATACATTATATATTGAGAAAATTCTACAGCCATGCTAAAAGATGAGAACAAAGACAACAAAAGGATGTCTTAAAAAATGGAGAGGCATGAAAGATTTGTGTAATGCCAAGTTAAGGTTAACAGAGTCCATGGGGAATAATTAGGGGGTCCATTAAGATTTTACTGACTCCTTCTTTTACAGCACAGGGACGCATAGGCCTGGTTTGCACTTGCATGGTCATCACTGCAATGTCAGGTGTGTGAACTGGGCCATCACAAATATTAACGTCATAAATAGAACATTCATATCAACTCAGCTCACTTTGTTCAATGAATGGAGTGAGTTCACAATCTGCAGTAACCTAATGCAGAAAAGTCAAGTTGTATACTTACAGGTGATAAATAGCCCTTAGGCTCCATGTACACACATGTAGCAGTTGTAGCTTTTGTACTTCATTTGTCATGTATATACAGTACCTCCAAAGACATAACTTGATGGTGAACAGATATTTTTATTGTGTGCTATGCAAGTGCAGAGGTGTCGTTGGGGGGGGGGCGGGGGGACATGGGCCGGGGGGTGCACTTGTCTCTGGATTTGGCGGCAATTCGGCGGCGCAGCAAAAATGCACCCCCGACGGTTTTTCGGTCGCTTTTAGGCTGTTTGCAGCGACTGGATTTGCCCACCCGCCCAGGCTGCAAAAGGCCTAAAAGCGGCTGGAAAACCGCCGGGGTGCATTTTCGCTGCGCCGCCAAATTGCTACCGGAAGGGGCGGGGCTTGTGACATCACAGGGGGTGTCACGGCGATGGCCCCCCCTGGGTAGGCTTACCAGATCTCCAACTGGGACAGAGTGCTAGACCTTTAGGAGAAGGAATGTGGGCAGGTGTAGCGTGTTAAACCTTAGAGCACAATCCTAGGCATGTCTACTCAGAAGCAAGCCCCATTGTGTTCAATGGGTCTTGCTTCTGAGTAGACATGCCTAGGATTGTGCTCTAAATGTCTATTCAGAAGCAAGCCCCATTGTGTTCAATGGGTCTTGCTTCTGAGTAGACATGCCTAGGATTGTGCTCTAAGGTTTAACAAGCTACACCTGCCCACATTCCTTTCCCTAAGGGTCTAGCACTCTGTCCCGGTTGGAGATCTGGTAAGCCTACCCCTGGGGGGGTGTAGCGACGCCTCTGTGCAAGTATGACCTATACCAAGTAAGCACTGTGTCAGATGATGTGAGGTGGTGATATGAAAGTTCTGTCTATGGTTTTAGATCTGTAGTGGCTCATTCACACATGCAAGTTATCATTTATGCTGTAGTCATCAAGTGATGAATTGGCATGTGTAAAGTGAGGCTTACTCTGTGCTATCTGCACATCACTAGCATCTAACCCAGGGGCGTCAAACTTGTTTCATACAGCGGGCTAAAAAGCAGTCATGGCACCTACTGATGGCCGGAACTGATATCATTAAGTAGGAAGTGACATCATTAAGCAGGTGATGACCAGAAATAAGTACTTTTCCACTTAGGGACTCATTAATTGCAAATGACAGAAGAGAAAATATGCAAATCTTGATAATATTTTCAAGATAGAGCCTAGCCTTGGCAGTAGCGGTGCTGCTGAAAGCCCCCCCCCCCCGCGTGATAATTGGGCTCTCCCAGCGCTGCCCTTTCAGCAGCATTACTTCTGCCTATGCGTCACTTCACAGCTCAGCAACTGAGAGTGGTGCTGGGAGAAACCAGTTATCACGTGGGCTAGATAAAGAGCCTCTGTGGGCTGTATCCAGCCCATGGGCCTAATGTTTGACACCCCTGATCTAACCCACGTAGTGAGGTTTGATTTAGGATTCAGTTTTTGTCAGATCTCATGCCCATTAAGGCAGAGCCTGCTGAATCCCCCACTCTGGTAAGTAATTGCTTTTACCCTCTCCCTCAGCGGTGTCATTCCTTGGCTGAGTGACACCACCTTCCATGACAAATCTCCAAACTTTTAGACCCAAGCCCCACCTTGCCCTGCTACCTGTAAATTGAGACCATTCCTCTTGATGAGACATTGGGTAGGAATGACATGCCTTGCAGATGGTTTGTAAATGTCTTGACAGAGCGAGAAAGCCTGTTTGTCCCCAGTTATGGAAGAAAGCCCTGGGTGAACAGAGGGCAGAGTGAAGGATAGGCAGGACAGACTCAGGTTGACTGGTCATGTATCTACAGGTTTGAGGGAAACCTTTGACTAGCAAATCCAGTGATACACAGTCTTTTTGGCTGGGGCACCCTGAGGGTGGACTGCTCTCCTCAGGGAGGCTCACCTGCTGCCTAATCTTTCCATTGCTTCACTCCCTTAGCTTCGCCAGTTGTTTCCTGTCTTCCTGTTTCCCCTGCACTCATTTCCTTCTCCTTCTCTCTATCTTCCTCTCTTGCTCCTTCTGCTTCCTTCCCACTTACCTCTCTTCCCGCTTCCTGCTCCATGCTCCTCTCCTCTCCGCCACCCCCTCTACTCCCTTGCAGCCCAGTTTGGAAGGCTGCCCTTTGCCATGCCTTTCACACCCTAGCTGATCACTCTCAGTGGCCATGTGCACGTCCTCACAGCTGATTGGCGCCATCTCTGTGCTGCCATGGCCGGGGTCCACGGGCCGCGCATCACCACATACGCCTAGAAAAAGTATTTGTGAAAGCTTATGTCAACAACAGAACCTGTTCATTTTATGGCCGCTGTAATATCTAGGAAAGCGGAGCCCTCATGCAAAATAGTGCTTGAGGCAGTTCCCTCTTTGTTTTTTGCCCACTATCTATTAACATCATTTGGCAATAAGAGGCATTCTATACAAACCATTACTCCTGTGTTCCTGAACTGACCCATTTCAGACTGCAGGTGGAAGATTTCATGGCTGGGATGCATCCTCACAAAAATGGGTATCTTATAAAACTAAAAAGAATCAAATGAAACTAGCAGGCCAATAACAATGTTAGACCAGAATCCTTTGTCATAGAGTTCTATCTTCATGGCAATTGGTATATGGGGTGGGGTGGGGTGGGGTGGGGTGGGGAATTCAATCATACAATTTCCTATACCTGCAGTCTGAAGTGGTACAGTCTAGGACAGGGGTTCTCAAATTGGTGGGTCGTGACCCATCACTTTTACCAGAAGAGGGCAATATGCCCTTAAGAGGGGTGGCCAGTTGCAACGGTGGGGGCGGTGCTGCAGGATTGCGCCTGCCCCCGACTCCAAAACACTATTATAAAGATATTGGGTATTGTCCTGCCAGCTCCCTAAAGGGTCCGGGGGGGGGGGGTTTCTCCCACCTCAGCAGGCCTTCCCAAGGCTCTAAACAATGCCGATCGCGTTCCGAAGCCTACTTCCGTGTTTTGGCGAAAATCGGAAGTAGGTTTGGGAAAATGATTGGTGACGTCTAGAACCTTGGGGACGCCTGCAGAGGTGGCAGCAGCCCCCCCCCCCGGACCCTTTAGGGAGCTGGCAGGACAACCAGGTATGTTTACAACAGCATTTTGGAGTCGGGGCAGGCGCGGTCCTGCAGCGCTGCCTCCAACATTGCCTTGCCCCCACAAAGACTTACAGGGGAGTAAACTCCCCTATAAGACTTTGAGAAAAACACTGGTCTAGGAATAGTTTACCTGGTGATGAGCTATGCATTTGGATAGGAATTCTTCCTTCAAGGAAAGCTGTAGCTCAAGAGGGTGAGAATTTCCACAGCTGGCACAATATTTTTGTTTTGTATGATTGAAGGCAATGGGGTTTTGCATTCATTGCACCGTCTTCCCAAAAGCTGTTATCAAGGGAGAACAGCAGAAAGTAATGGAGAGATGGACATTCTGCTTTAGATGATGAAAAGGAGGTGGTTATCCTAAGAAAACACGACAACACATTCACTGATCTAGTGCTAAAACATGAAGGAGGTATATCTAACTTGTTGCTCAGGTTATGGCCATGTAATTTAGAGGGAGAAAAATTAAGAAGAATTTGAGGATGTGTTTTCAAGGCCAGCCCTGATGAGACCCAGATGCCAAATGGGACTGTAGGGAGAGTGGCAAAACATGCCCCCCCCAGCAGCAGTGCCCACCAAAGCCACCCACAGTGATTGGCTCATTGGACACCTACCCCAGCCAGCCTGCTAGTCCTACACCATTAACATGATCAGCAACAAGAGGGGAAGCCTAGGAGCAGCAAAGATGGAGGCTCTGGTGCTGGTTGCTACAGCCACCTCCATCACCATCACTGTTGCAGCTGATACTGCCCTGGGCTAGCAGCACACAAAAACAGCTTTAGAGGGGAAATCTGGAGGAAGGAATGATTCAGGCAGCTGCTGATGCTGCATCCATTGCTACCACTGCTGCTGCCTTGTCCAAGTTTCCTGTCTGGCTGTTTCCTGTCTGGCTGTGGTCTGCTACCACCACCACTGCTGTCCGCCAGGGCCTGGCTCGGGCGTCACTGCTGGATTACACCAGAGGAAAAAATGGGGGAGGTGATTCCATGAGGTGGAACTCATGTGCCAAGCCCAAAAGTGCTTTGTCTGGACCTGTGTGTTTCATAGAATCACAGAATATTAGAATTGGATGGAACTTTGGAGGTCATCTCTTCCAGCCCTCTGGTCAGTGCAGGCAATTGTCACAGCATCCCTGAAGGTACCTACTTCGGTGGGAGGGAGTTCCACAATTTTGTGCCACCACAGGGAAGACCCTATTTCTTGCTTCCACTCCCATAACATCTGATAGGGGTAGCAATTGTAGGAGGGCTCTCTCAGATGATCTTAGGAGGTGGGCCGGAATGTACAGAAGGAGGCTGTCCCTTAGATACCCCGGCCCCAAGCCATAAAGGCTTTAAAGGCTAAAACTAACACCTTGAATTATGCCTGGAAACAAATTGGCAGCCAGTGTAGCCACTGGAGCAGCAGCCAATAGTGCTGAACCACCAAGCCCCAGTGATCACATTAACAGTAATCTAGCCAAGATGTCATCAAGACGTGGACCAGCGTGGTCAGGTTCAACTGACTCAGGTATGGTCGCAACTGGCACACCAGCCGAAGCATGTACACACACGCATGCACAAACAAACCAACAAACACAGCATGTACAATAGGGCACATATGGAACAGTTCACAAAATAAACAATATCAAGAGTTTAAAACAATATTGAAAGAATGTCAAAGAAAAAAATCACAAATAATAAACTGCAGTTCATTTCAGACAATATGCATGTACTTACCAGTTGAGGGCAAGCAAAAACTGGAGATTTTCAGCGTCAGTGTAGTGTGTCCGACATGATGGTCATTCAATCATCAACTGTAAAAAATGATAATGTTTTTATAATAAGGCACGTTTGTGTCACCTGGTGAGGAGGTTGCACTGGTGAAGAGGTCAGCATCGGCCTCCCCACACCCAGCTTTGGAGCGCCTGCTGGGGAAGGTAGGTTCCCCGCCAGGTGGCGGAGGAGCAGGTGAAGGGCGGAACGGGGTGTTCCAGGGGAGTGGGATCGGTTGGCTAGGCCCAGGGGGAGGGATCATCAGCGAAGTCTCCACTGAAATCCTATCCTCTTTCCCAGGCCTGGCCGCCATTACACAGGGTTCTTGGACTTGCGCCAGCAAAATAGGTAGCGCACATCCGTATATAGCAGCCCCATGGAGCAGCTGGGCTTTATAGGGGAAGGGAACAAATGTTCCCTTCCCCCAAGGTGACTTTTTGTGCTCTGGATGCAGTGCAGGCTGCACTGGCCTCACTGCATGGCAGAGCACATAGTTAGATAGGATTTTACTTACACACACACACACACACACACACACACACACACACAATCACACAATCACACCATGACATGGTTGTTCATGGTTTATTTGTTTTTAGGGTGAGAAGGATAGGATTGGGCTGTAAGTAAACCACTTGGTTAGCTACAGTACTTTTTGTTGAAAAGTGGTATATAAATATTCTTAATAATAATAAATACCAATTAACCATTACAACATCACTGCAAAGTAGGGCAGCATTATTACTCCCATGCCTCATGTGGAGGGGCTGAAATATCATGGCTTGCCTAAGGCTGCTTAATGAGTTTATGACACTGGCGAGATTTGAGCCCAGTCTCTTAGCATCTAGGCTACATGAATGCTATGAACAATCATATCTCAGAAAAAGAGTGAAATGGCTCCTCAAATGCCATCCCATTATTCTGCCAAAAAGAATTTGTCTGCAGCTTTGCGGAAGCACAAGTTAGCCAACAAGCCAAGTCATCTGGTACTGAAGGGACTGATGGATGAACAGTGTTGCCAAACAGATGGTAATTTATTGTCCTAGCTGTTGTTTTGATTTACTGGCATACTGACAGCACTGTACTCCCTTGAATGGATGTCTCAGCCTTTATTCCTTTGTTTTCAGCTGTGCGATGTGGGTGGTGTTGTTAATTTGCAAAAGGGCAGCAAACTGTGAGGCAATAGCTGCATTGCATGATACTTTTTGTGCTATTGCCCAAATCAGATTTTGTTTGAACAGATTCAAAATTTAACAAAATTACTAAATCCAAAATGGCTGAATTCTCATTTGGATGTCATATAAAATCTGTAAACTGTGCAATGCATACTCTTGAGCACAGAACTCCAAACTTAATTTTGATTATGCTCACGTTACCTCGCTTGCAGTTGGTCACTGTTTTGTGTCCAACGTCATGTTCTGAAATTTTAATTCCTTACTAGTGAAATTTTAATTCACCACAAATGTAAATTCACAACATTTTTCCATCATTCATGCAGGACAGTTGGTGACATCTTTTTAAGCTGCAAACAGAATGCTTTAAAATGTGGACATGATCCAGTCAAAGTTAAGTTAGTTAAACATCTCTTTGTTCAGTTGAATTCAGTAAGAGAGTTAGTTAAGCATGCACTTAAATCTCTTTCACTGAAAACAGACTAACGGGACAGCCTGATCTTATCAGGCTGCTGCGCTGGCGGAAACACATTCCACCAGTGCCAGCTGCAACCATAGAGCACAATGCCAGTGCAAGCTACCGGCGCACCAGCAGGAAGGCTGGAGCCTTCTCACGCATGCGGGCAGACCTCGGAAGGCCCGTCGGAGCAGGTAAGTTCAGTGCAGGAGGTAGGATGGGGAAGAGGGGGTAATAACTGGAGGAGATGGGGTGGGAGATGGGCGGATTAGGCCTGGGAGAGGGGTGGGTTCAGCAGCAGCAGGGCACACGCCAAATTCAAACCCCCTTCCTGGGCCTGATCCACCTGCACAGATCAACTCGGATTTGCACCAGTTATAGAGCTGGTGCAGATCCGAAGTAACCCATAGTGGCTGCTGGGACTTATGAGTTTATAATGTCCCCTTACCCTGAGGAGACCTCCAGCAACCAAACCTCCACCGCTACGTAACCACGCGGGGAGTTAGGTAGGATTGGGCCATTAAAAACTTCTTAATTTCACCTTTTTTTGTGCCCGTAGTGTTTTCCCCTTATTAGGTTTTATATAAACTATGACTTTTACAAACAATTTGGACTTAGACTTTAACGCACCAGTGCCCTAAAATACATTTACATCTCTTTAGCATGAATGTAACATCATGTGCATGCACCATTAGTATCCATTTACACAACACAGAGGAAGGGCCCAATCCTATCCAACTTTCCAGAACCAATACAGCCACAATGCAGCCCCAAGGTATACCTTGAGGAGGCCTCCATGACTGCCCATCACCACCACCACCACCACCACCACAGGATGTAGCGCACCGTACGTCCCATTGGCATGGCTGCATCAGTGCAGAAAAGTTGGATATGACTGGGCCCGAAGTCAGTGTTGCCATTTACAATCAGATGCTGTTCTAAAAAATGTTTACATTTCAGCACAGAAAGGACTTTTGCATTAACCATGGGTAGACCTGAACCATCTTGATTGCCATGTATTAGTTGAATTGATCATGCCTTTTGTCTTGTGCAGCTACAATTCATTTCATTGTGGCTTGTGGAGGGAAACTTCCTGGTAGACTCTGCCTTTTGAATCTTTGTTTGAACAGATGCTTCTACAGCTGTCTGTCAGGGCCAGCATGCCTGCCCTGGCATCCTCCAAGGAGAATTGGGCCCAGCCAGCCACCAGTGGCCAGCAGCTGGATTAGTTCTTCTCTCACTTTGGCAGACAGGCAGGTGTTGTGTGAGATGACTGTAAGGCAGATTGATTCCCCCCCCCCCGCCGCCCTCCCTGCAGACAGCAGGTGCAGCAGGTAGTAGTGTTGCTGCCTGGTCACAGCAGCCACAGGAAGTTCTTGCTCAGCTGCCTATTACTGCTTCCACTGCCAGGTGGCTGCAAAGTCTGTCCACCTGAAGGGAGAAGAAGAGTGTACACATCCAGTCACTGTTGTTCAGTTCTCCCTTCCTCTCCCGCCTCTTTCTCTTTTCCTATTAAACACTGAGCAGGCTAGGAGGAGAAAAAGAAAGCCTGGTGGCTGCTTGCTCCCTCAGTGTTTAAAAAGGATAAGAGGAAGACGGGGTAGAGAAGAGAGGAAAAGAAAGTGCTTTTCCCTTTTAAACACTGAGGGGGCAATGATGATATGAGATGCAACTCCCTTCTGCCTAAATAAGGAGAGGGGACCCACAGCTGACAACCACTGGTTCCTGACTGAGCCCAATGTTCCCTGTAAAGGGAGAATGGCCCAGGGTTCCACCTCTGCCCTCAGGGAACCCTCCCCTCAGATTTATCTAGGGATCTTCTGTACATTGCTGGGGATTCTCTTAGGTACATTCTTCAGGACAACTTCACTTCATTCCTGTAGGGCAACTGCTGTCAGGCCCAGAATGTGCCTAATATTCCCTGGAGGCTACATATTGTAGGGGAAGATTGATAATAGTAGACAAGCTGTCTTTCATGGTTGCTTGTCCACCATTACTGATCTTCTAATAGAGGAACCTCTGATAAGCTTTCAAGGACTGGAGCCCCATTAAAAAAAAAATCACTGGTATACTGTATACTCTGTTGAATTGTCAGTGGGTTGGGTACGTGTCATGGGGCTATATTTTAAAGCCAATTTCAGTCAGACACAGAGAACCAAACATTTATTATCATCTAATAATCCTGTTAAGATTTTCTACACCATATGTCAAAGCAGCGGTACATGTGACGTGTGTACTAATTACAGCTGCCTGTGTCATGTGTGTACATTTTATATGCAGTCCCTGACCTTTTAGTTAATGACTTCACATTATATTCATTGACCTGAAAGAAATTGAATTCAGTGGCAGTCACTCAAGAATTGAATTACAGAGTCGTCTTAATTGGTCTCTTATTTAAATGTGGGAAAAGAGTAGCAGTTTACCACCTGGATTTTTTTCTTTCTTCCTTTCTTTCTTTTTGAGACATTCCTTAGGTCTGTGTGTATGATTTTAGATAAGACACAGAAGTAACTACAAACTCTGGTATTGGCCTAAAATATACAGTATGGATGAGAGGGGCGAGGAGATTATCAAGTGAAAGAAACCAAAGCTGTCTCCGGTGCCTGAAAATGAAAACATTTCCAGTCTTCCCACATATATCTTCTTTCAGAAGTACAAAACATTTTACCTATGTTCCCGACAGGCAAGATACTTCCAGAACCCCTCTAAGTTGGCTCATCAGTCAGAGAGAGAGAGAGAGAGAGAGAGAGAGAGAGAGAGAGAGAGAGAGAGAGCCTGTGTTATCTCTCTCTCTCTCTCTCTCTCTCTCTTTGTAGAGGGTTTCTAGTGTGGCTCTTCAGACTGTTTGGATGTGAATCAAACAGGGCTGTTAAGACAGAAGTGTGGCCAGGCCCTCTCCTTTTCAGTCTGCTCCCCACTAGATACACAACATTTGGGGAGCTAGTGATGTCGCTGGAGATTGACAGGATGTCATTGCTGCAGTTCTCCTCATTATTATTTCAGAAGCAATGGGGAAGGTGGAGGTAGCCTCCTCAGCCTGACTGATTTCTACCGACTATTATATCTGAACGATTCCAATGCAACATTAATTGCCCAAACTGCGCAGAAGAGTCTTTACTTCCTGTGTTGAAGTTAAAAATGTAAATGTTATTAGTGCCCCGATCATTGATAAGAGTGCTTTTTGTGCGGTGCTTTAACCTCCATTAGGGGGGATTAGGAGGACACAACCGCATTGGCATTTTGTAAGTGTCGCTATGACAGCACTTGCTGCACAAATGCCTGGCTGTCACACTGAGGTTTATCGCTGGTTTTTTTCCCCCTCCGAATGCAGACTAATAAACCCAGAAATTACAATTGCCTCCCTGCCGAATCTGTGATAGGCGGAAATAATGATATCAGTGGCCCGCTAATCTCCTTGCCTCTGCGCTTGGCACTAGCCTATTGAGGCACCTGTCACCCTCTGCTTTGATGAGGCGAATTCAATCTCAGCACTGTAATGACAATGGAGCCATTTTCATGTTGGGAAATGATTAGGGAAAGGGTGTGCCTGCTTCTGGCATGGGGAGCAGAACCGGGCACTTCGCTCCTTGAGGGGATGCTGCGTGCCAGCTTTCTCTAGGGAAACCAGGGATGAGCGGAGGCTGCAGACAGAAGCCATTTCCTTTTACTTCCTTATGTTCTTATACCTCTGGTTGCTGGATTCTGAAGGCAAACAACAGGCACTGCATCATACTTTTGCCTGTCAGCTTTCCGCTGCATCTGGCTGGCTACTCGAGGAGACAGAATGCTGCATGAGATGGGCCCTTGGTCTGATCCAGCAAGGCAATTCTTATCTTCATTGCTAAGAAGAAGGCACTGTGTATCTCCAAGAACCACGTGTCCCATTCCCACACAGTCACGCACTCTCAATCTCACCACAGCCAACAGGCATTCAAGTACATATTCATTAGGCTGCACCTCAACCCCACCAGTTTGTGCACACACACACCAACCCTCTTCAGTCCTCAAGGCTCACACGGACACAGTCTATGTTGTTGGGGGGGGAGTGCACCACTTAGTCCCAGGTCCCGCCGCGGTGCCCCATTCCAGTAAACTCCCAAAGCTCCATCTTCCCCATGATTAGCATTTGTCTGCAGTGCCAAAGGCTGATTACACAGGGAGAGTTTCAACCATTAACAACTGAACAGGGCTAGTTTCTCCCAGCAAACATGCACGCAAAGCACATGATTGCATAACTTGAGCATATACGGATGCAGAGCATATACGGATCCACAACTTGAGCATATATGAAGATCCAGGTTCAAATCCCCGCTCAGCCACGAAGCTTCCTGAGTGACCTTGGGCCAGTCACTATCTCTCAGCCCCACCTACCTCACAGGGTTGTTGTGAGGACAAAAAGGAGGGGAGGAAGTATGTACACCACTCTGAGCTTCTTGGAGGAAGGGCGGTATAAAAATGTGAAAAATAAATAAATAAATAAATAAATAAATAAATAAATAAATAAATAATCAGGGCATCACTAGGATTGGTGACACCCGGGGTGAGATCTCATGGTGTCACCCCCATAGACTTCCTCCCAGACCAGACCACACGATGTAGAGGCCTCCTGGGAAATGCGATTCCCGCGTGAGTTGCAGTGGGGATTGGGAAAAATCCATTTTCTACCAGTGGTACGTTTTCACACCACCGGTAACAAATAGACTAGAAAGTCATTTTGGTGACACCTGGGGCGGTCCTCCCTGGCCCCTCTAGTGACTCCCCTCACCCTAATAACAGTAGTTTCTCTGTAGCAAGGGTGCTCGGCCTTCATGACTTTGTCCTAGATTTGTAATTCTTTTTTTTTACTGCATTCTATTATTAAATGTTTATATCCTGCCTTTCACACCAAAGGCCATCCAAGGCAGCTAACAATCAAAAGGACAAACAAAACAAATCACAAAAGCATAGTAAAACAATCATAACATTGGAAAGGCAGCTAATAATATCAAAGCATACTCCACAACTAAAAAATCACACATCAGCAATCACCACCCAATTACCACAGCCAAACATTATGCTCTCCCCAAAGCAGAAAAATAGTCAGGTTTTTAAAATACAAAATTATTTTCCCTCTGAGGTTCACTAAAGTCTGAACTTGGGAATATCAGAAGCTAGGAAAACCCTGTTCATGTATTTATTTACATGATATGCTGCTCCATCCAAAGGCTGTGAGAGCTTTTCACAATATTTACATTTTTAAAGAATAAAGTGCAAGGATAGATCTAAAACAGTGCTTTTCAACCAGTGGTACTTCACAATATAGCAAGTAGTGGTTCACCATGAAGATTATATGGGCAGGAGGTGTGGTCTAGTGGTTGAGCTGCTGCCTTGCCTGAAGAACAACTAGGACGGGATCGGTTCGAGACAACCAGAAGCTGCTGACAAGCTGAGATATCTCAGCTGATAAGCTGCAATAGCCTGCACTGACCATCTGTGAGAGAGAGGAGTTGCTGTCGGATAAGCCAGAGGTGTAATAATGGGGGGGGGGCGGTCCGCCTCCAGGCAGCAGGCCAGGGAGGCATCAACTGGGTAGTAAGAGCAAGTGGTGGCTCTTGCCTCAGCGCCGCTGCTGAGGCTCCTTGGTGTCGCCGAGTCCGACCCGCGGCTAAGCCTTAGTGCATGGCGGGCCGCCAGGGTTGACGTGCAGGGAGGGGGTGGGGTGAACCTTTTTCCCTCAGAAAGGTTCTGCGCATGCGCGAAAAACGTTATAAATAACGTTGTGATGCAGTGGGCCTTCGTCAGAAGGCCCTGGCACGTCGGCCGGGGAGGTCGCTCCAAGGCCTTCTCCCGGCCCTCCGGCGGTCCGCCCGCGCCTGCACGCGCACACGTCACCCAGGGACGGGGCACCACGCGCACTTCGCACTAGCAACGCCACTGCATCTCGGAAGCCATGTGACAAGCTCGGAAGCCATATGCAGCCAGAGAGATACCACACCATTGAAAGTAAACAGCTGGAGAAAATGCATTCTATGCAAATAGAACATTTATTATGATTTAAGATTTTCATGGCCAGCACTGATTTTTGAACATCCAGAAAGTTAACGGGTAAATAATAAATGCTGGTTACTTTGTGTTTTTAAACGTGTGACAGTGTTGTTGTGTAACATTTTAAACCTTTACTAATACAGTGGTTTTTTACGTTTTGGCCATTTTAGCCTATTTTAGCCTATTTTATTATTTTACATCAGTTTTTTGCTTCTGTCATGGCATTTTACCCGTTAACTTCTGGATATTCAAAAAAGAACATTTATTGTAAAAATTCCTACGGAGGTTTAGAAAAGCCTGCCTGTGTAAACCGCCTTGAATAAAGTCCGAGGAGAAATCTGATGACATAGAAAGGCAATATATAAATACAGATGATTTATTAATTATTATTATTATTATTATTATTATTACGTGAGTGATGACACCATTTCCATGGGGATTGTGCAGCAGTGCTCCGCTTGGCCTGACCTCACCAGAAGTGGAGATGGCTGGAGGAGCAGTGCAGAGAGAGGGCAGGTTGGGCAAAGAGGGCACAGAGTGGAGGAGATACAAGGAGGTGACAACAATTGGAGAAGTCTTTTTATCACTGCAGGAATGACTGTGGTGAGTTGCCCACTCCCGCAAATAGCAGGAGTCTAATCAGAGTAGGAGAGAGCAACCCACAAGCCTTTCAGAGTTTCCCAAACGTTTTTGACCTGCGGCTCCCTTGACCATTGGAGACCCATGGCCGTGGCTCCCCATTAAATTATGTTGATGCCTGCCAATTGGCATTACACTGTTTTCCGAAAGGATTCCGTGGCACTCCGCAGCTCCCCTGGGAGCCGCACCTCCCAGTTTGGGAACCAACTAGTAACTCAGGGCCATTCAGAGGAATTTTATCAGGGGGTACAAAGTTTCTTTGGGGCCCTTTCCCTACATATGAATTTGGCTCCTGGGCCCCCCTTTTTTCCTCCAGCGCCCCCTTTTTGACCCATTTTTCGCCCTGGGCCCGGGTACAAATTACCCCCTTAACCCCCCTTTCAGATGAACATACACATACACACCCACTGTTATTGTACAGAACTAGCTCACATGCTGTTGTGTGTTACATATTTGAGGACATGACATATCATACGCCTATGCCTGCATATAATTATTCATGAGAGTTTAATTGACTCTTTGAATCACTTTCCTCTTTAGTGGTTTGTGAAAGATATTATTGAACTGAGAGGAAAGAAAGCTTCTTCATGGTGGGTTCTTCAATGAATTAAGAATTTTGCAGTGTTGATGGGTCTTGTCACAATGCCAGTGGTTCTAATATGGAACCACCTGCACCTTAAGTCTGCAATTATATCTTTAATTTAAGTATGTAAATTCATTTAAAGGGACAAAATTCCACCTGTATTCTTTTTCAGATTGATCTTTTGAGTGTATAAGCAATGTCATGTTATAGTGAAACTTGCATGCAGTCTAATGCATACCAGTGAGTTTTTGATCAACTGATTGAACTACATTCCTATGGAGGCCTGCGCCCCCCTCTGTGGGCCTCCCCATGCTTCAGATCGCCACACCGATGCATTTACAACTACTTCACGTTTTCAGTTTTAAAAAAGGAAGTTTTGCGAATGCATTGGAGCATCGATCTACAGTGCAGGGAGACCTGCAGAGGGGGTGCAGGCCTCCCTGCACCTTCCGGAGGGCCGCCAGGACCCCTGGTAAGTTTTAAAAGATAACTTTTCCCCCTGTCGGCAACGCGATCTCCAGGAATGCCACCGCCGCTGTCGCGCTGTCCCTGGCCCTTAAGGTGCTTCCAGTTCTCCTGGTGGGTTGCGACCCACCAGTTTGAGAACCGCTGGTCTACCTGTTCAGGCAATTTATTACCTTCCTGTCCTAACAGATGAATCTGTTTCAGCTGTAAATTCCCCAGTTGCTTGCAGCTTTCTTTCAGCTGATTTGCTTTTATTTGTAAGTGTCCAGGCCTGCCCGGACAAGCATGCTTGACGGGCAACTCAACTCCCTTCGCCCGCTTAGCGGGCAAATTGGCTCCCCTTTCTCTTCAGGCTGCTGTGGCCACCAACAAGGTGGGGGCTACCTTCGACCGGGCCACGTCAGGGAAATGTCCAGCTCAGCCCCAAAGGGACCTGAGCAGCTGTCTCCCGCTGATCGGGCCACGGCCGATGCCACCAACCCACCTGTCGGAGCCGCACGGGAGCCCATCGCAGCAACACTTACCCTGACATCCTCGAGTCCCATCGTTGAAACCTCTCCGCCGTTGTCGCCTTCCCCGGCCGGTCAGGAGACTGGCACACTGTGGACTGGGACCGACAGGGAGCCGTGTCACGCCATGGTGGAGCAGCAAGAGCGGCTGCTCATGGACTGCTGGGAGCAGGTGCTGCGGACAGTGGGCATGGCGGTCAGCACGCAAGGTCCTCACGTCTAGCCAGAGTCCCGTGGATTCAAAAGGCTCCACAGATCACAGAGGCTCTAAGCCAGGCTAGTGGTCACAGGATCAACCTCAGTGATCCTAGGAGGAGTAAGCAGGAGCAGGTGTCAAGGGAGTGGGGAATGATGGGGGCAGAGTCTACAAGGGCAGATCATGAGACAAAGGCAGGAAGGGCAGGGTCCCTCAAGACCAAGGGTTATAGAAACGCTATCTTGGCCAGTGATGATGGGGGGTAGAGGAGTAGGCTCTGGGCGTGACTAACTGAGTCCCTGAGCCCTTACTTCCAGTGAAGCCACATCAGAAGAGGGACGAGGGTGCCTGGAACCCCCTTCCGTGATAACTTCTGAGGCCTCATCAGTGAGACCCTTGGGGAGAAGACTGGGTAAGACCCCACGGCATACGTCGGACTGGAGACCAATGCCCCAGACGTGGTAGGTCCCAATATTGACCTATCCTTAACCACCCCCCTTCTGGGATCCCCGAATGTGCACCCCAACAGTAAGGTCTGAGATCCTCTGGGACCAGAGAGCTAGCTCTGTTCCTAGGCCTTCTCATTACTCCACTTAGCATTTACTGAAACCTCCAGAGGCCGATGCAGGAAAGGTGAGTGTAGAATTGAGGCAGTATTCTTGGTTGTTGTGGTGAAAATCCTTGATTTTCCCTGACTCCCCCCCCCTATTTTTCACCTATTTTGAACCTTCTTGCCCTGCAGAGACTGCTGTGATGCCTCAGCAGCCGGAAAGGAATGCTGAGTCATCCAGATGCTGGAGCCATTGTCTCCATTATCCTTTGTTTATTCTTGGGCATCTTCTCCACAGAGGCGTCGCTCCGGTAGGGGCGGGGCTGTAAGTTTTGCTCGGTCGGAGTCCCGCTTACCGAACGAGCAGGAGGCGGCCCCGCCCCCTCACTGTCAGAGCCATTCCCCTGCGGAGAAAGCAGCAGGCAAGAGACCCTGCCTGCTGCTTTCTCCGCAGGGGAATGGCTCTGACAGTGAGGGGGCGGGGCCGCCTCCTGCTCGTTCGGTAAACGGGACTCCGACCGAGCAAAACTTACAGCCCCGCCCCTACCGGAGCGACGCCTCTGCTTCTCCATCCCCAACTCACTCAGCTGTAAACGAAGAACTTGGCTTTCAGCCAGCCTATTGGATCTTGAAGCCTGCCTGATTTCCAAGAGTGGGAAATTCAAAGACCCAGCTGACCGACCCCCTCCCAATATTCAATCACACAGCTAAAGCAGGGCTATAGAAACAGTTATAGGTTATATAAATGGGGGTTGCACACACCCCTTGGTAATGTGCCCAAGTGCAATGCTGGAAGCATCTGCTACTTCGCAGTGGCTCGCCTGCTCACCTTGCTGCAGGTGTGTTAGGATCAGGCTCCTGGAACAGCAGAAGCAGATAGAGTAGGGAATGGTACCCAGAAATGTTGCATCAAAGCTTTTGTTTTATTTTGCCACTTGCCTTTCAGCCTCTTTGCCAAGCCCCCTCCCCTTCTCTCCATTTGCTAACAGATCAGCACCTCACTGTTATCCCTTGCATTTTCCCCACCACTATTTGGATTTTTTCCCCACCCTTTTAACAACATCTTGTATTTTTACCGTTTTACCTGTGTGATCTAAGTTTACTCGAGAGGGAGCAGGTAGACATGTCTCTCACACCATCGTGTGCACTACTGGCTAGTTTTAAGCAGACCCCCAGGATTTGGAGGCTCTCTGTTTGCCTGGGAGAGAGACTTTCCCAAGGTAGTCGCTTCCTAGCCTTGCATAGTGGTAGCAACTACTTTCCCCCAGTTTACTCAGAAAGAAAAGTGAAGACCAAGGGAGAAGGGTGCCATTACTAATTGCTATGTGCTACACCCATTTGGCCCTCCATCCTTTCCTTCCACTGGCATTTTAAAAACCTGATGACATTCATTTGGGAATTATTACCACTGATTAATACAACACTCATTTTCTGAAATCTTGGCTAACTCTTTAATAGGGGATGGATAAAGAGGCAGAATTTCAGGTGTCAAGCTTTTTATTAAGGAGAGTGTTCAAGGCCACCTCTAGATGGATATTACAGACTGCATTTACTCTGCTCTCTAGTTTGTGAAAAGCAATTGTTTAGCTGTATAGTGAGTATAGAGCAGAATTAAATTGACCTGTATGATACAGAAAGTAGCACCGAGTCCATTTACCTAAGAGTCCTTTGAAAGAATTTTTTTATTGTAGATGAGTGGAAGTGATTATCCGTGTAATAGTTTTAAATGAATGAATTATTTCAGTGTATAAACATTAAGGTCGGCAGAGGTATAATGTTCCTAGCTATGTTCAAAATGTGAAAAGCTGCCACCTATATTTGACGTTCCTGGTTTTTAAAAAGGTGATTTAGGAGATAATTGTTATTTCTGACAATAACAACAAACAAGAGAAGCGGGGGGGGGGGATGATACAGGAAACCAAGCGACGCTGCATGCTGCCTTTGCAGTGGAAACCAGAGATGAAGAAAAGGTGTGTGCCTTTTTATCCTTTTGTCCAACTAACATTCATAGAAAACATTTTTGGAGCAGGTAGCAGCAGCAAGCAGCAGGTGTGTCCTCCTTTGCACTACCATCCATAACTATAGCATCAGCAGTGAAGGACTGCTTGGCATTCATGCAGTGCCTGAATATCCCAGCCAGGCACCATCGGAAGGGGGGGGGGGGATAGCTGGTGCACAGACCTGCTTTCCAAGCATGAGAGGACCACACCATTGAGGAGCTATCACAGGGCTTTTGCCCCAAGGCCCCCCAAAACCTGTAACTGACCTGCAACCTGCAACTATTTTCTGGGTCCAATACAAGGTGATGGAATTTATCTTAAAAGCCCTACGTCAGTGGTTCTCAAACTTTTTAGCACCAAGACCCACTTTTTAAAATGACACTCTATCGGGACCCACCTAGCTTTACGAGACTTTTTAAAAAAAGTGGATCTAGAAATATATTTTATTTGTTTGTTTGTTTGTAAGTAAGTAAGGAGCTCAGCTGCTTGCAGGGTAATTAGCAGCTATCTTGCAAACTGCAGGAGCTCAGCTCTTTGGAGGGCAATTAGCAGCTATCTGATTTTTGAATAGCCTCAGGGCTTGTGGTAATTACTTAACTGAACTTTCCATCACCTGGGACCCACCAGAAATCAGGTCGCGACCCACCAAGTGGGTCCCAACCCACAGTTTGAGAAACACTGCCCTACGCAGTCCAGATCCAAGATACCTAAAGACTTTAGTCTTCTTCGTTACTGTAAGGTGACTGAAACAATCTCAGACATACACTATCCCTGATAATCCCTCTCTCCACCCTCTTTCCCCTCTCTGTTGTCTCCCTTGTATCTAGATCTAGAAGACTGTAAGCCCTTTGGGTCAGGGATCTGTCCTTTCACTCCATGTAAAATGCCATGTACTATATGTTGAAAGACATCATATATAACAATAATATCATACCAACCTACTATGCTCTGAGCTCCTCTTTGGAAACCTTGCTTGCTACAGGCCCCTCCTCTGTCATCAGGAATACAGGGGTGGGGACCTCTGATTCTGAACTGTTTTTACAAGTTTCCTAGCTGTTGGCTATTTGCTCCCTGGGTATTTGTTTCTCTGCTACTTGTTAGTTTGTATATATGTTTTATGATCTGTTTGAGTTTTAAATTAGCCACTCTGAAGATCTGTTTTGGTCCTAAAAGTAGGATATGAATGTTTTAATACGTAATAAACAGAAATAAGCTACACACACTACTGCAGTGGCATGAAAAGTAGCCACTTCTCCAGAGAGACTCCCATGGCACTCAGGTGTCAGATGAATTGTTGTTGTTATTAATATTTGTATACTGAATATTTGTATACTGTATGTTGAACAAATGTGACTCCGTCTTGGATTGGTGGCCAGATTGGGTTAAGTAAGACAGGAATAAAGGTTATGTAAGGGTGTTATGTAAGAACGTTATGTACGGGTGAAACCGTCTAGAACTGGTCTGAGGTAACGCCAGGGCAAATGAGACAAGTGCGAGAGATATGCCCATATATGGTGATGCGGTTGCTATGTATAAAAGTGGGGTTGGTTCTGTCTGATGGGCAGAATAGTTTTGCGTAAGCGTCTTGTCCTGAGTTCTGTTCTCTATTCTGGAATAAACTTGGTTGTGTTGATACTCTACCAGCATGTGTTCATTGGCCAAGTGCACCAGGCTAACTACATATTAGGTGTGTAGCACATTTAGCTAACACTGTTGATGATTATATCTAAATCATCCTTTAGAGATTTATTTCTAGGAAAAGCAGCTATGTCCCCATATTGTACTCCACCTCAAGCATATCCTGTGAGAAATGGCTTCCATTGCCATGTGTACCACCTTGATCTTATTTACAGGACATGGAAGTAAGCTTTATTAAAATTAATTGATTTCCATTGGCAGGAGGTCTGGCTTAGTTGGTAGAGCTGCAGCCTCATATGCCTGAAGACCTAAGGACGGCAGTTCGAGATGCCTGGAAGAATCTATAAACAGTCGAAGAGCTGTCAACACGCTGCTGAGTTTTGTGGGAGGCAGAGTTTGCCTGTCAGGCGAAGTGTGGGAGGCGAATGCCAGAGAGAGGTCAGACCATGAAAGGAAACCAACTGGAATGAAGATGTTCTATGAAAGACTAGAATATTTATTGTAAAATGTAAAAACCGCTTTGGTTTAGAAATGCCTGCCTATGTAAACCGCCTTGAATTAAAGTTGGAAGAGAAATCCAATGACCAAGAAAAGCGGTATATAAATACTGGTATTTATTATTATTATTATTATTATTATTATTATTATTATTATTATTATTATTATTATTATTATTATTATTATTATTATAAGGATGTTAAGACTAGAATGTGACTAGAGGATTCAGAGCCCAAAAGTAAAACTGCAACGCTGTGGGACTAGACGTGATAAAGTAGTAGGCCTTTGACCTCAACAACAGAATCATCCATCTTTCCCTCACCTTCTGTTTCCAGAAAGGCCTTGTGCTACTGGTAACCTGTTTAGAACCAATGCGGTATGGTGTTTAGAGAGCTGGACCATAACCTTTGGCCGTTCACTTTCTCTCAGCCTAACCAGAGTTGTTATACAGTGGGGTGAGAAGATCCATGTAAGCCACTTTCTCCTCCTTTGCAAAATGATAGATAGATAGATAGATAGATAGATAGATAGATAGATAGATAGATAGATAGATAGATAGATAGATAGATAGATAGATAGATAGATAGATAGATAGATAGATGATAGATAGATAGATAGATAGATAGATAAAAATGCTTCTGGGAGGCATGGAATATCGGAAATGGTCCTCTCCAGTCAACTGGTTTGCACAAAGATTTCTAAGATTTTGAACCTAAATCTAAGAACACAAGAAAAGCCCTGCTGCCAAAGGCCATCTAATCCAGCATTGTGTTCCCCACAGCAGCCCACCAGCTGCCTCTGGGAAGCCCACAAGCAGGAGAGAAATGCTTCCATTCCCAGAACCCCTGCGGATGCGAAAATCCGCAGATGCTCAAGACAGTGGGAGCAGTCAGGTGGGGGTGGGCGAGGTCAAGTGGGGCAGTGGCAGTGCCACTGTACATTATTGAAAACCTGCACGGGCCTGCCGCTCGCTCCTTCGTTCCGGCGCTGCATTGCAACAGTGTAAAATGTCTGCTAGAAGAAAAAAAAACACGACTGGAAATGACTTCCGGTTGCGTGTACAACTGGAAGTCGCTTCCGGTCATGTTTTTTTTTCTTTTCTTCTAACAGGCATTTTACATGCTGCCGTCTTCGGCTCTGCGGGGAAGCCGGCTGCAAACAGGAAGTGCGAGGCACCGATGGGGAGAGTTGACCTGGACGGCGCAGCAGGCTAGGGTGACCATCCACAGCCTCAAGGGTGACACCCTTGCCTTGGCCTTGGGGGTGTCACCCCTCCCTGCCCGCCACTGGAGCCTTTCCAAAGCAGCCTTTTTCAGCTGCTTGGAGTCGCTTGCTTCGCTCACAAGAACCCAAAAAAGCAACTCAAAAATGGCGACAGGGCGACCATGGTGACACCCCTAAAATTGGTGTCACTGTCACCCCATGCAGCCCGCACTTATCGAACCCCCCTTTCGACACCAGTGAGTACCTTGCTCTTGCTGGGGTAGGGGAAGGTCTCTTGTCCCAGGAGTTCTTATGTGGGTGAAAGGGGGGGGGGATAGCTTTAAGGGCCCAATTCTATCAACTTTCCAGCATCAGTGCAACCGCAATGCAGGCCCAAGGTAAGGGAACAAATGTTCCCTTACCTTGGGGAGGTCTCCGTGACTACCCTCCCTCCGCAGGAAGCAGCGCAGGCCCTGTTGGCACGACTACATCAGTACTGGAAAGTTGGATAGGATTGGGGCTGGATCCAAGATCGGGCCAGCGCCAACGTTCGTCCCTTAACCCCAAGTAATGGCCCAGCCGCCCCAATAGGTCTCGGATGTGCACCAGCAAAATGACCGGTGCAAATCCGGGAGGCCCATGTAACGCTGGCCAGGCCCAGGAAGAGGGATAGGATTCCATGGAGCATGCCACCGATGATCCCTCCCCCTTTCTGGGCCCGATGGGCCAATCCAGCCCCCCCCCCCGGAACATCCCCTCCCTGCCTTCCCCCTGCCCCTGCCCCATGCTGCGGGGAACTTTCCTGCCCCGGCAGGCGGCACTTCTAGATCAGACTGACTGGAGCGGTGCAGGCTGTTCCGCCGGTCCGCCTTACTCGCCTTACGGCACACTTGCAACATTTGGAGACCTGCGGAATGCGCTCTGCCGAACCCGGCACTAGACTGGATTTTGCAGTTAGTCTCATGCCCAGATCCTCACAAAACCTAGCCAGCTCTGTAAATTATCATTTACAAAGGATTGTTAATGTATATACAGTATTTCACTCCAGTGATTAACTGCCATGAAAGATATATGTGCCTTTTTAAACACATTGACATATATGCCTTGCACATTCTGTTGAATTGATAGTCATGTTGGAAAACTTTCATTTGGGAAGCAGCTCTTCTTGGTTTCAAGTGTTTAGGACTGTGGGTAAGACAACCCTTCTCTGTTTAGGCCAGCTACGAGATCTCTCTTCCACTCTGTTTGTGTGCTTAAAAAGAGGCACTGCTAAAGCAGATTTATTAATAGGCAGGAACAATCGCTGATCACAAGGGGCGTGTGGGCCAGTTCGCCCAGATCCAAAGAACACTATTCACACTTTCTCTGCAACAAAGCCCCATTGAGAGCCTCGTGTTTGCTCAATGGTCCCATTGAGAGTGTGGCTTGTTTTTCACAGCAGACTTTCAAGAGGGGACAAATAGATTGCTAATGAGGGGGGCAAGGCAGGCACGCACAACTAGCTATGGGAAAAGGTGGGGGCTTTTATTATTGCAAAACTGAAATCTTGAGAAGTTGCCAAATTGGAGATTTCTTAAAAGAAAAGTGCTGTCCTTAAATGAGTGTCTGTTTTTGGCAATGAGCACTGGACGGGAGCCTGAAACCACTATGTAGAAGAAGACAAGTCCCATTGATTTCAACGAAACCTCTTTCCTCATCAACTTGCTCAGGATAGGAGCCTTTTTCTTGCCCCTATGTAACTTTGCCCCTTGCAACTTGGGAGATCACAGACACCAGGAACCAAGCTCCTCAGATTTTTTTTTAAATAAAAATCATATAATATAAAAAGAGAAGGGTGTAAAAAATAAACAAGACATTTTCTCATTCCAATGCTAAATTAAACTTACTCCTAACAAGATGATACTTGAAAAGCATTATGAATATACATCACAGCTGGTTTCCAGAGCTCCATCATCTTCATATAATTATTACATCTTTGATATGCTGTAAGTTTTTCTAAATGAATTAGTTCCATGATTTTGTTCAAATGCTTTCTCACAGATGAAAAGAGTATAATGTTTAACTCTTTAATGGTCAAAAAGGTAAAGGTATCCCCTGACAATTAAGTCTAGTCGTGTCCGACTCTAGGGTGTGGTGCTCATCTCCATTTCAAAGCCGAAGAGCCAGCGTTGTCCGAAGACGCCTCCGTGGTCATGTGGCCGGCATGACTCTCCTTGCCGCAGCGTGTAGCATGCGGCTGGAACACGGAGCGCTGTTTACCTTCCCGCAAGCGGTACCTATTTATCTACTTGCATTGACATGCTTTGGAACTGCTAGGTTGGCAGGAGCTGGCCAAGCAACGAGCGCTCACCCCTTCGCGGGAATCAAACTGCCGACCTTTCGATCGACAGCTTATGGTTCAGCGGTTTGGGGTTATGCCGTCCGGAATAGGCAAAAGTAGTCGCAAACGTGCCATAAAGCACGTTTTCGGACTACTTTCGAGCAGGGCAGGCCGGTGCAAGGCCAGTCTGCCCTGCTCCGCCAGCCGAGGACTCGGGCCGCCGCCAGACCCAGGTAAGTCCCACTGGCGTCACTGTAGCGTGGCGAGCGGGGCGGGCCGCCGGGGGGTGATGCGCGCCGGGGGGGTTGACGCGCGTCACCTCCGTGACGGCGTGCGTCACCCTCTGGAGGCCGGACGCTTCGAGGCCGGGGAGCATCTGGCCCGGCCGGCGCTCGAGGGCCTTCTAAAAAGAAGAGGCCTAAAGCGCTTGCGCTAAAACGCGAAATTTTAAGACTTTCGCGCATGCGCAAACCCTTTTCTGAGGGCAAGGGCCTGCCCTCTTGCCCTCAGGAGGGTCTGCGCATGCGCGAAAATCTTAAAAGTTCGCGTTTTAACGCAAGCGCATTGGGCCTCTTCTTTTCAGAAGGCCCTGGAGTGCTTGCATTAAAACGCGAACTAAGTTTTTCGCGCATGCGCAAACCCTCGCTTTGGGCCTCTTCTTTTTAGAAGGCCCTGGAGCGCCGGCCGGGCCGGCCGCTCCCCGGCCACAGAGCGTCCGGCCTCCGGAGGGTGACGCGCGCCGGAAAAGGTAAGTTTCTGTAGGGGGGGTGAGTCAGGGGGGTGACGCGCGTCACAGTGATGCCACTGGTAAGTCCGAATGTCCCCTTCCCCCGAAGTGAGCCTGTGCCGGTGCAGCCAGCATCCGGCTTAGGATGCAGCGGCCGGCCATTTTGGCCAGCCACCGCATCTTAGGCAGGATTGCTCCATAAGGGTCAAACTACACATTACGCAGATTGTGTAACATGGCCCAGTGGCTTTTGGTTTTGTTTTCAAATAGCAGCCGGGGCAGCAAAGGAGATGAAAACGTGGGGGGTTAGGAGGGCTTTAGAACAGGACTTTGCCTTTCAATAGAACTCTTCCCCCCCCCCAGTAAAATAACACAGGGAGCAAAGTAACATCTAGTTTGCTCCTCAATGGAACAACAGGGAACAACAATATTGGTGTGTCTTTTGCAGTTCCAAACAGCAACAGTTGTGCAACGTTTCTCACTCTCACACACAGCTTGGATGGCTTTAAAACTGGGAATTGGACAAATACAGAGAACAGGCCAATCAATGGCTACTAGTCACGATGATTAGCTACCTCCAAGTTCAGTGGCAGTATTATATACCCCTGAATACCAGTTGCAGGGGAGCAATGGTTGGAAAGAAGAAACGCCTTTCTCTCCTGCTTGTGAACTTCTCAGCTGCTGGGCATCTGTGGGAAACAGGATGTTGTACTAGGTGGGCCTGATACACTAGAGCAGTGTCTCCCAAACTTATGTTGGCATTACACTGAGGATTCTGTGGCACTCCGCGGCTCCCCTGGCTAGTTTCCGTGGCTCCCCTGGGAGCCACGCCTCCCAGTTTGGGAACCACTGCACTAGAGGCTTTTCTTAAGTTTTTATACTTACCCCACACTTGCATCCTATTATACCTCTTTCTTGCAGTGACTTTTTCCTGACTTTGAGGTTTAAACTTAGCAGCAAAACCCAACTCTGGGAGAAGCTCTTATTTTGGTAGTTTCTTGGTGTTATACCGACTCTAAATGCTTCCAATGAAATGACTGCACCCTCATGGACATCTATAGGTACAGTGTACTCTAAGTGCTTCAAAGGCGCATAGCTCAGCGGTAGAGCACATTCCCTGCACAGGCCCTCAGGTAGATCTTTTTAAGTGGAAATGCCTGAGGTAGGCTTACCATATCGCCGACCGGGACGTTCCGTTTTGCCCTTAAGGGAGGCGGGGGGAGGGGCGATAGAAGCCGGAGCGACGCTTTTGTGCCACGCCACCGCCGAATTTCTTTGGCGGTGTGGTGGAAGTGACGTCATGCCCCCATGGGCGGGGCTTGTGGCATCACGTGGGGGTCGTGTCGACGGCCCCCCCATTGGGGGTGTTGTTGTTCGTTTATTTGTGTGTCTGTTTTATGCCAATAAAGGGATTGATTGATTGATTTCTTCCTTGTGTGGCCTGCCACTCTCTCTCAGCCTCACCTACCTCGCAGGGTTGCTTTGAGAACAAAAGGAGGGGAGGAACTGTGTACGCCTCCCTGAGCTCGTTGGAGGAAGGGTGGTATACAAATGTGGGGGGGGGGAATAAAGTTTAAAGGGACACATTTCTTTTAAACTTTAAACACCATGCAAAAAATGGAACATGGGGAGAGAAGGCATTGGTCCAATTCCCGCTTGTGTTTAGCACATGGGGAGTGGATCAATGCAGCCTGCATCCGTGGTGGGCTGGAGGGAGGCAGTGGCAGACTCAGGGTGAAAGGCACCCCAACTCTGCTGCTCCTCCCTCCCACCATCCACCCTGATGCAAGTCACATCAGGTCACTCCTTGGCTGGGCCAGCCATGTAAGGGACAACAATGGAGAATGGGGGTAGAGTTGCTTTTAGAAAGTAGGAGACGCTTGGACAGCTCAGAATGATAGAACTGGAGACGTGGAGGTCGTGGGCAGGTATGTATTGGTATAAGAGAGCAGAAAGATGGATGAGATCATGGAGATCAAGGGTAAGGAGTGCTTGTGTGTGTGTGCTTTAATATATGTCTGATACTGTACGGGATTGCATTGTAGCTCTCAGGAAAGGGATCTCATAGACTTTAAAAGAAAAAAAATAAGGAAAAGGTATTTTTGAAATGGAGAGGCATTCCAAATTGCAAGGGCAGGTGGGGGAGGGACTTCAGATGCGACTCTGAGTGAGGTCACAAGTGCATCTAATAGCTGTCCACAAGCAGTGTTTCTATGCCACATTAGCACAGCAATAGTTGTAACTGTCGAGGCAAGAATAATTGATTTAGTGGCTGGGGTGCTGAAGAACTGCGATTCCCCCACAACGGAAGCACTTGTTGGGACAATGTTGTCTGGGCCTAATGACAGCTGTACAGTCATCTGAAAACAACAGTGTCTTTCTCTTCTCCTGCCCTCCCCCAACTCGTTTTTATGTGAAAGGAAGCATGGAGCTGGAAACCTCTGCCCAATGCTTGAATACAAGGAGTTTGTTTGCATGTCCATTGTTCAGTGCTGTCCTTTTGCTCATTGCTGCTGTCCTTGGCATTTAAAAGTATTGTGCACAGAAAAATAAAGCCAATTGTGCATGCACAATTCTCAAGCCAAGCCTCATGAAAACAGACAAGTTGCTTCCGTTGCATTTAGTTAACTGTCTTTCCTCCCTTAACCTACTACAAAATGAAAGCTTGAGCGCGAGAGAGATGTAGATTATGGTGGCAGACTAACAAGAAGTGGCCCTCTGTTAAATTGGCCAGGTGACTCTAGTGGTGGCCCATGTATTTTGATGACAAAAATATATATGCGCTAATGTGTTGTGAGATGGCTGCTTTTGTTCTACAGCATTGAACTCTTGCAGTTTCACATGAGAATCTGCCATGTGCCCCTAACTGTCAAACTAGATATGAACACAAATGTGTGCTAAAGAAGCATGCTTCTAACCAAAAGTGCTTCTTATTTCACCTTGAGGGGAGGAGGGGGATTTTGACTCTTTCCCCTTGCGCTGTTTTACTGCTAAAAAAATTTCCCCAAATTGTGGCTGTTTCCTGCAAATAGATACGTCAGAGGCAAATAGCTATTGGGAAGGGATTTTCAGTGGGAAAACAGGGCAAAGGAAAATTTAATCTCCCCCTTGGCACATGCCACAGTCCTACTCAGGGTCAGGCACCCTGTGACTGTTTTGGGTGAAATAACAGGCAACTTCAGGTGGAAGCATCACTGGCATCGCTATAATGGGGCCCGAGGGTGGGGGGAGCAAATGCTCCCGGTTGACAACCGCGGTCTCCTCCCAAGGAGGAGCCGCGGTGGAATTTTTTAGCTCCGCCGCTGCTTTTTTTTTGCAGCCAGAGGGCTGTGTGAGCAGACATGGTCACGGAGCACAAACGTGCTGACATCAGCGCGTTTGTGGAGCTCTCCCACCCTCCCTGAGTCTTGGAAGGCTTCAAATGAAGCCTTCCGGGAGTGCAGGGAGCGTGTGTGTGTCCCCCGCCGCCCCCCCCCCACGTGACCCAGCTAGCAACGCAACTGGGAAGCATGCCTCTTTAGTGCTCATTGACGTTAAGTTTTGGTTTGACACAGGCATCTCTTACATGAGGCCAACACAACTTGTGACTCACCAAGCCAAACTAATGGCCCAATCCTAAATGCGCGTTATGCCAGTCAAATGCATGTTCTGCTGGCATAACGTGCCTTCCGGCTGTCACAAACACCATAATGCCAGAGAGCGCAGCCTGGCTGCTTATAAACCTTCATATGTAATTCCAGTTAATCGCAGGTTGGCTGCAATTATTCTGTTGTGGGAAAGGTAGTCTGTGCATAGTGAGATCATGCATCACGGCCCGCTCAAGACTTCCTCGCGCCTGAGGTGGCATGCCAAATGCTGCCCCCTTCAGTTGACCTAGAGGCACTCTTGTTGAGTCCTATTCTTGAAAACCGTAATGGCTCATGTTTGAACTAGATAGTTGTGCCCTTAAGAAAAACCTGGTTTTGCTCTTTCCCTTTTAATAACAGCTTGACGTGTAGAAATGTAGCAGGTGAAGGTATTCCTATCAGTATTCCACTGTGAGATACAGGAAGCTGGACTAGATGGGCCAGCAGGGCCCTTCTTATGTTCATTTATCTCCCTGCTATGAAAACTTTGCTGCTAAATTACTTTCCAGCTCTTCATCAGGCCGAATAATAAGCAAAACTGAGGGAGAGAGAAAAGGGGCTTTTTAAAATTATGTCCAGGCATACTCTACAATATGACCCCATCACCTGTAATCTGGAACAGTGGTGTCGCGATGCGGCCCCCCATGATTTGCACCACCATGATTTGCACCACCGCTGCAAATCCCTATGGAGACATAGGGCGGGAGTGTGGTCAATTGCATCGCTGCCGCCGCCTGCTGTTCCCACCACCAAAATGGCATGGTTGTCTTCAACCAAGATCAAGCAATCTGTGCATTTGGGAGATGGGCCATCCGCAAACATTGTGCCACATTCTGCAAGAAGAGAGAGATCCAAATAATTGCTGACTTTTGTATTTTCAAAGGAAAAATGACCATTGTTTGTCCAGGACTGGTCCAAGACCCCCTGGGCAACATGGAAAATGCTGCCCCCTCTTACCTGGAGATGCTCCCTCCAGTCTCTGCTCCTCTGGCTCCCTGGATTGAAAAAGGGGGAAATGGAGCGAAAGTGTGGAAGCGAGAAGTGTGCTAGATGATTCTACCACAGGTTCTACCACCCCTGTGCTAGAACGTCTCTGACGCAGATGCTCCAGCCCAGCACTCTCCTCCTCCTCACCCCCACATTTCCTCTTCCTCTCTCTGCCCCCCCTCTTCCTTTTCCAATTCTGGGGGTTGGAGGAGCAGAGCGGTGAGGCGTTGGCTGACAGAGGTGGTGGACAACCCCTGCCAATCTGCTGCCTGAATCAGCCTCATCATGTTTGTCTCCGTGTGGTTTGGTGCAACCCGAGATCTTTTGTATTTAATTAGTCTACAAAGAACGTTCTAAAAATCTTGATAGTCATTGTCACATCGCAGGCGTAACAAGGGTGGAGCGAAGGCAAGTAGTTCTGCAAGACTCCGTTACACTGGAGTCAGCGGCCCCTCCCCCTTGCTGTTGGAGCCATTCTGGCAGCAAAGGCAACATGCAGGACACTCCCCTGTTGCAGAGGCGTAGCTTGCGCCCCCGGCGCCTGGCGCGCCCAGGGGCAGGGGGCCTCTGCTCAGCGCCCCCGGAAGTGAGGTCACGTGACGTAAGGTCATGTGACATCACGTGGTGCGCGACGAGGGCGGGCTTCTTGCGCCCTGTAGCCAATGAGGAGGGCGGAGGACCCCCCTCCACCCTCCTCATTAGCTACAGGGCGCAAGAAGCCCGCCCTCGTCGCTCGTGTTCATCTACAGGGAGGGAGGGCGAGCTTCTTGCGCCCTGTAGCCAATGAGGAGGGCGGAGGGAGGAGAGTTCCCCCTCCGCCCTCCTCATTGGCTACAGGGCGCAAGAAGCCCGCCCTCGTCGCTCGTGTTTGACTCCGACGAGCCCTGGTGGTGGGCGCCCGGCCGGCTGGCCGGCGCCGCGGGGTACCGCGGCTTTGCCGCGGCGCTCCCTCAGCCGCAGAGCCTGGCTCAGCTGAGCCACTGGATCCACCGTTGTTACACCTCTGCCCTGTTGCTACTGGAATGGCTCCAACAGCAAGGGGGAGGGGCCGCTGACTCCAGTGTAAGGGAGTCTTGCAGAACTACTTGCCTTCGCTCCACCCTTGTTTCACCTCTGTGTCACGTACTGTATTGTAGACAGGTTTTTTTTTTTGCCACGCCCTTTGCCAGCAACATATTTTCCCCTCCCATGATCGCCCTTTTTTCTCTTTTTAAATTCGTTTCGCATTTGAGTCCGAGGGCGGGTTCTTCTGTGAGATTGGAAAGAAAGGTTGCTTCCTACTGAGCGACTTTCAGTTGGTCTCACTAAAAGGCATTGCCAGGGCTGTGTGGCTTTACCTTAGATTGCAGGGATGGGTAAGAAGGGCCTTAGAAGGCACTGGCAGAGTCCGGTCTCTGACGGACTCTACATTGATGTGCTTCGCTCGCGGCGGAGAGCGCCTGGATGTGGGCCTAGGTAGGGAAAAAGCTCCGACGGGTCCGTACTACGGCTGGCAGCCAGGCTCCTACTTGTGATGGGCAGGCGGCGCGCGCAGCGGGAGAAGCTTTGTGGCGAAGCCCTCTTGCGAACGCCGCACGGCTCGACGCCAGACTATCAGAGAGCGGCGGCTCCCGTGGATCGGCCGGCTCGGCGCCTAATTAGGGCCGTCAATCTAATTACGCAGCGTCCCTTGCGGGACGGCTACATCGGAGCGGGCTGCGATCAAAGCTGCGAAGGCTGCGTGGAGCCGCCAAGCGTCTTTCTGTTCCTCTTCCTCTTGGCACTTCTGCTGCCTTGGAGAGGCTCCGCGGCGCGCGGCCTCCTTCATTTGCACCGTTGCCTGCTAGAAAAGCAGGCAAACGTAATTAACGAAAGTTAAAACAACATCCCTGTAATTAGCAAGCCAACTCTGAGCACAAGAAATGGAAATTAGTCATAGGATGATAAATTAGCCACTGCATACATTACATGGCAATGGGCACCCTCGGGGCCTTCCGTTCGCAGACTCTGGCGTGAAACCCCGATGCATCTCAATAAAGCAACCTGTCCCTGGGTGATTAAGGAGCCAGCCCAAGGATTTTCCAAGCGCATTACAAACGGCAGAATTTGGATTCCTCGGGTGGGAAGGGGAGGGGGAGGATGGAGCCTCCAGGCTGCATTTATAGATATCTAAATTTGGAGATAATGATTCCTTTTCATGCTTTTCAAGGTGTTTCAAGATCCCGGTCTTGTTTTTCCTTAATTAGAAGCAGGAGTTGAGGAACTTACTTCGATGACCCCAATTTTTGCACTATTTTCCTGTCTCTGTGCAAGAGAGAAAGGAGGAGGGAGGTGTTGGTTGAAGCAAGGCAGGAAATTGGACTGGAGCAACACATAACGTAACATTTGCATCAAAATAATACAGCAGGCAAGAGAAAAATCACAATCACATCACTCGGAAGGAAGGAACGGAATACAAATTAAAGGGAAGAATGTAAATTTTGTGCCATTAAGCTTCAATGGCCATTGGAAATGGTGCAAAAGCACAAAGGGTTTTTTTTAATATATATGAGCATCATCCACTTTGATTATTCATACTTGTGTTTCTGCTTGAATTAAAGCAGGAGTGCTAGAGCCTGTTAAAGCAAAAATATTTGAATTGGTAGTGAACTCTCACCTTTGCTTGCATCCATTTACTTTTCAAATGAATACCAGATAAGTTAGTGCATTTTCTAATCGGCCTGTTTTTCCAGTGAGTGCTGCCATTACATACCAATTTCTTTGAGAAGTGCCTCCTAAGAAACATTAAATACTTACAAATAAGGATGTGTCCATCACTTTCAGCTGGGCTGCAAGAGCTGCTTGACTAGTGCTCCAAGACTCCGGGAGGGAGCTGCTGTGACTTGCCCCTTCTTTGATTGCCTTGCTCCAACCTTATTTGCATCTGCTCTCTACAAAGAGGATTGTATAGGCACAGTTGCTGCCTTTAAAAAAAAAAACACCCACCACCACCTGGCCCAGCCTGACACACAGAAATGGAGCAGGTGACGCTTTTCTCATCATCATGCTCTGACCAGGAAAAGCGTCACCTGGTTCGTCTCAGTGAACAAGCAGCAGGCCCTGTGTACTGTAGGGCTTTCTTCAGAACAGGCCAGTTGAAGACTCCCAGGAGCTTCTGAGTCTGAAGTAGAAAATCCCAGTGGCCACGGCCTGCCTGCCTGCCTGCAAGGTTGGGGTAGGTAGTTGCCTCAGGCTGTGGGCTGGCAGGAAGCGGCAGGCTGTAAGTGGCAGGTCCCCCCCCCCACGTGCAGCAATCCAGGTTCCCCCCCCATGCAACCTGCCACCTCTGTCAGCCACCCAGCCTCAGCTTGGCTGAAGAGTCGGCCTGGCCTCAGGCAAGCAGTGGCTGCTGCTCCAGCCCATCACCAGCTGCTGCCGCTGCCACTGCCACTTTAAGAAGTATGTGGAGAGTGGAGTGGGGACTACTCCTCTTCCTAAAAGCAAGCAGGAAGTGGATTGGTGCAGATTGGTCTGCAGCAGGCTGGAGGAAGGCAGCAGCAGACTTGGGGTGAGGGGTGATCTAAACCTGCCACTCCACTGCCACCTGCTGCTGACATGAGCCACTGGGGAGGTAAGTCCTACACTGGTCAGTGCAGGGGCGGGGAGAGGGCAGGCCAGGTGGCGAGGGAGGGGGGTCAGTGGCCGAACCGGGCTGGGGGAGGGCAGGGATATTGGCAGCGTGCTCCGCCGATATCCTCAGCTCTTTCCCAGCCTGATTCAGCCTTATCCCACTGTGTCGGATGTATGTCAGCTTCAGAGCTGGTGTACATCCGAGGAGGCCCATAGGCCCTAGGCAGCCCTACACTCAGGGAAGGGGACTCACTCTTGTGAGTGTTCCAGTGTGAGGCTCTTCTAGTCCATGTAGTGTCGGTACAGAATCAATCATGTGATTTATTCCAGATTAACTAACACAACATATGCAGTGAGAGGGCTTGAATATTACTCTGTGAGAGAGAGGGGGGGCACTAGTGGCTGAAATTGTGAAAACTTTGTATTTATGAATAAAACCCATCATGTTATATATCATTCGATGTGTAATTTCATGATGAATGCAATAACTGGAAAAATAAAAAAGTGCCTTACATAACAAAAAGTGGATTTCCTTAACTCAAAACAGTCCAATGAGACTGATTGAATTGGTTACTGATTTGTTGGGTGACCTGTACTGTTATATATTAAAACAAATAAAGTTAATGGGGGTGATACCATGAGTTACTGGACCGGGTGACACCAAGCCTAGTGACACCACTGACCAGGAGTCATCTGTAGAAATACACAGTCCTGCCTGATGGGCATCTTTTGTAGAACCCAGCTCAGCCCAACCTTGTTTCTTCCTATTCACCTCTGGGGTCCATCATGGGGGTGACGCACTGAGCTCTCGCACCGGGTGACACAAACTCCAGTGACACCCCTGTATGTTGCCCATAGAAAGTCCCTGGACCAGTCTATAGCTAAAGAATGCAGGGTATAGGTCTGGGAATGACCCTGCAGAGCTGTAGCCAGCCAGAGCAAACAGTACTACTAAATGAAATATTAGTCTGATAAGGCAACTTCATGTGTTGATATAAAAGAACACCCAGCGAGAGATGTGCAGGATTTGAGAGAGATTTTTTGAAGTTGTGCTATGGCTTTGCAGATTTTCCATTTCATCTTATTGTGATTTGCGTTGTAACTTGTTTTGTTGGTTCTCTTCTTCTCCATAGCTAGGGGGGGATTCTAGCTTCTTATTTGGCCTTTGTATACTTCAGTGCCTTCTAATCATTTAACAACAAAGGCTCCCAAATTGCTTGTAGGGCATTTGTTAAATCAGAAATTTCTGATAGGGAGATTGAAGGCTGAGCGCATTTCTTTTGCCACAAATAACAGTTAGGAATCATTCCACTTGACTAGCTGTGTGGAGAAAAACTGGTCTGATAGAAACTATTTTATAATAGTTGGGAACTTTTATAACAATGCAATACAATTGGAGCTTATTTATTCTAATGTGCCAGCGTGGAGAATTGTTATTCACTAAAGCAGAAAATGGAGCTGGTTTTCCAAAGTGTTTAAAATCAAACATCTCTGAAGTCATGAGCTGATCACTGGAGTAATCATTTGGTGGTAAGGCAATCAGCTTTCATTATTGAGTGGTGCTCTTCTCCAAAGTAATGAGGAGCCAAGATGGAATCCCTATCCCCAGAGGAGAGTTCCTAGGCAGCCTCTCAGGTGTTCTCATTACGAGTTAGTCAGTGGTCAGTTAAGCTGCATTGCAGCCTGCTAGCAAAATAATCTGGGTAGATTCTGAACAGCCATCACTAGGATAAAGTCTAAAGTTAACCCCTGGTTATCCTAGCCCCCCTTTCCACCCCAGCACAGTGTCTTTTCCGGTGGCTGTTTGCTGGTGGTGTTCTGCATCTTTTTTAGATTGTGAGCCCTTTTGGGACAGGGAGCCAGTTAATCATTTGATTTTGTCTGTAAACCGCTTTGTGAACTTTTTGTTGAAAAGCGGTATATAAATACTGTTAATAATAATAATAATAATAGTTTCTAGGGCTAGAGCAGAGGTTCTCAACCAGTGGTACATGTTGACCTGTGGTACTCGACTGCCCTGATGTTTTTCAGGGAGACCACGATGCAACTCTGCAAAGGTCGGGCTCAGCTCGGCGACCAGGGCTCCACAGCGCGGGTTTGGCACACTTAATGCCCTCCAGTCCACCTGGAGCCTCTTACCAGCCTTTGCAGAATCGCGTCATGGTCTCCAACCCGGAAGTAACTGGCAATGATGTCATCGCCAGTTACGTCCAGTGGTATGCGGGGACCTCCCTGGCCCAGTAAGTGGTACGCTGGGTCAGGTGTGTGTGAGAATCCCCTGGGCTAGAGCCTAGTTTTACTCCTTCCGCATTATTTATTTATTTATTTATTTGCTTGCTTGACTTCTATCCCGCCTTTTTCCCCGAAGGGCACCCCATGGCGGCTCACAACACATTTAAAAGTACATAAAATAAAAAAATACATCAAGCTATAAAATACATAAAACACCATATTAAAAGCCAACCAGCAGCAATAGAAAACATCGGTCATAAAAACATTGAATAATTAATAAAAAAGCAACGAATATCAGTCTGCAACTCTTAAAAACCCTACTGGGTTCCAAAGGCTTTTTGAAATAGAGAGGTCTTCAGGCCTCGCCTGAAGGCTTCTAATGAAGGAGTCCTTCTCAGCTCAAAGTGGAGGGAATTCCATAGAACAGTAGTGGGACTGTTTGCTTCATGGATCAACAATCCCTTGTCCAAGTCTATTGATTGTGCCACTAATGGATAGCCTGTGCCATTATGTCCAAGATAATCAAAATTCAGTCTATATCTAAATGAAAGAAAAAAATGGTCCATCCATAACCCTTTTAATACATTAGTGTGCCCCAGCTTCCTGTTTTCCAATATAACAGCAAGTAAGTGTCCACAGAATATAGGATTCTGAGAGCTGATTTAGATCTGCATGAAAAGTAGGGATCTCAGATGCATATGTATGCTTCTAACAGTGAGATCCTAAACAACTTTCCAGTGCCAGTGGGTGCAGCCGCAACGCTGCCCCGAGGTAAGGGAACAAATGTTCCCTCACCTTGAAGAGGCCTCCATGACTGCCCCTGTATTGCAAAATGCAGTGTGTGCCCTATTGACACGGCTACACTGGTGCTGGAAAGTTGGTTAGGATTGCACTGTAATTCTCCATTTCCGCTTTCATTAGGAAAACCTAAAGCTTGGGTAATTTTCAAGACCATCAACAGGTAGGAAAGGGTAATCCTGCCCACATCTTTCAGACCATATATGTTATTCTCAGGAGTACCAGTGTCTGTGGCCTACTGAACTTGCAGCCCAATCCTATTTTCCCCTCCATAGCATGCAGCTGCGCCAAATAGGACCCCTCCGTAAGACCCTTCATTGCCAATGGGTCTCCTTGGACCTGCGCCAGCTAAAGAGCTGGCACAAGTCTGAGGAGACAAAGGGGGTGTGCTGGCTTGTTCTGCCTCTGACATGCCTCTGGCCCTCCCCCAATCTGCCCTGATCTGCCCACCCCCCTGCCCCATTCCGTCCACCCTGCTGACTTGCAGCCCAATTCTGTGTACGATACGGCGGCTGGCCTAAAGGGCCACCTATGTGCTCCCCCGGCATAGTTCCACACAGGATTGCGCTGTTGGACTTCTTTTCACTGCCACCACGTGCGGGGTCCTCCCCTCTAACTGCGGCGGTGGCCCAGAAGCGAGTGGCTACCCACACTTCTGGATCGGCTTGGACGCTAGCTCCAGCAGTGGTATGGCCAAATAGGACTGGGCCATTAATGGGTTTTCCACTGAGTATTTATTATTATAAGCAATGAATTGTGTTCATGAACTGTTTATGCTTACTAAAGTCACAAATGCTTTTACTTCAAAAAGATCAACGAGAAAGATGACTATAGTTATGCGACAGAAAAAAAAAAGAATTGCAACAAATTCTTTTACTTTTGGGGGGGGGGGATTTAACCTTGATTGTATCCATGTGGGCCTTGCTGAATTTCATGCTTATAGCCTGAGCGGTGAGCAGCTCCATGTGCTCCTATCTGGGGTCTGTATTCCACAACCAGGCCCATGGGATGTGCCCCAAAGAATGGCAGATCCCTTTTCCTTTGATAACCTCTGGCCCTTCTATCTTTGCATTGACTGAGGAATCAGCATCTGGACCGATCACACATCATTTCTGATCTCTGACATTATGCTTGCTGGACATGCTCTTAACTAGCTGATTGGTGAAAGAGTGAAAGAAAGCATATTTCCGAATATACCTTGGGTTTGCTGCCTGAAGTCGAGAACTGCTGTCAACTATGGATGGCTGAGGGAGGTGTTAAGACTGAGGGATGTCAACAAATGTTGTATGTAGGTTTTTGTTCTTGGGAGGTTTTCCATAATACACATTGACGGTTTTGAAATTGGTCCTGTGTCGCCCAACAATGAGGGACAGTGCAGCTTACATAGCAGAAAATCCATAGTCTCTAGACACTTGCTTACCACAGAAGAATCACTAGATGTTGACCTTCAATTCAGTCTGCACTATGAGCTGATTCAGGGAGATAACAGCAACTAATCTGTCAGTCTTCTCTTGCTTTTTATTGACTTACTGACATGTTGTTATTTCAGTGTCAGTGTCGGCTGTGCCATGGTGTCACGAAAATATAATTCATATACCTATTGGGCGTTTATTGGTCCTAAGATTGAAACCCTCTTATCAAAAAGACCTTTTTTTAAAAACAGCAGCATTTTGGGATGGAGTGAGCCTGTTAACTGGCCCAAATTTTCTTCCAGTTTCTTGACATCAGTTAAACTCTTGAGTGCAGTTTGCTTATTTATAATTATACTGAGGCTTTACATTAGTCTTAATAATATGAAAATTTTCATATTGACTCTGCACAGGTTTGAAAATAATTCCACTAAGGCAATATTTCATGGAGAGGTAGAGGGCTCAATACTGCATCGTAAATCAATTCACGGCAAAACTCAAATGTAATGTTAGGTTTCAAATTTATTTTTCCAACAAATAAAAATGAAAGTTATGGAACATCAGGGTCCTTTATGGAACTTCCCAAGGAAAATTTATTGATGGGGCCGTATCTGTGAAAGTCTTTTATGTACTCGTTACAGTATCTCAGCTGGGTGCCATGTTGCAGAGCGATGGTTTACAAACAATTATTTGAACACTGATTCACCCAGACACTAAAAAGCAATTATTTTATAGTTTTTGTTACTCCATTCCCCCCCAGCACACTTTGTGCAGCTCAAGTTGGTTTATGCGATAAATTGACAAGGTTCAAAACTGTGACTCCTCTGAACTTTTTAACCTTCTATGAAAGGGAAGAATTCTAAGAGCAATGGATAAAATTCAATTAACTGAGATGACAGAAAATAATCTACTGAGCAAATACATCAGGCAACTGGAAGCTTTCAAAAAAGAAATAACCTATTTCTTTCCTTGTTATCTAATGATACAGGAGTTTATTTCTCTAGTAACAGTTATAAATCTACGTAAATGTCCCCTAAATACTTTGGCAAGCAATTAAGACCTTTATTGTGTAGCTAATTCATTGAGTTAGTAATTAGCATATAGCATTAGTAATCTGTCTTTGGCATCTAAGGCTGTATGTCTGTGTGCATGTATATGCATATGTGTATATATGTACATATGATCATGTACATGTTTGCCCTGATCTAGGGCATATACAGTATGTACAGATCTCCACAAACATATTCTTATCTGCATTAAGCATTGCTCTTGCAAACATGGGCTGCATACATGGTTTCCAACTGGATCCAGCAGTGATACTGCAGGGGGGAGTAGGAGGTGGTCCCCGCTCCAAACAGCCGAGCAACGCTATTACAAGATATTTTATGGCATCTACACATATATAGCCATGATACCTGTATACACATGTTGATGGATCAGGGTCATTTTGTGAGTATGCATATGAATATTTATGTATGTCTGTATTATATGCATACACAGCTGGAGACTCAAGACAATTCATGGTGAATAGAGAAGGAGGAAAATACTCTCCCACCCTCCCTTTTCCTGTTTTTCCTCCCACTGCAAGCCACAAGATGGAAACCTAGCAATTACTGCTCCCACTGCCATTGCTACAACCACAAGCCCATTTAGCCCAACAGCTTCGCAAGTTGAGTAGGCAGTCAGTCGTGTGCCAGGGTGTACCAACCCATCCATAAGGCCAACTGAAGCAGTCGTCTCAGGCAACAGATTGGCGGGGGGGGGGGCACCAAGAGAGAGAAAAGCAGTGGACTAGAGTGCCAAAGCAGCAGCATCTGACACACATCACCAAATAAGGCGGGCAGCATTTGGCATGCCACCTCAAGCGCCAGGAGGTCCTATCTATCTTAAGATACTATTGCCTTCCTGCAAGTGTTAAATGAGCACTAGTTATCTTTGTGGACATCACACTGAAGGGAGGAATGGGAAGGACCAGCCCTTACCCATTGCCACATTATTTCTCAGTACAACTCCCCTACTGCTCCTGCTGTTCCCCAATGTACATTTCCTGATTGGTTTATGCCAATAAAGGTTTCATTCATTCATTCATCTCCTGATTGGTTCCCCAATTGACATAATGGTATATGTGTGAAGGACTCTGGCACCAAGATAGTAGTTTAGGTCTGCTTCTTAAATCTCAGTGTGGATCAGAATAGGAGCTCCGCAATGCACTTGAAGAGCCTCAACCAGTCTGCTGCATTGGAGGTGCTTATGTGGTTCTCTTTTAAGATACTTGGTCATCTGCCTGCATGTATTCATTGAGCACTAATGATCTTTCTGAGCATCACACAGAAGAGAGGCATGAGAAGGACTGGGCCAGCAACGCATGTATACAAATAAATACATTCCTCATGTTTTCCAAGTGTTTGATCATGTTCTACATGGTTGTTACCATTGCCACATTATTTCTCAGTACAATTCTCCTGATGTTCTCCAATGTATGTTCCTCAGAGGAAACCCCAATGAATCTGGTGGCGCAGTGGGTTAAACCGCTGAACCATGAGCTGTCAATCGAAAGGTCGGCAGTTCGAATCCGCGACGGGGTGAGCTCTCGTTGCTTGGCCAGCTCCTGCCAACCTAGCAGTTCCAAAGCATGCTAATGCGAGTAGATAAATAGGTACCGCTTGCGGGAAGGTAAACAGCGCTCCGTTTTCCAGCTGCATGCTACGCGCTGCGGCAAGGAGAGTCATGCTGGCCACGTGACCACGGAGGCGTCTTCGGACAACGCTGGCTCTTCGGCTTTGAAATGGGGATGAGCACCATACCCTAGAGTCGGACACGACTGGACTTAATTGTCAGGGGTCACCTTTACCTTTACCTTATCCATAAAGGGGCACCAAGCAAGTAGTTTGGGTCCACTTCTTAAATTTCAGTGTGGGTCATAATAGGAGCGCCTTGTGGTTGCAATGCACTTAAGAATATCCAAGCGTTATCCAAGGAAGAATTTGGCAAGCCAATGTGTGACAGGCTCTTCCTCACATTTTATAATTGCTTTGATTGTAGTTGCAATCAGACTCACTAAAGAAGATCCCAAACTGCATAATTGTGAGCCTGGTCCTGCATTGGTTTCAGCTCATTAATGAAAACATTGTCCATAATTATTATGCCTAAAAAAGCATTTTATATGCACAGTGACACACTTCAGGGTGTGTGATCACTATGTCATAGACACACTTCTCAGGTGCAGGCAGCACTTGAACTTTGACCTTGCTCCTCACAATTTCATCTCAGGCATGCTTCGATGGCATTATAGGCTTATGCTTTCTGCCGATGCCTGCGCACAGAACTCCCTGAAGTAGTCCCACAGGCTAGTGGCATTATTCACAAATAAGGTGTGAAGGAGTTGCTCTGCTACTATGTATCTATTAAGATGTGTAGCATACCACTTTCCTAAAGGCTCTGAGTGGGTGACAAATTTATGTAAGTATTAAAAGTCCTGACATGAAGGTTCACAACCTAAAACACAAAGAAAATGGGAGCCCAAAGAAGGGAATGATAGGACAATGAATGAATGAATGAAACTACTCTCAAGGGCACTGTTTAGGGAGGGCTGGGTTGAGCAGTCACTAATCCCCACCCTGGGTTTCAGACCACATGCAATTATTCCTCAGGAGGAGCATCTCTATCTCTGGCTAGCTCAGTGGTCCTACACTCCAAGTGATGATTGTTATAAACAAGTAAATGGGTCTGTGAACGAGAGAGAGAGAGAGAGAGAGAGAGAGAGAGAGAGAGAGAGAGAGAGTAGAGTAGAGTAGAGTAGAGTAGAGTAGTCACAAGCCATCGCAACCCTACTTGGCACTTCTGGTCTAAAACCGATCCAGTTTTTTGCAGTAATGCAAAGTAGATATTTATAACATTTGAGCATAGGAAAATTGGTATAGAAATCTTTTAAATTAAATAAATAAATAAATAAATAATATAGGGGTTTCACCATAGAGCTGTCAAGACTGAACACAATGCAAGACTCAACCCACATAATATCATGGCCAAATGGCATATTTTAATTGTTAAAAGATGTTCAGGTTTGTGCGTCACTCTAGTTTCTTCATCTTTCAATGCTGTGTATGAATGCTAATTGCAGAAGTTCATTTGTGTAATACAAAAAAGGTGCTCTCTCTCTCTCTCTCTCTCTCTCTCACACACACACACACACACACACACCAAAAAAAGGGGAAGAAAGCAGGAGCCACACAGTGGCCAGCTACAGCAGCACTGTTTCTGATCCTGTCCTGTAAGGGGCTGTGGAAAGCCACAGTTTGGTTGTCCATGTGATGAGGGCACAGCCCCCCCCCCCGCCCCCAAGCTGAAATCATGCAGGGATGCAGTCCTCTTGCAAGCATGCAGGGTTTACCATGTTGTATTTGGCACAGGGAGGGGGGCTGGCTGAGGAGGAGACTGCTCCAAAGACCTGCTCCTGAAGTAATGTAAATACAGAACTGCAAGAGAAAGGCACAAGTGTCTCCCAACCGGTTCCCCTCCCATCACTGAGGGAGGGTAGGGGGGGGTGGCATCAAAGGATGGCAAATCACTCCTCAGATGGCTGGGAAGCTCCAATTACCTACACCTATAATAAAGCCCTAAATGGTTTGGGATCAGGACTGCCTTCTCACATACAAAGCTGCTTGTAAACTGAGATCTTCAATTGAGAATCTCCGTACTTTCAGAGATTAGGCAGAAGGCTACAGGGGAAAGGGCATTTTTTGTTGTGGTGCCCTGGCTCTGGACTCCTTACATGAGGCAAATTCACCTGGCACCACTATGATTACCTTTTAGGTCCCAAGTGAAGGCGGCCACTGTGGTTGCCTGAGTTTTTAACACTAGTTAGCATCCTTAATGTTTGTGAGCGCTGGGGGGGGGGGGAGGGACTGGCTAAATATTAACCGGCTAGCTCAGGGGTGCACAACATGCGGCCCCTCAAAGGTTTTCTGGTGGCCCCCAAAGGTTTTCTGGTGGCCCCCAAAGGTTTTCTGGCTAGAGCGACAACATCGCTTCTTTGTTGGGCCAAGCACTTCCCATAACGACTTGGCTTGCCGTTCTAGCCAAACACTTCCCATAACTCCGGCGCTTCTGTAACGCGGAGTGGACGATTTCAAAGCTTCCAGCCGCGTTACAGAAGCAACAGAGGTATGGGAAGTGCTTGGCTAGAGCGGTAACATCGCTTCTTTGTCGGGCCGCTCTAGCCAAGCACCTCTCATAACTCTGTCGCTTCTGTAACACGGCTGGAAGCTTCGGAATCGTCCGAGGAGCAGACAATTCCGAAGCTTCCAGCTGCATTACAGAAGTGCCGGAGTTGGTGTTGGCACAGCGGTTATGACGAAGATCCCCGGGGAAGTTGGGCTGCTATGATGATGGCGACTTCCTTAGGAAGCAACGTGACTGTGAATTGCTGAAGAAGAAATCCCGGGATTTTGAGGTAAGCATGGGCTCTGGCTGAAAGCCCTGCAGAGGCTCTGGGAGGAGTGAATGAACATCTAAGCTCGCCGAGGTGACCGGCGGCCGATTCTGTGATGCTTCAGCTCTTCTTCAGGCCGTTGGACCCTCACTTCGGGGTGGCCACGTTTTTCCTCTGCTGGTCGGTTATGCATTTGAGAGCTGCAGAACGTGCAAGACAGAGTTTGTTAGGAAATACTTTTCCCAACACGGAACCTCCGCGCCATGTAAGGTTTCAGAAGGGAAGGCCCTGATGATGATGATTGATGGGTATATATACGGTATATACCAGGGGTGGCCAAACTTGTTTCATGTAAGAGCCACATACGATAAACTTCAGATGTTTGAGAGCCACAATATTTAAGAAGCATTAAGAAGCCAACATATTTCCGAGAGCTGCACTTTATATGTTAAAGAGCCACAGGTGGCTCATTATTTATTTATTAATATGTTGCATTTCCGGAGATTTTCTGGCTCATGGACACGCCCCCTGTGATGTCACTTCCTGAGGAAGTGACATCATGGTTCCTTGCCACGCCCCCCGCGACACCTATCTGTGGCCCCGAAGAAGTTTAGTCTATTCATTTCGGCCCCTACCCACTGCCAAGTTGTGCACCCCTGGGCTAGCTGTTCGATTCCAGGATGGAGCCAGCAGGAGTGTATATATAGCCAGCAGAGCAAGAGTCTGGAAGAAGTTGCAAGTGGACAGGATCACAGAGAGCTCACTGTGAGGCTGGTTTCACAAGGTCACATTGGCTACAAGTCAAAGCAAAGAGCATGAAGTGTTATTCCAGCAATAGTTTGGGGCCAACTGTGATTTTTAAATAAGCCTATAGCAAGAGGGTGTCTCAGGCGTTCCTTCCTCAGAGGAAAACCGTTGGGGCTTCAAGGGGCCATGCCATATTCTAAATGTGTCTACTCCAATCACCGGCGTCACTAGGACGCGCACCGCCCCAAGGTGGGGAGGACGCGTGTCACCCTAATCCCCCCTACACCCATCCCCTAAGTATTAATCTGGCGTGGCCGTTAGGCTGCTCCGTGATTTTTTGAGGGGGCGACCCAACAGGACGCTGCCCCCCCGGCCACTCATTGCAGCCGGGAGCTGGGAACCGGCTCCGGGGACATCTTCCCTGGCCGGCTGCCCTGGGCCTTCTGACAAGGCCCACTGCGTCACAACGTAATTTATAACGTTTTTCGCGCATGCGCAGACCGTTCCTGAGGGAAGAGGGCAGCCCTTTTCCCTCAGGAACGGTCTGTGCATGCGCGAAAAATGTTATAAATTACATTGTTGCAGTGGGCCTTTGTCAGAAGGCCCTGGAGCGCTGGCCCGGGAGGACGGTCTAAGGCCTTCTCCCGGCCTCGGAGTCCGAGGCTAGGAGAAGGCCTCGGACCGTCCTCCCGGCTCGGAGCCGACGCGCGCAGGGGAGGTGATGGGCGTGGGTGCGCGCACACGTGTGTCACCCTTCTGCGCGCGTCATAATAATAGGTCGACCGCAAGGCGACCCGCTCTCCTCGCCTCACAACAGCGACGCCACTGACTCCAAGGCTACCCCCTGTTATCTCTTCTTGTGGAAGAAGTCTTCTGAGTTGAGCATTGCTGGACCCAATGGTTCTCCTTCTATGGGAGTCTGTGGCATGGTGGTTACTTCAAAGGGAAAAATCCAGTTTTCTCCATCCTCCACGTCACGAGACCCCTACTTTGGTAGTGGGTTGTCATAGTCATGGGCCATGATACCAAGTCGTTGGGCCTGATAATGCAGCTACACTTTGCAAAGTTCCAGGGGGCCCTCTCTTTGTTCTCCCTATGCAGTCTTGTATGAGCTTCTTATCTTTTCATACACCATTATTAATAAGCAAATTCAATTTTGGAGTTGTTAGAAATAAATACCAGAAATGTCTGAAGCAAAGCATGAAGCTTTGGGAAGAGAGCAATTTTTGTGGCTGTTCTCCTAGAGTATTTTAATTTTTTTCAGTCCCTATTTTTCTAAACTTTAAGTAGAGGAATGTGGTTATTTTTTGACAAAATCTGCATGGCTCCCCCTTAAATAAACACCTACATATTCTTATTAAAAAATACTGTAGTATCAAATCCTGGTCTTGGATCTCCTGTGTCATTTCTAGTGTGGTCCTCAGTATACAGCACTTCTTTGTGATCTCTGTGCAGTTTCACATAGTGAAGTTCTGCACATGCACAAAGTCGACCTTGGAAGCTTCCTGAGCTTTGTTGAGTATTCTGCCCTTACTCTCAAATGAGGGGAAACCCCATGTACACTATGTGCCTCAAGAGACAGTCAAGAGTGAGAAGAACACCAATACCTCAATTCCTTTTCAACTGCTGCCTGAGCAGCATTGCTAAAGGAACATTTCGAGCTTGTCGTTCTCTCCCTCACCTTATTTGACAGAAAAACGAATTTTACCTCAGTTTTTTAGTTTTATTTACTTCATTTGTTTTAGAAGTTGTTAGCCCTTACAAAAAAAACAAAACCAGTGCTAATTCGTTGTTCCTCACTTTTACGAATTAACATCCAGTACCCATACTGATGGGGTGACTCTAGCTTTGTGGTTTAAACTTTGGCCAAGGCCAGACCAAAGCAAATCTGTGAGCCAGATTTAAAGTACTTTTTTTTTTCTGTTGCTTCCAAGATTTGGATTTTGTTATTATGAGTAAAAGCCTGAATGACAGCCAGTAGAATAATCTACCCAAAAATGACTGCAACTTCCAGAGCACATCCAGAGTACCTGATCCACTTTTGAGATACAGGTGGTTGAGTATCCCTTATCCGGACTGCTTGGGACGGGAAGTTGTCTGGATTTCGGATTTGTCTGGATTTTGGAATATTTGCATAAATATAATGAGATATCTTGGGGATGGGACCCATGTCTAAACACAAAATGCATTTATGTCTCATATATTGTACACACCTTTTACACATAGCCTGAAGGTAATTTTATACAAATGAGCAAACTCAGGAAGATAGTGGAGGACAGGAAGGCCTGGCGGGGTATGGTTCATGGGATCACGAAGGGTCGGACACGACTTAACGACTGAACAACAAAAATTTTATACAATATTTTAAATAATTTTGTGTCCCAGCATGCCTTGCGCTATGTCAGACAGGTGCTGGAAAAAGTGTTGTTGTTGTTTTAAAGTCATAGCCCCCCCAAATGTCTGGATTTTGGAATTGTGTAGATCAGGGGTTCTCAACCTGTGGTACGGGTACCCCTAGGGGTACGCGGACCACTTGCTGGGGGTACGCCAAGCCTTGCCCCTTATCTGCCCCATCAGCAGCTAATTAAGTGTTAATTAACATGGATTTTAAATTGTAATTTTTTTCTGAGCCCTTCTGTCTCTCTGATTTTGGTTTTGGGCTTATTTTTGTACTTTGTAAAAATGTACTTTCGTGGGGTGGGGGAGGGAGGAGCTGATTTTGGGAAGTGTGACTTGGAGGAAAAAAGAGATCCTTGTATATATATATGTGTGTGTGTGTGTTGTGTGTGTGTGTCACACACACAGAGTTAAATAAGACATTTTCACATTTAAAATTGTTTTAGTACTTTTTTATTTATTTAAAATTGTTTAGTACTTTTAGTACTTTTTTATTTAACAATTAATTACCTAATTAATCGCTTAATCCAATTAATTAGAAGTTAATTAGCAGGGGGTACTTCAGAAAATTGGACCATGATAGGGGGTACCCTATCATCACATGCTAGCAAGGTTATGCTCAAAATTCTACAAGCTAGGCTTCAGCAGTACGTGGACCGAGAACTACCGGATGTACAAGCTGGGTTTCGAAGAGGCAGAGGAACTAGAGATCAAATTGCCAACATGCGCTGGATCATGGAGAAAGCACGAGAGTTCCAAAAAAACACCTACTTCTGCTTCATTGACTACGCAAAAGCCTTTGATTGTGTGGATCACAACAAGCTGTGGCAAGTTCTTAAAGAGATGGGGATACCAGACCACCTTACCTGTCTCCTGAGAAACCTGTATGCGGGTCAAGAAGCAACAGTTCGAACCGGCCATGGATCAACTGATTGGTTCAAAATTGGGAAGGGAGTACGGCAAGGCTGTATATTGTCACCCTGCCTATTTAACTTATATGCAGAGTACATTATGAGAAATGCAGGGCTGAATGAATCGCAAGCCGGAATCAAGATTGCCGGGAGAAACATCAACAACCTCAGATATGCAGACGATACCACTCTAATGGCAGAAAGTGAAGAAGAACTAAAGAGCCTCTTGATGAGAGTGAAAGAGGAGAGTGCAAAAGTTGGCTTGAAACTCAACATTAATAAAACTAAGATCATGGCATCTGGTCCCATCAATTCCTGGCAAATAGAAGGGGCAGAAATGGAAGCAGTAACAGATTTTACTTTTTTGGGTTCCAAGATCACTGCAGACGGAGACAGCAGCCATGAAATTAAAAGACGCTTACTCCTTGGAAGGAAAGCTATGGCAAATTTAGATAGCATAATAAAAAGCAGAGATATCACCATACCAACAAAAGTTCGTATAGTCAGGGCGATGGTGTTCCCAGTAGCAATGTATGGTTGCGAGAGCTGGACCATAAGGAAGGCTGAGCGCCAAAGAATAGATGCTTTTGAACTGTGGTGCTGGAGAAGACTCCTGAGAGTCCCTTGGACTGCTAGGAGATCAAATCAGTCAATCCTAAATGAAATCAACCCTGACTGTTCCCTGGAAGGACAGATACTAAGGCTGAAACTCAAATATTTTGGCCACCTAATGCGAAGAGAGGACTCTCTGGAGAAGACTCTGATGCTGGGAAAGACTGAAGGCAAAAGGAGAAGGGGAAGGCCAAGGATGAGATGGTTAGACAGCATCACCGATGCAACGAACATGAAAATGAGCGAACTCAGGAAGATAGTGGAGGATAGGAAGGCCTGGCGGGATATGGTTCATGGGATCACGAAGGGTCGGACACGACTTAACGAATGAACAACAACAGGGGGTACCCAGGCCTCCAAAGGTTGAGAACCCCTGGTCTAGATTTTGGATGTCCAGATAAGGGGTAATCAGCCTGTATTATGAAAAAAATCCACTCGCAGAGGAGGAGGAGGAGGAGGAGACAGCAATGGTAACGGCAGCAATGGTGGCGGTGACAATGATAATGGTGGTAGCAGCAGCAGCAGCAACACAGGTCCTCTTCCCGATTCACCACTACTCCCTCCCTCCTTCCCCGTTTACCTTGCTGCCATTAGTGTAACTAGGGTGGAGCGCGTGGTTCAGTCGAACCAGGCACCCACCCTGCGGGGGCGGCGCGCTGGGTGGAGCGCGTGGTTCCCTTGAACCAGGCGCCCACCCTGCGGGGGCGCCGCTCAAGTCCGACTCGGAGACGCGAGTCTCCGAGTCGGGTCGGGCCGGCCCCCTCAATCAGGAGAGCCGGCTCAGGGACGTCTTCCCCGGCCGGCTGCCCGGGGCCTTCTGCTGCGCATTTTCGCGCATGCTCAGACTGTTACTGAGGGAAAAGGGCAGCCCTTTTCCCTCAGTAACGGTCTGAGCATGTGCGAAAAAGAACGGTATAAATACCGTTCTCGCGTAGGCCTTCCAGAAGGCCCCGGACAGCCGGCCGGGGAAGACGTCCCCGAGCCGGCTCTCCTGTTTGAGGGGCAATTGAGGGGGCGCCTGTCGGGCGCCCGGAGCGGCGACCCAGGTCGCCCCCTCCGGAGCGCGGTGCCACGGCCTAGCGGCGCCCACCCCACTCCCGAACCAGGTGCCAGAAGTGGCTGTTACGCCACTGCCTGCTGCTTCCTCATTGCTCTGCCATGCTGTTTTGAAACAGTGTGGCAAAGCAGGATGAAACCAGGGAGCCAAGAGAAGCAGAAGAGGAGTGGTGCTGTTTCCAGCTGCTCTGCTCTGCCGTTCTATTTCAAACCATAGAGCAATGGAGCCACGAGGGACAGGTGACGATGTGACAGGCAAATGGAAGCCAGGTGAAGCAATGATGGATAGGTGCGGAGTGCTGTCTGTGCCCATTCGTCACCTGAGGCAGCCTACCTCGTGTGTCTTCTCATCACTGCTCTGAATCAAACTCCTTTCATTGGTTTAAAAAAAAGAAAAAGGAAAATATTTTTCTCCTCATAGTGTGAACTGCAGCTTCCTGACCATACTTTCCAGAAAAGAATTCTGTTTTTCAGACTCATGCAGGATGCATACAGCTGACACTTGGATGCGCCCTCTGAATTGAAGCTGCCTATATAGAATCCATTTCGAGAAGGACGTTGGCATCCAAACTCATGTAGAAAGCATGAAGCCAAGGCCTGGGTGCAAGTCTTCTGAACTGAAGCTGCCAAAACAGGCTCAATCCCAAGATGAACTCTAGCATTCAGATTCATCCAGGAATCATGTAGTTGAGATCAGGACATTCAAATTCGACATTGAAGCTGCCTAAACAGGTTCTATTCTGTGTGGTATTTTGTCTTTCACATTCATGTGAGAAGTATACAGCCGAAGTCTGGACATAAGCCTTCTGTACCAAAGCTGACTAAACAGACTCCATCCTGAGAAAGATTGTGGCATTCAGATTTAGGCGGGAAACATGAATCCTTGGCCCGTGCATAAGCTTTCTGTACTGGCTGGGGCCACTTTTCAACTGCTTGAAAACCAATGTGTCCTCAATGTGGAACTGATGCTTACAAAAAGCCTCATTTTATAAGCACTTCAAGCTTCAATTACAAGCTATGGTCTCTGTACTTAGCCTTTTTGATATGGATGGTTTGACATCTTGGTAACTAGCTCATACCTCAGCATCTATGTTACAAGCAGTGCAGCACAGCCCAAACCTGAGCCTCCATACTGAGCTCCTTTAACACCTGGTATGTAAGCTTTACAGCGCAATCCTGACTAAGGATCCGGCCGGCGGCCCAGGTTCTGCAGTTCTGCCGCCGGGCCGGAGGTCTACTCAGGGAAGGGGACGCTCTTCCCCTTCCCCGGGTGTAAACCGGGGCCGGCCCTATCAGCCTCCTCGGATTTCCACCAGCTAAATAGCTGGCAGAAGTAGAGGAGGCCATGTAACGGTGTAGCCAGCCCAGCAGGGAGGGGAAAAGACTGACGCCATCCCCCGCGCCCTCCCATGCTGGCTAGGCCAATGGGCCCCCTCCATCGGCCGGACCGCCCATGCGGCCAGCGACAGAGCTCTTACCTTCCATCACCGTCCGCATGGAGATCCTTGCGCCGGCCTCCCTTACTCCTGAGTCGTCACATACTTTACGGCATGTTCGCGACGGCTTCCGGCGACAGAACGCTTGTTCCGTTGCCGGATGCATTTCCAGGGCTGTGCTCTTAATCTCAGTATTTAACTTCTGACTCATAAGGAGTTTTACAGTCCAGTCCCAACTAACTTTCCAGCACTGATGCAACTGTGCCAATGGGATGCGCGCTGCATCCTGCAGTGTGGGAGGGGGAGTCACCGGGGCCTCCTCGTAAGGGAATGTTTGTTCCCTTACTTTGGGGCTGCACTGCAGCTGTGTTGGCACTGGAAAGTTGGTTAGGATTGGGCTGTCAGTCTCAGTACCAAGCAATGGTCTCCATACTGAGCTTCCTTGATATGGACAACTCTCAGTATCTAGCTAATATTTCAGTACTGTATTTCTCTTTTTTTTTTACATATATATTTATATTTTATTGATATATTAAAACATAAAAACAATACATATTTCATAAAGTTATAGCAAGCGCGAAGCAATACATCCTACTAGCATACTATTCACTATTTTCTACATATAATTTCCAACTAAGCCAAAACAACACCCACATTCTATTCATTAAATCCGCATATCATCATATCATTCCTCTCTCTCTCTCTTAAAAAGTCAATAAATGGTTTCCAATTATTCACGAAAAAGTTAACTGACTTTTCCTTAATTAAAATTGTAAGTTTATCCATTTCAGCATAGTCCAAAACTTTCAGCCACCAATCTTCCAGCGAAGGTATCTCCGAATTCTTCCAATATTGTGCATATAAAATTCTTGCCGCAGCTATCATATATAAAAACAAAGTTTGAAATTTTTCACCTACATGATCCTCCCACATACCCAACAAAAATGTTTCCGGTTTCATTTGAACCTTAATCTTTAAAATCAACTCAATCTGTTTATGAATCTGAGTCCAGTACTTCTTTGCTTGGGGGCATGTCCACCACATATGGTAAAAAGTTCCTTCTTGCTTTTTACATTTCCAACATCTATTCGTCACCTTCTCATACATTTTTGCTAATTTGCTTGGGGTTATATACCATCTATATATCATTTTATACATATTTTCTTTAATATTAACATTTAACGTAAATTTCAACTGTTTTAACCATAGTTGTTCCCATTGGTCCATTAAAATAACATGACCTACATTTTTCGCCCAATGAATCGTACATTCTTTAACCTGTTCTTCTTCTGTTTCAAACTTCAAAAGCAATTTATACATTTTTGAAATTATCTGCTTTTCAGATTTTAATTGTACCTCCAATATTGATTCTTCTTCTACAAATCCATATGCCTTCTTGTCCACTTTAAATCTCTCCAAAATTTGAGCATATACAAACCATTGGCAATTAACGTCTTCTTCCATTAGTTTTTCTCTTGACTTCATTGTACAGTCTCCTTGTGAAAAAAATTAATAAATTTCTGTAGAGTAGTCCTTTCTCTTTTGGCACGCTACTTCCACCAAAGTGTGCTTCATATGGTGCAACCCATAATGGTACTTTCTCATAAAACCTCATTTTATATCTATTCCAAATTCTCCATAATGCATGTCTAACATAATGATTTTCAAATTCTAAATTTGCTTTCACTTTATCATACCACAAATACCCATGCCAACCAAATCTCAAGTCAGAGCCTTCTAACTCCAATAATCTTCTATTTTGTAAATACACCCACTCTTTCAACCACACAAAACAACATGCTGCATAATATACTTTCAGATCCGGTAGTCCTAATCCTCCTCTCTCTTTTGCATCTTGAAGAATCTTATATTTCACCCTTGGTTTTTTCCCTTGCCAAATAAATTTAGAAATGTCTTTCTGCCATTCTTTAAATGGTGCATCAGATATAATCACTGGTATCGTTTGAAATAAGAATATCATTTTTGGCAATACATTCATCTTAATCACCGATATCCTTCCTAGTAAAGACAATTTCAATCTTTCCCATCTTAACAGATCTTTCTTAATTTCATTCCATACTTTAACATAATTATTTTGAAATAATGTACAATTCATACTCGTCAATACAATTCCAAGATATTTAACTTTTTTTCCACCTTAAATCCTGTTTTATTCATCAGTTTCAGTTGATCTTGAATCTTCATATTTTTAGTCACTATTTTTGTCTTCTGTTTATTAACTTTAAATCCTGCAAGAGATCCAAATTCTTTTAATTTACTCATCAACAACTCTATATCTTTTAACGGATTTTCCAGCATTAGTACCAAGTCATCCGCAAAGGCTCTTAACTTGAATATTTCTTTCTTAACCTTCACACCATGTATTCTTTCATCTTGTCTAATATTTCTATTCAAAACTTCTAACACCAATATAAACAGCAATGGTGATAATGGACATCCTTGTCGCGTACCTTTTTGAATTTCAAATGTCTTAGTCAGCTCACCATTCACTAATACTCTTGCAGTTTGTGTCACATAAATTGAATTTATCCATTTATTGAAGTTTTCCCCGAAGTCCATTTCTTGTAAAACTTCTAATAAAAAAGACCAGTTCAAATTATCGAAAGCTTTTTCAGCATCTATAAATATTAATGCTAACTGCTTATCTATACGTTTGTCAAAATGTTCCAACATATCTAGAACAATTCTTACATTCTCCCTCAAATGTCTTTTTGGTAGAAAACCACATTGATCTTCATGTATAAATTTTTGCAACATCTTCTTCATTCTCTCCGCTAAAATTGATGTAAATATCTTATAATCATTGTTAAGCAAAGATATAGGTCTATAGTTCTTTATACTACTTGAATCTTGTCCTTCTTTTGGTATCAAAGTTATGTTCGCCTCTTTCCATGAATCTGGCATTTTTCTATTTTGTAAGATATCATTCATTGTCTGTTGTAATGGAATACTTATTACATCTTCTAGACATTTATAGAATCTCCCAGTCAAACCATCTGGACCTGGTGCCTTATTCAGCTTAACTCTCTTTATCGCATCTGCCACTTCTCTAGGCATGATCCTTTCATTTAAAATTAATTTCTGATCTTCCAAAACTTTTGGTAAATTTTGCTTTACCAAATATTCCTTTATTTTTGCTGGTTCTACCTTCTGTCTTTTATATAAATTTGTATAATAATTTACAATTAATTTTTGTATATCTTCCTGTTCTGTACATATTTTCTCTGTCTCTTGTAACTTAGAGATCATTCTTTTCTCCCTCTCTTTCCTCAGTTTATAAGCTAAAAATTTTCCTGGTTTATTAGCATGTTCAAAATACCTTTGTTTCGCATACTTCATTTTAATTTCTATTTATTTCTCATCTGTATTTAATCTGTATTTATTTCTCATGTTGCAATCATTCCAAACTTTGATACTGTCCTATGCTCTCCACGAGTAGCTCCTTTGGTATGGACAGTTCAACACTAACATCTGCTAACTGGGCAAAGAGGCTCCTTTTAAAGTAGTGTCCTCTTATATTTAGAAGGGGGAGAGCACTTGTCCCTTTTACCCCAGCATGATGTCTTTTCCAGTGGCTGTTGCTGGTTTCTCTTCTGCACCTCTTTTGAGATTGTGAGCTCTTTGGGGACAGGGAACCTTTTTCTTTTAATTTTGCTATGTAAACTGCTTTGTGGACTACTTTTTGCTGAAAAGTGGTTGTACATCACCTATGGGACAGAACGTAGCCCCAGGGGGCAAAGGTACATCAAAGTTGCAGGCATTAGACATCCTTACGAAATACCACAGTACGTATGGATTTTCTTTTAGACTTTAGCTATTTATTTTAGTTAACAGAACATAGGTCCACAAACATAACTTGACTTTCTTTGTTTAGGTCCGTTCCCGTTTCGTTCACGGAGAGTCCTTAACCTTCACCGGATAACTTGTAACAAAGCCCTTATTCCTTCTTGTATCCTCTCCCCATTCCTGGGCGATGGAAAATACGTAACTCTTCCCAGCCTTCAGGGATAGGGCATGGAAGTTTCCACAGTTGGTTTCCTTTGTCCAGCAGCTCCTGGAGTTTCTCTCTAGGTTCTTTGAATCTCCCCTTCCTCCTCGCAGCCCTATCCCTCTTATAGGCATGGGCCAGCTCTTAATCATCTCCTTCCCATCTTCAGCTGGGTCAGGGTTGTTTTCTCCGGATAAGGCTGGGGTATCCTGCCAAGACTTACGACTCTCTGGGCCTCCTGGAGAGTCGTAAGATGTGGCCTTACAGTGGTATATAAATATTCATGATGATGATGATGATGATGATATTTAACCCCCAGTAGTTGGCTTATAATTTACAGGCAGTAAAGGTCTTAATATCAAGGTACAGTTGATGCCTAAGTCTCATTGAATGGACACTTCAACACTTTGATACCCCATCCCAAACTGGGTACCTATTTGCAGACAGTCTGGTCTTCGACTCCAAGCTACAGTCTTGACACTAGCATATTCCTGTTCTTCATTTTTGGGGCAATATGAAGCTTCAGTACCTACCCTCTTAATATGTGTAGTTCAAGCTTTGAGGCATAACTATAGCGTTGGTATCTATTCATCTCTGGATACCTGCTGATCACCACATGAACAGTATAAAAAATTTTTTGGAGCCTGAGGCTACCATGGATTTAATGCAATTTTAAAAACTGATAGAGCTCTCTTCAAATGCTACAATTTGACCTTGGGGGTGATCCTCAAAGGAACTGAGGGATTGGGCATCCTTTCCATTCTCAAAATACATGATGTTGAACAGTGTTTCCCCCACTCAAGAGCAGGGACAGAACACTCAACAAAGCTCTGGGAGCTTCTGAGTTCAGCTCTGCACATGCTCAGAATTCCACTACCATGTGTCTACACAAGATGACCACTTGAAGAACTATAGTTACAGGTGAGCAAACTGTTCTTTTATATGAGCTATATTAATTATTTACCTTACCAAGATGCTAAATAAAGGAGCATCTGTTCCCCAGATATGTCCAATTTAGGGTTAAGGTAAAGGTGACTCCTGACAATTAAGTTCAGTCGTGTCCGACTCTAGGGTGTGGTGCTCATCCCCATTTCAAAGCCGAAGAGCCAGCGTTGTCCGAAGACGCCTCCGTGGTCAGGTGGCCGGCATGACTCTCCTTGCCACAGCGCATCATAGCATGCAGCTGGAACACAGCACTGTTTACCTTCCCGCAAGCGGTACCTATTTATCTACTCGCATTAACATGCTTTGGAACTGCTAGGTTGGCAGGAGCTGGCCAAGCAACGAGAGCTCACCCCATCGTGGATTCGAACTGCCAACCTTTCGATCAACAGCTCATGGTTCAGCGGTTTAACCCACTGCGCCACCCGCTGGGTTAGCTACCCACTAAAACTTTGCCTTCCATGAAGTATTCTAGAATTGACAATACTCTAGAGTCTAGTTTTAAAATATCCCTGCTATCCTATGTTTGGACTACAAATAGATCCCAGAGTCCCTTTCTCACCTTTCAAGACATCCTTAAACAAAAATGTACCTTTCTTACAGATCAAGTAAATATGATTCAAATATAGAAATCTACTATTTTTGCCAAGATAATTGTGACACACACACCCTGTAGACTTTGAGGAACGTGGAACTGAATCATGTTCACCATACCCAGGCAATTTAAGTAGCCTATGGTCTTTTCCTGTTGTATGGTGCAGACAGATGACATCTGGGTATTCATAAGAATATGGGTTACTGTATGTCACTTCCCAATCCCTCACCATTGGCACCGATGCAGCTTTGCTGATGGAGGGCATGCTGTTGGGGGTGTGTGTGATCAGACAGACAGCACCCCCTACCTCTCCTCAGACGTATGCCAGCAAAATGGCTGGCGTAGTCCGAGGAGACCCATTGACAGCCTCTCCCAGGCCATCTGGTCTCTCTCTCTCTCTCTCTCTCACACACACACACACACACACACACACACACTCACACACACACACACACACACCCTAACATGCAACACACATGCTCCTGTGGTGCAGCTGCATTACATAGGATGATGGGGAATAGGATTGGAGCCTAATAGCCCAATCCTATGCGAGCTTCCGCTGGCATAACGAGGCCCTGCAACATCACAAATGTGCTGTAAAGGCACATGTGGAGGCCAGTCATACTGTAGGATCACCACCATTAGGAACCAGTTCATGGTCTATTATTGTTTCGGGATCACATCCAAGAATACATCCGTTTAGCATGCCTCTTTCTATTTTACCAGCATCTTATTGAAATGTTTGCTGAAGTGGGGTTGTTGCAAGAGCCCACCCAAGGTGTTTTTTTTTTTTTCTAAAGAAGGCAAGCTTCTCCACCATGACCTTTGTCATAGCTTTATATTTCAGTATTAAAGCAGAACCTTGGGTCAAAGTGCAATTTTGATTGATCCAAGCCCGTGCCAGATCTGCTAATGTTGATTTTGTTACATCTAGGCAGGGAGTAGAGTTCTCAAGTTTTGTCTCAATTTTGACTGGATGATGTTGTTCCCTTTCCCAACATGGCATCTCTCCATTATGATCACCTCTGGTTACATCATAATTATTTGGAATTGATTACTTCTTTCCAAGAAAATATGCTAGGACTAAATTTTAAGAGACAGCTGTGAAAACCACCTTTGGAAACTGTGGAGTTCAGTATTATGTAAAAAGAAAGAAGTCAGTGTTTCATAGGAGTCGATCCTAATCGGGAGTTGCCAAGATATGAATAATAAATGTTTGCATGGCCTCCATATTTGAGTAGTTTTTCTGTGTATGTGCATCCTGCAAATCTAGAACAGGCAGCACCAGAGAATGCTTGTTTCTCCCCAGATTCCTTCAGCCCATCTGCCAGTTGGGGGCATGCTGAGACAATGGAAAAGCTTTTACAGATCAGCACAAGCTCTCAGTCCAGTCAAAGGGAGCAATTTCGTTTCCAGTGGGTTTTTCCACATGATTAATTCCAGCAATCTAAAAAAGCATTTCTTCTGAAACAATGTTTTAAAGAGACATCACTTTATATTTTTCTCTATGTAAATCAAGAAGTGTGTGTGGGGGGGGGGATCAGGGCAAAAAAAAGTGTTTCTGATATTTTTAAACCAGTAAGGTTAAACCAATGCAAAAGGCCAAAGAAAGATCCTATTTTGGCTTAAGCCAGCCAGGCTTTGTGTTTCATTCATGGGTGGATTAGGATAAGATGAAACAGGAGATGTTTACCCAGATGGCACTAAATTTGAATCAAGATACATACTTAGAGGTCACACTGGGCCTTGCATACTCTGCTGGTGTAAATTGTATGATGTACCTTCAAAGTTCAGTGGAACTCCAGAGATCTACACCAGCTGGGGAGCTGGCAGATAGATTTTGTCTACACCAGCACAAAGAAGCTGTATAGAGCTCAGGGAAACAGGTTAATGTGAATTATCTATTGGGGTAATAATGGTCCTCATTCCTCCCCCTTTGAACCTCCCAGAATTTTTTTGTTTTGGTTAGGGAGGGAGCTTTGGAAATATTGCTCAATGCTGGAGCTGATTTCAGGAGGGAAATGAGGGATACTGCCCCCCCCCCTTACAGGGCCCTTTAATGATAGCTGGGCCATCTAGTAACAGGTGTGGTAGGCAAGCATTTATCTCACCATAACATTATACCTAAGTGATGTAGTGTTTTGCATTTTACCTGCATGCACTCAGAGACACTAGAAGTGATGGGGGTTAAACCTGCTTTTGGTGATTTTCAGTGTTTGGAGTCATTAATGCATTTTACCTCCTTCTCAGTAGCTCCCTGGAATGAAGCCTGTGCAAACTGTTCCATGTGACTCAATGGCTGCTGAGACCTAGACCAGACCCTATCTGCATAGCTCCACTTCTCCTTCTGCATATCCTTTTTCCTAATTGCTAAGAGACCTGACAAGTTTGATGGGCGGGCAGAGAAGAAGGGGGAATGGATAGTTCCAGCCATTTGCCCCATCCCGCCTACCTGTATCTACTCCCCAAACAGAGGTGCACATCCTTTGTTCCACCCACCACTATGACCGTGGCTTCAGTGGTGAATGGGCTGGCAAAGAGGTGGGGGTGGAAAGTTCTTTTTCCCACCTCCTGCTCTCCCATTCACAACTGGGATATTTCCACAGGTCAGGAAGAGTAAATGGATAAGGCCAGACAGGCTTTTCCAAGCCTGGCCCTGCCCTCTGTTACTCCAAACTGAACATAGGCCCCCAGTTCCTGTGAATAACTAAGTAAGGAACACTTCCTTCAGAAACTGTGTGTTGCCTTCTCACCGCTTGTAGTGATGAGGCTGCCACCAAGCTTACCGTACATCCAGATTTCTAGCTGGTCTACAAATTTTTTATACTAAAGAAAACTCTTTGCCTCTAACACAAGCCTTCTGTGCAAACCACATGTCTTTGTCCCCGTCCCCCCGTAAAAATCCCCTCAAAGCTTTGCCTGTGGTTCAGATCCTGTTTCTACCACCACATGTTGATGTGGATGAGGCCACCATGTGGGGGGATGCAGGGTAGAAACAAGGCACAAAGCCTGTGCCACTGACCTTTCTGCACATAGATACATGTGTAGATTTTCATGGCACGTTGCCATGCACAGAGAAATGACATTTATGGTTTTTTTCGCCATGTGAAATCAGCTCTTTAACTAGAAGAAATAAAGCGAGTTCTTACACTGGTCCGTTGATATTCCTGTAGTTTTGATCCTACCGGTATGGAAAGCGGGTGATCCAAGCAAACAACTTTTAGCATTAGCTGAGTTCTCTCTCTGCTTTTGAGAAAATCCAAAGGGTCTGGATGAAACATTAAGCCAAGAAGAAAAAGGGACTTTGTTTTCACCACTTTGTCTGCTTTGGAGAGTCCACTTGGATTTCCCGCTTTCCATACCGGTAGGATCAAAGCTACAGGAATCTCAACGGACCAGTGTAAGAACTCGCTTTATTTCTTCTAGTTAAAGAGCTGATTTCACATGGCGAAAAAACCCATAAATGTCATTTCTCTGTGCTTTCTGCACATGCTTGGGTACCTCCCAACAAAACAAAAGAGGTTGTTGCTGCCACCAGAAAGGGAAAAGACCCAACAATTGGGGGTACCCTTCTTTACCCTTCCTTCTGCTTGTGTGGGGGGGGAGCCCAGTTGCTGGGATCGCTCACTACAGAAGCCATGTGTTTTAGGAGTTACCCAGGAAGCCACTGACCTGGCTAGCTCAAACTCCTTAGCACCCACACTTGCCTTGGGTAGGATTAGCCCTAAAGTGATCCATCAGGGTGTGAGGGAGGGGCAATAGCTCTTTGCTCTGGGCAGAAGGAAATAGGCAAGTAGCTTGAAAAAACAACAATCATTTGTTAAGAAAGACAAAAAAGGAAATGGGAAAAGGTCAAACAAACAAAAACACACTTGAATTTAGAAGCAAAAATGAAAATAAATCCTAACACAAGTAGCTAAACTTAGGGCTCAATCCTATCTCCCTTCAGTGCTGTATGCTATGGGAGGGGGGGACCAGACGTCCTAGGAGGTAACCAAAAATATTTTTTTACTTACCTCTCTGTAGGCCACCTGGTCTCCAACCAATGGGGAACAGAGGAAGTTCAGCAGGTTGCTGTTGCCTGCGCATGGCCTCCAGCTGTTTGCCCTGGAAGCCACAACCCTCCAAAGGGTGGAGCAGCTTTCTCGCCCTCAGTCCAGAACTTACACTGATGGATCACAAGATCTGTTAGCGTAAGCCCCCGATGGAATTGGGGTGTCAAACTAGCCTAAACTTTAGGGTTACTTACTTAGTTGCAGTTGCTCAGTTCACCTCCAAGGGGAGCCAGAGAGACAGTCAGCAATGCAGACTGGAGCTAATTGAAGGTAAGTTCCTTCCTTACCTGGAATTTTGAACATTCGGTGGTTTACTCTTCTGATTGGCTAATTCAATGATGGATTCAACCCCTTGAACCATTGACCATGGTCAGATGGATGGTCTTGACTTGACTAATGTCCGGGAGTTCACAAAACTAAGCAAGGTACTAGTACCGGTAGTTTCTGCCTGAACCATTATTTCACCTAGGTGAGGACAAGACACTCTGGCATGCCAATATGCATCCAACTTAAGCCTTCCTAGTGGATGTGCAGGTAAGGTTACCAAGACCAAAATGGAGATGCTACCCTAGTCAACATCATGCTACACATACATAGGGGTTTCTAGTAGGATGAAGGGTCCCCACCACACTTTTCTTGAGCCCATTTGGAAGAGGAAGGAATGCCACACAGCTCCTCACTTTTTGCCTAGAGCTTCTTGCATTTGTCACAGTGCTTACAGTGGCTCCCACACCACCAGCACAATGTAAGAAAGGAGCCTGTGGTGGATTGTTGGGACTATGGAATGGAACGTTTGTACCCATAGAGATCTATGGATGAATGACGCATCATATGGATTTCAGGAGTTAAAACACACCACCATTCCACCTAGAAGATTGCTATAGATAGGCTTACCAGGCTTACCAGATCTCCAATCGGGACAGAGTGCTAGACTTTTAGGAGAAGGAATGTGGGCAGGTGTAGCTTGTTAAGTCCTAGAGCACTAGTGCACTCTAAGTCCTAGAGTCCTAGTGATGTCTACTCAGAAGCAAGCCCCACTGAACACAATGGGGCTTGCTTCTGAGTAGACATGCCTAGGATTGTGCTGTAAGGTTTAACAAGCTACACCTGCCCACATTCCTTCTCCTAAAGATCTAGCACTCTGTCCCGGTTGGAGATCTGGTAAGCCTAGCTATAGAACATTAGCATGTACTGGGACAGTTTTAAAGTACCCAAAGTTGATCTTGGAGATCTTTGTTCAAGTGAGTATACATTTGCAAGGTTAGAACCCATACTGTTTACAATGTTGATCGAAATGAAATTAATCCTTGAAGTCAGCTTCAGGATCTAGTCTTTATTTGGGAACCTAAAGACACAGGTTCATTTAGGAATAGAAGTGGAATGGCTGTCTGAAAGTGAATAAATGGGGACTGCTAAATCCATGTATTGTGTCGTTGTCACTCATACATACAAGGCTAACTTACTGTCACGCTGGTCCCAGGGCTAATTACTTCCTGGGGAGATTCAATACTACTACAGGGAATCTAGACAACTACTATGTCATTCCCAATCCAAGTAGTTCTCCCCTTAGCCCTCTACAACGTGGTCCATCTGTGTACCCCACAGATGCAATAACTCCCACTTCTTCCTATGCCAAAGCCTCTCCACTTTACAGCTCAGCACTGGCAACAGAAAGAATAGAAAAACCAATTAGCTTATTAAGGCCAAATAATATCCACCACCATGTTGGGTTCCTTGGGACCATATATAGCTTTTCTGGTCAAAGAAAATACCACTAGTATTGAATAAAGAAACATTTATTTAAAAAGCAATTCCATAAAAATGAAAACTCATCCACCTTCTTACCAAAAGAGAAAGCCATAAAAGGAAGAGCTTCAACACAAACAAATTACATAATCTAAGGCAGCACAGTAAAACAATAAACTCTAACTAGATCATATATGCAAACTTGTTCTGGTTTCCCCAAACAGTTGTTATGCTACATAGCATCCAGAACACCAAGATCAAGTTCTAGACTTCAAGCTTGTCAGCTCTAGCTTGACATTCCCAAAGGAAACTCCTACTCAGCTTTATAGCTCTGAAGTCTAACCCCTTGGAATTATCCCACCAATAGAATGATTCTCAAATTCTGCTGAGCCATGATTACTACTCAGCTCTCAAGCACATCTCTAATTATTTGCACCTGAGGTGTTCTTACTCTCCTGTAGATCTAGCCAAGGTAAGACTTAGCTAGATAGCCAGTCAGATGTTTCCTTTTAAAGTAACAGCTCCCTTTCCCTATAATAAGGTGACAAGACAGGGAACTAACCCCACCTCCTTAACACTTACAATGAATCTTTTTGAAATTTTCATTAAAAATGAATATGAATGCAAAACCAAGTACAGACTTACAGCCCAGTCTTATCTGGCGGCTGCATGGCCAGCTGGCGGTGCAGTGTGCTTTACAGCCATCACAAAACACGATGCACCATAGAGCACAGTGACTGGTCACAAACAGTGACTGGTGATGGCCAGGTGACAGCAGCCTCTGTGGGAGCACCAGCACCAGTAACTTGGTGTGGGGGGCAGGCAGGGGGTGGACCGGGGTGGTGGGTGGGTGGAATAGGGCGGGGAATGGGGCAGGGATGAGGGGTATGTCAAGGGCAGGAAGGGGCAGCAGCAGTTCCGTCAATATCCTATCCCCCTTCCCAGCCTTGATCCACCTACCTGGGTCCACTCAGACTTGTGCCAGCAATTTTGCTGGCGCAGGTCCAAGTAGACTAGAGCCATTGGGGGCAGTGGAGGCTTGCCTCAGGGTAAGGAACAAATGTTCCCTTACCTAGAGGTGACCTCCAGGACTTCCCTCCCACACAGGATACCGCGCACATGCCAGTGGCATGGCTGCATCGGTGGTGGGGTGGTGGTGGTTCAATAGGATTGGGCTGTTCCGATATCTTTGGCTGAACCTTGCCCACCTTTCACCGAAGACAGTTCCGTTCCTTCAGCTGACCTTAGTAAGCTTGTAGTGTGCCAACAATCACATGGAAAAAAACGTTAGAAGCATGACTAATATTTTGCAACCCATTCCTAAGCATGTCTGCTCATAGTACTTACTTCCATGGGGAAATAAAATAGGATCCGGTTTTAGTAGTGTCATTAAACCATCTGGGAACTTGTGAAATAAAGTACATGTACTTGTCTTGACCCAACTTCTCCTTCTAGGAGCAAGTTTGTTCCCTTTAAATAATTAGACTTAATTACCCCACCCTGGGTACCAAGTTGTCAAATTATTTAAGACAATTCCAATTAGGCGTCACACCCCACTCCCTTTTAATACAATTTCTATCTAAAATTGTCTCTCTGTGCTGCTTCAACTGATCAACGCCTCTCCCTCCTCAGATAGTTATAACACTGTGTGGAAAAAAAGGGAAATTAAACTCCGGACAAGCAATTAACAAAATGTATTGCTTTACAGCAACCCTTAACACCATAAATCATCCCAAAGCAGAAACCCCTCCGTCAGCTCAGTGTCCTCCAGCTGGGCGTTGTCCTTCCAGAAGTGCAGCCCTCTTCTCCATCAGCTGGGGGTGGCAGTCCTTCCTCCAGTCTAACAGAGCCTCCAGCCACACATCCTGTAGAGGGTCAGGTCCTTCCAAGCAGCATTCCATCATCCCCCAATAAAGAGAGCTGAGTCCTCAGCAAGCTAGCTCTTTTTATACTAAAAGCCTTCATTAGTCCATTATGGATCACAGCTGGGGGCTGCAATCCAAAGTCCTGGCTTCTTCCTTAAAGCCCTAATTATTAGTATCACCTGGGGGGCACACCCTGCATGGGTGGTAGGTGTGTCTCCACCCACGCAGTCCTGGGTGTTGACCCCTTGCTGCCCAGTCCTGTCAAAGTCCTGTCAAAAGTCCAAGTCTTCATCTGTTAACTCCTAACTCCATCTGTTAGCTGCCCAGATCTGTCAACAAAGGTCCACTGCTGACACCACACTTGACTCCTGCCAACAGCTGCGTTTCTGAGGTAGGGGCGGAGCTGTAAGTCACGCCGCGTCCTAGTACCATGTGTACGAACGGAAACAAGGAGGTGCCACCCCCTCGCCATCGGCTCCGCCCCTACCTCAGAAACGCCGCTGCCTGCCAGTCTGCTGGATCTTCTTCCACTACAGTACTGTCTTATTTGCCTTCCCTTATTAATTAGTTGCTTTGGGGTTTTGTGGTTGTATTTTATTTTTATTTTTTTATTGTATTGTTCTTTATGATTATTGCACTTTATATTTCATTCCTATTTTGGCATTTTACTGTTTTTATTTCTCTGTGTTGTATGCCACCTTGATCACACTGTTTATTTGGAGGAAAAATATATATATAATTTGAATAAATAAATACTATGGCTGAACATTTAAGCTGCAGTAATTTGTAAGCCACAAATTTGTAATTTGTAACAAATAAGTAATTTGTAATTTGTAAGCCACCTTCATTACCCTATGAAGAGCATTAATTATTTGCCCTTAAGATGGCCCCGTACTTTGTCTGGAATGTGCCAGAAGTACTGTGGACTGCCCTGGGGACATCAAAGGTCCTAATCAGTCTCCAAGACCTTTGTTTGTCCGCCCTGATAAAAAACATACTTATTATTGTTTTCTAGAATGGATGCGCACTGCTGCAAACCAGCTTTATAAACCGACAGTGCCAGTATCATGCCAGTCCCTATCAGATGTAAGCCTGTTATAAACAGCACCTTGCACATCGCATCGGCAGCTCAGAGACTGTCTTCTTTAGTTTGAATCATCAGGGCCATCATTGGGACCGAGCTCTCGTATTTGGCTGGGCCATCCATGCACAAAGTTTGAATAGCAATGGGAAATAGGGGCGCAGGCATTCTCAGTGACTAACAATAATTTTGTCTCTCCTTTCCCCTGAAGGTCTATCAACATCTGAACCTGTATACTGTCTGGAAGAGTTATAATTCAATGACCAGGATTAAGCCGGATAGATAAATATTTGTTTTTTTTAATTGTGCTTTGATCTATTTTTGTCATCTGCCCCAAGCTTTTAGGAAGTGTGGAAGAGACATTCAACAGCCACTCCAATCCTCTGGTTTGGTGAAGAAGGATGCCACAAGGCCTAGGCTTATGCTTGTACAATCCAGTAAGGATCCTGTACTCCTCCAGCAGCAAAGTCAAAAGCACAATAGCATTAGAGGGGAAAAAAAGCATAGTAGCAACAACAGCCACTCCCACAGAGCCCCTGGCAACTAAGTTGCTGCCTACCAATCATGATGATGCTCTTTGATGCCCCCACATTGTGCCTGCATGGCGAATCAATATTCCGCAACGTCAGGCACACTGGATGACATCCCATTACCCAGTGGTTCCCAAACTTTTTTGACTTGCGGCTCCCTTGACCTCCCTCGCCGTTAGCTGTGACTCCCCATTATAGTGCATGGAAGAAACAGGCACTCTTTACATGCTCAGAGGCACCCTTTCTTATATGTATGTGTATATGTATGTGTATATTCCCAAAACGAGCCCTAAAGTGGATTTTCCATGCTTATGCTGACCAGCAGCTAAGCCAGGAGTGCGTAGGGTGGGGGTGGGATGCTGCCCTCCCTCCATTGGCAGGCCTGGATAGAGGGCACTGATGTCGTCTGTGTTAGTCCTATACATGGCAAGAGAAACATCAAAGCATGGGAGGGAAGCCCCAGTTGCACAAGAGAGAAAGAGAGAGAAAGCTAGCTCCTTTTGGTAGCATCTTTGCAAGATGAAAAACAGATTCTTATACTGCCTGGCAGTTTCCAGGGGGGGGGGGGGTGTTGACCCAACAAATAGAGTGGGGAACTAACTTAGAGGTGGGTCAGAAAGGAAGGAGGAGAGAAATCCTAATGAAAATCTGCATGTTGCTTTAAATCCTAATAATTAATCAACCAAACTAAACATAGAAATCAAAGACAGTAAAGCAGAACCTGCTCTGCACCATTTTCAATTGCAGGTTTTGCATTTGTTTTGTGTTTGCTTTCTTAAAAACATTCAACAGGAAAAAAATACTTTATTTGCAAACCTGCAATGTCTGAATGAAACCTGAATGAAAATACTTTATCTGCAAACCTGCAGTTGCAAACCTCAATGAGAGAAACCCTCCAAGCGAGGCTGCAGTGCCTCCAAGTCCAGGGGAGGGGAGAAGGTTGGAAGGCCACCCTAGTCCTTCTCCTCCGGGCTGGGATGGTCTGCCTCACTGGGCTCAATTCCAGGCCAACACCGCTTCCAGCTTCAGTTGGGCCCTCGGCTCCCCAGTCTTCAGCCACCCTCATCATCAGCTGGTGGCGGGCTTTTAAGCCTCACCTCTGGTTGCGTCTGCTTACCTGGCCTCTCCCACTCCCGCCATCCCCAGATGCTCTGCCCCATCCACCGCCAGCTTGATGCTAATAGTGTGGGACCTTACTTTCACTTGGTTGTTGCTCAGCAAGACAAAGTAGCTGGGAATGGAAATTTGATCCTTTTTTAAGAAAAATGGAAAATTGCATTCAGCGAAGGTTATGCACTCTATAGGTGCATAATCTCACAGAAGTCTAATTCAAATGAAAGATGTTTCTGTTTACTGATTGTGGAAATCCTTAACTTTTGTAATGCTCAACATACAGGTAAAATCATTCATGGCAGTTGCTAGGCCTCTCTGAGTCTTGCTGAATGAACTTAGTGGGTAGAAGCAGAAGTGAGCTCTGGCCTTGTTGAAATGAAAAGTTCCTCATCCATTGATGTGGTTCAGTAGAATATTTATCATCTCCATATAGACATTCCAATAACACTTGGAATCTCTTCTTCAACTATAACAGTTTAATCTGCCTAAGTAAATTACCCTGTTTCCCTGAAAATAAGACCTCCCCCAAAAGTAAGACCTACCGTCATTTTTTTGTGATTTTTGCTGGCACTCATAAATATAAGACCTCCCCTGAAAATAAGACCTAGCTAGGATCATCAGCCAGGCGGATGCGACTCCCGGCACACACACCCCGCGACCCCCCCCCCGGCACTTACTTTGACCGATTTAAGCTTCATTCTTTCCTGAGTGTGCAAGGCTCTGCAAGGCCTGGAAGGCCTGCACTTGAATCCTCCACCATAGAGATGACGTGCTAGAAAGGCCAGCAAGGCCTGCAAGGAGGCTGTAACCTTGCAGAGTCTCTCTAGCACGTCATCTCCATGGTGGAGGACTCAAGTGCAGGCCTTTCAGGCCATGCAGAGCCTTGCACCCTCGGGAAAGAATGAAGCTTTAACCGGTCAAAGTAAGTGCTGGGGGGTTGTCGTGAGACAGGTTGGGAAAATAAGACCTCCCTGAAAATAAGACCTACTGCATGGAGCCAAAATTAATATAAGACACTGTCTTATTTTCAGGGAAACACGGTATATGTGCTTATCCCCCCCCCCTTTAAAAATATATTAAAAGATTATCAGTGCAATCCTGTGTAACCTCGCACCGGTATAACAGTAGATGCACTGATGTAACAGCAGATGCACTGGTGTAAGTGCACTTACACTGGCATAAATGCACTTACACCGTTGCATCTACTGTTACACCGGTGCAAGGTTACACAGGATTGCGCTGTAAAATTCCGTGGGATTATTCTGAGTACAGGTACTTCTATTTCACTCCTCCAATTCATTTCAATGGATTTTATGCAGGAGAACTTTCCAGTTGATTTTACTCTCTGGGTATTTTTGACCAAGGATAAAAAGAACAGTAGATATTGCATTATGTTGTTAATTTTCTTTCTAGTGCGTTTGGTACAATGACTTATTTTGTGCCTTCTGTATGAGTTACCCAATTCTATACGCTGATTTTTAAATATGTTACTAGGAAAACACTCTTTTATAGCCTGTGCATCTTTTGATTATGAATGAGTGCGGTGTGATACATGCAGGAGTGTTTATTATTTATACAAAATATATAAGCAGGAAGAATCGTCATAAATCACAAGCCAGTATTATCCTTGGGGTTCATGACAGCCATATCTTTTTTATATACAAAACCAGAATACATTAAATAATGTAGGCACTGGGAAAAGATTTCAAAAACTGGATGATTGTTGCATTTGTTCCATTCATTTTATATATAGCATTTTAAAATCTGACTCCATATAAATCAATCTTTTAAAAAAAAACACCAAGAAGAATTATGAGGGAGGCTGTTCTCTCTGTCCTTGTTTGCTTTGTATTTTGTTGCCTAAGAATGCAGTAAAAACAATTGGCATCAGACACATGGGAGTTACTCTTCTTCTGCACCTCAACTAATATGGGGAGTTTGGAAAACGTCTGCTGTGTAACACCAGCAGCTGAGAAGCAGTTTCTCTAAACTGAATGGCAAGAATACATTTCTATGCTTAACCAGCACCTAACAATATCGATTACAGAGGAGGCTTACTTAGGTTGCAGTAGTCAATAGTGCTGCTTTCGAGTCTACTAAACCATTTAATTAACTACGTTTACCTTTTAAAGGAAAATTCATTGCATGCAATTTAGATGGTGGTGTGCTACAATTTTTTTTTTCTTGAGGTGACTAGTGCTTTTAACCACTGGCTAAAGTGCATCCAGTGTTAATTAGCATATTTATGATTAAGTAGATTTAGCATACAGTAATCATTCTCTAATTCAGTAAGAACTATCTCTGGTGAATAGTGGACATTAATGACAGTCGCAAGAGCTTAGATATTACATAATCACTAATTACATTCTGCACAATTAGTGGCGACTCCTCCATGTGCATCGCTAATGGCTGATTCATGTCATCAGACTATTCTGGCTGTAAAGAAATATAAACAGTCTGCATAATTTTCTGATTGTATTAGCATAGAGAAGGACATTATTAATGAAGTTTGGGGGGGTCCATGAAGAGAGGTTTTTATGTATGTGATGGACAAAAGCAAAAGACTCCCTCATTCTTGTACAGATTTTGCCTTGTTGTTCATCGCAGACCAAAAAGAAACACCAATGTATCGACTTTTTTTTTAATGCATATCAAATACATTTATCCTCCATTTACAAAATTCACAAAAAACTTAGAGAGCTGATAATCTCTAAACAGTATAACATTATCAGGAAAAAATAAAAATTCAAAGCTGCTGAAACTTGTTTTAAGGAAAATAAATAGCAGAGTAAATCTTTTCAATAGCTACAGCATTTAAGAACTGGTAGTCCATGAGACATAAACAAAACAGAATCTGGAAGGCAAACTATTAAATATGAGCATTTTTATTGTATTCATTTTGAAAGGATATTATCATTATTGTTGTTGTTGTTGTTGTTAATAATAATTATTATTATTATTAATATTATGTGCAGAGTGGCTTACAGTTTCAATCAACTTACGATGTTGCCTTCCAATAAGTAAGGAAGATCACATTTCCCTGCACTGAAATATTGTACGCGCTGCTATCAGTCCATTCACCCAGAACGATAGCGAGGATTGTGTGCCAGGCCTCCTAAAGACAATAGGCTCACTCCAGAAGGACCAAAAGGAAAATGTACTCTGTATCTACAGAATGAGTATCCCTCTGGCAACTGCTCTACAGTGATAACAAAAACACTAAGAAAAAAATGAGTATCAGTAATGTCTGTGCATCATTTCAAACTGTGGGACTTGGGAAGCTGATGCAGATGTATTCCAGAGGTAGCAAACTCCTTCATCTGAATAATCCTTATGCATTTGAGAAAAAGTATGCTGTGTCACACATGTATTAAAATGGCCTCAAAAATTCTTGTTGAGGTAAGTAAAGGATGCACAGTGCAATCCTGTGTAACCTTGCACCGGTGTAACAGTAGATGCACCAGTGTGGTACATCTACTGTTACACCGGTGCAAGGTTACACAGGATTGCACTGGCAGAATGGTATCTTTTCTATTATCTCATTGATGTTTATGTTACGCAGAGAGGTCACTGAATTTTGGAAGAAACTCTCAATGCATACGTAATGAGAAATCAGCTCCTTTCTGAGTTACCAAAATCAATATTATTAAAAATAAGTGAACATAATTTTCAGGGGAGAGAAATGTAATATTTAGCCTTACTACCATCAGTTCATCTTTAAACCTTGTTTGCATGTTATGGCAAAGCTCCTAAAAAACAACAACAACAAAAAAATGTCTTTAGTGAGAATACTTTGCTGTTGATCTTTATTGCTCACTTTTCCTGCTAACATATAACAGTGATTTTTAAATCCCCGCTCCTACAGAAGTCAGTGACAAACTCTCATTGATTTTAATAAATCGGGCTTGCAGCTCTTGTCACTTATTTCCCCCAATGACTATCACTGCTGCTTCTTTAATGAATCACTGTCCTTTCAAATGGATCAATATTCATTTGTTTCACCTATTTTGCACAATGTTGAGTTAAGCAGCAACATGCTTCTTCAGATATACGGTAAGAGAAATATATTTTCTAACCAATAGCGGAGAATGTATTTTTTGGGCCAGTGATTTCTGGCAACCAAGGAAGCAAGACCTCCTTCATACTTGGGGAAAGATGTGGATTCATAATAAATAAAGAGGTCTATTTCAATGGAAGCATTACAAAGTTTATCATTTCACAGAAAATATTGGCATGAGAGCTACTAATTGCAACTGAGACCAACATTTCCTTCTTCTTCCTTCAGAATTAAGGTAGGTTTTAAATCAACATGTCGGTTAACAGAAATTGTTATTTGAAAGTAGAAGCCAATATATATTTAAAGAGCTATAGAATAGTAAGCCCGGTACAGCAAAATGCTGACAGTTCCAGGACAGCTTCCTTTGGCTGATCAGAATCTATTGTAATGAGAGTTTGCTTCGATTCTTGTCAATTTGTACTTTTAAAAAACTCCTTTGATTACTGTATCACTCCAAGGCACATCAAGAATGAATGACTTTTAAGAAGATCTGTGCACTGTGTGAACCAATATGTAGGCCTAGGCCCACCACTGTGGAAGAGGAAGCAGTATGCTTGGGATAAGGAGAGGATGAAACGGCTGAAAGCCCAAGCAGAATTCAGGAAGGAAGAGGTAATTAGGCAAGTCAGAGACATTGGTCAGAACAAAAGCTTAACAAAAATGCACAAGGCTTCCCTCATCACGCCTTGCACTGGCTTGCTTCCAAGTACAGTATGTATATCTATATCTGGAATATGGTATAAAATTGATCCACAAATCTATGAAGTTCCATGTGCTGTATATTAATAACAATATCTATTCACACACACACACACACACACACACACACACACACACACAAATAACAGCACACACGCACACATCCAACCCTATGTGTCTCAGAAAAGCCATGTATAAACTATGTGTTATAGGAATTTCCAATCAAAGACTTTCTCTTGAAAGATCTAGCAGGATGACAGCAGAAGGTGACATAACTTACGCGGTCCTTCTGAATATAGTCTTTGCACACTGCATGCTGACAGAACCAGGAGTCTGTAGTAATTCCACCAATGAGCACCTCGTTCAAAAGGATGAATCTTGAATAATATAGCTTACCATGGGGTAGTGTTTGCACCGTTGGTAAATGGGGCAAATTGAGTGGTTAGTTTCCATTGATCCAGTTATCCCTCTCGTGGGTGTAGGAACTTCAGTGAACAAATGGGGGATCACCCCAAACCACACAGGCTTCCCCATTCCACAGAAATGAATGAAGCCCACATACAACGGGGTGGATCCTGAGTTATCCATCCACTTGTGTTAAGAGGGCTTGTGCATGCAGAATCCTGAGTTTGCTTTGTGCTTAGGCAACATGTTGCACAAGATGTTGCACAAGACGTCACACATAAAATTGTCAGTACCTCTTTGTTGTGCAATTTCTTCCACGTGTGTTTTCACAACTATATGCGGTACAGCCCAAAACACCTTATTGCCACATGCGCTCCTTAGGATATATCTTTTTACCACTGTATATTATACCACACGTGGAGTTGTGATTTTAGAAGGCTAAATAGAGACGCCACAATCCAACACAGAGTTAAGCATACTTTATTGCATTGTTATCCTGTTGTGGGTACTGTCACTGCTGTGTCAGTAGTACAGGGTGTTCCAATCACAGCACAAGTAGACCCAGGAGCCAGGCTTTCAGCAGCTTCCATGGTGAGGGATAGAACAACACCTGGAAGACAGAACACGCAGGACCACAGACGACTCTAAGACTAGGCCGGCCTCAACGAACAAGCCAGGCATCGATGTTTCTAGCAGAGGTGTGAAACAGTCTGAAGGTTTAAGTATCTGCTGAGGAATGCAAGGTGGCTACTAGCCCCGCCCCACCCCTTCCCCTGAGAAGCCTGCCAATACAAAGGACCCTCGCCACATTCTGCAGCTGTAGGGGGGGGGGGAGATGTGGTGGTTCTGGCAGTGTGGTGGTGGGAAATGTGGTTCCCTTGCATGCTTCCCCAGCCAGGATAGTCTTTATAGTTGGAAGAAGAGGGTACAGCTCTGTCCTCTGACCATGGCGGGGGTAATCCAGGGGTTCCCTTTTCCTAGGATGTTTGAAGTAGGGTCATCCAGAGTCTGTGTTTGGGGAATTCCTTCCCCCGAATCTGTTTCCTCCTCAGCTTCATCTGCCTCATTCCCTCAGGTGCAGGGATTCTGTTCCCAGGACCATGGCAACTGTTTTCAGTGAACTTGAATGTCTCTGACTCTGTCAGCGCAATCCTGTGTAACCTTGCACCCTGTGTAACAGTAGAGATGCACCGGTGTAAGTGCATGGTGTAAGTGCACTTATGCCGGTGTAATTGCACTTACACCAGTGCATCTGCTGTTACACCGGTGCATCTACTGTTACACCAGTGCAAGGTTACACAGGATTGCGCTGTGTGCTGAATTGTGGCCAAAATATTTAAAATTTTCAAACGACCAAAATATACCATAATGGACCTGTTTCAGCTTTCACTGAAAGCTTCTTCTTCTTCTTCTACTGGCTCATCCGGGCTGGCTGTGCAGTCTGTTAAATGATGCCTCTTGGCCAGGCAACTATAGGCCTAATTTACCATGTAATCACTCTAATTTCATGCCAGTTAGATTCTATAGAAATCAGTGGTGTCACCCTGTTGTAAAACAAGAATCTGACAATGCCACCACTGGATTCATGTGTCAGCTGTGTTATCAGGAGCTGGCTTTTAACAGGGTCTGATCATACAATTTCCTCTGTTAAGAGAAGTCTTACACTACTCCGGAGGCTGCCAAAAACAGCTAATTGGCAATTATTCAAGTAGATAAATGCTTTCATACCAGTAAGTTCTTACAGAAGGAAAAAAAAACCCACTCATGAATAATAGTTACCTTGGAAGGAGAATTTCCAAATCTCTAATATAAATTGGGCTAGGATTACACACTCTCTTTTTCTGCATAAAGGAGCAAGTCATTAGATTTAGTTTCACATGATCAGATAAGATTTAAAAACAGTTTATGACATTTCCAGTGTGTATTTTGAGACAGCTGACAGATAATATAATCCATCCCCCAGTCAGAGAGCACTAGGTTTTGAGGATCAAGAAACAGTCTTCAGAGATTAGTGTTCTGCTGTAGCCTTTAGGTTCAATGGCCTGATCCTCAGCTCATGCAAGTCCAAGCAGCACTATTGTAGATATGGCCCCGATATGCATACCTACCCATAAATCAGTGTGTGGAGTGTGTATGGAGCACAGATTTAAAAAGAAGCATTAAGAATTGTAATAGAAAATGTGACCCAACAGAACAAGTGTTATCTCTCCCCCCCCAAAAAAAAAATTATGCATTGACTGTTTTCTAGGGTACAAAGACTGCATTCTCTGTTGACGAAATGGCTAATAATAATGTCACTGTTTTTCTTTTGCTTCCAAGAAAGGATATTTAGAGGTTTCTCTTCTTCCAAAACACTGCTCTCTTCTATCTTGGGTGCGGGGGATTAAATGCAGATCTTGGAATTGAAGGGAATTTACATAAGTGCTGTTTGTCAAAGCAGAAGCTATTCCTTACATTATCACCCGAACATTTAAATCTTAATGACGGGCATTGTTGCCTAAAAGATGGCGATTTTCCTGCTGAGAAACTGCATTAGATTCAAGGGACACAGCTCATTTCCATTCACTCAGCAGTCTCTCTAGAAATGACATGCAGTGCTTGAAACTGTTTATTTCCAAATTCAGGCCTCCTCCGCATCAGTCATCAGCTTCAATTACCAGTTTTCCCGGAGCCGAGCCATCAGGCAGCCTGACATCAGGGTCCAACCTAATTCCCACCTTCTCCAAAGTCAAGAGCATAATGTGCAGATGAAAAGGTGGGAAATAGCCTGGACTTCATTAGCATGCAGAGCCTGCTTGTTCATTTGCTTGCTGCGAATGAAAGTTCTGACACTTGGGTGCTTTCCTGCAATATGAGAAAAAGGCCTCTTCAGAGTATATGATGTCCTTACTGGCAAGGAAAGGTCATCAAACAGGCAGGCAACTGACCTTGCTCCCTGCTCTTCATGACTAGTTTATTGATTCCAGGAACACCTCATTACATGCTGGATCAACATATTATTGCCATGTTCAGTGACTGAATTGTTTACAAGTGTCTTTATCGCTGGCAAAAGCCGTCCACATGATGCACGACTGCACTCATTTGGATGTGACCTGCCAATTATGTGTTATCCGATATGTTGCTGGGTGTCTTGATCCTTGACCAGGTCTGTTGCCCTGCATCAGCGCAGTCCCATTTACTACTTCTTTCTAACCGCTCTTTGGGAAAGTATCCATTAGCCTGTCAGTGTGTAAATTTGTTTTCTTACCTCCGCTACAGGAAATCGGGAGCGTTATTGCGCCGTCATTTGCTATGCATGAGGTTCATAATCAGTTGGGGGAAGGATTTTTTTTATGGTGTCTCATGATAACCTACACAATTTGCAGTCAGTATGCATGGCGAGAGAGTAATGGGACTTGTTACAGAGCCGCACACATAGGCCCTACGAGAGAGACCTGTCATATTTTATTCAGGCGCAGCTCCTGAAAAGCCGTGCAAGGCCAATGATTTACTGGCTGGGAAGAAACCAGAGAAACAAACTGCCCCCCCTTGCCTCACCACCACCAGTGCCATTTCTGCAAGCTGCTAGTTGCCTGTCTCAAAAGGTTCAATAACTTACCACACACAGGGAATTTTTCCTCTCTGCGTCTGTGAGTTTTTTTTAGGACTCTGCTAAATATATGTTTGATTTTACTGTGACTGGAAATGAGTAATAATGGTGGTGGTGGTGGTGGGTTATAAAGTGTCATCGATCAATGTACATGATGCTTTACAGCAGGGGTGGGGAACCTATTTGGGGTGGGGGGCCATTTTCCCATGGGCCGTCCGAAATTTTTTGCCCCCCCTGCAAATTTGACCCCCCCTGCGAATTTACCGCTCCCACCCACCCACCGCTCACTCGCGTGCCCGCCCACCCACTGCTCGCTCTCGCTCCCACCTACCGCTCGCTCGCTCTCAGTATAATTTTTATACTGGTAGTGACGGGGTGAGCTCTCGTTGCTTGGCCAGCTCCTGCCAACCTAGCAGTTCCAAAGCATGTTAATGCGAGTAGATAAATAGGTACCGCTTGCGGGAAGGTAAACAGCGCTCCGTGTTCCAGCCACATGCTACGCGCTGTGGCAAGGAGAGTCATGCCGGCCACATGACCACGGAGGCGTCTTCGGACAACGCTGGCTCTTCGGCTTTGAAATGGAGATGAGCACCACACCCTAGAGTCAGACACGACTGGACTTAATTGTCAGGGGATACCTTTACCTTAATAGCCCTTAATAGTTCCAGAGCATGATGTCTGCACTTGACTGTGTACAGAGTTTTGTTGTTTTCTTGCAACTGTAAACAGTTGCACTGACATCACTACAAAGACATATTTTGTGATATACATAAATCTAGATAATTAGGACCTATGAATACAGGCATATTAGATGTATACCCTGCACTCACAAAAATGATATAATACAAGTCAAGTTTGTTACTTTTGACAGTAATAATGTGCTGTTATATCTCTAACGGCACAATCCTGTGTATCTTCGGCGCTGGGGGAGCCCATGATCCCTCGGTGCTAGGTGTCGCGAAAGTGTCGTGATGCACTTGCGCAACACCCGGCGAGTAAGGGCAACCAGGGCAAAGACCCGCCAGAGGCGTTTCTATGGTAGGGTCGGTACTGTAAGTTGCGCCCCGTCCTAGTCCCCGTTTACAACCAGGAACGAGGAGACCCTTCGCCATCGGAGCCATTCTGTGCGGTGAAGGCAACGGATAGGAGACTCCCTGCCCGTTGCCTTCACCGCACGGAATGGTTCTGATGGCGAGGGGGCGGGGTCTCCTTGTTCCTGGTTGTAAATGGGGACTAGAATGGGGCGCAACTTACAGTACTGCCCCTACCATAGAAATGGCTCTGAGGCCCACGGCCCACTCGCCCACGGCACAGCGTCCCCACACCTGCTGGACTGGGTAAGTCTAGCACCAGCCGGTGCAGGGGCGGGAGAGGGTGGACCGGGCGGTGAGGGGGCATATTGGCGGTGAGATACGCTGATATCCAAAGCCCTCTCCAGGCCCGGCCTTACATGGAGTGCTTGAATGTACGCCAGCTCCAGAGCTGGTGTACATTCGAGTAGGCCCATTGGGTCTAAAGCCGCTTACACCCACGGAAGGGGACAATCGTCCCCTTCCCTCAAGGTATACCCGCTGGACATGGATAGAATACAGCAGCCGACCCTTTAGGCCGGCTGCAGTATCTTACACAGGATTGGGCTGCCCGATTCTACAGACCTTAGCTGTGAACCTGGGGCCCTGCAAAAAAATGTTTCTAATTGGACCCTGCAGCTCCTAAGGCCAGCTCTGGTTTCCCCCCAGTTCAGTAGTAACCTCAAGTGCACCCACTTACTTTCTTCCATATAAATGAATGACTACCTGTTGTGTCCCAAATGTTGCACCCCAAACTTTACTCCTGGGGGAGCAAACTAGTATTCCCTTTAATTAACTCCAATAGTCCACTTTAGGCAAAGTTAGCTCCTTTCCCCTTTAAATTGCAATTGTGTGCCAAAAGAAAACACTGAACTTCAAGGCAACTATTTACAAGATTTATTACTTTCCCAGCAATAAATGTCCATTAGCCCTTCCCGGGCAGATAAGATTCTACTTAGCTAACGAGGGTCCATTTCTGTAGAGAAGTCCAGCTCGTTACTTCACGGCGGTAGAATCTCCTTGTTGCCTTTCTCCTGTCCAGCAAGGAGTCTTGTAGCACAAAGTCCAATCAATCCCGGTCTCTCCAACCTTCTAGTCAGGCAGAGCGTCTCCCAATACCAGTCAATCCAGGTGGGTAGTCCATCAAGGTGAGCAGTCAGTCCAGCAGAGTATCCCCGTCTGGAGCAGAGTCGGCGCTGTCGTCGTTGCTCGGCAATCTAGCAGCATGTCCCCATGGCGAGCTGGCAAGGCTCCTTCCTGCTCCTACTGCTGCTGCTTTTATACTGTCCCCATCAACTCTCTACTGGCTACAGCTGTGGGCTTACAATCAATGCCCTCATTAGTGCCCACAGCTGTGAGAGTTCCAATCAGTGCTAATTGAGTGCAGCTGCGAGCCACACCCACTGCATTCAAAGTCCCAGCTTCATCCCAATTAGTAGCAACACCTGTGGGCCACGCCGAATTGCTTACAGGTGTGCTTCCACCCATGCAGTCCTGGGTGGTAACCCTTTGTGTCCCAGTCCTGTCAAACAGGCAATCCTTTAACCCCTTCCTCCCCGGACCTGTCAAAACAGGGGACCACTGCTAACACCACTAACTCCTCGCTGATCTTCCGCGATTTCCACTACACTACCATCATTCACTCAGAGTGGAAAAAATGCAGAGTATATATAGATCCGTTGCAATTAGGGTCTCTACAGTATATGGACCCTCTAACAACACATGCTGATGTGTAGTATTTTGTTATGAAAGCAACTCACAGCCTTGTGCGTAGATCTCAGGAGCTTGGCTCTTCAAACCATAGTCATGGACAAGACAATACAAAGGTATCTCTATAAACATTTCCCCTTAGTAAAACAATTCAGCATGTTTATTACCCAGGGGGATTAAAAACATTCTCCTTGATTAAGGATATGTGGCAATGAGCGTAACGTAAGCATTGATTAGTCTGTGTGTCATACTGCCCCATTTTGGAGAAGTTTGCAAAATCTCTTATACACTACACTGGTACACCTTTCATTACGATTACCATAGTACTGAATGAGTTCTACAAAGGATGGGCATATTTTGGATGGTGTTTAGATGCAAGCTTTAAACAATAGATGAATTCGCAAAAGCTTTAGTTGGTTAAAAACAAAAATGTCCACGTTTTCAGGTCATTTATTAACAAGATTAAAACAGGACAAGTCCCTTTCGTCTTAATCTTGTTATTAAACGGCCTGAAAATTCGGACATTTTGTTTTTAATTCTATGATATGTACAGGCCGGGAAAACCTGAGAACTTATATTTAGTTGGTTAATTGGTGAGGTGTCAATTGTTAGGCTGCAATCATTTACCTGGAAATACAGTATACATTTACCTGGAAATACGTCCTATTGAACTCAGTGGGGCTTATCTGTGAGTAGATATGCATAGGATTGTGTTGTTAATCGATGGTGATAAATTTTAATTGGCAAGACTGAGGTGAGGAACACACTTGCTTCTTTGTGAGGCTATTTTGCAATCAGTATGTTATTGCAGCAGGGAGGAAAATGGATATTACAGATATCCTTTGCTCCTAAAAAAGAATGGTAGTTTGTGATTTTTTTTCCCACTGCAATTTTCTCACACTTCCTTCAATGTCTCAAAAACTATACTGAGGATTTGGTAATATGAAAATATATTTAACTTCAGTGGATCAGTTGCTTAAATCACAAATATTGAATCAACTAAAAATTCCTTGCTTAGCAGAAAACCCCATTTTAAGGGAAAGCACTCATATAAAATGATCAATGTAGCAATTAAAGCAAAAGCTTTGTTGAGTTAGGAATGCCATGTGTAACAAGATCACACAGGAATAAAGTCATCCAATCTGTTTAGGTATCTCCAAGTAATATTTTTTTCATGCATAGCTTTTCATACTCGGCTTTTGTAAACCCTGGGCTCTGTTTTCTTGCTGAGAGGAAACGTTTCACTGACACTGATGTCAGTGCTTTCTTTTATATGGATAATTGAACATACCAGCATTAAACTGTTCCTTTGGAAATATTAGAGGCAGCAGGCCCAGTGAAAGAGCATGTCTAAGAGCAAATCTCAGGCCAAAAGCATCTTTCAACGTATAATCTTGCCCGAGGGAAGTTGAGAACACTTTATCACTTTGTGTAATCAGGTTCCAGGCCCAATGAGAAGATCGACTTGTATGGAATTGAAAATTGTTTATGATTGATTTGAAGATTGGCAGATTGTTAGTCCTTTCAGGCTCTCTGGGTCTGCCATTTAGGGCTTTTGTAGCTTTTGACAAGTTGAAAGGATTGTTGGGTCATCCAGGCTCAATTAAACACTAATTACCGTATTGGTCTGAGTATAAGACTCACTTTTTTCTCCTAATTTAAGTTTTTAAACTAGGGGTGCGTCTTATAATCAGGCTGTTGCAATTTAATGCCAGTGATTTAATTAAATTGTTTTTAATAGCACCAAACTTTAAGGTTGCGTCTTATAATCAGGTGCGTCTTATACTCGGGACAATATGGTATCTAGTCCATGCACCTTGTGCTCCCAAGCAAAGCTGTTGAGGTCATGACAGCAAGTTTGATCAGGCAATAAAAGTAATTATTGTAAGGTACATAGCCTAGTGGTACAAGGAAAGAGGGACTATCATAACAATGAACTATACAGCTGAGGATTTTTGCACTCAGTTTTTCATGTACTGTACTGTTTTTTATTGGGGGATCACAAATGTGTCTCAGTTTGTTACAGGATCTACAGTTATGTCAAAAGCAACTGAGCCGAATTTGGATGAACACACTTTAGTTCTAGTTTCAGTGGATTAACATGCAATTGTAGGCAAGTCTGATTGTATCTTAACTAGGCATCTGTAAAATGGAGATAATGATGTGATGCTTCATCATAGGGCATGTTTTTCAATTATTCAAAAGTCTTGAAAAATCATTGTGTAGACATGGGTGACATCAGGAGAGAGGGCCAGGTCAGTCACTGACCAAGTGTCCAGACCAATCAGAGGGCCTGCCTGGCTGGGCCAGCTCCCGGAACCCTCCTCCAGTACCAGTCAGCTGCTGTAGATTCCTCCCCCCCCCCCATTCATGGGTGGGAGAAGCTGCTGCCTGCTGCTGCCAATATGCTTGGCAGGGGGAACAGTGCAGGGCCTGCAGTAACCTGGTGCCAGCATTGTACATCATAGAGCCTGATAGTTTACTTGTTATTGTGTTTGAGTGGCACCAGCAAACACCATTCTGCAGGCCCAGATATACCGGTATTTCTGACTGCCTGTGCAAATCACGATCCATGACTGAAAGGTGGCTGAAATATATGAAGGAAAGAGTCCTACAACCTTGCATTGTGTTCAAGATGCATCTCAACTTGTCTGCAAGTCTGCTGTCTCCTTCTGGTAGTGGGTGCAAGTTTTGAGTGAGAGGGATAAAATGGCCCATTTCAGACTTTCCCAATTGTTATGCAAAAACCCCTATATTTGCTTTATGTTTGTTGGGAAATGTACGTAGTTAGCCTTTCTGAGAGAGATAATCCAGAAGTCTCACTGTGTGTATATTAATACTGTATATACACTCTGTGTATACTGTATATTAATTACACTGGCTCATATCATATTTAGGGATTCCACTTGTTCCAGCTGCATGCTACGCGCTGCGGCAAGGAGAGTCATGCCGGCCACATGACCACGGAGGCGTCTTCGGACAACGCTGGCTCTTCGGCTTTGAAATGGGGATGAGTACCACACCCTAGAGTCAGACACGACTGGTCTTAATTGTCAGGGGTCACCTTTACCTTGTCTACCATGTCAACAACAACCAACATAAGTGCATCAAGCAATTCATTAATAAGCAATTGATCTTTGAGAGATGCTTTCAGGTCTCCATCCGTTGACTGGTTATGGCTGTATGTCAATACTTAGGTCATGGCAGATAAAACACATCTGCACTGGAGGCATCCTGGCTAAATCTTTTCCTTGCTGTGCTGCAGGTCTCCTCACTAGCTTTGAACTGAAATACCTTTTGAAGTTCTGCTAGCACCGTAACTCTCACTCTGCCATGCTTGCACCACAATCCTACTCTACTCATTGAGTTCACTGGGACTTACTCCCAGGTAAGTGTGTATAAGATTGCAGTCATGATCTCGCCCCTCACCTAGGTCTTTAATTAAAAGCATAACCATGAGAAATTACGGTCTTATTTAAACCCAATTTTACCACCCCTCTCCCTAGCTTATTATGTCCTATCTCCATTCCTTCACTCTTTAAATTTGTCTTCCTCTCTCTGTCCCACCATCTCTGATTACCTGTTTTCAAAAGCAGCAATGAAATTAGTATTTTAAAGAAGTGAGTGTCTCTATATATGCTTCAATATATCTGTACAGTACGAAAAAAGTACCTTGCTATGAAACATATTTTTAACTATGCTGCAGTTATATACTGTATTACAGGAATCTCATTTCTTTTTGCAAACGACAAAATTCAATACATAAAATTAAAAAATAGCAGAGATTCACTCACCAGAAGCAACCTAATCAAGATCACAGTGTCTAGTGTTTTCTACCACATCTGTCAGCCATCACAAAACTAAGGAAATATTCAGCTGTATCCATGGAAACTTAACCTATCTTTGTATACATTTACTGTTGACATTGTTTCACCAGGAAAATTCTATGGATACAATTAAAAGTGATCGTAGTTATGTGTTTGCAGGTTGAGGTATATATTGGGCTTTTTCAGAGTAAGCAGTAACACCGTGCAAACAATTCCATATTCCTCAGTTAAGAATCCATGTGTTTTGCAAAGTCATTCTGATTAAAAATGTATTTTCACCATGTCTTTTCACCATGTCTAATTCTGATCTTCTTCTTCACCTTCATGAGTGAGGAAATGGGTTGGGGCAAGCCTCAAGCACCCTTGGCTTCAGCAGGAGGGTGGTTAGCTCCAGCTTCCCTAAGAAAACCAGGTGTGGGGAAAAAAACACCTGCAAATCAAATCTCCTACTTAAAAAAAAAATTCAAAACAACTGCAGGAAGTTTACCACCCCTCTCAGCATTCAGATGAGGACTACAGCCCTGGAAGAGGGAAGTGAGAAGGAAATGGCAATGCTCCCTGTGCTGGTTTCCTGGTTGAAATCCCACCCCATTTGTCCTTTGAGGAAAACATAGAGGTGCCTCTATGTTTTCCCCCACTGAGCATGGGGTGTAATTGAAGGGAGAAGGATTATTTCCTTGTGCCACAGTTCTGATCTGAATCCCACCGCTGTATTTTTTTTAAATGAGAGGTTGCCTGTATTGCAGCTAGACCTTGCCAAGCATCTCCAGAAGTTACCAAACTTCCCCTGTCTTTGATATATGGCTCTCCAGTCAGACTCTCCAGTCAAGCTCATTTAAAAATTGTAATTTTTAAAAAAATATATCTGATGAATTTATAGGATTGCAGGGAGACAAATCTAGGTCAGGGACTTCCATTTATTTACAAAGCAGAAGCAAGGGCTTGCTGTAAGTTATTGTACGTAATATGCTATCATAATGAAATGTAATACATGTAATCAAAGCCAATATTATATACCGTAATATAGTATTTATTGCATGTAGCACGTCACATTTTATTTCGTTAAGTTATTAAGTTAAACAAAAAGAGATACAACCTTGGTGAAATGCTACTTCCTGGTGCATGAACCTGGACACAGGTAAAAAAAAGGCTGTAGAGGGGCATTTGACGTCTGGGAACCATCCCCCCTCCCATCTTCTTGAATCTATAGCTGCTCCTTCAATGTTATCGTAATGGCAAGACATTGGAAGAGATGCTGGGAATCAGGGCAAATGTCTGTCTGTCCATTTATCCAGCAGGAGGAAGGCACACAAATCCAGTCCCAGATGTCCTCCCAAAGGACAAATCAAGTGAAAGAGTGTAGGGCAATTCCATTAAAATATAGCGATCTAGCAAGACACTGGTGTAATTGTTGAGGGAGAAAGGACTACTGTGATCAAGGAGTCCCTGCAATGAATACACTAATGGTTTTAACAACCACTCTTTCAGCTTCAGCCCTCCATCTGCAATATGGAAATATTAACTAATAGTCTACTTTATAGGGAAGTTGTGCGAATATTATAAGAAGATAATGTATGGGAAGTGCTTTGAACATTTTTTTCCCAAGTGGTAGAAAACTCAGTGTGAAGAACTCATTAATCAAACATGTTCTGTGGTGATGGTGGACATTCAAGGCTCAGAAGCATACAGTTCTCCATGAGGTCCTCTGTGGAGGACATAGGGGCTGGGGGGGGCACCCTCAACACCCTCCGAGGTAACATCCAGCACTAATGTTACAGACCTATCCGCCTTGCCAGCATCAACCTTTCCTAGATGTACACTCAGGGATGTGGGAACTTGAGACTTTCATTCTTCCCTCTGCCCTTTCGAGGCAAGAGTCTTCATTTCAAGACACATTGGAACAGGCAGATTCCAATGCTGACTGTTCCCTCGAAGAGGATCCAGTTGAAGACCAAGACCATGCTCACATTCGCCACCCAAGTTCTGACCAAACTCTTGTCCAAGGTCATTAGAGTTCTGGAGTTTTCTCAAGACCCACAAGAGCAGGAGGGGCCCTCTGGCTCTGGCCTTTCCCCAGGGTTCTGGTAAGCACTTGGGTGTCCCATATTCTCTCTCCAAAATAGTCAATGGAGAGTGGTCTTCCCCAGTTCATGGCAGGGCCGGCCTTAGGTGATAGGGGGCCCAACTGGGGCAGGGCTTACCCGGGTGTGTGATGTGATGATGTTGTCAATCAGCTCTGAAGTGGCTCAAAATCACTTGAACTACCACATCCGCATCGCTGGGATCTCCAGGTAAATGCCACCAGGAAGGAGACTGCCCAGTGCGGGGGGCCCCCCAGTGACAGCCATGGGGGCAGGGCCCAACTCGGTCAAATAGACCCAATCAGGCTAAAGCTGGCCCTGGTCCATGGCAAACTGATTTACAAGCCAGCTTCAACATTCTACATTCTTTCCACAGGGGCTATGAACAAGCAAAAAACACTTTGGGTGGATGCTCCAGTGTCTGTCCTGAGCTCCAGTTTGTGTCATTCCCACTGAGAGCAATGGGCTCCCATAGGACTGATGTGACAAGCACATCGAGGCAGCACTCAGTCTATGCCCGTCACACTATCATCTACAATTCTACAGATTCCCAGGGAAGAGGGAATTACTTCGAAACCAGTTTATGTTTGTAATGTAAATATACCCTTGCACCCCAATCCTAACTATGGTTACTCAGAAGTAATTCTCATTTATTTAATGAGACTTACTTCCAAGTAAATAAGAGTAGGATTTTATAGTAAGTTCTCCAAAGCCATTTCCCCTCCTACCAGCGTGTTGGAGATTCTGCTGCACACCTGCTGTGCCTGTCCAATTCATTTTCTAAAGCTTGGTGGCCTTGGGAAAAAATTCAGATTTCTAGGCACAATAATTACTAAGGACAGATGAATAACAAAACAATGTTAATATATGTTTTAAGCCTAGCTAAGATGACATTAACCTGCAGAATCCCTCTAGAAACCTTGAGATCCCGTTTTGTAATACAATTGTTCAGCAAGCCTTTCGGATATGAATCATGGAGGCGGACAGAGGAAAATTACAGAAAGACCACTTGTTCTTGCCACACAAAATGCTAAAGAAAATATGTGGTGCATACAAAATATAGACTATGGAGAAGACAGAATCAGGAGCCTCTCTTCAAAGGACCTGATGATGACCAACATAAATGAACAGAGAGTGGAATGGGTAGGAAACATAATTAGGAGTGATGAGAGAAGGGCATGAGAAGCAACTTCTGGAAGCTGAGGTAGAAATATAAAACTTTGAAATATATGGACAACCAAAATAAAAACGGTACTGGAAGCAACAAATAGAAAAAAAATTCAGTGATCTGGAAGGATATTTGCATTAACCATCCAATTAGAAGAATGCCTCCTTCCCAATACTTATGCTGGTTAGTAATACTACTGCTATAATTTTAATTTTGGGGCTAAAGATTATTTATTATCATTTATTGAATTTCTATCTCACCTTTCTCCCCAGTAGGGGGAATCATATGTAGATATAAAGATAATAACAAAAGAAATCAAACATTGCTGGCATGATATGCCCAAAGTTAGGCACATTTAAGTTCTGTAGATTTCAATGGGAAACTTACAGTGCAATCCTTCCTAAGTCCTAGAGCGGCAGATCGCGCACTCCGCCACTCTAAGCCATCACTAACGTGCCATAAAGCATGTTTGTGATGACTCAGGAGTAAGGGCCACCGGTGCGAAGGCTGGTAACCCTCACTTCACCGCCCTCCAGACCCTACACCACCGGTGGAGGTAAGTCCTGCACAGGGGCAGGGGGGAGGGCGGGGAGGGGCAGCTAAGGGGGTGACCATTGGACTGGGAGGGGCAGGGATATCAGTGACGCACTCCGACGATATCCTCTGCCCATTCCCAGCCCAGTTTGGCCTTACTCCACCACCTCGGATGTATGCCAGCTTCAGAACTGGCGTACATCCAAGGGAGCCCATAGGCTCCGGGCAGCCCTACACTCAGGGAAGGGGGCGAACCTCCCCTTCTCCCGAGGCGTTCCCAGGCCATGCCAGTGGGCTCAGGATACGACAGCCGACCCTTTAGGCTGGCCGTATATAGTTAGTGAGGATTGTGCTGCTGCTACACGTGCTTAAATACAGTATCTCTCAAGTCAGTGGGACTTTATTGTGCCTCATTTTGCCTATATCATGCCTTAAATTGTTGGGTTTTTCTTCATCCTTTTTCAAACACAAAAACATATAAAATTGATTTGTATATATAAAAACATTCTGTTAAGTAAAAATCAATTCAGACATATAATTTTACTTGTCTTCTTCCATTATGTTTCAATGTTGCCAAGGCAAATGCTGCCACCATTTCAGCATTTTCATTGCCAGTCTGGGAATATGGAACATTTTTGATGGCCAAGAAGAGAGCATATAAAGCAGGACTAGCCACCCAAGGCTGCAATTCTATACACACTTACCTAGGAGTCAGTCTCACTGAAATCAATAGCACTTACTTCTGAGTAGACATGCCTAGGACTGGATCCAGCCCCCAAGAAAATTTTAATCTGGCTCCTGGTAGGCTTACCAAATTGTGGTCAATATACATTTAAAAAAAACCCAACAAAGCAAAAACAAAAAGTTTGGTCATAGTTTTGCTCATTAGGAAAAGAAACATATTTTTTGGAATCAGCACTCTAAATATACACAAGAATAGGTCTAACTTTTAAGACATCAAAATGTGTGTTGGGTTGTGTAATAAAATAATATCAATGTAACAATATGAATGCATGTGCATCTACAAGGCAGACAAGTATGAAATGAGAGACTTCTTCAACTTCTCCTGAGCTGCAGTACAATACTTCAATCCCTAGCATTATTTTTATGGAACTTTTGGATACAGGCACAAACTGTATGAGCTGAGACAGACAAGATTGGTATGAGGAGACTCCATGTGGTTCCACACAGGGGCCTTCAATATGCTGTGATCCAGTTCTGCTTTGTGGTTAAGAATTAGTTAAATATAAAGATGGTGTTCCAGTATGATTTGGTTTGATTCCTAGGGCAAAGATGTCCTTCAGTGATCTTCCAATTATTCCTAGAAAAGCAGGCCCACTGTAAAACTTATTAACTGAGTTCTGATCTCTCGTGTAACTACCACTTGTTACATTCAGACAAAGCAACTGAATTAAACTGTCAGGGCTGCTTGCAAGGAGGTAGGTCAGGGCCTTTCCTCTCCTTTTTTAATTGCCTGTGTACTAAAGCTTTGGAAAAGGACTTTTGGGAGATTTATCCCACTGTTGGGTCATGCTGTGTCCCGTTGTCTATACAATCTGTCACTTCTAGCCCAAATACAGCACTTAAAGCTAAAGAGCTCAAATTTTGCTTTCCACGAGAGTCACAAGATGAGAACTTTATTTCTCCCATCTCTGCCATGAGCAAATACAAAAGAGAGATTGAGGACATCATCCGGGATTCAAGTGAACACTCCTGGCAATTTTTTTGTTTTGTGATATTCACCCGGCTCTAATAAGCTAGGTTTCTCTCATTCAACCACATGCCTGACAGTGTGATCTTTTAAAAGAGAGGTCTGGAAAGTGGTTTGTTATTACAGGATTCTCTTGAAGAATGTTTGCTAGCATTTAAGGATCAGCACTACCATTCTCTCATTAAAGTGCAAGGACATCCAGTTTATTTACTTCTTATTCAAGACTACTCTGAACTTGGGTATAGTCTTCAATGACTTCAAGTATCCATCAAGTCAGTGCCATATTTAAGATGGCAAGGGAATTTTTTCTTGTGTATATCTGATTTAGTTGTAGAACTAAACAACAAAATATTGACATACAAACTTAGGAGATGGTCGAGCCAAAGTTAAGAATTTTGAGCATTGTCGATGTCAAAAAAGGTTGAGCACATGCCTAACTCTCTCCCATTAAACTCAAAGGGATCAAAAAGCCCAGCCTTACGTAGGTTTATTTATATCCATATAGCACAACCCTATGTAGGTTTATTCTTGAAGTAAGTCCTACTGTGCTCAGTGGGGCTTACTAACAGGTAAGTGTGTATAGGATTGCAGCCTTAGCTAGATTGTTCCCAATTTGCTAAGAAATTATACTTAAAATTATACTTTCTATGGAAAAAATTCAGAGGAGCAGCCATGTTTAGTTTGTTGCAGCAAAAAAAATGGAACAGTCTTAAAAGGCTAAAACATTATTATGGCATAAGTGGTTCATGGACTACTGCCATGTCAACTGAACAGCTGACAAAGTAGGCTTTAGTCCTAAATAGCTTATACCACATATATCTGCTCATCCTCAAGGTACCACAAGAAGATTCTTTCAGTTTCTTTGCTGTTTTTGCTATGGAAAAAATGTTTCTGTGTTAAAGTATCCTGTCAATGATAATGAAGGGCCAGTTTATACACAGATGTGCATCATTTGTAGACTACACAACTGATAGGTGAATGCTATTTTGTTTGTTTTCTTATCCCACTGTTCAGTGGAGAGACTCTCAGATCAGTAACAAAGATTGAAAAGCTACAAAATAATTAAATGTATACAATAAAAATGAGCAGAGCAGCACACTAGTGTTAGACCAGGTTGAAACAACAGTCTATCAATAAAATTAAAGTTTTAAAAAGACACTGTCAAATAATTTTTAAAAGTCTTCACTTAGTGCCTAAGAGACATCAAACTTGGTGCCAGGTGAGTCTACCTGTGGATAGTGTTTCAGAGCCAGGGCACCACAACTGGAGAGCCAGGGCACCACAACAGTCCCACCCAGCTTTCGACTCTCTGGAGCTCAGTGATGACAGTGATATCATCATCATCATCATCATCGTTGTCACCATTGTTGTTGTTGTTGTTGTTGTTGTGTACCCAGTGCCAGATTTAGGATGGCGCAGTGGGTTAAACCGCTGAACCATGAGCTGTCAATCGAAAGGTCGGCAGTTTGAATCTGCGACGGGGTGAGCTCTCGTTGCTTGGCCAGCTCCTGCCAACCTAGCAGTTCCAAAGCATGTTAATGCAAGTAGATAAATAGGTACCGCTTGTGGGAAGGTAAACAGCGCTCCGTGTTCCAGCCGTATGCTACGCGCTGCGGCAAGGAGAGTCATGCCGGCCACATGACCACGGAGGCGTCTTCAGACAACTCTGGCTCTTCGGCTTTGAAATGGGGATGAGCACCACACCCTAGAGTCGGACACGACTGGACTTAATTGTCAGGGGTCACCTTTACCTTAAAAAAGCTGCAGCTTAGTGTCTCACAATCCACAAGGGCCTCAAAAACAAATCCAGAATTTGGGGTGGTTGTTTTTTTATTTTGTGCTCTCTCTCTCTCTCTCTCTCTCTCTCTCTCTCTCTCTCTCTCTCTCTGTGTGTGTGTGTGTGTGTGTGTGTGTGTGTGTGTGTGTGTGTGTAAAAATAAAATAAATTAAAACTTTTTTAAATGGCTTGTGCAGCAAATTTTGGTCTAAATCTTTTTTAACAAGGGGCCTCCATTTTTTTTAACAAGCTTTATATAGCCTTAGGACCTCACCAAGTCTAAATCCAACACTGCACGTACCAACACCGGATTGAGAAGAAACAATTGTATTTAGGGGAGTGGTAAAAAAAACAAACACTGCTGTAATGGGAAAGCCCCAAATCCTAAGGCTATATAAAGCATAGGATTGTGTTCGATAAGACTATGGAGGGGCAGTAGCTCAGCTGTAGAGCATCTACAGAAGATCCCAGGTTCCTTCCAGCTGTACCTCTTGCAGGTAGGGCTAGGCAGGGCTGTCCCTAAGACTAAGAGGCTGCTTGGCCCAAGACAATCCAGGCCTGACCAAATTGGGTCAGCTGGGCAGGTACAAGCAGTTTCCAACTTCCTCTCTCTCACACTTTTCTACAGTGTGCAGGTATCCCTCCCATCCCTCCTCCACAATTCCAGAACAGGTAGGTGTAGGAGGAGGATGCTGGGAACAGAAGCACTGCCTAGCCTGATTTTAAGGAGCAGATGGGCAGTGGAGGGTGGTAGTAAAGAGTGGGTTGCAACCCTGTTCCAATTGCTCTAGAAAGGCGTTTGGAACAGGATGGATCACAGTGGTTTCCTCCCAACTTCTCCAGCACCGCCTTCTGCCTTGATCCGCCCACCTAGGAAGACGGATCTAAGAAAGAAGACCCCTCTCTGAAACCCTGGGGAGCTGCTGCCAGTCCGTGTGGACAACACTGAAATGGTGCAACTCAGTAGGCAACAGCTGCACATCATGTCCTGCCTGCCCCAGTCCTGCAGGTTCAGGCTGGAGTCTGTCTTTTTAAAATATTTGTTTGTTGGAGAACTGCGGACCTGCTTCAGTTGCATCTGAAGGGATGAGATGAGAAAGGCACCTTTAGTGTGTGGGCTCTTATTCCTCTGATTAGCCATTCACACATAAGTCATCATCACTGGATGTTGCAGTCATCACTGGATGTTGCAGGGGATGGCCATGTGAGCCAGCAGTGAGAGCCCATTATCAACAAGGCCGGTTTTCTTGCCAAGGGGGGTGGGGGGTGGGGATTGCTCCGGGCGGCCTTCTCCATTCATTTCAATGGGCCTTGTGTCTCAAGTCCTCCTGAAAAACACTGTAACCCACACACACACCTTCGCCTCCTCCACCCGCTGACCTGCCTTGGCCCTCCCTTCCCCCAACGCCTGTAAGCATCTTGAATTCAGCCCCCAACCAGCCCACGGCCCACCCTTGTTATTAATTGCTGATCGCTGATTATTTTACACGTCTTTGCCATCATCATCACCGGGCGTTTGTTGCAAGTCGCTGATTACGGAGATGAAAAGATAGGGGAGACAGGCGCCTGCCCCGACAACTCCATCACTCCAGGAACGAGGGTCGGACGCAGCGGCAGGCGAGCCTTCGCGCTGGAGGCCTTGCCAAACGTTTCAACTCTGAATAGTCCCGGCTTGGCAGATAATTCAGAAACTATTTGTATGAGCTATTTATCAAATTATTAACTGCACAGATGTTGTTTGGCTGAAGAGCAGCTGAACCTTCTCGCTGCCAGCCGCGGAGACAAAGGTCTGGAGGAATAATTGAAGATGTGCATGGAATATTAAATTAATTTACTGCTCTTAATTCTTATGCTAATCCTGACCTCTCCTAGAGCCTATCAATTACCCTGCCTAGAGGAAGAAGAAAGAAGGGAAAACAGTTTCTTCTTTTTTGAAGGGAAATATTTGCAATGAAGCCAGAAGCAAAAGACTGGGATTGTTTAATTGAAGCGCCCAAGTTGCAATTACGTGGCTTGGGAAGCAAGCTTTCTTCGGCAGGGGAAGGAGAGCGGGAGGGAGAGAGTTTGCTAAAGGAGCGGCGCGACTGCGAGGACTATAAAGAACTCCAGTGTTGGCAACAGCGAGGCGGACCGGGGTTCGTCGGCTCCCTCCCGTCCAAAAAAAAACCCGAACCGAACCGAACCGGTGGCCTTTGGGTGAAACCACCAAGATTTCTCGGTGCAAGCATGTCTGAATGATCAAGACCCGTGTGTCTGTTCTTGTGAAGCGTTCGTTTGCAGCAGCCTCTGTCTTAAGCCAGCAAGCTGCACACCCATTCCGGGTCTGTGGGTTGAGGTGAGATGTTAGGTCCCCGTTTTCTCCTGAGCCAAAGTCTAACATGGCTCAGAGCTCCTACTCGAATCAATGGGACTTGCGCGCAGGAGAACTTACTGCTGCTCCCCCCCCCCCCCCCCATGAATGGCAGCTGAATATTCAGGGCCTTCCCTTTCTTTATTTCTCCCTTTCCTATATTTCTCCCTTTCCTATATACCGGGTCAATCAGTCTTTTTCTGATTGATTTTTAAAATATATGGAACTCTACGACGGGAACTGACTAGAAGAGATTTTTTCCAGTCAAATATTTTAGGCTGTCCAAAAAATAAAATTCTCTCTCTCTCTCTCTCTCTCTCTCACACACACACACACACACACACACACACGGGCCAAATGACATTTATTTTGCCTTTTTAAAAAAGTAAAAGAGACTTCATTAATGCTATGACGTCATTCCAGGAGGGATGAAATAAAATTACACTGACCTTGGGAAAAGGTTATTTTTCTAATAAAGACAGGCGTGTGGAAGAGAGATCTCTTTGCGGCTGTTTATTGTTAAGAACTCCCTCCCCACCGCAGTTATTTCGTTTGGTGTTTTGTTTTGCTTCGTTGTGTTTCGCTTTTTATCATATTTTCCTAATAAGGGGTATATATAAATAGGACAAATAGAGACGATCCGTCTCTTCCCTCCTCCCTCTCGGACGACCTTTGGAAGACCTCGGCGGAGCAACGACGTCTCTCCAGCGCCTTCGCTGGGCTCCGGAGCTGCGGCCTTTTCAGCTCTCTTCAGCAGCCCCCCCCCCCCCGCTACACCACAATATCAATTAATCATGCGGCAGGCAAACAAGGAGATTTATTCCACTACAAATAGCCTCTAAGAGAGCTGCTGAATGGGGGTGATTAGCATGAGAAAAGCGGAGCAAAACTCCACAGTTCAACAGCTAAAGAGCAATTTGATGGGGCTGGGATGGGGAAATTACTTGATTAGCGTCTGTTGGAAAAGGATCACGCTTAAAGCGCACCGCAGCCCGTGAAGTCGGAGGGACGGGAATCAAAAGCCAGCGGCCAGCAAGACAGACCCCACCAAGACAGAGTCCTCCTGTAAACTCCTCGGGGCAGGGACTTGTCGATTTGTTGAGAGATCGAAGAAAGCGCCCTGCAAATGCGCTTTGCTGATAAAACAGCAAGGTTTTGATAGAAACTAAATCTCGCCGGGCGGCAGGGAAAGTCAATTTATTTATTTATTTATTTATTTATTTATTTATTTATTTATTTACAATATTTCTATCCCGCCTTTCTCCCCAAAGGAACCCAAGGCGGCTTACACAGAATAAAATACAAAGATACAAAAAAAAATACAAATAGATAATTACTTTTTAAACAGCAAAAAAAAAAGCAGATAATAAAAACATCTAAAAAATGATTAAAATTACATTTAAAGTAATTAATTGATTAAGTAATGCCACCCCACAAACTAAGTAGCCTACAATAGCCCAGACATCTTTCCTCGGAAATATACACGCTTATATGCCCACGCAGCTTAGTAAGTGTGCATAGGACTGCAGCAGCAATCCACTGCTCCCTTTGAAAACAAATGACTGGATTTTCAAGCCAATTAAAGTTGCTGTCCTCTGCACTTTTCTTTCAGAGTAGAAAGTCCCCCATAAAATCCGCGGGGTACATTCCCGAGTAAAGGCGCCTAGTAGGACTGGACAGCAGAACTGGCCTGTAGCCCGATCTTACTATTGCAGGCCGATTCTACCGTGTTCTCGGAAGTAAGCCCCACCACGCAATTCAGGCAGAGTGACTTCCGAGCAAATGTGATGTGCATAGGCTTTTGAACCTTGTGCTGGGTGTTAGGCACGATCCCGGCAAATTTAAGCATTAATGGGTGGGCACATACTTAAGTCAAACACCCACAGGTTTACACGATATATCACAACAGTGATTAAGCCAGCAATCCTGAATACGCTGGCTTCATATGCCTGGGGGGAGGCAGTCCCATTGGATTCAATGAGAAGTAACTCTGAGTAAACATGGATCATCGGGTTGCGTTTTGGCTCAATTGTGTCCATTGTAGTCTGTGTAAGTGGTTCTAAGTCCCCATTGTTTTGTTTCAGTTGAGGTTGTGGGTCAGGCTGATGGAGTGTGGGATCCAAGTGCCAACTTTGTGTGTGTTTGTGTTTAATTTGTTGTACACTACTAACCAAGCACTTCACCTCTATTTCTGGAATGAGCCTGAGGTGAGCAGAGAAGGACCCAGACATTTTTCTACCGGGGGCCCGACCTTTCCTCCTCCCCCATAAAACTGTCATAACCCCGGTCATAAAACTATCAAAATTAGGTTTCGGTTTTAATAAAGCGGTTTTGGGGGGTTCTGGGGGGTTTTAGGGTGAAAAACAAACATTTGGGGGGTGCCCCATATCACCTACACCTTCATGCACTGAATGCTAAGTGGGACAGAACAGTGAAAACAAAAGGAAGCAGCGGGGGCGGCAGCCGGAACCCCCTCCCCCCGGAAAAAAACAAAAAAAGCCTAAAACAAAAACGAAACTTAAGGGGTCCTGTGCCCCTTCCCCTGCCTCAGCACCCTGCGCCCTGGGGCCCTGGGCCCCAGCCCCCCCCCTTGAAGACGCCTCTGGAGGTGAGGAAAAATCTTCAGGGAATGGGTGGGGGAGGGGTGTAAGCCTCTATGATGTCTTCCTCTTAGCCGGCTGCAGCAAAGACAACAGATTATTTTGAAACCTTGAAGACATTTATTGTGGTCCAGAGCCCACTTCTTCAGATACACGAAATGGGCAGCAGGCATATCTGTACTCTGAGTATGGACAGAACAGAAGGGGAAGAGCGGAGCATTTCTTTCCCAGTGAGGCCAAAGGGTCAACTCATGCAAGCAATAGGACAGAGTGAATACGGCGGCATAAGGATGCTGCAGCATAAGGAACTTGTCCCATCAAGATCAACTCAGGATGTGTGTGACCACCAGATCCATTTCAGTCCAGCATGGATCCACTGGGCAATAAACAGGCAGGCACTATTAAGTGACTGCAGTGTGTGTCTGTGTGTGTTAGATATGCAGGGGTAGATGTTTTGTCCTTATATACTATATATAAGATGCAACTTCCTTTCATACCTACAATATGAATGGAAGCCATCTCTTTTTGTCGTGGATTATAAGAGATGAGCTTCAAGCACACCTATGCTCTGATGTGCCAAATAGGTTATGCCATGGGCAGAAAACAAGACTGCAGCACTTCCCACCACAGGGCAGGAGATGTGGACTGGAGCCGGTGCCCTGCCTGAAGAAGCTAAGTAGGGCCGATCTCGTCCTCGGTTCTCTCTTGGATGGGAGACAGCAGCAGCTGGCGGACCTCCCGAAGACACTGAAAACAAGGCAGGGAATGCGGAGGAGTGTTGGAAGTGGGCAATTTCCGTCTGCTGGACACTGGGGGGGGGATGTATCAGGTAATCACCTAAGTGTACCTCTTGTCTTTGACCCCTCTTTGTCTTAAGGAAGAGGCGTGGTCCCAGACCCATTTTCCTTCACCTTCTCACTAATCTTTCTTCTCTTCTGACTACTGACCTGGGAAGACATGCCAAGCTGCCCTCCAGCAGCCCAGCGGCCATCTTCCAGCATGCCTTCATTCAGAGAGCCCTAGCTCTAGGAGGGTTCTGTCCTTTAAGTTTAGTGGTGTATCCTCTGATCCTAATCAGACCCTGTACATATGAATGAAACCATGAGTAAACTTCTTTTTGCAACTTCAATCAACTATGCCTTGTTGTTGTTCAGTCGTTAAGTCATGTCCGACCCTTCATGATCCCATGAACCATATCCCGCCAGGCCTTCCTGTCCTCCACTATCTTCCTGAGTTCACTCATTTTCATGTTCGTTGCATCGGTGATGCTGTCTAACCATCTCATCCTTTGCCTTCCAATTCTCCTTTTGCCTTCAATCTTTCCCAGCATCAGAGTCTTCTCCAGAGAGTCCTCTCTTCGCATTAGGTGGCCAAAGTATTTGAGTTTCAGCCTCAGTACCTGTCCTTCCAGGGAACAGTCAGGGTTGATTTCATTTAGGATTGACTGATTTGATCTCCTAGCAGTCCAAGGGACTCTCAGGAGTCTTCTCCAGCAGCACAGTTCGAAAGCATCTATTCTTTGGCGCTCAGCCTTCCTTATGGTCCAACTCTCACAACCATACATTGCTACTGGGAACACCATCACCTTGACTATGCAAACTTGTGTTCTATATACTATGCCTAGTGTGTTTTATCTAGCGAAGTAAGCTAAGCAAGTCTGCCCGTGGGTGGGGAGTGCTAGCGGAGGAGAGGGGAACGGAGCAACGAATAGCTACCCCCTCCCCCTATGTTTCTGACAGGTTATGGGCCCAGTTCACGCAAATGCAGTGTGTAAATAATCAGCACTATCCAGAGAGAGAGAGAGAGAGAGAGAGAGAGTTTTCCCCACACCAATTTTTTTTGTCAGACTTGCTTAGAGGCTAGAGAAATGGCTGCAGCAAGACTATTAGCAGCAGATATGACTGTGATCAAATTAGACCCGAAAGCTTTCCGGGTTTGGAGACGGATGATTGAAGGCGAGTTGAGAATAAAAAAGGTCTATTTTGTATTAACTCAAGAAAGGCCAGCGGAAGATGGTGAGGATAGCACAGCGGAAGAAATTGAGAAGTGGGAATTTGCAGATTATGCTGCACAGCATCTAATTTTTAGAACATTAGATGACGAAGCGAAACCTTATGCAGAAGAAGCCAAAACAGGTAAACAAATGATGGAGTGTTTAAGAGAACGTTATGAAAATGTGGGTGAAAAGAGTCAGTGCATTTTAATTGATAGCCTGTGTAAACTCAAACTGCAGAGCAAAGAAGATTATGGAGCCCATTGCAGCAAGTTAACACAAATTTTCAATGATTTAGCCATAACAGGGCTAAAATTTGATGAGAAGCAAAGAGTTGCATTTCTTCTTGGTTCGTTACCAGACAGATTATTTTCAGCTTTCAAAAGTTCAGTGCGTGGAAGAGAAAACAAACAGTACTCAAGGGTTTTAACGGAGTTGGCGAATGAATGTGTTTCTTCAAGAGAGCATGCTGAATCAAGTTTCAGAGTGCAGAGCAGCCCCTGAGACAAAGGAAAGGTAGGTGTCTGCTTCAAGTGTGGATTGCAAAACCACATTGCAAGACATTGTCAATCAGATAAGGACACCCATTCACACCTCTCTTGGCTTGCACAGCTGAAAACAAAAGAAGAGATTATAAGAAAGGGGGAAGGGGCAATCAGAGCCCACAGCATTCCTCAGGAGAGAGTCACAAAGAAAGCATTACAACCTTTATCTGGTAGAGGAGAAAGAGCAGAGAGCAAAAAGCCATGGTTTCACACCAGAACCAGAACCCAAGTTCTGCTGTCTGGCTGATTGATTCCGGATGTTCAACTCACATGACCTCAGATTTTGAATTTTTTTTCAGGAATTGGACCAGAACTTTTCAGGGAAGATAATAGTGGCAAATGGTGCAAAATTGCGCGTTTGTGGGAAAGGGAGAGGAATATTAAAATCCCTTGCACATGATGAAATAAATGAACTCAGGGTGAATGAAGTGATTTTTGCCCCAGAAGTACATCAAACCATGTTAAGTGTATCTGCCATGACCAGGCAAGGAGTAACCGTGACATTTGGGTGGGGGGGGGGCAAAGGCAATATTTTGAAAGATACTGTGTAAATTGCTCAAGGATCTATGCAGGATGGAGTTTATATTTTAGACATGCCAAAACATCATGGAGAGAAACTGATGTCTGCCCAACAACGATGCACCAGGGAATGTGCTCCCCTTTGGCACAGGCGATGTGGACACACAGACACCAATGCCATACTGGATCTGCAGAAAGGAGACCAGGCACAAGATGATCCACAGGTAAAAAGCTGCAGCAATCATCCAGAAAGGTGTGTAACATGTGAAAAAGCAAAATGCACAACACCTTTGTTTCCAGAGAGAGCTGAAAAGCGCACCACCAAAGTGCTGGAGCTTGTTCACACCGATTTGTGTGACCTGAATCAGACACCATCTATTAGTGGGAACAGATACATACTGACTTTTACTGATGACTATTCAAATTATACTGTGATTTACTTACTGAAGGACAAAAGTGAAATTCTTGGCAAGCTCAAGCAATACGTGGCAGCTGTGAGCAACAGGTTCGGAAAGAAACCTCAACAGCTGAGGACTGATCATGGTGGTGAGTACATGTCAAACCAGATACGCACATACCTTGAGCAACAAGGCATAGCTCACACACCAACAGTTCCATGTACCTCACAACAGAGTGGGGTGGCAGAGAGAAAGAAGTTTTAGAGATGACTAGAGCAATACTTGCAGATGCAGAGCTACCCAATAAATTTTAGGGTGATGCTGTAGATACAGCTAACTATCTGCAGACAGACTGCCCACTAAAGATGCAGGAAAGACCCCATATGAACTGTGGCATGGGAAAGCACTAAGCACCAAACTTTTCAGAGTTTTTGGGTGAAAGGTTTATACTTATGTGCCATGAGAAAAGAGATCCAAACTAGATCTTAGAGCCAAAGAAGGGATCTTTATTGGCTACCCACATGGATCCACTGGCTATAAAGTGATGGACTTAAGGACTGGACAGGTGTCAGTTCGTCATGGGCTCTACTTTGAGCATAAAAAGACTGACAAGGGCCAGAGCTTCATAGAAATATCAACAGTGGGAGATGATGAGCTAATGTATGTACAAGCTTACTACCCAGGGACCAGTATGCCAGCAGAAGGGGACACAGCCAGGGGAGATGCGCTGCAGGAGCCAGACGTCGCCAGTGATGCAGACCAGGTTCCAGATCAGCAACCCAGACGGTCACCCCGTGACAACAAAGGCGTACCACCTGCACGATTTGAAGTGAGCTACCTCGCAAGGTCGTCATTGCAGCATGAGTCAAGTAAGTGGAAAGATGCAACACAACACAAAACAGAAGGGGAACTACAACGCCAGAGAGCGAAACCAGCTGCCAAAGCTTTTTTCATAAGCGTACGTGTGAACCATGGAGAGTCTTCTAGCAAGAAACTGAATCCAGAGTCTGCGAGCAAAGATGAGCATCGTGGACTCCAGCATCCAAAGTTGAAAAGGCGTGTTGGAAGTGGGCAACTTCCGTCTGCTGGACACTGGGGGGGGGGATATATCATGTAATCACCTAAGTGTACCTCTTGTCTTTGACCCCTCTTTGTCTTAAGGAAGGGGTGTGGCTCCAGACCCATTTTCCTTCTCTTTCACCTTCTCACTAATCTTTCTTCTCTTCTGATTACTGACCTGGGAAGACGTGCCAAGCTGCCCTCCAGCAGCCCAGCGGCCATCTTCCAGCATGCCTTCATTCAGAGAGCCCTAGCTCTAGGAGGGTTCTGTCCTTTAAGTTTAGTATATCCTCTGATCCAAATCAGATGCTGTACATATGAATGAAACTGTGAGTAAACTTCTTTTTGCAACTTCAATTAACTATGCCTAGTGTGTTTTATCTAGCCAAGTAAGCTAAACATGTCTGCCCGTGGGTGGGGAGTGATAGCGGAGGAGAGGGGAACGGAGCGATGAATAGCTACCCCCTCCCCCTATATTTCCAACAAGGAGTCAGTTAGCTAGAGAGATAACATATTGACAACCATCGGGTGAGAAGGGAAACATCTCGACTCCAGTATAGAATGGAAGGTTCTATATACAGTATATAAATAGAACAATATTGTAAAGACCCTTATCGGGTCTAGGATAGCCTGCCTATCTAAACCACCTTGAATAAAACTGATGAGAAATCTGATGGTGAGAAAGGCGGTATATTAAATAAATAAATAAATAAATAAATAAATAAATAAATAAATAAATTTCTGCGGAAAATATTTCCAGATAACAGTATTCAACACATCTGATCTCACCATCGTTTCAATCATGAAGGGGTACATAGTTAGGGTGCCCAGATTCAATAAGGGATAGGGTGACTATGCCTTTAATCATTGTAAGAAGAGGAAATTTGGGCAAGTGTAGCTTGTTGCACCCTTCCATGATAAGCTGCACCTGCCCACATTCCAATGGTTAAGCACCCCGTCTCTTATTGAATCTGGGCACCCTATACATAGTGGGTTGGAATTAGGGATTCACGCTCCCAAACAGCATGGCAGCCAGATGGAAATAGGCAAACTCATCCACCCGGGGCTGGGTGGGGTTGGGTGGGACGAATGGGGCTTGAGTGTAGGGATGCAGGTGTTACCTAGATGCGCGCTGGCATCTAGTTTGCATGTTGTTGTTCCCAATCTAGCCAGGGAATCCGGCTTTTGCAGCGTGTATCTTCTCACTTGCTGGAGCCCCATCATGTATTTAGCTTTGCAAATTTAGAGGCTTAAGAACCTGGGGAGTGAGCTGACCTAGGTTTTTCTCCATTTCCTTTCCCTTTGCTGGGAATGTTTTGTTTTATTTTAAACAACAATAGCAAGGATGGGAAAACTTTCCGTCCAGCATACCATCTTTCTCCAGAATTTTATTTGAAGAGTGGTTTCTCATTCCTACTACAACAATGAAGCGACAACCCTGTGCACAATTTGCTCGAGAGAGTGACTTTCACTGAGCCCAGTGGAACATTTCCGGGTAAATATGACTAGCCGGCTGAGGCTGCATGGCTGAAACAACCTGCCACAAAACAAACGTTTAATTAAGCTGAACTTGTGGAAATCAACAGGACATATTATTGCTGCACGTTCATCCTTTGGTTTCTGCAATAGCCAGTGATAGGCTTGCATGTGTGAATCATCCCAGATCTAGCGACACTGACAGAACTTCCATATCACTCCCTGTCAGCCGAGCCAACCCAAGCTTTCACCGAGGAAGAAGCCATCATCATCGCACGTTCGGAAATCAAGCGATTGTGTGTGCATGTGTGAGCTAGCCGCGTTTAAGAACTGTACTAGCGTGTGTGGAAAACCAGGGCAGTTATTTTCACGTTCATAGGAAGCTGCTTTATAAGGAATGAGACCACTGGTCTATGTAGTTCAGCATTGTCTACTACATCAGCTGGCGGTGCCTCTCAACCAGGGGCTTTCTCAGTCTCAGCCCTACCTGGAACTGAATTTGGGAACTTTTGCTGCAGAAGACAAAGCCTGTGTAATTCCGCCGAGCCATGGGAGCCGAGCCAGACACGTCTGTCTGTTTACATCGCAGCTTTCTCACAGTCACAAACCCTTTGTAGAAGCTCTGCTAATTTTAAAGGACAGTATCACGTGCTAATAAGGATGCGACGTCCAGCCTGTGTGTAAAAGTCTTTTGTTATCATGGCAAAAACCTAGGCATTTGTTTTGCAAAGAACCTTAAAGGCCCTTATCCGGGAGGGGCTGAATGGAAACCAATGGCTCATCATCACAAGCCATCAACAGTTGTTTTTTCCCCCAGGAGGGGGGGGGAATCATTGTACTGAATCGTCAGAAACGTCGGTGTCAGGTTGAACTTTCCTTTTCTTCTAAAATATGTGCCTGGTTTCAGGGCCACAGTAGTTGTCTTTGTTCTTTCAGGAAGAAGTGTATTGTTCTTCGGCCAAAGAATGCAATGATATCGCAGCGCTGTCTGTTAGAGTTGTGGGCTTGTCAGCCTGGGCTTTGAAATGAAAAACGAGGAAGAAGATGCTGCCTGCATCCCTCGCTCCAAAGAAATGCGAACTGCCAATCACCTGGGGACCTGTTTCCTGTCACTCCAGGCCTTAAACGTATTTGCATCTCGATCCTGTTGTATGTACCAGGTGTCGCTCAGCGGCGAAATACGAAATAAATACTTCGGAACATCTCCCGTTAGAATCTCGTCTGAGCTCCCTTAGGTGACCTTAGGCAAGTCACTAATCTCTCAGCCTCAGCTCCCCATCTACAAAGTAAGATAGTAACGCTGACCTACCTTGCAAGGTAGTTGTAAGGATTTCAACTGACAGAGTCGCAGACGGGGGAATCATCACTTGACATAAGCACCCTGAACGTCCTGAGTGGAATGTGAATTTAAAATACCATAAGGATTGGGATGTGCGTATGCCGACTAGAGTCGGCCTTGAACATGGGGCCCTGGGTTCCAATTCCCATCCAGCCCTGAACTCACGGGATGATAAGTCAACCCAATCCACTTCACAGGGTTGTTGCGAGGATAATGGGGGGGGGAGGGGAAGAGTCTTCTGTATCTCTTTGGAGGAAGGATAGAAGCCTGATGACGAGCTGCCCAATTTGAAAACATGTTAAGTCAAAAAGTACTGGATATCCTATGAATGGATTTTTTTAAAATAAATAAATAAATTTGTAAACGAAAGAAATGCCAGTTTACCTGAAAACAACCCCCTTGGACTCAGTTGCATGGACTGCCATGCAGGTGGATAGGGGGATCGTGGGTGCTGACTGTAATATACTTTCAGGGAATATTTACTGGGAAGTGTAAGTGTGAAGAAAAATGCTGTGTTCAATGGAGCTTACTCCCAGGAAAATGTTATAGGATTGCAGGGTTAAATCCAGATACTCTCTATTGGTGGAAAGGGGAGGCGCGTGATAGACGGACTGATGATTCTGTTTACTTTGAAGTAGGACTGTCTGTCTGTTAAAGGTTTATGACAACCCCTTTGGCAACGAACAGGGAAGCAGCTACCTGCGCATGTGCAAAGGTTTCTGAGCTTGGAACAGGCCCCCATCCTTGCACTTGGCAGTGTCTACAATACATGGAAGCGCTTTCTCCAGAAAAACAGCTTTTCCCGTCGTCTCCCCCTCGCTTCCACTCACCCTTGGAAGTGTTCAGGACGTGTCGGAACCCAGTAAAGGTTTTGCTTTAGTTAGTCGAGTTGCCTACTTTAATAGGTGGATGGATAAATCAATCAATCCATGCAGTGCAATCCTAAATGCTTACTATGATGAAGAAAGGCCCTCTAATTTTCGGAACCGACTCCCAAGGAAGTGTGGATAAAATTGCAGCTTTAAACTAAGCCCTGTGAGATTTATTTTCGAGTAAAAATGCACAGAATTACCCTGTTATGTTAACGCGGAGAGGCAATATATAATTAGTGGGGTTAAGAGTTAAGGACTTCACGTTTCATTTCTAATGCTATTTTGGTTTTGTGTGCTACTATATTAAGGAATGTAAAAGAAAATGTTAAACCTTTTGTTTTGTACATAAATTAACATTTATCTTGCACTTTCTTTAAAATCTCAAAAGGTCATTTTTATTAGCGTTTTGGCAAGGAGCAAATGGGTTTAAATCAATCAACTTAAAGCAGGCGATTAATCAACTTAAAATTCTTTCATATGTGGACAATCCAAATTAATTAAAACCTGCAGGCCTAAAAATGGTGGGGGTATTTTTTAAGAGTGGTATATTGTAGTGAGGTCATGATTATTTTTTCATGATGATAATAACTAAACAATGCAACATGTAATCTTTGGGAAATTAAGACTCAGACCCAGAGTGATAAAACAGTTGTTTAAGAACTGGGTCGGTAATACCACGGAGGGAAACCCAATGAACTACTGTATAAATAGTTGTGCTACCAGAGAGAGGTTTTTCCGGGCATAATCCAAGGCCCACTGAAATGAATGGGAGCTACGCAAGAACCAGGCACATCATTTCACATTGCATTCCATGGGGAAGTTCATTAATTGAAATGATGGGAACACGTACAGTAGATCTTGCGCGACTCCCACGGCTTCTTCTGGTGAAGTTTGCGCCAGGAGAACTAGCCGGGTAATTGGACGCCTTGTGCTCTTATTGTATTCGCAATCTGTGCGCATGCGCTTCTTGACTCCATACTTTTCCGAGGTAACGACTTCAACGGGTTCTTTACATATAGAAGTTTCACGTGGCTGGCATAGCGGTGCAATACTTATCTTTAAACGACCAAACGGGTAACAAAAATGAAGAAAATAAAACTTATTTTATTCTAAAATAAATAAGATGATCTTTAAGACAAAGAATGATGTTGGATTTCTCGAGCTTGGGCGCTTCTGAAGGGGACATTGCAATGTCTCCTTGCTCGCTGCAGGATAAGGGATTACAGTACAGGTACTTTAGAATTGGTGGGCTGAATGACTAGGAGATACTGTATCTAATCCTGGATGTGCCGGGCAGATGGTTAAAAACAGAGAACCAGAGCCAAGAACTAACTACTGTAGAGTTGATGATGCCGCATATCCACGACCATTCAAACTTGTGTACTCCATAACACGTAATCACAAGAAGTAATGCGGCTGAGAATCTCCGCGTCACCCATAAACAGTGAAAAGGGTGGGGAAAACAATCTCCTCCTTTTACTAACTCGATTGTGTGTAGGGCAGAGTCGCCGGAGGTTAAGGGGTGGCTAATCCGCGTCATGTGAACTTCGGTAACCCTACTCCTGCTGCCCTTCAATGAACTATTTCAGTCTCTGGCCGAGCCTGGATGGTCGTCACTCCCTGACTTTCCTCGCCAGTGACCACGATCCAGCTTCTTGGAAGCTGCTTCCTACAAAGAGGTCTGCTTCTGCTGCTGCATGCGCCGAAAAGGAGTCACACGAGGCAAATCACGAGCAGAAAGTGTCTAACTCCCTTGGTATTTGAGACCTGCTTGGCTGCTTTGAACTGAATTGAGAAGCTCCGCTGCAATTGCTTCTAGACTCGCGACGAGGTGGGAGAAGGGCTGCAGAAATCCACTTTGAGACAAAAAGTGTGTGTGTTTGTGTGTGTGAGAGTGTGTGTGTGAGAGAGAGAGAGAGAGAGAGAGAGAGAGAGAGAGAGAGAGAGAGAGAGAATTTTCTTGCACTCCTATCCTAAATCACATGTGCAGCAGAAGCCCCATGTATGTTTACTTGGAAGGAAGAGAGTCCCGTTGAAGAACTCAGTGATACTCAAGTGAGTGTGCACAGAGTTGCAAGCCATGCAGAGCAAACCTATTCATGTTTTCTCGGAAATGCACCTGATGTGTTCAAAGGGGTTTACCATGCTGGACTGCAGACAGGTGGAAAGGAGTTCCACTGGTGGCAGCAATATGTATATGGCGCTTTCTTCTAACATACGGGTCCGAGAAAAAATGAAGCATTTTGAAGGCTGCCATTCGAATAATATATTTTAAGAAGCGTCCTATTCCGTCCAGTAGGACGCACTTATGGATACGCAGCATGTTTAAGACTGAACTCAGCGGCTCAGTGATTTCAGAATGAGACCTGGGTTGTGCTCAGCTCTTCAACCCTTGAAATCAATGGGATTTCGTTGGATCCAAAGTGGAGTAGTCGGGAGAGAAAACCCGACACGACCACAGACAAGCAATCAGGAGCCTATGCACACTAGCGCCTGAGTTCAGTAGGGCTTCCTCCTCTTAGTCAGTGTGTGTACTATTAGGATTGCAGCCTTAAAGACCCTAGACTGAACCCAGCTTCTTTTGTTGGAGATGGAGTCCTTTTGGAAGGATGCCCTGTTGGTTTGGTTTCCATGAGACTGATTTCCATGTTAAGGCACGCTTACTAGGAGGCAAAACCCATTGAATTCAGCGTGGCGTATTCCTCAGTAAATATGCTTCGGCGGCTGGTGCTGGTTGGCACTGCGTTTGAATTTCGCAGTCTGTCCAGGCAGGGTTACCTATCTCTACTTCCCGCAGCCTGGCCAGCAGCAGCAGCAGCGTCCTCGTCTTCACCTCCTGAGGAGGGGAGAAAAGAGACACGCACTCCAGGAGGCTCGTTTCCTTCCTGGTTTGTTTCCCTGTCTAATTAGCAGTGGGGGGGGGGGGCAGCGTTAAGACAAAGAGTGTGTCACGAAGTTTGCGAGGCTCTCAGAGCGACCGAGGCACCTCCGAAGAAGCTCCCCTGTTGCCTGCGCTGTGCTTGAGCTCGCGGGCGGAGGGGAGGGAACAACGCCAAGGCGAAAAGCCAGCCAAGGAGCCGAGCCACGGGGAAGGCGCGCGGGCAGGGGCTCGAGCGCGCGCCCCCGTCAAGCTTAGCACTTCAAGTCGCGGGCGGGGGGAGAAGGCTTTGGAGCACCGCTTATCTGCCTCGGAAATGTCACCCGGGCGGCCGCCGTCGTGCCTGTGTGTGGGAGGGGAACACACGTTTCCTTTCCGGGGGAAGCAGCAAAAAGCGCCGAGAGAGGAGAAAGGAGCGGCTGAAGGAAAGACTGGCAGGGGCGGACTGACTGACAACTACGAGCGACGATGCCTTCCATTGCCGCGGGGGACCGTCAGAGCCAAGCAAGCCTGCCCACCTCCACCCCTCACAGTCCACACACTCCCGTGTGCGAGGTCCTCTTGGCAGAGAAACCCGGCCAGGCCCAAGCGGCCCCCGAGCGACGAAACCCACTAGCTGCGCTGCCGGCGGTATGTGTGTGTGTGGCTCGCGCTTGCGCGCTCTCTCTCTCTCTCTCTGTTTTTCTCTCTTGGCAACTGTGAGCCGAGCGAAGGGGGGGGAGCGCCGAGGAGGAGGATTGCGGACTGCACGCTGCAGCAAGAGACCCAGCGTGCGCGTGCAGCGGACTTTCTATGCGCGCTCACCTCCGTCCGCATCTATCGCCTCCCCCCCCCTCAGTGCAAATGTTAACTTTTGGGCCCCTCTTGCAGACAACTGGAAGCCCATTTCCTACCTAGAAAGATCTCCTCTAGAAATAAGGCTCTCGGAGGACGGTGTGCGGCCAAATGGCTCGCGCACCTCTTCCCCCCCCCCCCGCTCACGCGGTTATAGCGCGCGCTCTGCTCCCTTTCTTCTAGTGTTAAAAGCAGCCTAAAAGCGGGAGCAGCAATGAGCCCGCTCAGCTCCCGCAATTTTATGCCGAGGGGGTGGCTTTTCAGAAGCTGGCAATTTGAGACGGCTGGGTGTTATTTAGTGCAATATGAAATCAAATGATCCTATTTCTGAAATAACAGTGTCTGTGAGGAGAAGTGAATACCCTGAAAGGGGTAATTGTCTCCTGATGATATTTCCATTATCCCCAATCTTGGCCTTAAACGGCATTCAGCAGCCATGGGGGGGGGGGAGGTGTGTGTGTGTGTGTGTGTGTGTGGTGAGATCAGTAATAATAATGATGTAAAAAGAGACCCCAGCCACATTTTAGCAAGTTAAATTGATTCCCTGACTTCTCTTCCCGGTCTGTGTAATTTCCCGTTGCTGAACGCAGCTGAAGTATCCTCTAGTTTGGGGGCTATTTCACTACATCGCAGAGCAGCAAACTTTCCCTTGAAAATCCCTCAGACCCCTTTAGATTTAAAATTTGTCATAAAATCCGATGTTTTTTCCCGTTCTGTGGCCAGCAGCCGAACTGGAAAGAACAGAATTCATTATTTCATTGGATCGAATAATAATAATAAACTAAAGGTTGAAATGAATGCAAACAATGAAGGGGTGTGTTTTCTTGTAAGAATGAAGGGCAATTTGCGTTCCAAACCGGTTTCGTTCCAGATCTTATTTTACTGTGGGATTTTTGTTTTTGTTAAACCCGCCCATTATTTAATTTGCTTTTTGGGGGGAAGAAGTTTAAAGCAAATTCTTTCCTTCACAGGTTCCTCTTTTTCTGCATAGTCCTTTATCTTGCATTTTAGACACAGACGACTCTCCCGTAGCGACGATCCGACGTGTTTCTCGGCTCTGGCGAATGCAGGCACCGCGCTCACATTTGCATACAACGAAGCTCAGATAAATGTGTATACAGCGAATTTAAAGAGGGAGTTAAACGAGCACAATTATATTACAGATCATAAACGATTAAAGAAATGTGTAGATTGGGACTTTGGCGCGCGCGCGCACACACACACACACACACACACACACAGAGAGAGAGAGAGAGAGAGAGAGAGTGAGAGTTTCCACAACGCTGATTTATTTCTTCCGCTTTTGTGTTCCTGTTAAAATACATTTATTTAAAACTCCCAACCACAACCCAGTTGAACCGTTGCCGCCGTTGAGTGCCCTCGGGAGAAAGGCGGGGTACAAATTCTTTAAATAAATAAATAAATTTGGGCTGAAAAACATGATTCGGGATTTTCACCTCCAGGCGGCACTTTAAATTTAAAGTGGACTGCAGAAAACAGCGACGGAGCAAGCCCGTGTGACCGGCTAGACTGGCGAGGAGCTGTCCACTTTTTCAGAAACCCGCGTTTGTTTTTACGGACTTCACTTCAAATAATAAACAACATTTTACAAATGGAATTTAGACTCTTCTCATATTATATTATCATGTCATTGGGCGAATTGCAGAACGATGGGAGGGGGGTAGCTAAAGTTTGAACTCCGTTTTTTCCCTTCATGGTTTGGAGAGGTTTGCCCCTCCAGCGCTGCTTCTTTTCTATCATGGAAATTGCAGTATTTTAGGGTTTCCAGAGCACTTGTGGAGCTTGCGTGCGTGCGTGCGAGTGAGTGAGTGAGTGAGTGAGAGAGAGAGAGAGAGAGACTCTGTCTCCGCCCCGGCAATATAAACACTTATAAGTGCATGGGGGGGGGGGGAAGCGTCTGTATTGCAGGGTTCACATTGCAACGTGGAGACTCCCCTCGTGAATACCTAAAAAAAATGGACACATAACGCCGGTGGCTGTTGTTGACAGCGCTTTTAGGTCAACGCACACCCGCGTCACTTCTCTTTTTCCAGTATTTACAAAACGAGACTTGAGGTTGTCAGAACGATCCTGTGGATGTCAACAGTCCCTGCATTTCTGGCCTTCGTGGTAATCTATAATTATACAGACACAATTACTAAGAAAGTGTTGCTTGTGACCTGATTTACAATATATTCTAATGCCTTTTAGGACGGTGCGTGCGTGCGTGTGTGCGCACACGCATAAATCCACACACGGAATAAATCATCAGGCTTTTCGAAATCCCGGTGAGCAGCGTAATGAGATGGTGCAATTCATTCCTGCACGAACCTCATTGGAATTAAGGGGGAACGACTCTTGCTCCGCCATCATTCATTTCAATGGGGTTTGTGCAAGAGGAGTTTCCGCTGGATGGTGCTCTTCGATTGATGCGCGCCTGCTGCCCTTCTTTGGGTGGCCTTTGCATCGAGAATTCCACGGCGATAGATCAGGAGACTAAAGGCTATAAATCCAGTGCCTGCGCCATTCCCCCCCCCCGCACACCCCACCCTCAGTGGTCTCCCACCCTAGACGTGTTTTTCACACTCAAGGATGCTGAGGTGCTTTTTCGCCGCTTTATGCACGTAAGTTCCGGAGTGTTTGCAGCTCTCAAGTACAAGTGCGCTGCAAGTTGTTCTCTTATTCTCCTCTTCGCAGGTTTCCCATTCTTGGCCCAGCCTTAATCCTAATCTATTTAATCAAAGTAATCCCCATTAATGTCAACGAAGTGTACTTCCAACCAAGCGTGCGTAAGACTGTGGCATAAACACCGAGTCAATTGGCATTAACTCTTTTGCTTGTCTTCCGAGTATCACGAAACAAAGATATGGATTGTGAAGGGTTATTCTAGACTAGTTTACTTTCTTGCATCTGATTTCCCCCCCCCCCCCAGTCGGGAATTTGGAAGGAGGTCCTCCCCACTGATTTTCACGTGGAAGTAGATATGGGTTGTTAAGAAACAAAAAGGTATACAAACCTCCGCAAAAGCGTGCCTTGCTTTTTGACTGCAGAATGTTAATTCCTCAAATGCAGGATGCTAATTTGGTAACTGTTCGCCCTCAGTCAGATCCTATTGAAGCGGAAGTACAATATCTGATTCTGAACAATATGGAACCGTGACTGAGATCTCAACAAGGCCCACAGCCGAAACAGACGCTTACATGGGAGTAAATCACATTGCAGAAAATGGGATGAAATTCCAAGGAGTGGTTTTGAATTAGCGGCCACTCGGTTTACACTCGAAGTGTTCGACCTCTTTCAACTGGATGGATGCCCTTATTTATTATTACTTACATTGCTCCACAATGTGCACTTTTTACAAAGGATGGCATTGCCCGATTTCCAAATAAAATGAAATAAAGTGAAAATAAAAATAGAAAGAAAAGGAGATATCCAGAGAGAAGCAAACACTACACTACACTACCAATACACCGAAGCTGTAAAAAGCAAAGGAGACCTACCTGAATCCACTCACACCTGAATGAATTAACCTCAGTTCATTAAAAGCGATTTTAAGCGGGACGAGAGAGATCAGACACTCTAAACTTCTCGCATTTACTCGCCCCATTTTAACAGAAAATGAGCACCATCAACTGATTAAATGCCTAGCTTATACACACTCCCCCCCCCACCCCATTATCACCATTCAACGGGGAGGATTAAAACGAGAGCCTGCTTGCTTTCCCGTCTACTCCTGAAAGCACTGAGCATCCAAACGGGAGGCAAAATCAAAACCAGCTTTGCTAGCGGAGGACAAAACGCCAGGAATGGAGCTTTCCGCCACCACGTCTCTCCTCCTCCGGGGCTAATTTTCTCCCTCCGTCTTTAAACAAAAGTGTCTCTTTACTGGAAGTGGAAGTTGTAGTAGTAGTCGTAGCAGCAGCTGCAGCAGCTCTTCTGGCGTACACTCCCTCCCTACTGAAGAGATACAAGGTAGGCAAAGCTCATCAAAGCTCTCCGCAAAATGTCAGCCCTGCCGAAGACTGCCCTGACATTTCGAGACCAGGTTGGGAATCTCCCTGGGAACAAGATAGGGGGCCTTGAAGGCGATCCCAGCGGAAGCGGGGAGAAGGGGCAAAGGGCCATACCCCCTTGCAGCTTTGGACAATCCCCACCGCTGACAGCATGCATAAAGCGGGAGGCTGCAGCAGTACCTACCTCTTTTGTGGAGCCTTTTTGCTTAACTCCTTAGTCCAAACAAAGCCTAAGTACCACTACAATAATTGCATTCGCACATATTCATCTCCTCTTATCCATGCCTCTCCTCTTTTTTGGGGGGGTGGGTAGGTGTCTGAGTCTGTCTCCCCCTCTGCCGAAGTTTAGATTGTAAACTCCTGGGGACAGGGACCTGACTTTTCTGCCTCATGTAACTCTGCACAGCGCCATGTACGTTGATCGAATAACCAACAATGCACTATACATTTTACATGGAGTTTGCCTCTCTTCTCCCCCCACCCCCATCTCAATTTCTGAGGCTGAGCTCCTCTGTCTTTTTACAGATGCAGCAGGCGCACACTTCTGGACCCTTCCAGTGCTCCTGTCCTGGAGATGCCTTTCCAGGGATGTTCAGAAAGCATTTCAGGGGCTAGAATCTCTAGATGGTAATGAAAACGCACCTTGGCTGAAACCTGGGAGATGCAGAAAACAACCTCAGGAGAAGGAGGCTGCTCGATCTCAGTTCAGCTCTTTCTTCCCTCCCGTCTAGCCAGAGGCTATCACTGGGCAAGGCTGTGACCTCAGATTTCCTTACACCTCATTGTCTGCTCTTGCCCTGGTAGGGCAAGCTTGGCCAAGGGGTCTGGTTCACCAACCAGAAAGCCTGAGTGACCCCAAAGCATCCTCTACATAGAGCTTGCTGGCTACGTCCTCCCAGGGCTTCGCTTCCCTCTGTAGTCTGGATTCGCCCTGCTGGCAGCCAGGAGCATTTCTCGCTCTCCAGAAAGGAAAATTCCAAGATCTCTATCTGCTTATAATAATTGAATTATAATTGGTATTAAACTATCAAGCATTTAATTACTTACCCCACCGTTAAATTTTAAACACACAAACAGGACAGGCTTCTTACTGTCCTTTTGTAGTTTTCCATAAACAGGGATTCTCCTGATACTGCAGTGTTGAAAGGATTACTTACTGTATATATAAAACCGATTGCACAGACACAGTCTGATGGTCCTTAACATCACAAGACCATAAGGAGGAGCATCATCCTTTATCTTTAGTAATCTTTGGACTGTCCTCTTTTAAGCTTTCTCACAGGTACCTTTCAATTTTTTTTTCTTTTTGCCAGCGCAGAAAGCTCTACACACACACACACCTACACACACACACACACACACAGAGAGAGAGAGGGGTCTGAATTTGTATACTATATATGCGTTTCAATTATGCCTCTGCCAACAATAATACGGTTACCTAGTATTTCTGAGATATGGGGGGGGGGGAGAATCTCTCCCATCCACACACATGATTCTGGCAATCACGTTAAGATGTACAGTAGGACATGACTGTTGTTATCCCCATATTGCAGGGGTTGGAACAGGCCTGAAGCTGAAATCTAACTGCTTTCTTGCTTATTTATTTAATGAATTGCTTTTCTATTTCTTTAAGAAATATGAATGAATGAATGAATGAATACAGTACTTGTACAATTAAAGGTAGGTTAATTAAGGCATTTTTACCCAAGGTCCAACAGGAGTTAAATGCGTACACACTGTGGGCTGGGAGGAATTTTGAATCAATGCCTGAGGCAAGATTTGAATCACTAACTTTCCAAGCTATTTATGTTGTTAAATGTGAACGAAAGACATTTGTAATGTGAATGAGCATTCTGTCCAACACAGCTTTTCAATTCCTATTCAGTTCAATTCCTATCATGATTAAAAGAAGAGCCCTCAAGTGCCAAGGTGCCCTATTAAATATTAGGATAGATTTACATAGATCAGCCAAATGGTGTAAATATGGTGTAAAAATGGTGTAAATATGTTAACTAAGGGCCCAATCCTATCCAACTTTCCAGCGCCGATGCAGCCTCAAGGTAAGGTAAGGGAACAAATGTTCCCTTACTTTAAGGAGGCCTCCGTGATGCCCTGTTGGCACGGCTGCATCGGCGCTGGAAAGTTGGATAGGATTGTGCCCTGTGAGCCCAAGCCTATGCATGTTTACTCAGGAGTAAGTCCCATTATAGTCAATGGGGCTTACTTTCAGGTAAGTGTAAATAGGACTTCAGTCTAAATATACTAGAATTCAAACAGATACATACATGCATATTTTTAAGCACATGAGATGGTTTCAGCTGGCCAAAAGCTATGCTAATGATTCACGTAGAAGATACAGTTCTTCACACTATCTGCTACAGTTCATCAATGAATCTGAAGTATTGTCACTGTTGACTATCATGTAGATGGGGGGGGGGCAAGGTTCTTTTAAAGAAAAGAAATTTAATGATTGTGCACACCAGTGACTACTTTGGGCATAGTGAAAATATCTATCCAAACCTGGTGTGCTATAGCTCAACCAGGAAGTCTCTGTGTCAAATCTCATCTCATTCAAGAACTTACTAGGCATCCTTAAATGTTCGCTCAGTTCTGCCCCATCTGCACTATTATGGTAATATTAAATATCTTGAAGAGTTGTTGTAAGGATTACTTAGACTGAAATCCTACACACATTTACCTAGGAGTAAGTCCCATTGAACACAATGGGGCTTACTGCTGAGCAGACATGCATAGGCTTGTGTTGCTAGTTAATGAAGGTGAAAACTGAAATGTGCTTTATAAATGCTAAGTATTATTATTACTCATTCTTATTTTTCTCCCTCTCCTTCCTCTTGCATCTTCATGCCCATCTCCTTTTGAATTACATGGTTTTAATGTTTGTTTTGTTTTAAGTCTGAGGGCAACTGAAGATGGTTCACATGTGATGGATCCATTCGGTCTCTTCCAATTTGGGAATGATGCTTTGATTTCTGTACTTGGAAACTATTATTTTCTTTGTTGATTAATATAGGCCAAGGGGCATACAATGAAACAGGTAGGATATTTAAAATGAGCAGAAAGGGGAACTTTTTAAAATAAGAGAGATGAAAGTATGGACAATCGAATCAAAACTAAGCACATTAAAATCTAATTTATTTTATTCGAGAATTGAGCATATGTCTTTAACTGGGGCTGCTGAATCTTCCCAATTATTTTGTGAGTTAGAATCCTGTGGCACCTTAAAGACGAACACATTTATTGTGTCAAGTAAACGCTATGTCATAACAAGTGTGTAATTTTTTACAATGCCACGGGACTCTTACTTGTTGATCTGTTGGTAATTCTGGTCCAAACGCTTGATAAATGTCTGCTAACTGGGCAGAGGCACTTTTTCAAGTGGTGCTCCTCTTATATTTAGCAGGGGGAGAGTAATTGTCCCTCTTCACTCCAGCACAGTGTCTTTTCTAGTGGCTGTTTGCTAGGGCTCTTCTGCATCTTTTTAGAGGGTGAGCCCTTTTGGGACAGGGAGCCATTTAATCATTTGATTTTCAGCACAATCTTAACCAACTTTCCAGCGCCAGTGCAGCCACAATGCAGCCCCAAGGTAAGGGAACCCCTCAGCTTGAAGAGGCCGCCGTGACTGCCCCTGCACTGCAAAATGCAGTGTGCGCCCTGTTGGCACGGCTACACCAGCGCTGGAAAGTTGGTTAGGATTGCGCTGACTGTCTGTAAACCACTTTGTGAACTTTTTTGGTTGAAAAGTGGCACATTGATGTTGTTATTAACAACGACAACAACAACTTCTATCAAGAGCAGAATGAAGGAAAGACAAAACCTGCCACCAAGTTATCTCAAAATGCTCATGTGTTTTAAGAAGTTCTGTCTCTGACTGGTTCACTTTCAGTACTGTATTTCCCTAATAGGAAATAGGAGCCAGGATGGTGTAATGGTTTGGGAGTCGGACTTAGACCTGGAAGATCCAGGTTCAAATCCCTGCTCAGCCACGAAGCTTCCTGGGTGACCTTGGGCCAGTCACTATCTCTCAGCCCCACCTACCTCACAGGGTTGTTGTGAGGACAAAAAGGAGGGGAGGAAATATGTACACCACTCTGAGCTCCTTGGAGGAAGGGCGGTATACAAATGTGAAAAATAAAATAAATAAATAATACTTTGCTGAAGAAAAAATAGTTTAAAAGCTGCAGAACATGGCAAGGCAAGTGTGTGGGTTTCAACTCTCCTCTCCCCATGTGCTCTTTCAGGTATAAAAAGTGACTCACCCCCCATCCCTGCTTAGGTGAAGAGGGCATGTCCTTGCAGGGGGATATGTTTAACGAACAGGCAGTTGACTCCAACATGTAGCTGGCCCTCAGTCGAGCAGCTCTCAAACGCAAGAGGAAACCGCAAGAAAAGATAGGTTCTTACATTCTCAGCCCAGTAGAGGAGTTCCACTCCTGTAATCTGGTACCACGTTATCATGCAGAGGCCATTCCCATGAACAGCCTTACCAGTGTCCCAGAATCGAGGCTGGCTTCGGCCTAGAGCAGACCTGAGTCGCTCCCAAGTGTGCACCGCGGCGGCCCAATGGGGTTCCAGCTTCCGAAACCTCCGGTCAACGATGCGACTGCTGTTGGGCAGCCGCGGAGCACACTTGGGAGTGGCTCAGTTCCACTCTAGGCCGATGCCAGCCTCGATTCTAGGATGCTGGTAGGGCTACCCATGAGTAGGCTTACCATCTGTCCCAGAAAGCCCGGAACCGTCCCGGGTTCTGGGCTCCAGTCCCGGGCTTTCCTGGCCCGGTGGAAGCCTCCGCCGCTTCTGCTTGCAAAGTGTAAAAACTCACCTTTTTTTCCGGCAGCGCCATCTTGGATCTTGCAAAATCTCGCAAGATCCAAGATGGCGGCGCTGGAAAAAGGTGAGTTTTTACACTTTGCAAGTGGCGGTGGCTCTGGGGGCAGCAGGAGTCTTGGTCAGCTCGGATGCAGCCAGCCAGGTTCTAGAATACGATGGCGGATGCAGCGGCAGCGGCGGAGGCAGTGATGGCGATGAGAAAATGTCAGCGGTGGTGGCAAGATGGCGATGGCAGCGATGAGGACTTGAGGAGGAAGATGGCAATGGCGAGGAGGAAGATGGCGGCGGCGAGGACGTCAGCAGCGACAAGGAGGAAGAAGGCGGCAGCAAAGGTGGTGGCGGGACAGGTAAGTGGCGGCAGCGGGCGGCAAAATGGCCATTTATTTATTTATTTATGGCCAAAATGGCTACAAATAAATAAAAATTTCAGCCGCCCCCTCAAGGTAAGGGAACAAATGTTCCCTTACCTCGGGGCTGCATTCTGGCTGCATCAACACTGGAAAGTCTGTTAGGATTGAGAGGGCTTGGCCTGAAAGACAGTATAAAATAAATAAGTCCAATCAATCATTCAGACTATAGAACTAACAAAGGGCAACCAAAACTGGAGCACCTTTGTTTAAGGAAATGCTAAATAATTTGGGGCCTTTTAGTTAGAAAAAAAGAAGGAAAATGCTAGAGGCTTATAAAATTGCACATAGTGTGGAAGAAGAAGCTAGAGAGAGGTTTTTCTCCTTCTTTCATAACAGAAGGGAGAAAGGCAGGATAAAAATATTGTAAATAAATAAACTTGGGATTATTATCACATAGTGAAATTGATTGACAGTAGATCCAAGGACAGACAAAAGAAAGTACTTCTTTACAATACACATAATTCATTTAATGCAGAATTTGCTGCCACACAATGTGGTTACAGTCAATAGCTTAGTAGTTTAAGGGAATCTGACAAATTCATGGCGGATACATCTATCACTGGCTATTAGTCATGGTGGTGATATACAACTTTCAGGTTCAGATACAATAGCACTCTGTATACCAGTTGCTGGGGAACAACAGCCGAATAGGGCCATTTCCTTCTAGCCCTACTTATGGACCCTGGATTTGATGGACCTTTCAGCATTGGTTCTTATTGTTGCTATATGCAAGCCTTGCATCACAAAACGGCAGCACTCCTGCAGAGCAAAACTGTCCCAGATGACCTGAAAGGAGAGGAGGAAGAGGAAGTTGTTGTGGGAGGAGGTGGTCCCACAGGTATGTTGGGTCCTGGCTGCGCAACAGGGTTTGAAGGTTTTCTGCTGTGTGTATGTTTCAGTTGGCTCTAGATTAGGGGTTCTCCCCAGCCTGGCCGAGCACCCCGTTCGGTGCCACTCTCGTGCTGTGTACCACTGGAAGTGACTGGCAATGACATCACTGCCAGTTACTTCCTGGTATTCAGGTTTTCGGCAGTTTCCCAACTAATCCTAACGTATTATATGAGGGCCATACCTCCAAATCATCCTTTCCCCTTGCTTTTAGTTGCCACCCAGGGGAAAAATATTCCTATCTATCTGTTTTGGATCTCCTTGAAGTTTAGCCAATCAAAATGTTCCAACTGTCTGAATAGTAAATAAAAAACAAAAACAAAAAGGTTAACCTAGAATATGAAACTATGCTACAGAACTATGGTTTACTGAATCCTCTTCTTTTTCCTAGAAGGGTAAATAATATTTGTGAACACTGTGATTAAAAGAAGCAAAGTTATTTTTCCTGTAATGTACTACACTTACTACCAGTAAATCTCTATAATTAATGCTGAACTAAAGGATATATTAAAAAACGTCACACACAAGGGGGGTCTCATGAGGACTGGAACTGCCTCTGACATGACTCGCCCGTGCGCTGCCTGAAGCCCTGGGCCTCCAAGCCCAGGGCAATGCCCACAAAGAAGGCATCCCGGCGTGCCTGCTGCTCTGTGCCCCGGCCAAGACCGAGAGATGCCTTGGGCTTGTCTGCTGCGAGCGTGAAGGGCTCACACAGCTCATCACACCCCCAGATGGGGCGACGACGGCGCCTCGCGGCAGGCGCTCTGGCAGGGTGGGGGGTGGCCAGCAGCCATCATCAGGGAGTGGGAGGGGAGGCAGACACACAGGCAGGCAGACAGGGGGTGCTGGGGAGGGGCATGGGTGGGTCAGAGACAGACAGACAGACAACAAGGCTGGTGGGAGACAGATTCCGAGAGAGGGGTCTGCAGAGACCGATAGGGACACAGGGGGCGCTCCGCAGATGAAGGTGATGCATAAACAGGCGCCTCTTATGCAGATAGACTTTGGGCGGAAGTGGCTGCATTACGGGCGGACCTTCGACGGAGGCGCCTGCATTATGGGCAGACCTTCGACGGAGGCGCCTGCATTACAGGCGGATGCCTTGGCTGTCACTGTTTGCCTGCCTGAGAGGCCCCCCCGACTCCCCCCTCCCCTCTGTGCCATGGGGGTCTGGCAGCGCCTGGGTGGCAGTCCCTGGGTGGGACTCATGTAGGGGCGTCAGTGCTGGGGGCTGTCTATGTGTGGGGCAATGCTTGTGTAAACACTGGGCACATATGTTTCACTGGGGCACTGCCCGAGGGGCATCTTTATTGTTCTGGAACGTTAGCAGAGATGGTCAGGCAAGGCTGCCAGGGGTAGTCACAGCAGCCAATCTGAATGCAGCAGCAGCAGCCCTGCCCCATGGACCTGGAGATGCAGGCTCTTCCCCTGTGGAACCACAGCCTGCTCCATAGAAAGGGGAGGGGCAGCAAGAACTACAGCCAGGGAGGCGGAGCAGCAGCAGCGCCAGCAGCTGAGGAGGGTTGCAGGGCTGGCTCCCTGACCTCTGGCAGCATCGAGGCAGAGGACCGTGGGGCAACCAGACTGCAGGCCCAGGGGTGCTCCCAGGAAGGTAGGTGGTAGTAGTGGACGTTCCTGGGGAGACAAAAAACAAGGGGGAGTTACATGTCAGCTGGTATGTGGAAGCAGTCACCATTGACGACAAGCCAGTGTGTCGGTTGCAAAAGCCTGCAGGGAGAGAAATAAAACACAGCTGATAGGTGTGATACACATAGCATGGTCTGAGCTGCTTACCTGGGTGTAAGGAGAGCATGATCCTGTAAGGGAAAAGGGTCAAAGAGAGAGACAACAACACAACTTGGGGGTCACAACCATGACAAACATAGCAATACTGACCTGTCAGTAGACCCTGTGGAGAAAAGGGGGGGGGGGGACAGCTGGTGTCTACATAAGGCTAACAGTTCCACACTTGTGGCATTGTCTGCTCACATGACTACAGGCAGCAATCAGACACAACAGTGGTAAAGAGGCATGTATCCTATATATCATAGCAGGCAAAGCAGGCAGCTATGAGACAACACATTGGTAGAGAGGCATGTCATGGCAGGCTATGCAGACAGCTATGAGACAACACATTGGTAAAGAGGCATGTATCCTTCCTATATTTCTAAATGCAAAGAGGCAGCAGTCAGACCACATGTCAGCACAAACCCTGCTCTTACCTGCTCTTACCTGCTGGTGTTGTTGCCTGGGGGGGGGGGGAAGAGGGGCTGGGAGAAAGACATGGGTTAGCAAACACTTGCATGGAGGCAGCTGCCCAGGCACAGCTGTAAACAGGTTGGCCACAGCCAGAACAGCCCTCTCTGCCCTAGAGGGAGGCAGAGAGGAGAAGAGAGAAGTGGGGTGTTTGTGAATTTTGTCCTCCACCGACAAAGTCCCACTTTGTGGCTGTGGGGGACAGAACCCCACGCCACGTGCTCAGAGAGAGAGAGAGTGACTGGAGGTCTGGGGCTGGGCTTTTGTGGGAATGAGGCTGGGTGGGGCTGGGTGCTGATAGGCTCCCTATCTTAGGCATAACTCTGTCGGTTTCCAGACCTAGCAGGCCCAACTCCATCCTAACTCTGACCTAACTCAGGAGTAGGGTGTTAGAAATTTTCAGGAGAGGGAAATTTGGCTTGGGTAAGGTAAAATGGCTCCTATGGGTCTCCTCGAATTTGGGTCCACCTTTTTGGTCGACCTAAATTTTGTGTCAGCATTTGTGTTGGAGGGGGCGTGTCTGTGCTTGCCAGGGTCTGGAATCCAACGTTAATTGGTTGCCGCCCCCCGTTACACCCACGGTCCGCCCATGTTCCGCCCACTTTTAGGTCAACTTTAGGTCTGACTTGTGCTGCTTAGCCCTTGGGTTGGAATGGGCTGTTCTTAGTCAGTCGGTCGTAACTTCGACCTAACTTCACCCTAAATGGTTGCGTTCCAGACCTAACTTTGACCTAAACGACTTAGGCTGACTTTAGGTCTGACTTGGGCTGCTTAGCACTTGGGTTGGAATGGGCTGTTAATGAGCTAATGCATTGTTTCTCAAACGTTTTCAGCCTGTGGCTCCCTTGACCATTGGCGACCATTGGCCGCGACTCCCCATTACGTTGATGCCTGCCAATTGGCACTGCACTGTTTTCCGAGAGGATTCCGTGGCATTCCGCGGCTACCCTGGCTGGGGAGCCGCGCCTCCCAGTTTGTGAACCACTGAGCTAATGTATGGGGAGAAAATGTACAGCTACAGCCCTAATTATGTATCTTCCAGAATTCATGGGAGTATCCTACACTTTGAAAGAAGGGTGTACAGGACTGATGCCTTGTTCTACTATGACAAGGTGGAGACAGTAGAGAATTGTTGTTTCACCTGCTCTGGCTGCCTGTTCTTATGCTGGGCATTGGCGGTAACGTCAAGTAAGGAAACTGCAGGTGGCAGTTGAACTGGAGGTGGGAGAACCCTCAGTAGTTTTACCTACTCTCACTCTGCTGTCTAGCCGGCTACTAGCTGTTCTCCTTACATCCACTTTAACTCTGCTAAGCTCCAAGTTTACGTCAAATGCTTCTGTTGTCTCCAACGTGTGTTTTTTTTTTTTTTTTTAGCTTGGTGCACATGTTCAACCTGGTGAAAAGTGGCAGACAATTATAGATAACATAAACCAATAGAACTGGAGACATTTCACACTTTAGAAAATAATTCAGTCATATATGGGGTAATTTATTGATGCTCTTCTCATATTGCCTATTATTCATAGTCCTGATATTCTCATTGTACAAGAGCATTCCATATTCAGGAAATATATTATCTTTCTGTTTAAAGACTCCATTAATCAGAAGAGCCAAATCTTTTTTCAAGGGAGGAGTTTGAGATTAAAAAAAAAAACCCAAAACACCAATGTTGTCGCGTCTCATTCCTGTCGGTACAAAAGTAATATTGTTTTTTAAAAATCCAACAGTATGACATATATTACTTTGTCAAGAGAAGGATTGTTGTCTTATTCATTTAAAAGTGCATTAAAATGTAATTCAGATATAAGGTTGATAATAAAGGATATAATTCAGATAGAGGGTTGATTCACATGTCACACCAGACTATAGTTTGTGGCTATAGGAACAAAATCCTGGGCTCACGTGTTCCTTTCTCTCCTTGTGCATTCCAATTAATTGTCATTCCCTAGTTTGTGGGAAACTATAATTTGCCATTACATTCCAAGGGACGAACTAAGCTTTGTGATTGTCCTCCAAGCAAGTGTGTCTTACTTGCTTGGAGGGCAAACTGAGAGGGACAAAATAAAAAGAGCAGCAGTGTCAGTAAGAGTGGATGTTGGATTTGATTGGTTGTTGTAGCTGCTGGGATTCAGGAGGCAATGTTGCCAGAAAGAAGAGACTGAAGACCAGGAGAGGAACTTGGGACTGATACTCAGTGAAGAAGTTGGGGGAGAGAACTTAAAGAAGTCTTACCAGAAGCCACTTCTGAATGAATAGCCAGGACTGGAGCTGACTACTCAGTGACATCTTTGGTGATTCAGCAGGAGCACAAGTGTCCTGAGGCTTTTGGTGTGAGGACCTGAGGGAAGACTTCAGGAAGGAGCTTCCAGAGTCCTGACTCTGCATTAAGTATGGAGCCAGCTGTTTTCCAGCGAAGTCCTTCAGTGTGGGGTGGAGATAAGAATGAATAATTGGTTATCTAAATTGTTTACGTAGGGAATTTAACTAGCCACAAATCATTCTTGAGAACTGGTATTAAAGTAACCACATAAGAAACATAAGGATATCTAAGCAAAGAAAGCAACCTGTTCCTTACTTTTACAAATACAGTTGGTCATATCTGCGGGGATCCTGGGAACGGAACCCCTGCGGATACCAAAATCCACGGATACGGGAGCCAACCAGAAAACTCTGTAAAAAGGAAAAAAGGGGGGGGGGGAGCGGTTTTCTTACCTTTTTACTGCAAACTGCTGTGTGTTCTTCCCTTAACAAGCTGAAAGAGCGCCCCGGAGGCCTCTTCCAGGTTGTGCAACTCCCCCCTCCCCTCTCCCAAGTTCACCCCAGAATGCATTGCAAAGCATTCTGGAGCTATTTTGGGAGAGGGAGTCGTGCGACCCGGAAGAGGCTTCTGGAGCACAATTTCAGCTTCTTAAAGGAAGAACATGCAGCGCTTTGCAGTAAAAAGGTAAGAAACCCATGTTCCCTTTTTACAGTGATTTCCGGTTGGCCCCTGTATCTGCAAAGCATCCATGGTGAGACAAATCCATGGATGCTGAAGTTGCGGATACGGGGGGCCAACTGTAAAATTTGTCTCGTTGGTTCAGTTTAGTATTGGGTTGTGTGATCACTCTCACACCTACACCTTTTCAAGGGAAATGTTTTTAGCACATAGTGGCAACATTTGGTTAGTACAGGAATCCCCCTGGGGAAGAAAGGAGAAAAGTTATTGTAGAAGGCCCTCTCCCATTACCATTGAAGAGGAATTTTGTTACATGCAATTAAGTTTCTCCTGGTAGGGTTTCCTGGATTTCTGAGTAGACTCTGGATCCACCTTGACATTTCAGCTGAAAAATTCAATGGTAACCTTAGGCCCAAACCATATCAATTTGCCAATTGCATGGAGGTATCCTTGCTCATTCCAACCTCCAAACAGGGAGGATTTCTAGTGCTGGTGAGAGATCAATGACAACAGCAGCACAGCACAACTATCTCACAGGTAGAGATGTTAAGGAATCCTGATAAATTACACTAGTCTTATCAAAACTCTTTTTGCTTCCCTCAACATTCCTCAAATAGTTGTCCTGGGCAGGAACCAAATTTCCACTATATGAAATTCATTCCAACTCTAGTACCAAGTCATGGTAGAGAGAGCCAGAATAATCAGCGTGGTGGAGTGGCTAGCGTATTGGACTGTGGCTTATGAGACCTGTAGTTAAATCCCTTTGCCAACTGGATGACCTCACGCCTGTCGCTGTCTTCCAGATTCACTTGCCCCACCACAAGATTGTTCCAAGGTGAAAATGGGAAGGGAAAGGTACAAACAGGATAAATATGTAAGAAAGGTAACTTCCTTTCAGCATAAAGAATGATTACTCTGGCAACCTGGAAAAATCCTGTGTGTGCTGAATAAGATATTCAGAACAGAGTTATCTGCAATTTTACTAGCTGGATGGTGTGATTGGCTTATTAAACTTTGTGGGGAACAGCATCACTATCCCATCTGAACGGATGTTTCTGAGTATAAACTGTCTTCAGAATCCTATCCAAATTTCCAGCACTGATGTAACTGTGCCAACAGGGTGTGTGTTGCATCCTGTGGAGGGGGGGGGCAGTCACAGAGGTCTCCTCAAGGTAAGCGAACATTTGTTTCCTTACCTCGGGGCTGCATTGCAGCTGCATTGGCACTGGAAAGTTGGATAGGATTGGGCCCTAGACAGCATCCGCAAACTTATTCTGCAGTGGACGAATATTTTGTCAATAGGCAGTTCCTTTCGCTACGTTCTGAAGATTCTTAAAAAACATCTGAAGATTAAATATAGCCTTGTTCTTCAAGTTTTGAAGAAAAACTCGCTGCTTTTACCATAAGCTGCAAGAACTGCAAGAGCTCATCTGACTGACATTATGTTATGCAAAACACACTTTCCCCCCGCATAACACAATATATTTGCTGTTTGTACATCAGAGGACAGCAATTATTAATTTTAAAGAACTGCAACCCAGAATGAAAGCATTTCACTGCATTTAAATTTATTAAAATTTAAACATTACATTCAACATATTAATTAGGACTATTTTCCATGCATTGACATTGACAGCAGGAAATGGATCTCCACAACTGCTCTGCAGAGATATGTTCACTGGTCTTATTTGCTCTTTGATTACTAGTGTATTTAGTGCTCTTCATTTAGGACTTGATTCATTAACAAAAGTCTTAAATTGGCATTATGTAAATTTGTTGTGTGTCATTTACACAGCTATCAGGCCAAGCATTATCAATTTGATATGGAAGGGAAATGAAAATATATGTAGTTGTATCCTGAATGGTTGGAAGGTTTAAGTTGAGTTCTTAGTTGCACATCAAAAATCAAGTACAGAAACAAAAATTCTTTCTTACAGAATATTTAAATCAGTTGATTTATGCAAATTCCTGCTTTGCAGATCAGCAGAGTAATGTAATTGCTTACTAGAATTAACCAACAGTGCATTCCTAAGCAAGTTTACTCAGAAGTAAGTCCCAGTGTGTTCTGTGGGATTTACTCTCTACTGTAGTAATCGAGTTTAGGCTTGCAGCCTAACGGTACAATCCAGTGTAACTTTCTGCCTGCGGAGAGGAATTAAAAAACTGGTAAGGTAACAGCAACGTTTCGAACCACATTGTACTGGTCTTTTTCAAGCTGGTCCCTTAGTGGCATGGGACAGAATGGTACAAATGCTTCGTCTAACTGCCAATTAAAGGGGCAGAGAAAGCCCCTTGAAAAAGACCAGTACAATCTGGTTCGAAACGTTGCTGTTACCTTACCAGTTTTTAAATATGGTTTTAATACTGTTTTTAACGTGTTTTTAAACATGTTTTGAATGTGTTTTTTACTGTGTTTTTAACTGTGCTTGTTTCTTTGTTGCCATGGCCTTTTATCCAGTGAATTCTAACCAATCTAAGATTATTGCTGGCCATGAAAACCTAAAATCGTACACATGAGAACATTCACGGAGGCATGACCCAGCCATATTAAACACTTTTTCCATACATCCTAGAATGTTTATGTTTGAAGCCAGGTCAATGCAAGGCAATTGTCATCATGCATGCATTTCTATGGCAGCACTCTTCCTGCTTTGGGCATAATGCTGTGTTTTTTTTTTTTAACTGTGTTAGGCTCATCCTATACACTGTTCATGGCATGGTCTCCCATTTCTATCAGCAGTGAAGAGACATTTTGGAAAGAAGAGTTGCTTTTTTTCTCATTTTGTTACACCAAGCCTACTGTTGGTGTGGTTATGAAGTATGCTGTCTATTGGATGTGCAACTCAAGACAACAGCTGGCTCTGTGAATCAACATGTAGTGTTGGCCAAGTTCATAATATGCAGTAACACTTTCAGAGACGAAACGTGGTTACACTGGTATTCTATACCTTTTCTTTTTCCAGTAGTGCCAGGGATGCTATTAAGAACATATGAATTGCCTTTTATGAGGTCATCAAGAATTTTTTTAGTCCTGTCCAGCAGCCTGTTTCTGATAACGGCTGGCCAGATGCTTCTGGAAAACTGTAGCACTAGCTCTTTCTAATGTATTCTGCAGTTCTGGCAAGCAATAATAAATACATGAAGCCAACTGCAAAACCACCACTACTACTACCCAACCACCACCACAGATGCTCCAACATAAAGCTTCAGAAAGAATAATGCTTGTGAAAACAATCTGAATTTCATCATCATGTAATTTTCTAGGCACTGCCACAACTCCCAATTCTGTGAGGAACAGCTGTATCATCAAGAGCTTTTTTCATGCTCCAGACTAAACAAACTACCTCACTAACAATTATCCATTTGTTTCTGCTGAGCTCTAGTACCTTCACCAGACTCTCTCCCACCCTTGTCCTGACTGCCACAGATATTTAAACAGTATTGAGCATCAGGACCTAACTGCACATTATATATATGGATAGGCTTACCAGATCGTCGACCGGTACGGAGCGATCTCCCCTTAAGGGGGCGGGGCGTGGGGGGGGCCAAACATTATCAAACATTACGAGAAACACTGGGAGGGCATAGGTTGGCGGAAGCCATGGAGATCAGCGGAAGGTCCAGAAACATTTAGGCTACAATCCTATATACATTTCCTGGGAGTAAGCCACATTGAACATAATGGAACTTACTTCTGAGTAGACATGTGCAGTGGGTTAAACCGCTGAACCATGAGCTGTTGATCGAAAGGTCGGCAGTTCAAATCTGCGACGGGGTGAGCTCTCGTTGCTTGGCCAGCTCCTGCCAACCTAGCAGTTCCAAAGCATGTTAATGTGAGTAGATAAATAGGTACCGCTTGCGGGAAGGTAAACAGCGCTCCGTGTTCCAGTCGCATGCTACGCGCTGGGGCAACGAGAGTCATGCCGGCCACATGACCACGGAGGCATCTTCGGACAACGCTGGCTCTTCGGCTTTGAAATGGGGATGAGCACCACACCCTAGAGTCGGACACGACTGGACTTAATTGTCAGGGGTCACCTTTACCTTTAACCTTGTAAGAATACATTCCATGCACTTGCTGTGATGCACTGTGTAATAAAAATTATGAACAGACCTCCATTTCAAATGCTCTAAAACTTCAGTTATATTGAGATTCAATACATTACTATCATTGAAATAAGCTTCAAAATCTTCTTTTGCATTCCCAAAAGACATGGAATGACCAATTTGCTACTATGTGTTAACCTGCATAGTTATGTGCAAGAACAAGCATAAATGCCTTTTATGAGGCTCAATAATAAAAGCTTCTCAGTTTCTAAATTGGTTGAATATACAGTACTCATTTTGAATTTTACAGTGGTTCTAATTGGTTGCAATCCTATGCACATTTACTAGGAGCAAATTCCATTGAACTCAATGGAACATTTCTGAGTGTGTAAGTAACATAGCAGTTGGTCCTTTTGCTATAGTTAAGTCACAAAGCTAATTATGAAGTACTCAATAAATAACATTTTTTATTTCAATTAACAATTTGCCACTTTTTAATGTCAAAACAAGATAATTAAAATGAACACACACACCCCCCATGGAACTTTAACAGTTGAGAGGGAAATTTTGCTATGTCACACAGGTCTTCAGTGAAAACATTTCAGCTCAAGTCCAACTATTTCAACTTGTTTCGTCTGTGGATTTGATTGAGATGTCGTTTTGCTCAGAAAGGAGTGGGTTTTTTTGTTTTGGGTATGGGGGCAATTTTGTGCCTCATTTAATAGTGAAATTGTTGAATGAATCAATGAAGTACTTCTAGCAATAACTTCACTGGAGAAACGTTTGCATGATTAGGCAACAATCCTTTGCGCACTTACTTGGGGGTAAATACTACTGATCTCCACTCCGTGGAACTTACTTCCGAGTAAACAAGCACGGGTTCAGGCTGTATGTCAAATAAACAATCAAGTAATCCAGCCAACTCGAAGTACTTTTATATACAACTCAACTGATTTCATTCAGTAGGAAACAAGCACGCATTTAATGTTACAGACCTGTAGTAAGCTTCCAGCACAATCTTATGCATGTGTATCTACTCGAAAGTAAGCCCCATTCCATTCAATGGAACTTACTCCCAGGGAGTTGCTTCCTAGCAATTTGTGCACAGCTTCAGGCTGCAAGCCGAAAGGCAATTACAGTACCTGGAAGAAAATCCTATCGAACTCAACAGTGCTTCCTTCTGAGTAATTAAGCATAGGCTCAGACTGTATCCTAGGCTCGTTTACCTGGAATTAATCCTCACTGATTCGATAAAATTTACTTCCAAGCAAAGCCGCATGAGACTACGGTCCTCTTCCCTGCCCTTCTACGCTCCAACATTCTGAACGAGGGGGCGCGGCTTTTACTCCTCTAGCTGGTGATTGGCTTGCAGGGAGGAAGGAGGAGCTGGCCGTGGTGCATGTCGGGAACGAATCCTGTAGCATAGACACCGAAAAATAAACAAGGGTAGGTGGGTTCGCCTGCGTGTCGCGCTTGTTCGGTGATTGGCATGCACGCAGCATGCGTGGGGCCCAAAATCCTTCCTCGACTAGTTGTGGCAACGGCGATTTTGACTATGTCGAGAAGCTCCGTCGCCTTCAGGTGCAGATCAGGGACAGGTGAGATAGTCGCGCTGCCGGTCGTTCCCCTCCTCTGGGGAAAATGGTAGGGCTGGCCTTAATGGTTTCCTATCTCCCCCGCCCCCCGTTGTTATAGCGGGTTCCTCTGGGGGCGGGGCTTGTCTTTCCCGTTGCTACGCGACGAGTTAGGGTAGTAGAGTGGTAGCACGCAGCGGGGGGGGGGGGATGCGCTGCCGGGAAAAGCGTGAAGGAGTTCGGGGCTGCGTGGTGTTCAATAAATAAGTGATGTATCCTAAGTTAGTCGACCCGACGGCCTGCACCAGGGATGTTTAGGTCGGAGATGTAGAGCTCCCTGTAAGATAGCTACACCTATTCCTGTATATGAAGTGATTGTGTACGACGGGTGCCTTCTTCAGTACCCGCTGATTCACTACGGCAGGAAGCTACTAGAAAATCACCGCAAAGGGAGCAGCAGACTAAGAAGCAAACAAAACTTGCAGGCAGTGTATGTAGTGCAGCATTCACAAACTGTCTCCCGCACAGAGTATCTGAATGTGGAACAGTCCACGTTGACAGCTCCGGATTCTGCCATCGCACTCCGCAGCGTGTCTGCGGGTTTCAGAGGAAAACCTATACAGTAGGAAGCGGTGGACTGACATTGTGGTATTCAGGACTGTACCATATTAGACTTTAGGTGGGAGGAACATATTTTGAAAAGTCTTCCATGTGAAAATCTTCATGCGTGTAGGAAACCTGGGTTTATTTCGGATGCACTAGTGACTAGTTTATTATAGCAACATGCAAAGCGTCTTTTCACATGGTGGGCTGTACAAAAATATCAGGTCCCCACCTACAATCTTGGCACCAACATTTGAATGAGTCAAACCATTCTGTATAATGTGTTCTCAAGGAAAGGTGTAGGCTGAAAGGTGTAGGTCATGATGATAGCTAAATGGAACTTCTCTCTACAGAGGCAGTTTACTCTAATTCTGATGAGGAGCAACAGGGGGACGTTTTGACTTTCCCACCTTAATTCCAGTGGGAGCCGACTGCTTTTGGAAATGGAAGGTTGCACTAAAACAAAAGGACTTTGGTATGATCCAGTATAGCAAATGTTATGTTCAAAATTGAGCCATGGCTCCGATGGACACATTATTATAAATATGAATATACACTACATTTCCCCCCAAATTTATCTGATACTACAGGTGTGCTGGTTGATACTACTGAGAAATTGTGATCTACATTTATCCAGGGTACAGATACATGAGAATTTAAGTGTAGGCAAGTTTTAATATGTATGTTTAAAATTTGCCCAGTATTACTTGTGAAAATGATTGTATGCAATGCAAGCTGCTGTGAATTTTGGCATGTGGAGGCTGAAGCGTGACTCATGTTAGCACTCATGTTTAAAAAAGTATCAATACCATTTTGATGTGGACTAGTTGTAGTAACTTGGCTGGTGTAACTTTTTAAGGATCAAGTTTGGTGCTACCAGATAGGTTGATGAATGCACTTATGGAATGTTGAAGTGTTATATAAGAAATTTGTGGGGGAATTCATATAGTGTGGCAGAGATTGTTGTTAAAAAAAAGAGGTGCCAGAATGTAATTTTTTGAACTTTTGTGAAAATACGGCTGTACACAGAAGCAACGTTTATGGGGTTTCCAGCCATGTATATTTAAAATTTGAAGAAATAAAGTTAATTCTTACGACTTTAAGAATTTCAATACAACTTTAAGAATTACAACTTTCTTCAAATTTTAAATATACATGGCTGGAAACCCCATAAACGTTGCTTCTGTGTACATAATAACGAGCCATGAAAATTTGCATGTCTTTCTAAATATGGCTGTTAAGGCATGTTTACGCTGACATTTCGATGTAATTCTTGTGAAAGCTTTTGAAATCTTGTTGCTAATTAAATTTTTTAAATCAAATACTTGTGACTTCTGCTTGGAAGATAAATAGTTACTCCTAGAAAACTTGTTATATTATTATGGCTGCTGCCTCAGGGCCCAATCCTATCCAACGTTTTAGTGCTGATGCAGCCATGCCAATGGTGGGGAGGCAGTCACCAAGGCCTCCTCAACGTAAGGGAACATTGGTTCCCTTACCTCAGGGCTGCATTGTGGCTGCATCGGAGCTGGAAAGTTGGTTAATTGGTTATTAGTTGAGTAAGCTGCCCTGATTAATTGAGCAGCAGACTTAAGATTATGATTTTTTTTTACTAAAGCTAGAAGAAGCCTTTCCCCCCTTGTTTCAATGAAATCTAATACAAATATAAGCAAATACCTACAATTATAACCTTGTAAAATGGAGTCAATTACCCTCTCTAACACCCCACATCAAACATGAGTTAAATGCTGTTGTCTATATAACAAACGAATTGTAGAAAATAAAGTTCTACTTTTTGAAGTAAAACAGAAATAATGTACGGTATTATGTACTTGATGGGTCAGGACTGACAAGTCATTGCAGGTGTTGAGATCCCATCTGTGATGCCAGGAGATGCCATCCTGCATCTCACCACTTTAATTTACTGAGCCATCCTGGATTATCTTTTGTTTTTAACTATTTGAGTTCTGCAGCTTTCTCATTCTTTACATTCAGGGTTGCCAACACTGACTGAATCTATTCCTGGAGACTTTTTTCTCAACAATGTAATGTTAGACATTTCTGGAGGCTCTGTTAAAATCTCCAGGATTGTTTTCGGTACTATAGTCACCTGGAGATTGATGCTGATTTTCTGGAGACTCCAGGCCAATCCTGGAATGTTGGCATCACTACTTGCATTTTGAATATTGGACTCTACCACACATGTGGCATGTGCATTTACTTCCCATCTCATGAAATACACTATTCTGCTCATTAACTATTAGCCCTTGCTTCTGAGAAGTTTTGGATACTTCACTTGCAATTCTTTGCCTGCTTACTTAGGAATAAACTCCATTGAACTCTATGGAATTAAACTTTGAGTAAATGTGCTTAGGATCAGGCTGCAAATATACAAATGGTCTTGTTCAGTGTCTTTGTAAGCAAATTGTGAGGTGAGGTGAGGTGTGTGTGTGTGTGTGTGTGAGAGAGAGAGAGAGAGAGAGAGAGAGAGAGAGATGATTAAAACACAGTGTATGTGTTTGTATACTTGTAGTTGCCATCCTAATGTAACTTGAAACAAATGGCAAGCAAAGAGGCCTAGAAAGTTCTGTGTTGGAAGTCTGCTGATCAGGGGCGTCACTAGACGCGCGTCACCCTAGTGCGGGGACGCGCGTCACCCCCCCTAGGGGCGCGACGTTATAGGCGCGGGGGGAGGGGGCCACCCGGCTCCCCCCCCGCATTGCGTCGCCCCCTCCGGACGCTCTGAGGCCGGCCCGGGAGCCGGCCTCGGAGAGTCCGAACCCGTCGGCGCTCCAGGGCCTTCTGAAAGAAGGCCCAGGCAGTGCATCAATCCGGGTATTTTCTGGATTTTCGCGCATGCGCAGACCCGTTTTGAGGGCTTTTTGCCCTCAAAACGGGTCTGGGCATGCGTGAAAATCCGGGAAATACCCGGATTGACGCGCTGCCTGGGCCTTCAGAAGGCCCTGGAGCGTCGACGGGGTCGGACGCTCCGAGGCCGGCTCCCGGGCCGGCCTCGGAGCGTCCGGAGGGCGACGCGCGTCACAGAGGTGACGCGCGAGGGGGTGCGCGCGTCACCCCCTGGCGGCCCGCCCCCCCGCCACGCTCCAGTGACGCCAGTGCTGCTGATGGCTTGTGTGGTCCCTCTTCCTCCCCTGAATTCCTCCTCTCTTCTGTGATGTAGCATTTTGTTTGCAGTTGATGCTCACCATGCCTAATAGGCATTTTTGCCCAAGGGTATATATACGCAGCGGGTTAAACCGCTGAACCATAAGCTGTCTATCGAAAGGTCGGCAGTTCGATTCCCGCGATGGGGTGAGCGCTCGTTGCTTGGCCAGCTCCTGCCAACCTAGCAGTTCCAAAGCATGTCAATGCGAGTAGATAAATAGGTACCGCTTGCAGGAAGGTAAACAGCGCTCCGTGTTCCAGCTGCATGCTATGCGCTGTGGCAAGGAGAGTCATGCCGGCCACATGACCATGGAGGTGTCTTCGGACAACGCTGGCTCTTCGGCTTTGAAATGGAGATGAGTACCACACCCTAGAGTCGGACACGACTGGACTTAATTGTCAGGGGATACCTTTACCTTTACCTTTTATATATACGCCTCTAGAGTTAAATGTGTACACCTGTGGGCTGGGAGGAAATGGGTTTTAATGCTAATCAGGGTTGGTGTTGGAATGAGTTTGCAAACACTGCTTACAAGGAAACCTGGTTAGTGTGAATCATGGATAGTGCTGATGCAGATGTAGCATTAGACTATTATCCTTCTCTTGCATGGGTCTGCCATCCAGACTACTGATTTGTATTTATTTAGTTTCAACAACCCTATAGCATCAGATGCTCCCAGATCGCTCACTGGGCCTTTGTTACACTATGGTTAAAGCAAGCTGTGGAAGAAAGTGTCATTAAGGGGGAGCAGCCTACATTAGAGCCTGGTTCTCCTAATCATGGTGTAGGACAAGAATGGCCAGCTTCTATGTTCTGGGGGAGGCATTTTTTTTCTCCAGACATTGTTCCAGGGTCCAGAAGTGTGTTTTTGCTGTACAAACTGTCCCTTACATGTAGTCAGTATCTGTAACAGGGGTGGCTAAACTGTGGCTCGTGAGCCACATGCGGCTCTTTGACATACTGCATAATGTGTGCCTTGCAGAAAAACGTTGGTTGAGCTCCTTTTTCTGACAAATTCCATTAGCACATCTTTACAGTTAGCTGGGTCTGTCTCAAGATTTGGAGGTGGTGTGGTTGAAAATTTGAACATATAAATTTGAGCACTTGGAGGTGGAGTGGTTGAAAATCTGAACATATAAATTATGGCATGAAAAATGTTCCGAAATGTGATGGTATTTTTTAAAAAAATATATCAATTAGAAAACAAGCATAGAAAACAACCTAAAAAGAGATTCACTTCATTCTGTCACTGCAATAAATATGAATATGGTAAATGCATATCGACTCTGACTGAATTTATTAACAGGGTCAAACAGGCACTATGAATGGGAGATAAAAGTATGGAGGATGCTCATAAGGCAAATTAAAATGCTTTCATTAAACAAATGTAATAATGTAATTTCTTGCCTATTACTTGAAGATAGAAATGTCTCTCTTGAGCCAAGAGAGATCCACTGCCAGTTTAAAAATGGTGTGTGTCTGTATTCTGTATTACTGATAGGCTGAGACAAGCCACTATGCCAGTAGGCATTGTTCCAGGTGTAACACTGGTAAAATGAATCCCAGTGCTATGCATGGTCAACAACACAGTAATAGCTGCAGAAACACAAACTAATGTAACACCAACAGACACTGGCCCAGTGTCCCTGGCAATTTTGCTGCCACTTAAAAAGCACAATGTTGATGTTGTGCAATGACAACACCCCCAAGTTGCCAAGCACAAAAGGTACCAATCGATGCACACAAACAACCCAATGACATCACTCAACTAAGAATGCATCCTCTCTCTCCAGGCTGTCTGTGAGTGAGGTCAGTATTTAGCATGAGAACAAGGAACTCATGCACATGCACAAGGAACCTGAGACAGTGTAGTATGATGGCCAATTGGCATGACAGGCCCACTGCCAAAACTTCAGTTAACTATGAGACCCATACCTGCTGCAGAACACCTTTTCATTTTGCCCACAAGCCATCTTGTCACACACACTTGAGTATTTGGTTGACAGTATCTACTTGATATTGTCCCAGCCCACCTTGATATTGTCCCACCCGCACTCACACCTTTTGCTTCATGCAGTTGAACTGTGTGGCACCTGCTGACCCTTGCTAGTGTTCCACTGGCAAGGCCATGGGCAGGATATAGATTTTTTGGCTCTGTTGGGGAGAACCCGCTGCCCTCTTCCCCAGTTTGTGTTGCCGTCAAGTAGACGACTGCAACGGGTGACAAAGGGTGGTAATTCCTTATCGGCTAAAGCATCACAGGAACTCGTGCACAACTGTTATTGAACAGTATCAGCTGTGGAGTGAGTCAAGAATAGCATCGTAGGTGATCGGTGTTGGAGGAAAAAGTGGATCCCTATTAATAATCAGTATTCAGAGAGTTAAAGAACTGTCCCTATAACAGAAGAAAATAAGCTGAAATATTGCCAGATAAAAGTTCCACCAATTGGTTATACAACTGTTTCACAATACATGTCTTCCTGGGCCAAACCCCCTTGAATAATTGCCCTGTATATCAGATGTTTTGATAGGTCAGGATGACCTGATCCAATACAGATGGGAAAGGCACTAACCACTAAGTAATGTGTTTACTAAGTAGTAGACCAAGTAGGGAAGTTTCCAAGTGGATTGAGATTGAGGATTGAGTGGCTAAGGATTGAGAGAGAACCATATAGAGGCATGGTGGATGTAAACGTCACTGAACCATGTATTTAGAGGAAGGACTAAACACATTCACAGGAGTGGACTATGGGTGTGTGAGGACTATAAGAATGCATGTCATGAACATATCGGAGAGCTGCTCCATATTTTTAAGATGTCTTTGTATGCGCTGTGTAAATATGTAAATTATTTTAAGCAAGATACATTGAATTGTCACTGTTACATCACTGTCCATTGTACATTTGGAGAGACACATAAGAACATAAGAAGAGCCCTGCTAGATCAGGCCAAAGGCCCATCTAGTCCAGCTTCCTGTATCACACAGTGGCCCCACCAGATGCCTCAGGGAGCACACAAGACAGCAAGATACCTGTGTACAGTCACCACTCCCTTGCACCTGGCACAAAGAACCTACTCCTACAACCAGGAGGTTGCTTTTCCCCATCATGGCTTGTAAGCTGTGATGGACTTTTCCTCCATAAATCTGTCCAATCCCCTTTTAAAGGCATCCAGGCCAGGTGCCATCACCACATCCTGTGGCAAGGAGTTCCACAGATGAATTACATGCTGGTTAAAGAAATATTTTCTTTTGTCTGTTTTAATACTCCCTCCACTCAATTTGAGTGGATGTCCCCTAGTTCTAGTGTTGTGTGAGAGGGAAAAGAACTTCTCTCTATCCACTCTCTCCATCCCATGCATAATTTTATACTTCTCAATCATGTCTCCCCTCAGCTGCCTTTTTTCTAGACTGAAGATCCCCAAACGCAATAGCCTCATAAGGGAGATGCCCCAGTCCACTAATCATTTTGGTCGCTCTCCTCTGCACCTTTTCCAGTTCCACTATATCCTTTTTGAGATGCGCAAGAAGTTAAAGGTCATAACTCCATTCAGAAACAGCTGATTTCCTACTGAGCCATGCTGTTCTTGTCAGTCCTTATAGCCTGCCTGCCATGGCATAGGAGTGGGGAACATTCCTACATTTCTGTGTGTTGGGATGACTGCCTGGTTCTCTGTGGTGGGACAGGAGAAACAGCAGATAGAAATAGCTGCAGTATTCCTGAGTCATCTAAGTGCTCAGGGTGGGGACAAACTGGGGATGGGGAGGGAGGGGGTGGATCCGGTGGCTATAGCACATGTTGGATCCTATCCCCTCTGTTTCAAACCTCCCTGCCCCTTTTCTCTGCTTGGACAGACGCCACCAAAAGAGTGAGGTGGCATATGTCCAAGGAGACCCATAGGTGACCCCAGGGCTTATGCAGAGGTAAGTACAAATGTTTTATATTTGCCGCCTTTTGCCCCAACTCTAGATGCAGTGTGCACCTTTTTAGCACAGCTGCATTGGCGCTACTGGCGGGGGGATAGGATTGGGGCCTTAGTCAAAACTACTCTGACCCTTCTCACCTTGGAGGAGCCATGTGAGGTGAAATAGTCCCTGTAGGTGGTTCAATACATGCATGCTTGCTTTCTGGTGGTGTTTGTGAAGAATTGTACACTGTTGACTGTGCAAACATTAGACTAAGTTACAGGGTACCTTGTTCACTGGTTTGAAATCATCCAGGTGGGTCAGTTCACATCTATGATCTTGATTCATGAACAAACTCTTCAATTGCTCACTCATTCTGATGATGACAGAGCCCCCTGTTCTATTTAAAGGGGTAGCATCTAAGTCTAAGACATATGCCATTTCTACCTTCTTGAGGTCTAATATTGGTTTAAAAGCTGTTTGGAATAGGGACTTGAAATTTGGACATTCCACTTAAAGACTGGAATAGTATTGGGAGCAAACAACCATTTCAAATTTCAGCTCTGATTAGGGAAAATGCTTTAAAATTGATCCATTGTTGGTATTTAAAAAGGTAAAGGTGACCCCTGACAATTAAGTCCAGTCGTGTCCGACTCTAGGGTGTGGTGCTCATCCCCATTTCAAAGCCGAAGAGCCAGCGTTGTCCGAAGACGCCTCCGTGGTCATGTGGCCGGCGTGACTCTCCTTGCTGCAGCGCGTAGCATGCAGCTGGAACACGGAGCGCTGTTTACCTTCCCGCAAGCGGTACCTATTTATCTACTCACATTAACTTGCTTTGGAACTGCTTAGGTTGGCAGGAGCTGGCCAAGCAACGAGAGCTCACCCCGTCGCGGATTCGAGCTGCCAACCTTTTGATCGACAGCTCATGGTTCAGCGGTTTAACCCACTGCGCCACCCGCTGGCCTTGTTGTTGGTATTTACTCCCACTTAAATGAAATTATATTAGAAATCGCAGCAATACCAACATGGATGCTTTGAATGGGGCATATATTCCCCATATGTGGTGGACTTGCACCAAAATACCTTGCTTTTGGACTGAAGTATCTGCTGTAATTTTCAAGATTGCTGGGATTAAAATATGCGCTGATCCAAAAATTGACCTTTCTATTACTTTTTGATGAACAACATAAAAATATATTGCGTAAAACTGTAACAGCATTAGTTATTACTAACATTATTAACTTTTAATGGCTAAATTGGAAATTGCTTTACATCGGCATAATGTTAAAACCCTCTTGTTTGAACTCCTAGCATGGTGAGGTATGGAGAATCATCCTTGCAGAAAGGTTAACTCACAAGGTCCATTTCTCTAAGTGTTGCCAAACTTGACACTTTTTACAACATTTGTGATGCGAGCCTGTCCAAGTAGAGATCGGTGGAGCGGCTGCTCTAGGTTGTTCCAAATGTGCCGTATGGCACGTTTGCAGCACCCAGAGAGTAAACGGTGCCTGTGGAGAGGCTTGCACTGCTCCTCTGGCACCGCAGAAGACAGTAACGCCGCAGTGGAGAGGTAAGTCCTTGTGGAGGGGTGGAGAGATGGTGGAATGGGGCATTCCGGGGGGTGGATTGGAGGATTGGGTCTGGGGAGGGGGAGGGATCAGCGGAGGCTTCTGCCATATATCCTATTCCCCTTCCCGGGCCTGTTGGAGCTTACATGGGGCCTCTCAAATGTATGCCAGCAAAATTGCTGGTGTGCATTCAAGTAGGCCCATTGGGGCGGCTGGCACGTTACTCGGGGTAAAGGGACAAAGTTCCTTTACCCCAAGGAGGCTGTCGGCTGTGCCAAGGCAGGCCCAATCCTGCGTAGGATGCAGTGAGCGCCTTATGCTCCACATCCTGCTAGACAGGATTGGGCTGTTGGTTTCCATTTTATTCTCTAATAAACAATGATGTGTTGGTCTTATACCCTGCTGATACTTTGTGGAAGGATGTGCTTAATTAATGGTGCATAATGATCTTCGTTTCCTACTGAAAGGTAGTTGACTAAGTTAATATTGGTCTAAGTATGTAAAATGCTTGTTTTGTTCTTTGTTGTGTTTATTTTTGAAAAATGAATGAAATGTATAGCAAAAAGAGTTCTCGTCTTCAGATTTGTCAGTCCCCAGCTGTTCCCCAAGAGTGTGAAATGGGTTTGCAGCTTATGTGTGAAGCATCAAATGTTTCTCACTGAATTGGAAACTGCCGGGATTACCTTGCCGCTAAACTTAATAAAATAAGATTGCACTTTGGGCAATGTATCACAAAACAGACAAATCTTGTCTAAAACATATATGAAAAGAAAGTCTGCTGCACATCTGCCTGTGCCCTACTGTGTTGAATTATTATATATATATATTTGTTGTAATGCTTCTGTGGCTCTTCTCTACTTACAGTAAATGGGGAAGTTCTTTCATGTGTGTGGTGAGCATTTCATGCTGTTTGGAGTTCATAACTTGTCTTGTTTGGAGTTCATAACTTGTCCATAACTTGGGGGGGGGAGGGGCGATAACAGTGCAAGTAGTGAGGTAAAAAGTATGGTTCTGTGAAAGAAATGAAGGCCTGTTGATATAGTATGTTAGGTCTGCCATGCTTTACTGGTATTCCTTCAGAGAGGAGTCCTAGTACTCTGCCGTTCCTTTATCTAGAGCAGGGGTTCTTAACCAGTGGTATGTGTACCACTAGTGGTACGTGGGCCACTGGTTGGTGGTATACCGGCTCCTGGCCGGCAAGATGGTGGCCACGTTGTGCCAGAGCCCTGAAACAGCGGCATCAGCTCTGCGGAACAGGCAGATCTCAAGCGCTCAGGCTTCCCGGGCTGAGCAAGGCCCTCCTGTCCGTCCTTGCCCCCTTACCATCATTTTCTGAGTCGAAAACCTGGAAGTAAGTGGCAATAATGTCATCATTGCCATGTACTTCTGTGGTTCTCAGTGCGTACCGGAGGTGGTATGCTGTGCTAAAGGGGTTGAGAACCCCTGAACTAGAAGAACACTTTGTAAATAAACACATTAAATGTGTGTGTGTGTGTGTGTGTGTGTGTGTGTGGGGGGGGGGGAATCTTCCATCAAAGTGTTTATCAAAAATATATGTAAGAAAGCATTCATAATTTATAGTGAATCTACGGGGTGGAGTTGTGGAATCGCTAGCTTGTTGGGGCCATGTTACATATCAAAGACTTTGAACAGGATTTGAACTCTAAAATACACCAGGGGAGGTACAGAAGAACTGTGAAGGTAACACTTTTGTATTATTAGCCATGCATGGCAAGTCTAACATGGCCTTTCTTCTCTCACAAAACCTTACTTTTCACATTAAAAAAAACACCCATGTGTTTTGGCTTGTAAAAATTCTGATAATGCTTACGGTACATGCAATACTGATACGTGTGTGAGAGAGCAAATGGGGAACAGAGTGGGATGCATGATGTGTGAATACTTTTAAAAAGCCTATTTTTTTTTAAAGAGGTTGGAAGACCTGATCATGGAAGTCATGTACAATTTGGTCCTAAAAAAGGCAAGACCCAGGTTGGGTACAGATGAGGTCCTTATCATTCATGGCCTGTTGTTGCTATTAATGGCAGTGTCACAGAGTGCTGATTGCTTGAACGTGCAGATGGAGAACCAGTGGGTTCTTTTTCAGTGGGATGGAGACAGAGACTGGGAAATACTAGATAGGTAAAAGGAAGGGATGGAGTGGTAGTAGTGACAAATGTTGTGGCGAAAAAAGAGGGGTAGAAAGGTGAGTGGGTAGGCCTTTTTGTGAGCCAAGGTGTAGCCATTTTATAAATAGGGAACTGAGCTGGAGAAATGGTGACTTGCTCAAGGACACACATGATGACCTCCTGCCAGAAATTGAATTTCAATCTATGACTCTCTGTTCCAAGTCCACAGGCCAAAGCTGATCAAGATGAGTTTATGAAAGCTATCTGTTAAATATATTTATTCTTTAAGGTACTGTAAGTCTCTTTATTGTGTTTGAGCAACAGACCAATGCAGCTGCCTCTCTGGAAAGTCACAGCTGGTTCAAATTTCCTTTTCTCCACTCTGTCCTTGCAGAAATGTATGGGCAAAACCACATTGTCGCCATTGCAATTAAGCAACTCCCACTTATTTTTGCCAGGGTTATTCTTGAATTAACGTTCTGATGTATATTGGGGGCTGTGACTGTGGATAAATTACTATCTGCAGTCCTATACACACTTACCTGGGAGTACGTTCCATTGAAGCCAGTGGGGCTTACCTCAAAGTAGACATGCCTATGATTGTGGTGTAAGTCAAGGCCATTGAGAAAGTTACTATTTAAGCACACTATAACCTGCCAAAGTAGGAGTGATAGGAGTGTGGGTGGGTATAGATAAGATGATGTGTTTGAATGGATCAGAGGCGTCGTTAGGGTGGGGACGTGGACCCCCAGGCACGGGGTGTTCGACAAGTGAGGGGGCAACAAAGTTCCTCTCAATCTGCGGCAAAATCTGACGCTGCTGCAGGCCACTGCGGCCCACTGCTGAATTTCGGCGGCAATACAAAGTGAAGAAAGAAAAAGGTTAAAAGTATAGCGGCTGCCCCGCTGTGGGCGGGTGCTGCTTGCAAACTGCCTCCTCTCTAAATTCCTCGCGCTGTTGCCCTGCGTTGGGGGCGACAGGCAAAGGGACGACAGTCGACAGGCAAAGCGACGACACAGCCAAGGGGCGAGACATGGGCAGACTGCCTGCAGCCTCCTCTCTAAGTTCCTCTCTAAACTCCTTCAATGGATATAGCTGGGTGGAGGATTGGAGTAAATAAATGGGCCTGTGGGAAGGATGGAAAGACTGGGAGGCTGACTGGAGTTTTAAGGCAGGGCATGGTAGCAAGTAGTAGGCAAGACCCTCCTTTCCCAGCTCAGACTTTTTCTGTGCTTGACATGGATGAGATGCCCATTGTCATTAACTGAAACTTAGTCCTACCCAGCTCCTCCACTGGTGTAGCAGTGGTGGAGGGAGAACGGGAGGCTTTGGGAGGCTTTCCCTTCCAAAAGCCTCCACCACTGCCTTCCGTTCTACCACTGCTGCCCCAGTGGAGGGGCTGAGTAGAATTGCGCTGTTAGTGTCCCATGAGGGACTGCTTCTTGGAAAGCTAACAAAGCTGCTAGGAACAAACCAAACCAAGAAGGGCACTATGGCCACAGCTCCATTGTTTTTAATTACACAATACACTACCTCCAGCTGTGTGTGCACAGGCTAGAAACTGACTTCCTTCCTTGAAAGTTGGAACTTTCAAAGTTGGAACTTCCTTCCTTATGAACGTATTGAGGTTAAACATTGGTCCTCAGCTTGAAAAGGTTCTAGGTGGAATGGAACCTATTGTAGCATGTGCACTGTTACGTTGCACAGGTTCACTTGACAGAACCTTCTCCAGTATGATAGCGGCAGCCAACATACATGGTACGTTGGTTGTGTGAAATGACCATTGTGGATCAGTTATCGTGGTCAGAGCTTTTATGATGTATAAGAGTCGAGATGACCCCACATATACCTGTATCCAGAAGCTAAGTTGACCCCATGTTATTACATGTGCTTATAAGAGGCACTCCCTAGAGGGAACGATCATCTGTTGCCACCCAATATTTCCCAGTGGGAGACAAGAGAGTTAGCATTAAAACCCATTTTCTCCCCGCCCAAAGGTGTACACATTTAACTCCTGTTGCACGGTATATACACCCTTTGGTAAAAATGCGTTCCAGCACCTCGGCCAACTATATGATCTGGCCTAGATAAGATTCTAAAAAAGGTTTTTGGATCAAAAATCTATTATTTGTTAAGGAGTACATAGTGGAAAATTAATGCCATTTTGATTTCCATCTTCTGAAATTTGGTAAAATGCTTTACTCTAGAGCAGTGTTTCTCAAACTGTGGGCCGGGACCCACTTGGTGGGTCGCGACCTGATTTCTGGTGAGTCCCTAATTTCCTCAAGTCTTGAGGCTATTCAAAAATCAGAGAGCTGCTAATTGCCCTGCAAACAGCTGAGCTCCAGCTATTTGCAAGCTTGTGTAAATACAGGTTGAGTATCCCTTATCCGGACTGGTTGGGACAGGAAGTTGTCTGGATTTTGAGGCTATTCATTAGGGCTACCCCATTATGAGAAATGGATTGAGTTTTTTTGCAAATAAATAAATACATACCTGTAAGTAAATGAATATATTATTTCTTTCTAGATCACCTTTTTTGAAGTCTCGTAAAGCTAGGTGGGTCCCAATAAGAATGTCATTTTAAAAAGTGAGTCCCGGTGCTAAAAAATCTGAGAACCACTGCTCTAAAGCAATTTACAGTTTTCCACTTGTATAATAACTTAATTCTGTGCTTGTTTTTTCAGTGAAACAAGGAGGATGATGTTGGAAAGAAAAAGGCTTGAGTACAACAAATCTGAAACCAGTGTGTAAGTTTAAGCAGCATTTGTATTGCTTTATTTGAATAACAAATTCTGATGATTTAACTTGGTTATTATGTACAATTTTTGAGTACTTAGAACTTTACCATTGCAATATTTAAATTTTTAAAATTTATTGAAGACCATTACTTGTATTACTATGCTGGTTGACATACTGTATGTGATAAATATTGTGGTATTGTTCTCAGATTTTGATACTAAATGGTGAAATATGTGGGACATAAAAATCTACAACATGTGCTGAAATTTGAAATGTGGGAAGGGAAAAGGGAACAGAGAGGGATACTGAGCCTGAGGGCCCAGTCCTATCCAACTTTCCAGCGCTGATGCAGCAGTGCCAACAGGGCATGCGCTGCATCGTGCAGTGGGGAGGGGGACACTCAACGGGGGCCTCCTCAAGGTAAAGGAACATTTGTTCCCTTGCCTTGGGGCTGCATTGCAGCTGCATTGGTGCTGGGAAGTTGAATAGGATTGGACCCTGAATAGGCAACATGCAGCAGCAGACACCAGCAGCAGCCACTGGAAAAGCCACCATGCTGGGGTGAAGAGGGATCATCATCCCTGGTGGCCCACGCCCTAGCGACGTCCCTGTTTAGTCCTTGGTCAAATTAGGTAATAAAAGCGTTAAACCGTAGGCCTCTGAAATTAGGAATATTTGGAATCCATTACTCCATGTACAGAAATATGGCTAATTACCCTGCTAACTGGGCAAAGAAGCACCTTTTTAAAGTGGTGTCTTCTTCTTATATTTAGCAGCGGGAGAGCAACTATCCCTCTTCACCCCAGTAAGGCGGCTTTTCCAGCGGCTGCTGCTGGTGTCTTTTCTGTATTTTTTTTTTAGAGAGTGAACCCTTTGGGGACAGGGAACCATTTATTGATTTATTTATTTTATTTTATTTATTTAAAAAATTTATATCCCGCCTTATCCCATGCCAAGGCAAATGCCCAAGGCGGCTTACAACAAAAATTAAAAACAGTTTAAAATACAGAAAGTTTAAATACATAATTTAAAAACAATAAAAACAATAATATCAATAAAAACCACTGGGGGGGCAACAGTAGGGAGCACAAAAGCAGCATGGCAGAGCATCTTGAGACACAGGAGGCAGGCTACAACCCATCACCCAAACGCAAGACGAAACAAAAATGTTTTGAGCCCTCGCCGAAAAGTCATGAGGGAGGGGGTGGTTCTCAGATCCCCTGGAAGGGAGTTCCACAGTTGTGGCGCCACAGCGGAGAAAGCCCGCCCACGTGTTGCCACTCCCCTAACTTGCGATAGAGGTGGTACACGCAGGAGAGCCCCCTCAGATGACCTAAGAGAGCGGGCCGGAATGTATGGGAGAAGGCGGTCCCTCAGATATCCTGGACCCAAACCGTGAATTTCTGTGTAAACTGCTTTGTGAACTACTCTAATTGAAAAGCGATATATAAGTATTCTTAATAATAATAATATAATATGTGAAAGAGGTAAGGAGATGGATCTGAGTTTTAAATCTTCAGTTTTCTCAGAAGTACTGGAGGCTAGAGATGGGCTTGTATTAGTTGTCCTCATCTTTCCTCAGCTATTGTATAACTATAATAATATAATATACAGTATTTATATACCGCCTTTCTTGGTCATTGGATTTCTCCTCTGACTTTAATCCAAGGCGGTCTACATGGGCAGGCTTTCCCAACCCCCCTAATGGTTTTTTTTTTTTTTACAATCCTATATAAATGTTCAATCTTTCATGAACAACTGCATTCCAGATGGTATCCTTTACAGTCTGGCCTCTCCCTGGCCGTCGCCTCCCACGCTCGGCCAATGCAGCTGGCAGCTCTTATCTTTCCTCACAGAGGCTTTCACAGCTTTTTTGTCAGCGGCGTGTCTCGAACTGGCCATTCTCCAACCTTCAGGCTTATGAGGTGGCAGCAGCTCTACCAGCTAAGGCAGACCTCCTGCCCTGAGCTAGACCTCCTGCCCCAGGGCCATTTAGAGGAATTTTATCAAGGGGTACAAAGTTTTTTGGGGGGCCCTTCCCTACATATGAATTTGGCTCCTAGGCCCCTCTTTTTTGCTCCAGGGCCCCCCTTTTTGCCCAGGTACAAATTACCCCCTTAACCCCCCTCTCAGAGGTCCTGTCCTGCCCTATACATTGCTGCTGTTTTATTCTATGGCTAGTTTTACCTGCAACCTATATATTTATTAAAATGAAGCCTGGTGTTATGGCCGCAACATTTTGGATAGCAATTTCAGAACATTGCCAAATCTGCTGTTCTATGAATATTGGCTGCTGCATATAAAGCAAGACAAGGAAGTTCTCTTTCATATTATTTCTAATCTTCAAGGATGATATCAAATTAAAAATGGATAATCAAGCAAATATATTACAAATATTTTATTTTCCCCCAAATGTGTACCCTTTTTCTTTGGAAAATGGAGGAAAGAAATCAAGACTTTCCCCTATTACTTTAGAATACTTGGAAAGCATACTTATCGTGTTGGAAAGCAGGTGTTTCTTTTGATGAGAAATGATATGGGAGACAGTGGGAGGGAAAACGATTAGCTGAGGGCATCTGTTAGAATGTTTATCTTTTCTTGCTTTTAAGGTCCTCTTACTCTATTACATACATAAATTACTATGAATCCTACAGTTTGGTTTTTTCCCTTTTTTAAAACAAATTTATGTGCATGAAATCTACCCAGAGCCCTAAGATAAGGCAAGATGAAAATCTAAAATGTCTATTTGTGTGTCAATAGATCCCTTTCAGTAGCATAGTAACGGCATTATGGTAGGGTGGCCCGCCCCGGGTACAAGGCTGGGGTGTGTGTGTGTAAGCAGTGCGCCCACAGCCTTGCACCCAAAGAGGTCTGTCCCTGCCGCTCCGCGCACACCTCGAAAGACGCGATCAGTGCTGGGCCCCAGTAACTGCGCCTTGTGGGTCCAGCACCGACTGATAATTACACACCGGGAGGGTGTTCTCCCTTGTGCAGGCCTGCAGATGACTCCACAGGACTCGCCAACAGGATTTAAAGTGATGGAGAACAGCCCCACCTGGTGAGTAATACTCTCACCTGGTGAGTATCTGCGCCATGAGGCGCAGATACTGGGGTTCAGCACCGATCATGTTTTTCATTGGGTGTCAGGGGTGCTAGAAGAGGCTTCTGGCACCCCTCTGGAGCCCTCCCAGGCACTTATCTACCACCAAACAGCTGATTTACGCTGTGCACCTCATTGGAGTCCCCAGGCGCTTATCTAGCACCAATCAGCTGTTCGGTGGTAGATAAGTGCCGGGGGGGGGCCTCCGGGGGGATGCCAGAAGCCCCTTCTAGCACCCCCTGGTACCCCTCTACCTTTCCCCCTGTTGCTGTTTTTAATTCCCCCTTTTTTAAAAATACCCCCCTGGAGTGACGTCGCTGCCGGGGTGTGACGACGTCACTAGAACCCCAGGTGTACTGGACCCTAGCTACGCCAATGAGCCCTTTTACTAGAAAATTGGAGTATATGAATTTTCAAAGGTATGGGAACTTATCTGAACTAAAAATCAAGTACACAAATATTACTGCTGTATTTAAACTTGGATTTATGTTCAGTTTTAACTAGTCATTTCAACAGCTTTTAAACATTCTTAAGGACTTAGTTCAGTCTGAGTGTGAGTGGAGTTCCCTTTGCCCTGTGCAAGTTAAATGTCCCCTGGAATATGAGTAACATGAATGACGCAGAGATAGACCTCCTTTTCCCTGTAATGGCCTCTTGTGCTGCCTGTATTAAACTCTGTAGGTTTAACCCTGTAGGAAAGGCTGTATTAAACCGTGTAGGAATCCCCTGAGCTTTGAGCAGACTGGGTTAGGGCTCTTAATTTACCCACAAATTTTATTTTCTTAATTGTAGCCTTGAATATTTTATTGAAGAAATTAATATGTGTATTTTAAGTGAAAAAGAATAAAATGATAAACTGTACTGGAATTCCACAAGCTTTTCTCAGACTATTTTTGGGAAGGATTTCCATGAGAATCCTATATGCAGTGAATATTGTCTTTCAAAAATAAGATGATAGAAATAACTTGGTTCTACTGTATGTACTTTTTTGCTGCATGGCTGTCTTTCTGTTTATGTAGAACAAACCTGAAATACGTGAAGCTTAAAAAATATTTAAAAGAAATATGTGAGCGTCAGAAGAAGTCTCTGCTCCGCAACCAAGATTTATTGAAGGAATTTGATGACATTGAAGTTTGTGTTCGGAAGTTTGCTTCAAGTTCAGAGTCACTTAAGAAGCTGAAGGTATTATTTTCTGTGTTGTAATAAATGCTGTCAATAATAGGGGTAAAAATAGACTGAGTACTTTAAGACTTTGGATATCAATCAGTCCTAAACACCTTTCTTCAAATTTTGTCTGCTGTGTGACCAATGTTGATCTGTAACTTAAAGTACTGAGCTAAAGTGCTGCCCGTGTAGCTTTGGAAATTAGGAAGCATTGAGGGCACACAGTTTCTTGAATGTTTCTGTAATATATAGCAGTGACTTCTTGGTCCTATGAGCAGTAATACTGGACTGGACTAAGGAGAAAATATCTCTTGAAACATCGCAATAGGTTTCTTGTGGAGCTGTTTTGTGGTCGGTGGGGGTGAGGGGCTAGTATGTAATTTTTTTAAAAAATCTTACTACCGTATTTCTTCGAGTCTAAGGCGCCATCGATTCTAAGGCGCACCTTTACTTTCAGTACCACCAGCAGGGAAAAAAAATCCATCAATTGTAAGACTCGCCTCCCTTCATTAAATCTACCTGCTCAGCACCAACTCTCCCCAGCATGTCTCCTGCAGCTGAGGATGACTGAGCATAGCATTTCTGGCCCCGTCAGAAAGTGCCATTTCCTTCGTTACCTGGGCTTGGGGGAGCTTCAGGGAGGCCTGCGCAACCCTCTGCAGGCCTCCCTGATCTTCAGTTTGGCGAAAAACAGCATTTTTTGGCCATTTCTGATTTTTGCGAAAACCGGAAATGGCTGAAAATCACCGGTTTTTGCCGAACTGAAGATGAGGGAGGCCTGCAGAGGGTTGCACAGGCCTCCTTGAAGCTCCCGCAAGCCCCAGTAAGTAAGAAGATAGCATTTTGGGGTGCTTTTTGGAGACCTTCGATTCTAAGACGCACCCCATTTTTTTGAAATGCTTAATTGGGAAAAAACATGCGTCTTAGAATTGAAGAAATACAGTAGTTGTTGATGCAGTCTGGAATGACCCTAATGCTGGCCCTGCTCCTTATTCCGTGTTACTTATTTTCCTTTGATGTCTCTTTACTGATGATATATATGAAGCTGGCTGATGGAACGGTGTTACTTTGTTCTGGACTCCATCATCCGTCATTGTTTGGTTTTTGCTTCATCAGCAGTTCTTGTGCTATCTTTTTCTAAGTACACTAACAGCCCATTCGTAACCAGTGCTGTCACAGCAGGACCGCCTGACCTATGCTGTATCCAGTGTTGGGATTGAGCAGGCTGGAGGTCTCCTTGGACATTTGTCCCCTAACCCTATGTTGAGCCCCAGCCTCCTCAATGGGGTTACTCGGACCTGTGCTAGATAAGTCGCTGCTGCAGGCCTGACAAGCCCCATGTTGGGCTTCCCAGCCTAGGAGGGGTGATAGGATATGGTGGAGGCCTTCTCCACCAATCCCTCCCCCTCCTAGGCCCAATCCACCCACCCCATACCCCGTTACGTCCCTTCCCACGCCCCCCCCCCCCAGGCCCTGCACCGCTCGGAGTGGCACTTACCTGATCCACAGTGCAGGGTCCAGCGGCGGCCAATGGGGAGGCGGCGCAGGCATGTCTCTTCCCGAGTATTCCTGCTTCCTGTTTAATATTAGGAGCCTCGCTAGCAAGCAGGCTGCTTGCCTGCTTCTTCACTATACACAGCATGCTACTTATAGCGTTTTGTTTAAAGAAGAAAGGCATGGACTTGGTGCCAGGTCTTTATAGATAAAGAAAGATAATGGGCACGGAGGTAAGTGGATCTGCGGATAGTGAATCTGTGGATACAGCCCCCCCCCCCAGTATAGAGTTGTATTGCTGTAAGTGATTATGCTGTCAGTGTAAAAAGAACAAAGGAAGTGGCTAGAGACCAGCAGAGTTTCTGGAAGCTTTTGAGCGAAACAGAGAGTTGGTGTGAATGAGACAAGGACAGACAGAAGTACTGTTCAGACTTAATGTGTGGATGCTGCCCATCGATGGGGGCCCAGAGCATATGGGAAAAGAGCATGCTGGTACAAAGACTTACCGTATTTATCGGCGTATAATGTGCACCTTCCTTTTGGCCCTGGGTTTCAAGAAAAAAACATTTAAAGCATTTTTGGGCCACTTGGCCACTTACCGCTTGGCTGCTTAATTAGCTAATTTACATAAATTGCACAAAAATACCAGGATCTCTTTTAAAACACACAGCAATAAGACACATGAACAAAATGCATGTACAAAAAAACCCCAGACTCAACTCTTACCACCTTACCACCCCCAGACTCAACTCTTACAAACTATTAAACAACAGAAATCCCAAATACAAAACCCCCAGACTCAACTCTTTTCCCCCACCCCACCTAAGCCTCCCAACTAGGCCCAGTTCAGAAGCTTACCAAAGCTGCATTCATTCTGCATCCAAGACTAGGCCCTCTGCAGCTCAGCTGAACTGAACTGAGCACAGCGCCCTCTGCTGGCTGCGGAGAAGCTCAACTCATGCACGTGCATAAATTAAACCTGACAAATAGCTGTAGATCGGATAGATTAGTCAGGGAAGAAAGCACAAGGGAGCTCTCAGGCTCCTGAAAAAAACCAGTAAGCCCAAAAATGCTTTAAAACGGGCGGGGGGGGGGGGGAGGAGGGATTTTTTTAATATTGGCGTATAAGAAGCACCCTACTATTTTGGGTCACAAATTTAGACAAAAAAGTGCGTCTTATACGCCAATAAATACGGTACTTACTTCTGAGTAGACATGCATAGGCTTTGGCTCTGAATGATGGGAGTGCCCAAACAACTTTTGCTTTCTCTTGTGGTACCAGGAAATTAATCGATTGATTAATATCTAATATAGAGTTGGAAGGGACCCACAAGATCATCTAGTTCAACCCCCTGCCTGTTGCAGGAAATCCTCCTAGAGCACCTCCAGGAAGTGCTTGTCGAGCCTCTGCTTAAAGATATCCAGGCATTTCATCATCTGTGTTTCTTATGACCCCAAAAAAGTTGCTTTTCTTGATAAATAATACATAAAAATGTGACAATTGTCCATTATTTCCTCTGCAGAAGTGTAAGTCTGATGAAAATAAAATTGACACCTTTAAGCACTTATTTTTTATGACTTTTATACGGGTGTGCATGAATGCACATGTGTTTGTGTGTGGGTGGCAATAATGGGGGTGGTGGTGGTACCACACGGGTTGAGTTGCCCTGGGCCCTGCACCTAGGGATGACCCTGCTGCTGGTGTGTGTGTGTGTGTGTGTGTGTGTGTGTGTGTGTGTGTGTGTGTGTGTGTGTGTGTGTGTGTGTGTGTGTGTGTGTCTGGGCCAGGACAGGGGTTTAGGATGTGGTGGACGCTGCTTCTGTTGCCCTGATTCCTATCCTGATTCCCGCTGGTGGGGGTTCTGCTGCCCAGAACCCTGCCAGCAGCTCCTCTCTGCTTTTCATGGTGCACAGCTTTCCGGCTGCTGTACTAGTAGCGGCAGTGCACAGACTGGCGGAGAACGTATTCAAGAGGTTTGGGCTGTTAGACCACAATCTAAACACACTTACTAGGGAGTAAGCCCCATTGAATACAGAGGGATTTATATCTGAGTAAGCATGCATAGGATAATGTTGTAAGTACAGTAAGGTCAATATGAATAGAGTTGATTTGTCACATGGATTACATAAAGAAAAAGGGAGAAACGCATGGAATATCATTATATAGGCCAGTGTAATCATTTTTAGAGGAAAGTGTTTCCAACCTACGTTACTGTATCTACTTTGCAATACTGTGTATTTATTGCCGTGTGAACCAACCATAGTAAAATACTTGGAAGATCTATTCATTTCAGTGGGAGAATTTAAAACATGTGACATGCTTCTTTCTCTCTCATGGAAATCACTGGGGTATAGACTTCACTTTGACTAGATCGCGACCTCAAATAAATTGGTTGTTTTTTTAATCTTAATTTTAATGTATACCGTTTCTCTTTATACCAGGCAGAGTATGAACGAGAAATTAAAAGTAGACTGATGCTTCAGAAAAATAATACATTAAAAGGTGATGTGAAACAGCCGGTAAGTAACATCTTTTTCAAGCGTGTAAAGCACATTCAGCCAGAGCTAAGCTCTTATAATACGTCCCATTGATCTCAATGAGAGAGTTAAGCACATCTTAAAGTCTCTTCCATTTAAATCAATGAGACTTAGAAGTGCCTAGTTCTGGCTTGATCATACCTGTAATCTTTATTAATTGAGGTGCTTTTTAGTGGCTTTTTATTTTATGCGGTTACAAAACAAAACTTGTAAAACTCTTCCGTGGTTATTTCTACTATGCAGTACTTTAAACCATGCCACATTGTGGAAAAAGCAGTCCTTCGTTGTGTAATTAAGCAACAGGAAGAAAAGCTCCTTCTTCAGTTTGTTCCATTTGTCTCTTGCTCTTATGTGTGTTAAACTCAAAGAAAGCGTGGCAAAATTTTTAAACTTAAAGCCTAAACATGTAGCATTTGTAATTTTTGTACATTTTGACCTTCTTTCCCCCCAAGAGGCCCCCCTCCCCCTTCAAGAAAAGATTGCATATCTAAACCGCAGACAAAGGCTGACAAGGAATACTTAAATATATTCCGCTATATATCTGCAGTAATGCAGGCTTCTAATCCCTCCTCCTATCTCCATATAAATGATACAGTTCAAGACCAGAGCTGTTTTTCTTCCCTAAAAGCAGGAAAGCTCTTTTAGATGAAATGTCTAAAAAATCTTGTAATAACTTGGAGCATGCTGGCAAGAGTAGTCACTTGTGACTATGTGTGAAACCCCCTCAGCTAGTCGATATTGTAATAAGCCAAAATGGGTAGCATCACTCCATTATTCAGAAAAGCCAACAGCATGCTTGTCCCTTAGGCTACAGCATTCATTAAGGAAAGCTTACTGGGCTGAAAGCTGGAAACAGATGATAACAGGATATGATTTTCATATTTAATGCATTCCTTGGAAGAGTATGTGTGCTGCAGATTGATAGAAGAATCAACTGCTACTTTACTAAAAGACTTTCTAGTTTGCCCTATAGCTACCGATGGAATCATTCAGCCAAGAAATTAACTTTTCCTCCTTTTACCTGCTTTATGTATCAGCTAAGCAGGCTGTCTTGCTGCCAGTAAATGTTATTATGCATTTAACTGTTTGGTATTTAAGACTCTTATCAGAAAAGAAACAGAGGCGACACTATTTTGTGTGTGTGTGTTTTTAATAGGAGGAGGAAGGTTTTCATTTTTCTTTCTTCATTGCGTGAGCAGACATTAATCTGAGTTTATAGATGTTTTCTCGTGCTGTAGATTAAAAAAGTGGAATTTTGGCCATTCTTCATAATATGCAGAGCAATGAGCCTCCCCAACCTTGACCTATATAAGTAGGCCTTCAACAATGTATGAATTGCATTTAGTTCAGATGTTTATGAAACGATATATTGTAGTTAGAGTTCTGAAATACTAACTTTTACTGTTCTTATGTTTGCAATTTTTTTAATGAGGGTTGAAAATATTTGTCCTTAGTGTTCTTGAGATCAAAAGCTGTTTTTTTTGCTGCCCTAGTTATATAAACTCCTGCATACCAGAACCCCTACAGTGTACAGTATACCTTTAACACAAATTGTTGTCATAGATGCCTCTTTGTTATTTATTTATGTAACTGTTGATAAAGCACCATGTACCATGGCTGTGCTATATCAAATGACTGCTGGGGTTCAAAGAAGCCTATGCATGAGTGGAAAGTACTTTTGCATGTACTTGGGGAGGTGGGGTTTGACAGTCTTCCCCCCCCCCCCCACACACACCCTTCCTCAGATGCATCCTTGTGCTACATTTTGTGCTGCTCTGGAACATCCCTGATCTGGAGGATCAGCTTTTCTGGGGAAGAACAAATACTCTGTTCACACAGAAATTCTGTGCGGAGCCCTTTTATTTTATTTGTTTGTTTGTTTGTTTGTTTGTTTATTACCCCGCCTTTCTCCCCGAAGGGGCCCAAGGCGGCTTACAACATGAAAAAAAATACAATACAAAGAGTACAATACAAAAAATAATCACTTTTTAAAACAATAAAAATAGTTAACAAAACTAGTAAAAAACAGCATCTAAAAATTAATAAAAACAGATCAGATTACAATTAAAACAAGAGCATAAAAACAGCAGCACCCCACCTGTACCAGCAGGATGTTAAAAAAAGGCAAGGACTCAGAAGGCTTCCTTAAACAGGAGAGTTTTCAGGCCTCACCGGAAAGTCTCCAAGGAGGGAGCAGTACGTAAGTCAAGAGGGAGGGAATTCCATAAGGTTGGTGCCACTACTGAGAAGGTCCTATTTCTGGCCACCGCCCCTCGCAACTCCCTGGGCGACGGTACTCACAAAAGGGCCTTCTCTGATGACCTAAGGAGACGAGCCGGACTATATAGAAGTAGGCGGTCTCTCAAATATCCTGGCCCCAGGCCGTATAGGGCTTTAAAGGTCAAAACCAGCACTTTGAATTGGGCCCGGAAACGAATTGGCAGCCAGTGTAGCCATCGGAGAAGCGGCCCGACAGAGTCGAACCGCCTACCTCCAGTGACTACACAGGCGCCGCATTCTGCACTAATTGAAGTTTCCGAACTGTCTTCAAGGGCAGCCCCACATAGAGCGCATTACAATAGTCTCACCGTGGCGTCACCGTGGCATGGATCACCATGGCCAGGTCTGCATGATTCAAATACTGGCAGCTGGCGCACCAGGTGAAGCTGGGCAAAGGCCCCCCTGGCCACATCCGCCACTTGGGAATCCAGGAGCAGCTGTGGATCCAGGTGGACCCCCCAAGCTGCGGACCTGCTCCTTCAGAGGGAGTGCAACCCCCTTCAGAACAGGACGGTACTCTAGCACCTGCATCGTGGATTTCCAGACCAGAGGACCTCTGTCTTGTCTGGGTTTAATTTCAGCTTATTAGTCCTCATCTAGGTCCCAACCGCCTCCAGGCAGCGCTCCAGAACCTCAACAGCCACCCTGGAATCAGGTGGAAAGGAGAGATAGAGCTGGGTGTCATCAGCATATTGATAGCACCCAACTCCAAATCCCCCCCCCAAAAAAAAAAATTCCCTTTTGATCCTAGCCAGTAATCTACTAAAAAATATTTATATCTTGTCCCATCAAGTGCCCAGGGCACTTCAAGTTAAATGTTAACCTTTTAAAAAAAGGGGGGGGGGAGGGAGAAATGTCTTCCCAATTAATTCCTTAATCTCAAAATAAACAGAGCCCTTTGCTGGAACTCAGTCACCAACTGGCAGTTCAGATGTTTGTGCTGAAAGGGAAGGCAGTATAAGCTCCATTGGATGGGGGTCACGCTATCTTTGTGTTCCCCTCATTAACAGACTTCTTACTGCAAGGGGCATAGTCTCTCAACATTGTTGGCCCATTGGCTGGTGAATGCTGCCAAGCTGTGTGTTTTCTTGTAAATGAAAATTGCACAGGGTTATCCCTGTAGTAATAGATCTGTTTTCAAAATAAGTGGCCAATATATTACTTGAATGCCTTGTGACAAGGGAATAGATACGTACCTGCCATCTCTTGAACATTCAGAGTTCAATGTGCATTCAGAGTATTCAGAGAACATTCAGAGTATGTATGTGCAAAAGTATCATTTAAATGAATGGGATTGGGATGAGGATACAGTCTTTCATTTCAGTGAGACTTAAGTGAGATACATTTTTGAACCTATAGAGGTGTTTGAAAATGGTGTTTATTTTACTCAGAAGTAAGCCCATTGTGTTTAGTAAGATGTAGACTGTAATCTACTCAGAAGTAAGTCCTTTTGCTTTAGTATTTGCTTCAGTAAACCCATTGTGTCTGTAATCCTCTAGTATTCAACAAAAACAAACACCTCTACCTGTAGACCCTTTTGTCTTGATCTAAACTTCTAAAGGACTATAGACCAGGTTGGGCAGAAGGTAGATTAGGATCTGCTGTTAGATCTCTGGGCCAGTTGCAGTAAATCTGCAGGAGGTTTACCTTCCAGTAGTTTAATTGCGGGTTAAAAAAAAAACCTGTCTATGACTGTCTTTGTGCTAATAATTTCTCTGTTAGTCTCAGTGTTCCTCACCTGTATAGGAGTATTAATTGGTTGCCTTTTCAGGTCTTTGTGCAGCACTCTTGGCCAGTTTGTGTTATTTTGTGTTAGAATCCTTGATCTGTGGTAACCTGGAGATAGATTTGCACACGTACTGTATATGGAAGTCGTACTGTATATCTTCCTGTCGTATGGCTTCTGAGGTACAGTAAGTACAATGAAAGTTGCAATATCCAGCACTTGATGATAAAGTTCTATAAACTGGCTCAGCAAGCTCACCAGCTCCAACTTTTGGTTTGTCGCCCATGCTGCTGATGACTACAGAAAACTGACAAGTCCTAGTTAACCTTTTCGTGAATAACTGGAAACCATTTATCGATATTTTTTTTAAGAGAGAGAGAGAAGAACGATGTGATGATATGCGGATTTAATGAATAGAACGTGGGTGTTATTTTGGCTTAGTTGGATATTATTTGTAGAAAATAGTGAATAGTATGCTAGTAGGATGTATTGCTTCGTGCTTGCTATAACTTTATGAAATATGTATTGTTTTTATGTTTTAATATATCAATATATATAAAAAGAAAACTGACAAGTCCCAAGTAAAACTGATAGCACTGATAGCTTCCAAGTGAAACTGACAATGTTGTGCATGAAACTGACAGTGTCTGGAGTGAAATTGACAGCTACACCTTGGCTTGGGGGAGAAGTGCAAACAAAGCAAAATGAATTCCTTAACACAGTGTTTCCTAAACTTTTTCGACCTGCAGCTCCCTTGACCATTGGTGACCATTGGCTGCGGCTCCCATTACATTATAGCTAGCAGCTTGCATAGTCCCATGAATCCTCGTTCCCTGCACTTACTGGAAAGTGGGGTATCTTCTGTGTCCAGGCAGGGGTATCACTAGGGGGTGTGGGGTACGGACTTCACCGGGTGATACCCCAGGGAGTGGTGACACCGATTACCCATTTTCTACCATTGGTGTGTGTTTGCGCCACCAGTTAAATAGGGCTCAGGAGAGAGATCAGAAATTTCCTTCACAAGATGGTGGGTTTGAGAGTCCTGATAGCAAAGAAGGCTTTGGAAAGGGAGGCTAGAAAGGATCTCAAGTAGCTGCATTGGGAAAGACCCATTGCAGTAGGTAAAGTTATTTCCCTTGTAGGCGTTCTCTGTATGCCCTGTCGTGTTTTGTAGTCATGTTTCCTGGAAGTAGGAGCCTGCTGGCATAAGATTACTTAACAGATGCAGTAATCTGTTGTTGGATAAGGCAGGAGTTTAGGGGCTGGGATTGAGAAGGCTTTGTTTTTTGCCAAGAGGCTTGGTTTTTGGTCTTTGGTTGGTGTCTTGAATTGGTGAGAGACTGAATATGAGCTAACAAGTTAAGACTCAAGTCTGGACAAAACCGAGGTGCTCCTGGTGAAGAGATCTGCTGACTCAGGGTTGGGGTATAGCCTGTTACATTTCCTTTGAAGTGTACAGGTGTCGGAATGCTTCTGAGTAGGATGCTGGTTTTGCTTTTGCCCACTTTAAGAGAAAGTGAACTTGACCTTGGTCATGCATGGCTTAGCTACATCTCAACTTGAGTATTTAAATGTTCTCTATGCAGTGCTTTCTTTGAAGGCCATTTGGAAACTTATGGCGCAATCCTGCGTAGATATACGCTGGTGGAGCTCCTGTTCCGCTGGCTTTGGGTGTCACGAAAGTGCCGTAAAGCACTTTTGCGACACCCAGCAAGGAGGCTGGTACCACTTACTCGCCCACCCTCTGGACTCCATGCCGCCGGGCAGTGAGTCCTGCGCTGGGTGGCAGGAGAATGAGCTGGGGTGGTGGTGGGGACCATTGACCGGCCCGGCCTAGGAGGAGACGGTGATATCAGTGCTGGGTTGTGCCGATATCCCAAGCCACTTCCTGGACCGTGCCGGCCTTACACAACCTCCCCGGTTGTGCACCAGCTCCAGAGATGGCGTGCATTTGAGGAGACCCATTGGGGCCCATGGCATCCTACGCAGGATGCAGCAGCCATCCATTTAGGTAACAAATGTTGTTGCTGGGGTGTTAATGGGCTAGTTTTCAGGAGCATGCTACTCCCCTGTCATGCCAACTTCACTGGCTACCCATCTGTTTCTGACTGCAATTCAAACTCCTGGTCCTTTAAAGCCCTAAATGGCTTGGGATCAGGGTTTTTTTCTGTCTTTCTCCACCTTCCCCATGAGTCTTCCTGCTCATTAAGGTCAATAGGGGAAGGTCTTCTGCACAGTCCTTCAGTTCAGAGGCTCGATTAGCAGAAATATGAGAGGGAATCCTCTCTGTCCCCATAGCATGTGGAGTTCTGGGAAATCCATTTTGCTTCCAGCCTGCCTACCTTTCAGTGGCCATTAAAAACTTGTCTGTTTTAATTAGCCTTAATACTAGCCTTAATTACTGAGACTTTTATATTAGCTGGCTCTCATTTATTATTTTGTGTCATAGTTTCTCTTTGTATTAATTTTGGTGTTTTTATTTTCTTGTACTTTGATTCATATTTGTTTTGGTTCTGTGTTTGTATGTAAGTTGCCCTGAGCTCTCGGACTATGGCAACAATTCTCAAATGGATAAATAACAGAGGGGTCCATGGTTTGACTCAGTATAAGGCAGTTCATATGTTTATATTAGTTGGGGGTTTGATAAAACCATTTAGACTCTAAATCTCAATTTTAGTGCAAATGGAAGGTACTCAATCACAAAGGACTTAGCAAGTAGAATTGTGCACTTTAGAATCATAAGAGTTGGAAGGAACCCACAAGGTCATCTAGTCCAACCCCCTGCCTGTAGCAGGAAATCTTCCTAGAGCATCTCCAGCAGGTTCTGTTGAGCCTCTGCTTGAAGATCTCCAGTGAGGAAGAATCACTGGTGTCACTGCAGGGGGGGCGGAGCTGTAAGTTCTTCCGTGATCGGAGCCTCCGTTACATGGAAGAATGAAGCGCCCTGCCCTGCGCCTTCCGACCCAGTCAAAGCGGTGAATGCGCATTGTTTTCACCGCTTTGAATGGGTCGGAAGGCGCGGGGGCGGGACGCTTCGTTCTTCCGTGTAACGGAGGCTCCGATCACGGAAGAACTTACAGCTCCGCCCCCCCCCCCCCGTAGTGACGCCAGTGGGAAGAATCCACCACCTCCCTCGGCATTCAGTTCCACTGCCGAACCGCCTTTACCGTCAAGAATTTCTTCCCAATGTCCAACCGGAATCTCCTCTCTTGCAGTTTGTACCCATTTGATCTAGTTCTACTAATTTTAACAGAAGAGCCGGGCACAATTTGTTAAGAAAATCTCCTGTAAAAACTCTGTTGAAATGAATGGGGGCTGCATAGGTCCTATTCATTTCAGTGGGGCTTGCATAAGAAACCTACGTGGATTGTGCCTTTTGGGTAAAGGAATGATGTATTTCAAATGTATAAAAACTTTTTGTTCTCCCAAACCCAGCACACCATCTTTTTCAAATTTCCCATCTACAGTAATGAAAAATTACTCTGTTGATTTTGCACTCTGTTTTTCAGATGGCACCAGAAGCAAGACAGGCAGGAATTAACACCAGGACAGGCATGTCAAGAGGACTGTATCACACAGCAACGATCTTTATGGGCCGCCAAATGTCAGCCGTCTCAAGCGCTGAAGATTTTAGTTCGCTGCAGAAATCTTCCGAGCTCACAAAGAGCTTTTCAATTTCTGACCCACATTCATGTAGACAGCCATCACAGAGCGGTTATATGACAGACAGCTGTGTAGTACAAACTAATAGTGATCTACAGTGCTCAAATAAGTCTGACAAAATAGATGGGAAGACATATCTGCCGATGGGTGAGGAAATGCCAGTCACATTCAGTGCATCAGCTGAGGACGGGAGAACTTGCTGTTTAACCGTAGAAAGCAAGACAAATAATTGCAGTAGTAATTTTGTGGAAAGCAAAATGTCTCCTGAACTTAACTCCCTGTTACATGGAAGATTAAGTCCTGAGAACAGAACCAGCGATTTCAAAAGTGACAGTTCCTGCAGATCAGCAGAAGAAATACTGACACATAAGCACTCGGTAGTAAATGAACAGGCATCTAAACGGCCAATCTCACTGGTGTTTTGCCCTGAGCAGCTTGTTTCTGGAAATGAGCACTCAAGAGAAAAAATCCCAGGTATAGTGATGATGCATGTGATGGTTTTGCTGCGAGGGGTGGTGGTGGTGGTGGAAAAGCTCTCCTCCTGTCTAGTGGGATTTTGATGATGGTACCCATCACTGCAAGATCTAGAAATGCAAAGGAGATGATAGTGCTCTGTTTTTAAATACAGGAAGAAGGAGAGGGGCGCAGTTGGGGAGTATCCAGTGCTTACATTGCTGTCTGAAGTTTTGTCGTGGAACTCCATGCACTACTAGATACTTATGTGTCTCTTATTTGCTCCATTTGGGTATAGCTTTCTGTATGTGTGTGTCTTTTTCTTGTTCTGGCGCACAGGAATGTTTTCTATTGTATCTGTCTTACTCAAAAGGATATAGGAATGCAAAACTTAACAATTCGAGAGCTTTTAAGGGGGAAATCCATCTCAGTAGTGTACCCAGGTGGGGGAGATGTGTGCGTGCTGTGCCCCGTGTGACATCTGCGGTCTCCTTGTGAGGAGGAGCCGCGGCGGCAGTTTTTTGCTCCGTGGCTGGTTTTTTGCAGCCGCCTTGGAGCATTTTCGCGCTGTTTTCGGCACCTGTCCTGCATCCTAGAAGGCTTCAAAGAAGCCTTCTGCGAGTGCAGGGTGCGGGGCAATGATGTGAAATGTGTCGTTCCCCCCCCCCCCCCCAGGGCGGGCTAGCAACACCACTGATTCAGTTGGAATGCAGCTATTACTTGGCCTCTCCAAAGACATACCATGTCTGATTTGTGTTTTAAAGGTAAAGGTGACCCATGACAATTAAGTTCAGTCGTGTCCGACTCTAGGGTGTGGTGCTCATCCCCATTTCAAAGCCGAAGAGCCAGCGTTGTCCGAAGATGCCTCCGTGGTCATGTGGCCGGCATGACTCTCCTTGCCGCAGCGCGTAGCATGCGGCTGGAACACGGAGCGCTGTTTACCTTCCCGCAAGCGGTACCTATTCACATTAACATGCTTTGGAACTGCTAGGTTGGCAGTAGCTGGCCAAGCAACGAGAGCTCACCCCGTCGCGGATTCGAACTGCCGACCTTTTGATTGACAGCTCATGGTTCAGCGGTTTAACCCACTGCGCCACCCGCTGGCCTGATTTGTGTTTTACTTAGAGGCAAAAGTCTGGTTTCTTTGCTTGTTTCTTATGAGATATTCTTATAGTTTTCAGCTTGGATTCTCATTGCATTTCAGTGTTTATCTGGAGGGAAAGGCAAAATAGAGATAATTTAAATAAAACTGTTATTTTTCTTTGATGCTGCTTGATAGCAAAGGCTTAGTCCTGCTCCCTGTTTCACTTTTTTGTTTAAGTGATAGAGCTCTCCAATTCTTGCAGAATTTATCACTTACTGTATTCATATTTATTTCCTCCCTTTTTATTTATAATTTTATTGCTTTATAATTTTCCATGCAAGACAGATAAACAATGAGCAAGGAATACGCCTGCTAACCGGGCAAGAGGTACTTTTTTAACATTGTGAGCCCTTTTGGGACAGGGAGCCATTTAATCATTTGATTTTGTCTGTAAACTGCTTTGTGAACTTTTTGTTTGAAAAGCAGTATATAAATACTGTTAATAATAATAATGATAATAATAATGATAATGAGAATGGAACTAGGGAGAAGGAGGGAGGGAAAAAGTCCCATTGGAAATTCAATCAAGGCGCTTCTAGAGGAATTATTTGGTCATGGATCTGGTGCATAGAGTGCTAAAAGAAACGGGTGGAAGGGTTTATCTCATATGGCTCCCATTAAAGTCATGATTGCAAGATGTCCAAACAGGCCATAAGAAGGGTCAACCCGCTATCTTCAACTGTGGGTTATGCTCAAGGCCAATTGTGCATGGGAATGGGGCAGAACCTTAACCTGTGGCCAAGGGCCTTCCGTAAGACATGAGAAGCCGACACAATAGGGAGATCAGTGCCTGTATCTTGCCTTAGAAGGAAAAGAAGAAGAAGAAAAACCTCAAGGTGATTAACATCTAAGAAGTAGATAATACTGTATACTAATAGGTAAAAGCAAGCCAGTGAAAGAGACCTTATGGTTTCATACTTCTGCTTCAGGACAGTTGATTGTTGATGCAATTTGAGAGCTCGGAGTCTTGATAGAAATTTTCCCTAGTAGGCAAATGGAACAGGCCTCGCTGTCGCCTGCCTCCATTCTTTATTTCTTTTCAGTATTGTGGCATTTTTCAGTGCAAATAATTTTTAATCGTATAGGGTTCTAAAACTTTATCCTTTAGGAAGATTATGACATGGTTTGTTTCTATGCTCTATTTTATAGTTTAAGATTTTTACCTGGCTTTACAATATTTTGCTAAACGTATTGGTTTTCTGTATGTAACTGTATGTAGTTGGCCCTCAGTATTCCATTCCCAGAACCCCCGCGGATACTGAAATCTGCGGATACCAGGGCCAACTGTAAAACATCTAAACAAAGAGAAAAAAGCAGTTTCCTTACATTTTAGATGCAAACCGCTGCGTGTTCCTTCTTGCACAAGCTTAAATCATGCTACAGAAGCCTCTTCCGGGTCACGCGACTCCCCCCTTCCAAGATCACCCCAGAATGCATTACAATGCACGACCTGGAAGAGGCTTCCGGAGCACAATTTAAGCTTGTGCAAGAACGAATACGCAGTGGTTTGCATCGTAAAGGTAAGGAAACCACATTATTGCTTTAGAAAAATGAGGATTTTTAATATGTGATAATATTAGGCCTACGAAATTTCCCCCGACATGGGGGGGAGGCGGAAGCGATGTCGGCTAGGATGGTGGTGGGACTGGGGTGGGGCCGGGGAGATCACAGAGATGTGGCCATTCCTCCCTCTCATTGCGCTCTCCCCATCCCTGCTCATCGTCTGCAATGACTACATTTCCCATGAGCAGACGCCTGCCTCATCCTTGCCTTTTCCCTGCCACCCTCATCATGACTACATTTCCCATGAGCGATGCTTTGGGGAGGAAAGGTGGGGCCATGTGGGCGGGCCCAGCTCGTCTTTAAAACAAGCGGCTTAGCCAATTGCCGCACGACAAGGAAGCCGGCACACTGCAGCCAATCCAAGTAGGAAGGGAGGGGGGGAAAGGAGGAGCGGGAAGGAGTGTGATGCAGCCGGCCAAGCAGTCCTGGTCCTCCACGATGTAGCCGGCGGGCCGGGACACTCTCAGTTTCAGGGGGACACCAGCGGTTCAGGGGGAGACTGGGGGCAGGGCTGGGACTGTCCCGGTGAAAACCGGTACTCTGGTAAGCCTAGATCAGGGGTTCTCAACCTTTGGAGGCCCGGGTACCCCCTATCACAGTCCAATTTTCTGAAGTACCCCCTGCTAATTAACTGCTAATTAATTGGATTAATCAATTAATTAATTAGGTAATTAATCGTTTTAAATGTGAAAAACGTCTTATTTAACTGTGTGTGTGTGTGTGTGTGTGTGTGTGTGTGTGTGTGTGTGTGTAGGGAGGGACACACATGCAAAGATCTCTTTTTTTCCTCCAAGTCACACTTCCCAAAATCAGCTCTTCTCTCCCCCACCCCACCAAAGTACATTTTCCAAAGTACAAAAATAAGCCCAAAACCAAAATCAGAGGGACAGAAGGGCTCCGAAAATAATTACAATTTAAAATCCATGTTAATTAACACTTAATTAGCTGCTGATGGGGCAGATAAGGGGCAGGGCTTGGCGTACCCCCAGCAAGAGGTCCGTGTACCCCTAGGGGTACCCATACCACAGGTTGAGAACCTTTGGCCTAGATAATATGGCCTGTAATAAATGCAGTTAGCATTAATGCCATCTTGCTGGGTTATTTTTTTTGGGGGGGATGGATATTTTGACATTTTTTTTGCAATATAAAGTAATCCTATTGTAATTCTTTTAATGTATGAGTAACAGTGTTACATTTTTCTTTCAGTTCAGAGGGATGGTCTGCAGATGGACAGAAATACACAAGAGGAGGAAGATGAACGTTCTGATGGAAGCAGTGGCCTTACAATTTCTCTGAGTGAGGAGGATGAAGAAATAAATCTGTTAAAACAGGAGCAAAATGTACCGGGTAGCCGTAACAAGATGTCCTTAAAATCAGTAAACAGCAAAGAAGTTCTATCTAAAGAGGAACATCAGTGTTCACAAACAATATGTCATCCTCAGTATTCACAAACAATATGTCATCATATCTCAAGTGAAGGCTCATCTGCTAGTCCTGAAGTAAGGTACAGTAAAGCTATTAATACCTTAATTTCCCTCAAGTTGCTGTTGCACTTGAGGCCTCCCCCCCCCCCCCCCCATTGATAATCTAGTGCAGGTTTGGACAACCTCTTTAGAAGGTTTTGTCACTATCTTTTTATTTTCCTCTCTGATTCTCAAGCTGTTTAACCTGTCTACTTTCAGTCCTCATAAACCTTGTTCCTAGAGTGCAATCCTACGCACACATACACAGAAGTCCCATTGAAATAAATCAGACTTGTTTCTCAGTAGACATGCATAGGATTGCACAGTAGGTCTCCTGCAAGCGGTGTGACAACATATTTCTTAGAACTCCCGTCCATTTCCAATGGGATTTTCAACACCCTTCCGCAACCTGTGCTTCTGGCTGTCCACACTTCAGTGCTGACAGGTAGTACTGCAATTCTTTGCAGGTTGCACGGTTTATAATTGTCCCTGTTACTTTACTTTTGCTCCTTGACTGTTCTAATTTACATTTCCACTTTTCCAGGCATTGAATTTGAAAATAAAATAAAATCGCGCACTCTCACTCTCACACACGCATGTGTGTTTGTGTCATAAATAAACCGTATTTTAAATGAAATAAAAAAAGATTGAAATTTTTAAGGCTTAATTGTTGTGCCACAGTTAGGCTGCTTAAATTTCATTGACATTAACCATATTTGAATCTTTCATTTCCACTTCATTCACTAGTAGGCTTCTATTGCAATACATACACTTTTTTTAAGTTCTACTGGTGGTTTTGGTATGTGGTGGAGCATCCAGGTTTTTCTTTCTGCAGATTTAGGTTTTGGTGCTCTGAGCTTTCTATAAAATGACTAAAGAATACTCTCTTGTAACTGTCAATCCCTTGGTACTTCAGGCCTCTGAGTTATATAAGAAATAAAGCAGTCAGTCAGGTGTTGGTTACTGCAGGGTGTTGGGAAGCTTGCTATGTGTTAGTACTGTATTGCTAAACTAGGGGGGAAAGCCTCGGCCTGTACTTGACTAGTTCCCATCACTAACCTGTGCTTCATTTAGAACTTTACAAAGTCTGGCCTCTTGGATTTAGCACTTAGAACAATAATGAGCGTTTCAAACTCGTGTTTAAGGCAAAGCAAGGCAGAGAGACCTTTGGTTATGCTGCTTCAGCTGCATTCAAGAGGACTTAGCACAGATGGATTGTGCATGACAAAATGTAACACATAATTCAAGCTGTCAGCTTAATCAGACTGTTTCCAGGAAGCAACCTGTAAAAGAGAGAGACCCCTTGTTTGGTGACCCCTGATCCATAGCCTGCTGCATCATGTCATCCATTTTGCTTTTCTTTATTTATGTGTCCTTTCCTTCCCCTCCTTTTTATTAATGTATTCCCTTCAAGTGGCACCCTGGAAAGACCACCCAGAGGGAGGAGCACAATAGGGAACGAGCTGGCTGAAATAGAGATTTTGTAAGACTTCAGGGCAATGAAAAGCACGGTTGAACTGCCTGTGTGTTCTGACTGGTTGGATGTATGTTACATCGAAACTTGAAAACTTCACTCTGGCACCATCTTCATTTTCCTCTGTTCTCAGTCACGGTTGTGGAAGTGCATTGCTATAGTAGTCCTTAGCAATTGGAGAGAGTACGTTACAGCTTCATGCATGCAGGGAATCCACAATATTATAGATGAAAACTACAGATATTTTAAAAAATCTTGACAAGGCTACTGAACTTAGTTGTTTGTTATTGTTGATGTTGTTGTAGGTTTTATAGCCCAGCTGTGCCCTTTGCCTTGTGGAGTTCTGCTGTTGAATGCCAGAACAAAGCAGGCAGGCTGAGATAAAAATCTGAATAGCTATTTACACCTCTGTAAAAGGATTAGCAATGCCCATTGTTAAAATGTTTAAATCTTAATTTGCATCATTATAGAGGTATCCCTTATGAGTATACAGTGGAGGTGAAGAATAGATTAGGGTATTAGACCTAGTAGACAGAGTGACTGAAGAACTATGGACGGAGGTTCGTAACATTGTACAGGAGGCAGCAACTAAAACCATCCCAATGAAAAAGAAATGCAAGAAGGCAAAGTGGCTGTCAGATGAGGCTTTACAAATAGCTGTGGAAAGAAGGAATGCGAAAAGCAAGGGTGAAAGGGAAAGATATAACCAACTGAATGCAGATTTCCAGAGAGTAGCAAGGAGAGATAAGAAGGCCTTCTTAAATGAACAATGCAAAGAAATCAAGGAAAACAACAGAATGGGGAGGACTAGAGATCTCTTCAAGAAAATTGGAGATATCAAGGGAACGTTTTGTGCAAAGATGGGCATGATAAAGGACAAAAAAGGCAGGGACCTAACAGAAGCAGAAGAGATTAAGAAGAGATGGCAAGAATACACAGAAGAACTATACAAGAAAGATCTTAATGTTCTTGATGACCACGCTGGTGTGGTCACTGACCCAGAGCCGGACATCCTAGAGAGTGAAGTCAAGTGGGCCTTGGGTAGCATTACTAACAACAAAGCTAGTGGAGATGATATTATCCCAGCTGAGCTACTTAAAATCCTAAATGATGATGCTGTGAAAGTGCTGCACTCAATATGCCAACAAATTTGGAAAACTCAGCAGTGGCCAAAGGATTGGAAAAGGTCAGTTTACGTTCCAATTCCAAAGAAGGGCAATGCCAAAAAGTGTTCAAACTACCGCACAATTGCACTCATTTCACATGCTAGCAAGGTTATGCTCAAAATCCTACAAGCTAGGCTTCAGCAGTACGTGGACCGAGAACTACCGGACGTACAAGCTGGGTTTCGAAGAGGTAGAGGAACTAGAGATCAAATTGCCAACATGCGCTGGATCATGGAGAAAGCACGAGAGTTCCAAAAAAAAAAACACACACCTACTTCTGCTTCATTGACTACGCAAAAGCCTTTGATTGTGTGGATCACAACAAACTGTGGCAAATTCTTAAAGAGATGGGGGTACCAGACCACCTTACCTGTCTCCTGAGAAACCTGTGTTAGCCAAATTGCCTTGTTGTTTTGGGGAATAGCTTTTAAATATGGCAATTTGGAATGTACAGGGATCTTTACCTGTGTATACCAGAGTCCAGCTTCACAGAATTCCGTTTTAAATAATATTGAGGACACACATGGGTTGTTTTCCAATATTTACTAGATACAGTAGTTAGTCAGATTCATACAAAAAATACAATTCAATATGCAGCAGTTCAATCATACTACAAAGCATTCAGATCTAGGAAACCTAGGTAGAAGTATAGAGGTTTAGCAGGTTTCTTGATTTGTACATGGATCATATTTACCATTCCTGGAGGGTAGATCTTGGCTAAAATGCTGTTTAGGAGTGATGGCACAAGAACAAAGAAAGAAGCAGATTGTCTCTGAACTGATCAGGCTGAGAAGCCTGTAGAAAACTAACTGGGAAGTAATGCAAAGAGAAGGGAGGGGGGATTGCGAGAGAGAGGGGGGAGGGAGAGCAAGATAGAGCAGGAGAGAGAACTTACCAGTGTCCACAACGCGAGAGGAAGAGAGAGAGCAACTGCCAGGCAGTCTTTACCTTTATAGGGAACAGAGCACATGGCCAAGAAAGGGGAGGATACCTTTGAGAGGACAAGGTACATAGAAAAAGGAAGGAAGGCTCCTAGAGTGGACTTCCTGCATACCTCAGTGCATCTCTGGGTAGAACTTATACATAAACAATAGGAAGGTGGGAGGGGAAATCTGGCTTGATGGTCCGGTCATTAAGGAGCTGGATTGAGACAAAGGAGAGGCTGGGATGACTCATCTCAGGTAGCCCTGTGTATTGTCTTCTTTCAGGAACATATTTAGCATCTCAGTGGGGGGGGGGAATGCAGAGTAGAGTCTGTGAGAGCTTCTTGGACACATGGCGAAAATGGAGGCTGCTGTTCAGGTTTCTTTCCCTCATCATGGTTCAACTTCTGGCCTTGGGGAAATCCTTACAGCATGTCTCATGGCACAGGAACACAAGCGGAATGACCCTCGCATTGTGTGATACAGTCCAGTCTGGCCCATGTTCTGTTTTAGCTCACATGTCATTGGCATTCAAAGTCTCTTGGCAACATCATGTGGTAACACCTGTATACAGGTCAAGAAGCAACAGTTCGAACCGGCCATGGAACAACCGATTGGTTCAAAATTGGGAAGGGAGTACGGCAAGGCTGTTTATTGTCACCCTGCTTATTTAACTTAAGTACATTATGAGAAATGCAGGGCTGAATGAATCGCAAGCCGGAATCAAGATTGCCGGGAGAAATATCAACAACCTCAGATATGCAGACGATACCACCCTAATGGCAGAAAGTGAAGAAGAACTAAAGAGCCTCTTGATGAGAGTGAAAGAGGAGAGTGCAAAAGTTGGCTTGAAACTCAACATTAATAAAACTAAGATCATGGCATCTGGTCCCATCAATTCCTGGCAAATAGAAGGGGCAGAAATGGAAGCAGTCACAGATTTTACTTTTTTGGGTTCATAGATAGCATAATAAAAAGCAGAGATATCACCATGCCAACAAAAGTTCGCAAAGTCAGGGCGATGGTGTTCCCAGTAGCAATGTATGGTTGCGAGAGCTAGACCATAAGGAAGGCTGAGTGCCGAAGAATAGATGCTTTCGAACTGTGGTGCTGGAGAAGACTCCTGAGAGTCCCTTGGACTGCTAGGAGATCAAATCAGTCAATCCTAAATGAAATCAACCCTGACTGTTCCCTGGAAGGACAGGTACTGAGGCTGAAGCTCAAATATTTTGGCCACCTAATGCGAAGAGAGGACTCTCTGGAGAAGACTCTGATGCTGGGAAAGATTGAAGGCAAAAGGAGAAGGGGAAGGCAAAGGATGAGATGGTTAGACAGCATCACCTATGCAACAAGCATGAAAATGAGTGAACTCAGGAAGATAGTGGAGGACAGGAAGGCCTGGCGGGATATGGTTCATGGGATCATGAAGGGTCGGACACAACTTAACGACTGAACAACATCAAGAGGTATCATTTTACTACCATTCCCCTTCCCCCCCCCCCCAGTTCTGTTTTGTACCTGGAAGGCAGTCACTAGCTTTTTCCATTCATATGGATATGAGATTTGTATAAAAATATGCCATATTATTTGAGTCTTGTTAGTGTAGCATGTAACCTTTTCTAATTTAATTGAGCTATAGTTTACTACCTGATTGCTTCATTGTTGAAACTTTTGTTTATGATACATATGTAGTTTATTTCCTAATCTTGATGGTTTCTATCACCTTCCTTATTTATTTATTTATATAAAAAAATAAAATTGTCACTTGTGCTAGAATAGTCTAGCTCCAGCAGAAAATAGTTGTAATGTCTGATAGCCACATCATAATTATCTGGACAAATTTTATTGCTAGATGCATAGTTTTTGAACTCAGGCTGGAGCTAGGGGTTGCCGCAGATACAGGGCTGCCACTGGAAACAACAACTCCCTTGTATTTTCTCCTCTTTCTTCTCCACAATGTCTTGCAATGCTCATACACCAAAAAGAGTGGTAGAGCATGCTTCCCTTTTGGTTCAAAAAGTGGAAAGCACCCCACTCCAGCTTATATGAATGTGGCAGACATGAATAAACAAATGTGGCTGTCTTCATCAAATCTAGTTTGGTCCTAAGAAGTGAAGTGTGTATTGCTAACTCCTCTTTAAACGTTTTCACTATTAAAAAACCCCTTCTTCTCCAGAAACTTCTTATTAGTTTTATACTGGTTTAAATACATTGCAAACAAGAAAGTTTGCTATTATTCTACATGATATGTAACTATAAAATGAATACAATGATTGAGGATTTTTTTACTATTTTAAAAAGATTTTTTTTATAAACAAAAAGCATACAATAGGATAAAACCTGCAGGAAAATAAAACCTAAATCATACAATTGAAAATTGAGTGCCTGTTCATTGAAATATTTATTTTTGAACTTACCATTTTTTGTGTTGAGGGTGTTTTTTTTTTTCCTATTCAAAGCATCTAAGAGACTATAGATTCAGTTACAGTTTACTGAAAAAAACCCTCTCTGAACCAGTTTATGGGATTAGGGTCAGATCAACTCTCTCTGGGACAAATAGAAATGTAGATACTTTAAATGTTCGGGGCCATTAATGTACCATACTTTTAATTATGTATTTTCTGGAAGTGCTGTAAAAATGTTCTCTTATGGCTGGCTAAAGCAAGTGAAAAAGAACTTCAAATTGGTTGTATATGAAATAATTTCATAGGTTGTAGATGGTATCTGTTTTTATTTCTACAGAGAATGTTTGTCGTTGGAGGGATTCTCTCATGTGCTGACGTTCATCGAAGAGTTCGTGGCTAGAGAAGCTCCTCGATGTTTGACGATATACCAGAGCAAACTTGTGAATACAGCAGAACTGGAGACCCTGATAAGGTTAATTTATATTTTTTTATTTAAATAAGAGAATGTGTTGGTATACTGCTTGTCTTTTATATTTAATTTGCTGGCTTTAGTGGCTGGCTTTAGTAACTGTGTTTTGAACTTAGCTTAACTCGAATGCCCTTCACAAATACCTGACTGACGTGGTTGATCCCACACTGGTTGGGTCTCCATTAGAAGAATTAGAAATGGGTCTGGTATCCTCTCTCACTTCCGATTCCCTGAAAAATAAATCATGTTATTTCTAGAAAGGTTGAGGAAATCTGAGTTTCCTTCTCGTTAATGTTTTCTGGGTCTGTGATGGTGGCACTCTTGTTACTGGAGGAGAGAAGAAAGGAGATCTGGTGTGTCCAGGGATGGTTCTTCTTCTTCACCCTGACTCTGCTGCTATTGCCAGTGTCACTCTCTCTGCAGGCTGCAGAGATGGGCAGATAAACAATTTGTTGCTTCTGGTCTGACTGAAGTATTCACAGGGCTGTTTTCTCCATAGGGTGCTTGCCCAACTCTTTCCCCAATACTCCGTGCTTCTACCAGCCAGAAAAGTTTCTCATCTTTCCCTGTGAATGGCTCTGGTTATCCATATTTGCAAGGAATAGTAGAAACATTTCTTCTTTTCATGTTAGTTAGCCAAAGCTGAAATTATTTTCTGGGAGCCCTGCTGGCTCAGAAAAATATTTAAGGAAACCCCTGTATCCATGCTGAACTTAATCTCTGATTCATGTATGTTCTTGACTGAGGAGGGAAGTGCAGGAAGACCAGCTATACTAGCAAGAACACACTAATAGACTAGAGTGGATCTGGTTCAGGTGGGACTTCGGATCAGGCTTCTTGGTCTGAACAACTAACAGCCCAATCCTATTGTAGTAATCTGCCACTGGAACGTTACAACTGTTGTAAATGGTGATCCAGAAGTGCTCATTGTTGCGGGCTTCTGGATTGCCGCTGGAATGGTACAGAGGCCCTGCACAGAAGTGTGTCAGCAGAGTGGTGGAACGGGGCAGGGGACAGGGTTGGCAGTGAGAGAGGGTAGCACCCGGTGCAGGCGACTTATACCAGATGCTATCCCCTTCCTCGCCTCCTGACACACACCCTTTCTCTTTTTGGACTTGTGTCAGCTAAAGAGCTGGCCCAAGTCCGAGGAAACCCAATGGCGATCAGGAGATTTATAAGGGGGTAAGGTACAATACTTTTCTTTGCCTCTCCCAAGCCTCCTGATCGTACCCCCCCCCCACACACACACACACAATATGCAGTGCGGCCCATTTTGGTGCAGCTGCATGCTATGGCAGGGAAACCATACGATTGGGCTATAAGAAATCTGCATTTGCTGACTATGGATTGCCTTTATCTTTGAGTTGTCCCCAAGAATCCCATCCATATCCTCAGGTTGTACAAGATGAAAAGAATACATAACAAGACAAACAGGTGCAGAGGACACATCTATGGAAACTGTCAACGTGGAGACTAAGTTGTGACAGATGTGAGCGATTTTTATCTGCAAGGTGTCTAGCAAATTGGTCACTTTTGCTAGTCCGGAAGTCACTTTTGGTCGCTTGGGAGAGGCTTTCAGTGGCCCACGGAGGCCTCTGGAGGGGTTTGCAGGCCAGTGTAACACAGAACAGGCCTCCGGATCCTCATTATTTGCGGGGGGGGGGGAGTTCAGAACAGATCCCCCATGAATAACGAGGACCCACTGTAGTCCTCTCCAAATGTATCATCAAATTCTTCCAAAAAGGAAACTGTATCATTGGTGGTAGTATTCCATTTTTGAGGCCAAAGAGACTGTCATGATGTGACGCTCAATTGGTTAAATGCCAACTTTCAAGTGTGTTAGGTATCGAGGGAATAACCTTTCTTGATCCCAGTGGTCCCATATCCGAAGAGGATGGGCTAGATGACATTTGATCTCTGTCACTTCTAATTGTTACAGTTCATGTTTAATCCATTTGCCATGAGAATGACTATAGGGTCATTCCGTGTCAAATCAACCAATGAAAAATCCTTGACGTCATGGATTTTGTTCATTTTCGGTACATTTGTAGCTTACCATGAGATGTTTAAAAATTATTTTTTTCAGATTTTTTTGACCATCTGTTTTTGAGATATTGAATGTTCAAAATTGCCAAAAAAGGCCAAAATCCACTTGTCACCATACATTCAAACGCCAGTTACAGGATAACGATGAACGCTACAGACATGGGACAGGTGTCATTTTAAAGCTTATGAATAGGGCTTTCATTTGATATACAACATGACAAAATTGTAAATTTTCAAGAAATTCAAAAATATTCAAATAATATTAATTTTGAAATTTTGAAAAATTGAACTTTTTTAAAATTTTCAAAAAAATCACACTTAAAGGTATATGTCTTTCTTCTTGACTCACCAAGGGAGGTCAAAGAGGCATTTAAGTGGCTTAAAGCTGTATCAGGGTCCAAATACTCAGACTCCTTTATATGACTAAGACCAGGAATCTCATAATTCTCAGGAGGAATTTCCTTTTCAAGTATATTGTTTTCCATCTGACAAGGCTTCTATTCATGTGTGGTTTGATTTCACTATTTAGTGAAACCATCCAATCAGTTACATTCCTCAAGTCTTTACTAACCCAGTGCCCCCCCTTTTTTTAAAGGGCTGCAACAGTTTTTTGACCACTTATTCTCCTCCATATTTCAAATCATGTAATTATCAGTTAATGAATTAATAAAGCAGCTTCAGAACAAAAATGTCCTAGAAACCTTCACTAAAAACACACTGTCCAAACCCACTTAAATGCCTCTTTGACCTCCCTTGGTGAGTCTCCGGTATGCAAGAAGAAAGTATCTAAAGTGCAAAGAAAAGATGGGGAAGATTAAAAGGACCTACAAATAATTATTTTTTTACTTCTGAAGATGATTTAGATGAGGAAAAATATCACTGTGCTGATTCAGAAATTATTCAGCAACTAAAGGAAAATTTTAAAACTACGAACAGAAATAAAAAGCTCATGATTTTGATAGTTTTACCAAAAAGCTGATCCTGTAAAAGAATAGAAAGTGAATTCATGCTCTATAAATCTATCTCTATAAGTCCTGTTATAAATTTTTGGATTCATTTCAGTTTACCACCTAATTTTATCAGTGTAAACTGTAGAAAAATGGACTTGAGGGGTTTAATTCCTGGTCACTGCCAACAAGAAAATTTAATTTTTGTATGATACCATTGAGATACCATCTTGAAATTTTGACTGATTGACTACAAGACATATACCTTTAAGTGTGATTTTTTTGAAAATTTTAAAAAAGTTCGATTTTTCAAAATTTCAAAATTAATATTATTTGAATATTTTTGAATTTCTTGAAAATTTACAATTTTGTCATGTTGTATATCAAATGAAAGCCCTATTCATAAGCTATCTCATGGTTAGCTACAAATGTACCGAAAATGAGCAAAATCCATGACATCAAGTTCCAAAATGTATTTTTTATTGGTTGATTTGACACGGAATGACCCTATAGTTTCCACAGAGAAGAATAGTGTATTACTGCTTATAATGGGCTTAAGTAAACATTTCATTAAGTACCTGTTTTTTGTTTTATAGCCTCTGTAATCAAACTGGAAGCTTAGAACAAGAAGACCTTGAGTTATGTGAAGCACTTGTCCTTCATCAGCTTCAGAGATTATTGCAAAGCACACTGAATGGATGCCTTTTATCAGAGAAAATGCTTAATGACAAAAGTAGGATGCTGAATGAAAAGCAAGTCGGGTACGATCATTGTTCAGACTACACAATTAATATTCATATAGGACCTGTATATGTGTAACATTGAAACCCAAGAATTTTCAGAGGGGAATTGCATATGTTTCCTGCATACTAGGTGTATGATTTAACAATTCAACATTTACCTTCATGGTATCCTTATAAAGGACATTTTGTACAATGATTTTCTGTTTGTAATTGGAAAAGCTTATGCCTCGTCTCTGGGTCATCATCTCCTCTCTATCTTGTTGTGATTTTTCGAAGGGGTAGGATCTCCTGATAGTACCATCTGTGTACAAAATATGTACAAGCTCCTAGTATGCAGGATTCAGATTGATCCTTTGCTCCCTTCAACCCAAAAGGAGTGAACAAATGTGACTTCGCAGACCAGTTCTGCCTATGGATAGGGGAGCAGGGCTTCCCTTGAGTCATTCCTTGCTTGCTTGCGAGTCTCTTTATTATTTCTTTTCATCTTCAAAAACAAAAAAACCTCCTTCCATCACTTCCTTCAGGTTGCAGCAGGGGTGTGCTTCTCATCCGTTCTCTCTAGTGAGAAGTCTGCAACTCCTTCTTGGAGATCAGAATTTAGCAACAGTTATTCAGGCTTACATTCATACTTACATTTATAACTTACATTCTTACATTCATAACTTACTTACTTACATTCATAACTTACTTACTGGGCAGCCCGATCCTGCCTAAGATGCGGTGGCTGGCCTAAAGGGCTGGCCGGTGCATTCTAGTCCAATTGCGGACTGCGCCGGTGTGGCCTGGGCACACCTCGGGTGAAGGGGACATTTGTCCCTTTCCCCCAGTGTAAGCGGCATGGGCCCCAATGGGCCTCCTCAGATGCGCGCCAGTTCTTTAGCTGGCGCGCATCTAGGGAGGCCGTGTAAGGCCGGCCCAGCCTGGGACGAGGCTCTGTAAATACTGTAATGTGTATTTAAATACTATACTCTCTTTGGGATGCTGTTGTGCCATTTGATAGCTGTAGCTACTATTTAATGGAGACCTGACCTAATATGGTTGTGCAAATGACCTTAGTGCAGCAGTTCCCAAACATGGTGCCCTTCTTGCACAGTGCCCTGTCACAGCAACACAATCGCTCAGCTCTCTTGGGTGCCACCATCTTGAATCATGTGATTCTTGCAAGATCTTGCACGATTCAAGATGGCGGTGCCCAGGAGAGCCGGTAACAAGAGGCCACCGGGGACATCCTGCGCGCACAGTTTGGGAACCACTGCCTTAGTGCTTCAGGATCTGTACTCATTTGCTTCTGGGCATAATCTGGGAGGCTGATTTTTAATTTATAAAATTCAAAATGGTTGTGCCTTACACTTATTATTATTTTTATTTTATATACTGCTTTTCCACAACAGTAGTTCACAAAGCTGGACATAGTAAAATCAATCCATCAATGGTTTGTTCATATGAACATATGAAGCTGCTTTATACTTGGGCTTGTAGTCTGTCTAGTTAGTTAGACCAATATTACCTGCTGGCGGTTGCTCTCCAGGGTCTCAGGTATGAGGCTTTCCCCGCTGTTGCTGCTTGACGGTGTAATTAGCAATGATGGCGATTGAACCTGTTTCCTTGTGCATGTAAACATGGGTTCTAATATTGGGCTCTGCCCCTTCCTTTTAGGCTCTGCCCTTTCCTTTTTAATCATCTCCTCTCTCCAATGTGATTTCTGAGGGGGCAGAGTCTGTTTATGACATATGAGCGAGGGAAGACCCAAAAGTAGTGGTGGTCCTCGTTGTTGACCTTAACGCTTGTAGGGTTTTATCTTTTGTGTGACAGATTCCTATGCAGTAGCACAAATTGCTTTTGTGATATGGCATTGTGTGTGTGTGTGTGTGTGTGTGTGTGTGTGTGTGTGTGTGTGTGTGTGTGTGTGTGTTGGAATAATGAAACTTGCACTACACATCTATTGAATGTAATATTGAAGGTGACTAGTTTTTTATTGGTGCATGCTGGTTTGTTGACCATATTTACTTTCAACTTTTTGTAGGCCTGAATTGCCATCTTATTTTGCAGTGACATGGGAACGTTTAAGCAAGCATGTCTTATTCTTGCAAAAGTACCATGCCTTACTTGGACAAGAAGTAAGAGACATGTTTGGTACCTTATTGATTTTGAAGAAAGGTGAACAGAGTGGTCTGGTCAGTATTACCGTAATTTCATTTGCAGCAAATATAATCTGTTTTGTCTGCGTAGGTAGGGCGAAAGAGTGACACCCGGTGAAAGCTCTTAGGAAACAAAATCCTTCGTAGAAAGATTTTAATACATAATAAAAGGTTTTTCAAATATTGGATCTGTTACATGTATGCTGAAAGGCAGGGTTTTTTAGGCATTTAACTGATTGCTTCTTACAGCGCAATCCTGTATAACCTTGCACCAGTGTAACAGTAGATGCACCGGTGTAAATGCAATTCCACTAGCATAAGTGCACTTATACCAGTGCATCTACTGTTACACCGGTGCAAGGTTACACAGGATTGCACTGTCAGACTATGAAGTGTCATTTTGAAAGCAGGCTGTGTGTGTAGCAAGTTACTACTTTGTTCCTGAGACTGCACTGATAATCTGACGCTGCAATCCTATGCACACTTTCCTGAGAGTAAGCCCCATTGAACACAGTGGAACTTATTTCTGAGTAAACGTGCATAGGATTGTGCTGCGAGATGAGTACCTTTTTTTGGTACTTTTTGTTTGTTTAAAGAAAAATCCTATGTGGATTTACTCAGAAGTAAGTCCCATTGAACTCAATTGGGCTTACTCCCAAGTATGTATCTGTTGGAATTGCAGTCGTATTTACTTGCATGTCTTACATCAGGGATGACCAATTTTTGTATTCTTTTGTGGGAGGAGAGCATCTTTCTATTTTCCAAATACTGGTCTGGAGGCCGGAATTGTCCAACTGTCTCATGGTTGGTCAGGTTCTGTAACAAAAACCTGCATCACTTAGCAGCAAGGTTTTCACAGATACGAAGTTCAAATGCTCTGATGATAGAAGGTCATTGATTCGGGGTGGGGGTGAAGGACTAATGTGCTCTCTGAAAGATTCCTTCAAGAGGCAGATTGGGTAGTTTTTGCATTTCCAGAATGCCTGTGAAGTAGCAATGCAATAAACTGCATATGAAACACATGGAAAAACTCATTGCTTCTGTTTAAAACACACATTAAAGACCAAACATGAGGGAGCTGAAATAGAATTTTTTTAAATGTTAGAAATGTATTTAATTTTTCATTTAATATATTTGCTAAACATTGTGGCAACATAGCAGCCTTTTAAGCTTCTTTTGTCTAATGGGTTGTAAAAGGGAATAGACGTGTACTTGTGTTGTTGTAATAATGCTGTTTTATTTCTAATGCTATAGGCTATGCCAGGAATGCAAGAGAGCTTCCCAGAAATATGTGAAGACAGGTCACTCGCTTTTAGCGATAAAACATCTTCTAATTCTCAGACAAACAATAGCGAAATAAATCAAGAAAAACGTGCACAATGCCTTGGTAGCAATGGTGCAAGAGAACAAGGTAAAATTCTTAAAGGGCACATTTTTAACTTATTGCTGTATTGTACCTCAAAATGTGTTTGTAAAATGAAACAGTCAAACAACATGAGATACTTGCCGGACTAGTGGCTGAGGTAGGCATGTGCGAGGGTGTAGAGGCATGGCTCTCTGGAGGGTGCTTGTATCTGTCCGGTTCATTTTGGTTATTTTAAATGCAGAATTGTATATGTGTGGAGCATTATGTGCTGTTGAAATGAATGGGGCAGTCTCTGATTCTTTTGAAGCGTCATGTATGCTGTGGAGACTTAAACTTGCAGAACAAATATGTGTATTTTTGAAGTTGTATTTGAGTAAGATGCTGTTGTCTATTATTTCTGTCTTATGGAAAAATTAAGGCCTTTCTCGTTTCAGATATAAATTAGAAATGGAATCGCACTTAAAGGGCCCAATCCTATCCAACTTTCCAGCACCTATGCAGCCCCGAGGTAAGGGAACAAATGTTCCCTTTCCTTGAGGAGGCTTCTGTGACTGCCCTCCCCCCCACCGCAGGATGCAGTGCACGCCCCATTGACATGGCTGCATCAGTACTAGAAAGTTGGAAGGATTGGGCCCAAAATAGTGTTACTAAGCATGTTTCCTCAGAACTAAAGCCGGAGCTACACTGTCCGTGTTCGCGTCGCGTCCGCGTTCCGTGTGCGTCTGGTGTCCCGCCCCCAGATCAAACAATGGCTCTGATTGGCCGGATGTAGCGCAGACGCAGCAAAAGTCGAGGTGGCCTCGACTTTTGCTGCATCCGCCATATGTCCGGCCAATTAGAGCCCGTTGTTTGACCTGGGGGCGGGACACCAGACGCCCACGGAACGCGCACGTGGACAGTGTAGCTCCGGCTTAAGTTCCGCAGATTTCCATGGGATGTATGCCATATTAAATGTGCATAGGAACATAAGAACATAAGAAGAGCATTGCTGAATCAGGCCATATGAAGAACCTTGCTGGATCAGGCCAGAGGCCTATCTAGTCCAGCTTCCTGTATCTCACAGTGGCACCACCAGATGCCTCCGAGAGCACACAGCCAACAAGATTTCCTGTTGTCACCCCCTTGCACTTGGCACAGAGAAAACCTACTTCTAAAGCCAGGAGGTTGCTTATGGCTTGTAACCTGTGATGGTCTTTTCCTCCATGAATCTATCCAAACCCCTTTTAAAGGAATCTAGGCCAGGTATCATCACCACATCCTGTGGCAAGGAGTTCCACAGATGAATGACACGCTGGCTGAAGAAATATTTTCTTTTGTCCGTTCTAATTCTCCCTCCACTCAATTTTAGTGCATGTCCCCTGGTTCTGGTGTTGTGCAAGAGGGAGAAGAATTTCCCTCTATCCACTCTCGCCATCCCATGCATAATTTTATACGTCTCAATCATGTCCCCCCTCAGGCGCCTTTTTTCTAGGCTGAAAAGCCCCAGACGCTGTAGCCTTTCCTCATAAGGGAGGTGCTCCAGCCCACAAGTCAGTTTGATCGCTCTTATCTGCACCTTTTCTAATTCAACGATATCCTTTTTGAGGTGTGGTGACCAGAACTGGACACGATACCCCAGATGTGGCCTTACCATCTATTTGTACAAGGGCATAATGATATTGGCCGTTTTATTCTCAATCGCTTTTTTAATGATCCCGAGCATGCAATTGGCCTTCTTCACAGCCGCCGCACACTGGGTCGACACTTTCATCGACCTGTCCACCAGCACCCCAAGATCTCTCTCCTGATCCGTCACAGACAGCTCAGAACCCATTACTGTATATGTGAAGTTTTTATTCCTTACCCCAATGTGCATCACTTGACACTTACTTACATTGAAGTGCATCTGCCATTTTGCTGCCCATTCTCCCAGTTTGGAGAGATCCTTCTGGAGCTCTTCACAATCCCTGCTGGTCTTCACCACCCAGAAAAGTTTAGTGTCATCCGCAAACTTGGCCACCTCGCAGCTTATCCCCAACTCCAGGTCATTGATGAACAAGTTGAAAAGCACCGGTCCCAAGACCGATCCTTGGGGCACACCGCTTTTCACCTCTCGCCATTGTGAAAATTGCCCATTGACTCCCACTCGCTGTTTCCTGGTCTTCAGCCAGTTCCTATCCATAAGAGGACCTGCCCTCTTATTCCCTGACTGTGGAGTTTCTCAGGAGCCTTTCATTGGGGACCGTGTCAAACACCTTCTGAAAATCCAGATATATAATATCCCACGGGTTTGCTCGCAACCACATTCCTGTTGACTTTTTCAAAAAATTCTAAAAGGTTAGTGAGGCAAGACTTCCCCTTGCAAAAGCCATGCTGACTCTCCCTCAGCAAAACCAGTTCTTCTATGTGTTTTAAGATTTTCTCCTTAAAGGGAGTTTCCACCATCTTCCCTGGAACAGATGTTAGGCTGACCGGCTTGTAGTTTCCCGGGTCCCCCCTCCTTTTTTTAAAGATTGGCGTGGCAGTAGCTATCCTCCAATCCTCTGGCACAGTGGCCGTTTTAAGGGACAAGTTGCATATTTTGGTCAATAGGTCAGCAACTTCATTCTTGAGTTCCCTCAGAACTCTCGGATGGATGCCATCTGGGCCCGCTGATTTATTGATCTTTAATTTTGTCAATTAAGTCTGAAATGTCTTCTCTCTTAACCTCTATTTCACTTAATTCTTTAGTCAGGGGTGGCCGTTCAGGCAGCAGTATCTGCCCGAGGTCTTCTGCCGTGAAGACAGATGCAAAGAACTCGTTTAATTTCTCTGCGTCTCCAAGTCCCTTTTTATCGTTCCTTTCTCTCCCTCACCGTCCAGCGGACCAACCATTTCCCTGGCAGGTTTCCTGCTTCAAACATATTTGAAGAAGCTTTTATTATTCCCTTTAATGTTGCCTGCCATACATTCCTCAAAGTCTTTCTTGGCCTCCCGTATTATCTTTTTACATTTCTTTTGCCACAGTTTGTGCTCCTTTTTATTTTCCCCATTAGGGCAAGACTTCCATTTACGGAAGGAAGTTTCCTTGCCTTTTATAACCTCTTTAACTGATTGTAGTCGGGCAGCCCAATTCTATCCTACGCTCTGCTCAGCGATCCAGCTATGCCAGTGCCGGCAATACTGGATCCTGAGCAGAGTAGGCGGAGTTGGAAGTCTTCTCGGAGTAAGGGAACTTTTGTTCCCTTACCCCGGGTAAAGCCCCAGTCCCCGCAACGGGCTTCCTTCGATCTGAGCCTGCCCTTTTGGTGGTGCAAATCAAGGCTACCCGTGTTGGGAGAAACGGGCCTGAGAGGGGGATAGGATATGGCATATGTCACTTCTGCCGATCCTGCCCCCTCCCAGGCCCGGTCTGCCCTCCTCTGCACTGAAACGCCCCGGATCACCCTCCCCCAGCCCCTGTGCCACACGGCCCAGTCACGACTTACCTAGATCAGGATCTGACTTGCAGAGGTTGGCGCAGCCTGGGGCCAGCGCAACTGCCTTATGGCAGCTTTTGCAACAGTTCTGGGCCGATGCAGAGGTTTTATGCTGGCCTAGCGGCCAGATAGGATTGTACTGTAAGAGTTGCTAATTTTATGTATTGGCTATCTTGGGCATCAGTGTATGGAAAGGTGAACAGTGATGATAATGCAAAAGAAAAACTTGTATATCGTAAAAACATTTCTCTATAGATTTATCGTAAAAAACATTTCTCTGTAGATGCATCGGACAATGCATATATGTTCCTAGTACTACAGTAGATCAGTGCAAAAGAAGCATAGATGCATTTCTTCCCCTTCTTGGAAATAAGAAGCTTCATGATGAGAAACGTATGTGCTGGGTTTTCCAAATTAAAATCAATAGGTTTCTTAGTTGAATTTGTTTTGATAAAGGATATAATTTGATTTAGGAATAGGAGATAGTGACTTCCTCAGTGTGTTGTATCAAAGGTCGAAAGACCACGCAATTAGAACACAGACTTCTTGACAGAATATGCATAAGCAAGCCCATTTAGGATGCTTTACTAGTTCTTTGTCAACAAAAGAAAGGTACTGTACTATGATTAAAACTAATTTGCTGGGTTTTGTTGTTTTTATGTGTATCAGATTTTTTTTTAATTAATGGCCACAGTCAGTGATGAAGTTATCACTAGCTTTAAAAAAGAAAAAAAAAGTCTCAAGACCCAAACTATTCAAGTTATTTGGGTGGTTTACTGTTTTCTTTTGCAGCTGCACAGAGATACAGTCACAGCATATTTGACTAAAGTTCACAGTAGGGTCCTTTTGTAGAGAACTGTAATGGACAGTTTAGATCAATAAACAAGAGATAACAAAACTGAAAAATTAAAGGGAATGGGGCTTAAAAAGACAACAAACTGGTCTGATCACTGTGACTTTGAAATGTGCTTCATTATTGTGTGTATTCACATACAGAAGTTGCAAGCTGGTGTGAAGATGAGAGCAAGGAAGAAAGCCTGATGGAAAAGATTCCTATTACAGGTAAAAGTAATGGCTGCATAATAGCCTCAAATGCAGGGTTTGACTTTATTATATAATCAAAACATTGCATTTCAGTGGCTTGTGAATCCCCCTAATAGTGAGTAAATTCAGCTACTACATACTGAGCACAGAGATTAAACGCAAGATCATAAAGTCCACGCTTATGTTAACATAAACCAAGATGGAAAATAACAGTGCCTATTTTAATTCCTTGTAATCATGTTATACATTTTAAACCTTGTGAATATCCTCTGTCATTTTAGCCTTTCAGGTCTTGGTATCGGTGTTACAAAGGTCAGTCTCCATGGGGAAGAATCAGTAATTATATGGCAAACTACAGATGTTTCTGATTTGACTCTTTTCTTTTCTGTAGTAATTGAATGTGTATCATTAGAATAAGAGCAGGAAAAAAAATGTACTAGACAAGGAAGCTGAGTTTGTGCCTCTGTTACAAAGGCACTCTGATAATTTGAAAATTTTAAAATAAGGTTTCATTGGGACTTGTTAAGGTCTCACTTTCTGGCAGCTGTATTATGTTTGTTTTCATAAAGAATATCAAAGAAAGGATGACAGTTTGGGTTTGGGGGATACTGTAGACATTACCATTCTTGACAGATGCCCATTTATAGCAAGTAAATTAGCAGTTACTTGCTTCTGTAAGGAAGAAACATTTTCATTGCAAATGTACATAGTGGAATATGAATGATTTCTGCTCAAAAAGCATATTGAAGAATGTGTCTTTAAATCACTCTGTTAGATTTTTAATGCAAAAAGTACTTTCTGAGAATTTGGGACGCTGAGGAAAGTTGTTCCATTGGCACCCACTGTTATTTCCACAAGGACCAGATTATTTATGGGTTGCACCCAAAGTTCCCTTCTGCCGATGGAAGGAGTGCGCGCTCTCCAGAGGAAGGAAACCTTTGGATCCAACTCGGTACACAAAAACAAAATAACACGGGAAACCATCCTGCAAGCCTCATTGAAATGAGCAGGGTTTGCTTACAGCGGTTTTGAGAAACTCAGAGAGAATTAATTGCAGCCTTCTCTCACAGGTGCATTGATAGAAGCGACATAAGGGTGTGTGGACGTGGACCTTCCAGGTTAAGAATAAAGGTTTAGGCATTGCTGTTTCTTTTTCAAAAATGGAGGCTGCCTATGACTAAATAACAAATATTTGTATGTCCTCACTAATATCTGGGATTTTTATAGAACCAAATAGCATAGGAACTTGAGCTCAGATCTTAGTGATGAAAGATCCTCCAGTTGGCTGTACTGTGTATGTGTGTACATATACCCATGTATATGGTGTACTGTATATGTGAAGGAGATATTGCTGCATATTTTGTTTAGCGCATAATTGCACCAGTTGTTTTTCATGTGATATGTCCAAGTATACCACAAACAGCTGGTATACTCCATGCATGTCATGCTTAACCTTATTTTTCTTGTTACTTTCGGGGGTGGGGGGAGGCAGGCTGCTAAACAGTGTCATACCTGTATAGGACGGAGATAGTCCAGTCCAGGGTGTTCTTTTTTTTATGTGCACACCCATTTGTGTGTGCACAGTGAGGCCTTTTATTTTTTATTCAACCAGCAACTCTTTTGTGTTGCACCTACTTTTTAAACACTGGGAAGTTGGAAAAAGCAGCTGTTAGCATGCTGTTAGTGTGTGTGGCGATGCTGCTGCTGTTTGGGGAAAGAAAATAAGCAGCCCTATTGAGCACACAGATCTTCTAACATGACGGATTTGCTTCCTGCAGTTCTGAAAGTGTATTCTCCTTTCATAGCCTCTTCCATTTTTTTTAAACACAGCATATTAATTTAGGTTAGAAATTGTGTTTCTGTAGGATTAATACAAGCGTAAGATTTTTACAGTAATCGCAGCATGTCCTTATACTTGGTGTGAACTTGGCTTCGCCAATTGCATGACAGACTGTTCAGCTAGTGAAAGCTAGTGAAACATCGACCAGTTAAATGGCATGTGAATATTATTATTATTATTATTATTATTATTATTATTATTATTATTATTATTAACAGTATTTATATACCACTTTTCAACAAAGTTCACAAAGCGGTTTACAGACAAAATCAAATGATTAAATGGCTCCCTGTCCCAAAAGGGCTCACAATCTAAAAAGATGCAGAAGAACACCAGCAAACAGCCACCAGAAAAGACACTGTGCTGGGGTGAAAGGGGGGCAGTTACTTTCCCCCTGCTAAATATAAGAGGAGCACCCATTGAAAAAGTTCCTCTTGCCCAGTTAGCAGGGAGCCACACATCCCTCTTCTATTTATTTGGAAAACAAAAACAAAAATTCACAAACATTTAAAAAATGGTTGCAGAAGAGCTTTGGAAATTGGAGGGAAGGAATAGAGGTTGGTGATGTTGTGTGTTAGCACTAAACAAGTGCATTCTACAGTTGTTTTCTGCTGTTAAAACTGAACCAAGCTGAAAACTTACAAAACCAGTTTTTCAAAGGTTGCCCTGGGAAAGCAAAGATACATTCATATCGAGTGAAATCAGGTTGTTTTCAAACTGCCCTTATGGCTCTTAAATATATCTCCATCCATAGGAAACATCCAGTAACAGAAGTATAGTAAAACATTTCGATAAACCAGATGGCAAACATTTTTGTTGTTGTTAAAAGACTGCTCTTTAATTGACTTATGTTCAGCAAAAAGAAAGAACTAATATACCACTTTACAAAGTCTTCAGTTATTTGTGTAGCGCGTTAGTTATCTTAAGAGAGAAAAAGCTAGGAAAAATGCAATATGTCCTACCAGGGGGAGAAATTCAAACTTTGATCCGATTTTCTGGAACTCCTCCTTGGGCACACAAGGCAAATTCGTCCCCTTCTGTTTTTCTGAAGCTCAAAGCGGAGGGGAGGTGTACCCATTGGGTAAAATAGGAGGTAGACCTTGCCTCCACAAGGGACTTCTTCTTTGTTTTCCCCTCCACCATTTGTGGATCTTATATCGAAAATCTTGGTATGGATAAAGAGGAATGGTCTTAATACGTGCAGCATGTACAGTATAAGTGAAATTCTGTATAGTGAGAGTACTTATAAAGAGGGAAGAGTGTACAGTCACCCCTTGGTATCTGCAGGGGCTCCGTTCCCAGAACCCCTGCAGATGCCAAAATCCATGGATACTCAAATCCATGGTGGGCGGGGCTGTGGGGGGCGCGGCACCACAATACCTTATTTTTAAGCTTCACCGGGGCCCACCACTCACTTCTTGCCTCCCGCTCTGCTTTGTAAAGGTCCAGAGTGCCTATAAAAAGAAAAAACGTGACCGGAAGTGACTTCCAGTTGCTTGTTCAAACCAGAAGTTGCTTCTGGTCGCTTTTTTCCTTTTTACAGGCACTTTGGACCTTTATAAAGTGGCGTGAGAGGCAAGAAGTGGGCCTCGGGTCGGCACGCTTGCTTAATCAGGTACTGTGGCGCCTCCCCCTGCCCCCAGTGGGAGACCTTCCTCCATGGATGGCCATCAGCGGATAGTCCAATCCACGGATGACCCATCCACGAATAAAGAGGGTCCACTGTATTCTGAAAAAATGCCAGAAATTAGTTTTAAAAATGGGAAGATAACATGGAAAAAAACAGATTGCAGTATTTTGTTAATGACGGCATCTGGATTCTCCATAATAACAGAATGTGTGAATAATATCAGTTGCAGACAAAACCAACTGGTCTAGTGGAACCTAAAATAGCTTTTGAGACTCTTGTGTCCTTTTTTGTGTACCGTTGTACAGTAAATGTAGCTGATATAGGATTGAAAGCAGAAGAGAACAGTTTTTAAGTCAAGTGTATATTCTAGTGTAGGCTAGAGTCTAGACCACATATGAATTACAGGTGCTGGACTTTGAAAAATGTACCTAAATGTCCTGTGAAAATGGCTTTTTGAAGAAATACTTCGATTTCAGGGGATCTGAGGTAGAGGGAATTGAAAGGAGAATGGTGTGGTTAAGTATGATATATTGTCATTCTTCTCTTATTTGAGATTAGATCTTTACAGCAGTAATGCATTAAAGAGTAATTTTCCGTTAGACAGACAATAGAGTTCTTATTTTTTATTATCTTGATTTTATAAGCCTGGTTATAGGTTTATACTCTTTAACTTAAAAATCTGTTCATGTCAATAGAAAAGCTAGCGTGTTGAAATAGAAATTGGGAATAGGAATGGTTCGGGTTCAGCATAGGCTGGGAATCCAGAGGGACCCATGTATGCAACACCTGTTTTTCCTTCCTACTTCCTCCTACTTCCTACTCCTACTTCCTCATGGGTTGCTGCTCCAGAGGGGGGCCCCCCACTTTCGACTGGGGTGGGGGTGAGTGAAAGGCTGCCACTGGAAAGAGAGAGCTGAAACCCTTTGTACACGCAGAACATTGTGCATAGTGCTTTGAATCTTGGCACTAGTAAAAACATTATTTTCTGTATTGGGGAAAGTAGGAGGGTCTATCATCTCTGTCTACCATTTTGATCATTATTCAGTAATGGAGTTTAAGTTGTCTCTGACAATGCAAAGTATTGGAGGCTCTGTTAACTAGATATTTCTACTGTCATCTAAAGGAGCACAGTAACAGTCATTTTAATGCAGATTAGTTATCCCTTAATAATACCTCCTTCCTGGAAGTACTTGAAATCGATTCAAGGTTTTAGAGTCTGTAATAAGATGGAATTGGGTGCTGTGCGCCTGGTAGCTGGGTGTGGGTTTTAAAGGGTGATAAGTGGGGATTTCCTTTTATATTGTGTTAGGAAGTAAAGTAGCTTGCATCCACTTCAACTGCAGCACCACCTAGTGTTCAACAGCAGTTTTGGAATAAAAATTCCAAAGTGTATAGCTTTTCCATCCCTCTACAATTCTCACTGGATTTCAGAGGGTTGTGCATGCAGGGGGGAGGAGAGGATGTTTCCGTGCTGGCTTCGTTGCTTTTGCTTTGATCTTGGGAATGCTTTTTGTAAAGGTTCTTGGAGGGACTGAGTTCACAAAGCAACCTCCAGAAATTGATAGCTGAAAGAGATGTCGTAGCACATTCTTTGGTTGTTTTGCAGCTGGAAGAAGCTTTGTAAAAGTGAGGGTGGGGGGAGTTTGATATAGGTGACTAATATTTAGAATTAATTAATTCCTCCTCGTCCAGATTGTGCACTTTTTCTTTCATTGTCTTTTGCAGAGCTCACATATTTTGCTGGCTGATTCTCTACATGTTGTTTAATAAAGTATGTACTGATCAAGTCTTCCCACTTATCCATTTGAGCCTGAATAAGAAATGTTATGTTCTTTGTTATATAAAATGTTTGTGAAAATGTAAAAAAAAGAGGTTTGAAGCATGTTCCAGATGATTCCGCATACTTAGATTTTTAAAAAGCCTTTTTAGCAAAAACAGGAGATACTAATAATTAAGCAAAAATATGAGGTTGCTTCCATCCATGAATCGATAATGGATGAAAGATGAGAATTAACACGATCTCCCATAGTGGGCCACAGTAGACCACAAAGTTGTCTTTAAACAGCACAGGGTAAAAGTATAGGGTTTAATATCTGTTAAGGATCTGAACAAATTTGTGAGTCGACAAAATTTGCATATGACTTTATTCAAACTAAATTCAAAGTAGGGGGAAATCATTGCATGATTATTGAAAAGACAAAGTGGAATGACATGTAAATAAGTGACTAGTTTGCCTGCCATTGGCTTTTACTCCTGTCTCTTTTGTCTATCCCTCTGGCTCTCCATTCCCCACATCTCAATCACTGACATTAGAATAAAATTTCAGACTTATTCCAAGTCATAGTTTGGCGACTTTGGCCCAAGGTGGTGGTGGTGACACTTGAGCTGAGAATCCTGCCTGATGGTGTATAGGTCTTTGTGGTACAGAGATTTAGCCTTTTGTGTTTTGAGTAAATAATGCAGAGCAACCCTGCATTGCTGGAACTTATTCCTTACAGCCTATTGTATGTCTCCTTGCTTACTTTAATTATCCACGTGTGTGTGCCAGAGAGTAAGCCATAACTCTGTCAGACCCAGGCAGTGCAACTGTTTGTGTAGATTTTTTTTAAAAAGTAACAGCGTCCAATTCTTTATTACCAAAGCTGCTCAAGGCAGCGTGCAATAGAAACGAGACAGGTAAAAGTGTGTGCAAAATGCCAAATAAAGTTACCAAATAAAACAAATAAGAATACTGAAAAATAAAAACTAAACAGTAGCAACTGGTTAACAGGCGTAGCAGTTCTCCAATGCCAGTTTTGGTTCTTTTCATGGCATCAATAACACCCACGTTCTTTCCAAACGAATAGCTGAGAAATAGGAGTCCTGAAGTTGATGTTAATAGGCTGTTTCTCGTGATAATGCATCACAAATTAGGTGGGGCCTTAGCTCAGTGATGGAGTCAATGGTTTGCATGCAGAAGGTTCTCGATTCAGTTCCCATCAATATCGCTGAAAGAATCTCAGATAGCAGGCCTGGGGAACTTGGTGAGTTATTGCCAGTCTGAACAGGCAATATAACTCAATGCCAATGGTCTGACTCAGTGCAAGGCATGTTCATTGCAACATCTGGGGGTGGCAGGGCTCCATTGCTCACTTTGGTGAAACTGTACACTTCCCTGTGTCCTCACCTATGGAGCAGCAACCTGCAGAGGACAAGGGGGGAGACACAGAGCAGAGGCAGCCAGGCATTGACAACAGCAACAGCATTCTCACCTGTCTCTCCTGGCTTGGGGGGCAGCAGCCTGTGGAAAGGAGGAGTGGGAGGCACGGAGCAGAGGCAGCAAGGGATTGGCAACAGCATTCTCACCTGTCTCTCCTAGCTTGTGAGCACAATCCTATGCTTGTCTACCTTCAGGTAGATCCCACTGGATTCACTGGAGCTACATGCAGGGAAGCCTGGGAGCAGTGGCGTCGCTTGAGGTGGGGCAGAACGGTAAGTTCCGCACTGGCTAACCTCCGTTTACTCTCTGGCACGAGGCGACCCCGCCCCCTCACCGTCAGAGCCATTCAGTGCGGCGAAGGCAACACGCTTTGCCACACTGAATGGCTCAGACAGTGAGGGGGCAGGGCCGCCTCGTGCCGGGGAGTAAACGGAGATTAGCACAGTGCGGAATTTACCGTTCCGCCCCACCTCGAGCGAAACCAGTGCCTGGGACGGAGTTGTTGTTGTTCAGTCGTTAAGTCGGGAGTTAGGCAGCACTGATGAGGGATGAGAGACACCTGTTTCCAGGCAGAGACTGCCTGCTTGGTGTCTGTGAGGAAGGATGGTGCCACAGGAAACAGGTGGAGCTCTTGTTGCTCTGTCAGATCACATTTTGTGCTAGCGGTTCCCATGGATAGGATTGGGCCCAAAATACTATGAATGCTGGAATGTTTAAACTGGCTATGTGTAAAGAGCACATCCGTTTTAAACTTCCTGTTTTTCCTTCTGATCAATGAAGTTGCCAAACTCATTGAGGATCGTCTTTGAGGCACGTTGGGCTTTCTTGTCTTTAACACTTAAAATGGACTTTTGTTAATGTTTTTTTATATTTTACCCAATACTTCTACTACTGTCCATTCACTTGACACCAAAGGCGCTTATTCACAGAAACAACTGAAGTAGATTGTGGAGAAAGGCCTTCACAACTTGTTCATTCCTTTGCTTTGTCCTCACATGACAGTTGAGAGTCCCAGATTTCCTTCCATTCATACTTACTATTACTGTATTTATATAGTGCCATCCATGTACATGGTTCTTCACAAATAATGAGAGGACACGCCGCCTCCTCCTACTAGGGTAACAGGGAAAGGTTATTTCAGTTACATGTACTTAGGCTTAGTTACAGTAAGGTATAGCTTCAACTTTCCACGACATTAAACCATGTTCAGTGTTTGGATCACCCCCTTCCTTACCTTGCTTCCCGTGCCGTTTCCTTAAAATGCATCCCTTTAAATACGGTAGAACCAGAAACCTCACACTTCTGGGTTTGATGAAACGCGCGAGAAGCGCTGTGAGGAGCTGCTTCCCCCCCCTTTTCTACAGCACCACGGCAGCTGTGGCATTGGTGTGGGGCCACAGTTCACATTGCGCCACCCTTGACTGTCGCCCAGTACCTTTACCCTGCACTAAGTCTAAGTACATGCAGGTGAAGTAATTGCGTATTCTCCCCCCCCCCATTTACCCTCTCACCGCTCCCCTCCCCTTCTTCTGTCATTTTCACTCTTTCACACACATTTTCACCCTTTCACTCTCTTTTCATGTGCATCCCTCATGGCAAGAATCTATCGTCTTGTCCTGCACGTTGATAGCAATGGCATTGCCATGTTGTGCTTGGGTCCACTGTGGGAGTACCATCTTAATTTTATGCTCTGCAGTTTATGTTCTGCACTGTTGCAGAGAGTAACGTATGTCAGTAGTTCAGTACTGCTGTGCAAATATGGATTATGTCCTCAAGGGGCACATTGCCATTTGGCAGCCTCTGGAGGAAACATTCCAGGGGCACTCTGAGGTCTCCCGAAGGTTGCCTCTCCATTGATTGTGTTACAACAAAAAATCAAAAGGCCTTACTATTTGGTGTTTAGGATATTTATGTACTGCTTTTTAACAACAACATCCTCAAAGTTTACTTAGCAAAAGAAGTAGAAGATGGTATCCCGTCTCAAAAGGGCTCACAATCTTTTTAAAACGAAAATTCAACACCCTCTGGAAGGGATGCTATGCTGGGATGGATAGGGACAGTTGCTTTTCCTCTGCTAAATATAAGAGAAGGTGCCTTCTCTTTAAAAGTGGACTCTTTGTTCAGTTAGCACGGGCTTAGGTTGGCCATCCCCTGAGGGGAGGCAGTTCCCAGTTACAACTTTTGGCACAGGATCCAGTTTGACTCTGCAGAGCTCCCCTTCTATCAGTCCCAGCATGCTTATAGCGAGAGCTCATGCTGCTTCCTCATAACTGGTTCAGTATAGAACATAATGGATAGGTATGCCCAGCCCAAACTTCCGAACGGGATGCAAATTGACTTTGGCAGACTTTAGCCCATCACAATTAGAATTATTGGCTGTGACTCCACTGATTAGATCCAAAGATACTATACCTGCAAAACTAATATTAAAGGTCCAACCCAGTGACTAGAAAGTTCTCCTGCACAAGCCACATTTAAATGAATAGGAATTGCCCAAGAACATTGCCCATCATCATGAATATTGCTTGTACAGTATTCTCAAGCTATATGTAAAAGAAAATAATGGTTATACAGAGGCTATTGTTAATGTTGCATAGCCCCAACAGTACAACTCCTACAGCCCAATCCTAACTAAATTCTCCCACGCTGATACAGTGATGCCAGCACGAGCTATGCTTTATCCAGCGGGAGAATTTAGCAGGTGGGAAGTCTTCTCAGGGCAAGGGGACATTTGTCTCCTTGCCCCAGGGAAAGCCCCAGCCACTGCTATGGGTCAACTCAGCCCTGTAGCAGCTATATCATTGGTGCAAGTCCGAGTTGATTTGTGTTAGCGGATCAGACCTGGGAAGGGGGCTAAGATATGGCATGCACCAGTGCTGCCGATTCTGACCCCTCCCGGGCCCGATCTGCCATCCTACCCCTGTCGTCGCCTTCTCGTCCCTTGTACTGCACAATGCTGGACTTGCCTGCTTCGGTAGGCGTCCTCCGTTGTGCCGGCACATGTGGGAAGGCTCAGGCCTTCCCGCTGGTGCTGCTAACAGGTGCGCTGTTTCAAAGTGCTTTATGGCGGAGCGGGCGCCAGTAATGGAGTAGGCACTAGTAATGGATAGGATTGGGCCACTAGGGAGTGGGGGGGCACCAACAAATGTTGAGCTGATGTGCAGGGTAGGGTGACATTCCCTGATGCTCCATCATCACAATCTTTTTGTGGTCCTCTGTTGAGAATGACACCTTGACAGTCCCATAAGTGCATGAAGTTTGAACAGCAAGAGTACTCAGGGAGGCATTCTAAGTACAGTAGCTGCTGTAAAGCTGTGGGATGCCCTTCCCTTAGAAGTGTATCGAAATCCAAGCCTGTATGTCTTGTTTGAGGCTGACTTTAACTGCTGAGGTTAAGCAGATGCAAAATGATTTTAATATCTGTGTACCAGTATATAGACACATTTTGTTTACATATATGGTACTGTACTATACTGTTTCTTAAACTGTTAACGATCTTGCAAAAAGTAGGACAGAAAGAGATAAACACATGAGTGCCACTGGCCCATCAAGCACGATATTATTCAATCTGGGAGCCTTAGGCAGAGACTTTCCTAGCCCTGTTACCTGATCTCCCTTTAACTGGTAATGCCAAGCACTGGACCTGGGATCTCCTTTATTCACAGGACATTGCTCTGAGCTTTGGTCCCCTCGTAAAGTTTGGTTCTAGTACATTTGCCTAAGCTTGAAACCTTAAAAGGTTACCCGATAAACAGCGCAATCCTGTGTAACCTTGCACCGGTGTAACAGTAGATGCACTGGTGTAAGTGCACTTATGCTAGTGTAATTGCACTTACAGCATCTGCTGTTATACCGATGTAAGGTTACCCAAGATTGCGCTGAAATATGCTTGATGAACAACATGCAGTATTATATTTTAAAAGAAACCAAAAACCCCACTTCAATGTGTCATGAGATTGCTTTGAAGAAAGACCTTGTTTTCTTCAAGCATTCATTGTGATTTCTCCCCCCCCCCCTTCCCTACCCAGAACTGAAGCTTCATCTTCTCCATCTCAGTGACATATCCCATATCCATATAGGTCAGTGTGGTGTACCTTTTTATATTTGCAACAATCCTGTGAGGTAGGTTCAGACTTGAGAGATCACCCAGTGAACTTCATGGTTGAGTGGAGATTTTAATCCAAGTCTCCCCAGATATAGTCCAAGAGTAACCATGACACCATGGTTCTCTACATGATTCTGAAGTCATTGATGTAGGATGACCTGAATAGGTGCTTTGTGTTGATCAAGGGGCATAGTATCAATCCAGCTCAGTAGCACATTTTTGTGCTCAAATTAGGTTCAAAAAGTGCCAGCTAGCATGTGCCTGTGTTTGATAGGCAGTAATAGGCAGTTTAGATTAGGTTTAGGATTTGGTTTAGGATTTGGAAACTATGGAACCCACAGTATGCCTAGACCAATAAAGGTTTAGATTAGAATCCAGTCTTTACCCGTACAACTTAGACACTGGAGAGTTACTGCGGGCCATGAAACCTTTCGTAGCAAATTGGAGTTTAGATTAGGTTTAGGATTTGGAAACTATGGAACCCACAGTATGCCTAGACCAATACGATGCTATATAGCAGGACAGAAAGCCTGATATATTTAAGAAAAGGCAAGTGCAGAACAGCTTGTTGGTCACTGTTTCAATATCTTTGTGTCATCAACTGAAATATTTAATTTTTTTTTCTGGAAGTGGTTTGAAAAAATTGAAAAACCATTGTCAGAGTTCTGCTAAGACTTCAGTTGTCTTCTCTTCGAATTTTGTACACTTTAGAAAATCCTGCTGCTAAATAACAAGAATACACTGCATCTGCTAGATCTTCTTCCAGTGCGCTGGAAAGCATTAGCACATTATTTGTAGGAAACTGTTTTTAGGTGATTGAGGTGCAATTTTTAAACAATTTTAAAACAATTGAAACAATTTCTGAAACAAATTTTTAAAAATAATATTCTTCAAAGTACGTATTGCAAAATACTATTTACCTATTACTTATATAGTATCTCTTTCCACATGCTGCTTTAGGTCAGAAGTTACTGTGTGTAGGTGCTCTTAATTTAATTTAGCCAACAACTAATAAAAGGTGTCTTATCCTTTATTGTAGGTTTAAATATTGATGACAGTGACTTAAAGGAACAGAAAAGCAATGGAACCAGTTCAGAAGCTAGTTTTTCATCTCAGGAAAGAAGAAGCCCTTTGTCAAGGTACAGTCATTAAAGCTTTTCTTTTCTGAATCATTTTTAGCCTACTGAAAAATGCCTCTAGGAAGTGAATGGAGCTCTGGCAATAATATTTTGATCCAAGGGCTAAGGTTCAGATTTGTGTTTTTCTAAAACAACAACTTACAATTTTGTACACCTCAGAAAATATTTGCACTAGGGCCAGGTATTGTTTTGCAGCTGTTGTTTTCTCATTTTAAGACTCAATTGACATCTCAGTGAACCACAAATTAGTGTGTACAGCTGCTCTCAGTAGGACTACTTAGAGACCAGACAATAGAAGTTGTCAAGAAAAGGGCAGACGTAAAACATAAAGTCTTGAAGAAATAAAGTGGTGTGTCGTCTTCTGGATGTAGTTGAGATGTAAATGAGCTTCAGCTCAATACCTATTTTTGTATCTTCTAAAAGGAGTATTTGATACTAGATTATTTGTTACTTTCTTCTTTGAATTTTCAAATTGAGAGCATTTAATTAATATCCTCGCTTTTTCCTGAAGGGGTACAATTTGGTGTGTGTTTTCCAGTCCTTTGAGTAACAGTTACACTTTTTTTTTTGTTAGCAGCATGAATTAAATTACTAGCAATCAAGCAGTAATAGAAAAAGAAGCATAGTAAATAATCAATGGAATTTTAAAATGGCTTTAGATTGTTATGTAATTATTAAAGCACTTTCATGGCTTGCTTCCTTAGAAACTGTCATTTATGATGCCTGGTTTTTAAAAATAGATTGGGGTATGTGTTCACAGTTATAGTGTGATAATGCCTTTCACTACTTATAAAGATTCATGATGATATATTATATTTTTATCTTCTAAAGTTCTCTGAATTTTTGATTGTGAAGTACTGACTTTCTGTGCAGGACTGAGAACAGAAACAATTGGCCAGTATGGAAGATCTTCCAAACTACCATGTGTTTTATATCTGGTTTTTGGGAGGCAGAGTTGGAAAGTAATACCTTTTTAAAGACTATTTGTAAAAAAAATAAAATCATTTTCTCCAGGTAATTACTACTTTGGGGGGGGGGAATAACTAATTTAGAAAATAATATCTGGCACCCAAACATTCAAAGTAGCTTTTAGCTATTAATTGGACAGGAGCAGATTGTGTAACCATTTGCCTAGATTTGCCCTTCCGCAACTTTAATGGAAGAAGAATTGGGCCTTGATAATTATAAAATGTCAGTTTTTATGTCTTGTATAGAAAAATAGGCATATATATGCTACCACACTCCTTTTCGAAAAGGAATATTCTGGAGGGTAGTGGTTTGCATTATAATATGATCTAGCAGTTCCTAGTATTTCTGAACGGCTGCTCATACAATGCAAATTTAGTAGCATTGAAATTATTTTCTGAAAATTTGTATGCATGGCAGATCGAGTTTTGGGAAGTGTTTACTACACCATATGATTTCATGCCTTCAGTCTATTGGGAGAAAACACATTTCACAGTACGGTATGAATTATTAGTTATTTAAAAATTAATAATGTGCGTTTTAGCTTCCTGAATAACTTGGAAATAAAATACCTTTTTTAAACCAAATCGGTTGGTAACACTTACTGCTTTACACTTGACATCCATCTTAGAAAGATGTTTACAAGCACAATGTAGGAATAAAGTGTGAAAGAATGGGAAATGACTCAGGTGCTTATTTGCAATTGGGACACTGAAATTTCTTAGAAGCTGATGTCTAAGGATTCCACTTATTGTAGTCACTTCTTGCGCTTTATTGCTTTTACAAGTGGTCTTGAAACCCAGTACTTGAAAATAAACATAACTGTCTAGTACCACTGTGGTACTTCTAATTTTTTTCCTTCGCAATGTTTAGTCACTGAGCTGATGAGTGACCTCGAAAAATACCCTGATGGACCTAAATAAAAAAAAAATGGCTTCCTCTGATGTCCTACAGACAATAATTATGATGTGCTAGTTAAGCCCAAACTACAGCTGAGGGATTTTACTTTAAAGCAGAGGCTTGGGCGCAAAAATGCATTTATAGCTCTTTGTCTGGCACCTCATTATGCGTGGGCCTGATTCATTAAGTAATTGGTTTGCAGTTGTTTACATGAGTATTAAGGCTTTCTATTCAGCAGTCTTTGAGAGATACATTGTGCAAATGTTGCATGTTATGAATGCAGAATGAGGGGCAGCGGACGAGTCCTATTGGCTAAACACTGCACTCTGTTGAAAAGCAAGAGAAAGAGATTGGGTGCTGCTTTGCATAGCAATGACTTTCTTAATAAGCTTTACAGATTAATACACACAAGCTATAAAAGATGCAAAGAGATACTCTTAGCACATTTATCCATGCTCATTTCACTATTATGGCACTGGAGATGGGAAGAATTGAGTGCTTTCATATTCCTTCTTTTTTCAGTGCAACTTCAGTGAACAAGACTTAATAGAATCCAATGTTTATTGTATTATAAATCATGGGGGAAGTAGGCAGACCTGCAACAGTTTATTATTAAAGATTCTTTCAATGTAAATCTTTTTCCACCATTGTGTGTCCTACAGCAAAATCATTTTGTGGTTGAGTGGGGATGAAAGGCATGATGTACGAAGGAGTGAGTCTTAATAGGAAGCTGCTCTCCGATTGAAGGCCACTTGTTCCCTTTTGTTCAGAGGTGCATGCCACAGCTTCCTCTTCTCCCGCAAATATTACCCTGTTGTACTTTAGCTTAAAATCATTTTCTTTTTCTCACAAGATTTCTGCCGTTTTATGTAAATGTACTTAAACCAATGCTGCCTTTTTAAATTTGAGGATTATGATATGCTGTCAAAAGAAACAAACTGTGTTTAAAACAAATGAAATGGTTGGGAGGAAGACGGATCATTAGCTGTGTCTTAATCTAACCAACCACCACAACGCACTGTGTGTGGCATTTTGTAGTTCTGTAGCAATACAATCAGCCAGTGGAGGTCAGTAGCATTCTATTGTTGCAGTTTTGGGCTGGATGCAGTGTCTTTTTCTTAGGCTTATTATTTGGGGTGCCACATTTCAGAATTATTTGAAGGTTAAAACTAAAATGGGCACCAAAATGCTGATATATTGTACTGTGTAAAATAATGTGCATTGTTAACGTTAAGCTAGATTCCAGAAGTAAACCATTAAGGCTGGATTTCAGATTTGCTCCTTAACCAGAAGCTAGTGTTTAAAATATTTTGTTCACTCGAGCAAATGGCTGGTTATCAGTGATGGTTGTTTGTCTTAATGACTACAAATTGTAATGTTTAAGGCATCTATGCATGAATGTGTCTCTAATAAGTGCTTTGCAGACAACTGCAGTGGCCATTGGGGGTCACTGTTTCTTTGCTAAATTACAACAGCTATAATTCTTAGTCTTGCTTTCAATTACGTTAATTTTACAATTATGTAATAATCCCACATTATTTAAAGGAATCATTGTGGAACTTTATTTCATTTTTCCTATTTACCGTATTTTTCGCTCCATAAGACGCAGCGGACCATAGGACGCATTTGTTTTATGGAGCTAAAAATAGGGGGGAAAAATTGCTTTTTTCTCTTTCCTCTCCCCTGCACCCCCATTGACAGCAATGAAGACCAAAATACGTCAAAGACAAAAACAAGCGATAGCAGAATAAACTCTCACTCTCTCTCAAAAATCACAAGAGCATCAGGAGCCAGTTCAAAAAATATACAAACAGACTATACACCAGCAGACTATACACCAGCAGTTAAAAAGAACAGTTAATGCAGTGTGCTTTCATGCAGAACTCATGCTTGCTTTGCTATCGGAGAGTAAATTATAAGTTTGTTAGCTGAAACAGCAGTTTGATTTTTTTTAAGCAATTAAAGCTCTGTACTGTTACATCAAGATATTTTCCCCCCTTTGACATTAAATGAGCACTATTCATATGCAATATTATCTTGGGAAACGATTATTTGAACAAAATTGAACATTTTTACCTCCTGCTGCCTTGTCTGCCCCCCCCCTTTTTTTGCCACATCTTCAGCATTATTCCTGGTGCCTGCTTGAGCTGTTTAAAAAGTCAGGGTTGCCCCTGTGACGCTGTTTCTAAGATCTAAATCGGAGGCTTTAATCCACTGGTGGGCAATGAGAGCACCTGCAAAAATCCCAGATGAATTTGGTGGCATGTGATATCGATGAAGATCGGGAGGCCTGCAGAGGGTCGTGCGACCCTCTGCAGGCCTCCAGATCAGAGATAAAGGCTATTTTTGACCATTTTTCCGAAAACCGGAAATGGCCGAAAATAGCCTTTATCTCCGATCTGGAGGCCTGCAGAGGGTCGCGCAACCCTCTGCAGGCCTCTCCGATCTTAGGATCGGAGATAAAGGCTAGTTTCGGCCAATTTTTCCAAAAACCGGAAATGGCTGAAAATAGCCTTTATCTCCGATCTGAAGAGCGGGGAGGCCTGCAGAGGGTCGCGCAGGCCTCACGAAGACCCCGGAAGCCCAGGTAAGTTAAAAATGTTTCCCCCCCCCACATTCGCTCCGTAAGACGCACAATTATTTCCCCCCTATTTTTGGGGGGGGGGAAGTGCGTCTTATGGAGCGAAAAATACGGTAGCTAGGTTGTGAGAAACATCTTACGTACAGATGTAACAACAAAATGCTTAAGAGCTTGACTATTGAAAGTATTTATTTTTCTGTATCATATATAATCCCAAGCAGTGAAAATAACAGGCATTTTTATTCCTGAGGAATTAAAAAAAAAATGGGGGGGGGCCCAAGCTAAATCACCATATAAAATTCAACTACCAACCCTTGTCCAGCTCCCCAAAGTTCTCTCTATATAATCCTTTTCTCCTTGGTCCCTTCTGCTTCTTTCTCCCCCATGTCTCCATCCTGAAGCCAATTTTCTCAGTTAGCAAAGAGAGTTATGTATTCTTTTTTTTTCTATCCCATAAAGATACTGTATACTGATAGACTAAGCTGAGTGACTGAACGTTTGTAGTACTTCATAAAGTTTGCTCATATTCTGAGTGAGTGTAGCACGGTGGTTAAGGGTGCAATTCTGTGCACACTTGCCTGGGAATGAGCCCCATTGAACAAAATGGGACTTACTTCTGAGTAGACGTGCCTAGGATTACACTGTAGGAGGTAAGGTAAAGTTATCCCGTGTCCGACTCTAGGGAGCGGTGCTCATCTCCGTTTCAAAACCGAAGAGCCAGCGCTGTCCGAAGACGTTTCCATGGTCATGTGGCCGGCGTGACTCAACACCGAGGCCCATGAAACGCTGTTACCATCCTGCTGATGCGGTACCTATTAATCTATTTGCAATTTCTTGCTTTCGAACTGCTAGGTTGGCAGGAGCCGTCGCACAGATTCGAACTGCCGACCTTTCGATCAACAGCTCATGGACATGAGTGCAAATTGGAACCTCAGTTTGACTCTTGCCTCTTGTCATGAACCCACTAGGTAGCTGTAGGAAAGTCCCCCTTCACCTCATATTGGGATCATACTGACGATTTATGGCGCAATCCTATTCAGAAGTAAGCCCTATTGAGTTCAATGGGGCTTACTCCCAGGTAAATGGGTACAGGATTGCAACTTTACTGAGCTATTGTAAGGATTATAACAAGATGTATGTTAAGTGCTTTGAAGACTCAAAAGTGTTATACAAATACCAGGGTTGAAGACTCGAGTTGCAGGACGTGTTCTCAAGTTCAGCTTAAGTTGCTGCTGTGACTTGACTCAGACTCGACTTGGGTCCCATGAGCAACTTACTCAGACTCAATTCATGGCCCCTTTTTGGCTGAGTCACAATTTGAATCACCAAGGGGGATAGGATGTTTAAAAAAGGTTTTTAAAAATCTTGTTTTTACCTTTGGCCACCTTCATGTGCCAAACTGCTGTATTTTCTTGCTTTTACAAAGCGAAATTACACTCCAGGAGGCACTTCCTGGTTGCACAATTCCCTCCTCCCTTCCCCTCGTCACCGCAGAATGCACTGCACAACTCGAAATGTGACTCGAGACTTGAGAATTTTGTGTAAAGACGTGAGACTCGACCGGCTCGGGCTGGCTGCCTTGGAACAGATCGGTGCTGAGTGCCTTTGCTGGGAGGAGGGAGAAGCCTCCGGGTTGGACCACGCCAGTCTAGTTCTTCAGCGGTGGCTTGGGGAGAAATGGAAGACTCTTGGGTTGATTGAACTTTAAAAGTATCTTTCTGTTTCAAGATTCTTTTACGACGTTTTTTATAGTTTGTGAGCCCGCTGGAACAGGGACCTGTTTTCTTACTACTTGTAAGTCTGCTGCCCACAGATGGCACAATATAAATAAGACATTTTGAACAACTTACAGAAGATGGTACAGTGCTAGAAATCCATTGATTGCTTTGACATTAAGAAGGTGGCAGAGCAGCTTTTAAACTGACCCCTGGGGGAAAGCCGACAGGAGCCGAGGGGCATCCGGTTCGGGACTTCTCATCTCTAGGGAATGAGGGTGGACAGGTTCAGGAACAGCAAGGTTACAACAGAGTAGAAATTGGGAGAGGAAGTGGGATGGGATGTGACAGCCGGTCCATCAGGAAGAGAGGCTGCAGGGGGAAAAAGCAAACAACCCTTCTCAGGGAACCTGACGTACAAGTGCTTTTATGCAAATGCCCGAAGTCTCCAAGCGAAGATGGGAGAACTGGAATGTTTGGTGGCGAGGGAAAACATTGACATAGTGGGCATAACGGAAACCTGGTGGAATGCGGAGAACCAGTGGGATACCGCAATCCCAGGCTACAAACTCTATAGGAAGGACAGAGAGGGACGTGTTGGAGGTGGGGTGGCCATCTATGTCAAAGAAGGGGTAGAATCTAGCAGGGGGGTCCAACTCTACCATAGAATCACTGTGGGTTAAATTACCAGGCTCAAGGAGCAATGTAATAGTGGGGGTATGTTATCGTACCCCAGGTCAAAAACCTGAAGGGGACCTCGAGATGAGGAAACAAATCAGAGAGATGTCAGTGAGAGACAGGGTTGTGATCATGGAGGACTTCAATTATCCTCATATCGACTGGGTCAATTCAAGCTCTGGCCATGAAAGAGAGACTGGATTTTTGGATATGCTAAATGACTGTGCCTTAGATCAGCTAGTCACAGAGCCAACCAGAGGACAGGCGACTCTGGATTTGATATTGTGTGGTACTCAGGACCTGGTCAAGGAGATAAATGTTACAGAGCCATTGGGGAACAGTGACCATGCTGCAATCTGTTTCGCCATGCATGTCGGGGGGAGAGTGCCAAGCAAATCTGACACGAAAATCCTTGACTTCCGAAGGGCGGATTTCCCTAATATGAGGAGACTAGTTAGAAAGAAGCTGAAAGGGAAGGTAAAAAGAGTCCAATCTCTCCAGAGTGCATGGAGGCTGTTTAAAACAACAGTCATAGAGGCCCACCGGGAGTGTATCCCACAAAGGAGGAAGGGCTTGACTAAGTCCAGGAGGGTGCCGGCATGGCTAACAAGCACAGTTAAAGAGGCTATAAAAGGCAAGGAAGCTTCCTTCCATAAATGGAAGTCTTGCCCTAATGAGGAAAATAAACAGGAGCACAAACTGTGGCAAAAGAAATGTAAAAAGATGACACGGGAGGCCAAGCAAGACTTTGAGGAACGTATGGCGGGCAACATAAAAGGGAATAATAAAAGCTTCTTCAAATATGTTAGAAGCAGGAAACCTGCCAGGGAAACGGTTGGCCCGCTGGACGGTGAGGGAGGGAAAGGGGTGATAAAAGAGGACTTGTAGATTGCAGAGAAATTAAATGAGTTCTTTGCATCTGTCTTCACGGTAGAAGACCTCGGGCAGATACCGCTGCCCGAACGGCCGCTCCTGACTAAAGAATTAAGTGAAATAGAGGTTAAGAGAAGACATCTTAGACTTAATTGATAAATTAAAGATCAATAAATCAGCGGGCCCAGATGGCATCCACCCAAGAGTTCTGAAGGAACTCAAGAATGAAGTTGCTGATATCTTGACAAAAATATGCAACTTGTCCCTTAAAACAGCCACTGTTCCAGAGGATTGAAGGATAGCTAATGTCACGCCAATCTTTAAAAAAAGGAAAGAGAGGGGACCCGGGAACTACAGGCGGGTCAGCCTAACATCTGTTCCAGGGAAGATGGTGGAAAGCCTCATCAAGGATAAAATCTTAAAACATATAGAAGAACAAGCTTTGCTGAGGGAGACTCAGCATGGCTTCTGCAAGGGTAAGTCTTGCCTCACAAACCTTTTAGAATTCTTTGAAAAGGTCAACAGGCATGTGGATGTGGGAGAACCTGTGGATATTATATATCTGGATTTTCAGAAGGCGTTTGACACGGTCCCTCATGAAAGGCTCCTGAAAAAACTCCATAGTCAGGGAAAAAGGGGGCAGGTCCTCCTATGGATTAGGAACTGGTTGAAGACTAGGAAACAGTGAGTGGGAGTCAATGGGCAATTTTCACAATGGCGAGAGGTGAAAAGCAGTGTGCCCCAAGGATCGGTCTTGGGACCGGTGCTTTTCAACTTGTTCATAAATGACCTGGAGTTGGGGATAAACAGTGATGTGGCCAGGTTTGCGGATGACACTAAACTTTTCCGGGTGGTGAAGACCAGCAGGGATTGTGAAGAGCTCCAGAAGGATCTCTCCAAACTGGGAGAACGGGCAGCAAAATGGCAGATGCGCTTCAATGTAAGTAAGTGCAAAGTGATGCACATTGGGGCAGGAAACCAAAACTTCACATACACGCTCATGGGTTCTGAGTTGTCTGTGACGGATCAGGAGAGAGATCTTGGGGTATTGGTGGACAAGTCGATGAAAGTGTCGACCCAGTGTGCGGCGTCTGTGAAGAAGGCCAATTCCATGCTTGGGATAATAAAAAAAAAGGGATTGAGAATAAAACGGCCAATATTATTATGCCGTTGTACAAATCGATGGTAAGGCCACATCTGGAGTATTGTGTCCAGTTCTGGTCGCCGCATCTCAAAAAGGATATAGTGGAACTGGAAAAGGTGCAGAGGAGAGCGATCAAAATGATTAGTGGGCTGGGGCATCTCCCTTATGAGGAAAGGCTACAGCGTTTGAGGCTCTTCAGTCTAGAAAAAAGGCGGCTGAGGGGGGACATGATTGAGATGTATAAAATTATGCATGGGATGGAGAGAGTGGATAGAGAGAAGTTCTTTTCCCTGTCACTCAACACTAGAACACAACTCTAGGGGACATCCACTCAAATTGAGTGGAGGGAGTATTAAAACAGACAAAAGAAAATATTTCTTTACCCAGTGTGTAATTGGTTTGTGGAACTCCTTGCCACAGGATGTGGTGATGGCACCTGGCCTGGATGCCTTTAAAAGGGGATTGGACAGATTTATGGAGGAAAAGTCAATCACAGGTTACAAGCCATGATGAGGAAAAGCAACCTCCTGCTTGTAGGAGTAGGGTTTTCTCTGTGCCAGGTGTAAGGGACTGGTGACTGGACACATGTATTTTGTTGTCTGTGTGCTCCCTGAGGCATCTGGTGGGGCCACTGTGTGATACAGGAAGCTGGACTAGATGGGCCTTTGGCCTGATCCAGCAGGGCTCTTCTTATTTTCTTATGACAAGACTTTCTTTTATAACACAGTACCTGTATTAATTTTAAGCTCTGAGATGAGAGTGGGATAGCATTTTGTGTTGCTGCTGGGTCACTTACAAAAGGTAAGTGACAAACTCCACTTACAAAGGGAGTTTTTTTTTCTGGTGAAGAATGGAATGGAAAGGTAAGAATGTGGAAGGATGTCTTAAGGATGGGGCACTCAGAGATCTTCAGGCACCTGAAGCAAGGCACTAAATGCCACACCATACCCTTTTCCCACTAGCATCTAGCCAACAGAAACGAAGCTACTTCCACCCTTTTTGGATTTTAAAAGAAATGGAGAGGAAGGGGAGTAGAGTGGAGTTATAGGCTAGAGCAGCAGTTCTCAAACTTACCAAGAGCATGATGCCCCTCCTCTGCTGGCGCCAGGTGTGGAACCCAGAAGTAAGTGCTGATGATGCGAAAACGGGCAACATGATGACATCATCGGCGCTTCCGGGATCTGTGGCCGTAGACTACCTTGAAATCCGGCGTGAGCGGAGAAGGGTGGGCATGAGGGCCCACCAGAACTGTTAAAATGTGATGTGTGGCAAGCAGCAACACCTGTAGAACCTCTGCTCCATGATCTCCTGCATCGCATCGCATTTGGCGCTGTTGGTCGGTGCACGTCCCATGACGCCCCTGGGAACGCATCACAACGCACACTTTGGGAACCTCTGTGCTAGAGTGTCTCTTCACTATTCTCCATTTTCTCTTCTGCTTCATCCCCCTTTTTTTCAAATCCAGATGGAGGAAGAGTTGCTCTTTGTATCTGCGGGCTAGATGCTGCCCTGTAATGTGGTGAGGGCTAGATGCTCTAGCCCGCTGTTGTCTTTGCAGCAAGTAGAAGGGGTGAGGGATGGCAGCACACACACACACCCCCACACACACAAGTTCACTGCTCTCCATATGAAGGACGTCTGCGCGAGAGTAAGGGGAAAGGAATGCCTCAGTTAAATTAGCTCATTCCAGGACAGGATTGCTTTTCAGTTAATCGCATACAATCATGTGAAAAACCTTGACTAACGTACGCTCGTGTAAGTAGTATCTGATAGTTCAGAATGGCAAATTCTGCAGCACTACAAAAGGTTATAGGCTACCTGTACCTAAATGCTAAGACGTATGACGCTGCTAATGATGCTGCTATGACGTAAGACGTATGACATTTTGTGCAAAGATGGGCATGATAAAGGATAAAAAAGGCAGAGACCTGACAGAAGCAGAAGAGATTAAGAAGAGATGGCAAGAATACACAGAAGAACTATACAAGAAAGAGCTTAATGTTCCTGATGACCACGCTGGTGTGGTCACTGACCCAGAGCCAGACATCCTAGAGAGCGAAGTCAAGTGGGCCTTAGATAGCATTACTAACAACAAAGCTAGCGGAGATGATAATATCCCAGCTGAGCTACTTAAAATCCTAAATGATGATGCTGTGAAAGTGCTGCACTCAATATGCCAACAAATTTGGAAAACTCAGCAGTGGCCAAAGGATTGGAAAAGGTCAGTTTACGTTCCAATTCCAAAGAAGGGCAGTGCCAAAGAGTGTTCAAACTATCGCACAATTGCACTCATTTCACATGCTAGCAAGGTTATGCTCAAAATTCTACAAGCTAGGCTTCAGCAGTACGTGGACCGAGAACTACCGGATGTACAAGCTGGGTTTCGAAGAGGCAGAGGAACTAGAGATCAAATTGCCAACATGCGCTGGATCATGGAGAAAGCACGAGAGTTCAAAAAAAACGCCTACTTCTGCTTCATTGACTACGCAAAAGCCTTTGATTGTGTGGATCACAACAAGCTGTGGCAAGTTCTTAAAGAGATGGGGATACCAGACCACCTTACCTGTCTCCTGAGAAACCTGTATGCGGGTCAAGAAGCAACAGTTCGAACCGGCCATGGATCAACTGATTGGTTCAAAATTGGGAAGGGAGTACGGCAAGGCTGTATATTGTCACCCTGCCTATTTAACTTATATGCAGAGTACATTATGAGAAATGCAGGGCTGAATGAATCGCAAGCCGGAATCAAGATTGCCGGGAGAAACATCAACAACCTCAGATATGCAGACGATACCACTCTAATGGCAGAAAGTGAAGAAGAACTAAAGAGCCTCTTGATGAGAGTGAAAGAGGAGAGTGCAAAAGTTGGCTTGAAACTCAACATTAATAAAACTAAGATCATGGCATCTGGTCCCATCAATTCCTGGCAAATAGAAGGGGCAGAAATGGAAGCAGTAACAGATTTTACTTTTTTGGGTTCCAAGATCACTGCAGACGGAGACAGCAGCCATGAAATTAAAAGACGCTTACTCCTTGGAAGGAAAGCTATGGCAAATTTAGATAGCATAATAAAAAGCAGAGATATCACCATACCAACAAAGGTTCGTATAGTCAGGGCGATGGTGTTCCCAGTAGCAATGTATGGTTGCGAGAGCTGGACCATAAGGAAGGCTGAGCGCCGAAGAATAGATGCTTTTGAACTGTGGTGCTGGAGAAGACTCCTGAGAGTCCCTTGGACTGCTAGGAGATCAAATCAGTCAATCCTAAATGAAATCAACCCTGACTGTTCCCTGGAAGGACAGGTACTAAGGCTGAAACTCAAATATTTTGGCCACCTAATGCGAAGAGAGGACTCTCTGGAGAAGACTCTGATGCTGGGAAAGACTGAAGGCAAAAGGAGAAGGGGAAGGCCAAGGATGAGATGGTTAGACAGCATCACCGATGCAACGAACATGAAAATGAGTGAACTCAGGAAGATAGTGGAGGATAGGAAGGCCTGGCGGGATATGGTTCATGGGATCACGAAGGGTCGGACACGACTTAACGACTGAACAACAACAACAACAATGACGCTGCAAGAATAAGCCATTTGTTTATTTCGATTAAATTTCATAAGCTGCTTTCCTGCCCAAAAAGGTTCCTCAAAGTTGAATACAGAAAAAGTATTACAATAAAGTTAGAAATTAATACTTAAAAAAATAAACAATGCAAAAATAGGAACTTAAGAAGAACAAAACCAGTTTACCAGGGGGGCAACTTAACTAATTTTGAAAACACATTTAACAGCACAATCCTGTGTAAAGATACGCGGCTGGACTAAAGGGCCGACCACTGTATCCAAACCCATTGCAGGCTGCCCTGGGGCTGCTAGGCTATACCTTTGGAGTGTAAGCAAGCCCGGGGCCTATGGGTCTCTTCGGTTGCACATCAGGTCTCATAGAATGTGTTGCAGCAGTCAAAGCTACACGTGACCAAGACATGTGTGATGATGATAGCCAGGTTCAACTTCCCCAGGAAAAAGCGCACCTGGCATAGTGGCCAAAGCTGTGCAGAAGCACTCTTGGCTACAGCAGCCATCTAACCACCTAGGAGAAGAGTTTGGTGTAAGAGTGCTCCCGAGCAGTGAATCCGATGCCTCAGGGGGGATGCTACCCCTTCAAAACAGGTGTACACTCAGTCCTGGATCAACTTTCCCAGCTAACCAAAATAACCCCTGTCTTATCTGGATTAAGTTTCAGCTTGAGAGGGAGGGAGAGGGAGAGAGAGATGGGTGTAATCAGTATACCAGTGACGCTGCACCTTCGTCTTTCAGATTACCTCCCAAGCAGTTTCATGCAGATGTTTTAAATATCGGTAGCATAGAGGAGACGATAAGCTAATAGGTCAAACACTAGTCCCCTAGAACTATCTTCTGGGACCTGGCCTCCAGGTAGGGTGGAAACCAGCACAAAACTGTGCCCCCATCCCAGATAGGTGATCCAGAAGGATACCATGGTTATTGGTATCAAGCCTCTGACAGATCTAGCAGAACCGAAAGGCGACACCATGTCCACGTCCCCCTCCTCCTCCCAAAAAAAACATTCACCAGGCCATTTCAGTTTCAAAACCACATTGGAAGCCAGGCTGAAAACGGTCCAGATAAATGGCATCAGCCAGGAATACCTGGGTTGTAACCATTTGCTCAAGCAGCTTGCTGAGAAATGGAATGGTGGAAGTGGACTGGTCGGTATTCAATATGGTGAACCATAAGCTGTCAATCGAAAGGTCGGCAGTTCGATTCCCGCGACGGGGTGAGCGCTTGTTGCTTGGCCAGCTCCTGCCAACCTAGCAGTTCCAAAGCATGTCAATGCGAGTAGATAAATAGGTACCGCTTGCGGGAAGGTAAACAGCGCTCCGTGTTCCAGCTGTATGCTACACGCTGCGGCAAGGAGAGTCATGCCGGCCACATGACCACGGTGGCGTCTTCGGACAACGCTGGCTCTTCGGCTTTGAAATGGAAATGAGCACCACACCCTAGAGTCGGACACGACTGGACTTAATTGTCAGGGGATACCTTTACCTTTAAAGAGCACTACTTACAATCACTTTCTTCTAAACTGTTGGCATCTTTCTCTAATTCAAGGAAGCATTTATAATCTCCTTACCCTCTTGGCCAGTCCATCTCTGGCTGCTTTAATCAGCCAGAAAGTACAAGGGTCAAGAATGTAGGTGGCCAGCCTCGCACCTCCAAGAATCCTGTTTACATCCTCAGGCTGCACAAGCTGAAAGGTATCCATAGCAACAGGATAAGTAGAAACCACAAGCACATCCACAAACTCTCAGCCAGAGCGAAGTCCGAATCAGAATGGACACAAGTAACATTATCATCAAGGTGTTTTTTTCAGATTGGTCACAGCAAGCCTCTGAGAGTTCACTCCACCTTAATGTAGGCCAAGATGCAGCAGGCCTCTCCCCACTCAGAACAGCTCCATGGGTTGACACTGCTCAAACACAATGGTGCTGATGAAGTAAGATTTCTTCACCATCACTGCCACAGAGTAAGCCCCCCAATGCTAACATTTTTTTTGTACTGTTCACCATTACTCTAGCAAGCTGTTGTCTCTGCCATTTCATCATGCCTACCCCCCCCCCCCCCAAAGGTACTGGCCACTCTCTTACTAGTAGGAGAGTGCATTTTGGAATGATCATGTCAGCTGCTTAGATTTTCCCCTCCTTGACCAGCATGGATGGTAGGCTTAAATATTCCAAATATCAATAAAGAGCAAATAAGGACAAGATATACAGTAACAGCCGCCAAAAAGCACTATAAAACAAGCCAGCAAGAAATGGGAATCATTTTTCAGCAAAGCAGCAGGAAAAACTGCAACTTAGTCAGACTTTCCTGAGACAGGATTCCCTGAAAAGCCACATCTTGATGAGACAGTGGAACAAACTTAAAGATGGAGTCAGGCAGAGCTTACCAGAGGGTCTTCCATTATGTAAATACCACGACTGAGAATGTCCCTCCTGCCCTTTGTGCTCTCCCACTGCACAGTCTGCAGGGTAAACCAGAACAGGGCCTCTGATGCTAATTGGAATGCATGGGAGAATGTGGTCCTTAAGTTACTCAAGTCCAGGCTACTTACAGCCCAATCCTATTTGGACACGACTGCAGTGTTGCACAGATGCTGGCACAATGTCAGTCATATCCTATGTTGTCCAGGCAACGCCACACCAGAGCAGCCCTCCCAGTAATGCTGGTGTAGCCCTTCCTAGCAATCACCTGTGAGCAGCAGCCTGACATTGACATGATGTCCAAAGAGCCGATCACCGCATCCACCCAGCCCCAATGCTGAGAGGCGCCTTCAGGGTGAACTGAGCAGGGGATGGGTGCAAGGCCAATGGGCGGCCAATGCGGGGAAGATGTCCCCTGCCCCGACAAGCCACTAGGAATGAGAAACACAGCAGCATGCACTCCAGACACACACACCCCACTCAGAGGGAGATGCCCCAAGGATCTCTCTCTCTCTCTCTCTCTCTCTCTCTCTCTCTTTTACAGGAGTTACAATGGCATCAGCAGCAAAGGGGCAAAAGCAAAGACCTGCGATGGACCCAGGGTTCAAGTTCCCTTATCACTAACACACACATCCAATGAATACCTTTTTGATCACAGCAGAGCACGGATAGAAAGATAGCTCCCTTGGAAGAGGGAAGCCTTGTGAAACACACAAGTCTCATGGCAAGGGTTTGGGTCCCTATGGGGACATTCACTAGCTGGAAGGAACCCTTTTGCCAGGGGAGGGTCTTGGACAAGTCACAATGGGAGCATCAACAGCACCCAGGCAAAGCAAGGTCCTGGTAGCTCACTGCACAAAGATGCAGGCTGGAAGTCAGGTGAGATGGTTTCGAGCCCAGCCAAGAGACTTGCCTTGACCAGCAAAGCACTCACCTTTTGCATGACTGGCCAGAAACAGCCATGGCAGGAACAAAAGAAGAAGGGGAGGCAGGTCTAGAACTCACACTGACCACTCCACAAAGCTGCTCTCTAACCACCCAGCCACAGCAGGAGACAAACAGGCAAAGAGCACCTCATCCAGCATTTAATACTTTGCATCACCGCAAACAGGCACACCTGGCTAGGAGGCCATAGCACATGGACCGAGGGAGCACTATGTGGGTTAATCATTGAGCTGGCATGTGACACGGGATGCCTACTGCAGTGGCCCTACAGCTAGCCACACCCACACGTACCCCATGCCCAGTGCTTCATCACTGGCACCTACCAGTGTGGTTGTCAGTATGCTGCTCTTCCTGTCCCCTTGCCACTGTCTGCCATATATACTGGCAGCAGAGAACAGGAGGCTCCTGACCATAGAGGAGCATTTCCCCCTGCCATAGCCCAAGCAGTCATGGTGTGAAGATTCTGCAGACTGTCAGAGCAGAGAGGCATCTCCCCCTGCAGAGGCCAGCTGAGCTAAGAAGCAACTAAGGTGGGATGAAGGGATCCCTAACTGCTAACAAAGAAGCAAAAATGTGATCCAGCCAAAGAAAGTTATCCAACAGACAACCAAGTAACAGGTACCTGTGAGGTGTGGCTGCACCAGTTTGTTCACTGTCTGCCATGGAGTTTGCAAAGGCACAGGGGTCTGACTCGAAGGAGTAGATCAGCAACCTCATCAAGCAGCAGCTGGTCTCACACTGGGCACTGCTGGCTGGCTGTAGGTGTCCCTTGTCCTCACCTATTGCCTGTGGGGAGCAAGGAAAAACACAGAGGGGGTAACAGGGACTTGACAACAGCACTGGTCACACCTGTCCTCTGGCATACTCTGTGTTTGTGAGGGAGAGTGGTGCCACCAGAGTTAACATGCAGTTGTGCCCTGAAGGGGACGAGATCATGATGGCTTCTTAGAGAACATTACCTTTCCTTCTTTTTTTTGGGGGGGGGGCTGCAGTGGAACTATGCAGAGGACCACTGTCCAGTCCCCCCCCCATGGCAATAGTACAGTCCTGAAAAACAAATGAAGTTTGGGTGAGCGTTTGGCCAGCAATAGCAATGATTGGAGTCCTTGGAATTCCCTGAAAGGGAGCAGGCGCTTCTTTTAGCTATTGCAAAAGGAAGGGAATGGTTAGGCAACACAGCTGATAGCAGAGACACGTGTGATAATCCTGAAGGGTTGAAAGGGTAGAGACATGAGATAGAGACGCAGCACCAGTACATTGTGGCATGGAATTCCCTCCCCTGTCTTGCTTACCTGTGTGGGGTGTGTTGCCCTTGCTTCCCCTGTTGAGGTGATCAGGTAGATGTTCTATCTGGGTGTTCATGCATGGAGTACTCCTGGAGCAGAATACCTGCAATGTGAATGTTGAGAAGACAAGTGTTAATCAACTACAGTATCTTGCCATACATGTTGTGAGAGACAGGAGATAATTTGTGGAGAGTGCTCCCTTTCTGCACTATGTGCTCTTTCACCATGGTTCCCATCATCAAAGTTCTCCTTTGAAAGACTGGAGAGGTATAGCTCCCTACCACTCGTCTAAGCTGTAATCTCCCTAGCAAGGCTTAGTACTTAGTACTATAGTACTGTAGGAGGTGTGCTGTGATTGGCTGCCAAATGTAGTCTGTATCCTATGCTGCATTGTAGGAAAGTGGGTGGGGCAGGGGATGGCAGGAGGTGCAAAGTTCTATTGTTTTTCCTTCCCTATTCCTCCCCCCCCCATTGTTCCCTATGGTTTACTCCATGCCAGCTCTGAAATTGGAGTAGCATTTTTCCAGCATTGGGGGTGTGTTTGTCATCTGAAGGGGGGTTAGGAAATGGTGGGTTAGGATATGGTTGACTCCTACTCCTTCCCATGTCCCTCCCACATCATGCTCCAACCTCCTCACCATTTTGGCATCTCTGCTGGGAGAATTGCGCCAGCATCCAAGCGACATCCAATCTATGTTGGTGCAGTGTTTTTCCAGCATTGCACAAGTGTCTGTGGCGTGCCCATCGGTGAGCAGACGTCTACAGTGGCGGAGCCAATGTTGCACCGGCATATGTGGATATACACAGGCATATCTGGAGTATAGGATTGGGCTGTTAGGACTCTGAAGGTAAGAACAAACACATTTTGTTTGACCATTCATTCATTTCCAGGCTCATGAACAGGACTGGTGTAATATGCATCCAGTCAGCCCCAGAAAACAGTATAGTAGTGACATTTTGGGCCTATTGATGTTTTTCAAGAGCACCTCCACATATAGCACTTTACGGTAAACAGAATTATTGTGGCCATATCTGTCTTATCTAGTAAAGGGTACAATGGGGAAATGAGCTGAAGAGATGGGATAGGAGATACTGAAAGCAACTCTTTTAAGCAATTTAAGCAACTCTTGGAGATTGTTTGAATCCAGCTTGGTTTTGTTTTGGTTTTAGTTCAGGGCAGTTTCAATTATCTTAAGTTGTAGACAGTTTTTTGAATGTAACCTGTAACCTGTCTTGCACACTTTAAAACGTAGAATGTCTTAGTGGCTGGCAAGTAACTGAATCCTCATTTGCGGTGTTGGTTATAGGGTATGCTTTCTTTTTCTTTTCCCATGAATGACATCATTACTTCTGATCAGATCCTCAGCTAATGAATATTCATCAATTATAATAGGGAAGTTCATTGGACACCCCTGTTGCATCAATTAGTTTTCATGGAATCCACAATTAAAATTCATAAGATGAAAGTTGTTGATAATTATGACAGGCATGACTCTCATCTCATCTTTGGAAACACAAAAACCACTTGTTCCAGTTAAATGTAGGAAGGAAATAAAGGTATTTAAATTCTAGCACTGTATCTTGATATAACTAACAGTGCCTCTCTCTGCCGTACATTTGAGATTGATCACCAGCTCATTTTCCATTACAACTGCTGCCCATGGAACACTTATGTTTCAGATGTTGCTTTAAGTAAAGTTAGATGGAGGATCGCTAAACTAGTTTGAAAAAACTAACAACCCAATCCTGTCTCACAGGACGCGGTGGTGCAAATTAGGCGCCCGCCGCATCCTAAGCAGGATGGCGCCTGTTCCGGTGCAGCCAGAGGCCTCCTCGGGGTAAAGGGATGTTTGTCCCTTTACCTTGAGTAGAGCCCTGGACGTCCCTATGGGTCTACTTGAATGTGCGCCAGCTATTTTGCTGGTGCACATTCAAACCGGCCATGTAATGCTGGCCAGGCCCAGGAAGGGGGATAGGATTTGGTGGGGAGGCCGTCACCAATCCCTCTCCCAGCCCGGGCCTGGCCGACCAATCCCACACCCCCCCCCCAGAATGCTCTGTTCCGCCCTCCCCGTGCCAACTCCGCCACTCAGCGGAGAATTTACCTGCCCCGGCAGGTGCAGCTCCGGATCTGTGGTGAGTAGAGCAGCGCCAGCCTCGGTGCTGCCTACTCGCCGGGTGCTGCAAATGTGCTTTATGGCACGTTTGCAATACCCTAGACAGACGGAGAAATTGCTCCACCGGTCCAATAGTAGATAGGATTGCGTTAGTTCTAGAACTCTGTTCCTTTTATGACTTTATGGAGAGATAGAAAGAGCTCTCTGCGGGCTGTTTTATATACTGTACAGCAGTGGTTCTCAAACATTTTGGCACTGGGACCCACTTTTCAAAATGACACTTTATCGGGACCCACCTAGCTTTATGAGATTTAAAAAAAAGGTGATCTAGAAAGAAATAATATTTTATTTATTTATTTACAAGCACTGTAACTTTTTTTATTTATTTGCAAAAAACTCAATCCATTTCTCCTAATGAGGCAGCCCTAATAACTCCAAGGCTTGATGGGCTTAGTTATTTGACCCAACCTTCACCTGCCCTCATTACCTGTCATTGACAGACTTGGGGGAAAAAAGCACCATATTTACACAAGCTTGCAAACTGCAGGAGCTCAGTTCTTTGCAAGGCAATTAGCAGCCATCTGATTTTTGAATAGCCTCAGGGCTTGAGGCAATTAGTTTCCATCACCTGTGTTTTCATTGGTAGCTCTGCGGGACCCACCAGAAATCGGGTTGCAACCCACCAAGTGGGTCCCAACCCACAGTTTGAGAAACAATGCTGTACAGCAACAAAGCAAGCTCTAGTGTACACTCAACATGGAGCCATAGTCAGTCCCTTTTTTCTGAGTGTACTTATGATGCACATTTTCTCAAGCACCTCCTTTCACATTCAAACTTCATGTTTTTAAGGGTACACCTAAAGCAGTGGTTCCCAAACTTTTTTGACTCACGGCTCCCTTGACCTCCCTCACCGTTAGCCGTGACTCCCCATTACAGTGCATGGAAGAAACAGGCACTCTTTACATGCTCAGAGGCACCCTTTCTTATATGTATGTGTATATGTATGTGTATATTCCCAAAATGAGCCCTAAAGTGGATTTTCCATGCTTATGCTGAGCAGCAGCTAAGCCAGGAGTGCGCAGGGTGGGGTTGGGATGCTGCCCTCCCTCCATTGGCAGGCCTCGGTAGAGGGCACTGATGTCGTCTGTGTTAGTCCTATACATGGCAAGAGAAACATCAAAGCATGGGAGGGAAGCCCCAGTTGCACAAGAGAGAAAGAGAGAGAAAGCTAGCTCCTTTTGGTAGCATCTTTGCAAGATGAAAAACAGATTCTTATACTGCCTGGCAGTTTCCGGGGGGGGGGGGGTTGTCCCAGCAAATAGAGTGGGGAACTAACTTAGAGGTGGGTCAGAAAGGAAGGAGGAGAGAAATCCTAATAATTAATCAACCAAACTAAACATAGAAATCAAAGACTGTATGTAAAGCAGAACCTGCTCTGCACCATTTTCAATTGCAGTTCTTGCATTTGTTTTGTGTTTGCTTTCTTAAAAACATTCAAGGGAAAGAAAATACTTTACTTGCCAATTGCAATGTCTGAATGAAACCTGAATGAAAATACCTTATCTGCAAACATAGGAGAGACAACCGAGAGACAACCTCACTGTCTCCAGCTCTCTCGCTCAGCTTGAGTACTTAACGACTTGTTAATCTTCTTTAACATAAGATAAGCGGGCTTCGCTCATGCTATGGTTAAAAACAAGACGTGGAAACAAACCTGAAGTGTTTTGAAATTAACTTTGAGTAACCCGATGTGAAAAGGCAGCTTTTCCGGACCTTTCTTTTTGCTCTCTCTCTCTCTCTCTTGCAAGCAAGAATATGTGTTAATTAAAAGATTAACGCGAAGCCCCTGGCTGCTTTTGATGACGCACTTGGGAGTCGCGCCTCACACTTAGAGAACCTCTGACCTAAAGTATAAGTATACATCTTAAAATGTAATAAGCAAAACTCTTTTAAAAATGCATCAGTTTGGAGACTAGCAAGGTGCATGTTTGTCTTGCTTCATTCTCATTGGTGCTGTATTTCGTTGATGAGAGCTTTTCCTACCTAAACATTTCTGTAACTTTCTCTCTCCGCTCTTCCATGTGAGTATGTGAAGTCTGGAGTATAACTTTCCAAAACTCTTCGCAAAATTTTGTTTTGGTCATACAGACCTGTTCAGCATTATTTAGGCATTACCAAGTAAGCCAGTTCTATAGTGGTATAATGTATTTGGGTTTTTTGTATCTAATATTATGCAGCCATCTGTCCTTGGGTCCATCTCTTCTGAAAATCTATAATCCCTCTAATGCTGTGAAATGTAGGGCTGTTTCACTAGAGTGTTAACCACTCAGGTAACAGAATTATGCCATTTGTTATTGAAGTAGCTCAAGAAGGCAGACTGCCTAAAGTACTATCTATGTACTACTTATAGTATCTCTTCTACTCCTCCGCCTCACTTTCTGTAATGGCTTCCTAGATAGTCTTTCTTCCCTCTCTCCTCAAGGTTAGAGAGGGCTCTTTCTCACTGCCTTCCCTCAAGAACTGCTTAGATACCTGGTTATTGAACTATCTACTTTGAAGGTTTTGTTTAGGAGTGGAGTGGGGAGGGGAGGTTTGGTGTCAAACTGCTGTGTCCCAACCCTGGCTCAACAAAGAGACTTTTTGGTGCAGCTGTGGCATTAGGCATCCAGAAGGGCACTGGATGGCTCTGAGTTAACCTGGAAGTGGAGAGGCCAAGAAATGAGATTGGAGACAAGCAGGACAGCAGCCAGATGGTGGTTTTACAAAGAAGCTACAGTCCAAGTGAGAGGCAGAGCTGAAGCTGTAGAGGGGAAGTGGCCTGTAGAAAAGGGAAGGAGCTAGAGGGGTTCTCAACCCCTTCCCAGTCAAATACCACCTCCAGCACCACTCTCCTGCTGCGTACCACTGGAAGTGACTGGCGATGACATCATCGCCAGTTACTTCCGGGTTTTCAGGATTTTGGAGGCCAGAAAACGCAGGTAGGAGGCTCTGGGCAGGTGGGAGAGCCCTTCTCAGTGTTTCTGAGAGGCTCAGCCAAAGGCAGGAGCCTCTCGGGAACGAAAATGCACTGCCGAAAGCGCCACATTGGACGGTGTTCCAGTGGTCCGAGTACCACTAGCAGTTGGCCGAAGTACCTGGTGGTACTAGTACCACTGGTTGAGAACCCCTGAGGTAGACCTTGGGCAGCCAACAACGACAGCAAGGCTGACAGTGAGGAAACTGGTGGGAGGCAACCACCCTCAACCCTAGGAAAGGATACTGAAGCCCCCCCCCCCCCTTGAAAGGGTGTGGAAGAATCTAGCATGGGGTTTGGGATAATAATACTGTATATCTTTATGCTTGCCATTAAAACTGCTGTGCTGTTCACTGCATGTCTAGTCCTTTGGAGTATTCGAGGAGGGCCCCATGGAGGTAGACATTTCTCACCCCCGTCATAATGTCACTCAACATATTGAATACTATACAGCACACATCTAGGTTATTCTCTCTCTCTCCCCCCGCCATTTCCTTTGTGCAAATAGATGAACATCTCTTCAGCCCAATCCATAAACCAATTAAGTCAAAGTGTTTGGATTGAAAATCAGTTTGGGTCAGTTTTAAAGTAAATGAGGTTAGTGACGTAGATATTAATAGAACGAAAACAGCTTCAGTTAAACCGATGCACTTTATCTGGTTTCTGGAGTAGGCTGTACGATGCTTAAAGATTGCTATGAAGAGTTCTAGTGGTACTATGCCACCTTAGTGTGCACCTCTTCACATTTTTTACCCATTATCTTTTCTGTTTCTTAACAACAGAAGTGGTGTATCTTTTAAGTCTTTCTAGCAGATCTGTAAAGATCTTGGTACAATAGTAATAATAGGTGATTTTCTCTTGGAAATTTTCATTGATAATAACATAAGGTTGCTATCAGTTTAAAATCTAACTAGATATAGCTGCTGTCAAGAGCCCTAGTCCAAGAACACGGAGGGAATTAAATTATCTTTTATCATTATTGTAGAGCTTCTGTCCAACTTGCTTTGCATATTATGACAGTGAGGCAATGCTGGTTATTGCATACTTCCTAGATAGTCTTTCTTCCCTCCCTTAAATTGAAGAAGGAGATCTCCTCTGTTGACGTCTACTTTGGGCTATTCATTTTTCAGAAGAAGAACAATACCTGATTTCAGTTGACAGGAAGATTATGACCAACACATGCAACAGAATGAATATTTTCATAGGGCCATAAACTGGAGACCATAAACCTCTAGGTACTGATCACCTCTGAGAGAGAGAGAGAGGCACAACCCAGCAGGGGTCCTCAATTAGCAATGGAGGATCCTTTGATTTGTTCACTCCCCAAATGTTTATGGTGGCGCCAAGCACTTCTGAAGCATCTCTGAAGGGATTCAGCCAGAGACGGAGGTGGTTTCCTTGGTTTCGTCGCAGGAACCGTGTCAGTTGCGCTCTGCCAAAGGCTCCACCTCCCAGCCTTGTTGGTATGGGGGGGGGAGGGGGCAGTGGAGATCAGCCATGAGCCTGTGCCTATTCCTCCTCCTCCTAGTCTTCATACAGAACCTGTTCTGGATTGGAGGAAGAAGAGAGGCAGTTAATCTTCCCATTCTATTTGCCTTTGGAGAGGCATAGGGAGGTGGAGGGTCACTGCCTATATTCAAACCATGGAGGGGCTGGGTTTTGCATTGGGGGGTCATATTGAGAGTTTGACATTGGGGGGGGGGGTCATACGTCTTCTTCCAGGTTTCCAATTAGGCTGCAAGGAATAGATTCAGAAACACCCTATTCAGAAACACCCTAACACCTTTGGTACGGGTACCCCTAGGGGTACGCAGACCTCTTGCTGAGGGTACGCCAAGCCCTGCCCCTTATCTGCCCTATCAGCAGCTAATGATAGGTTAGCTAATGATAGGTTAAGTGTTAATTAACATGGATTTTAAATTGTAATTATTTTCGGAGCCCTTCTGTCTCTCTGATTTTGGTTTTGGGCTTATTTTTGTACTTTGGAAAATGTACTTTGGTGGGGTGAGGGAGGGAGGAGCTGATTTTGGGAATTGTGACTTGGAGAAAAAAAAAGATCCTTGCATGTGTGTCTCTCTCTTCCTAACACACACACACACACACACACACACACACACACACACACACACACACACACACACACACACACACACACACAGAGTTAAATAAGACATTTTTCCACATTTAAAATTGTTTTAGTACTTTTTTATTTAACGATTAATTACCTAATTAATTAATTGATTGATTAATCCAATTAATTAGCAGGGGGTACTTCAGAGGTGACTGTGATAGGGGGTACCTGGGCCTCCAAAGGTTGAGAACCCCTGCCCTATTCCCATGTCAACTCTCCCTATGGCAGGATTTGCATTTTGAGACACCCATATGGGACGTCAGTCTCAGAAATAAGAGAGCAACAATGCAGGCTCCTCAGAAAGCAGCTAAGGCTAGGAGTAATGGCCTCGGGCACGGGCAGAAAGTTTCTGAAGCCTCCTCTGGGATGTGGCCCTGCCCTCCCCCTTTCCTTGGTAAAGGATGTTACCTTCAACCGAGGAGGAAGAGGAGGGACTGTCGTCCTCCCTCACCCAAATTGTCCAGATGTCTGGCAGGATTATACCTCTGACTCCTTCCAGTTGTAGAGGTAAAAACACATTTCAGTGATTTCAACTGCCTTCATCCCGCGCCATTTTCAGATGACATTCAAAGTGCTTAACAAACACAGAGGGTCCAATTCAAGGCCCAGTGAGGGATCCCAGAAGAGGGAACCTGCTTTGTAGAGAAGCTGGAGGCATGTGATGCGATACCCTCCCCCCCCCCCCCCACATTCTGGGGATCCTGCCGCTTCCACCCTCCAGGAACTGTGCTGCTAGGCAGCCCCAGCTGGAACCAGTGATTGATTGACAGTCCAAGCTCTTCGTCAGCCCAGGAACCTTACGATGGGGACAAGATCCAAACCTCTGCAGCAGAAAGGATACTTATAGTAACGTGGGGGAGGCTGCTTGCCAGTTGGCATACGCTGTTGCAACTCTCCACAGCCCTGGCTCGCTCCTTGCTCTCGGTGGAGCTGAGGCACCCCTCCAGTTCCTGTGGGACACAACTGCACCTCTGCATTTTTGCACTAGACTGAGCAATCTCAAAACCCGGCCCCCAACTGGGGCATGGATGCTCCCCCAGCCAGAAGAATGCCAGGACTCTTGGAAGAATCCTCAAATTAAGGGTTGACCCCAGGTGGGCACCTCTCCCACCAGCTTCTCCTTCCACAGACCACCATGTCTAAGGGACACTCACTTCCATGATTCTGATCATTTGGATCATCATGGGGACCTTTGATTGCAAAACAGGTCCCCACAACTGCTTGCTGACAAGGGAAATGGAGAAGAAAGAAGAGGCAAATGAGAGGAGGGACCCCTTTTGAGGCCCTAGTGATGAGGGAGCCTAAGTTCTATGTACTCTCTTCTTTGAGTCGGACCAGCAGCTCTGCCAGACCCAGACGACTCCTCAACCCCACCAGCTGCCACTTCATTGAAGAAGACAATCAAGAGGGCCCCAGATTCACCAGGAGCCACAGGGCTCAACTGGGAGGAAAGCGTCTTTGCCACCAGAGGGAAACGTTCAATCACAATTTACCTTCCAAGGGGAGAACTTACCTTCAGTGGGGTGGTATGCATCATCTTGCTGGGGTGGGGAGCTTCCAAAAGGAGCTGAGGGGAACTCAGACTTACACTGTCACTGGGTGGAATGATCTCACTCACTCTCTGAACCTACCCCTGACCTTGTCTATCTTTTCTGAACCCATTGACTCCACCCCTCTCTCTAAATCTCTCACTCACGCTTTCACTCTTCCTCTCACTCTCATAATCACCCTCCCATTCAACTGGTGAGTTTTCTCTGCTCTCCTCTCTATATACCTGTGCAACAGGTGATGTCACAGGGGGCTTCAGCCTCTCATCTCAACCGTCAACCAACTGTCACCTGGGCAACAGAAGCTTCTTCAGAGCTTTGGGGCACCTCTTGTTCCATCCAGGCTCCTTCTTGACATGCTCTTCACATGTCTGTTCCTCTAATAAACCAAAAGACCTTTGATTCATCCCCAGAGAGTCTCCATCATAAATCATACATGACCCACTCATGACTCCATAAGTTGTCTGCGACGGAAAGAGATGCCCCCTTTCCTCTTGTCACCTCTTGTCTTCACAAGATCCCTCCCTCTGATATTGGGAGGAGATTGGACAGGCCCATCACTAGGGTCTTACCTAGGGGGGCTCGTGGTGCAGGGCAGTGCCTGGATTTCTCCCGGACCACAAGCAATGAGGTCATCAGCAGGAGTGCTCAAATAAGCCAGCCCTGGCTGCAGAGGGGGGGGGGGGGAAGGTGTTCTCTGAGGTCTGTTTTGGAGGCTTATAGGGGAAAAGGGGAAGGGGTTGCAAAACCCAATGTACATTTTGAGTATGCAACAAAAGACCCTCTCTAAGTTTGAGGTGGGCAAATTGGGTCCACAAAGGGCTCAGGTTTAGTGACAGCAGCAGCCACTGATTCCAACCCCCCTTCTTGGACCTTATTCTGTGGTTCAGGTCCATGCAGACTTGCGCCAGCAATTTCACTATCACAGGTTCAAGTAGATCCATCTCAGCCTCGAAGGCATACCTTCGGGTAAGGGAACAAATGTTCCCTACACTACCAGGTGGATGTTTCGGTCCTTGGATTCTTGGAAATACTGGACAGGTTAGTGACAGAGCAATTTTCTAGAGCTGTTAAGGCAAGCACCTCACAACAAAGAAACACAACAGCACAGGATTCTCCTTGTTTCTCAGACCAGGGAGCAAGCCTGAGCTAGAAGCCTTTATGGGGTCAGGGACTACCCCACGATCTGCTGTGGCCTATTGCTGTTCAGAGAATTTCTTGCTGACCTGGAGAACAGTCTTGCACTTTTTTTTTCCTTTCTCCAGAGCTTAGTGGGTGGTAGCAGACAGGCTGAATCCTTACCTGACCTCCCTCTGGTCCCAAGTCCAGGGTTTGAATCTAAGGCTGATCCCTCAACTTTAAAAGTAGGCTTACCAGAGTCCCGGAATATGCCGGGACATTCCCGGTTTGGCACCCGCCATTCTGGCCGGGCGCCCGCCATCCCAGCCAGGCCCGACTGTCCCAGCCTTTCCCAACCTGTCGTCTGAATTGCGGCGGGCCGGAACTCTTCTGAGACTGGCTGGTGCGTTCCGGCTGGCCAGGGCTCCTTGCGCACACTGCACGAGGAGCCCTGGCCGGGCGGAATGCACCAGCCAGTCTCAGAAGAGTTCCAGCCCGCTGCGATGCAGCCGGCCGGCGATGTAGCTGGCCATTCCGGCGAGGCGCCCACCATCCCGGCCAGACCCGACTGTCCTGGCCTTTCCCAACCTGCCAGCTACATTGCGGTGGGCCGGAACTCCTCTGAGACTGACTGGTGCGTTCCGTCTGGCCAGGGCTCCTTGCGCGCATCAGAAGAGTTCCAGCCTGCCACGATGCAGCCGGCGGGCCGGGGAACATAAGAAGAGCCCTGCTGGATCAGGCCAAAGGCCCATCTAGTCCAGCTTCCTGCATCACACAGTGGCCCCACCAGATGCTTCAGGGAGCACAAGACAACAAGATACTTGTATCCTGTCGCCACTCCCTTGCACCTGGCCACCCAGGGGCAAGCAAGCGGGATGAAGACACTGCCGCAGCGGTGGCAGTGCAAACAGTGCGAAGGACGACGGGCTTGGAAAAGGCGCCTGTCTTGTGTGCCTGAGGCCGGGATGAAGAGCAGTGCGCAGCAGCATAATCAGCAGCAAAACAAAGTAAAGGGGAAACAGAGAGGAGGAGGCGGCACAGAGGGGGGAAAGCCCGTTTTCCAGGACGTGCAATGGGTGTGTGTGAGAGTAACGTGCATTGGGGGGAGGTGAGAGAGAGCCAGCTTAAGCCCTCGCCGAAGCCTGATTGTGCTGTCTGAACCCATGTAAGCAGTCACATACGATAAACGTCAGATGTTTGAGAACTTTTATTTTCCTACCTTTTAAAATTTTTGTTTTCTTATTTATTTCATTTTAGGGGGTGTATTTTATTATTACAGTGGTGTATTGAGGGTGTGGGGGTGTCATAAGTTGCTTTAATAGTAGCTTTAAATGTTGATTAATGACGATAATAATAATAATAAATAAAAATGTAAGTAAAATATTTATTTATTTAAATGTTGCTTTTTCAGAGCTTTCCCGCCCCCTGTGATGTCACAGGAGGCATGTCTGACCGGACACGCCCTTTGTGACATCACTTCCGGTTATGCCAGGTGGACACGCCCCTGTGCCATCTCTTCTGGCGGAAGTGACATCACGGTTCCTTGACCCCGCCCCCATGATGTCATTTCCACCCCCCCTCAGGGTCCCAGAAAATCTGGTAAGCCTACCAATAGCAAGCCAGAATGTGACAGGCAATGAGAGAACGAACAAGATGAGGGTCTAGTTCTCAGGGTCTAGTGCTCAAGTGTGCGTGAGACTGGAAGGTCTCGGAAAGTGCTTCCAGCCTTGCGCGAGGCTAGAAGCACTTGTAAACGCTAGAAGCACTCGGACGCTTTCCAAGACCTTCCAGCTTCGCGCAAGTGCGCGAGGCTGGAACTACGAAGAGCGCCACAGTCCTGGATGGCCGGGACAAACAGGAGACCGGCCGGGAGCCTGGGATTTCGGCTCCCGAACCGGGATTGTTCTGGCCAGGTCCGGGACTATGGTAAGCCTAGCTATTGGCCTGTAAACCCACCGGTGCTGCATTGTCACCCCCATTCCAGCTGCTATCCAAGGACCATCATGCCAGCTGGCACCCTAATGCCCTCCCCACTCCCTTTCCTTTCCAGCTGTTTTCTCCCTTTTGCTACCTGAGTGCAACCAAAACTGCTGAGCCAGCATGGGGTGGTCCGCTAACCCTTGGGGGCTGCCTCTCTACGTGCCCCTTCCCTTCAGGAAAGCAGCATGGTTCTCTTGCCTGACTTCTCCTATTGATTAAGGCTGCTGCCTGATTGCATGCTAGGGCTTGCTTCATCGCCATCTTTCTGTCTTTGAGACCCCATTTATACTCAGGGAGGTTTGCTTGCCAGCTCTCTTACCTCCCCAGCCCCTGAAACCCCTGTGTTCTCGAGTCTCGCAGAAATGGATCAGTAACCTTGGTCCTAGGCGCAGCCTAGCCAAAGGAACACTGCTGGTAACAGTTTTGAAACGAGAAAGGCTTTATTACTTTCAGGGATTAATAAGAGGTTTGTCTCTTATTAACAGAGCAATCTAATTATGTTTACTCAGAAGTAAGTCCCACTGTATTCAATAGAGCTTATTTCCAGATAAGGGTCACAGCCGAAAGGTCTCTTCAGAAACGGTTTTAATTTTTGAACAATACACTTCTCAGTTCCTTTCTGATTTCTCTTCTGTCACAGAGTTCTGATTTTTATTTTTTTTACATAACAAGTGTTTTGTATTATTGGCATTTTGCATTTTTCAGGTCAAGGTTATACCTTGCATGGGGATCCATGTATTGAAATCCTGATGTTTTCTGTCTTGGTTATGGAAATGTGATGGAGAAGCACCAGGAGTTATTTTCCCTATCCACAGTTTTTACTGCTCCAAATCTCCCATGCAGGGTTCCAGATGTACTGGGTTATTCAAAAAGGATGGTGCAAAAGTGAAGCTGATTTATTCTTAAATGAACTGACATACCACAATGGTCATGACATGGACAGAAAAACTGTCCAAGTTTCACAATGCACATTACAATTGTTCGATGTGGACGCTGTTGGTGACACGGCAGATGTCAAGATGGTAGTCCAGTTCCGTCCAGACATGTCCCAGCATATCCTCCAATATCAATTCCACTGCATTGGAGATGCGTTGTTTCAGGTTGTCCAGTTGTTGTGGCATTGGGGGCAGATACACAGTGTCCTTGATGAATTCTGGTTAAGTGTGTGTGGGGGGGGGAGGGGACCATACAGGATGGACTGTAAAGTCATCGGAATGTGTAATAAAAACCTGCAACTCATACAGTAAACGTTATTTTGGAAAATATGGTTTAAATTGCATGTGGATTTTTGTGCCTTTGCTCTGCTCCCTGTGCATGTCCAACATTTCACTAAGAGAAATATTGCTTTACTGATTAACTAACATTGCGACGGAAGTGATGATAAGAGCAGAAAATTGTGTTTAAGCAACATGGAATGGATGTGCAGCAACCATTCTATGTTCATCAAACAAATTAAATAAAACCCAAGTATGAAAAACCTACGACCTCAAGGATCAGGCTAGCTCTTATGTGCACTTAATACAAAGGGCCACTGGATTGTTTCCTAAGTACTGTACTACTTCCATTTGCACAAGAGCTCAGGGGCAGCTTGCCAATCTTTCCCTCGGCCTCTTCCCTTTCCCAATCTCTCCTTCCCTCTCCCCTCCCCCTGTGTACTTCCAAATATCTGCTTAAGGGTCCCCCAAGTCTCAGGAACAGATATTTAGAGGGCTCAGGACACTGCAGAGGGAAGGCGTGATTGGAGAAAATTATACGAGGGGGGGCAAACAAAAGAAGCACTTGGGATACAATCCACTATCTGGGGGGAGGGACTACTGAGTCAGTGGAAAGAAACTGGAAAGAGCTTTGCATGTTATGGTTTCAAGGACTAAACTAGGTCTTGTGTAGATCTGCAATTTTTTTTCCTAGCATTTGATTTTCATCTTAAAGAAAAACAAATATTCACTGGAAACAACAATTGGCACTGCCCACACATGATGCAGGACAGGAACGAGCAGGTCCAGCTCCTTCTCCCAGTGTGCCTTTCAAGTTTTAATCATTGTGGGTGGAGCAATTCATACCAGCTGCTTCCTCATCTAGTTACAACTACCTGCACAAACTACAATAGATGATAGATACTACTCGTTCATGTCCTACATCGTGTAGGCAAGACTAGTTCAGATGTATTGTCCAAACTGACCCATCGTGAGCAGAGGTAGAGGAGCAGCCAAAGTCTTTCCCTGCAGTCATTTGTCAAGCAGCCCCTCTCCCCCACCAATTCTCAATTCATAAGAACATAAGAAGAGCCCCACATCAGGCCAAAGGCCCATCTAGTCTAGCTTTCTGTATCTCACAGTGGCCCCACCAGATGCCTCAGGGAGCACACAAGACAACAAGATACCTGTATCCTGTTCCCACTCCCTTGCACCTGGCACAGAGAAACTCTACTTCTAAAAACCAGGAGGTTGCTTATGGCTTGTAATCTGTGATGGACTTTTCCTCCATGAATCTATCTAATCCCCTTTTAAAGGCATCTAGGCTAGGTGCCATCACCACATCCTGTGGTAAGGAGTTCCACAGATTAATTACATGCATTCCAGACTCCCAAGTTTATGCAGGTGCTTTTTTCAGAGGAAAAAGAATGGCACAACTTCACAATATATATAACTTGGCTCTGAGTACCCGGACCTACATTTATCAAAGACAAGCTTTCTGAAAGGTTGTTGATTTTGTAGAAGGACCACGGCTTTTCCTTTCATTTTTATGGGTCATCAGAAAATTCTGTGTCTGAACCTTCAGTTCCTTATCAGGAACTGATGAAAGAGAAAATTTTGAATTGTCTCATAGTAATATGTTTCAGTCTAAGCATGGAGGAAACACAACCAGGAGAAATAGTTCTACAATATTGTACTCTGAATTTGAATTTGCCTTCTCTTTCCTACGTAGATTATTTGCTTTTAATTATGAAACCACACGGTGCTAGACTGTGATGGTCTTGATTGCATTAGCTGGCTTCTTAGTGTAAGCATTTCCTGGCAGCAGCCTTTTCACCTACCGTATTTTCTCCTTCAAGTCACATTTTAATGTGTCTTGTGCATTTTAAAAATCCATGTCTCTTCCCTGTCCAGAGAGTCTTTTGAGAAACGGTGGACTCCACATGCACGGTGTGCGTGAAGCTTGCAGGGTGCTGTCAGCTCAGACAGATGGCAATGCCTGAATTCAGAATCCTGAAACTGATCTTGTTAAAGATAACAGTGCTGTTCATCTATTTGGGCAGTGAGTGTGTAAACCCAATCCAGCAAGGAGTGCCACACATACCGGTATATGTACTATGTTGGTACTGGATTGGGGGTTGCAGTACCCCTTTGATGTGTAGCAGCCACTTTTATGGGTCAGGGTGGAGGGCTTTACTGAACTCACAGCTTTGAATTTAAGTTGGTCATTTCCCATTTCTTCCTTCATTATAGCCTCTCATATACTACACCCAACCACATTTTTACTTGCTAGGCAGTTGTGAAGATAGATCTTAGTTTTTATGTGGAGCAAATGTCTTGAGTTAGTATAATGTAGCAGTTAAGAGTATTATGTGATGTATGGACCAGGAAGTCCCTGGTTCAAATCTTCTTCAGTCATGAACTCACCAGGTGATCTGAGGCAAGTAACTATTCCATTGGTGTCAGCCCTCTTCCGTATCTGCAATATTCTTGTTTATTGGTCACCTTTCTGTAGAAAAGTGATCATAGCAATGGGGGCGATAATACTGGCATACCATGGGATCATGAAGGGTCGGACACGACTTAACGACTGAACAACAACAAATAGGGCTATTACTGTAATCCTTAAAATAGGCCAGCAGGTGGCGCAGTGGGTTAAACCGCGGAAACATGAGCTGTCGATCGAAAGGTCAGCAGTTCGAATCCATGACGGGGTGAGCTCTCGTTGCTTGAACAGCTCTTGCCAACCTAGAAGTTCCAAAGCATGTTAATGCAAGTAGATAAATAGGTACCGCTTGCGGGAAGGTAAACAGCGCTCCGTGTTCCAGCTGCATGCTACGCGCTGTGGCAAGGAGAGTCATGCCGGCCACATGACCACGGAGGCATCTTTGGACAACGCTGGCTCTTTGGTTTTGAAATGGGGATGAGCACCACACTCTAGAGTCGGACACGACTGGACTTAATTGTCAGGGGTCACCTTTACCTTTTTTAATCCTTAAAATGCCCCTCAGGCTATAAAGCGTTCACGTCTGAATGCTCAAAAGTGTTTATATAAAATGCTTGTTAAGCTGAAAATGAGTTGTGAAATTCAAAATTTAGCATAGTTACAACGTGATCAAATAACCTGCTTTCCTTCTCCTCTGTTGGGGTTAATAAATAAAAATCTTAGTAGCAGATTTCTGATTTCATATGAGAAAGACACCCCCTCCCAAGGTCAAAGGGTTATGTGTTTTTCCTAACAGCAATGGTCTGATATTTTGCATGCTGTAGTTGCTTTAAAGAACACTTTAAAGAACATGAAAATTAGCCCCAGTTTCAAGGTCAGAATATTCTATTACACCTTTTGAAACATTTTTTAAAGAATGTACACCATAGAAGTCCTATCAAGACACAATGTTTTCTGGGCCCTCTGATTCATATCGAAATGTACTGTAATTTTAAAACTGATGTTTACAGATTTAACAAACTTGTGATGCAGTCTTGGTGACTCTGGTGAAAAGGTTTAATGTTTGTCTTGGTAGTTTGAGCAGCCTTTGACAGAAAATATAATCTTTCCTCCATTAGATCTGCCACATTAAAATTGATTGGAGGTCCATTTTTGTTGCTTTGTCACAATACTCTTAATAGAATAGTTAATTCTCTTATATCATTGCCCCTTGTGAGATTATTTCACAGCAGCAGCAACACAATACATGTACAACGCACAAAAGATCAAAATGATTCCAGCTTGTTTGGCAGATTCAAAAGGGTCTGTGATGCTCCAGACACAAGAGCATTCATTTAGCAGAACAGAATTGCGACTGCATTTGCATCAAGGTAGATCAAAGGCAGACAAAAGCCTACAACATTTACATAGTAACAGGAGTGAGGGTATGGGAACCCAACTGTTGAGTTCTATCAATACTGTAATTCATTTGGGAAATAAGGATATTTAAGGGGAAGAGGGTAAATTTGAACTTTCTTCTAATACAGTATACTTTAAGATCCAGGTTGTTGACTTTTTTAAAGCTCAGGTGTCACAGGCGGTAAGCAACTGTGAATACTGCAATTTTTGAAGCCTTTTTATACTACTTGTGGAGGTGGCCTTCAGAGTTCATGGGTGCTGTTCAAATTAAAGACAGTTCTTACGGATTATACATCCTTAATCTATTTACAAGCTTATGTTTTTCAGTATTAGGGGAAGATGTCTCTCTCTCTCTCTCTCTCTCTCTCTCTCTCTCTCTCTCTCACACACACACACACACACACACACACACACACACACACACACACACACACACACCCTTCACAATAAAAATCATCTCAAAAACAGTTGTAGATCTGCTCTGGGATGGGAGTAGGGAGGTATGTTGATAAGGGTATGGGTGCTAGCCAATAAGCACCATTCAGAGCTTTCTTTTCCCAGCTTGAAACTGGCCTCAACTGAAAACTTGCAGAAACGGTTTTCCAGATCTTATTCTGGTTCAGAAAAGATACATTTGTCCTGAACATGGTCGGGTGCTTTTAAGCTGGTCCACGGATCTTGAAGTGTGTTACATCTCTCTTATGCTCCATGTGATCCATTTCATAAGTGTGTCTGAGTAAAGATACAGGACTATTGTCAGAACCGTGTTTGCTAGCTAATTTTTAATACATCTTTTATTTTATTTTAGTGATGAAAACCAAGGGGGAGTGGTGGTAACTACAATAAAATCCAAAGGTAAGTACAAGTGATAACATCAAGTAGAGTTGCCACCATTTTTTGTTCTGGAAAGGTCACAAGAACAGCCCTGGATCAGACCAAGGGGTTCTAGCATCCCATCTCCAACAGTGGCCAGCCAGATGCTTCCAAGAAGTGCACAAGCAGGGACTGAAGGCACCAGCCCCTCATTATGTGCCCCCCTCCGCAACTAATATTTTGAGTGAAGCTTCCTCAGAACCTGAAGTCATCCAGCTTTCACAACTAATAGCTGTTGACAGATAGTTGTGCAATGTCATTTTTGTCTGTCTTAAATGTAATGCTTTGTCCGTCAGTTTTTTTGGGTGACTTCAAGTATTATGAAAGAGAGAGAACCTCTCTCTCTCTCTCTCTCTCTCTCTCTCTCTCTCTCTCTCTCTCTCTCTCTCCCTATCTCTCCCTCCCCCACTCTCCACACAACCAATCTTCCAGTGAAACTGAGAGCCCAATCCTATCCTTTCCCCCTCCCACTGATGCAGCCGCGTTGAAAAGGCGTGCAGTGTGAAAAGTTGTGCACTGTATCCAGTGTGTGTGTGTGTGTGGGGGGGGGAAATCAGGAGGCTTTGGAGGGGAAAGGGGATTTAAATCCCCTTACTCCTCCATAATCTCCGTGCTCCACAATGGGTCTCCTTGGACCTGTACCAACTCTTAGGATCCAACGCATGCCATCACCACTGGATCCACCCCCTCCCACAGCCGCCCTGCCCCGTTCTGCTCTCCCTCCTCCCGACGTCCTACCTGCCTCAGTGGGCGGCGATCCCACGACACACGCAGGAAGGCTCTGGCCTTCCTGCCAGCGCTACTTTGTACGCTGTCGGAAGTGCTTTTACAACAACCGTAAAGCAGGTAGCACTGGTGGAACGCTAGTTCTGCCAGTGCTATGAGCCCATAGGATTGGGCTGTCACTTTTTAATGACAAGTTGCATATTTTTGTAAGGAAACAATTTCACGTTTGAGCTGTTTAAGAAGTCTTGAATACATGCCATTTGGACCAGGTAGCTTCTTAATTTTCAACTTGTCATTTAGTCTGTGAATTCCATCTCATGTCTGTCTTAGTTCTTTTGGTGTCTTCCTGTCCTGCCTTCCCCCTTCACTGCAGTCAGGGGCAGCCCAAGGGTGAGGCAAGTGCTTGCATTGCGTGGTGAGCTGCGGGGATCGGCAAAAAGACTGGGGGTCCTTTTGATCCCAAGTCTGCTGCCGCCTCCCTATGCCACTATCTGCAGAGTCTGAACAGTTTTCATAGGCAGCCCCACATATAATGCCTTACAGTGCTTAGTCTGGAAGTTACCAGAACGTAGATAATTGAGGGGAAGCTATCCAGGATGGGTGCACCAGCCTAAGCTGCTGAAAGGTACGCTGTCCCACTGAAGCTACGAGCCTCCAGTGATGATGGATATACCTAAATTGCAAACCTTTTCTGTCAAGGGAAGTTCAACCATATCCAGAATGGGTTGAATGTCATCATCCCAGGTAGACAAGCCACCTACCAATAGCATTTCCATCTTGTCTGGATTGAGTTTATGGGCCTTCATCTGGCATGTATCTTAGCCTACCCTACCACACAGGGTTGTTGTGAAGATAAGGTAGGATTACCCATATCCATGTAAGTTCTAAGAATTTACAATTAAAAGGTCCGGATTTTTGAGCCGTTTATTTAAGTTAAAACAGGACAAAACCCGGACCTTTTAATTGTAAATTCTTGGATCTATACTGGTGAAAACCTAGGTGAAAACCTACAAAGCTACACATGTAAATTCTATGTCAAGAGAGGCAGTGAAAGTACTGAAGGACAAGCTGGATGCCATCAGTATATTGCTGGCATCTTGTTCCAAACCTCCAGATGACTTTACTCAGCAATTCCATGTACATGTTAAAGAGCATGAGAACAAGACTGTACCCTGTAGGACTCCAGAGCACAAGTACCACAGGTCAAGCAGTAGTCCCCCAGCATCATCTTCTGGAATTAGCAGTCTTGGTATGAACAGAACCGCCACAGTACAGTTCCTCAAGCCTGGATAACCTTTCAGGAAGGATACTGTGGTCAGTGGTATCAAACCACCAAGAGGTTTGGTAGAACTAGCAGGATTGCACTTCCCTCGTCCTTCTCACAGCCTAAACTAAGGGCGCAATCCTGTGTAGCTCTTGCAACAGTATAACAGTAGATCCCCCGGTGTAAGAGCACTTATGCCAGTGTAACTTGCCATATGCTGATGGACGCAGGACGGACACTGGCACAACCCTCCTCGGACACCTCACATGTGCAGTTTGGACGCGGAACGGACGCCGGCGCAACTCCACTGGTGCAGGGGACATTCCAGGGATGTCTGAATGCCCCCTGCGCTGGCAGAGTTGCGTTCATGTCTGTTCCGCGTCTGAGCTGCGCATGCGAGGCATCCAAGGGGGGTTATGCCAGTGTCCGACCGGCGCCCATCAGTGTACGGCAAGTTACACTGGCATAAGTGCTCTTACACCGGGGGATCTACTGTTACACCGGTGCAAGAGTTACACAGGATTGGGCTGTCAGTCATCCATCAGGGCCATTTCAGTGCTGAACTACGCCTGGAGCCTGAAATAGATCCAGACAATCTATTGCATCCCAGAATGTCTAAAGCTGCATGGCAATCACCATCTCAAAATCTTGCCTAGGAAGGAGACATTAGTGACCTGCTAATAGCTGTTAGAATCCTCCAGGTTCAAGGACTTTTTTTCAGGTATGTTCTCATAACTTTCTCCTTCAAGGTACCTGGGACTGCTATCCCCTTGCAACAGCAGCCAGGACAATGAAATGGAAGAATTCTTCTCCCGGTCAAATGACAATCTGAACTGGAGAAGAACAAGGAGTGCCTGTGACTGAGCTAATTAAAAACATACCACACTCACATTCCAAACCAGATAGTTGCAATGTTAAACAACATCACTAATTGAAAGTATAAATCTGTGCTTATTTTCATCTGTGAAATGTTGGAAGGTACCGGTATGTAGCTTGTTGTAACTCTTGTGGTGTGACCTGATCTCAATCTGTGAAACCATACAAACATCTTTATATTAGTCCTTGGTTATGTGGAAGATAAACAGTTTATATGACACACACACCCCATTTCCCTCCCCAATCCAGCCTTCTGGGGCGATTCCGACGACAGCAACTCTGACATCGAAGCAGCTCTGCGTCCTCAAGTGCATTGCTCACGTGAAGATGAATTTGATGACTTCTACGATTAAGGAACACACGCGAACACTCACCCCTTTGCAAACCTGGAAATACAGCTTTTGAGATGGAGCAATTTGTAGCAGATGAGCCGCTGGTGTGTTTATATACATTGCCCCACCACTGGCCGCTTTTCCACTCCAAATCACCCTCTCAGTGGCTTTTCTGCTGCAGGGTCAGTGACTAAGTTGTCTTCTGGGTCCAGGGAGAGCTTTTTTTTTCCAGGAGTGGTGTCATCAATACCTCCTCCAAGGTGGGAAACTGCAAGGTTTCAAATGCATGCTTGCTAATGGATGTATAGTTGTGTCCTGAGAAGCCTAAGACTTGTCCTTGAAAACATTTGCTTGAAAGCCTCTTTGGAGGAGGAGAGGCAATTTGGAGCAGGGAATTGAGGACAGGGGAAGAGTTAAGTGCCACCTCCCCTACCTCTTCTCTGCTCTCAATTGCTTCACTGGAAGAGGTTTTTATTGTTCTACAAGGACTGTTAGATTACTATCACACAGGTTTACATGGCACATGTAGTTTGGAATTAATTTAAACAGCAGTTAGAGTGTGGAACTAACTATTATTTCAGAAATCAAACTTTTCACATATGTGCCTGGAGCAGTATTTCTCTAACTACGCAGTAACTGTTATCATTCCTGTTCTCTAATAAATTACATCCTTGGGCAATTTACGTAAAGAAATTCCTATTGCTGTCATTTTTTTTTCAAATACTGCCCCCTGTACTTTTTTGTCTATACAGTATTTTAATAAGTGCTACAGTTTTGAAATAAGTGGAATCTTCTTGGTCAGAATCTTCTTGGCCTTAACCCAGAGGTTAATTGCAGGCCAGGGTGCTTTTTCGTTGAATTGTAGAGACTCTGTGGGGACCTGAGGGCATCTAGGCCAGCCGTGCATTGAGGCAGGGCCTTGCGTCTTCCAATATCTTAATGAGAATGCCAGAGTATTCAAATAATAGTGCAACAGGGGTCTTTTAGAAGGGACCAAGCTGTAGTATGGCAGATAGGCCCTTAGGGTCAGGTATAAGTAGTACAGGCCTGCAGATTTGTGACCCACCAGGATGAATGCAACTCACCAGCTATTTGTTGTAGCCTGCTTGGTGTTATGATGACCCCCTGCTGCACTTGCAGTTTCAAGCAGATAATAAAAATAGAGTTAAGAGTCCCTACTGTAGTCTCTCTTTATCCATTCAGTCGTGTCTGACTCTTGGTGACTTTGCAGTTGGGCCAAGGACGCTCAGGAGCAGTAGTGCCAACAGCCCTGGCCGTCTCTTCGTTCTAGAGGTCAACCACAGCTGTGACAGAATTGCATGTTTGTTCCTGAAGCTGGAAGTCCATTGTACACAACACCAGACAAGACTATTGTGACTTTGCTGCCTCAACCCTGTAGCATCCCAGACCTTGGCAGACACAGCTGTGAAAGGGCAACCTTCCCCCTTCATTCATTCATATCTCGGTGATTCAAGCAAGATTTTCCTGCTGATCCAGGCCAAAGTCTTACTGTTGACCAATTTGACCAATCTGGCATCGAGCAGCAATGCCTTCAGTAAGTGCCAAATTTTATAGGGTTGGGGAAATGATGAACCCAGTAGGGGGGGTAAGGCCTAAAGGAAGGGTAAAATCTTGGGTAGACAACTGGCAACCTGGGCACAAGTTTTATAGGTTGCCATTCAGTTTTTGTTTCTGTACATGAAAGTTTTTGCGGCATCGTCATCGTTTTGTATGACAGCTTTTGCAAGTACAAAAACTAAATGGCATCCTATAAAACCTATGCCCAGGTTGCCAGATGTCTACCCAAGATTTTACCCTTCCTTTGTTGTTGTTCAGTTGTTAAGTCGTGTCCGACCCTTCGTGATCCCATGAACCATATCCCGCCAGGCCTTCCGGTCCTCCACTATCTTCCTGAGTTCGCTCATTTTCATGTTCGTTCCATCGGTGATGCTATCTAACCATCTCATCCTTTGCCTTCCCCTTCTCCTTTTGCCTTCAATCTTTCCCAACATCAGAGTCTTCTCCAGAGAGTCCTCTCTTCGCATTAGGTGGCCAAAATATTTGAGCTTCAGCCTCAGTACTTGTCCTTCCAGGGAACAGTCAGGGTTGATTTCATTTAGGATTGACTGATTTGATCGCCTAGCAGTCCAAGGGACTCTCAGGAGTCTTCTCCAGCACCACAGTTCGAAAGCATCTATTCTTTGGCGCTCAGCCTTCCTTATGGTCCAACTCTCGCAACCATACATTGCTACTGGGAACACCATCGCCCTGACTATACGAACTTTTGTTGGCATGGTGATATCTTTGCTTTTTATTCCTTTAGGCATGCCCTAACAACCGGATCTGAAGAGAGAACATGTCCACCTCAAAATTCCTACGGGATTTATGGTCAGGGACTAGACTACATTGGGCTAAGGGATGTACTGGAAAGGTCTGATCTGCTCTTTTCTCCCTCTCCTTTTATATTATCATCCCTCACACTCTGCTACAGCTTGTAACCTAGCCAATTTAGGTCCTATTTTTATTTTAGTGGGCCACCTATCTAGAAACTGTTAGGCTCTGGGAATAATAAAGCAAATCCACATACATGGGGATTCTTCTACTCCTAATACAGAAGCTGATAAAACTATTTTACCAAAAAAAAAAAAAAAAACCAACCCAAAAACTAGCATATCATAATATTTTAACCAATTAGTATCTGTGCTCTAGCTGTCCCTATTTTCTGGTAATTTACACCTGATGAATTGTTCTTCCTTCATGGAAAAGACATATGAAATGCTTTATATTATAAATTGCAAAAGTTAGACATGCAAGAGTTGGGTGATGTTGGCAGAGATAAAACACCAAAAGGCATATTGCGCAGGAAGGTCCAGATAGGGAACTCTGCATGAGGCTTATGTTCAAAAGTTTAAAAATAGTGTTATTTAAGGACAATACATTGTTGTAGGAAAGGATGGAAGTGGATCCTCCACCTAATCTGTCTAGATCAGTGTTTCTCAAAGTCCTACATAGGAGTTTACTCCCCTGTAAGTCTTTGTGGGGGCGGAGTAATGTCAGAGGCAGCGCTCCAGGACTGTGCCCGTCACTGACGTAAAAACGCTATTTTCAACGTACCTGGTTGTCCTGCCAGCTTCCTGAAGGGTCTGAGGGGACTGCCGCCGCCTCCGCATGCCTCCCCAAGGCTCTAAACCAAACCTGGGCATTGTACAGCCCCAGGGCCACATCCGGCCCTTTGGCTGTCCCTGACTGACCCACATGAGGTTTAAAGGAAGACACGGAGCAGCTAATTAAGGTAAAATAATGTTCCCCCCCTGCACACACCCCGACCATTTTCTTACCTTTATTAGCTGCTCCTTGACCTTGCAACAGATGCTATAAGCGGCAGCATGCTGCTTATAGCACAGATGCCGAGTACTAGAGAGGCTCCTTCCTATTCTTCAGCTGAGCCTCTCTAGCAGCGTCTGTGCTATAAGCAGCATAGGATGGTGTAGCATAGATGGTGTAGTGGTTTGGGAGTCGGACTTAGACCTGGAAGATCCAGGTTCAAATCCCCGCTCAGCCACGAAGCTTCCTGGGTGACCTTGGGCCAGTCACTATCTCTCAGCCCCACCTACCTCACAGGGTTGTTGTGAGGACAAAAAGGAGGGGAGGAAATATGTACACCACTCTGAGCTCCTTGGAGGAAGGGTGGTATAAAAATGTGAAAAATAAAATAAAAATAAAATTAGCAGCAGTGGGGAACCTCCGGCCTGCGGGCCGTTTCCGGCCCCCGGGGCAAAGGTCCGGTCCGCGCGAGACTGGACCCGATTCCATCAGGTCTGGTCCGCGCGAGACCAGACCGGAGGCCCCGCGCTCAACTCGGCGCGACTCCTTCTCAACCTGGCTGTTCTGTACATGCGCAGAACGCCGCTAAGAGGCCAAGAGAGGGAGATTGCCCACTCTTGGCCTCTTAACGGTGTTCTGCGCATGTACAGAACCGCCGGGTTGAGAAGGAGTTGCTCCGAAGTGAGCGCGGGGCCGCGGCCCGGAGGCTGAAGGTAAGGAGGAGAGCGATGGGGTGGGCGTGCGCGCGCGATGGGGGGGTGCCGTTTGCGGTGGAGGGGCGAACGGCCCGCAACACATTTTCCCCATGGGAAAATGGCCCTCCACCGCAAATAGGTTCCCCACCCTTGGCTTATAGTGTCTGTTGCAAGGAAGACATGGAGCAGCTAATGAAGGTAAAAGAATGGCTGGGGGGGGGGTCATGCGGGTGCTTCATTCAGCCTATTGGTTTGGCCCTCCACAACAGTCCCAGTTTCTCATCTGGCCCCTTAGGAAAATTAATTGGCAACCCCTGCTCTAAACAGTGTTGATCACATTCCTTAGCCCACTTTCGGTTTTCGGTGAAAATCCTGATGCAGGACTTGCCTCCATCTGCTGGCAGTGGCTTCTGTCAGACAGAGAGTGCCACTTACTCTCTGGGTGTCAGAAATGTGCCTTATGACACTTTTGCGACACCCTGGAATGGTGGAACAATTGTTCTACCGCTCCAGCACTAGACAGGATTGTGCTGTGAGCTGCACATCAGAACTTCCCCAGTTGGAATCTTGCCTCTGCCATAAACTCACTAGGTAGTCTTAAGGCAAGCCACTCCCCCTCAGCTGCAACAGGGAAATAAACTACTTACCCTGCAACATTGTTGCAAGGACTACAGCAAATGCAGTTGGCCTCCCGTATCCGCGAATTCAGCATCCGTGGATTTGTCTCACCGCAGATGCTTTGTGGATATGGGGGGCCAACCGGAAAACATTATAAACAGGAAAAAGGTTAAAAAGCGATTTTCTTACCTTTTTACTGCAAACCCACTGTGTGTTCTTCCTTTAACAAGCTGAAATCGCACCCCAGAAGCCTCTTCTGGGTCACGCGACTCCCCCTCCCTCTCTCAAAACAGCTCTAGAATGCATTGCGATGCATTCTGGGGCGAACTTGGGAGAGGGGAGGGGGGAGTCGCAAGACCCAGAAGAGGCTTCCGGAGCTTGTTAAGAAAAGCGCTTTTTAACCCTTTCCTCCTTTTTTACAATGTTTTCCGGTTGGCCCCCACATCCGCAGATTTCAGTATTCACGGGGGTTCCAGGAACGGAACCGCAGTGGATACTGAGGGCCAACTGTACCAGTGAAGTACTTTGCAAGTTCAGAAAGCACTGAGAAGTATTGTTTTCATAACATAGTATGAATGTTAGCTATTACAATTTTCAGTGCTGGGGCCGGGTCCTGGGGCAAAGCCCTGCAATGGGCCCTTTATGGCACACCCCCATTGGTGCACTGGGTGTTACCAATGCCATTAGTACTAAGAGTTCAAGGGACAGCCTGGCCAAGTGAGTCCTCTGCCTGTGCCCAACCTCTGCCATCCCCAATTGTTATTCTTGGGCTTTCAACCCCTTCCAGATGCTTTAGAGACTAGATCTCTCAAAGGGAGCAAGGGCAGATATGTCTTCACTCATGTGCACGTGTATGTGCATGAATACTAATGCATTATCCATTTTAGCACATAACCTTTTCTTTCACAAGTTGTAGTTGGTGAGGTTGACATTAAACAGTTAAGCCAGATCAACATTGTTTTTCTAGTATAACCAAAAGAACAAGCTACATCGTCCTTTTAGTCATGTGACCAGATCTAGGTTGTGGCGAAGCGGATGCTTGCTTGGTTTTCTAAACACAAATTGTTACTACCTGTGATCCATGGTGCTCCAGGGACACTGCGAGTGGCAGCAACGGGATGGGGCTTCCGTGTATCCAGTCTGGTGATGACTGCATTGCTGGAGAGCAAGGTCTTGAGGAAACAGGCCAGCAGCGCAGCCAGTCTGAGTCCCATTGATTGGAGTGGTAGTGGCAGGGCAGGTGGTTCAAAAGGGAGAGCCATGCAGAGAAGGTGGGCAAGAAAGGGGAAGATGGAGGCAGAGAAGCGAGAAGCAGGACATAAAAGAAAGGATGAGTTTGAAAGAGAAATCATGGAATGCAAGAAGGAGAGGAACAGCGAGGGGACGAGGGACGAAGAGATGTTGAACGGTGGCAGAAAGGCGAGGAAAGCAGAGAGAAGAGAAAGACAGAGGTGAGGAAGAGAAACAGCTGGAAGGAGAGGAGAGGAGTCTTGGGGAAGAATGGGCCAGGAGTGCCCCCTAAAAGCCCTAGCAACGTAGGGCCACCCCAACCTCTGTACTAGCCCCCATGAGGACACCAACACCACAACGCCAGAGACTGATATCTGGGAGAGGCAGTTCTAGTGCCTGGCTTCTTGGCCCCAGGCAAGGGTTGGTGTAAGACTCCATGAGGAGGGAGAGAGAGAGAAAAAATTCAGAGACCACACTACGAGACCTTGACTGAGCTTTCTTACCCTCTTCCCATTCTTTCATGTACAAGAATCCTCAAATAAACCCCTAACAAGCAGCATTCTCTTGCCTCCATGTCTTTTGTACCTTCCACCGTCCACAGCATATCATTCCCCTTCCCCTATGATGTGGACCACCCCCTGTGGGACAGGACAGAGGGGGGAGATGCACTACACTGTTCAACTTCCTTTACATACACACCTTATCCAGTTGGTAAATGTTGCTTAGTATGTTTGAGCTCCTAGAGCCAGCGGGTGGCGTAGTGGGTTAAACCACTGAACCATGAGCTGTCGATCGAAAGGTCGGCAGTTCGAATCCGTGTGACGGCTCCTGCCAACTTAGCAGTTCGAAAGCAAGAAATTGCAAGTAGATTAATAGGTACCGCGTCAGCGGAATGGTAACAGCATTCCATGCGCCTCGGTGTTGAGTCACGCTGGCCACATGACCATGGAAACGTCTTTGGACAGCGCTGGCTCTTCGGCTTTGAAACAGAGATGAGCACTGCTCCCTAGAGTCGGAGACGACTGGACTTAATTGTCAAGGGATACCTTTACCTTTATGTTTGAGCTCCAGTTATTCTATAAGTACAAAAGGTCCACTGGGAGGCTGAATATTCTAAATATTCCTACATTAATAAACAAAAAAGTGCTGTGGTCAGCTTACTACCAATCTACCCCGAAGCCAGAGCAGGAGAGGAGATGTCCGATTAAACAAATACAACATGACACAAATGCAAAAGAGCATTCAGTGTTGTATAATACTGGATGTACAAACAGTGATCTTTGGGTGTCACAGGGGTGTTGTGTTGATTTCACAAGACCACCATTGTCATTTGTGTAATGGTCCAGTGGGGCTTTGCAATAAACAGAAGTAGCAAAAGACAAGCCAGCAATTCTTAAAGTCTCTAGAAAGGTATTTTTAAAATGCTCAAAAGTTTGGACTATGATCTATGTGTATCCAGTGATGGCTCGCCAGAAGCATTAGCTGAGAAATGTGAAGAGTTTCAGAGATTCTGTTCATGCATTACCCCAAGGAGGGCAAGTAACTTGCACAGATAATTGTGTGCACGGGAAGGGTAATGGTGGAAATAACTGTTACAGTACTGTTACAGTATTAACTATTCAATAGTTCATGTTCCCACTGCTCTGTCTTACTGCAAGTGTCATCATAAACACAATGTCTCTCCCTACAAGTTGGACCTAGCTTGAAGAGGAGAAAGTGGTGGATGTATCAGCAATACCTGCCTTTCATCTGACACAACCAGATACCTCACAAACAACACCATGAACAGAGTAGGTTTCTGAAGAAGACAGTGAATCAACTTAAGGAAAATTAACTTTCGGCTCAGATGTAAACACATATCCATTCAGAAATCTCACCGAGTTCTATGGGAGCTTGTTTCTGGTACACATGTTTAGGACTGCAGCTTGAAGGAGAAGCAGGAATGCACACTTTAATAAGGACACTCACAGCGCAATCCACTGTAAGGATCCGGCCAGCGGCCCAGGGCCGCCCACCGGATCCCGAGCCCTGGCGGCCATTTTGCCGCTGGGTCGGAGGTCTCCTCAGGGAAGGGGACGTTTGTCCCCTTCCTCGGGTGTAACTCCAGGCCAGCCCAATCGGCCTCCTCAGATTTCCGCCAGCTAAATAGCTGGCGGAAGTCAGAGGAGGCTGTATAATGGCCTAGCCGCCCAGCGGGGACAGGGAAATAGCCAAGACCATCCCTCACCCTCTCCCGAGCCGGCTAGGCCAATGGCCCCCCCTCCCTTGCCCACCAAATGCCCCTGCGCCCGCCAGATCCCAGCTTAGCTCCTCCAGCGGCTGCACAGGCGCTCCGGTGACAGAGCAAGGGAGGCCAGCCTCTGCGCCAGCCTGCCTTGCTCCAGAATAGTTGCAAACATACTTACGGCACATTCGCGACAGCTGCCGGCGATGGAACACTCCTTCCGTTGCCAGCATGATCTGCAGGAGTAAGTCTCATTGAATTTAATGGGGCTTACTTCTGAGTAGACATGCATAGGATTGTGCTGTCATTCTGTTTGAGGTTGGGCTGCCTGTGCTAGATGACAAGTTTGGTTTTATTAGTTTTCTCAATAAACACAGTATTCAAGTAGGTACGTTCCAACTCCAAAGAAGGGCAGTGCCAAAGAGTGTTCAAACTACCGTACAATTGCACTCATTTCACATGCTAGCAAGGTTATGCTCAAAATCATACAAGCTAGGCTTCAGCAGTACGTGGACCGAGAACTACCGGACGTACAAGCTGGGTTTCGAAGAGGCAGAGGAACTAGAGATCAAATTGCCAACATGCGCTGGATCATGGAGAAAGCGCGAGAGTTCCAAAAAACCACCTACTTCTGCTTCATTGACTATGCAAAAGCCTTTGATTGTGTAGATCACAACAAACTGTGGCAAATTCTTAAAGAGATGGGGGTACCAGACCACCTTACCTGTCTCCTGAGAAACCTGTATGCGGGTCAAGAAGCAACAGTTCGAACCGGCCATGGAACAACTGATTGGTTCAAAATTGGGAAGGGAGTATGGCAAGGCTGTATATTGTCACCCTGCTTATTTAACTTATATGCAGAGTACATTATGAGAAATGCAGGGCTGAATGAATCACAAGCCGGAATCAAGATTGCCGGGAGAAATATCAACAACCTCAGATATGCAGACGATACCACCCTAATGGCAGAAAGTGAAGAAGAACTAAAGAGCCTCTTGATGAGAGTGAAAGAGGAGAGTGCAAAAGTTGGCTTGAAACTCAACATTAATAAAACTAAGATCATGGCATCGGGTCCCATCAATTCCTGGCAAACAGAAGGGGCAGAAATGGAAGCAGTAACAGATTTTACTTTTCTGGGTTCCAAGATCACTGCAGACGGAGACAGCAGCCATGAAATTAAAAGACGCTTACTCCTTGGAAGGAAAGCTATGGCAAACTTAGACAGCATAATAAAAAGCAGAGATATCACCATGCCAACAAAAGCTCGTATAGTCAGGGCGATGGTGTTCCCAGTAGCAATGTATGGTTGCGAGAGTTGGACCATAAGGAAGGCTGAGCGCCGAAGAATAGATGCTTTTGAACTGTGGTGCTGGAGAAGACTCCTGAGAGTCCCTTGGACTGCTAGGAGATCAAATCAGTCAATTCTAAATGAAATCAAGCCTGACTGTTCCCTGGAAGGACAGGTACTAAGGCTGAAACTCAAATATTTTGGCCACCTAATGCGAAGAGAGGACTCTCTGGAGAAGACTCTGATGCTGGGAAAGATTGAAGGCAAAAGGAGAAGGGGAAGGCCAAGGATGAGATGGTTAGACAGCATCACCGATGCAACAAACATGAAAATGAGCGAACTCAGGAAGATAGTGGAGGACAGGAAGGCCTGGCGGGATATGGTTCATGGGATCACGATGGGTCGGACACGACTTAACGACTGAACAACAACAATCAATGCAGCTACACAATTTCAGAGGAAAAAATTACAATAGTAAACTAAATACATACTTGTCCACTTTCCTTCACACAGAATGTCAAATTACAAATTTGGAACTATTACGAGACGATTAGAAATTAAACAACATTTTCAATAGGTAGCGTGAATATAATGAAACATATAAATGTTTACCATTAGATCAAACATAATGCATTAGCAGCACCTTTCGTGTACTATATATCTTTTTCTATGTTATTATATGAAATCCAGTAGACAGAGTACTGTACTTTGACTGCTGGCGTTCGCTAGCTGCCTAACAAAAGCCAAAGTACAGTACTACTTGCCCGTCTCCTAAACGGATTCGGAGCTCAGAAAGCTGCGCATGCTCTCTTAAACTTCAAGGATGGCGGCAGTGGGAACTCTGGCCCCGCCCCGTACGTCGGCTTATACCAGGGTCAAAGATGGGGCTGCTCACTTCCGAGTCACGTGAGCGCCGAGTCCCATACCGCTTTCTTCCCTTTCCCGTTATGCTAGGCGTCACCTGGTGACCCGGAAGTTTTTTTATAGCCGTCGCCGGTTGCCTCTCTTACCGCGCGGTGCGTCGGAGCAGCGGGAGTAATCAATGGGGGTTCCAGCATTTTTCCGGTGGTTGAGCCGCAAATACCCGTCTATCATCGTGAACTGCACCGAAGAGAAGGTGAGGGAGGGGCCGTCGGGCCTGAGCTCTTAGGAAGCGGCATACGTGAGATTGAGCTTTGAGACCGCGGTAATTAAGGCAGGAAGGAGAAGGCCGGGGGGGGGGGCGTGTGCCTTTCTCGCGAGGCTTCGCCTAGACACACCACAGGGTGGTTGGTTGGGTCAATTTGGACCGTCTGACCACCCCTTGAGTTGCCTCCTTCTCCTCATTTGCTCCGCTTTCGCGCTCCTTCACGTGGGATCGCACGTGGGGCTCGGCTGCGCAAATAGACTCGCAGCCTAATGCCGTGGTCCGTCATCTGACTTCATTTCTAGGCTTACCATATCCAAAGGGGGACAGGGTGCCTACACCTTTAACCATTGTAAAAAGAGGGAATTTGGGCAGGTGCAGCTTGTTGCACCCTTCCATTATGAGCTGCACCTGCTCAAATTCCCTCTTTTTACAATGGTTAAAGGTGTAGGCACCCTGTCCCCCTTTGGATATGGTAAGCCTATTCATTTCAAAGTTATCAGGATATTACTGCGAAAGACCTATCTTTTACAATAGCAGACGGTTTTTTTTCCTTTGCTGCCTTTCTAATTTTTCTATTCTTTTTCTACTTTTCAGTTTTTTCAAATACTGCCATGATAGTTACGTATATGTGCCATTGCTACAACAAAATAAAGAAATGTAACTCTGTTAATGTTCCTGGTGTTGTTGTTGCTGTTACTCTTATTATTATTATTGTTAATAATAATAATAATTTTCATTACTGCAGATTTTGTCGTATGGGGGGTGTCAAAAGTTCATGGGCCAGGTAATTGTTTGTTGAATTGTTTGCAGTAGCTATTTTCAAAACCTTTAGTTTTTCCTGTAATCCCAAACCTCAAATGAATGTGAATGCACCTGATCACTTTGCCTTTTTTGACAATTCTCAGACAGGTAGTTGGGTTAGTCTGTTGCAGCAAACGCAGAAATGGCTTGTGGCACCTTAAAAGACTAGCATTATAGCATATTATTCATTTCACTATAAGCTTTCTCAGACTGGCGCCCTGAACGCATATGTTGAAATTGGCTGTCACGAGCTCAGGTCTACAAAAGTTTATGCTAAAATAAATGTGTTAGTACCTGTACTACAAAGCTCTTTGTTGTTTTCTTGTAGTAATATTTATACAGTATAATGCTTTTGAGTGTTCAAAAGTTCTTCATGTAGATTGTTTTAGTCTCTAGTCCTTACAACAACCTTGCCAGGTAGGTATTATCCCCATGTTGCAAATGAAGAGATCAAGATGGGGGAAAAGTAGCTTGCCTAAGCCCACCTCGTAAGTTCATGACAGAGGGGAGATCTGAACCAGATATTTTCTGATTCATCCTTTAGGCCCTAAAATTTAGGGTTTTTTTTTATACCATTAACTACACACCAGCTTTGCAAGATATGTTCCTGGGAATTGATTGTGCCTATTTTGTCCCTTGGGTAGTTTTTTGGGGTGCTACTAAGTGGATATATAGTGCATATATATCCACTAGTGTTTCAGCTCTCATTGTTTTCAAAGGAAATGAGGGAGAGGGGAAGAGGGGCTTGACTCTTGTTACAGTATATAAATATATAGACATCAGCATGAAATGTGAGCGCATTATTACACACATGCCACTGCCTGTTCAATGTGAACGTGTTTGAGGTACAGCTGTTCTGTAATAAATACATCCTGATCTTTTGTGAGATCAAACATTCTTAAATTAAAACAAACAAACATCCTGTATAGTAGTTTACTAACACATCCAGCTTCAGAAACCAAAACTATACAATATGTTGCACAGTATTAACAGCAGGTAGAGATGATACTGTAGCAAGACTGTGTGCAGTGGGAGCAGGATCAGTGGTTCTTGGATATAGATGTGTGCCACATACACAAGCGCTGTCATTTAAGAGCATAAGAAGAGCCCTGCTGAATCAGGCCAAAGGCCCATCTAGTCCAGTTTCCTGTATCTCATAATGGCCCACCAGATGCCTTGGGGAGCACACAAGACCACAAGATACCTGTATCCTGTTGCCACTCCCCTGCACCTGGCATTAAGAGATAAGTCTTCTACTAAAACCAGGAGGTTGCATATACAGGTACCCATAATGGCTTAAATTAAAAAATAAAATAAAATTTGTGAAATGTTAACAAGTATGTGGTCCTGTGCATCTTTACTCAGAAGGAGCTGCTAATGGACTCCTCGTTATCATATATAAATAAAAGTATACTAATAAAGACGGGAACACTAGGTAAGGAAATGAAGCAGGGTTACACACACAGGCAAAGTTAAAGTTGTAGTTCCTGCATACCCAAGCATGCAGATAAATATTACGGTAGTTTGTTAGTTAAGATGGGGAAAAATGGACCCAGTGTTTACTGAGCATGCTCAAGTGCCCTCCAGGAGCCCTCTAGAATGTTAAGGGCAGTTGAATATTTTATTTATTTATTTAAAGAATTTATACCCCGCCTTTCTCCCAACAAGGGCACTCAATATTGAGGAAAACTGGAGTTGAGGAATTGAGGCTTGAACATGCCAACAGGAAATAGTGTTCTAGAATGGGAGGAATTAGTTTCATGTTGCACATTTTCTGACCTTAAATCACACACGCACACCCAGGGTCCAGTATGTTATAAGCCAGGGGTGGCCAAACTTGCTTAACGTTAAGTGCCACATACGATAAACTTCAGATGCTTGAGAGCTGCAAGAGAGATGTTTGAGAGCCACCATGTTTTAAGAAGTATTTAAATCCTTAAATATATTTACTCACCATGAACATTAAACTTAAGTTTTAATCCAGTGGACTCTCAGTTTATACCTGGTAAATAATTAATTGGCCCTTGGCGTCTGTGGGGGTTCCGTTCCCAGAATCCCCATGGATGCAAAAAACCGTGGATATTTAAATCTGCGGGGATGCCAGTGTCATTTTACCTTTTTTGAAGTGCCCTGTGGGCCCACTGTCCGTTTCTTGAGCTCATCGCCACATCATAAGCTCCTAAAAGCCTGTTAAAAGAAAAATGCGACCGGAAGCAACTTCTGGTTGCACACGAAACCAGAAGTCATGTCCAATCGCATTTTTCTTTTAATAGGCTTTTAGGAGCTTATGATGTGGCGCCGGACTCAAGAAGAGGGTGATGGACCTGCGCAGCGCTTAAAAAAAAGGTTAAATGGTGCCACCCCAAGGGGGATCCCTCTGTACGCGGATGGCCATCCGTGGATAATCAAATCCATGGATGGCCAATCCGCTGATGTGAAGGGCCCACTGTATAAACCTTGATTTTTTTGTTTACCTTTTATATTACCATAATTGTAATACAAAAAGGAGCTCAGCCAACATGTTCGTGAGTTGCACATTAGATGTCAAGCCGCGGTTTGGCCACCCCGTTGTAAACTTTAAAGTCTCTGATCCTTTTGAAAACTAAAAGTCCTTCGGAGATGAATTACATTCCATCTTTGGTGATCAAAGGATCACCTTCCTCCAGGCCTAATTAATGTCCCTTGGCTATAGACTTTTTTTAGTTGTGAAATGACCATAAATTTAGAGCCCTTCATTTAAAGGATTCTGGAATGGGATGTGTGCTTTCAAGAACTGACCCCATCTCCCCTTTGCAAGGGTAAAAATACTGCACTCCTCAGGTGCAGGGTTATATGAGCAGCTTCCTGTTCTCCTAGTGCTGGACATAGATGGCTTTAAAAGGGTTGTCATGTCAGCACATAGGTTTATTTCATTATTATAATAGTGTCGATGCATTTTGAACAGTATAGTACTGTGCATACATGCTGATTTGTTGAGGAGGAGGAGGGAATGGAAGATTTTTGCATTTTTCAGAAATTTGGCAGCCAAAACCATCATGTGAGCATGACAATATTGTAATTTGATGTGCTGGGTCAATTAATCACTAGTATAGGGGTTCTTAACCTTTTTACAATTACAGATCCCCAATGGATTGCCCAATATGTCCCCATACCCCCTTTGCCAGACTGCTAAAATTATGGAAGGGATCCACAAGGTCATCTAGTCCAGCCCCCCTGCCTGTAGCAGGAAATCCTCCTAGAAGAGCATCTCCAGAAGGTGCCTGTTGAGCCTCTGCTTGAAAGTCTCCAATGAGGGAGAATCCACCACCTCCCTTGGCAATCTGTTCCCATCCTTCGCGCTAGCCCTTTAACAACTCAGTTAACAACTCTGCAGCGTCAGTAACTGTATTCCACCTCATGAGGTCCATGGTGAATGGACGAAACGTAGTGGTTTAACATCTTTGCTGGGAGGTATGCAGATGAGCTGCTCCACCCTCAGATGCCGCTTCCTCGGTCCTATTAGGTACCAATATGACTTCAAAAGATGTCAATAGCTTGGTTTTACTTTATGTATGGATAATAAGGAACAGAACAGCTAAAAAAAATCATAAGCATTTCATCATATATATTTATAGCCCTAACAACATTTTTTTAAAAAATTGTCCAGAGATCGAGTCCAATATCCCCCATCATTTGGTTCCCATACCCCAAGGGGTATGTATTAAGTTAAGAATCCCTGCACTAGTAGATAAAATAACATTACCAAAGGCATTACTAGATCTACTTGAACCCAGGCAATAATGGGCATGAAACTCCAGAAAATTTGGTAACTTCAAAATGAGTTCAAGGCGAACCCTTAGTATCTGTTGTAGGTAGAGTAAAGGTAAAGGTGACCCCTGACAATTAAGTCTAGTCGTGTCCGACTCTAGGGTGTGGTGCTCATCCCCATTTCAAAGCCAAAGAGCCAGCGTTGTCCGAAGACGCCTCCGTGGTCATGTGGCCGGCATGACTCTCCTTGCCGCAGCGCGTAGCATGCAGCTGGAACACGGAGTGCTGTTTACCTTCCCGCAAGCAGTACCTATTTATCTACTCACATTAACCTGCTTTGGAACTGCTAGGTTGGCAGGAGCTGGCCAAGCAATGAGAGCTCACCCTGTCGCGGATTTGAACTGCTGACCTTTCGATTGACAGCTCATGGTTCAGTGGTTTTTTTCTCAACCCACTGCGCCACCCGCTGGCCTTGACATAATGCAAAAAGAATGGACTCATGTTCTATGGAAAATGAAGCCTTGTGGTAAAGTTGTTGTTGGCTGTAGATACGTTTTTAAATACAGTATGTACTGATACTTCAAAATTTCAACAAAATCCATGATTATGATGCAACTCTGATGTCCCAAATCTTGGTTGATTTGGCATGGAACAACTCAGAGGACAATTCTATCAATTTCCTATTAGTAGGGGCAGGAGAAAATGGTGATAACGAAATAAAAACACATAACACTGCTTTCTGCTAAGAAAATCTGTGAAATAAAGTAAAACCATGTAATTTTGCTTCATTCATTTGCTGACAATGTACAACCTATACCACCTACCTAGTACACTTTTAAGGCGGTTACAGTTGATAAAAATGGAATAAAAACACAACACTGTTTTCTGCTATTTCATTTTGGTTAAACACCGAAATCTGTGAGAAAATAAAACCATTTTCTCTCACTTCTACCTATATGCTGCCTCCAGGTTTGGAGGCAGTAGGCTGCTGAATATCTGTTGCTGAAACGCAACAGCAGGAGAAGGCTGTTTACATATCTTTCTTGAGAGACATGTGGTTGGCTGCTGTGGGAAGGGAAGGAAGGGCTAGATGGATTTTTAGTCTGATTCAGTAGGGCTCATCTTATGAATTACCGTATTTATTGGCATATAAGATGCACTTTTGTCTAAATTTGTGACCCAAAATAGTAGGGTGCGTCTTATATGCCAATACTAAAAAAATCCCTTCTCCCCCCCCCCTGCCCATTTTAAAGCATTTTCGGGCTTACCGCGTTTTCCGGAGCCGGAGAGCTCACTTGTGCTTTCTTCCCTAACTAATCTATCTGATCTACAGCTGTTTGTCGGGTTTAATTTATGCACGTGCATGAGTTGAGCTTCTCAGCAGCCAGCAGAGGCTGCTGTGCTCCTCAGTTCAGCTGAGCTGCAGAGGGCGTGGTCTTCCCAGCTCTCCTCAGAATGCAGCTTGGGTAAGCTTCTGAACTGGGCCTAGTTGGGGAGGCTTTGGAAACTGTGATAGGTGGGGTGGGGTAAGAGTTGAGTCTGGTTTTTTTTTTTTTGTACTTTTAGGTTTGCTTGGGTGGGTTGGGAGGAAAAAGAGTTGAGTCTGGATTTTTTTTGTACTTGGGATTTATGTTCTGGTGCATTTTGTTCATGTGTCTTATTGCTGTGTGTTTTAAAAGAGATCCTGGTATTTTTGTGCAATTTATGTAAATTAGCTAATTAAGCAGTCAAGCAGTAAGTGGCCAAGTGGCCCAAAAATGCTTTAAATTTTTTTTTTCTTGAAACCCAGGGCCAAAAGGAAGGTGCGTCTTATACGCCGGTGCGTCTTATACGCCGATAAATACGGTAATAATGCTATAGTGCTGGACTGCTGAGGTTGTGGTGTATGAGTAGGGAGCTACTTGTCTAGCTCCCTACTCATGCACCCTACTCATAGCTCCCTGCTGCTTAGTTTTGCCTTCTAAGGGCTCAATCCTATCCAACCTTCCAGTGCTGATGCAGCTGCAATGCAGCCCTGAGGTAAGGGAACAAACATTCCCTTACCTTGAGGAAGCCCCCGTGACTTCCCTCCCCACCGCAGGATGCAGTGCACGCCCTCTTGGCACTATGCATCGATGCTGGAAAGTTGCATAGGATTGGTCCCTGAGACTGCTAATAAAGGCAGAGAAGCAGAGCTAATTAATACGATAACCAGTGCCGACATTCAAAACCATCACGCGTGACAAGTCCTATGCTGGGCCTCTGATGGTGCCCCTTCTGATTGGGCAATACCACTGAAGGTTCAGGGGTTGGCCAGGCTGGGTGGGTTCTCTGATGTGCATGGGCCCTCTGCCAACGCTTGACCTAGTTGACCAATGACACCATCCCTGATGGTGACAGCCATATTAGTGCACAGCATGCTGAGAATTGCAGGCTTGGTTGAGATCAAGGAAGGTGATGTCTACTAGCTTACCTTCCTGCCACAGGTTAATTTGGCTTCTTCCGTTTATTGGAACTACATCTTCCAGTTAAATGAGCTCAGTGGTGACTTTTGGCCTTAAGGGACACTCTTCTGATTGTTTTAATTTGATGTTTTACTTGGTGCTTTGTTCTGCTGTTAGCCTTAGGGTATTTTGAAAGACTATACTTTTCTTTCTGAAGAACTTAAGAATGAAGCTCAGTGTACTGTGGTACTACTCTCGAGTTGTTTCCTGAAGGAATTTGAGTGACTTTGCTGTTAGCATGTTGGATGTATGCCAAATAATTAGCATTTTGTGACATACAACCACCTACGCAGTACCGTAATGATCTCTTAGTACTTGACTTGGTGGAGGCCTTCACACTCCAATGTGTAATTTAGGGAATGTTGGGCAGCTGGATTTTTAATTGCCAAGAAATGTGTGACCTAGCGGTCATGGTTGCTGCTATTAAATGCTATAGTTCTGGAAGAAAATCTGTTATGTTGAGGGTTAAGTACATTACCTCTTAATGGTGCCATTCAACTGATAATGCTGATCTCTGGGTAGGTGAGTCTGTAAAATGGTTTTGTAATATTTATTATTATGTGACATGATGGTACAATGGGCCATATAGTGTAGAATGAACTGCTTAGTAAGAAAGTTTAAGGTAGTTCAGCTTACCAGTAATTTTTGTACTTGTTTTGACAAAATCAGTACCTTTATAGCTAATTGCATATTTTCAGGTGGCTGTCAGTAGATAGTGGCTCGAACATGTAATCGTATTTATTGAAGAATGGCTTAGTATTTATTCTGTTGATAGCTCCTCCAAATGTAGTCTCTGTGGCCATTAGCCTCAATAGTGAAATAGAACCTCAGTGTTCAGAGGTTCTATACGTGCTGCCTCAGGCTGGTCACTCTTGGCAAGAGAACGGTGAACTATATAGTTCTTCACATTGGGTCCTGATGGTGGATGGATCCCCTTTGTTGCTTTGTTTTGTGATCATCATATGAGATTAATGATTTGTGGTTTTATGGGAAACATTATTGCATTGCTTCAGGAAGCCTTATTTTGATATGGTCGTGCTAGCTGTGGCATTACTGTTCCCCAGGAGTCTTAACTTGGTCTGGTTACACAAGAAGATCTTCTGGAAGAATCTCTGGTACTCTCTTCAGTCGTCCATTTGATTACGGTACTTATTCATGACCTATCTTTAAGTGATTTATAGCCCCAATCCTTGTGTGTGTTCATTCAGAAGCAAGTTCAGACTTGCAGCTGAAGGTACATTTTTTCATGCCCATATCTGTCGGAACTGGAGGTTTCTGACACTGAAGTTTAATGTGGTTGTAAGGGCTCATCGAAAACCTATTGGAACATGCTTTGACGTTGCATATGCGGTCTTGGATTTTGCCTAGGGAGGCCTCCTGTGTCTTTAAAAGGCTTATAGTAGGCAGAAATTGATGTGTGGCCTTCCCTGCTGTGGTGTATCTATGCTAGAGGACAGCTGTACTTGTTGAAGTTCTGCCTGTTATACAGCCTTGAAAAGGCCCTGCTCCTCCTTTTAGCCACCATACATAGCTTGTATTTTCCTTGGGAAGGGTGGTAGGTGATATAATGCATTCAAAACACTACAACAAATGGGAGGGTGTAAGCTGCACTCCTAAATGACAGGTAGAAATTCAACAGCTTCTCATCACTGCATGTCCAACTGTTGAATTTCTGTTTGTCATGATTGAGGCATTTACAAATGCAGAAACCTTTGAAGGGAAGGGGGAAGTCGGGGGGGGATACTGCTGGGGGGGAAGTAATCTTTCTAACGTTTTTGTGCCATATACATAAATATGATTATACAACATTATGCTGCCAACTTCAATCAGGAATTGCAAGTACTGCTAGAGAGTATTACAACTGTAATCATCAACTTCCCTTGCACAGTTTCTTCCCTTCTCTAAAATTCAGTTAGAAGTGAGAGGAAAAGATCTTGCCCCTGCCCAAGATCTCTGCACATGCTAGGGAACTTGGAGAAGAAGATGGTTTATTCTCTTATGGCCAACACAGTGTTTGCCTTTGGGAATGTGGATGTTTTCTCATGAATAGCGGGACTCTACACCAGTTTTTTCCAGTAAATTCAAGAATTATTGTGGGCCATGAATAAAATCGCATTTCAAAATGCTTATTACCCTCCTGGCTTCCAAACTCTTATTTGTTTAAAAAGAAAAAAATTGAAATACATACTCAAAACTGTATGCTAGATTCCATTCTACAGCTAGTTGTGCACAAATGCTACTGCAAGAAAGCTCTCTGTTGGGGGGGGGGACCTCACAAAGTTCAGGTTTTGGTTCGATTGTCACTAAACTGTTCAACTGCACAGTTGTATACCTACGCAAATATTTCAGTACGTAGTAGATTTGTTAAACAACATGTGAAGCTGTACCAAGTCATACTGTTGGTTCATAACCCAATATCCGCTATTCCATTGCTCTTCAGTTTGTGGGTTGAGACCCACAATTGGGTCTTGTCCTTCTCTAAAGTCAGACACATGGCGCCACCAGTTTTCCTTGTCTTATCTCTTTTTGGGTGATCGTGGTGTGAGGTGAGTGAGAGGTGGATTGTTGGCTCTTAAGAGTATGAAAGGAGAGAGAAGGGCATGTACTGTTAAAAGTAGGTCCCATATTGTAAGTTGGGGCTAAATGTGGATCCTGGGCATGAAAATGTTGACCGCTACTCTGATGGGTAGCAGCTCTCCAAGGTCTTGGGCTAGGGATCCTATCAGTCCTGTACCGGAAATTCTTTAACTAGAGATGTTGGGAAGTAATTTTGTGCATGCAAAGTTGTTGGTTGGTGTTGTTGTTGTTGTTGTTGTTCAGTCGTTAAGTTGTGTCCGACCCTTCGTGATCCCATGAACCATATCCCGCCAGGCCTTCCTGTCCTCCACTATCTTCCTGAGTTCGCTCATTTTCATGTTTGTTTCATCGGTGATGCTGTCTAACCATCTCATCCTTTGCCTTCCCCTTCTCCTTTTGCCTTCAATCTTTCCCAGCATCAGAGTCTTCTCCAGAGAGTCCTCTCTTCGCATTAGGTGGCCAAAATATTTGAGCTTCAGCCTCAGTACCTGTCCTTCCAGGGAACAGTCAGGGTTGATTTCATTTAGGATTGACTGATTTGATCTCCTAGCAGTCCAAGGGACTCTCAGGAGTCTTCTCCAGCACCACAGTTCGAAAGCATCTATTCTTCGGCGCTCAGCCTTCCTTATGGTCCATTCTCGCAACCATACATTGCTACTGGGAACACCATCGCCCTGACTATACGAACTTTTGTTGGCATGGTGATATCTCTGCTTTTTATTATGCTGTTTAAGTTTGCCATAGCTTTCCTTCCAAGGAGTAATCCGTCTTGGGTGGCCCTGCACAGCATAGCTCATGGCCTCATTGAGTTACGCAAGCCCCTTCACCACGACAAGGCAATGATCCATGAAGGGGGCATGCAAAGTTACTGTGGCGTAATGATTAGTGTCGGACTAGGACAAGTGAGACCTGGGTTGCAATTTCCAATGAAATTCACTAGCAGTGCAATCCTATGCATGTTTATTCAGAAGTAAAGCTCTCTGTATTCAATGAGGCTTACTCCCAGGAAAGTGTGTACCATATAGGATTGTAGCCTGTGTGATGTTGGACCAGTCACCACTTCTCAGCCTAATCTACTTCACAGTCAGGGCAGAGGAGGGAGAACCATTTTATCCTATTGGCTTTTGTGGGATCCTTGGAAGAAGGGTGGGATAAAAACGTAATAGATAAATACTACATGTACTTTGCTACAGAAATGTGGTTACTCCCATATTAACTCCTTGACAGATGGTTATTCTGTTATGTACAGGGAGGCAGGGTTACTTGATTTGGTTTCTTGATTTGTTTAGTTGCTCTGTTTTCAGTCATTAAATCTGGATGTTTTCATTGAAGCAAGTCAGTGTATGATGTAGGCTTGGGTTTCAAATCACAAAGCTCACTGGGTCAGTTTGAGCTGACACGAAAGGCTGATTCACACTAGCCCTTCCGTGCACGTTTGCTCTACTCTAGTGTCTGTACGTGCATCTAGCAGTTCTCTGAACGTTTGCCCGCCTTCTTGAAGAAAGCGCAGCTGTGATTGGGTGAAGAGAAATGCGCTTCTCTGATTGGTGAGCTGCCTAGCACCGGGAGCATAAACGCTAGCTTAAACGCGAGCGCAGCAAAAAGATAAACCGAAACCATCTCTCCTGGCTGCGGCGTAAGCTCATGCTGCGTCTGACGCAAGCATGAAAAACGCACGAAAAGACCAAACGTTAAGCCAAAACGCACACGGAAAGGGCTAGTGTGAATCAGCCTTGCAAGAGTGGCTTACTGTCTCACAAGATTGTTATGAAGATAAAATGGCTCCTTGGCAGAATGGAACTACATTTGTCATGGAGCTGTTTCTTTCTGTTGGAAAATGTATCTGTTTCCTAGAATCAAAAGAGCACAAATATAATTTTAAGGAAACATATCACCTGCAGAAGGGGCAATTTTTTGTGCTCTATCAAATAGCATTGACTTAGTTAGAAGTTGAAATAGAAGACAGTTTTCTTGTACCCATCTGTTCTCTGAAAGCAGCATAAGATAACGGAGTATCTGTACATGGTTCAAAACCAGATGCACCTGGAACATATACAGTGGCTTTTATTCTGGTGCTCTCTGCATTGTTGGAAGATACAGAAGTGCACATGGTATATACTGTATAATGATTCAGACCAGGAATTATAAACCAGAATGTCTTCATTTTATTTATTTATAGAATTTCTACCCCGCCTTTCTCCCACAAGGGCAACCAAGGCGGCTTACAATAAATCTCATCTCTGCTATGAATTTGAGTTATTTGAGGCAAGCCACTGTGCCTTTTGACTCGGACTGCTCTTATTGAGACACAAACTGCTCTTACTGAAACCTCAAATAAAATTTGAGGTAGAGATGCTTGTGTACCTTACAAGATTGTTATAAGTATCAAAACTATAAGTGAAGTATGTTGAGCACTTAAGAAAAGTGCTATATAAATGCCTGTTAGTCTATTCCAAGACAAGGAATTTTTTCTGAGTGATACAACCCTGAGGATCAGCATTAGTTGCAGTCAAATGGAATTTGGATGAGTTGTGTAAGTGGCTGAGTCTCTACATTTTACCTACTTGGAGGAATAGTGTTCCTCTTTAGAATCTGAGTAAAGAGCATGAGCATAAATCATGTAGACATTATGGAGGGAATTTGTCCTAATAATAAGTGATTAGAAATCCTGCATGAAGATTCATGATGCTTTGTTAGCGCGCCTGTATTCTTTTCATTCATTCCTGTACCACAAATCTCCTGGTATCTGTACAGCAGCCATGCTGATATAAACTTTATGCTGAGCTGTTCATGTCTAAAGTGTAGTGCTTTTCCAGAGCTTGGGAGAATTCAGGAGAACACAACTTAGCAGTTAATGTGAGAGTCCAGAGATAGTATGGGATTGTAAATGGGAACTATCTGGTAGGGATGGTCACACAGGCAGGTAAGATCATGTGCCTGTGTGTGCACACAAGGTTGTATTTATATGTACAGTGGTGCCTCGCAAGACAAAATTAATTCGTTCCGTGAGTCATGTTGTCTTGCGAATAATTTTGTCTTGCGAGTCACCTCCCCTGCCGTGCTATTTACTTTTAAGTATTTACAGTACTCACAGTTCCCAAAGCTCCGCTCTAGTAATGCACACCGTTTCTGGAAGGGAAGGGAAGTTTTATCTCTGCTTTGCCTTTATCTCTGCTGGTGTTAGCTATTTGTCGGGTGATAATCGGTGTGGCCTCGGGCTGTACTGTTTGCAGTCTGCTAACCCTCTTGAATACTTTAACATTTGAATAGATTGTGGCTTTAGGAGCTGAGTGTTCCACAAGACGAAATTGTTTTTGCAAGAAAATTTGTCTTGCGAGTCACCAAAAAACTTGCAAAATGCTTTTGTCTTGCGAGTTTTTTGTTGTGCGAGGCATTTGTCTTGTGAGGCATCACTGTATATGTAAGCAGTACAAAGCCAGTTTCCTGCGCAATCCGACTTAACTTTTGTGCCGGTTTAACCAGCGGCGCGGCGAGAATGGGAGGCCCCAGAACGGAAAAGGCCCCAGAACGGAAAAGGCCCCAGAACGGAAAACGGAATTCCAAAAGAGGAATTCAAAGGGGATTTGAATCCCTTTTCCGTTCTGGGGCCTCCCATTCTTGCTGCGCCGCTGGTTAAACCGGCACAAAAGTTAAGTTGGATCGCGCTGTTCTTTACACTGGGAAAAAAAATGCCAGCAGTGTTGCAAAGATGTGTTCATTCCCATGACATTATTTAAATGTTGTCCTCCCAGATTAGCCTCTCACAGGGATTTTGTCCATGGCAGTAAAAATCTCTGCTTGGTTGCCCTGAGAATGAGAAATTTGATTCACACGATTAGGAATTACAAATATTTGTTCAGTCATGTGAAGGGCTGGCTTGTTGGCATTCATGCTGGCTATTAGAAATGTGTGTGTTCCAGCTTATGACACAGAAATTGTGTGCTCTGCTAAATAACTATCACATTTAGGGTGCAATCCTGACTAAGAATCTGGCCGGCTGCCCAGGGCACCGGCTGCCCATCACGCTCGTCCCCCTCCCCGGGTGTAAATCCAGGCCGGCCCGATCAGCCTCCTCGGAAGTAGTAGAGGCCGTGTAACAGCCTAGCCCTGTCCCTGCCAGGCCGGCTATGGCCGAGGCCATCCCCCGCCCCCTCCTGGGCCGGCTAGGCCAATGGCCCCCCTCACCCGGCCGGACCGCCCACACGGCCTGCGACTGAGTGCTTACATTCCGTCCGCATGGAGATCCGGCGCCGGAGTGAGGCCAGCCTTGTACCGGCCTCCCTTACTCGTGAGTCATCGTGAATGTTCTTTACGGCACGATCACGACGTCATCCGGCGACGGAACACTCATTCCGTCACCAGATAGTTTTCCAGGATTGCGCTGCTAGTGCACTTTGGTTCCTAAATTATATATACCTGTATTATAAATTGATACATTGGATTGTATTTTTGTCTACAATCTTGCATAACTACCGTATATACTCGCATATAAGACGATCTCACTGATAACACGAGGGCAAGCTTTGAGCCAAAAATCTTGGAATTTGCTATGACCCTTTGATAAGACGAGGGTAAAACTTAAGGACTTGTGGGGTCAGATCTTGGAAAAGCTCAAATGACTTTACCAGTAATTGTTACCTAAGAATTCTACATTCAAATGTATTGAATAGTAAAAGAATGGGAAATGTTTGGTAGAAGTTGAGTGATGTCATCTTACTACTGTAAATAAATTACTCTTTTTAGGAAATTATAGGCTTTATTAAATCAGGAATCATAAATAAATAGGGGGAGGTAATGCTAACATTGCAACTCATATGAGGCACAGTAACCATAAAAGCAAACAAGCCCCAAGAGACCATATTAACAGGGACGCATTGTGGTGGATTGAACATTGCAACTGCAGACCATATGAAGAGAGCATGTTAATATTGCAGAGAATATGACAGAGCACCATTTAACAAAAAAAAAAATGACTGGGAACCATTGGGGGGGAAAAGTCACCACTTAAAAAAAAAAACAGGCAGAGAACCATGGGGAGGGGGAACAATCCACACATTGTACCTGCTGACAAAATGTTGATTCAGACAATGAGCAGAAGAAATCAGGGTACTAAGAAGACAGATGCAAGCTATGCAGTCTCCCGCCAAATCCCTTAACTGCTCACCATTTTCAATTGTTGATCTTGCAAAGTGCACAGTTCCCATGCTTCTCCCCAAATCCTGACACATTGCAGTTTTGCAAATTGGTGAAACATCTTCTTTCTCCGTTTCACTCTCAGCCCCCCTCTCTCTTCTCAAACTCAGCCCAGCCACTTATTGGTAGATCAAAATTAATGGGAACCTGCAAACATCCAGGGCAGCACTGCCACTTTTTGCCAACAATATTTGTAATGCAAAAGGTTGTGTACTGGGCTATTGCAGATGCTCTTGTGTTATGTGCATTTTAAATATTTTTTGCTGTTGGATGGTTTTAAGAAAGCAAACAAAACAAAGGATCTTTTAAAGACAGAGAAATAACCCTCACTGCGGCAACTCATTTTTTTTCCTTCTCTGCAAAGTTTGCTAAGTGCTTATCTATTAACTATTCAAGTGCTAATTAACCTGACATTCTGTTCTTTGACTAAGAGAAACTCTCGGTTAAAGAAAAAATGTGGAAGTTAGCAGTACGGCATAATTTATGCAGCCTTAGAGGCTGTTTTTCTCCTGTTCCTCAGTAGCACCAGGCAGGGCTAGAGAGAGAACAAGTGAGAGAAGGGGGTGGAGAAGCAGGGACATGCCTGAGCTCAGTAAGCTGACTGCAAACCTGCAGTTTTTTGAAGTGAATGTGAGTGACCAGATGTCAAGACGAGGCAGCTTTTCCAGGTCTTTGTTTTTGCCTCAATTTCTCATCTTGCAAGAGAGTATCTACCGTTATGTTGATACATTGGTTAATTGTTGATACATTGGATTGTATTTTGTCTACCTTCTTGCCTAACTAAATGTTGAATGGCAGCAGTAAAAAGGAACACATTTTTAGCTTTTGCAGGTGCAATGCAAAACCTATTTGCTTAAAACTTGAGCCACAGTAAGGAAAGAGAGATTCCAGTGGGCAGGTAGTGAGGCTGTAGGCTACTTTTTTCCATTTCCTTTCCTCTTCCACCTGATTTTCTTTAATATTTTCCTTTTGAGTTGGAATTTCTTCGTCATCATCATCATCTGTATTTATACAATGTACTGCCTTTCTTGTCAGAGTTCTCCTCAGACTTTATTCATGACAGTTTTTCTAAGGCTTTTCTAAGCCCCCCTAGGGGGGTTTCTTACAATAATGTTCTGTTCGCATAGATCTCTCTCTCGCACGCGCACGCGCACACACACCACACACACACACACACACACAGAGGGTTAACACAGGTTGTCAGCAACTTCTGGTTGTCTCCCATCCAGGGCATGACCGAGCTGGTCTCGTCTTAGCTTTCTTCAGGCAGACGGCAGCTCAACCACGAGTCCACACCTCCTGCCTGTATCTGATGTCAATATCTGATAATGGTCTGTTTGTCGGTCATTGTTTGCAGCCTAAAGAATGCAATGGCATCAAAATTCCAGTTGACACCAGCAAGCCAAACCCCAATGAAGTGGAATTTGATAACCTGTACTTGGATATGAATGGCATCATCCATCCTTGTACGCATCCTGAGGACAAGTGAGTGGCTCTTATCCTTTTTAAGTAGTGTGTGTGTGAGATACAGTGTTTGGAATATTAACACCATGCTATATATTGCAGACCAGCACCCAAAAATGAAGATGAAATGATGGTGGCCATTTTTGAGTATATTGACAGACTTTTCAATATTGTGAGACCAAGGCGGCTTCTCTACATGGCGATAGATGGGGTGGTAAGTACTAACATGTTTGTAATTGTGGTGTTTGGAACCTCTGATGCCAAGTTAACATTTAACAGCTGTCCTTAACATTTAAGTCAGTGTATCAAGGAAGTTGTGGTTATGTATGAAGTAATGGAAATTAATAGATCAAGTTGCTGGACAGAATTATTTTAAAAATGGCAGAAACAGAGTACTGTACAATATCCAAGAATTTACAATTAAAAAGTCCGGGTTTTTGAGCCGTTTGTTTAAGTTAAAATAGGAAAAGTCCTGGCTTGACATTTTGCCCTGATTCATCTCTGGCATCCTCAGAAAAATAACAGCAATCTACTGAAACTAATTTCCAGAAATGACTTAACGAGGTGTTGAGTACTGAGTTCCAACTCAGTACTCTTAGTAGATCTTAAGAACTCAGTACTCAAGAACTCAGTACTCAACACCTCTTTAAGTCATTTCTGGAAATGAGTTTCCGTCGCGTGTTAGTCACGTGTGGGTGTGGAGGCTCTGCAGCGTTGTAACAACTGAGATTGCTGTTATTTTTTTGAGGATGCCCAAGATGAATTGGGGCAAAACGTCAAGCCAGGAATTGTCCTGTTTTAACTTAAATAAACGGCTCAAAAACCCGGACCTTTTAATTGTAAATTCTTGGATTTATACTGGCTGTGAAAACCTACGAAGCTAGCTACATACTGTACAATAGCTCAAACTCCCAATTCTCATCTTCCCAGATTATTTGAGGTATCACTCCTGAACCTTTTGAATCAACCAGTTTCTTACTGGAGGACCTAGTAACAAATTTATCTTTGGTTAAGGAACATTACCAGTTATTTCAAAACTACTTTAACTAGCATGGGTGTAGATAGACCATAGCTTGTGAAGCTGCTCCTATTTATTTGCTTCCTAAATATACCCTTTTGCACAGAAGGTATATTTACTGACTTCCACAAACTAATCCCAGTCAGGATCTCCTGCTCCCTCTGCCACTTGATGGGTTAAGTATCTTACCTCTGCACCAAAACTCCAGTGCCAGCTGATCCAAATGGCAGCCTGGTGGGGACCCATTCTAAGGCAAGCCATTAAGAGTGCTTTTGGAGGGATCTTAAGGGCTTCAAGAAGAAAGGAGGTCCTTAGGTGCATATGATGTGTGGACCTCCACATGCAGCTCTTGAGATGCCACCCTTTGTTAGGGAGCCCAGAGTGTATTTAAAATGTTGGAGGAACACAAGGCTAAGACATTTTGGTTAGATAGTATTGAATTCTGAAGGTCAGCAATTCAGCTTTGGCTTTCCAAGTGCATACTAGTATGAAAACTAAGTTTGAGAGAAACACATTAGCAGCCTCAGTGTGACATTAATACTGTTGTTATAGGCTCCTCGTGCAAAAATGAACCAGCAGAGATCCAGAAGATTCAGAGCATCAAAGGAGGGAGTAGAGTTAACAGAAGAGAAGCAGAGGATAAGACAAGAAATCTTGGATAAAGGTACAGTATATAGATTTGCTACCTGTCTACTTCAGCAACAGGAGATTTGAAAGGGGTGTTGTCTTGTGAAATGGGTATTGTTCTTAGGAGAAGCTATTCATTGCAGATACCAAATCCCTGATCTGAAGAAAAGACAATCTCACTCATACAACAAGGTTTGTGTTGTGTGTGCCATGTTTCCTTAAGAAAGTAGAAAACCTTCCAAATGTGGCACTGGGCACAAAATTCAGCTTTCTAACCATATTTTTAAACAGAGCAACTTACAATTTTGGGGGTATGTTTTGTAAGTATGTGAGCAATGCATTGTGAAATCAGAACAGTTGCTAAATAAAATGTTGGACGGTAGGAGAGCAGGGCTTTGTATACCTCCTTGCCTCTCCCTATGACTAGCAGAATGAATTGTGTAAACTAAGATGTAAATGTACATGACTTCATTACAGGTCAACCATCATGCATACTTAAATGATAGCTACTTTTGATTGGAACTAGCTGTTCCCATAGTAAAGCTGTTAGTAAATAAGATGTTGTGGGCTCAAAATAAATGAGGCGAAATGTCTTGTCTCCGCACAGACGTAAGTTATCCTGGTCAAAATAGCTGCATGTTCCATTGAGGATTATTTCTTTATTTTTAAGGCGGCTTTCTTCCTCCAGAAGAAGTAAAGGAAAGATTTGACAGCAATTGCATTACTCCAGTAAGTGTTCTTAGGCTTGACTTGTACATTGGGGCACATTATATGTCGCAATCAATGAACTGATTGCTGGTGGACCACAGTTTTCCTCTGTCCTCATGGTTCAGAACTATTGTGCAAGGGTTAAGATTCAGCAGCTGCACAAAGATTATTTGCTAGCACTCGCAAAGGGGAAGATGCCTTCTCTGCTAGTGCAGCTGTTGAGCAGTACTGTACAGCAAATATATACGCTTGTTGTGTTCATTCAGTGGTGAGGTAAGTGGTGAGGTATTCTTTAATGTTTCTGCTTAAAAAATGACACTTGAGGCAATTTACACAGAATTTATAGCACGGTTTTCTTAGAAACCAGGTCTGAGCCCTGTGGTCTAGGGTAGTCCAGCGTACTGCATAAAGGCATGCTTTCTTTATTACAAAGTTTAGCTCTGTAGATGAGATTTGGTATTGAAAATAGGTTCTGTCTGTCAGCCTTGGCAAACCCTGACTTGGATTTAAGGCCTGCTGTTCATTTGGATACCTGTTATGTTTTGTGGGAGGGGGTGAAGCGGGCATATTCTATTTTCAGTTATCGCTGATGTTGGCAGGATTGATCTTGACTGTGTGAGGGTTATTTGGCTGGTGTCATGTCAAGGTAAGAAGAGGAAGCAGGGCTAAGTTCCTTCTGGTAAACGCATTTGAAGGGCTAAAGCCTGTGACACACCAAGGACGTTCCGTGTTCGTCTCGCGTGCGTCTCGTCCAGTGCGTTGCCTGAGTGGCTGACGTGCCACTATGAACCCCAAGCCCACCAATGAAAGCTGCACAGAGAAGGGAAGACGGTCTACACCACCCCCTCTCTCCCTCAGCCAATCAGAATCGAGACTCTTCAGACTCTATTCTGATTGGTTACCATGTTTGCTCCATGTCCCGCCCCCAGAGTTCCAAAAATGGGCTCTGATTGGCTGAACGCAACGCACCTCCAAAAATAGAGCATGGGGCTATGGAAGCGTGGCCAGAACGTGCCTCCTAGCACTCCTGCGTGTTCCAGCCAGAGGTGCGTCACACCAGACAAACACAGCCACCACCAGACGCACCGGACATGGATGTCCTTGGTGTGTCACAGGCTTAAGTCTGCCTTCTCCTCTTCTCCCCTCCCCCCCCTGAAACTTTGCACATGCACCACCCTGAAACTAGTTTTATCCCTGTGCGGTTACTGTCTTTCCAGCTTTTTATAGAATAGATTTGGTGTAAACTTTGCTAGGTCTCTAAACTTAAACATCAGACAGAATTTCAGCCTGATCATAGCCAAGTTGTATGTTTCTTTGCCTCATTGGTCCCCAACCGCAAAATAGAACATGCAAATGCTTGTACAAATTGCAGGTATATAAAAATTGTAAATAAAGAAAAAATCTACCATGGATTCAGTGACTGCCTTGAGGCTAATCAGTTATCTCTCAGCCTAGGAAGGTGTTTCTCATCTGTAAAATGGTAGTATTGAAGAATTGTCTTTGGCCAGATCTTATATACTTCTCCTGGTGCATTTTGAGGCTTGAACTTAGAATCCCTAATTTATAGTAACTCGCATGTGACTATTTACTTGTATAGACACGTTGCCCCAATATATGGATCATACAGAGTGCAGCAGGTCACTGTGACTGTTTCTCCCCCCTGCCCAACTGCCATTTTGTGACTAGCTCCAGTTGAAATTCTGAGGTTCTGAGCTACAAAAAAAATCGCATAAGTCTCAAGTCTGCCTACCTACATTATGTGCTGAATTCTTGTTCTTTAGGGAACAGAGTTTATGGACAATCTTGCTAAATGCCTTCGCTATTATGTTGCTGATCGTTTAAGCAATGATCCAGGGTGGAAAAATGTGACGGTAAGTTCTGTACTCTCTATTTCAAAGTAAATGGGACTTGTATTATTCTTGACTGTAACTCCACAGTGTGCTATTTCCACATAGATGAGTTCCAAAAGATAAGTTATTGATAATGGAGTAACTACTGTACACATGTACTGCACAGTGCTGGGCAATTTAAAAGGTGTTCATCTGTATTATCTTGAATTTGAAAAATCTTGGAAAAGCTATAAATAAAACTAATATTTGGGTGTCAGTAAGGTTGGATACAGTGAGAATTTCTAATGTAGCAATCTAGGTACCTATAGCTATTTCAGGCTTGATTTCCTGATGCATGTAGCTTGCTGTACAGTTGACAGATATGGGAGAATTCAGAAGCATCAGCTAGGAATTGTAGGTTTATCACTGCACCCCTACCTCAGCAAAGGAGAGAGCCGCATTAAGAAGCGGGCTATCTCACATAGGCACCCTGCTTGCAAACCATTGTTCTGAAACATAACTATACATACGACTCTATGTATGTATATGAGAGTGATGTATGTCTCCAATTTTAGTCCAGAAAAAGTTGGTCCAGGTATGGGGGGGGGGGGGGAACCTTGTGCTAAGTAAAAATCAATTTGTAGCAGTGTTTGGGTCTATTAATTACTAGATATTGCAACCTGGTTTTTATATTACTTCATTTTTGGGGTGTGTGTTTTTCATAGGTTATTTTATCTGATGCTAGTGCTCCTGGTGAAGGTGAACACAAAATCATGGATTACATACGAAGGCAAAGAGGTAGAAAACTAAGATTTGTACATTAGAAGAGATATCTAGTGGTATTAGAATTGCATATGGCAGTTTAATGTGAATAAATCTGTTTTCTTTTGTTTAGCTCAACCAAACCATGACCCGAACACTCACCATTGTTTGTGTGGGGCTGATGGTAAGTCAGCTTTTAAGTTTTCCTGTAATAGAACTGATTTTGTCAAGTGAAGGATGCTATGGTGTTAATCAAACATTATTGTTACATTGGCCAATCATTAAGCTTTTTTTTGGGTCTGTTTTCTATTACCGTATGTTGCTTGCATTCTACTACTTGCATTCTAAACATGTTGTATCCAAACCAAAGGGGTTATTCGCATATTACCTTGTTACTGGAATTTTACTGTGGAGATGTCCATAGAGCAGAGGTTCCCAACCTGTGGTATGTGTACCACTGGTGGTATGCGGGCTGCTGGTGGTCAAGATGGCGGCTGCCATCTCGGCCATGCACCGCTGCGTCTTTGGCTTTTCTTCCACGATCGTGGAGAGGAGAAGACGTGGCCGCTGGCAAATTCCCCCCCCCCCGGAAGACTTTCTTCTGGTGGTACGTGGGCCTCCAAAGGTTGGGAACCTCTGCCATAGAGGGCTTAATCTTAGGGTGTTAGGGGATATCCCATATTCAGATTAGCTTTCCTGGTTTGGTCATTCACTTTTTCCAAGATGAGTATGTGAAAAAAGAGTGTCATCCAACACCTAATCTTCTGGTACAGTCTTGGATTGGGGGAAACCTAGTTTTGCAACCTATTCTTTCTTATTTTGTAGTTTATAATGTTATAGCTTATAATGAAACCTTTAATTTTAATTGTTCAGTCTTCACAGATATCTGAATGTAACAAACTGTGCTACAGTGACATTTATTTATTAAAACATGATTTGGAGGCTCATGAACAAGCCATATGCTTTTATGCCTACTTCTTCCTTCTCATGCATGACTTCTCTCTATTTACTGATTAGTATTAACCATTTTACTATTTCAGATTTCACAACAAACCGGTTGGTGTTGAGCTGGAAATGGGGAGGGAGGTGGACACTTGCAAGCTTGTGGCTTGTTCACAAACCATGAGTTTGACTGAATCCAGTGTTGAATGTTATTAATACAGAAACATATTCTAGAAACATTAATACTTAAAAAATTGCTTTATTTTTTATAGCTGACCTAATTATGCTTGGATTAGCTACACATGAACCAAATTTTACTATAATCAGAGAAGAATTTAAGCCTAACAAACCTAAGCCATGTGGCCTTTGCAGTCAGTTTGGACATGAAGTTAAGGATTGTCAAGGTTTGCCAAAAGAAAAACAAGGAGAGGTAGGTTGAATAGTTTGCTTTATTCCTGTTCATGAGAGCCAGTGTGATGTGCAGAGGATGAAGAGGGAGACTTGGATATGGGAGAGATCCTCACTGGGTGACATTAAGTCACCGTTGAAGCCTAACTTACATCAAAGGGTGGCTTCAGGGATAAAAATCAAGGTCTTTTTGCAATCCAAAAGAGGGGGAAGTACTGCAGAGTAGAATTCATTACTTCAAAGCATACTTCTGTATTTCAAAATCTAACCAATTATGGGACCATAATTGATCATCTTTCCTACATGAGATATTTCAGCATAAATGTCAAATGCTTATAAACACTGCAGGGTAAAGATCAAAGATGGGAGGGGTGAAATAACAAATCTGAATAAACACTGCAAGATTGTGCTTGTATTAAAATTTTAATTAAAATTTATTTCACTTAATGTTGGATTGAGACAAGCTACTTCAAAGTGAAGCTTACATGCACATTTTATGTCTTTTTCCCTTTCTTTGCAGCATGATCAATTTGCAGATTGTCCTCCTGGTATGGAACAAGAATTTATCTTTATTCGGTTATGTGTTTTGAGAGAAGTAAGTTATTCAGGGTAGTTTAAACTAAGGCTGTGATGCTGTGCATACTTACCTGGGGAGAAGCCCCATTGGACACAGTGGGACTTAATTCCAAGTAAATATGCACAGGATTGGACTGCACAACACTTTTCTATTATCTGCAGAAATATCTTACCCTGTCATTCTTTTTCTCTCTCTGTCTCTAATACTTCTAGTATTTGGAAAGAGAACTGACAATGGCCAGTTTACCTTTCACTTTTGATGTGGAAAGAAGTATTGATGACTGGGTTTTCATGTGTTTCTTTGTGGGAAATGACTTTCTTCCTCATTTGCCATCCTTGGAGATCAGGTATGGAAAACTGCTTAATATGCAAAAATACTTTGTGGTTCTGGGGGGAAGTGAAAATGGTTGCGTGATAAGTGTTTTGTTTGTTGAAGATGACTTATAAACATTGACCAGATCCAGTAGTTGCCCCCAAGGGCTTGAACAACCCCAGTGGGATTTCCCCCCGTGTTTTTAATAGCCACATTATAAGTTTGTTTAGAAAGTTCCCTCGGCTTCCAAAGTAATTCGCCATGGTGGCTGTTTTGCTCAAACCTGAAACTTCTGTGGACTTGCAGAATTAATTGGACTGGGTCTTGGCTGTAATGGGTATTTTACTGTTTCAAATCTAGTAAAATCTGGAAGTGAGGTGTGTCTGATTTAAGACTTTTTAAATACATTTCATATGCCTAATGATGGCTTTATGTTGCTTATATTTATGGCACATATTACTCCCAGCCTTCTTGAACCAACAGTTGCTTGCTGTGTGTCATGGCCCTGGGCTCATCTACTAATTTAGTAGTTGGCTGTTCCCCTTTAGAGAGTGAGTGTGTTTTTGTTTTTACACTGCAGGTGATTCAGAAGGGCCTCTCACTACATTAGTTTAAGGCTTTTCTAGATCACTGTCCCTTGTAGCCTGCCACAGGATGACAATTCTAAGGGAGCAAACTGCTGACAAAGTGAGGCATATTGTTGAGCTCTCATTTTGTGTGCTACTTCACCCTAAGGGAGTGAGGGTGGGTTTCTGTTTGTTGCTGGTAGAAGAGGAGTGTAGGGTTTTCATAGTCATCAGCGGAAGGCTCTGTAGGAGTGGTCTGTGAGATTGGCACCAGTTCATAAATCAAGTCTTAATCATTGGTTTAGTTAGGACTTCGGACATTCAACATTCCTTGGAAACTGCCAAGAACTAAAATTTGTGTTTTTGTGTGTGTGTTTTAATTATTACAGGGAAGGAGCAATAGATCGTCTAGTTAATATATATAAAAACGTTGTGCACAAAACTGGGGTGAGTTACTTTTCACCACAAAATTTCATATCTCATTGTGTAACTTCAGGGGAAAAGGTTGTTAACAGTCTTATTTAACCATTTGCAGGGGTATCTTACAGAAAATGGTTATGTCAACTTGCAAAGAGTACAGATGATCATGTTAGCTGTTGGGGAAGTTGAAGACAGCATTTTTAAGAAACGAAAAGATGATGAGGTAAAAGGGTTCTCGTGGGTTTTTAACATAAAAATGTCGTTGAAATCATGGCAATTAGTATGGTTGTATAACCTTTGTGTTGTTCCAGTGTGCTTTAAATCAGTTTTTCATTAAATCTATCAATCTACATCCCTTATATCTCTTATAGTATATGAATGTGATAAAGCTGTTTCCAGGGGGTCATCAAATTTGTTCTTGCTAGTGACTAAGCCCGTATTCCTAGGGGGTGGGTCTTGACTAAGATATTATGCTGAGCTTAGAGACGCTTCAACCACCTATGGAGACCAGGGGCAACCTCCTGTCCCTCTCTTCTCCTTCAAGCTGGATAGAGCAGAGGCTTTGTTCTGTCATGCGGAGCATTTTTTAAATATTGAATATTTTCTCTTGTACATTATGGAAAGTCAAACGGCATAAGTAATGTTTGAGTTACAGGAAAAAATGGTATGGCTGGTTTTGTGTTAGCATAGGAGTTAAACGGAATAGCGTCTTTCCGTAAAGGAGGAGTCTACGCCCAGCCCAGTCCAAACTGGTGTCTGTTGCAACACCAGCATTTTCCACACACATAACCCACAGTTGTCTCCAGTGCCCCCATCTCTTTCCACACCCACCACTTCTTCAAACAGACTGGGCAGGAGAAGCCTTAGAACAGGAGAGGAAGTCTTCCTCTTTTCCTCCCTGGGATCCTCCTGTCCAGCCCTTTTTGATGAAGCAACAGGTGTGGGTGGAGAGGGGAGTACAAGGTGTTTCTGCTAGGCCCATCTCCTTCTCCTGTCACAATTGCTTGCTCTTTGCAGCAGCCCTGCAGATGAACCACCACCACCCAAACTGTCTTTTCACTCTCTTTCCTTGTTGGAAGGAGAGGAATCAAGAAGTGGATCGGGGTGGTAGCCCAGTGGAGGTGGCGGGCAGGCTTGGAATGAGGGCACCCTCTACCAGCCTGTTGCTAGAAGCAGCCACTTCATCTGGCGCCATGGACCCTAAAGTTGTCTGATTTGTTTAGTCTAACTGTAACCTGGACCTATTTGATGTAACCTCCCCATTTTTTATGCCACTGGGATGCCCTTGGGAGGGCAGAAGTCTTGCAATAAGTCTTGGAAAGCGGCAAGATATCTCACTGTTTTCTGAGGATCAGTTAAGGAGATGTGCCGCCTTTCTCATGAGCCTAGACAGAGTGGTAGATCTTGTCAACCTCATACTGAGCCTCAGGAAGGGCAGGGGATCTTGAAGAATAAAATAAGTGTTTGTCAGTTCTGATCTGACAAGCATATTCATGAGCACCTGGCTATTTCTAAGGCCTGATTGCACTAGTTCATTAATATTTGAAGGTATAAGGACTTTTGCTGCAGCCATTCAACAAGTTATTAACTCAAGATCTTAATTGGCCACAGACAAACGCGCCAGGAAAAAAAATTAGGGTCACATTGAGTAACACATCCAGTTAATCTCATTAATAATTCAAAAACAAGTTTTCAGAACTCCTTTATCACTGTGGATGACCAAAAAATGTGTGGTTGCCACAAAGTCTGACAACATCAACAATTATCATTGGATAATTTCCTTTAATTTAAATCAGTACTGCCAAACTTGGATGAGTTGAAGGGACCATCATTATGATAGTGCCTTTGCCCTTTAAACCATTTTTACCCGAGGGTGTATATACGCTTCTGTAGTTAAATGCTTACACCTGTAGTTGTGAGGAAATAGGGCATTAAGACTGCAATTCTGTATGCACTTTCCTGGGAGTAAGCCACATTGAACACAATAAGACTTACTTCTGAGTAGACATGCATAGGATTGTGCTGTGACTTGCTTCCCCTGAAAATTATTAAATTGTGTTACTGTTGTTGAGGAATGATATCAGCTGTGTCGGTGGTATATGTTGTGTGGAAAGTTAGAGCATTGTTTTATGATGATGTCTGTAAGAAATACTTGTTTGGACTGCTAAAACGTTCTCAAAATGAAGAGGGTCCATTTTGGTTGAAATTCCCTCTGTGTGATTTTGTAAATGGTGAGGGTTGCAGCTCCCCTTCTGGCATTGTCGCAACAATGCCCTGGTGAATTTATAACATTAGTAGTTGTGAGGACAGGGGGAATGAATATAGTAAAGGCTTGGAAAATGGTGTTTGACTTGGATTGGGAACACTTGTCATTCACCAGTAGTTGCCAGAGATCTTGCTGTTTCCTTGGATTAAGAAATGCCTTTTCCTATGCAGAGGCGTCGCTACGGTGGGGGCGGTACTGTAAGTTCCGCACCGTCCTAGTCCCCGTTGCCTTTGCCACACTGAATGGCTCTGAAGACGAGGGGGCAGGGCCACCTCGTACCGGGGAGTAAACGGGGACTAGAACGGCGCGGAACTTACAGTGCCGCCCCCACCATAGCGACACCTCTGCTCCTATGTATTATTTTAAAATATTGAACAAAAAAATTCACAAAACAATTTGCACAGCAGAATAAACAAAAATATGGTTCCTTCTCACATGATTTGAGTTTCGGCAGAGAGGCATTTCTTTGGGTACCACCACCATCCATAGGCAAGATGGCCTTGCTACCAGAAGTGGGGCGGCTTTTGATGCAGACATCCATACTACCTCACATTGGATGGATGTATCTGTGTGCCAGATCTTTTAAGGCCCAAACCAAGCATACAAAACCCTCCATGGAAATGATCACTTCCCACAAAATAGTGTGCTTTTGATTTGTGGGTTTCCTTATGTGTGAGTGTTTTTCCATACCAGGTACCCTTTTCACTTTTTATTCCCTTGGTTCCAAATGTTCCACATGGGTTTTGAACATATGGTTGCGAAACTCATGTGGTAGTTACCTGTGGGTTTGGAGTCCTCTAAGAAGGTGACATGGCATCCTAGACTGGCTGCTGGCAGAGTCTTCTTTCATCACAACCCGTTTCCTTTTGTTCTGGTTTTAAAGTGCAGTTGTTGCCACCCCTTCATTTGTGGCAAGTAGGAGAGGAAGGTGTAAAAGCATATCTAACTTGAATCTTGACTGGATCTTGGGATCTTTGGCTCAACCATAATGGAGGAAGGTGTCCAGCTACTTCTGTCAGCAGCAAAGAGTTTCCTCTCCATCCGAGGAATCCTTTGTGGAGCGGGGAGGAGTTGAGCCTTCATCAGTATTTGGCAGGAAGAGATTGTTCAAGTGACTCTTGCCAAAAATTACTGAAATGTAGAACAATTCTGCTACATTTTAGAGAATCTCAAGGACATGGTCTACTGGAGGGATCTTGAGGCATGCAGGAATAAAGCCGAGGAACTGCAAACTGGTGAAGGAGGGCAGTAGTCCTTCTAGGTGCTCCAGGACAAGCATTTTGCCCTTTAGCATCTTTTGACCAGATGCTCTGTGTGGACTATGGGGTAGTCATACCCTGAGTGCCTCAGTGGTGGTACAACAGGGGCACTGCTGCACCAAGGAACACAGGATCACATGGTGAGGAAGAAATGGTATTTAGTTTAGTCTGGTTCCCATCAACCCAGGGGACTCTTCTTCCCCACAGACAGGACCGTCTGCATCAGAAGAGTTGTCCCAAGCCATGGGTGCTGCAGAAAGTCTGCTGCTTGAACTGTCACAACAGATGTGTGCAAAACCAGGTAATTTCTCCCTATGCTCAGTGGAGAATGCTTAGGAAAGTGGGAACGATCAGTTGGTGGAATCTGGAAGAAGTGGAAGGCGGTGATATCTTTCCCAACTTCATCACTGACCACAGTAAGGATTGGACAAGCACTGCACTGTTTAAAACCAGGATCACCTTTGCTAAAAGTAAGCAACAGACACCTCAGATGATCAGGGCGGATAGGATGGGGCATCTGAGGAATAGGCAGAAGTGGCAGCGTCTCATGTTCTCCAGGGAGCAGTTGCTGGTGGCCCGAGAAATGAACAACAAGCTCATGAAGACCCGCAGATGCCTATAGGACAGAGATGTTGCAACATGGGATGCGTGCTTGTCCATTCCAGCAAGGAATGAGCCTTGGACAATATAACCACCATGTTTGAGACCTTGGTGGAGCAGAGGTTGCAGGGCATAAGGATGCTGGTTGGGGCTGTTGAGGAAGCTTGGCACATGAGTGCCTTCATTGATAGACAAATCACTATTATGGAGGTTTACCTGTCCAAGCATGAACCTCCACAAGTTGAGGGACGGAAGAAGCACTAGGAGGTTGTGTCATTGTGCCTTGGCCATGCAACACCCCCCTCCCTTTTGTGCACCTTGTCAGATATTGACTAACCCATTTCCTAGCAATGTAGCATGGATATTTTCATGACCAGACATAATGCTAAGAGGTAGAGTTTTATAGGTAGGCTTACCATCTTCCCGGAAATGACCGGGATTGTCCCGGCGACGCCCCCTTCGTCCCCCCCCCCCCGAGCTGTCTCTTTGTCCCGGCCCCGGCCCACCGGCTGCATCGCGGCGGGCCGGAGCTCTTCCAAGACTGTGCTGCCAGCTGCAGCGCGTCTCTGTTTTGATCTCTAGTCTCGCGCGCCTATTTGCGCGACGCTGGGAGCTCTCCGGAACGGCCCGAGTTCACTCGGTTGACTGTTGGGCTAGACAGAACATGGCATCCCAATTATCTGAAGTGCGACCAGCACACAATTCATTACTGCTCAATAAATGCCGGACAAACATGCCTTTGTTCCCTTCCCACACTTCCCATTTTGGCGACTGGAACAAGAATTAGGATGAGAACACTTTCAGCAGGGAACCTGGGCAAAGGGAGGAAAGTGGAACAAAAACCACACATTCCACATGTACTAATTTTCTAAGTGTTTTTTGTTTTTAAGAACCAAGTCCCAGCTCTCTCTCTCTCCCCCCCCCCCCGGTCATGTTCAATTTGCATACTGGGGTGCATGCTCTTTTTGAGAGCAGCACACTTCCTGGTCCAACAACTGGCAGGGTGGGTAGCATTGCCGAATCTGCATGCCTTTTGTTGACCTTCCCTTCTCGCACGGGAACTTGGCAGAGGCTTCCATAATGGATCAGACTTCTTGAAGCAGACTGTGCTGTGTAACCATACCATGCTTTGCACCTATTTGGAGTAGCTCAGATCAATGGCACAGATTAGAAGACAGCAGTTACCCCATCCTGCCTCAGCTCCCACAATCTTACCATGTGACAGTTCATTCAAAGATTAAAAGGACCTACAAATAATTATTATTTTTTACTTCTGAAGATGATTTAGATGAGGAAAAATGTCACTGTGCTGATTCAGAAATTATTCAGCAACTAAAGGAAAATTTTAAAACTACGAACAGAAGTAAAAAGCTCATGATTTTGATAGATTTATAGAGAATGAATTCACTTTATATTCTTTTACAGGATCAGCTTTTTGGTAAAACTATCTCTAAGTCCTGTTATAAATGTTTGGATTCATTTCAGTTTACCACATAATTGTATCAATGTAAACCGTAGAAAAATGGACTTGAGGGGTTTAATTCCTGGTCACTGCCAACAAGAAAATTTAATTTTTGTATGATACCATTGAGATACCATCTTGAAATTTTGACTGATTGACTACAAGACATATACCTTTAAGTGTGATTTTTTTTGAAAATTTAAAAGTTCAATTTTCCAAAAACTCAAAATTAATATTATTTGAATATTTTTGAATTTCTTGAAAATTTACAATTGTGTCGTGTGGTATATCACATGAATGCCCCATTCATAAGCTTTAAAATGACACCTGTCCCATGTCTGTAGCATTCATTATCTTCTAAATGGCGTTTGAAGGTATGGTGACAAGTGAATTTTGGCATTTTTAGGCAATTTTGAACATTCAGTATTTCAAAAACGGATGGACAAAAAAATCTGAAAAAAAACAATTTTTAAACCTCTCATGGTAAGGTACAAATGTACCAAAAATGAGCAAAATCCGTGACATCAAGCTCCAAAATGGATTTTTCATTGGTTGATTTGACATGGAATGACCCAATCGCCAATTGGCTCAAACATAAGTCAATTATGTTTGGCGCTCCAATTGGCTGAAACCCCCCTCATCCCATTGGTTATCAAACTAGCTCTGCGTACCGCCTCGTAGCTCTGCATCCCTGCCCCCTCAAAACATGGGCAACAAACTATTCTGCTCGCGCCGGAACTCGGGAGAGCACAGCTCTCCCGCGTTCAGCTACGCTCTCTCGAAATGGTGACCACACAGCTCCGCACGCGTCTGGGACGCGCCGGAACCTGTGCGGTGTGGGTCGGGCTTAAGACTCCCAAGCAGGAGGAAGTTGACCCTTCTTTATGTTCCAGTGAGCTCTTGTGAGAAGACGCCCTTGTGGGATACAAGGTAAAGAGCTGGTGGTTCCAAGGTACAAACAGTAAGGAACAGTATTTAGTCAGAAACCATGAGATTTATGTTTATTTTGGTCTCTCTCTCTGTGCTGGATAAGCTCATTCAAAACTTAGCGGCAAGAGGTCTGAGTTAACAACGCATGTGTGAGATTCTGCAGTGCCTCAGTACCATCTGCTAGCCATCTATATTATTTTTCACCAGATCTGTGGGTTTTGTAGGAAATTAACCCCCTTTCTGCCAAATGTATGTCCTTTGCGTCTCTATCTTGTTCAGTTGGTTCCGTTATCTCTTTATCCACATTTTAATAAAAATATTCCGTCCAACCTTGAGTTTTGCCTAATTCTGGGAAAACGGGATTGTCACGTCTCCTCGCTCTGCGGGCGCAGCAGAGTGATTTTAACAGGGACCCAGAGGTTCAGTATTGTTCTAGGAGGGGGGGTTCTACCCAAGGAGTCCCTCTGGCAAACGTGATCGCCTAGGCTGGTGACAGCAGATTCAAACTACCAAGGCTCCCCCCCCCCGGCAAGCTGCGTGTCCAAACGAAGGGGAAAGATTGGGGAACGGGAAGGGAGTGAGTGCTAAGCACTAGGTGCTACTGCTCTGGATCAGTGTGTGGTCGCTGGTGACCCCGCTCTGGACCCTGACAAAAGCCCTACCCATAATCCCCCATCCCTGAGCAGGAGCACTTCATCGACATCCTCAGTTGGTGCAGGATGTCGGTGGAGAAGGCCTTTGAACAGTTAAAAGGCAAGTTGGAAGATTCTGCTTAAGAGTGGACTGCGATGAGCAGCAGGTTCCAGCAGTGATGACAACATCCTGCAAAATTTCTACCTCTCTCAGGACAAGATTCTGCTGGACCCCAAACCTGCAGAAGAGCAATTGCTGAAGAGAAGTGGAAAGGGAGGATGACATTTGCTGCCTCCTGCCCAGAGCCTTCCTTAGCCACAGAGCAGCATGAGGAGATTAGCGACATACTCTGCAGCCACTTCAGCAGTGAAGGGCTAGGTTAATTAGTGGCTCAAAGGTTTTTTTTGAGAAAACAAAGCTTTATTTTTAAAAAGTTTACTGTCATGTTACCCATTAATAAACATCCCAAAACAAATCTTAAATAGTGCTGTTATTGTGTTTGAATGCAACAGGCAACTGCAAATGCAAACAAAACAAATGCTGTGTTCAAATGGAGCAACAGCTATTTACAAATGTTCACAAATTAAATGCTAGGAAATTAATAATTGGGAATTCTTTGGAAGCCAACGGCTACAGCCAATTGCAAGTTAACAGATGTTGGGACAAACAACTGAAAAAGTTTAATAGTTCTAACATGAACGAGGAGGAGGAAAAGACAGAGGGACCATGATAGGAGATGGATTTCATTGCCATACATACAGGGCACCACGGATAAAATGGCACGTGTTCTAAATCAGTTTAACATAAATACTTTGTTTACTCCTACGTCTAAAGTAGAGCAATTACTACGGAACCTAAAGGATGCCAGACCTCCGCTTTCTACCCCAGGCATTTATGAGATCCCCTGTCAATGTGGACGAAGTTATATTGGCACAACGGGCAGAGCCATTAAGACCAGGTTGGCAGAACATGAAAGATCAACCCGTTTGGCACAGGGTGAGAAATCAGCAGTGGCACAGCATGCCTTGGAATCCGGACATAAGATTTTAACAAGACAGCGACAACGTCTGAATTTAGAAGCGGTGGCGATTTCCCAGAGAAAAAAACCAATCGCTGCTCAACAGGCAACAGGAACTCTCCTTTGTTAATATGGTTGCCTATCTTACAGAAGAATCAGAGACTCAGACCAGACTCTTGATTTTACTGTTCTCTGTGGTTTTCAAGCTGTTTCCCCTTTTAACTGATTAGTTCCGATATGAGCGGCTGCTGTCTTCCGGTGTCAATTGACAGCTTGCGGTTCCCCATGCTTTCCAGCGCTTTTTCCTTTCTAACCTGCATCTTGATTTTATTGTTCTTTGTGGTTTTTTAGGCTGTTTCGCTTTAAATTGAGTAAGTTCTGATAGGAGCAGCTGCTGGTTGGTTTTTCAGTGTTAATTGATAGCTTGTGGTTTCCCGCCCTTTTCAGTGCTATTTCCTTTTTAAACTTGCATCTTTCTCCAGCAGTCAAGAACATCTCACACAGGTTCTCTGTGTTTCCTTGAAAATGTCCAGAGTCTTGGATGAAACGTCGGATTAATATTATATGAGATGTGTGGGGTTTTTGGTGATTTTATGTGTATTTTAAAACATTGGAATTCCTCATAATCTGTTTAATATTTTTTTTAAAAATGACATGACCTTTTAACCTATAAATAGCCATCCCAGATACGCCCGGCACTCGGCCGGGACTGGGGGCATGGCCGGGGACGTCCTCCCTCGAGGCTGAGGTCCTCCTTCCAGTCCACTTCTGCTCAGAAGCAGGGGGTGAATCAGAATTTTGGAAAGGGGCCCTCCTGGGGGGAAACTCATCTTTCTTGGTCAAGGTACAAAACTTAGTAACGCGGGAAAAGCACTTCTTAAAATTGGACCAGCCAATCGCATAACAGGCCTGTGACTGGCAGGTCTGTTAGACAGATTTGTTAAATGGAAGACAGACAGTAATAATAATTTGCCACCCACTGACACATTTGTTACCGGGGAGAACATTAAATATCTCTGTGGACAAATTATTAAGACTTGGATATGTAAAGATACTTTATTTATGTAAATATTTGGACTAGACCAGGCGTGGGGAACCTCTGGCCCGCGGGACCGGACCGGAGGCTCCTACGCCGCCGCCGCTTTCGCACACTTCCTGGGTTTAAAAGCGGCCTTTGCACAGCGCTGCTGAAGCTGAGAATGCCCTGAGGGCATTCTCAGCTTCAGCGGCACTGTGCGCATGTCCAAGAAGGCCGCTTTCCTCCTCCTTCTGAAAGCGACCTTCCTGGACATACGCACAGCGCCGCTGAAGCTGAGAATGCCCTCAGGGTTAGGGTTAGGGTTAGTGGGAGGGAGGGAGAGAGAGAGCGGTGGGTGGGAGGGAGAGAGAGAGAGCAGTGGGTGGGAGGGGGAAAGAGTGAGCGGTGGGTGGGTGGTAAATTCGCGGGGGGGATTTGCGGGGGGGGAAATCGGCCGGCCTTATGGCCGGCCCGCAGCAAATTTTCCCTATGGGAAAATGGCCCCCCACTGCAAATAGGTTCCCCACCCCTGGACTAGACCATCTCAGGATATACCGGTAGCTTTTCCTTCAATGCCCTTATTTTTATAAATCTCAAATAGATTGCTTCATAAATTTTATAATGCCTTTTGAACCACCACCACCAAAAAAAACTGTTTTGTGAATGGGCCTTTTTCTCTTCTCAAATTACCTTAACCTCAGGTGTGTCCCTAGCGTAAATATGTTGGATTTTTCTTAGCCCGATTCATTGTTTGTCAAGGAATAGTCTTCTACTGGTCTTCCAACAAAAATGGTGCCAGTTTTGGAAAGAGGGATCCCTTTTATCCCAGTAACACTTATGAAATAAATATTATAGCCCTGACCCATAACTGCACAGTTTGGTGGGGATTTGTACATGCATCATGTAATATCACTGAAATATCAGTTGACCAGCCCTCCTTCCAGTGGCATTCCAGGAGGTGTGCTACCCTCAGAAGGGCAACCTCTCATGCCAACATGCCTAACCCTACAATGCAGATTGAGTGTGCCCTGGGTGGTGCTGGGACTTGCATTTACCCAACACAAAAATGTCATGGAAAATCAAAACATGTGGAATGCTCAGTTCCAGCTCCACTGTCCTTCCTTTGCCCATGTTCCCCATAAAGAACTTCCCCATTCTCATTTTTGTATTGGTCTCCAAAACTGGAAGTATGGTGAGGGAAGCAGAGGCATGCTTGCCAGGCCTCCATTCAACTTCTCTTTTCCACCGGACTTTATCAGGTTTTGGAGAGGGGTTCCCCTCAAGAGAACCCTACTTTCTTGGTTAAAGAGCAGAACGTATTGACAGGTGAAAAGGGGTTCCCCTTTGGAGGATCCTGACTCCACTTGTGAAAAGATAAAGATAAAAAGATTCCAGCCCTAAAGATAAAAAGATTCCAGCCCTAACCCATAACTGCAGAGTTTCTCCATGGGGGGATTCTCCAGAGTTTCTCGGGGGGGGGGGGGGATTCTCCATGTCCATCATATAATACCACTGAAATATCCAACTGCTCTGCCCTCTAGTCACCATACCAGGAGATGTGCTACCCTCAGAAGAGTAACCCCTCATGCAAGCACACCACTACACACAGCCTTAATATGCAGATTGAATATGCCCTGGGACTTGTTTCTTCCTGATTCAGAAATATAGAAAGAAAGAAAAATATAGAAAATGGATACATGTGGAATGTGGTTTTTTTTTCACTCTATTCTCCTCCCTTTACACATGTTCCCTGTTGAAACGTTCCCTGTCCTTGCTCTTGTTGCAGTCCGCAAAACTGGAAGTGTGGGAAAGAAAACAGGGGTGCACTTGACCTGCCTCCTTGAACATGAATGAATTTCATGAATGAATAGGCCACCGCTCTAACCAGGTTGCCCAGGGCAACCACCCAATCAATCAGTTCACAATGAATTTCAGTTAAATCTGGGGGAAACATCCTGATCAGAATCAGGCAGGGAAGTCATTTTTTTCAATACAGGTATTTTTTTCAATACCCTGCTTTCTTGGTTTAAAGGACAGAACTGAACAATGAAAGGGGGAGGGACTTCTGTGGCATGAACGCTTCCAAACATGAACTTCTAGAGCCTGGGGGGGGGGGAGCACTAGGCATACATGTCATTGAAGGGCTACATGACCCCCATTTGTGAGCCCATTTGCCAGCACTTGTTTTCTGTGCATTTTGTAAATATTGTTTACATTATTCACCACATTGTATTCACCACATTCCAATGTAGTTGCATTGGAATGTGGTGAATGCACCACCTAAGACTTGTTTTAGAATGTTTATTTAAAAGATAACATGGTAGTTAACTGTTTTAAAAATACATCCTTGCTTGTTCCCAAAAAACCCATCTCTTTATTTGAGCCACTGATTAATCCAACCCCTCACTGTTGAAGTAGCTGCAGTGTGTGTCTGATCTTTTTGGCAGAAATCGCGCGGATCCAGCAGTGCCACCACCCACCCTGTCTGTCGAACCACCGGCTCCCTTCCCTGTTTCCGTTCGGGTAGGTTGTCCTGGTGACCTGCAATCAGTTGGCTTGGGGAGAGCCCTGCCTTCATTGTCAAAGAACAGAACATAAGAAAATAACTTCTTATTCAAGTTGGACCAGCCGATCGCATACTGTACCTTGTGGCTGGAGCATCAATTGTTAGACAGATTCGCCACACTGAAGCAGGGAGATAGTAGTAATTCTCCACCCACTACTAATCCAGTTACTAGGGAGAACATAACACATCTCACTGGGTGAATAATTGACAAACACCTGGATATTTTAAATATTTTATTTATGTAAATATTTGGACTAGAGCATCTTGGGGTATAGCTTTTCCTTCAAAAATTATTTTTAAAAGTGTCAAATATGTGGGATGTGTGGCTTTTTTCCAACTTTCCTCATTTGGTCCATGTTCTCTGTTCCCCATTGGACAAAGGCCTCTGTCTTGTTGCGGTCCCCACAAATTTAAGCATGGTGACATGAGTCGCATGCTTGGCTGCCATTCCACTGAAATGAATTGTGCGTTTACTGCACCACAGTGATTGTCTGTCAGGTTGCCTAGTGGCTCCCTTCCCTAGATCCATCTGGGGTAGGTCGTCTTGGGTGACGGCCAGTCAATTTATGTGAAATCTCTCTGCTCAGAAGCAGGGAAGGGAGCCAAAATGTTTTGTCAGAAGTTTCCCCTTGGGTGAATCTCACGTTCTTGGTTAAAAACAGAACTGAACAGCAAGGGGGGGGGGGACGGAGGACGGAACTTCCCTGTGAAATTTGGAGTGGCAAATCACAAAGTGTGCCTGAATCAGGAAGTTTTCTGCCCTCGAAGGGTAAGCCCTCGGGGGGGGGGGAATTTCACCCCTTTCAGCAGACAAGTGCTACTGGGATACATGCAGACACAAGAAGTCTGCTGAAGGATTATTGACAGTAGCAGAGGCAGGACAAGCACGGTTTTTGCCACAAAGAAACCTAATGCCAGATGCAAGGGAGTGGCGACAGGATACAGGTATCTTGTTGTCTTGAGTGCTCCCAGAGGCATCTGGTGAGCCATTGTGAGATACAAGAAGCTGGACTAGATGGGCCTTTGGCCCAAGCGCGTTGCTAGAGCGTGGCGCGGGGGGTGGACCGCCGGAGGGTGACGTGCGCAGAGGGTGACGAGCGCACCCACGCGTGTGTCACCTCCGTTGCGTGCATCGCCCTCCGGAGGCTCCGAGGCCGGGAGAAGGCCTTGGAGCATCCGCCCCGTCCGGGGCTTTCTGACGAGGCCCAATGCGGCGATACGTGATTTATTACATTTTTCGCGCATGCGCAGAACGTTTCTCATTGTGCGCATGCGCAAAAAAGTAATAAATAACATATTAACGCATTGGGCCTCATCATTAGGCCTCGGACAGCCGGCCGGTGCGGATGTGTGGAGCCAGCAGCGGTGGGGGGGTAGATGAGGGGGGAGCGGGGGGTCACTAGGGCGGCGCGCGCCTAGTGACACGCCTGCTTTGGCCTGATCCAGCAGGGCTCTTCTTATGTTGAACACACACAAAAACCACTGGGGTGGGGGGTTGGCAAAAGATGTTGCTGAGCTAGATGTTACAGCAAGACATGCTGGGACAAAGAAGCAATGGCTGCACATCCACAGCCTGTGAACTGGAGCTGCCTCCATGCCTAGCAACACTTTTTTTTCCTCCTTCCTTTTGTTTGCTTAATATTCAGTTTGAAGATACTTTCTGGTGAACCTGAAAGTTTTTGTATGCTCTTTTGTGATTTTTTTTTTAAAAAAAAATTGTTGTGTTTTTTATGAATAGGATTGCAGTTTTAGTTTGGAGAAGAGCAATTCTTTGTAGCAAGAAGCAAGTGGTAGTTCTGCAAAATAGTTGTCTGTTTGGACCTTTTTATTTTCCAAATGTAATCCAAAACTGTTTCTGACTTTAATATTTTCCCATGTGATTTATATTGCACACAATTCTGATATTTTTATTCAATTTAGGAAAATTTCAAAAGAAGACAGAAGGAGAAAAAAAAAAGGATGAAGGTAACTATAAAGCATCTACTTCCGTTTTTAGTTGCAGCAATGTCCAGACTAAAGCAAATGTAGCCGTTGTTTAGGCCGGTATCCAAAGAACAGTTGCAGCTAGTCACAGCCTTGCATGCGCCTGATGGAATTTCTGATTTTTTTTTTTCTTGAAACAGCCTTTCCCCCCAGGCCATGTCACAAACAGCTTTTGAAACTCCCCCTAGACATGCAGCATGAGTTGCTGTTCTTTGAGAAATACATCATGTATGTCTTTCGGCATACAGAACTGGTTGTACAGTTTTTTTTAATCCCACCCATAGAGAATCAATCCAGAATCCATAGAGTTATTTTATGTGTACCCCCAAGGGCTTGCCTTCACCCAGTGGGATCTTTGACTTTGTTTTTAATTGAATAGCTGACCCCACGTTAAACAGCTTTTGGAATCTCGGCATGAAAAGTGATTTGCCATGGAGGGGTGTGTGAGCTGAGACGGGAGCTGCTGTTTTAGAAATAGAAGCACTAAACCTCTTGGGTACATGTTCTTTGATCTTGGCCTAAATTTGGGACATAAAGACTAATGGCCCAATCCTTTTGAAGAGTTTTGCCACTGGAACGTACTTTCCGGCAGGGCCTGGCCACCTCTGCAAGCGGTGAGTGGCCGTTTCTGCATGATGACGGACTGGGGGTGCCTGCTGGTGCTAGTAAGTGGGCACAGGGGTGGGAGGTGGGGAGGGGGTGAAACGGGGCAGGAGGTGGGTGGAACGGGGAGGCAGCAGGGGCATGGAGGAGGGTGGATTGGGCCTGGCAGGGGGGGTTGGCGGCAGCAGTGCCCTCTGAATCCTAACCCCCTTCACAGGTCCATGTGAACTTGCACCAGAGATATATCACTGGTGCAGGTCCAGGTTGACCCACCGGACCAGCAGGGGCTTACCCTAGGAGAAGGGAACAAATGTTCCCTCTTCCTCCCCCCCCCCCCGAGGAGAGGCCTCTGGAAGCCGAAACTGCCTCATGGGGTTCAGCAGGTTCACGTGGGGAGTTAGTTAGGATTAGACTGTTAGTGTGAAATAAATCATGATCATTGACTTTCTCCTCTACCATTTTTATACTTTCCTCCCCTAAGCTTTTTGTAGCTTGTCATGCAGCAGTTTAGAAATCATGTTGTCTCACTGCTGTGAATAGGGATAAGTGGAAATCCTTTAAGTTCAGCCTGTACTATAGATTTGCCAGTTGTTCTTCCATCACCCTGATACTCCTGCTTCAGTCACATGTTGTATGTTGCACTTTGGTGAAAAGCAGTTCTCATGATTGATCTCCAACAGAATTTGTCCGGCAGAGCTGATGTTTGTGACTCACTGTCACTAATAATGTTATGCTACTAATTCTCTGTGAAAGTGGCTATGTCCTTAAAATAAGGGAGGTGGTAGCAATTGGTGAAGAGTGCAGAAGATGCGTCTCTTAATGGGATGTGTAGATTAATGATTTACTTTTCTGTAAACCAATGAAATAAACTGTTGATATTATGTTGATCTTTCTTTAAAAGCTCAAGCTTAATTGAATTTCTGAAGTCTGAATTATTCTGTAAAACAGGGATGGCCAGTTCCTTTATTCTGTTCTCCAGATAGTAGCTGTACCTTCTCTGTCCTCCTGTCCTTATTGGTCAGACTCTTTAATAAAGTTGCTATTGTCTAATTGTAGGAAATTATCTTTTGTGACGTGCAGTTGGGGTCTCTGAGGAATGAATGTGTTTCTTGAAAGATCCTGCCAGGTGACAAGCAGGCAGCGAACTTTTGCTCTTCAAGACTGTACAGTAAAAATTAGTAAAATAAGCTCACAATAGCATTTATATGAAACTCACGTGGAGGTTCATTGCTTATTGAGAACTGTATCGTATAGTGACTAAAAGACTGAGCTATGAATCAGGAAGTTCTGGTTTTGAATTTCATATCTGCCATTAACTCATTAGGTACCAAGCCCTTCTCTCTTCGTCCCCTTATCTGCAGTACTGTCCCATTTTACAAAATTGTTGAAAGCCTTGCAAAAAGATGTTGCGTGTGAAGTACTTTGTTCATAAATGGTGGTACTGGTTTTCCTTGCATATGAAACTGTGAGCAATTTTACCCCCTGATAACGTCGTTCTGGGAGCTGGATATAGGCAGAGTTAAAGGTGCCCAGCTCCGTCTGATTTCAGTAGGAGCATGGGCTTACTTTTTTTTTTCACTGCAGTGCTTACTGATTCAGCTGATTTAAGTGGAATAATTAACCACACACTCCTATTGAAATATTTCATTGGAAGGCCTCTCCCACTCACAGAAGGGTAGTTTCCAGCTTAGTAGAAGAGCGTTGCATAAGACAAATGACCTCAAATCCAGATAAATTCTTCCATTGGTACAAGCTCTTTTGAAAGACATTGCATAAGCGCTCTTCAAGACTTTTTCGTACAGTCTATTGAATTTTACGTGCTTCAGCCTATAACTTCATTGTTCACCATGATTCTCCTACTGTAACACAACCTAATATATTGTGATGCTGCACTGCAGTAAGTTTCTAAGTTACTTTCTTTTTTGCTCGTAGTTCTTTGGATCCAAGCCATTTTGATTTTAATTTTTTTGGCAATATTTTGTTGGTGTGTTAAATAAAAACAAAGGTCTGTAGAAACAGTTTCTGATACATTTTTATAGTGATAAACTTCTAAAGCACTTCAGCAAATTTGGAACAGTCAAACTAGTCAGTGTTCAACTAGTAATCATAATAACTTACGGCCGTAGCTTACTATGTGTGTTTTGCTCACTTTTAGAGAGAACAACATTCTATGGCTGGGGGACAGTTTACTCCACAACCTTTGGGACGGGGAAATAGATCAAGTCACCAGTCAATCAGTAATCCAAGACAAGTGGCCTTTGAAATGAGAATGCACGACAGACAGAACACAGTAAGTGATGGTTGATTACAATTTTTAAAGAAAGTAATTAATATGCAAGCTTACAGACATGTGGCTTACTAGTTTCTCAATTTATTTCTGCAAACCTATCTCTTAAATAAATCTTGACCATTCTCCTTGTAGGCACCTGACAGTCTACCTAAAATTTACTTATAGTTTTCACATCCAGGATAATTCCCCAGGCAATTAAGTATGAACACTGTAATTTGGGTTTTTGTTTATGGGTCTACTGTTTGTTTGAACATCTAACAATTTATTTTCATTTTTATCTTGCTCTTCCTTCTAGAGAAGTTCAGTGTAGTGTGCATGCTTGCTCTCTCTTCCCTCCCCCTCACATTTTCGTCTCACAGCAACTCAGATGTAGGTTAGGTACTGTACAAAGCAGCATTAAAATAAAAGGAGGCTGTCCTCCTGGGGAACAATAATTCTCCTTTTAATGATGATTTGTAACCAGCCAGAGTCTGCCATGATCAAACCTGTTGATCCTGCTTTGTTCTTCTAACCACATTTTTTTTCAGACGCACAGTCTGAACCCACAGTTGAACCTCTGCATTAGATCGTGGTTTGCTTGGAAAATTGTGGTTAAAACGACCCAGCTTTGGCCATTTATACACCTCTGATTGCACACGGAGGGAAGGAAGGGGGGAGTGCGCATTCCTGAGACTAGGGGACGTTCCATGAATCTATGGATTCATTCTGACCTCGGTGACGTCTGAATTGGCCCATTAGCATTCTAAAGCGTGTGCATGTTATGGGCTTGTTGCTTTTGTATATACTAAAACTGTATATGCTTTGGGTTCAGGTTTTTATTTCATTCTTTTGCAGAAACATACTAAGTCTAGGAAATCATGACTGGCCTTGACTTCCAGCATTTATTTGCACTCTACGTGAATTTAAAGTGACACGAATGTGCTTCAAATGTTAAGATTTCAGTAGGTACACAACATGAGTATGTGTACCTGTCAAAATAGTAGCATGCAAAGCAGCCTTAGGAGTTTAAAATTAATTTTGACAGCAGTCCTCATCAGGATTCTCTCTTTCCCCCCCCCCCCCATTTATTTATTTATTCTTGGAACAGCAGGATTTTCCCCCTTTACTCCCTCCTTGTCGAAATCTGCCTTTGAAAGTTTTCTTGTTTTTCCAAAGTGGTTTATTATGTGGCATAAAGAGCCTAGGGTGTCTCGGGTCGGGTGCGTGGAATTGGTTATCTTTTTTTAGATCCCAGATTTTGTTCCTAAATAAAATAGATATTTTTCAGTCCTTTATGACTAAGCCATTAATTTTAATTTTATGAGTGTAATGAGACCGTAACTCTCTGCACAATAACTGCATCCCCAGACTCCTTCAGCTTCTCCTAATACGAGCTTCACGTCCGATGGTACGCCATCCCCAGCAGGAGGAATTAAGCGAAAAGCGGAGGACAGTGACAGTGAACCTGAGCCTGAAGATAATATCAGGTGACACATTTGGTACTTTGTTAGCACATTGTCAAAAGGACCGCCTCATTAATACTGTTTACCCGATATCTGTGGCACCTTCTAACACTTTTCCATGATCTTTTTATCCACCGATAATTAATGTGGAGGGTTGGGATGCTCAGTAAATTCCAGTGAGATGTGTAGGCTATAGCTGTTAAATTTAAGTGTCTCCATTAGTATGCATGCAGGTTTTCATCCTAAAAGCTGCTACTCCCTTTGAGACTCGGCACCAGATTGGCTAGAGGTTCAGTATTTAGCTCAGCCTCTGTGAGCAGAATGCCATTCTTCTGCGGTCTAAATTAAGTTGTTTAACTCTTAAAGCTCTACAACGAAGTGCTGCTTAGGCCTTCACTTTGGCCCCTTTAGGAAGTGTCCTTTGCAGATTGGAAGATCATATGCTTGTATGCACAAGGCCTCAGGTTCAAACCTTGATATTCTCCAATTGTTCCTGGATGGGTCAGTCTTAAACATCTGGGAAGCTCCTCCTCCTAAGCAGGCAGGGTCAGATGACCCAAGTCTTCAAAGGGGAAGGGGCACTCCCATGTTCCCCAGACAGGACCAAGCATTGTGAACCCCTCCACATACCAATAAAAGCAGGAACAGAACACAGGCCTGTATGAACAGGAACAGAACATACAGCGGGTGCCTGTATGAAAAATTATGTACAAGTCAAAGTAACCTGCTAGGCTCCCCCTGCCTTAGCAGTGTGCCTGGGACAGTGTGATTGCCTTTCAGTTTCAAGTGTGCATACTGAGCCAGTTAGGGTGGATAGGCTGAGCCACCCTGAAACCCATGAGAAGGGGAATTCACAGGTCAGCCCAAATTTCCCCGTTCTCCGGTGGTTCCATGGTGGCCCAAGTCTTGAGCATCTGGGATATATCCTAGCAGTGCCTCCCTAAGGGAGGGAATTATCCTGAGGACTCCTGTGTCATCTTCTGCAATACCCACCTACCAAGGGCAGTGTCGGCTGAGATGCATGCATCAACCCTGTAGTGTTTAGTGAAGGCTTGGACCAAACTCTAGGTCGCTGTCCTGCAGACAGCCTCAAACAGTCTCTGTAGGCTGCTGAGGCTGCTGCACACCTGAGAGAGTGGGCCATAATCCTCAATGGGACTGTCTTACTGCAGACCTTGTAGGCTGCCACTCCCTGATCCACCAAGGCACAGGGAGACACTCTGGGCTCTAACCTGCACTGTTTAAATGATAGAAACATCCCCTTGGGCCTTCTAAAGGCCTTGGTCCGGGATAAGTAGACACTAAGGGCCCAGCCAACATCCAGAGAAGGGGAATTCACAGGTAAACCCCAATTTCCCCATTTCCAATTAAAAGGATTTCAGGTAACATGACACTTTAATGTTGGCACATTTGTTCACAGCTGTGGACAAAACAGGGGCTATGCCTAAAGATTGGTCAAGGTATATAATTGTCCCCATCTATTAAAAAAGGTGACTGTAATGTCCCTGATAACTACAGACCTATAAGTCTTATTTTGGTGATAGGGAAACTTTACGCAAAGCATCTTTTAAATAAGCTTTTGGACTGGATTAGCATCAAGGATATTTTGGGGAAGGAACAGATTGGTTTTAGAAAAGGGTTTTCCATCTTAGATCATTGTGCAATTCTATCCCACCTGGTAGATAAACAGGTTAGGATAGCTAATTCCAACTTGTATGCGGCCTTCCTTGATTTGAAGGCTGCATTTGACTCCATAGACAGGACACTTTTGTGGCAGAAACTTGAACACCTGGGAATAGAAAGGAGACTTCTTCTTTTAATTAGGAATCTTTATGAGAACTCATCTTGTCAGGTCAGGGTGGCCAAGTCTGGGGAATTGTCAAGAGCTTTCTCTGTTAATTCTGGAGTTAAACAGGGTTGCATTCTCTCACCCATTCTTTTCAATATGTTCCTAAACGATCTTGCCCCATACTTGGATGTTGTAGATGGTCATAGTCCTAAATTGGGAGATGCCCCTATATCCATTTTACTCTATGCCGATGATGCGGTTATTCTTTCGAAAACCCGCATTGGATTGAAACAGCTTCTGGTAAGATGTGTGGACTTTCTTGAGACCAACAAACTCTGTCTTAATTATGAGAAATCTAAGATTGGTTTTTGGCAAATCTAGGAAGATCCACCCTTGGAACATCAAAGGCAATCTAATCGAACAAGTCAGACAATTCAAGTACCTTGGTGTTCTTTTTCATCACAAATTATCATGGATCCCCCTGCGTAGATTAATTAGAGACACTGCTTATAATACAGCTAAGTCCATTGTATGCTTTTTCTACTGTAAAGGGAATTTTTTTATCCCTGGTGCTCGTAAGATCTTTAAGGCTAAGATTATCCCCTCAGTGTTGTTTAGAATACCAATCTGGATGAGAGCATGGGATTATTCCTTGGAACAGATTTAGGGGATGTTCCTGCGTAAAATTCTTGGCCTACCAGGATGTGTCCCTTATGCCGCCCTTAGTTTGGAAGCAGGGATGTGTCGGCTGGAGCTAGTGGCTTGGTTGCGATTCTTTAAATATTGGCTTACTGTTTATTATAGGGCCAACGCTGAGGGCCTGCTTCCATACCTTGTGTCTGAATCAGTTTCATCCAAAGAACTTTGGCTCTTAGAAAAGAAAATTAAGAGTGTTGGGTTAGATCTGGAAAGCCTGGGAAACTGTTCCTTAGAGCAGGCATTCCATCAGATTAAAACTAGACTGCAAGACCTAGATCAGCAAGAGTTGTGGGGTGATGATGATAAAACCTGTTTCCCCTCTCTCATTACATCTTGCGTTCAGCTGTGGACAAATGGCAGAATATCTGTTAATTCTGAAATGCCCCAGTGAGCGTAGGGCATTTTCCCTGGCCAGAAACAATGTTTTTCCTTCAGCTGTGACTGCTGGTAGATTTAGGGGTATTCCTCTTGAAAGTAGGACTTGTACCTGCTCTGTTGAGGGTGTGGAGTCAGTGCAGCACATTATTTTGTACTGCCCCTTCTATTCAGACTTGCGCAGGGTTTACCTTGAGGGCCTTTTGATTAAGAAAACAGGTTCTGCTAACCCTGATAAGGTTCAGTTTATCCTTGGGGGGACTGAAGTGGAGCTAACAGAAAAGGTGGCCTATTGTCTGAGCGCTATACTTAAGAGGAGAGAAAAGCGCATTTCTATAGTATAGGTTTTATTAATTTATGAGGCGTTATAATATTTTAAAGTACAAAGTTTTAGAATATTGACCAAAGCTATTGTTTAAGGGCCATGTATGTATGTTTGTTTATGTCTATGTTAATGTATGTTTATGTAAGATGCCAATAAAGGTTTTGGAATTGGAATTGGTAACATGACTAGGAAAAACCTTGGAGAGCCACTGCTGATAGGAGGAGTAGACAGCCCACTTCTGGTAACAGCCCTCCAAAGGGTTGACAAAGGTTGGGGGACTCTCCTGATAGCTTTTCATGGGCTGTAGCTTTGGGGAAAGGGGAAACAGATAGCCAGCTCCCCTTGGACATGCACAGAAGTGCCTTCATAAGTGCATGGGGTAGGGGAGCATACAAACCAAGGTATATTTTATTATATACTGTATACTTCATTGTTAAGTTGACCATTAAAGAAGGGAAAGAGATAAGGTAACCATGCCAGGTTTTAGTAACTCGGGCAAAACTTAGCTGTCCATTACAGTCAATAGCACCTGGGACAAAGCTAAATTTATACCCCACTTTCCTCCAAAGTCCACATAATAGTGCTTTATTGTTGCAATAGCCATGTGGGGCAGGTTGTAGTGGGAGATGATGACTGGCCCAAGGCTTCACAGTAAGCTTCATGGCTGAGCAGGAATTGATGGCTGGCATCCCAAAAAGCACTTTGAGTGTAATGCAGAGGGAGGAATTCCCTTATTGCTTGAAGTACTTTGCTACCACATCAACAGCTACTCTAGAGCAATAAAATAAAAATAAATAGTTAAAAAAAACAGCTACTCCAGAGGGTCCCCTGAACCTTCATGAGCACCTTTTTTTAAAACCAGGTGTGAGGAGTTGCATTAGGAAAGAGCACTTTCCCTAGCCCGTATCTTTATCCACTCATGCCTTTTACTGATAGGAGGGGGGGGGGGGAGATGAGGAAGGACTTCGTATTACCACGTGGTCTTCCACGGTCAATACAGCCATGTGATTTAAAATGTTGTTGTTAAGAGGTGTGTGAGTGAGAGAGCAATTTAAATTTAATTTCTACATTACATAAATTCCTGTTTAAATCACTATTAACAGCAATTGTATTGCTTGTATAGGTTATGGGAAGCTGGATGGAAACAGCGGTATTACAAGAACAAATTTGATGTCGATGTCTCCGATAAAACGTTCCGCCGTAAAGTTGTACAGTCTTACGTGGAAGGGCTTTGTTGGGTTCTCCGATACTATTATCAGGTACTTATTCCACAATTTGGAATTTATTTTCTTCAGCCTTGATAATTTTGTTTGTCAATGGACAATAAACTTTATCTTTAAGTTTTGTTTGCCTACCCATGGGTTTTAATAGGGATCAAGAGTGACATAATCAGGATGCAAAAGTCCAGCTGCTTGCCCAGTAGCCAATGGTGCTTAAAAAATAAAAAGGCTTGGATTACTGCAGAGATCAGGAGCCAGATTTTCCTACCTATCCGGTTCAAACGTTTTGCAGGGAAAAAGTTTTACCATTGCGGCCGGACACCGCATCTTAGGCAGGATTGCGCTGTTAGTTTGTTTCATTGTTCTAGTAGTTTATTAGTTATTTGAGTTTTTCTTCCATTTTGCCAACTAGGGATGTGCCTCCTGGAAATGGTATTATCCTTTCCATTATGCACCATTTGCTTCAGATTTTGAAGGGATTGCTGATATGCCGTCAGACTTTGAAAAGGGAACTGAACCGGTAAGATTTACTGCTTATTTGCATTATAATTCATTGTAACTCATGCTCATGTAGTTGGAGGTTCACAACGTTATTACTATTAACCTTGATTTTTGGCAGTTCAAACCTCTTGAACAACTTATGGGAGTATTTCCAGCAGCAAGTGGTAACTTTCTCCCAACAACATGGCGGAAGCTTATGACTGATCCGGTAAGAGTGTGTGTGTGTGTCTACATTGTCCACCTCTGTCAAAGTAAAGGTGCCTTCCCAAGGACCCTCAAACTCCTAGAGCCAGCACCGGTGACAGGCTCTAACCAAACTCTTTAAAATGCTTGGAAAAATAAAAGGTTCAGAAAATCATCAAGAACTGTAGGAGTTTATACATCATGAGCCTTCAAGAAAAGCAATTTCGTTCTTATTCAAGTTCAGAGTATTCTGCAGCTACTATGCTTAATAGTGGTGCCAACATACTCCTTAGCAGTTACAACAGGAAGAGAAGACTGCCTGGGAGGCAGAGGGGTAGTGTACTGTATGCATGAAGACCATGGTTAAAAGCCAACAATTTGTCAATGTAGGCATCATGTCAAACCATAGTTAGCACAAACTATGGTTTACAAACCAATGGCTTCTGGTTTGCTGGTTGATTGCAAACCATTGTTTTGTTAATTCAAATATCATACCAAATCATAGTTAAATTTCCTTAACCATGGTTTGGTGTGATGTCTGAATTGAGCCAGTATGTCTGCATGCAGCATTCAGGTTTAGAAATGTTCAAGAGTTTCACTTTGAAATTAAAAAAAAAAACTTCAAAAGTGGCTATCAACATTGAAACAAACCTTTCCCACATTTAAGATCAGAAAAGTTTGAAAATTGTCAATCTCCTCTCATTATGAGTTTGAGAAGAAGAAAGTATGCAGCTTCATCCAGTACAGTTTCACTTTTTGAATCATTATAATGACCTTTTATTAAATACAGGAATCAAGTATCATTGACTTCTACCCTGAAGATTTTGCTATTGATTTGAATGGGAAAAAGTTTGCTTGGCAAGGTAACATTTAGGGTCTTATGAAATTAATGTTTCAGTTGTTTAAGAGGTTTTTGGAGTAATGTGTTAGAACAAAATAGGAAAGAATTTATTTCATAGGGTTAGTGCCATTTATCCAAGTGATTCCTGTAGTGTTAAGTTTTTTTAAATACTTGAGAGTTGCTGAACAGGTGGCCTAGGATTAGGCCATAAATAAATGTGATAAATTAGTAATTGACAGTCTCTAGTGTGCAACTGAAATCAGTTGTTTAGTGCCAAAGTAAAATATTGGTTATGCAGATACGTGCTGCTTTAGTCACACTGAAAGAGTGTCTACTAAATAGGAAGTTGCTTTTCTAGTACTTACTGGGTTTGGTGAGAAAAGAGTTGATTTTCATAATGACAAAGTTTTTGTAAAAAATTGGATAACTGTTTCACCTAACCTTCAGAAGGAAGTTGCAGGTCATGCTTTAGCTATAACTAAGCACTTTTAATTCTAATTGATTTTACTTGGGAAGCTAAATGTATGTTCAAGTTCCCCATTAAGATCAGTGAGACTTAACTTCAGATTGTGCTCTACAGAGTTTTTTGTAACGCTTTTTTCCTTATTGCTAATGGAAGGAAAATGAGAGGTATAATGACTTGTTTTTTGCAGGTGTTGCTCTGTTGCCATTTGTTGATGAACGTCGTTTGAGAGCTGCTCTAGCAGAAGTGTATCCTGACCTCACTGCTGATGAAAGTAAGAATTGAAATATTGTAAAATGTTTCTGATTTGCAAAGTGTTCTTTTATACAGTGCAAGCTAGTGGTTCTTTTTATGCAGTGCTAATGTTTTACTTAATACTAAACCAAAATCTGCCTTTCTATACCATAATCCATTTTGCTTTTGTTTTGCTCTCATGTGTGCTCAGCCATTAGTTTAATTCAGATCTCCCTAACAGTAGAATGTATCTGTTTCTTCATTGACTTTAATTCATCACGTTTTAAACTGATTATCTTGCAGTATTTGGAATTACGTTGTGACCAAATCTGTACACAATACTGCACACAAAGGCTAACCAGATCGCTTCTTGTGTCTTTGATAAGATACTTTTACTAATGCAGCTGTAAAATGGCATTGGACCACTTTTTTAAGTGACCCTTGAATGGTCTTGTAGCACAATCCTATGCATGTTTACTCAAAAGTATGTCCCACTGGATTAGGTGGGGTTTGTTGTTGTTCAGTCGTTAAGTCGTGTCCGACCCTTCGTGATCCCATGAACCATATCCCGCCAGGCCTTCCTGTCCTCCACTATCTTCCTGAGTTCGCTCATTTTCATGTTTGTTGCATCGGTGATGCTGTCTAACCATCTCATCCTTGGCCTTCCCCTTCTCCTTTTGCCTTCAATCTTTCCCAGCATCAGAGTCTTCTCCAGAGAGTCCTCTCTTCGCATTAGGTGGCCAAAATATTTGAGTTTCAGCCTTAGTACCTGTCCTTCCAGGGAACAGTCAGGCTTGACTGACTGTTCCAGGGAACAGTCAGGTGGGGTTTACTTTCAGGTAAGTGTGCAAAGGATTGTAGCCTTAGTTTCCTTTCAGAAATAAAAAAATAAAGGTAGAATGTGGGCCCAGCATATTGGGCTACTGTACCAGGTTAAAGCTCTTGTTGTGGGTTTCGATGTCAGAAACTCAAAGCTATAACTTAGGGGTCTTAAAAGATAGAACTTGGTAGGGTAGCAGAAAGAAAAAGTGAGCTGGTAGGGGGAATCCAGCAGGCCCTGAAGAACAGCCACAGGCCTTCACTAGGTGATCTGTTGCTCATACTGACAAGCAGTGCCAACTCATGGGGTATGATTCACTTGACGCAGCTGTTTGTTTGGCGAAAGAGTCTGATAAGAGATCACCCTTATGTGATCTGCTGTCCTGGTGCTGCAGTTAGTCAGAACCTGCAACTATAAAATGGCATTTGACCATTTTGCATTTTTACCTGAATGGTCTCTAACATGACTCCCAAGGCTCCTGGTCGAACCTGTTGGTTCCTGACGCCATAAGCCAAGTATTAAACAAGTCCAAGTAGAAAGAAACTACAGTGGGGGTCAGATACCTCCTCCCTGGCAAAACAATGAAATCACTCATGGTGTAGTAGTAGTGGGAGACAAATCGATGATCCCTTCTTTTCATAACCTTGTTAAAGAATAAACTGGGAGCACATGAAGGCATAAAAGGGAGGACTATTTAGTTGTGGTGTAAATGGCAAACTATATCGGCCTATGTTTGTAAGTCTTATAAATTTTTATTTTATAAAAATTCCTGTTCATGAAGTATTGTCCCTTCACTTTCTTCTCCAGTAAGAAGAAATAGTCTTGGCGGCGATGTTATTTTTGTTGGGAAACATCACCAACTTCTTGACTTCATTCTTGAACATTACAAGTCCAGTAACAAAGAGGTATGTCAAATTTGTTCTAATCTAAAGGCTCCTAACTTTTTAATTACTTAGTTGTCTGGTTCGCCTGATTAGGATTTTCTTATTCTCCGATAGCCAATAGACTTGCCCCCTGAACTGTGTCATGGAATCCAAGGAAAACTTACTGTGAATGAAAACCCAGTTCTTCCAGATGAGTAAGTATAGCATTCAAGGAGGTTTAGTTTCTGGTGAAGGGTCACTCCTTATTAAAGATCTTTCAAACATTAGAAAATCAGTCCAAATGGCTCTTCTTCTTGACGAGCAAGCATCTGCTACTATCACAGTGCAGGTAAAAAAACAGCTTAATGTAAGCCATTAGTCTTCAACTAGTGAGTCATGCTTGAGTTGAAGGTGAATCAGGCAATGACATCACCACCAGTTTTGTTTAGGAACTAAAGAGAAGAAGAAAGGTGTGATAGAGAAAATTGGATGGAATGGGGAGCAAAGGAGGGGGGAAGAGAGCAGAAAAGACAGGCAGGCATTATAGGGTTAAAGAAATGTAAATCCCATGTTGTGGGATAGGATTAAAAGTAGATCAGGGTATGAAAATATGGAAGGATACAGGTGTATACCAAAGGGATGGTTGACTTGATTTGACATAAGCATGGCTAAACTACCAGTAATACTACCAGTAATACCAGAAATGCATTTGAAACGTATGCATTTCCATTAAATTCCACCTTTTTTGTTCTCCTGTTTAAATTATTATTCAAGGTGTTTATTATTCAAGGTCTAAAACAGGGCTTCTCAAACTGTGGGTCACACCCCACTTGATGCCGAGGTGGGCCGCCAGTTGGGCCTACCCCCCTTGCCTCCATCTGGCTCCAAATTGAAGCCAAACGGAAGCAACCGAAGGCTACCTCTGGGTTGCTACTCACCTTCTGCAGCTGCTTCCCCATTGTGCCAAGCCCAGGATGGCCTTCAGAGACCACCACGGGCCTCGGAAGACCCCCCCCCCCGGAAGTGACTTCTGGGTCACTTCTGATTTCGCCGATGCAACTTCTGGTCCCATCCGGAGTCCTTTCTGAGGCCTGCAGAGGCTGTCCCAGTGGGTCGCAACAGGGGAGCAGCTGCAAAAGGTGAGTTGCAGCAGCGGGGACTTTGAGAACCACTGGTCTAAAACAGAGCGAGTCTAACCGCTGGTCTAAAATAGAGTGTAGAGGTTTGGTCAAGAATTGGATCACTTTCAGAGGCGTCGCTGTTGCGTGGCGAACCGGGCGGAGGGACCCCAGGTGACGCGCGCACACACGCGCGTCGCTTCCCCTGCATGCACACACGCGCGCCGCCTGGGGGCCGCCCGCCTCGCCAGGCTGGGAGAGCCGGCTCGGGGACGTCTTCCCCGGCCGGCTGCCTTGGGCCTTCTGAGGAAGGCCCGCTGCGCGAACGTTATTTATAACGCTCTTTTGCGCATGCGCAGACCGTTCCTGAAGGAAAAGGGCTGCCCTTTTCCCTCAGGAACAGTCTGCGCATGCGCAAAAGAACGTTATAAATAACGTTCGCGCAGCGGGCCTTCCTCAGAAGGCCTAGGACAGCCGGCCGGGGAAGACATCCCCGAGCCGGCTGCAACGATTGAGGGGGCGCCTGGAGCGTCGGCCCATCGGGCGCGCCCCCCCAAATCGCGGCACGGCCTATGGCCACACCGAAGATTACTAAAGGGAGTTTGTCCGGGGGGAGGGGTCACTAGGGTGACGCGCGCACCCCGCCCTGGGGGAGCGCGCGCCCTAGTGACGTCTCTGATCACTTTAACAGTTAACTGAAACGTCTGCTTGTTTCAAGGGGCAGATCTTCTAGTGGTCACCAGTGCCAGTTAATCTCGGATATAGTTTTCATCTTTTCCTGCAGTCAAGAGAGTTTTTCTTTTAAATGAACAGTTGTTTCATTCTTCCATATCTATTAGGACAGTGCACTCGCCTGTGCCAATGCTGCGTGATGTGACACAGAATTCTGCCATAAGGTAAACCATGTTCAGATGATGTCATTGGAGTGACTTCACCTGTGTGTTGTAGGCTATGATGTGAAGCTCCCAAAGGTTGTGGTGTTCACCAGTATTTGACTTGCTTGCTGCTCTTCTTGAGGGATGGAGAAGGGGCAAAAATCGAATCCAACAGGGGTAGATGTTCCTTTATGTCCCAAGTGCTTGCTTCTGTGGGTTCACAGATAACTCTGCTAGTCAACCTCAGAAAAATCTAGGCCCTTGGTTAGAATGATATGTCAAATGATCATTCTTTTGAACTGGATTCAGACTTTAAGGCTGCAATCCTATGCATGCTTACCTGGGAGTAAGCTTACTTCTGAGTAGACAAGTAGAGGATTGTGCTGTGAGCAGAAGCGTCGCGGGGGTTGTTGCGGTGGGCCCCAGGGCGGGGACTGGCTGTGGCGGCGAAGGGGCGTGCTTACCTCCGGGACGCGTTCCCTCCATCGCGTTCGGCCTGGAGCTGGGCCCTCCCTCCCGGCCTGGAGCTGCTTCGGCTCCAAAATAGGCTGAAAAACAGCAGGGGGGGCGTGACGAGCCGCGCTGGGTGTGCGCATCATCACGCTGGGCGTGCGCCAACAGATCACGTGGGGGCGTCGTGTCAGCGCCCCCCCCCCTTGGGATCATCTCTGACTGTGAGCTAATGATGTTTGCAGCTACAGATTTCACTTTTCTTCTCTGCAAAGGGATCTGCTGACTCTTCTTGGTCAGCATCTTAGCAGTAGTGATGGTCTTACTTCCTTAATTATTTCTGCTGGTCTCTTATGGTACCCAACCTTTTCTGCGTTTGATCATTTCATGTGTGATCTGCATAATCCCTCCTGTGTAGTTGTACCCAACCTGTGTCCCAGAGAAACCTGTCGTGCCTCAAGAAATAAATGAATTTCTCCTGTGAGCCCAAAGTATCCACCCGTAGAACAGACCACTTGTTGTGTACTTATGTGACTTGCTACTCTAGACTTGCTTCCTTGCTTGGGAGGAGGCATTGTCTTATGGTGAACGATAGGACTGGTTCCTTAGAGGGTGAACAATTTAGACCGACAAAAGTGTTCCTTGGCTATCAGAAATTTGGGGAACACTGCTCTGTACTAAACTGACTTTGTCCTAATGAAGAATCTGGAGTCAGATCATATATGCATGTACGTACCTGCCCTGATTGCTCACTATTTAAAGCTTGCTGCTAAATCTGTGAAAACAAAACACATGGGAAAGTCATGTGGGTGAGGTGAGAAATGAAAGGAGGGGTTTTGTATGTGAATGGCTCGTTCACACATACAGGTCGGCACTTGATGCTGCAGTCCTCACCTGAAGATTATACCTGTATGAACCAGTCCCCCTGTCTGAGATGGTCAAGAACGTAATTGCTAAGCAAGAGGAAATGAGAGACAGTAACCTTGATTTGTCTAAAGTCTGGTAGGCTATGTTTGCCTTGGTGGGTCACTAGTTGCGCAGGCCAATTTCAAGTCAGAGTCACTTGGATAAAGCCTTGAATCAGCAGATCTCTGCCTTATAAGCCTCAATGTAATTTTGATTTTACGTCAGTTTGGGCTGCTCGGGGGGGGGGGGCCTCCTGCGCTTGCTGCTCTGTAAACAAAGCAGGAAATGAAACGCATGTTGGGATTGCTCCCAGGGCACCCTGCATTTCTCCTTTCATTTAAAGAGCCTATGCAGAGGAAGAGGCAAGATTGCTGTGTTCCGATCCTCGGAGCGCAGCAATCTGGCCCTTTGCCTTTCTAGTGGAAGTAGGTACAAGGTAAGAAGGCAGTCACTTGACAGTATTCCCCTTGGGCAGCCTGCCTTCTCCCTGGAGCCCCTTTTCCTAACAGTCTCTTCCCTTTCTCTGCATGGGCTCTTTAAATGAAAATAGGAAACGCGGAGCGCTCCAGAAGCAATCCCAGCATGCTCTGCATTGCCTGCTTTGTTTACAGAGCAGACAGCTTGGGAGGCTCCTTGCTGCTCCCACTTCCTATTAACCTAAAAATCAACTTATGTGAGCGTGACCAGAAGGAAAGTGTCTTTAGACAAGGGGTTGAACCAGAGAACTGTATTTCCACTTCGCTTTAATTATTAAGGGAGCAAATATGTTATGAGCTTCGTGACAGAATTTGCATTAACCCTTCATAATTGTTCCAAATTTTCAGCATCAACTTTAAAGACCCACAATTCCAAGACGACTTTATTTTTAAGGCAGTGGTGTTATCTGGAGCAAAGTAAGTAACCCTTTTATGCTACTTGCTTATCGGCTCTTCTGCATCAAGGGTTGCATTGGAGTCTGTACGGGATTGGTCCTGCCTTGTGTCACAAAATTGGACTTGGTGACCTTTGGATCTCTTCCAACTTCATAGCTCTGGTACCTTTTGGATTAAACGTTTGTCATCTTAATATTCAGAAAACCTACACCAGTTCTGAAGCCAGGTGACTGGGAGAAATCAAACAATGATGGCAGACCTTGGAGGCCGCAGCTTGGGTTTAACCGTGATAGAAGGCAGGCTCACTTGGACCAGTCAGCATTCAGAACATTAGGGTAAGTAGCAATGATTACATCTGTTTCTGGACTTCTGATCTCTGTTCATATACACTTATCTGCTCATTTTTGAGCCAGGAAAATGTAGAACTGTTATCCTACTAAAACTGAGCCATGGCATGCTTGAATGTTTAATAGATTTAACTTGCGTGCTACATTAAGTGTTTGAGTTACTGTAAGAGAAACAGAATTACTAACAAAAAGACACTTAACCTTCTTGTTCACAAGGAAGCAAGTTGTATGAACCCAAAAGGCTTTTCAGTCTTGCATTATGTCGTGACTGATGGCCCCTGCCTTGTTTCCTTTCAACTGACCAGGAGGCTTTCTTGTGCCTCTTACGCTTTAAAATATTCTGCACAGTGTCCAGTGCCAAAGACCATCCCAACCAAGTCCCTGTCCTGCATTTTTTTTAATTGCAGGGAAGAAAATTCGCTAGCTTTCAGAGGAAGCTTGTTCAAACTGTCCAGTTGCGTTTTATATTTCCGTAAATCCACCTAAAGAAGCACACACACCTTAATTAATGTAGCTATTATTTCATTCTTCTAGAAGGCACAGGTAACTTAGAGTGAGAACAGGTTCAGATGTTAGTGGACCAGGTAATTTCTTATGCTTGGTGGGGCAAAGCAACAGAATCATGCTGGGATGGTACCCAGAGGTGTCGTTAGGGGGCGCGGGGGGACACACGCGGATGGGGGGTGCACAAGCCGTGGATTTGGCGGCAAAAACAAAGGTTTCTTCACTAAAATACATGCCTGGGGGGCATGGGACCCCCGCAACCCCCAGGCCACCCCCGTGACCCCCCAGGCACTTACATTTAGCAAAGAAACCTTAGTTTCTTCTTCAAAATGAGCAGCCTCCTTGCAGGCTCCTCTAGCAAGACTAGGTGCTAGAGAGGCTCTGCAAGGTTGCACAGGAGGTGCCTGCAAGGAGGCTGTTCATCGGGGCTCATTTTGAAGAAGAGACAAAGCTTCCAACGCTAAAAGTGCCTGGGGGGGGTTGCGGATTGCTTTGAGCACCCTCCTTGCAGGCCTTTTTCTTCAAATGCTGGGGGGGGGGGGTGTTTCCGACGGAAACGTCGCCAGAGGGGCGGGGCTTGTGACATCACGAGCCAGGGTGGGGCTTGTGATGTCACAGGGGTGCCACGAGGGTCGCGGGGGATGTCAAGTGGTTCAGGCCCCCTATTCGTGGGGGCCAGCTACACCTCTGATGGTACCCTAAGTAAGAAGTGATGAGTGACCTGGGCATCTGCATTTAGAAATGCATGCATGTTCACTTAATTTCCATTTTCCTTCCACTTCTTTTTGGAGGAGGAAGAATTGCACGGTTGCATGCATTTTGTGTATGCAAATACCTTACAGTGCAATCCTACGCTCACTTACCTGGGAGCAAGCCCCATTGAACCCAGTGAGATTTCTGTGTAAACCTGCATAGGATTGCACTGGTAGTCACGCGAGACTTGTTTTCTACAGTGGAGACTGAGCACGGTGCCTGTCTGTCCCATGTCCCACCATATGTGAGAGATTCCCATGCCCACCCCAAATTGTAGGAACTTTGTTGTACAAGTCTGAAATATGAGCTGTGTTCATAAGAATCAAGTTGTTGTTGCCATGTGTGGAGGTGAACTGTTGCAACTTTTCATGGATGTATGCATTCATTACTTTTCTTCCACCTTATTACAGCCATGCAATGTCAAGGGACAGAGGACAGTCAGGTAGTGGAGTTTACAGCAATATTGCTCCCCCTGGAACTTACAACCAGGGAAATGCGTACAGACCACTGCTGAGCAGGCCACAACAACAGATTCCAAAATTGTTATCAAGTAAGTTTATTTTCCTCTTTGCTTCACCATTCAACCAATTGAAAATGGAAATGAATGGAATTTTTGTTTACTTTTGCAGTCTAGTGCAGCGGTTCTCAAAGTTCTCCCCATGAGTAGGGGAAGCTGGAAGTCCTTGCAGGGGCGGGCAGGCAGTAGCACTCCTTGAATCGTGCCGCCGCCGGGGGGGGGGGTTTACTTACCAGGGGTCGCACCAGGCCCTTCAGAGGGTGTGGGCTCCCTGAAACGTTCGAGACCCACTTCCGGTTTTGGGTGAAAACTGGTAGTGGGTCTCAATTGCTTCAGGGAACTGATCTGAAACGCTGGTACAAAATAGCTGGCACACATTCGAATAATAGACCCATCGGGGCGGCTAGGACTCTACTGGGACTCTTCCCCAAGGCGTGTGCTGGATCCTCCAAACATCCCCTTCCCAAGTCCCCTCTCTGGATAGGATGCAGCCCGGGCTCTATGCCCACACTACAGCCTAGCTATGAGCAAAGGATACAGCGTTTGGAGCTTTTAGAAAAAAGGCGCCTGAGGGGGGACATGATTGAGACGTATAAAATTATGCATGGGATGGAGAGAGTGGATAGAGGGAAATTCTTCTCCCTCTCGCACAACACTAGAACAGGGAACATGCACTAAAATTGAGTGGAGGGAGAGTTAGAACAGACAAAAGAAAATATTTCTTCACCCAGCGTTTTAATTCATCTGTGAAACTCCTTGCCACAGGATGTGGTAGTGGCACCTGGCCTAGACACCTTTAAAAGGGGTTTGGATAGATTCATGGAGGAAAAGACTATCACAGGTTACAAGCCATAAGCAACCTCCTGGCTTTAGAAAGTAGGTTTTCTCTGTGCCAGGTGCAAGGGAGTAACAACAGGAAACAGGTTATCTTGTTGGCTGTGTGCTCTCGGAGGCATCTGGTGGGGCCACTGTGAGATACAGAAAGCTGGACTAGATGGGCCTTTGGCCTGATCCAGCAAGGCTCTTCTTATGTTCTTATGATTGGGCTGTGAATGTCAGAGCAGAATTTCCTAGATGGAGCAGAATTTCTTTGTCAAAGGTTTCTAATTTTTTTAATACTAAATTTATTTATTTAAAAAATTATATCCTGCCTTATCCTATGCCGAGGCAAATGCCCAAGGCGGCTTTTATTTATTTTATATATATATATATATATATATATATATATATATATTAGTGGCTTGGAATGTCATTCAGTGAATCTTTACCACATCAGTTCCTGTGTCACAGAATCCCGTGTATATTGCAGTGGATTCTGAGGAGTATTCTAGGGTGCACATGTAGTACTCTAGGGTGCACATCTAGCAGTTGAGAGGGGGGATTTTCAGCAAGGAAAGGGGTAACCTTCCCAGCCAGCTGCTTTTAGTCATTTAAGAGACCCTTATAGTTGTGAGCACATCTCTTATTAAAGCAATTAGCTGCATGTTTAGTTTGACACTTAATTGGGTTTTTTGTTCATTTATTTATATTTTTGTTTTTCATTTGGGAGGAATAAAGTTTCAGGCTTTTGTTAAAATATTGTGGGTGGGGGTTTCAGATCAGATTTAAAATCTGTCTGGTACAATGATCCCATTCCACTTCATTTCTAGTTTCTTTAAATGTTTTTGGAATATGGTGAAATTTAACTTATGGACGTAGTAAATTAAGGCTTTTTATTTTCTAGGACTTTTTCTATAAGTGAATCAAAATTGGAGTATAGCAGAGTAATACAGTAAATCCAATCTAAGCTCTCTCAGAGCAAGCTGAGGGAGTTAGTGTTGTTCCCTGATTTGACACTGATGTGCCAATTTTCAGCTGATGAATAATTGTATGCTGATAGCTTGTGGGAGTCAAGTGGAGTCTGGTTGTACTGTGCAAATGGCAGGCTTGGTTTCTACAGTCCAGAGTGTCCAATCTTATTACTTTCATTTCAGTCAGTAAACTTGTCAATTAGCTGGCTTTCCACTAATCAAAAAAAAAAACATTTTTCAATCAGTAAACATGAAGTCTTAGCTTTGATTGCCATGCTGATTACATAAGTTGTCACTTGAGTTACTAGTGGAGAGGGCAGCTTAAATTGCTGCATCGTTCTAGGAATTGCTTACATTTTCAAGACCAACGAAATAGTCACTGTCACTTCTCTCATGGGTCTGTACCTTTTTGAAGTACTCTCTCTCTCTCTCTCTCTCATTTTTATGCCCCCCTTCTTTCTGATCATGTTCTTTCAGAGCCATAATAATGAATGGTTAAAAGTTGATGTTGAACTCTTTCCATTATTATTTAGATGAGCTCTGTCTGATGATAGGCAAAACTGCATATGTTCCTTGTATACAATTTTCAATGCTGACTCTTGAAGGATTTTGTGTCTTGTATAGGCTTTTGGACAACAGTCTCACCTATTAGGCTGTGATCATTTTCCAATAATTGTGTGAGAAGGTGACACAATCCACAATGCATCAATGCATCAATACTATTATGTATTCTCATTTAACGCCTCTTCCATGTTACTTTAATGAAATCTTCTATTTCACTAAAGTATACTGGCCCACAAACATGGAAATCAGATGAGTTTAAAAAGCAACCTGCAATCGGACTATTCCTGATCATGCAAAATAAAATAAATCCCAGCTTTTTCTATAGATCACACACTATATTGATCACACTCTTGCGTTCCTTGTCCATACCTCCCTAGTTGACAAAGTCAAGATTTATCATTCAGCTGAGGATTCCCACAAGCACAAAAAATGGGTGCCAGGAAGACGGTTCAGGCTTATATCGCCCTTCTGTTTACAAAATGCTACGTCCTCTCTCTTTAGCAAAATCATTGGAGCATCCTGATGTGAATGGGACAGGACCAATGGTTGATAGAACAAAGGGGAGAAGAGCTAGAACCCTTTCTCCCCTCACCCAAAGAAAATCATTCCCACCCTGTCCATTAAAGTAGAAATGGAGTCCTGGTCTGCCCATGTGACTTTATGGACGTTCTGCTAGTCTCCAGTAAAGATATGAGTTGGTTTTTTTTATAGGAAAGGTTGCTGTGCCCCTTTTATGGTTTATACATTGTCTTAATTGACTTCAGTTTTATTTTCTGCTTGAATAAAGGACGTCCTCTTTGAATTCCAGATATTAAATGACCAGTGTAATAGTAGATGCTTTCTGTAATAAAAGCTCAGAAGGCTTTGTACTGTCTAGATTTCATTAGCTCTGGTGATACTGCCTAATTAGTGTGTAAGGAACCTTAACTATATGTGTTATGTTTTGTGTGTTTAAACTGCTTCAAATCTCTGCAAGAGTTTTATTCATACGTTACAGGTGGGATAGAGAGATCCCCAGTTTAATTTGATCTCTAATGTACTTGGTGCATGGAGCTTTGTGTGACTGAATGATTCTGATCAAATGGTAGCCAAAGTGTTGCAAATTGGGTTGGATTTCCACCAGCAAAGCTATGTTGGTCTCAAACGCCTGCGCTGTACACAGTTCTCTCAAGTTGCCACATAAAAGATTTTTGTTCAGGTCAGACCATTAAAACAAAAGCCATCCAGTCTGTTAGTGCCTGGAGTGGGGCTCAGGTTTCCTTCTAGTCATTTTTGTTTTGTTTTGGGGGATTTTTTTTTCTGGTAATGTTTCTTTTGACTAAGGCAATGTAGTATTCCAGTAAATTATTGCTAAGCCTCAGTGTCCTTGAATATTAACAACTTAACAGGGCATTACTATCCTGTGCCATAGCATATCCATTAGAGAACTCCTGAAACCAGCTGTTCTAATTAGGTTGCACTTAAACACTGTTGAAGATGTCACTGAAACTGAAGCCTTTTATTGACACATGATTTAAGTGTTTTGAACTGGCCAGGGAGCTTATTGATTAGATGTTTCTTTCATTCTGTTTACTGATCTATTTAGAACAGCAGCAGCCATTTAATTACGGTACATGGCTTTTTAAAGTGATGTTGTTGCTGGTCCATCTTTGTAGAATGTTGTACTTTGGGTACTAAGAAAAATCTTAAGTGGGTGATCCAGTAGTATTGGATGACTGCAAGGCTTTATGTCCTCAGCCGCAGTTCATATATCTTTATCCAGAAACTATATAGGCTATGCATCTAAATATATTTCACCCCCTCTGGAAGGCTCACACCAACCCCCTCCCCTCAGGAAAACAGGATAAAACGTTCTCACATTAAACCTTTGAAATGTCCTGCCCTTTTACTGAATTAACCCTGAACCCCTGTGTGAGGCCAAGGTCTGCTCCTTCTCCTCCAGGTTGGGGAAGTGGGGGAGAGAATTTGGAAATTTCCATATGGCAGTTTCAGCTGCCATTGCCATTCCATCAGACATATGTATCAATGGGAGGGTTGCAAGCTTTAATCAACAAGTACTTTAGTTGCATGATTCATGGGAGCTAATGTGAATAAGAGGAGCTGTGGTTAAGGACATCTGTGTTAGGTTTTTGTTTTGTGTGTTTGGTGTATTTGGAGGGGTTATCTCGCGTCGGAGAGTTACTATAATGGGGGAATGAATGTGAAAATATATTACAGATGTCCTGTCCTTCTGATAATGCATAATGGCTTGTGTGTGTAATCTCATGTTTCAGTTTTTCAAAAGGGCCACCTGAGATTTTTATAATTGGCTATTGTCTTTAAATTGAATTGATTGGCTTATAAGCATGTAGCTAATGAAAACACAGTGATAAAGTGCTCTCACTGATGCTGTTCTAGAATTTCTGTCCATTGAACTTTGGAAATTAAGCTACTTATAGTATGAGAAACAACAGAACTTGCTTTCCACCAGTCCCTTGAAATTCACTAAATACTTATTGAGTTTTTGTTTGTATATTTGTTTTGTAATTCTTGAAACTTTATGCCTCGATTCATTTTACATTACTTTCTTCTTTTTAATTGGTAGATATTAGGCCTCAAGATAACTGGCAAGGTCCTACGCCACTGTTTCAACAGCCGCCACAGAGATTTGACAGGTAGAGTAAATGACACTTCATAAAAATATATCTTTTGATCTTTTAAGGTTGTGTGTGTGTGTGTGTGTGTGTGTGTGTGTGTGTGTGAGAGAGAGAGAGAGAGAGAGAGAGAGAGAGATTCTAAGTGCAAATCAATTCTACAGCTTATATTTTTGTTATAAAATGCATTATTTGTATCTCTCTAAAGATGTGAGTGGTTTCGGTTTTGGTTTGTTTAAGGGAACAACCTTTCCATTATTAATCAAACTTCAAAATTAACTTTTCCGCTGACGCTTCTGGCGTAGCATGCTTGGTTCTTTGGCCTTTATCTCATTGAAGCTTTTGAGGCACTATGAATTTCAACACGAAGAGCTTAAAACTGCATTAGGTTTTGGACAGGCTAAACAAATTTCTTTTTAGGTGAGTCGTGGAACTTAATGAGGCATAACTAATGGTGGTCCACTTTTATCGTTGCTGTGCTGGAACCACTGCATTAGTACAGACCAGCCATTGATTCTTGCTACAAACCTCTTGAAGTCCTAATCAGCTTCTTTGGTATAGCTTTTTCAGGCCTGACAAGTCTATTGTAGGGCAGTGTCACTGTAGGTCAGTAGTTATTAGTTGCCACTGAAAACAGTTTCTTTAACTACTTAAGACTGAACTGAATTAAATGCAGGAGGGACTCTGGGGAGGATTAGGGAATCTGCAGTCCAATAAGTACCATGGAACAGAAAGAATGTGACATGGTTTGATAATAAGGGATGTTTTATATATGTGTTTCTTCATTGAGAAGCTGTTGTATACCCTTAAACCAGATATCCTGGAGTTTTCTAAGTGTATCTCTGAATAATTCTATTGTATCTATAGTGCAAAATAAGGCTACACATGTAGGATTGCTAAATTGAGCATATATATATATATATATATATATATATATATATATATATATATATATATATATTATCTTTGTATATATTGTTCCATTCTAAAAAGAGAACAATTGATTACAAAATATTTAGCTGTGTTTCTCCAATAACAGCTTCTGATCTTTATTGCAATCAATCAGTTCCTTTTTAAATTTTCTATAAGAGATCACATTTACAAAAAATATATATTTTTGGAAAAAATGATTTAGCATTAAATGTTGCATTTTATATAAAACAAGTCAGTTCTAAGGGTGTCTTTGGTCATAATCTTACTGTCATAAAAGCTTGGTTCTTGTTCATTACTAATGTGGTGATCTTTATCAAAACCTGAACCAATATTTTGTAGTCCTAATTAAGAATGTTCATGATTGTGTTTTCATGGATTTTCATATTTATACTGAAGTAAAATGAAATCAAATCATAAGACACATTACAGGGGCTCGCCTACTTTGTCACTGTGAATCTTCCTATGTCAAGATTAAACCCTTTTGAGGTTCCCCACATTTAACTTGAAAAAAACTTGTTGGCTTAGTTGCAGTTGTTCCTATTCAAACCAAAGGGGAAGGTAGGTCAAATAAAAATGCTGCCCTTTCTTTTTATTACAACTTCTACTGCCTTTTACAAAAACATGGCTGGCTTCTCACTCTGTCTCTTGCCCAGTGTTTGCAGGCAATTAATATAAGGGATGTCTCATATTAGCACCCTGTCACTAGTCTGTCTACTGACCCATTAAGATTTTCTTGTACCTGAGCAAGTCAGGGAGGACAATCTGTTACTCCTGGCAAGTGTATACAGTGCCTTTGGAGAGCCTCAGACTTTAAGAATCTTTTATATCAGCATTTCCCAACCTTCAGAGGCCCGTGTACCACTTACGTAGGCCTCCGGCTGGCTGCATACCACCGGAAGAAAGTGCTGATGTCGTCATCGGCACTTTCTTCCGGGTTCGTGGCCAGCCAGAGTTCCAAGAAGGGCAGAAAAGTCAAGGTAAGTTGTAGGGGCGGGCAGGAGAGCCATCCCCAGTGCTTACAGCCCGGCTTGGCAGAGCTCAAAGTGCCGCTTTTGGGGCTGGGTTGCGGCACCGCACAACCGAGATGGCAGTCACCATCTTGGTTGCCGGCAGCCCGCGTACCACCAGCCTGTGTTTTGCGTATCACCAGTGGTACGCATACCACAGGTTGGGAACCTCTGTTTTATATAAATATAAATAGCTTTGTTGTTGTTCAGTCGTTAAGTCAGGGTTGATTTCATTTAGTGTTGACTGATTTGATCTCCTAGCAGTCCAAGGGACTCTCAGGAGTCTTCTCCAGCACCACAGTTCAAAAGCATCTATTCTTCGGCGCTCAGCCTTCCTTATGGTCCAACTCTCGCAACCATACATTGCTACTGGGAACACCATCGCCCTGACTATACGAACTTTTGTTGGCATGGTGATATCTCTGCTTTTTATTATGCTATCTAAATTTGCCATAGCTTTCCTTCCAAGGAGCTTTAGATGCATGGAAATAGTTTTAGATGCATGGAAATCATTTTCAGAAGTTAAAAGATGAGTTTATTCCAAATGTATAGAGCCTGATTACCTGTGAAGCTCATTGGGTTCTATGACAAAATGATGCTTCTGGCCCTTTGATCACTGTTTGGAAAACATAGAGGTTTCCAAGAATATAGTAGGTGATCATTCCTAGTATCATCAAATGCAGAGTTAATCTGTATACTGTAGTTATGGAGAACACAGAACTAAATAACAATTTTAATACCATGTGTTGATATGTTAAACAGATGTATGATCTGATGGCGTAAGATGAATGTTTTTATTTCCAATGTTTTGTTGTTGTTAATCTCTTTGGGCACCTCCCCATTGGAAAGGAAATACAGGATACAAATATTTTTAATAATGTAGTGACCTTGCTAAAACTAAGCATCTTATTGAAGCCTGGATTAGAAACAGCTTGGGAACCATATGTGTGGTACCTGGAGTTCCATGATAGAAGAAAGGCAGGATATAAATGTAAAAAATAGATATCGTACAAATACATTTTATCACGCTAGTCTATTAAGATGTTATTTCTATTCATAAATCTCTGTTTTAGTTACTTTCAAAGTTGCTATTGAAAGGTGAAGATTTCCATGGCTTAATGTTTCATCTGTGAGTGTTAGATGCTGAGGTCAAACTCATCCTATTCATGCTGGCTGGATTACTGTTCGTAACAGAATGCTGGACTAAAATGGACCTTTGGTTTGATCCAGCAAGGTGGCCGTTTATAGAACATGTTTCAGAAAAAAAAAATCTTTTAATCTCTCATGAACCAGTGCATATTACATCTGGTCAGGTCCACCACTGGGTGCAAGCGGATAATAAATAAAACCCCTGGTTGCTCACTGCAGTAATGACTTACTGCAAGTGGTCGCTACGGAATGTGTACTCTGAGTACTTAGCTGTCGTAACTGAAGAAAAGGGCCCCAAATCGTTACAGTGGCTGTTGGTAGAAGACAGGTGGAGTTTGGAGCTGTTCAGTGGCTACACATGAGTTCCTACTTGTCAAATTCTCCATTTGCCTGGGGTGGGAAGCTAGACATGCATCGGTTTCAAAATAAGTTTACTGTTAAGTCTAAAGCCCCCATAGACTATTGAAACAAAAACATGTGTGAATCCTTAGATCAGGGGTGGCCAACCTTCCACCATGAGGGCCTCTGTGTTCTTAAGAGTTGTGTAGAAGACAGAATCTTGGCAGCTGTAAGTGCTGATGGTGCTGCTAAAGCAGCTGCACCTGCTGAAATGCACTCATTTATACTACCATTTAAAGGGCCAGCATTCATGTTGAAAGGTTGGCCACCACTGCCTTAGATTTTGGCCAAAACTTCTCTAGAACATTACCAGGAATGATAAGGCTGGAATCCTATCCACACTTACCTGGGAGTAAATCCCTTTTCACTCAGTGAGCTTACTTCAGAGTAGACATGCTTAGGATTGTACCTTAAGAAACCCTTAGCCCTGATCTATATCACACTGACTTGCTTTATTGAAAATTTAAAGTGTACACCAAAGTAACAGCTGCTCACTAGATGTCTATTGCTCAACTACATGTTGAGATATGCAGTTCTTTCCCCAAGTGGGGATGATCCTAATTATATAGCTAGCCATGTTAGCTGATGTTCAATATCTAATTTTACTAATAAAAAAAATTACTTAAATGGTTGTTTTGTATTTTAAGTGGATTTTGAATTATTAGTAAGACCTATGAAACTTGTCTGAGACAACTCAGTACAGTTCATTATTCGCGGGTTCTGCTTCTACGGATCCCAGTATGCGTGGAAGTAGCCCGCGAATAACAGGGTGCTGGAGTCCAGCACCCAGTGACCCATTTACTCACTGTGGAGTCTTCCAGAGGCCCATTCCACATTGGGGGCGGTCTGGAAAGGCCTGCAGAAGCCTCTGCAGGCCTCTGTGAGCCTCTCTGACGCGATTTAGAGTGTTTTCTGATATTTGACTGGAAGTCACTTTAAATCAGGTCGGAGAGAATTAAAGAGGCCCGCGAAGGCCTCTGTAGACCTTTCCAGGTTGGCACCGACATGGAAGGGGCCTCCGGAAGTCTCCGCAATGAGTTTAGTCTAATGGGTGCTGGACTCCAGCATCCGCCGATCCTCACTATCCGTGGGGGGGGGGTTCAGAACAGATCCCCCGCAGATAGCGAGGGACCCACAGTATTAGAACCATTTTGTTGACTAAGTTATATTTTTAGTGTTTTTTAATAGTCCTTTTAAATCATTTTTTAAAATGTTTTGATTCTGACAGGAAGTAAGCATCCCTGTATACCTTTTGCTTTATATTTATATTGATCATGTTCACCTAGAAGCTGAAAGCTTGAGTGCTTCAAGCATTTCTTCTTGTCAGTAATTTAGGGTGGTATTCTTGGTGATAAATAGACATTGAATTTGTATTCCCATATAAACTGTATAGCCAAATGTCAGTTGGCCCATGCCAATTAGTGCTCATGTTGCTAGGTCACTGTGGTCAATTGAAAACAGCATCAATAGAACTTGAAAAGGTTTCTTCCTGATCAGACCTTCTGACATATTGAGTAGAATAATGGATATGGGGGGCAGAGACAGCGAAAGCTCCAACCCTGGATTCAAACTTCTCTGCAGTAAGAATTCATTTGCAACCTGCAATTAACTAGAAATAATGGACTCCTAGAATTAGGCTGGACATCCTGAAAATAAAGCCTGCATTTGTTTACCTTTGAGATAATGTCAGGTTTTTGTGGATGTGGTTTATCCTAAACCCCTTCAAGTCACAGCAGAGAAACCAGCAATACCAAAACCAGCTAGATCCTTTCAGATTGTCAAATTCAGATTCTGATTTTATAAGACTTAAGGTTTTTAAATCCTTATGCTGCCAGTGAGCATATGGGAATGAAAGGAAAACACAGAGGCTTTTGTTGTTGGATTTTTAAAAGGTTTCATCATTAGGAAAGCAGTAACATTGTTCTAGTATAACTATGGGCCTGATACTTGAGAGGTACTAAATCTTTAGGTAAATAAACTGAATGCTAAATGGAACCAAAGTATGTGGTGGTACCCCTTGAATAGTGCTACTGTACTTATATAGAAGTAGTCTTCATACTAGGGTTTTTTGTTTGTTTGTTTGTTTGTGTGTGTGTGTGTGTGTGTGTGTGTGTGTTGTAAGAAACCCCCTCTCTATAATACAGGAAGTCCTCATTTAACATTGTAGATAGGTTCCTGAAAACTGCAATGTTAAGTGAAACAACGTATAAAAAACCTATTTTTCACTGGCGGGCTCAGTGACACTCTAGGGGGCTCTGGTGTGCGTGCTGCAAAGCCTCTTCTGGGTTGCGTGGGACCGCAACCCACTTCCTTGACTTGGCTTTGTTCTCACCTCAGAATCCCTTGCAGAAGCTTACCTGCAAGGCATTCTGGGTGTGAATAGGACCAGGAAGTGGGTTGCGAGCCCGGAACAGCCCAGAAGTAGCTGCAGCCACGGAGGACGACGTTATAACAAAACAACAGATAGCGAAACAATGGTAAGCAAGGACTTACTGTATACATATTGTTTCTCTCAGAAATTCTGCAGCCACTCCTCTTCTTGCATGGAACCGCATGCCCCATTCACAGGGAGCACCATACCAACAAAATCAGTACCAAGGACCGGGTGGACCAATGAATTACCCCCAGAGGCCCAATGATCGGAGGGAACGGGGAAGACAGGTAACAAAGCACTGGATGTTTTATGTATGTATGTATTAGTATGGTCCTTCAGCAAGCTGTATGTGGAGGAAACTGGGAAAAATAATTTAGTCTCAGTCCTACAAACTATGGATGATTGGGTTGTGAAAAAAATCATTCATTCACTCACCTTTTATAGGCATATACAAACAATAACTTCCAACAGTATGGCCATAAACAACAACTGTAGCTTCTCGGCCTTTTGGCTAAGATCAAGTGTTGTGAAAAAATTATCACTGGCTAGAGGGAGGGATGTTGTGTGTTCCATACCGTAGGTATTTATGAAGGGTGTAGTTTTGCAGCAAGATACATTTGGGGACCTAGTAAATGTTTTGGTGACTCTAATCCATAGGAAGTTAGATGCATCTAAGACCTATTGGGATTATGGAATTTTGTTAGTCATAACTAACTTGTCCTGTTGATTTCAGTGAGATTTCAACAGGACTAACTTTCTCTGGATGATGACAAATATCTAGAATTGAGCGCAGCAATTTACCATAGATCAGGGGTTCCCAACCCCTTCCCGGCTATCGCCTCCAGCGCAACTCTCCTTCCAAGTCCACCGGAAGTGATTGGTGATGACATCATCGCCAGTTACTTCCAAGTTTTCAGAGACCAGAAAACGCAGGTAGGAGACTCTGGGCGGGTGGGAGAGCCCTTCTCAGCGTTCCTGAGAGGCTCAGCCAAAGGCAGGAGCTTCTTGGGAGCAAAAAATGTGCCACCAAAAGCTCTGTGTCAGAGTGGGGTTGCAGTGGACCAGCGGTCCAAGTACCACCAGCAGTTGGCCAAAGTACCACTGGTAGTACTAGTACCACAGGTTGGGAAGCTCTGCCATAGATTGTTCACATATCCCATTCTGAACGTATCTGCTACCACAAAATGTCAAAGTACTGTCAGCCACCCACCACCAAAAGAGTAAGTTGGACAGTAGGATCCAGTTGAGACTCCATTCTGATCTTTCAGAAGTAATTATTCTGTGGTTAAAATGAAAGCCTAGAGCAGATTGCCCCAGCTTCCCTAGTACATACTCTCTCCCTTTTTTGCCTCGCATGTGAGGATTGGCTGGCTTACTTGAATCATTTAGAGTCATTTGGCACCTTGGTGTGGTGCAAACACTCTTCCATTGTGATGGGCTCATACATTAATGGCCCTGCCTTGCTCCTGGACTTGGTATTTTGATTTCTTAATTCTACTACCTTTTTAGTAGCCATGGTTTACGTAAAAAATGAAATGAGAGCTTTTCATGTCCTGAACTACTCTTGCAACTCACCTTTTTCAAGTATGATGCAGAATTGGAACACTGTAACCAGAATACGAAAATATCATATTTTCGTGCATACTAGCCAACTGAAAATTGTATACACTGGCTAAATGTATAATTAAGAACATTAAACTGGACATAACTTGATGTAGAAATTCTTGAACTCTAATATAACTAAGCTTAGCTTTTGAAAGGATTTAAAGACCAAACTTATGTCTTGCATTCTGCTCAATAATAAGGGGACCATTCTAAACTGGCATTGTATGAAGAAGCTGCTAGCAGTACGAAGTCTCGCTTTTCTGTTCGGCTGGGATCCACTGTCCTTCTGTTGTAGATGTATTATAATGCTGTCTCCTTTTTTTAAACTTTTTTTCCTGGGCAATTATTTTCTTTAGTATGGATCTGTATAGTTGCTTTCGGGAGAATAAATTTCAACCTCTCCCAAAGGTAGATAATCTCATTCCTTATAATACCATCTTATAAATATACCGTATTTCTTCGATTCTAAGACGCATGTTTTTCCCCCAATTAAGCATTTCAAAAAATGGGGTGCGTCTTAGAATCGAAGGTCTCCAAAAAGCACCCCAAAATGCTATCTTCTTACATATCGGGGCTTGGGGGAGTTTCAGGGAGGATTGTGCGATCCTCTGCAGGCCTCCCCAATCTTCAGTTCGGCAAAAAATGGCAATTTTTGGCCATTTCCGGTTTTCGTGAAAACCAGAAATGACCGAAAATCACCGGTTTTTGCCGAACTGAAGCTCGGGAAGGCCTGCAGAGGGTTGCGCAGGCCTCCCTGAAGCTCCCCCAAGCCCAGGTAATGAAGGAAATGGCACTTTCTGGTGGGGCCAGAAATGCTATGCAAAGGCACTCAGTCATTGTCAGCTGCAGCGCGGGACATGCTGGGGAGAGTTGGTGCTGAGCAGGTAGCTTCAGTGAAGGGAGGTAAGTCTTACAATCGATGGATTTTTCCCCCCTGCTGGTGGTACTGAAAGTAAAGGTGCACCTTAGAATCAATGGCACCTTAGACTCGAAGAAATACAGTAAAGCTGCACACAGTTTGAAAGACAGAAATGTGTTCCTAATCTTTATTTCCCCCTCCCCGATCCATATACATTTCATTGCTAGCACCAAAACACAGTAATCCATTGATACCTCAGACCTGCACTTGTGCATTACTGGGATGATTGCATGAGAGTATAAGTAATTCAGTGATTCCTGCCGTGAACACCTGGTTCTGAAAGCTCTGTTTGAAATAGCATCAAGCTGTTGACAAGTTGTCCTGAGCGTTTGATGGAGGCTTCTTCTTACCACATTTTTGTGGGGGGGGGGGAGGGGGACGACTGTCCAAACACTCAAGCAAGCATCACTTGAATGTACATCCAGTTTTTGTTCCGAATCTGTTGTCTGTATCAGTCAGGGCTGTGGAAAATTAGAAGCTGAAATTCTGCATAACTAGGCATGTTTTACAGTTGCAAACAAGAAGCATGTCATGATGATGATAGCTGCTTCTCCTAAACAACAAGTTGTGTTGCTGACTGTCAACGCCAGCAACCGCTGAATGGTGGGGCAGGGTGTGGAAGCTGAGTTAGGCATAACTTTGTAAATTAAAAATGCTATCTGGATAGTGGTGATCTTGTTAGTATATTTTGATCCTTTAGTCTCTTTCAAAAGACATCCCAAAGCTCAGGTTTAGACTGCATTTTGAAAATAAAATAATATCCTGGATAGGTTTTCTCTCCCTGAAATGAACCTGCTACACATGGCACCAATGGGTATGTTGTGTCTGAACAAATGGTTAACATATATCTGTTACAAATACAGAAAGGTTGTACTGACTTGCTGCCAATAGGTTTGTGTGCATACACAATAGGTCATCAGAGGGGGGGCCCTTTTAACCATGCTGCCATTGATTTGGGGGATGGTGGCAAGGAACAGGGCCTTCTCGGTGGTAACTGATTGTGGAATTCCCTCCCCTTAGAATTAAGACTGGCTCCCTCCTTGGAGACCTTTTGGCGGGGCCTTAAGGCGTTTTTTTCAGGATGGCATTCAATAGCTAATATGATGGACTGTGTTTTTAATTGTTTATGTGATCCATTGGGGTTTGTCTTGTTTTTATCATTATAATTGTTTTAGCATTTTATTACTGTTATGTTTTAAACTTTGTAAGCTGCCTTGATTGTCCTTACTGGGAGAAAGGTGGGGTATAAATTATTTACATAAATAAATTTAGATCAGATTTTGTTCCTAGTCCTCCAATTAACAATTCTTTACATAGACACTAGTGCTACTTTAACATAACGTGAAATCTTCAGAAAAACTCTAGGAGCATTTGCTACCATTAACATAAATGTCAAAGCACAGTGTCTTAAGGAACTACAGTACACATCTGCAGAAACTCTTCCTACTTGCATTCCTACTTGCATCAATAATCTTATACCTCTCCCAGACTGAGTAAATGTAATATAAATAATGAAAGAGTCTGCATTTTAGATTCCTATTGTTGTGTGTGTTTGTACTTTCAAGCTCTTGAACTTCAGATGTATGGGGGAGGCAGAGTTGCCAACTGCAAATATAATCTTTGTGTTGTAGGACTTCACTGGATTTTTCAATCCAATCTGCTGCACATGCTGTACTACTCCACATTATAGATCTCTTTAAAATAGTGTGTTTAGGCATATATATCTTTAAAAGTGTGAATGCAGGAAACACTACACTAGTCATTAAGTCAGGCTGGTTGACTCAGTGGCAGACTTAAGTTTGCCCTGTGTAGTGTATGAAAAAGCTGTTTTACTTTCTTGTAGTGGGCAGATTCAGGTAGAATGCTAAAATATGGTTTAGAATTACTGGCGTGAGTCTTGGTCCTCCTCCCCCCCCCTCTTTTTTTTCTTGCAAGAGGAAGACATTTGCTGCTTCCATTCCCAACTTGTTCACAATTATGATTGGAACAAACTGCAATTCATTGGATTTGAATGCAATGACAAATTGCAGTTTGTGTTCCAACAGGAACAGTGGAAGTAAGTTTCTTCCTCGCACATGTGAGCCCAAGACCATTGCTAGTAACGCCAAATCAGGTTTTAATCATGATTTAGCATTACATCTGAACCCATCCCTGTATTGCTTGAGTATTTTCTTCCAACGTAACTAGTGGAATTGAAAGGGTACAATTAGCCAAAAGTTCAAATAATGACAAATTCTATGAGGGGGGGAAAGGGGTGTGAAACTTTATTAAAAAAAATGGCTATCTTATGATTACACTGAGTTCAGAGAACTGTATTAATTCAGGGCCATGATCCTGCCAAAAGTATATTGATTTAATGAGGCAGTTGACCACATGCTTTCATCCTCCCATTGAAATCAATGGGACTTAAAATGGCTTAACTTTGGCTGAATTGTGCCCCATTTGCACATCTTGTTTTGCTAATGGCCTGTGGCTAAAACAAATAACATAATGCACGTTTTGTTGCTTTTGCAGAGATATGGAAGACCTTACCCATTGCCACCGTCCTCTGGAAGATACAACTGGAATTAGTCTTTTGGAGTCTTTCCCCCATTTAAAACAACCCTGTTTTTATTATCATTGATCATCTGAATAGTTTTCAGATGATAAGCTTTCTTTTTAAATTGTGTACATTTTTACTGATACAATTTGATATGATGCATATGTAGCTTTCAATCTGTACTGCAGAATACAAGTAAATTCATACTTATGGCTTGTGTGAAACGTCTAATGAAGCAGGAGTACTGTTCTGTCTTTATTGTGTGTGGATTTAATCACGTCACGTTGTAGATGCCTTTTCAGTGTCTCATCAGAATATCCCTTAGGTTCACTGCTAAGAAGAGGTTTACTTAAGCAAAATATATTTGAAATTGTGGAAGTTTGCTTAGAAAGTCATCTACAAGCACAACATTTTAAAGATTGTGTCAGGATTCCTTCTAAAGTGCTTCATTGATAGACCTGTTCCTTAAAAACATGACTGCTGAACTTTCCAAGTAAACATTTCAACTTTTAAAACTTCTGTGTTGTCTTTCATTCACTTCTTTCATTTCATTTCTTTCATTTCTCATATTAAACAAGAATGAAAAGCTCTTAACTTTGACTGGATCATGCCTGTATTGGTGTTCAAATATAGGTTTGAAATGTATTGACAAGTTTCATCCTTGGGACACTTTATGCTCCCTACTTCAAGCAAATTTGGGTGTGTGGGTGAAAACAATCTTATTTAAGGTAATTACCTTGCTCTTAAAATCTTTAAGACTTTCAAATCATTTTGTCCTCTATTTTTCTAGAACACTAACTGAACTTCCTGTGACATAATTAACATAATGCCTTTTCCCATGTTTTTAAACACATATTAAGGGGCTGATTGAGTTGGTCCTGTATTCAGCCATTGGGTGTAGAAAGCTTTTTTGCAGCTCAGCTCTATGAAAGGGCTGCTGATGGGAAAGGAAAGGGGGTTGACAACAGGAAACTTCAATGTGAATCAGCACAGGAAGAGGTAGAGAGAACACAGTTTCATCAGTTGTCAATTGTTGAGAAATTAAGAAGTAGATTTATATGTCCGTGATAATTTTTAACACACAGTTCTCAATTTCAGAAATACGGATTTTTCAGACTCATACATATGAGAGATCTGCTTGTGGGTGCTCAGCAGAAGAGCAAGATACTTATTACACTCTCAAAATTGCCTCCTATTTTTCCAAGGTTAATCCACTATTTAATCTTAAAATTTGTTTTATAGCTTCATTTTAGGTATATTTACTTTGAACTAGAACTGATCTACACATGCAGCTGAATAAGGTGGTAGAATGGATTGCATCAATTCACATTGCAGGCAAGGGGGGGGGAGCCGTTTTTAATGGAATTAAAACCAAGAAAGACAACCTTTCAACTAGAGACTAGCACATAGGGAATAAGGGCATCAAACCTTTCTCCCTGGTGTGTCTTTATTTGCAGGCAATTTCTTGATCTGGTGAAGTGTTGAAAAATAGCATATTTTACCTGCTGACAGAATAGACTGTACAACTTTAAATCTTAAGATTCTCCTCCCCCGCCCCCCAATATATTCTGTAGCCGTAGAACAGTCCTTAGACTGCAGACGTAAACTCAGGAAGGAGTAAGCTCTATTGAATACAGTGAGACTTGTGAGTTAACAGGCACAGGATCGCACTGCTGATGTGTTTGGGAGACTGGAATCAAAGCCTAATTTTCCCTATTGTAAGATTTGATGAGTGGAATCCCTAAGATTGCATTTTCTCTGTTGGTATTAGATTTATCAGCAGAAACTACTTCTATGGTACGGGGGGGGAGATTTCAAGGAAGTGTCTATGAGGTACAGGGATTTGGACAAAATAAATTAGTGAGTCCTGTCAATGGTGTGAAAAGGGACCAGTTCCATTGGCTGCATGCTAATATGAGATTGGCTGCTGAGAACGTTAGTGTGCCTGGTTCAGGTAGGTCAGTGTTTCTCAAACTGTGGGTCGGGACCCACTTGGTCCCAATGATTTCTAGTGGGTCCCACAGCGCCTCCAATGAAAACACAGGTGATGGAAAGATCACATGAGTTGCCTCAAGCCCTGAGGCTATTCAAAAATCAGAGAGCTGCTAATTGCCCTGCAAACAGTTGAGCTCCTGCAGTTTGCAAGCTTGTATAGGGTGGCCAGTGGGTGGCGCAGCGGGTTAAACCGCCTAACCATAAGCTGTCGATCGAAAGGTCGGCAGTTCGATTCCCGCGACAGGGTGAGCGCTTGTTGCTTGGCCAGCTCCTGCCAACCTAGCAGTTCCAAAGCATGTCAATGCGAGTAGATAAATAGGTACCGCTTGCAGGAAGGTAAACAGCGCTCCGTGTTCCAGCTGCATGCTACGCGCTGCGGCAAGGAGAGTCACGCCGGCCACATGACCACGGAGGCGTCTTCGGACAACGCTGGCTCTTCGGCTTTGAAATGGAGATGAGCACCACGCCCTAGAGTCGGAATTGTCAGGGGATACCTTTACCTTATAGGGAGATAAATGTTTGAGTGTCTTATTTCTGGTGTTTTTTCCCCCCAAGTCTGTCAATGACAGGTGGGGGCAGGTGAAGGCTGGGTCACATAACTAAGCCCCTCAACCCTTGAAGCTATTCATTAGAGCTGCCTCATTATGAGAAATAGATATATATATTTTTTGCAAACAATTATTTGTAAGTAAATATATTTTGAGATGACCTTTTTTTAAGTCTCGTAAAGCTAGGTGGGCTTAACCATAGAGTGTCATTTTTAGAAGTGGGTCCCGGTGCTAAAAAATTTGAGAACCACTGAGGTAGGTCATTATTTGCTGAATGTGACAAAGTGAAAACTTGCATCTCTAAATGAACCATCATCACAGTCTAATTCCACACACATGGTTTCTGCAACACACAATTGTTTTCTGTAACATCTTGGACTCTGATCACCCAGTAACCTGTGAATTGCCTGTCATGTGAATTGCCTTTCCTCTACCCTTACAACATTACTGGCTCCTTTTGGTTTGGTAGTTTTGACACCTGTGTGAAAAGTGCCCAAGAATTAAAGCTAAAATCTTCTGCTAGTGAGGCCCATATCATTTGCTGTTGAACTCTGAAGGAGTTTCTGAACCTGCAACGATCTTTTCTATTGTAATATGCCAGATTTTAAAATGCATACACAAGGTTGAGCATGATCTTGAACTGAAAGGGCTGGGCCATTGTTACCTGGAGCTGAGTTCCAGGAGGATGCATTTTCAGTCGATGCTACTATAGCAAACTGGTAGTGTACCCATCTAAAGTGACAGTTAGAGGAGCTTGGTGATGTGTGAAAAAAACAGGACTACACACACTCAAATTGCATTTTGATCTCTAAGTGGAAGGGTCTCTGCAACTCAAGAAGCCTGTGAGTTTGTAGGATCTACCTGTCACAACCGTTTCCCTGTGAATTAGAATAGCAGGTCGAGCATTGATCTTAACACTAGTCTTTACACCCGATGCTTAATTCATAAACACAACCCAGCCCAGTTTAATAGGCAGGTAAATGCCATTGATTTGCAGTGGCACAGTGAAACACATTTAAGCTCATACTTAAGCCTGCAATCCATTATGCATACTTACCCAGGAGTAAAAGTCATTGAATTCAGTGGAATTGACTTTTGAGTAAACATACAGACAATTGGGCTATACAAGTCTCCTGGAAACCAATGGGAATTGGGGTTGTTTTGCCTTAAATCCACAAGTTATGAAATAAGATGTGATCATTGTGTGTGTGTGTGTGTGTGTGTGTGTGTGTGTGTGTGAGAGAGAGAGAGAGAGAGAGAGAGAGCGCGAGAGAGAGAGCAAAAAAAAATGGTCAGGCGATCAGATACTAGTGATGCCATTTCACACATTACAGAGCAAGGACCCTGGGTTTGCTAGGAGTGGACACTTGACAGGAAGCTTCAATTAATCAGTACCCCCTGAGGAGCGTACTGTATGAAATACATTCGTAGTATTCATTCGCCCTTCACGTTTTAGATGTCACTTCGCAAACGTTATGTGGGGGACCGCAGGGACTTCCAACTCAGTTTCCTCAGCTTCAATGAAGCGGATTCCCATTCAGGTTCGAAGGGAATCCCCGGCCAAGTGACCTCGCAAAGATGCCTTGAACTCAGTTCTCCCTGTTGTTGGCTGGAGACGGAGAACCCAATCCCACGTACCTCTGGACTGCGGAAGGGAAGGGAGGGAAAGGATCCAGGATTTGCACGTCTTATTTTCTCAGGACCAACCGTCGGCTTTTACTTTCACCCAATGGTTGTATTATATGCTACAGAGAATTCGATCGGATAGATACGCGGGCTACGTTGCTTTGAGCAAATCTGCTGGGTGCGCGCGCAATTAGGTTCCCGTGTTAGGGGGACCCTCTCAGGCTAAGGGATCAAGAGTCCATTTGAACTCAGTGGACCTGACCTGACTTTTGCGTAAAGGCGCTGGATTGTAGGTCTCTCACTTCGGCCCTTGTGCAGCATCCAGCGCGCAGAGGAACCCAAGTAAATGTGGATGAGTGACGCAAAGTGGCAACGCCCTGGAGGGCTCCGGAGTGGCACCCTGCATCAGCCAGAAGAGGTCCTACAATGCCCAGGCCAGGCGCCACACACACACACCCCAAAGTGACCAAAAGAGAGGCTGGGGTCACAATCCTCTTCCCCCCCCCCCCCGCAGGTGCCTCTTTGCAGAGTTAAATGCAGGTCTCTCGCCTGGGCCCAGTCTTGGCCTCCAATTAAAGACCGCAAGAGCAGCCTGTGGGAGCCTCTCGCCTCCCCCCCCCCCCCGCCCTGCGGACCGGAGGAGGTGGAGAGCCCCAGCTGACTTTGCCCGCCGAGGCTGCTGCTCCAGAGAAACTTTTGAAGGCCCCCCTTTGTTCCCACTTTAGACCCCTTCCGTGCTGGGCCGCTCCAAAGACACTTATCCGCCTCTTCAGATAATGAGCTTCACCGAAGTCCGCCCGGTTTGTATTCGCATTAAATATCTGGGGAGCACTAATTGCCGGAGGAGCCCTTTCTTTCAAACGAGCCGAAAAATGCATCGCTCTGAATGGCTGGAAAGAGTTTCTCGGGCTGCGTGAGAAGGAGAAGCTCGCGGCGCCGCAATGGGCCGCTTCTACTTTTCAATAAAGAGGGAAGGCAAATTAGCCAGAGAAACGCGGAGGGGAGAGGGGGGGGGGATGGTTTGGAGAAACGTGTAAAGACTCATTTTAAGAGCTGTGTACTATAGATATGGATGGGATCACTGAAAAGTTTCAGTAACACGAATAATAATGTAATATTTGTTTACTGTACGTGCAGCAAGTATCTATGTTTTGATGTAGGTGGGGGGGGGGAATTGCAATACCACATGCAGTTTTAAGATAGGAGGAGGAGGAGGAACACCTCTGTTATTCTCTGTGAAATGGCATTACGAGTTTCCCTGCTTGGAAAACTTCCTAAACTTCCTTGCCAGGAATAATTCAAAAAGTCCCTCTCTCCAGCTATAGCTTCCCTGACTCCACTCCTCACTGGTTATACAGTTATTATATATATAACATGATGATGCACACTCCCCAAAACAAGTTTCAAATAAAACTCGTGTGAACCCCAGATACATTCGAACATTTTTGTGGGTTGTAGCACATGTTATGTTTGCCCGTGGATGAATGATTAATATGCACATTTACTTAGACTGATTAACAAAATCCCTCCCGCAACCAGAGGCTCCCCTCCCGTTGTCATTGTGACTTTCTCGCGTTTAACTCTGGTCCGCCTTCTCGGTTTTGTTTCCCTCATGGGGAATATTTTTCAATAATCGTGTTTCCTCCACTTCAGCACGTGGAGTAGAGATTGCAAAAATGTTTTAATTAGATTTTTCTCCCCTACAAGCAGCTGCAATATTATTATTATTATTATTAATAATAATAATAATAATAATAATAATTGCTAGGAAGCTCTCCAGCGCAAGACCCCCCCCCACACCTCCCTTGAACTGTTGAATAGGAGCTCCACAATAGCGCTGTGCATTTGCGAAGCCCCTTTTCCTTTCTGTGGGGCTTGCGCAGGAGCGCTTCCGGCAGTTTGCACATACATATTTAGCTGCCTTTTGCGCCGCCAGTTTAGCTAGGAGTAAGAAGGCAGCTGAGTGCAAGGAATAAAACCTTTTCAGGTTTGCAAAACTGTCTTCATGGGCGGAAAGCGCCAGGAAACCGAATTGCTCTGCAAACCTAAGACCAAAAGAAGAGCCAAGTGTAAATCGGGAAAGTGCATCGACTTCAGTCAAAATGACCCGTTCCCTTGTGCTGCCTTTCTCCTTCTGTGGGATCAGCCCGCTCTTCCCAACAGGAAAGTCCAGAACAGTTCGACAAGGTCCGTTTGGGGACCGTCGCGTTGCGCGCTGCTCAGGCTCTTCGCCTCTTTCCCAGGTTCTGCGCGCCGCGCGACAATTTCCGCGGGAGGAAGGTCCTTTGTCAAGGCGGCTACCGGCCTCTTTCTGCCCACATTTGTCCTGTTTCACGTGTGCATGTACATCACTTCAAGCGCCGGCCTGCTTATCCGAATGCCTTGCGGCAGATCAAGCAATGGTGACAGGACGTCCCTTGTCGCCTCAGCCCAGAATTTTTTTCAGTGCAGTGAGTGTCCACATGAGGTCTGCTAATTATCCGAATCCAATGCGGGTTTACATAGAAGTGGGTCTTTTTTCAGCTCATACGCAGTAGAATTGCTGCCCAGGTGATATTTAATGCAAGCGTGAGGCGATTTTTTTGCACTGCCACTGCAATCTTAACCACGTTTACTTGGGAGTAAGTACCACTAATAGTATTAAGCTTGCAATGCAATCTTATGGGCTTACTTGGAAGTATTTCCTACCACATTCAATGGGGATTACTCCTACGCAAGTGCCCAAGGCTTGCAGCCTTTCTGCCAAGTAAGCGTACACCTTACAGCTAAGACCATTATACTTACCAGTTCGGCAACAGTTCCGCAATTAATTTTCTACCTTGAAGAAACTAATCTGAAGGAATGTCTTTTTTTCCAGATATCTTACTCAGCTATCATCTCACATGCCGGCCTTTGCCTTTCAAAATTCCTTATCACAGTTAAATTTATTTCTTATCCTGTCTTTTCAGAACAGTAGTGGAGAGGCCCTCTCCGAGAGGGAAGCCCTTCATCATTATAAGAAAAAAAAATGCAAGTAGTTAAGTTGCTCATAAAAAGTTATTTGAAGACAAGAAAAATGAAATTGGTACCTGTAAAAGGTTAAAATAAGTTTTGTCCAAACGTTTATTTAAGATATTAAATACAGTAGCGCGGGAAGGGGAGGACTGTAGCTTTTCATACAACCCGATCCTTGCACAAGTCGAAATACTTAGAATGAAGTACTTACAACCCGATCCTCTCCATGTTTACTAGAAGTCCCACTTAATTACTCCCAAGTAATTAAGGTTGCATAAGGTTGCAATCTCTCAGATACTTACAGCGAGTTTAGCCCCAAATGTGTTTCATCGGAAGCAGGGCTGCCATATTTGACCTCAGGCAACCTTCAAAAACCTGCCGTCCAAACGGCAAAAACATACACACAAACACCCCCTCCCCAACACACACTAACCAACCAAACGCAAGAGTATTTCAAGAGCATTTCTGCGCCTCTTTGTCGTTCTCTCTTCACTCTCGCCCCTCCCTGGAGCCCTGTTTGGAAGTAAATCCCACAGTGAGCTTCAAATTTCGGAACGCACCCTCATGTTAATTTATACAACTGCTTGTATTTGTTTTTGTTTAAAACCGGACCCCAAACACATGCAGATCCTGACCCAGAGAAAATTAGCCAGGCAGGCTGGTTCCATTGCAATCAGTGGAAAAAAAGTTAGTCGTCACTTTTAGACCTATTTGATTCCAATGAGACTTGAGTGTGACATGCATCCGGATCCCCGCGCAAACTTACGCGGACGGAAGTCCTGCTGAGTTCAGCGAGTCTTACTTTTGCACAATACTGCAGTCTAACATTCTTTGAATGAGCAATCAGGCCAGCCAAACGGGTTGTAAATAAGAGCGCTTCAAGCACGCGTCTCCCGCTGAAAGCTGAACTTTAGGACTGCTGCAAGCCTATGAACGCTTATCTCGGAATAAAAAGTCCCACTGAATACAGAGGCTTACTTGTGAGTAGTAGGCAAGCATAGAACTGAGTTGCAAACGCGTCTGGCTCAATCGTGCCCTCTTAGCTCAAAGTTTAATTGGAGTACAGGGTTCTTTAAACTTCTAAAGATTAAATGTTTCTATCGAAGAGAACAATCCATTTATTTTAATGGCATTCAATCCTAAACATATTTTTCTTGGAAGCAAATGTCTCTCTGCCAAATCCGGGGAAAATTAGGGGCAAATCAGAGATTCTAAGCCTTCGACTGCAATCCTATGACTGAGTAGGAGTAAGTCCCATTGAGTTTAATGATACTTCTGAGTAAAGGATCGCGTTGCGCATGTATCTTGAGTATGATGAGGGCACTGGAATCGATTACTTTCAAAAACAGGGTTACTTGAAATTAATTATCTAATGCGTGTTCTAAGGCGATGTTTCCTTTGTACATCTCATTGAAATATTGCGGAACTTACTCACAGGGAAAGTCCATTAGCATCCGCGTGATTGAAGTGATTGAAATACTTGGGATTATTGGAGAGTCCGTTTAAGATATCTTAAAGGTAAGGGGCACAATCCACCTGGACGTTCTCCTGACTGAGCAAGTTCCATGAAAATGAATTGGTGAGGATCTGCTTTTCCGTTGAGCTCAGTTATTTCAATGGGGCTGCGCAGGAGAATTTCTCAATTTCCAGGTACATTGTGCCCTGTTTAAAGCAAATAAAATAAATTATTGTACATAAATTAACTTCTATATCGTGCATTAAAATCTGCGATTTCCTGCTAATTAGCATATAAAGTTTTGTGGATGTGTTTTTAATAAAGATGTCATATAGCATAAATAGACTTTCTCGGCAGTTGTAAACCAGCTTAAGACCAGATTCTGCTGCTTTGTGTTTTTAGGTTGTGAACTGTACCGCCTTTCATTTGCATGAATTGAACAGCACTTCTGTTTGCTGAAGTTGTTCTGAAGTTATTTTCAATATGAGATTTTCAAAGCGAACAACCAAACCTCATATGGTTTGATAGTAGATACTAGGTAATAAATGTACTCAATAAATTAGCACATTTATTGAAAGCCAATCTCATCCCACCGCAATAACAAATGGAGCCACGTCCAACTTTGTGAAAAAAGAACTTACTTTGTTTTTCATTGGGGGGAAAAAGAATCATTATCAACAAACCGGGTGATAAACAAAGACCAGTCCAAAACTAAAATTGGTGTTAGGAAGCAAAACTCTCATTCTTAAAAACAAAACATAAAAACAACAAACAAACAAACAAAAACCCCAACTAACCAACCGTGCAAACCAAAACACCGACCCCAAGCCAGTAAAACAAATTTGAACCACTTCCGACGTTTAGTAAGAGCGATTTTCTGGGCCACCTCAGAGGCTGCGATCCGCTTCCTCCCGGTCTTGCGCGCCGTCGAGGCTGCTTAAATCCTATTGATGTTAATGGCATTTAAACCGGTCGACTGTTCGCAAGACTTCAGCGGCAGCCTTTGTATTTTTGAAAGATTTTGTTTTTAAAATAGGTTCATTCTTTTGCCTCCAAGTTAAATGGACAGAAGAATTCTACCCTTTAAAAGGCTCAGCACCTGGGTCACGTTTAACACTTTGTTTTGGTCCTTTCACTGTGAAAGTTTCACAGTCTGGCCAGGTTGTCTGTGATGCAGCCCTCCTTATTCTACGACATTCAAAGGAAATGAGGGCGCAACCAAGAAGGGGGAGATCATGATGATTCCAACTTTCCCGCAGCGCCCATTCATTTCAGCGCAAGGGCTCGCGCAGGAGAACATCCCGCTATTTGTGCCTTGTGTGGCGCTTCCAGAGAGGCAGGTAGTAGCATCGTGTTTGCAACTGAGCACCATCTACCCAGGACGTTCTCAGGTATTTTAACCTTTGCTCGAAACGGTTTTGATTATTTGGGCTTGTTGCAATTGGTGGCTTTGTTCGGGTTTTTTTGCCAGTAATACATTCAAGTACATACTAAATAAGACTTGATCATAAAACAAACAAACAAATAAACAAACAAACTTGTCTTTCCTTTTTAAATCTGAGAGTCCAAGTTCAAAAGGGTGTCTTAAAAATATCCTTACTGGTGATAACCATACAAATAGTCTCCCCTCCCCACCACCTTCCATTCCATCCACGGGTTGTCCCTCTTCTTTGTGAACAAGGCGGATCGCGTTGTGGTTGCCAGTCGACCTTGAGTTACAATTCAGGCAGCTCTCAGTCATTCCTAATGAAATTGCACTTAAGGGGCTCCCTTATAAAATAATTAGTACTATTATTAATATTTTTTTTCCGGAGGTAAGTTGCACTTCAGAAGACTAGTGTGTTGACCTTCTTCCGTTGGCGTTGTCAGATATGTACACGCACCGATCCAGCGCACCGAGTCCTGGGATTACCCTCCCCCCCCCAATTCAGGGACCGTCTTTCTTAATGAGCATCCTCAGCGCCAGCCTGGTCCGTATCTTTTTCCTCCCCACCGGAGCGCGTGGCAAGACTGCCAGAGGAAAAACCTAATAATCCCAGACTTCGTGTTAACAACAAAGGGCTATTTCCTTGCCCTGTTGTTTTGCATTGTATCTACCTGGCCTGGGGGAGTTCCTGGAGCAACGAGGAGGATTTAAGCGGTGCGGGAGAGCCATTCCCTCAGCGCTGCCCAGCAGCCAGCCGAGCCGGGTCCCCTTGGAGGTCCTCAGCCGCGGACCCAGCAGAACGAGGAGAGGGCGCCGCTGATCTGAGTGACGGTCCCTGGAGCAGGCGGCTCTGGCGGGGTGGGTGGGGAGAAAGAGTGGCAGGGACGCTCGGGTCTGGGGCCTCCATTACCATGTCCGTCCATAGAGCAGGCTGGCGTTAACCATGCCGCCGTTGTAATCGACGGCGGCCGCGTCCATCTGTGCCAGGGAGCCCACTTGGCTATGTAGGGGCGGACTTGGGGACATCTCCTCCAGGTCGGGCGCCTGGCTGAGGGAGGTCACCTGCTGCTGGGGGTGCTGGTGCTGGGCAGTGCTGCCGCCCGCCCCGCCAGCATTGGCACTGGGGGCTTGTCCGGCCGGCTGGCCAACGCTGGCACTCGCGCTGTGCGGGCAGGGCTTGCCGTCCTTCACCAAGACGGGCACCGCCACGCGCCTCGGGGACGCCGCCTGGGGCTGCTGCTGCTGCTGCTGGCACAGGCTGGCGCCCTCGGGCTGCTGCTGCTGCAGCTGCTGCGCGGCCTTATCCTTGGCTTGCCGCTTCATCTTGTAGCGATGGTTCTGGAACCAGATCTTCACCTGGGTGGGCGTGAGGTGGATCAGGCTGGCCAGGTGCTCCCTCTCGGGCGCCGACAAGTACTTCTGCTGCTTGAAGCGCCTCTCCAGCTCGTAGACTTGCGCCTGTGAGAACAGCACTCTCCTCTTCCTCCGGGGCGCGACGTGAAGCCCGGGGGCTATGGACTTGGTTGCCTCGGCGATGCCCGACAGAGCGCCCATGCTAGCCACGTTCATGCCCCCCGAAGGGCCCATCAGCCTGGAAACTGAACACACACAAGGGGGTTAAGAGATGCTCGCATTGCAACAGGGCCAGCGATGGCGGAGGTGGCAACCTTGGAGACGGTGAACAGGGGCAGAAATTACCACCGTCGTCAGCAGTATTACATTATGAGGAGCAGCATTATCAGGCGTTCAGTGATACTGCAGGTGTGTCTCTCCCTCGCCTGTCTGCCTTGGGAGCCAACAGTGCTTCTGAGCACGTCCAAAGTGTCTTCCCTTCCCACTCCAGAATTTCCAATCAGGGATAAAGGCAGGGGGGTTGAGACGGAAAGGACGGGATGCGCCGCAGACCACCCCAGCCAAAGGCAGCCCGAATCCCCAGCCCAGCACTGGCTCCCTTCCTAGTCCCTTCTCACTTACTCGTAGGGTAGCGAGGATCCGCGTTGGCTCCGTACCAGCCGGAGGCGGCTGCGCTGCTGCGCACGCTGTCTGGATAGGGCGCCAGGTCGCCCACGTTGCCCAGCCCGCCATTGCAGTAGCCCGCCACGGGGCCGTGGGCGAACTGGGAGACCCCCGCGTGCGCCATGGAGTGGTAGGCGGCGGCGTTGTGACTAGCCATGGGATGCTGCTGCTGGTGCTGGAGGGCCGCGCTCTGGGGCTGCCTGTAAGCGGCGGCGCCCACCCCCACAGCCAACGGGGCGCCCAGGCTGCCCTCCATGGCGCCGAACTTCTTGTAGGTCTCCTCCATGGGGCTGAGGATGTCGGAGACGGAGAAGGGCGTCGTGTGTTTGGGGCTGAGCGACATGGCTCGCCGGGCGGCCCCTTGGCTCCCTCCTTGCTCGCCCGGTGGACGTGGCTGCTGAGTCCAGAGAATATGGGGGCTAAGCGCCGCTGTGGCCGCCGCCGCCGCCGCTGCGCGGGAACCCGGCCAAAAGGAGGAGGAGGAGGAAGAGGAGGGGGAGGCGGCGGCGGCGCGCCAGCCCTCCCTCCGCTCTCTCCTTAGCTGGGTTTATTTTAGTCCCGCAGCGCCAGGTTTACGACAGACACCAACGGGGCGGAGCCACAACAATCCCCCCCCCCCAGTCTGTGTAGCTCCCCAACCTTGAGGCCAGCCAGGAGCTCCTGCCAGCGGGAAAGAGAAAAGGTGATCCCCAAAGCGCGCCACTCAGAGGACCCCTTTCACCTGCGCCAAAGCCTGAGAGCACACCTCCGAGCGGCAGCCCCCCCCACCAGTGACGTCCAGCAGCAACCAGTTGTTTCCTCCCCCACCGCCTAAACTTCTCAGCAGGAGACCCTTCCAGCGGCGGGGGCTCCCATAATGGCGCCAAGTGGAGACCCCCTCCCCTCCCCCTGCCGCAGCCCACTCGGACTGAGGGAGGCTTCTCGCAGCAGCCACTCCCCCCCCCAGCCTCGGTGCCCCCCCTCAGGGCTCTTCCAGGCAGGGCCCCCCAAAGCCCTCCGCCTCTTGCCCTAGGGCGACCCTCTTCCTCTCCGTGCTCCAAGGACTGGCAAGAGGCTCTTGATGTCCCCAGGGCGGTCCCTCCAGGCCCTCCTTCTGGGCGCCCAAATTAGACACGGGGCAGGCGCCACCTCTGCGAGCCTCCTTAGGGTGCCGCTCGCCCTTGGAGCAGCGCCAGCTTTCGAGCCAGCCTCACAGACCCACCTGGCCTGGCGCCTGGATGAGGAGGCAGAGGGGCCAACAAAACTGCGGGACCCTCAAAATAGCCACAGAGGGAAAAGAGAACTTGCGCGCGTTAAGGGGCAATGTAACAAACGCCGGGGGCTCAAGGTGATGGGCATGGACGTGAAGCGCTTTGAACACTTAAGCAGCGGTCAATAAATGCTAAGGTCATGGTGTTGGTTTGGTTTGGGTTAAGAATTAGTTCCACCAGCCAGCTGGAAGCAACCTGGGGGTGAGCCAGACCTCTTCCTCACGTTTGGGAAGGGGAAAAGGTGCTACGGAAACCGTGGCAAGGAAAGGGGTGCGCGAATGTCCGCAAATGGGGCGAATAGCCTCTGTGAACTGGGCAGCGGCTGGCGGCAGATGGATTCTCTTCGACGGGGTAAGGGTTGACTGGATCAGCCTGAAATCTCAGCGAAAGGAACCTGTGAGATCGCAGGGCTGGTGAAGGAGCCGCCACCGCCACGTTTGAGGAGCAAGGTCCGTGGAACCCAACAGCGCTTGGTGTTGAAGGACAGGTTTGCCTTTGTGTAGGAGTTTCCCCGTTTCTGCGAAACCGTTCCTAGACAGAAGGCTCCCAAGTCGGGTGTTAGTTGGAGCCGCGTGGTGAAGAAGAACGGCTTTGAGTTTACATGGAAAACGAATCAATCCGCAACGCAAGCGGGACTTCTTCAAGCAGGTGTTCGCGAGAAGATGCAGGGAAGAGCCTGAGCGGGGATCTGAACGCGACCGAATTGTCCGAGAGGTTTTCTTTCTTCCTCACCCCGATCCCGTAGTACCTGGCTGAGTGGTGGGAGCCTAGTGCTGGGCGGGCGAGCCTAGCTAAAGCTCAGCCTGGCTCAGCCTCCAGGTCACCCGCCTGGACGACAGCTGCCGTGCCGTGCCGTCCCAGCCATCGGCCTGCTCCTTTTGCTGGAGACGGAGCCAGGCAGGCGCAAAGGGGGCTTTTGGGAAGCGGGACCTGGGGGTTGAAGTGCCCAGGGAGTTTTTTCTTTCTTTCACGAGTTGGACTCTCCCACATCGGATCCAACAGACTGAGCACGTTTCTTGTTCTGGGGGTGGGAGAGACGGGGGGAGAGAGAGTAGTGCACGGCTCGTCTGTCTGACTCTGCACTCTAGTTCATCAAGACGGAGGCTTCCGTGTCTAGAAGGAAACCCGTCTGCTCCTCAGTCCGCCACGGATTTCCAAGCGCCGAAAGTGACCGCTTCTTGGACCGGGAGCGAGCAAGAGAAGGAGCAACCCGTCTACTGTCAGTGTGGGAGGAGGAGGAGGACCACCATAAACCCGCAGCTCTAAGCATCAGAGTCAGTCAAAATGCAACGTCTTGTGTGAACGCTGCCAAAGGGAGGTGGGAGAAATTAATACTTAATTGGTAAAAAGAGAGACACGGAGGCTGGGAGCCCTGCGCTGAATGCGAGGAGCCAGGACAGTCGCACTGGGGTGAGAACCGGCACTCTGTATACGCTCGGAAGTACTTTGCTTGATTATGTAACTTTCCTATCTGTTCCTTTCAAGAAGGGGCATGGTCGGCCGCCGAAGACGCGAAAAGATGGCGCTAAAGGGAGGAGGAGGAGGAGGAGGAGGAGGGGCGCGCTCAATGTCAAGAGTACCTGCAAGGTATGTGCCAAGTAAGTGAGAAGAAGGACAGGGTGCTACTACTAGTGCTGAAATAGGGGCCTTGCCCAGAAGACAGGCTTCTCAGTTCCGCTTCTCTTCCACAGAAGTTCCCGGAGGAGGGTCGCTTCGGTTCTCTCCTTGTATCCCATTCTGAAGGACCAAGCAAACGCAGGGAGAGAAGCTGCTGAAGTCGCCCAAGGCGTCTGTTTGGGGCGACTCCACACCTGTCCTTTCTCTCTCCTGCTCGGAGCCCCAGTTCTCATGCAAGGGAATTTGTCTTAAGGTTGCAATCCATCCTCCCCTTATACTTTAGAAACGCAACTGATTTACTTCTGAGTAGACATACTTAGGATTCTGCAGGGCCTTGTTTTCACCAACAGCAGATTGGTGTCTGGACTGTACCATTTCAGACTACATGGCTCGGACTCACATGACTGAATGCTCCTCCTTACCATATACATTTTTTAAATCCCTGCAGCTAGAAAACTGGCATGTCAGGAAGAGGGGTGAGCCTAGCCTCCTTTCTGACCTGGTTCTCTATGTGTATGAATCATGTTTTCGTAGGGAGCATTCTATCAAAGGCATCATCTGTAAACTGTAGATTCTAGGCCTTAAATCTAGGTCAGGCCTTAAATCTAACAATATCCATGCACATGGTTTAACAAGATACAGGTTATCAACGTTGGGGATTCTTGTGAGATTAAAGAACAGGACGGTCCAGACAAAGTGACAACAACCTTGAGTCTCATCGATATCATTGGGAATTAGGCTCGTGCCTAAATCTCTCCCACTGAAATCCATCCGATGGAAATGTACTTTATTTTGACTGGATGTGCCCTATAGTTCCCGTTTAGTTGGAGCAAATAGTGTACTTGGGCATTTATTGTACATACATGCGTGTGTGGGGGGGGGAGGGGGAGGTTATCTTATGGGAAAAAAGAAGCACTGAAGAGAGTTTGCCTTCAGAAATGCAACGAACTACTGTATTTGATTAGCGAGGGTTTTTGTGTGTGCCTTAACTGTATGAAAAGAAAGGACAGCCCTCCAGACCAGGCGAACTGTATCATATATCACGGAGCGCAGCTGTTGCGGATCCCTATTTATAAAGGCAGGTACCACCAGCAGCTGACAAGGCCAGCAGCAGCCCTCTATTCCCTGCCTCTATTATTGGAGACCATCACCTTCGGGAAGAATGAATGGGAATGTCTTGAATTGCCTCAGCCTTCATACCGTTGGAAGTCAGACCTGCCTGGACTATAGAATCCAGATGGTAGAATTCTGAGGAGGGAGGCAGAGAGGAGGACTGTGTACCACTTCTGACTGCATGTGAGGGGCGTCATCTTGGGTGCCCCTCCCCCAAAGCTTCCCGCCAATAAAAATGTCAGGGCACATTCCAAGACGCGATTCGCGCTCTTCCCAGTCTGAAAAGATACAGTGCATTCTGCCGCCGCCTCATCCTACAGCCCGCGTAGGCCAGGTCTTCACGCCCACGAACCTTCTGCCTAAGCCAGAGTGCGACTTGCGTGATTTATGTTATAATACAATATCCAGTCGCCTTTCCAAAATGTAGAAGCCCTACCGTTTCAAACCCATTAAAGGCAGTTCCTGCCGCTGCCATTGTCAGGTGACTCACTGGGGACACACACTAAAATTGAGTGGAGGGAGAGTTAGAACAGACAAAAGAAAATATTTCTTTACCCAGCGTGTGATTCATCTGTGGAACTCCTTGCCACAGGATGTGGTGATGGCACCTGGCCTAGATGCCTTTAAAAGGGGTTTGGACAAATTCATGGAGGAAAAGACCATCACAGGTTACAAGCCATAAGCAACCTCCTGGTTTTTAGAAGTGGGTTTTCTCTGTGCCAGGTGCAAGGGAGTGGTGACTGGACACAGGTATCTTGTTGTCTCGTGTGCTCCCTGAGGCATCTGGTGGGGCCACTGTGTGACACAGGAAGCTGGACTAGATGGGCTTTTGGCCTGATCCAGCAGGGCTCTTCTTATGTTCTTATGTTCTTATGATGGCTGGAAATCGCCCACCCAGGGAAACTGACTGGGCGCCCGCCAACCCCGTTGACTTTTCTGGGCCAGGTCAAGGCTTGACGGCTTCACCCTTTGCTTATTCCTTTTGAGCACGTTGTGCGGCTCGTTATACAGCATACAACCCTAGGCATATCTACTCAGAAGTAAATGATATTGTGTTTAATGGGGCTTACTCCCAGGAAAGTGTGCATATAGGACTGCACCACAGTTGTTATTTTCCTGTGGGGCTCAGTGTTACTGCGGCTAGCGGTTTCCTTCTATTATCTTAGTGGTTGTATTTCAATCCTGATCCTTTAAAAAAGTTCACACTTCTTGTGACGTTTATTACAAGCCAGAGGGAAGTTCTCCTGCGCAAAACCTCACTGGAATGAATGGGAGATGCGCAACAGAACGCTATAGTGGCGCGTCTCCTTTTCTCTCAGCGCTACTGTGTTATAATTTTTGAACACATTTGAACTTCTCATTTACTCGAAGGAAGCGTGCGGGTTTTGTTGGAGATGGGCAGCGTTCGTCTGCTGAGCACTGGGGGGCGATGTGTCACCCGGTCACCTGAAAGGACCTGTTGCCTGACCCCTCTGTGTTCCAAAGGAAAGGGTGTGGCCCCAGACCCCATTTCCTCCTTCACCAATGCATTCCTTTTTCTACCTTCTCCTGTTGCCAACGAGAGGACGTGGTATGCCTGAGCTCTGATGAATGGCGGCCATGATCCGAGCACACTACCATCAGGCCCCAGGTGTAGGGGGGGCTTCGTCTTAAGTTAGAACTGAACCTCTGATCTTAATCAGATGCTGTATATATGAGCTGAACCGTGAGTAAACTTCTTTTTGCAACTAACTCAGCATATGCCTCGTGTGTTTATTTAGCTCAGGGGTGGCCAACCTTTCAACATGAATGCTCCTGGCCCTTTAACGGTTGTATAGGTGAGGGCATTTCAGCAGGTGCAGCTGTTTTAACAGCACCATCAGGACTTGCAGCTGCCCAGGCCCCAGATTCTGTCTTCTACACAACTCTTAAGACCACAGGCGCCTTAATGGTGGAAGGTTGGCCACCCCTGATTTAGCTAATAGCAGTCTGCCTGGGTGTAAGAGGGAACAAACTCTGCTAAGAATCTCCTAGATAACCTCCCAAATAGAGGTATTTCCCCAACAGGTTTTTGGTTATTAAAAACCCTCTTCCCTTTTCCTAACCTAACCTTGAGCAGGCGCCAGCCAAAGTCAAGCATTTGTATACCCCACTGCTTTCAATGTGGGATTTAAGAACCCCTGCGCCTAAATCTCCCTCGCTGAAATCAATGCATCTTAGATGCGCTTCTTCCCTTTTGCTGGGTAGGGATTGTGGTGGCAATGATACGATTGCTGTGCGGATTTCCCGGGAGGGAGCCAGCTGGGAACAGTATCGAGTGGCAGTAGACAATCCAGCATCCAATTGGTTGTAGCTTGGGGCGTTTTGAAAACCATTCCCGGTGCCATCTCTTTGGATCTTACAGTTGGAAAGGAATCCTTCACACAATACTTGCTAAAAGGAAGCCAAACCCTAACCGAAGCCTAACCTTCAGTCCACTTCACATGTGAAGGCAGCTTTCAAAAGTGACTTCAGAACCTTAGGATGGAGAAGCAGCTCCCACATTGCCCCAGGAACTTTTGAAGGGTACCTTACTTCCGAGAAAACCCGCATAAGATCGGGGATGCAGCCAACTGCGTTTCTCAAAGGAGGGCGACGATTAAGCAACATCATAAATATATTTATTTGCCCATAAATGCAAACATTCCTTCCACTCGTCTAGAGGAAAATCAACGGAAGAGGAGGAGGGGAAGAAACATGCAACAATTTATTTCTCTGTAGGGGGGGGGATTGCCTTCCTGCCCCCCTCCACCAATTATAGTGTGGGCGGGGGAGGAAGGGGAAGCTAAAATGGAGTTTGGTGGTTGTGGGATGAAGGGCCCACAACCTACCGGAAGAGGCAGTCCCAGAGGAAACGGGAAGGAGAACCACCTCGTTTCCTCTGCAGCCGGCAAACGCTCTTAAGTAGGGAGGAGATACTTACTGCCCTTCTGGAGTCAGCTGGGCTCTGAAATTAATTCTCCTCCCCTCACGGGGCTCTGAAGGGCATCCAGAGAGAACACACCGAGAGTTTTCAGATTTGATTAGTTGTGGAAAACTGACAGGGAAATCCACAGAGCCTCGGGGCTCTGGAAGGGAGGAGCAGGCGGGCCTCACTTGGGCTCAGGCCTCCACTGTGGAGGCCTGAGCCCAAGTGAGGCCCACTTCCCCCCCCCCATCTGTTGCTGAGACGTCCGTCCCACGCAACTCTCTGGCAGACTCATCTTGTTGCCTCCCTCCCTCCACTATTCCGATCCATCCAATGCATCTTTGCAAAGAAATAAGCGCCACCACCTGCCAGGTAAGTGCACAAGAAAGGATTGCAGCCTCTTGCTTCAGTCGGATTTGTTACTCGAAGGCAAAACCTCTGCAGTGGCAAGAAGTGTATTCGCATTACAAATACCTCACTCACTTCGACGTTAATAAATGTGCGCATAAAAAAAAGCCGAGAGAGACTCATGGCGTTTCAAGCTTGGCGGCTTGAAGAAGCGAATAGGAGCGGTGTAGTTCCACCTTCCATAGGAAGACCCTAGCGACCTTTAGTAAAAAGGCAGGATATCAATCCAAATACATAAGTAAATAGTTGTTAACGATACCCCCCCCCCCCCCCATGCCATCATCACCTCCACAGGACGCGGAATTCCCCTATCACGCCAAATCTCTCTTCGCCTCTTTACTGGAAAGTAGAAAGCTGAACTTCATCATGCAAGTAGGGAATAATTAATTGTATCTTCCATGGGCGATACTGAAGCCCTTTTGCATAAGAAGCATTCACACGTGCACAAAGTACCAGCAACGTTCTTTTAATGTTCGGTGTAAAAGGGGAGGGGGCGAGGGAAGGATGAGGTTTCATAGCGCGCAGTCTGCAATACAACGTCACTTTTGGGGTAACGCGAGATAAAGGGCTGGGGGACCGAAGGAAGAAGGGAAGGAAAAGAAGATACACATAACGAATATATGTTATAGGCGAAGCAGGCATTTCTTTGTCAAGTGAGAAACCGGAGGACGCCATTTGTGAAAGCAGCTCTGCCAGAGAGGCCAATAGTACAAGCCTATAATGCATGTCTACTCAGAAGTAAGCCCCACCAAGTTCAATGGGACTTACTCTGTCTTAAGTGTGTGTACTATAGGGTTCCAGCCTGGCAATCTTGCTGCTTCCACTGTTAGGATGCCTTCTTCCACCTACCATTCAGGCCAGGCTTGTTAGTTGAGTGTGTGGTATGATCCCTGTCAGGTATAAAACTCTCCAAACTCTGTCTGGGATTTGTTTCCCAAATAAGCCCAAGAGGGGCCACACCTTTGGACAGCTGTAGTTAGAAGGCTCTTGGAGAGGGGACTGCCTGACAGGATGAGGTCTGGCTATCATAACAGACAGATGGTCCAATGGTCGGACATCTGAGAATAAGGGAGTTTTATATAAAGCAAGTCCTCACTCACTTAAAGTTGTTTTGTTATAAGTTATTTTGTTTTTAAGTGGCAGCAGCTACTGTCTGTATCTGTGTGAAGTTTGAACATTTTCCCCATGTCTGTTGTGGGGTTTCACCCACCCAGAAAGCTCACATTTATTTTAATGTTTTATATTAGAAATGTGTTGGGTCTTTATTTAGAAGTTTGGTGATGTTTTTGTGACCAGAAATATGCACTAAACTCTTGCTTATGTATATCAATTCGCCAATGGTAAAACTGGTTTCGTTATAAGTCGTTTCACTTAAAGTGACAGTTTCCAAGAACCTATTGACAACTTTTAAGTGAGGACTTGCTGTAGTCCTATTCTCTTCTTCAGGAAGGCCAAGATGGTGTTCCATGATGCTTATTTCATTGTGCAGCTAATCTAATTGTTTGGAGGTGATTCCTAATATTATTAATAATAAATAATCCATATTATTATTATTATTAATATAATAGTCTGAAGAAGACAGATTTGGCCACAATAATCCATACTTAGTTGCAACTGTTAACACATTGCACTATACTTGGGACGGCACTTGAAGGAATGGAGCTTCAGTTTGTTGTGCTGAATGTAGCCGTCTGAGCCTTCTCTGCGTCAGAGCTCATTATGTTGGTACATCTCTATCTGCACAGGCTTCCAGTTCATTTTGGGACCCAATTCAAGGTGCTATTTATTACCTATAAAGCACTGTCTGGCTTGGGATCCTGATAGCTGAAAGACTGCTTCCTCCTCCCACCTGAACCTGCTCGCTTGCACACAGCGCTCATCTTAGCACTGGTGTCACTGCCGCGAGGCGAGGGAGGCGGGTGACGCGTGACGCGCGTCGCCCTCAGGACGCTCCGAGGCCAGCCCGGGAGCCGGCCTTGGAGCGTCCGACCTTGTCGGCGCTCCAGGGCCTTCTGAAAGAGGTATTTCCCGGATTTTCGTGCATGCGCAGACCCGTTTTGAGGGCTTTTTGCCTTCTAAGGCCCAGGCAGCGCGTCCTCAAAACAGGTCTGTGAAATACCCGGATTGACGTGCTACATTGAGTTTGGACGCTCCGAGGCCGGCTCCCGGAGCGTCCAGAGGGCGACGCGGGGGGGGGCGGGTCCCCCCCATGCCATCGTAGCGTCACTAGGGTGACGCGCGTCCCCTGCCCCAGGGTGACGCGTGTCGTAGTGACGCCTCTGCATCTTAGAGACCCTGCTCCACGTCCTGCCACCCACTGAAACAGGGTTGGTGGGAATAGTGCTTTCTCCACTGCTGCGCACAAGTTGTAGAACTCCCACCCACATGAGGTCTGGTTAGCCCCATCACTGCTATTTTTTAAAGGGATAGTGAAGACCTTCTTCTTTTGTTTTGGCTTCTGTTAGCTTTCTTTCTTTCTTTTTTTTTAAGCTGGCATAGTTTCCATGGGTTTTAGTTGCTGTACTCTCACTTTGCTTTTGGATTTAATTTCTGTAGTTAGATTATTTGTCAAATTGTTTTTTAAATCACTTTATCTTTCATGTTGTGAGCTACCTTAGTGGACTCTGTGATGGGTTCAAAGGGCAGCAAAGACATTTTTTAACAAATGAATTTATTTATTGAAACTACTTGTATCCTGCTTTTATCTCCATCCCTTATCTCATCAGAAGATACCCAAGACAGCTTACAACCAAATTAAACTATAATATAACTCAGGGGTTCTCAACGTTTGGAGGCTCGGGTATCCCCTATCACAGTCCAAATTTCTGAAGTACCCCCTGCTAATTAATTGCTAATTAATTGGATTAATTAATAAATAAATTAATATGCTAATTAATCATTAAATGAAAAAGTACTAAAAATTTTTACATGTGAAAAAAATGTCTTACTTAACTCTGTGTGTGTGTGTGTGTGTGTGTGTGTGTGTGTGTGTGTGTGTGAGACAGACAGACAGACAGACAGACAGGGGGATTGCATTTAAGTTCTAATTAACAAGTAATTAACTACTGATTAATGCTGATTATGGGCAGGCTCTGGCGTACCCCCTGCCGTTGGTCCGCGTACCCCTAGGGGTACTCATACCACAGGTTGAGAACCCCTGATATAACTTGTTCTTGTTGTTGTTTTGATGTATATTCCACTCTATCTCATGAGTTCATAGTGGCTTACAGTATTTTTTTTCCTGCATGTTAGTAGTCCTGTCCTCAAGGATAACAATTCTTAAAAGTTAAAACAAAGTTTAAACCTTTATTAAAGTTTTAACTCACAGTGCCTTGCCTTTTTTTGTTCTTAGAGGAAGACATTTTCTCCTTTTATTTCCTTACCTGGGAGCAAGCCCTTTTGGATACAATGGGACTTCTGAGTAAACATGCATAGGATTGTTGTGCATGAGATTGGTTTGTGAAGTCTCTGGTTCCAATCTTATTTCTGGGATGAACTCAGTAAGTGACCATGAGCTTACTATCTCTCAGCCTCACCACCACCTCCTCCACTACCTGCAATATGGAGATATTTTTCAGGACATGGGAAACAATTCCAAAAACCCTGTAAGACCCAACTGAGCCCATTCGGTGGGCCAACATGAGGCACACCAATGACCCCTGAAGTATAACCCTGAAGCCTGTTCTGCCCACAGCATAGGGATGAACCTGGAGCTCTGTTTCCAGAAGCCGCTTGGATTCCCAAAAGGACACCCCATTGAAATTCTGTAAAAAGTCCAAATCACTATTTATTTTATTTAAAAAATGTATACCCCACCTTATCCTATGCCAAGGCAAATGCCTAAGGTGGCTTAAGTAAAGGTAAAGGTATCCCCTGACAATTAAGTCCAGTCGTGTCCGACTCTAGGGTGTGGTGCTCATCTCCATTTCAAAGCCGAAGAGCCAGCATTGTCCGAAGATGCCTCCGTGGTCATGTGGCTGGCATGACTCTCCTTGCCGCAGCGCGTAGCATGCAGCTGGAACATGGAGCTTCCCGCAAGCGGTACCTATTTATCTACTCGCATTGACATGCTTTGGAACTGCTAGGTTGGCAGGAGCTGGCCAAGCAACGAGCGCTCACCCCGTCGCGGGAATCGAACTGCCGACCTTTCGATCGACAGCTTATGGTTCAGCGGTTTAACCCGCTGCGCCACCCGCTGGCCTTTTACCTGCATTGGTGGGCAGTGGATGTCCGGCGAGGTGTGTGGGGAGCCTGAGGAACCCTCCGCAGGCCTCCCCAAGCATCGGAGCAGCGCTCCGACGCGATCGCAGAAGTCAGACATCAACCCATCACCCAAACGCTAGACGAAACAGAACCTTTTTGAGCCCTTGCCGAAAAGTCACGAGGGAGGGGGTAGTTCTCAATTCCCCTGGCAAGGAGTTCCACAATTGTGGCGTCACAACAGAGAAGGCTCACCCATGTGCTGCCATTCACCTAACCCAGTGCTACCTGAACTGGGGCGTCGCTGCTCTGACGCTTGGGGAGGCCTGCGAAGGGTTCCTCAGGCTCCCCACACACCCCGCCGGACATCCACTGCCCACCAATGCAGGTAAAACGAACCTTTTCATCCACGGCGGCGACAGCGCGATCCCAGACGCGTCATCGCGATCCCCGGGAAGGCCCCGCTGCCACTTAGAGCAGCGACGGGCCTTCCCAGGAATTAGAGAATCACTGACCTAACCTGAGATAGAGGTGGCACTCGCAGGAGAGCCCCCTCAGATGACCTAAGAGGGTGGGCCGGAATGTGTGGGAGAAGGCGGTCCCTCAGATATCCTGGACCCAAACCGTGAAAGACTTTAAAGGTCATTACCAGCACCTTGAATTGGGCTCGGAAACAAATGGGCAGCCAGTGCAGCCCTGAAGCAGCGGTTTAACAGAGGCAAACTGCTTAGCTCCAGTGACCACCCGGGCCGCCGCATTCTGCACTAGTTGCAGCTTCCGAACTGTCTTCAAGGGCAGCCCCACATAGAGCGTGTTACAGTAATCCAGTCTTGAAGCCACTAAGCCATGGACCACCGTGGTCAGGTCCAATCAACTCAAGTATGGCTGCAGCTGGTGCACCAGCAGAAACTGGGCAAATGCACCCCTGGCCACAGCTGCCACCTGACTTTCCAGGGAGAGCTGTGAATCCAGAAGTACTCCCAAACTGTGCACCCATTCCTGCAGGGGGAGTGCAACCCCATTCAGAGTGGGTAGATGACTCAGTACTTGCATTGAGGCTTTCCTGACCAGTAGGACCTCTGTCTTTTCTGGATTCAAAAATGCAAGCCAGAAGTCGCACACAAGTGATGATGCGGTGACTTGAGCCCAGCTATGGCATCACAAAGGTGCTTCAAGAAGGCCCTGCCTGGAGCCACAACCCTGCAGGTGAACTTCCCATAGCAAGTTTCCACTCCCTACCAACAAGCATTGGTTAGTACTGTATAAGTGGCAGGCAGACAGCTAAAAATTTTAGCTAACTAAAATTGGTCACATACATCAATGACAGCAACAGCAAATGGACCAGTGATTCACGAACATGCTTGTTTGGTGTTTTGAGGCAATTTTTGTGTGTGAGATTCTGGTGTGTTACTCTTAAAGGGAACATGAATGATACCATTCTCTTCTTGCAATGGAGTTTATTAATTCCAGCAATAATACTGGCCATCAGCAGACAGCGCTGAGGTGCTACAGAATCTTGCGTGTGCACTTTTAACTCAGAGTCTTGGCGTGAATTTCAGAGGTCTGTAAAGCAGCTGAAAGGTTTAGACAAATCCTAAAATAACACAAACACATGGCCCTTATCTTCTGTTTTACCTGGATGATGGAACCACCAACTCTTTATTCTTGTATCCAGCGAGGGGCCTTTTCTCCTGGGAGCTCACGGAGTGAGGTTCTTAGGCTGTTGGACCAAGAAGTGTTGACTTCCATCCGGTTGGGAGTTTTATCATTCAGCTGGAATGATGTCATCTGTCTATCTGATTGGATGAGCATCAGCTGCCTGACCACTCGTCCCATCCGCTTGAAACTGGCTGAAACTGGTTCCTGGTCTTGGCTGCCCAGACTCAAATTTGCATTTCCTTTCCACCCAAGCTGTCTGCAATGTGCATCCCAGACTGGTGCTATTAAGACTGCTCCCACGTAAGGAAATAGACAAAAATATATATGCAGAAATACACATAAAATATAGACATTTTATGACAACTCCTAATGAACTGAAAGCAAGGTAGTGAATGCTGCTGTTCTTAGACAGAGGCTAAAATCCTAAACACACTTACTTGGGAGTAAGCCCCTTTAAACGGAATTTGACTTCTAAGTACACACACACACACACACACACACACACACACACACACACACACACACACACAGACAGACAGACAGACAGACAGGATTGTGCTGCTGATAGTTCTTAGACATAGTTAATAGTTCCACTCTGTTTTGCACTAGTCAGTCCTCACTTGGAATAATGTGTCCGGTTTTGGGCATGACAATTCAAGCTGGATGGGGTTTAGAGGAGGGCAACAAACAGGGACGTGTGGTGTGGGCACAGCAGGTGAGGCAACCCTGCCCCCTCATAGCACACAGAAAAGAGCCGCAGCCTAACCATGAGATTGCGTGAGCACACTACTTGCTTGCACCCAAATAAGCGGGTAGCGCATGTGCGTAATCTCATGGTTAGGCTGCAGCTCTTTTCTGTGAACTACGAGGGGGTGGGGTTTCCTCATCTGCCATGCTTGCACTGCACGTCCCTGGCAACAAACAGGGTGAGGGATCTGGAAATCAATCAGATCCCATGAAGAGCACCTAAAAGAGCTTTGTTTTCTTAGCCTAGAGAAGAAAAGACTAAGGGACTATATAGTACAAGGGACTATAGACTAAGGGACCATAATAGCACTTTTCAAGTGCTTGAAGGGATGTCATGCAGAAGGGGAGGATTTGATCTCTCTGTTTCCTGAGGGCAGGACTAGAACTGATGAGTTGAAATTACAGGGAACTAGATTGATGGCCCAATCCTGCGAAACTGTAGACCGGCTGAGTGAGTGCTCCGCTGGCCTAAGGAGTCGCAAACATGCCGGAAAGCATGTTTGCGGCTCCTCGCATGTAAGCAGTGTGGGCACGGAGGGCAGCACCACTCACACCACCGGCGTCCTGGACCTGCGCCGGCCGCTGCAGGTTAATCCTGTGCCAGTCAGTGCAGGGTGGGGGGAGGGCAGGTAGGGGTGGTGAGGGAGGGGGCCATTGGCCGGGAGGGAGGGGGTGGGGATATCAGCATTGAGTTGTGCCGAAATCCTATGCCCTATTGCAGCCCAGGCTGGCCTTTACACGGCCTCCTCGGTTGTGTGCCAGCTAAAGAGCTGGCACGCATCTGAGAGGCCCTGATTGCGGCCCTCACCACTTATAACGCACCACTTACACATTCATCCCCTTCCCCTGAGGTGAGCCTGGGCTGCACCGATGCAGGCCACAATGGGCCTAGGACGCAGCGACCAGCCCTTTAGGCCAGCCACCTCATGTTAGGCACGATTGGGCTGTTAGGATAGACATGAGGAAGAATTTCCCAACTGTAAGTGCTGTCTTCCTCATGAGTTGTCGGCTCTTCTTTGTTAGTCTGCCCTAGAAGGACCCTGGGAGTGTCACTTAATGGCTTAGAGGTGGGCTGATATCCTGACCAGATCAATGAACCAAGATTCATTCCAAGAGAGAACTCACAAAGGGCAGAATAAACTATTAGCCTAAAAAGCCTACGTGCTTTCACATTTTATTTATTTAGAAGATAGATTTATATGCTACTTTTCCTCTTTAAAACTAAGGTGCCCAAGGCTGCTCACAAACAATACAATAAATAAAATACAATAGATAAAATACAATTTATTTATTTATTTATTTATTTTTATTTATTTATTTATTTATTTATTTATTTATTTATTTATTTAAAGAATGTATACCCCACCTTTCTCCTATAGTCAGGGCACTCAAGGTGACTTGACAAACAAACAAAAAAGCCATACATGAACATAATAAAAATGCAGTGCATATAAAAGAGAGCAGAACAGAAACAGGGAAATGGCCTATGTTGGGGGAGGGGGGAAACTGCTAAAGGAAGGAGGTCTTCAGCTACCTTTGGAAGGTGGAAGCAGTTCTTAACTCTAGTGGGAGGGAGTTCCAAAGTTGTGGTGCTGCTGTCACAGAGAAGGACTTCACCCTTGTTGCCACCACCCTTGTCTTAATCAGTGGTGGCACAGGCAGTAGGGTCCCCCAGATGACCTCAGGGGATGGGTCATTGCATTTGGGAGGAGGCGGTCCTTCAGATACCTTGGCCCCAAACCATGAAGGTCTTTAAAGGTCAAAATGAGCCCTTGAATTGTGCTTGGAAATGAACCAGCAGCCAGTGTGGCTGCAGGAGCAGTGGGACAACTGAGTCAAACTGCCATGACCACATGGGCTGCTGTGTTCTGCGCTAAATGCAGTTTCCAGATTGACCTCAAGGGCAGCCCCACACCAAGTGTGTGACAATAATCTAGGCTTGATGTCACCAGTGCATGGACCACTGTGGTCAGGTCTGATTGATACCTGATTGACAGAGCAATCCTGCCTAACTATCCGGTGGCAAGCCCAGGGCCGCCCGCCGAATCCTCTCTCCGGACCGATCTTGATCAGCCAGGAGGTCTACTCGATTGGCCAGGAGGTCTACTTGGCCGGTCTACTCAATTGGTCAGGAGCTCTACATTTGTCCCCTTCCCCCAGTGTAGCATGGCCTGGCCCTAATGGACCTCCTCAGATTTCCACCAGCAAAGTAAGAGGAGGCCATGTAAGGGCCGCTCTGGCCGGAACGGGGATGGGGATATGGCGGCTGTCATCCTCACCCCCCTCTCAGTCCGAATCCACCAACCCCCGGCCTCCCTCGCCGCCTGGACCGCCCATGAAGCCGCTGGGGGATCTCTTACCTCCTCCAGTGGCTGCATGGGCGATCTGGCGGCTGAGTAAGGGCTGCCTCACACCGGTGGCCCTTACTCACAAGTCACTGCAAACGTGCTTTCTTGCACATTTGCGACGGCTTCCTGCGACAGAGCACTTGCTCCGCCGCTGGTATTTTCCACAGGATTGCACTGTGATTCAGGTAGGGTCACTGTTGGCACAACAGCTGAAGCTGGGCAAATCAATGCCCTCCTAGCCATTGCTGTCACTTGATTATCCAGGAACAGTGAAGTTCATAGTTCCCTCCCAAGAATCACACTGATTTGAAGAGGCAGGAAAGGAAGCACCAACTAGCAGTTTGCATTCAAGGTCTGTGTGCCTCACTGACAGCTCTGAGCTGTCAGTCACATAGTCTCTGACCTGACCTCCCTCTGCCTCCTCCCTTTAGCTGCTTGGAAGCCACTTTTACATCTATGAAAGAAAAGGCTCCAGGTAGAGACTAAGAAAAGCAGGAAGAGAAGAGCTCAACAAAGCAGCCATCCATCCAGATATGGTTCCTCCAATGCTTGTGTGTCGGTTCTGAGTGCTTCTCCAGAACCCTGCCTCATTTAGGGCTCTCTCCAAAGTGGGTCCGAAGTAGGTGATTTGTTTCGAAGTGTGACTCGGAAACGAACGTGCCATCCTAATGCTAAGATGGTGGGTAGAGTCTGCTGGGCACACTCCAACACAAACAGATCCCTTATTTTCTGTCTCCTCCATCCTGCAGCCTGAATTGGCCGCTTCAGTCATTTTCATTGCTGGGCCGGCCCTACCTCTGCACACAGAAATCTAGATGTCAGGGAGAAGTGTTTGGCCTAGCCTTCTCCCTGATCTGCTGGTTTTCTATATACCATTGCTGTTGCAAGTTCTAAGAAATGGAAAGTGCTTTGTTCTTTGGGGCAATGCCATTGAGTCAACAACAATCATCCGAGCAAGTCAAAGCCAATAAAATGATGGTTATTAATGAAATGAATAGCATAGAACTCAGCACATCCGTTGCAAGCCTGGAGGTAACTATGAAGGTCATTTTCCTTATGTGCTGCAACCTGCCATTCTTTGATTCTGTGTAATAATTACATATTTGAAGATAAATATGTACGGGTGATATTTCCACAAAACATCACTTAATAAAAGCCTCCATGAGAAAGTTAACATTATTTTATTAAAAAGTTAAGAAATTTGTCTTCCATAGCACTTGTTTCCCATATTCAAGGCTTCACTCTTTCAGAAGGAGTTTGATACTATTGTCAGGAAATAATTGGATTCTTTCTTCCCTGCTGTGCAGGTGCATCAGAATACAACAAATAAAAGTCACAGGGTCCTTAGCTGTAAGTCTAAAAATGGCACCGATGTGGTCATCACCATGGATGTATTTTCTGCAGAATTATCTCAGCATTGAAATAAATGATGCCCTTTGACCCCAAACAGCAAAGCAAAACACCGCAACAATCCACAAAGGGGCCAAACAGATTAGGGATTAATGGGAGTGGAAAATGTTCTCATTGTGATCACCAGTTGGAAGCCGGCGCAGGTCAGAACTGATCAAGGCTGATATAAACCTCATTACAAATGAGAAGAACCTTGGAGAGAGGCAGGAGGTGAACCAGACTTACCTTTCCACTTCTGTAGCTTTAGATCTGCAATAGGGTATAGTATGGCGGCTTTCTCTTCAATGCATAGAAGCAGGAATATGAATATAACTATTGGTTTCAAGAGGACACTGTGCTTATAGCTGGAAAAAAAGAGGGGATTATTGGAGCAGACGGTTGCTGGAGACAAATACCAGGTGGTTCCCCCCCCCCGAGTGTTGAAGATAGAGTACTTCTTCACATAATGCACGATAACTTATGGAACTCACTGCCACAAGGTATGGTGGTGGTCACTAAGTTAGATGACTTTAAAAGATGAATCAGACACATTCTTGAGAGGTGTGAGATGCTGTGTGGCTCACCTCAGCATGACGAGAACTGGGCACAGGCAAAGCGGCACTGGGTTGCAGCTGCTGAGCCTGCAGGTATCACTGTGGCTATATGCTGTGGCTATACCAGAATACTGGGCTAGGTCTGGACGTAGGTATGCTCAAGCAGGGTGCATGTTCTTATTGTCTCTGCTCATGGCATCCCACATCCCACAGTGGGTATGGCTGGAAGGCAGCAAAAAGCTCACGCCAGATCCGATCCCTGATTTTCCAACCTGCCCTGGCTCTTCCGCTTCTTGGACTTACACCAGCAAAATAACTGGAGACCCATAGGTGATCAGGAGGTCTACTGGAGGTAAATAAATGTTTCACTATCCTCTTGCTAGCTATCCTATTCATTCCCCCCCCCCCCCAGCTTGCAGCGTGTGCCTCCATGGTACGCCTGCATGCTACAGCATGGTGGGGGATTGGACTGGGATGTTTGTCACCTCTCATGTGACCATGGAACAAAACACAGGAGAGAGATATGCATTGTAGATAAAGGCGTGGAATTCTGTAGATCGGGTTTGATTGTGTTCTTCCTGAATCCCATGAGGCTGTGGCAGCGGCTGGATTTGCGACTCAACCGCCCACCTGTTCCTTCTCCTTTGGAGGCTCAGTGAGAACCTCCGGGGAGAGGGAATGGGGTGGGCAGCAGCCGGGCCATGAGGCCTCCGAAACACAAAGAGGTGGTGGTGACGACGACCACAGCTGCTGTTGCTTCTCCCCCTGCTACCATCTTGACTGGGCCTCACCGTTTTCTAGCCTGGCACCTGGGGCAGGCTGCCCTCCCACCCCCTGCTTGCTACACCACTGAGCAGTGGCGTCACTATTTTTATTTATTTATTTATTTTCACATTTTTATACCGCCCTTCCTCCAAGGAGCTCAGAGTGGTGTACATATTTCCTCCCCTCCTTTTTGTCCTCACAACAACCCTGTGAGGTAGGTGGGGCTGAGAGATAGTGACTGGCCTAAGGTCACCCAGGAAGCTTCGTGGCTGAGCGGGGATTTGAACCTGAATCTTCCAGGTCTAAGTCCGACTCCCAAACCACTACACCATCCTGCATGTCACCCTGGGGCAGGGTGCACGTCACCCTGGGGGCGGGAGGTCAGCGCGTCACCCCCCACTGCCACCCCCCCACTGCCACCGCGTCACCCACTGCTGTTGCCGCGTCACTCCTGCTGCCGCCCGGCCCCGGTACGAGCCGGGAGAGGGTGACGACGTGTCTTCCTTGCCCAGCAACTCGGCCGCTTCTGACTAGGCCAGAAGCGGCATTTTCGCACATGCGCACAATGCTGCTGGAAGCCTCTTGCCCTAAAAAATGTTAATGTGAGTAGATAAATAGGTACCACTTGCGAGATGGTAAACAGCATTCCATGTTGCCATGCTGGTCACATGACCACGGAAGCATCTTTGGACAGTGCTGGCTCTTCGGCTTTGTAATGGGAATGAGCACCACACGCTAGAGTCAGACACGACTGGACTTAAATGCCAAGGGACACCTTTACCTTTACACATGGTGGCACTGGGACCGGCCATGGCAGCATCAGACAGTGAATCTGGTTGGCCCATCCCTTGGGTGATGCGTTTTGAGACCATAGTGGAAGAAAAGGGTTAAAAGCCTTCCTTCACCTCTGCCATGGTCCTGACCCTGATGAATTCTGGGAAGATTGATCTAGTCCTAGGAATGTGTGGGGAAATGGTCATTCCAAATACAGCCATACCACAGATAGCATTGGGGCATACATTCTCCAAAAGTTGAGTGTTGCATGAAAAACAGCACTCTGGGAGACATAGTAGATCTAACAGGGTGCTGATTGCCCTAGAATGCCCTGGTCACATTGGTTAGAATGGCTGTCAGTCATGCTGGGACAAAAAACGTGATAATGAATCAATGCTAAAGACAGCAGCGTCATCCTGTATTAATATTAGGATATGTTCCAGCTGCTTGAAATATAAAGAGAGAACAACAGACTGGAATCAGAACCACCAGCACTGGTCATGCTACTACAGGGCCAACACTCACTGAACCCAGTCCCCAGGGCACAGCCAGTCCCAGCCCTGAGCATGTTTTGGTTTGCTCCTGGACAAATACCTGTCTGCAAAGGTAAGGCTGCTACCCCCCCTCTTTGATCTACCTATCCTCCAGCCAGAGGAAGCTGAAGGGCTATAGGCACCCTCAGTTCATAATACTCAAATGTGACTATGATGGCCAAGACTGGATTTACATGAATCAATTCCTTCTCACAGACAACACAGCTACAGATTTTATTCATTTATTAAGATAGAATAAATATTTAGGTTATACATAGCCAGGATGGTGTAGTGATTTGGGAGTTGGACTTAGACCTGGAAGATCCAGGTTCAAATCCCCGCTCAGCCACAAAGCTTCCTGGGTGACCCTGGGCCAGTCACTATCTCTCAGTCTCACCTACCTCACAGGGTTGTTGTGAGGACAAAAGGGGGGGAGGAACCATGTACACCACCTTGAGCTCCTTGGAGGAAGGGTGGGATAAAAATGTGAAAAATAAAAATAAAAAAATAACTCAAAGGCACTTAAATAGGTTTTCCAGTTACAGTCAAATGTATTTGCATCAAATAAAACAATAAAGCTAACTCCTACGTCTTACTGGACTATCGCTCACCTGTGAACTCCCAAGCTTGAGTAAAGTGTGCATCTTCCCATCTGCAGGAGTACTAGCAGGAATCTCCATAGGATGGGTCCTGGAAGGGCCCTGATAGGTCTTAGCAACAGGATTATATACCTGCAGCATTCTCACTCCATGACTCCCAGGCTTCAAGGGGAGGAAACACTGCTCTGTGATCATGAGCCCCCTGTTCTCTGCTGCCATGGTATATGGTGGGCAGTGGCGGGGGACAGGAGGGGCAGCATACAGACAGCCATGCCAGCAGGTGCCAGTGATGAAGCAGAGGGCTTGGGGTGTGTGTGTGACTAGATGGGGAGGCTGCTGCAGGAGTCATGGTGGGTCGCATGCCAGCCCAATCATTGGTCCATGCAGTGCTCCCTCTGATAGGTCCATATGCTACGGCCTCCCAGCCAGGTGTGCTTGTTTGCAGTGATGCATGGTGTTAAATGCCGGATTAGGTGCATGTTGCTTGCCTTCTTCTGTGGCTACGGGGTTAGGCAGTAGCTTTGTGGAGTACCCGGTGTGAATTCTAGACCTGCCTCCATGTCTTGTTTTGTGCTGTACAGTCATGCAAAAGGTGAGTACCTTTCTGGTTAGGGCACATCCCTTAGCTGGGCTCAAACCTGTCTCACCTGGCTCCCAGCCTGCGTCTTTGTGCAGTGAGTTACTATGACCCTTCTTTGCCTGAGTGCTGTTGAGGCTCCCCTTGTGACTCATCCCAGTTCCTCCCCTGGCAAAAAGGTTCATTCCAGCTGGTGAATGCCCCCACAGGGACTTGAACCCACACCACAGAGAGACTTTTGTGTTTGTTGCACATGGCTGTCCTCTTCCAAGGCAGCTATCTTTCTTTCCTTCTTGTGCTGGTTGTGTACTTTTGAATGGGAGGGACAAGGGGACTTGAACCCCAGGTGCAAGGATTCCTAGTAGTTCTTTGCTTTTAACCCTGATGGCACTATGACTCATGTAGGGGGTGAGGGTGGTATGGCATCCATGTATCATGGTGTGTGTGTGTGTGTGTGTGTGTGTGTGTGTGTGTGTGTGTGTGTGTGTGTTGGTAATTCTTGGTGGCTGGTGGGGAGGGTGTCCATCCCTCCGGTGTTGGCCACCCATTGCCCTGCACCTAACCACACCCCCTGGTCCATTCACCCTGGCAGCATTGCTGCTGGGTGGATGCGCTGATTGGCTTCATGGACATCACACCAATGACAAATGGACATTGAACTGACATTGTGTGGCTGATGTGACAATGCCAGGACGCTGCTCAGTGATGGTTGGCGGTGTCAGGGTTTCCATGGATGCTGTCAGTGTTGCTGGGAAGGGCTGTGCCAGCATTATGTGAAGGGCTGTGCTGACATGGCATTAGCTGGGTGAGCTTAGGATATCACAGACAGTGTGTGAGTGTTCGTGTGATGTCAGCATGGTGATTGAATAGTATTGGCTGACATAGATAACATGTACTTAGTTTAATTTTTTTTAATGTGCTCTGGGGCATTGATGCAGGGGCATCGTAAGGGGTGGTACATTGGGTGCAGGCCTCACCAGGTGACACCAATTGAGGGGGGGTGTCACCACAGGAGAAAAACCTGCTGCAGCCCACCTTGATGCCCAGGCTCAGCAGTCTTCGGCTGCTCTGACTTGGCTTCTTCCGTCTTCTTCCATCTTCAGCCACTTGGCAGCTTGGCTCAGAAGCTGAAGACGGCTGGACTGAGCAAGGCTGAAGATGACGGAGCAAGGGTGAGACCCCTTCCTGAGAACCTCCGTGAAGGTCTTTGGCTGCAGAGGCTCGCAAGCTGGAAGTAATTGGCGGTGACATGAAGATGTCATCTCGTCACCGCCAATTATTTTCACTTCTGCGCACTCGGTGGGGCGACGCCAGAGTCACTCACCACACTGGGTGACATCAGAGGCAGCAACGCCTCTGGGTGAGAAGTATCAGATTTATGATATATACCGTATTGGTCTGAGTATAAGACTCACTTTTTTCTCCTAATTTAAGTTTTTAAACTAGGGGTGCGTCTTATAATCAGGCTGTTGCAATTTAATGCCAGTGATTTAATTAAATTTTTTTAATAGCACCAAACTTTAAGGGTGCGTCTTATAATCAGGTGCGTCTTATACTCGGGTCAATACGGTAAATGCCCATGTCTCCAGTGAATTAAAAGAGGAAATGAGACAGGTGGAAAGACATTTAGGATAGTCAGGCACACACAGCTTCATACTGAAGTCCTAGAAACAATATGCCCACCCCCCCCACCCCATATTCATAGCAGTCTCAAGTGATGCACTTGGATCATTTGTCATCTGCATTGCTTGAATACATGGAACAACTCCATTGTGTTCACTCTAGCATTAAACGTTTAATTAATCATGACATTTGTATTGTTCATATTTTGCTTTAAATTTGAAAGGTGGTTAATTAGCTTTCTCCGAGGACAAAAAACCTAGAATATTGAGAAATTGTAATCTCGCCTTTTCAAAAAGGTCTTCTCTGTTGTTTGGCTTAAAGTTTCTCAGAGTGGCATTTTCTCAGAGGCCAATCCAGTGAAAGGCTATAAATGCCTGGGATATCAGTTGGAAAGGGAATCAAAAGGGCATTCTGGAGACCCGTCCAAGATTGCATTTTGTGCAGAAGAAGTCACCTTTTGAAGCTATCCTGCGAGCCTATACATACATTTGGATGAGACAGAGCTGGGACCAGGTGAAGGCGGGGTCACATAACTAAGCCCCTCAAGCCTTGAGGCTATTCGTTAGGGCTGCCTCATTACGAGAAATGGATTGAGGGTTTTTTTTTTTTTTTTTGCAAATAAATAAATATATTTCTTCCTAGGTCACTTTTTTAAAAAAAGTCTTGTAAAGCTAGGTGGGTCCCAATAGACTGTCTTTTTAAAAAGTGGGTCCCAGTGCTAAAAACTTTGGGAACCACTGCTCTACCCTATATAGCCCCTACCCTAATGCTTTCAAATAATATACCATATTGGCCTGAGTATAAGACGCACTTTCCCCCCCCCCAAATTTATGTTTTTTAACTAGGGGTGCGTCTTATAATCAGGCTGTTGCAATTCGGGTTTGCAGCCGCCCCTCCCCCAGGCTCAACAGAGAAAGGGTAGCAAAATACTCACTGCTGCTGCTCAGCTGTGCAGTGAGGGACTTTGAACGGTGTGGGACATTGCTGGAAGAAGTGGCAAGGGACTGGACTAAGAGGAGACATGTTGTCTTGGTAGGCTATCTTCAAAGCAGGAGCTTAATTGACGTGATTATCGCTGCCAGCTGAGACATCTTTGCAGAGGCGCCATGTTTGTTTGTTTTTAGAGGCGATAGTGGCTCCTTCTTTGCCCTGCAGGGCTTAAGGTATGTTTGTTAAAACAAGAGCACACATACCTCTCCCCTCTCCAGGCTGTAACCCTTTCCAGGCTGTAATCAGTTGTTAATTTTCATTCTCTGCTCTGCTGGATTTTGTATTCTTTTGTAAAGCAAGATTACACTGGCGTCACTACAGGGGGGGCGGAGCTGTAAGTTCTGCTGAAGTTCTGCTGGAGCCTCCTTTACATGGAGCAATGAAGCAGCCCCACCCCCTCACCTTCGGAGCCTTTCAGGGAAGCGAAAGCAACGTGCAGGGAGTCTCATACCCTTTTATCCCCCCTCCCCAGGCAATGAATGGTTTAGGCTGCAATCCTGTGCACACTTTCCTGAGTAAACGCCATTGAGAACAGTGGGACTTGCTTCTGAGTAGACATGCACAGGACTGCACTGTTTGTTAAATCACTGGCATAAATTTAATGCCAGCGATTTAATTAAAAATGTTAATAGCACAAAACTTTAAGGGTGCGTCTTATAATCAGGTGCGTCTTATACTCAGGACAATATGGTAAATCTTGCAAATTCAGCTAATATGAACTTACATCACTGTTGCATTTGTAAACTCTTCTCTGTCATTGGGATATTATGACAGAAGTAGATGTTATTGATTTTATTGAATAATGGTTTTCCAAACATGCGGCTTCCATAAAAATCTGCCTAATTCTTATGTCTTTATCATCATCATCATCATCATCATCATCATCATCATCATCATCATCAGTATTTATATACCGCTTTTCAACAAAAAGTTCACAAAGCGGTTTACAGACAAAATCAAATGATTAAATGGCTCCCTGTTCCAAAAGGGCTCACAATCACCAGAGGTTCTCCTCCAACCAAGATCCATCTCCATTTGAGGTTAGGTGCTGCTAACACCATGACCAAAACTCTTTTTTGGTGCTACACTTTGTGGTGCCACATGTTTGGAATGCCCTCGTCTGAGAAGCTTGCCTGGTGCCATCATGAGACATTTTGATTTGCCCAGGCATTCCAGCATCTCATTTAGCTGTTTTTAATTATTTTATGGTTCTGCACTTTTTTTAATGAGATAATGTTTCTCCAATACTTGTATAGTTTCTTGTTGTATTGTATTATTATTTTCATTGAACACCACCCTACTAAGTAACTGTCCCCTTTCACCCCAGTATCTTTTCTGGTGGCTGTTTGCTGGTGTTCTTCTGCATCTTTTTTTAGATTGTGAGCCCTTTTGGGATAGGGAGCCATTTAATCATTTGATTTTGTCTGTAAACTGCTTTTTGAACTTTTTGTTGAAAAGTGGTATACTACTACTACTACTACTACTACTACTACTACTACTACTACTACTACTACTAAATAATAAAGTTATGCTGAAGGACAACTCACAAACAAAGATACTGGAAGATGGGATCTGGTCCTTGTATTGTCAGAACATTCTTGTATTTTATTTTACTTTAAAAAAGAGGAAGCACACCAGAGACCACATTAAGCATTTAGGGTAATGTGTAACTTGGTCCTGAGGGAATGAGAAAGACAATATTAAAGATAACTGTTATTTTTTAAAAAGACTTCTAACCCTTGCTTATTTTCCATTGTATGTTATTGTATCACACTTTCTTCAATGTATTCCCGCCACTGTCACCCCTACCTTTGTAGGTCCGGCAGCGGGCCTCCAATGCTGCCACCCGGTGTGGCAGCGCACCGAAAATGACCACTGATGGTTGCCATTTTATGACAGCGGAACATAGTTTAGCCCTCTGCATGCTGGCCCACTTCTCCATGATAGGATTGTACTCCTAGTCTACTTTTAAGGTCATGATAAAATAAATAATAAAAAAAGAAACTTGCTAATAGGGAAAATGTCTAGAGCATCGATTTTCAACTGCTGTGCACTGCAGTGGTACATTGATAGACTGCAAATGGCCTGCAGATGTGCTGCAAGAGTTTGGGAGAGGGTCATTTATTAGTAGGGCCACTGGGGGAGTTTGAGGGAGGGCAGAACCTGTGCCATTCTTCAGTAAGCTGTTGTTTGGATCAGGTGTGTTATTTCGTGTAAGCTTGCTCTAATGCAGGGGTGGTCAACCTTTCAACATGAATGCTCTTAGCCCTTTAGTGGTTGTATAGGTGAGGGCATTTCAGCAGGTGCAGTTGCTTTAGCAGCACCATCAAGCACTTGCAGCTGCCAAGATTCTGTCTTCTACACAACTCTTAAGAACGCAGAGTTCCTAATGGTGGAAGGTTGGCCACCCCTGCGCTAATGCATTTTGTTGGTTATTTCTATATCTTAATACTAGTTTTTTAAACGATAAAATGTTTCCTTAAAAAACTGATGGTGCGCCTTGTCAGTGTGCCACGAGATGGAAAAGGTTGAAAATTGCTGGTCTAGAGTATTGTCCCCCTCTCCCTATTGTTTATTTCTTTTAATAAACTGAAGTGAATGTTTTGTTTGTTACACTGAAAAGGCTTATGATTATAGCCATGATATTGCAGTAATGGAGTTGACACACCAGTAATAGAGTTGACATTTTACTGAAAGAAAGAAAAAAAATTAGAGGGTTTTTCCTTAATATCTCTCCGTCATCAGTTATAACATCTTTGAATAGTGTTTCATGTTGCCAACACAATAAACACTCATATAACAGTAGATGCTTCAGGAATGTTAGTAGGAATAAAGAAATCAGCTGTATACTTGAACTTTATTCAGAAATCAAGGCAACAGCTTCTTCTGCATTAAATCACAGCAAATCTAAGCAATTTTCCTTGATCAGACATGCTCTTGATGGAGGGAAAGGCAAGATGCAAATAATTTAAGCAAATAAATAAAAAACTGCTAGGAGAAGCCAGGATAGCTACACACAGATTTACCATAATGAACAGTGGTGTAGCCATCTCAGGTAATGGATTTTGGATGCCATTAGGCAGATCAGATCCATCCACTGAACACTGTGCACTGGGAAATTTTCCTGAGCAAACCCCATTGACATGGATGGAAATACCATAACCTTGCACACATCCCATTCATTGCAATTGGCCTTGAGCAGGAGAATTCCTCGGTTTAACATTTCCCATGTGATTTAGTATATATGTGGGGTACAATTCATATTTTCAGACCTTGGCTTCATATCTGTAAGCAAAGTTCTTCCAGTGAACTGTTTCCGCTAAATACAGAGGGTAACACATAGGGAAACCACCAGCCGAGATGGTTGTCTTTGTGGTGCACAAATGGTCTTCCACTTGTGCAAAAGCTTGCAGAAATTGGAGGTTTATGCATCACAATTATGAGAGCAAACAAACCTCTCTGCCCTTTCTTGGGAAAAAAACCCAGAAAACTGAGCCCAAACCTGTTGAAAGTATTTCTGGACAGATTATACATTTCCTTTGGATGCATTGTGGACTTCATACATGTTCAAAGACATTCTTTGGATACATTCCAGTGTTACCCTAGACCAGGGGTTCTCAACCCCCAGTTGGCTGAGTATCACCTCTGGCGACCTCCTCCGCCCATGTAAAACCGGAAGTAAGTGGCAATGTCATCATCACCAGTTCTGGGTTTTTGGCCACATTTTTGGCCGTGTTTTATTTTCTGGTTGTTGGAAAAGCAGATGGGTCTGGGCAGGGGTGGCGGATATTTTTAGTGCTCCTGAGAGGCTCCGCAAAAGGCAGGAGCCTTTTGGGAGAAAAAACATGGCTTCTAAGAAGCCACATTGGAGCAGGGTTCATGTGGACCAGTGGTCCACGTACCACCTCCAGTCAGCCGGAGTACCACCAGTGGTACGCGTACCACTGGTTGAGAACCCCTGCCCTAGACTCCTGATATCCAAGAGGAGGAGCTCTGACTGCATTTCAGACCTCATACGTTCACCTACTACAAAGCCAGCCTCTGTTCAAGTGAATCCCTAGTGGAGTGAGATGTCATGTGACAGGTGTGGCTAGGCCTGAATCTACTGAGACGTTCTACCTGTGAAATTTCTTCTTGATCCACTGCTGTCGTGCTCGTCTTCCTAAGAGCCCTGATACATCACACCCTGCCCACTGTACTTCAGTCCATTTCTCTTTTTTCTCTCTACACCAAGCTGTCTAAAGGTGCACACAGAGCACATATTTCACTAATGCTCCCTATATTCACATCCCATCTCACTCCTCATTAATTTCCATGACTGGATGCCATAAAAATTTCCATGAAGGCCATGAAGGTGAGGCGGGGAGAACTCTGAGTGTTTGTGGGGGTGAGGCCAGTGGCGGCTTCAATCCCTGGGATCGCTGCTGGGAAAACACCTTCCTAGAAAACGCCTTCCCCCCATTTACCAGGGCTCCAGGGAGGCCTGTGCAACCCTCTGCAGGCCTCCCTGACCTTCAGATTGCTGAAAAATGGCAATTTTTTTTAGCACTTTTGGTTTTCGCGAAAACAGGAAGTGGTTGAAAAGCACAGGTTTTTGGCGATCTGAAGATCAGGGAGGCCTGTGGAGGGTTGCACCGTTCTCCCCAAAGGCCCCCCCCCCCAGACCTGGTAAGTAAAAAACAAAGACATTTTAGGCACTTTTTCAGCTGTGCCGGTGGCGATCCCCGGGATCGTCGCTACTGCCATGCTATCCCGATCCCTTAAGGGGCAAGGGACAGTTTGTGGTTTCAATGTTGGGTTGTGACCCACCACTTTGAGAACTACTGAATTAAACTATCCAACTAAGCTGCATATATCTCCAACACTCTATTCATCAAATCCCAATGTCATCAAATCATTATTCTTTCTCTTACGCAGAAAATCAATGAGTGGTTTCCAATTATTCACGAAAAGGTTTACTAACTACTCTTTACGTAAAGTTGTGAGCTTGTCCATTTCTGCAAAGTCCAAAACTTTTTATCCACTATTCTTCCAGCGAAGGTATTTCTGAGTTCTTCCAGTATTGTGCATTCAAAATTCTCGCTGCATTTGTCATATATGAAAAAAGTTTCCAATTCCCCCCCCCCCCAATATCTTTTTCCTCATACAGTGTACTTTGGGATGGGGGGGTTAGGTCTAGGGGAGTAGGAAAGCGTGGGTTTGGACTCAGGATCATGGTAGCATTCAAACATGGGACTATTTGAGGGAAATTTGGGGTCCGTATCTACAAGCTTATCTTGAACCACTGAAAGCCTGGACCAATTTGGAGACTCGCAAAAGTGCATGTGATATTTCTCTTCAAAATGTGAAGAGAAATGTGACGTTATCGCTGTTTCTTCTCAGCCTTCTGCAGTGATGATAGGGAGCAATGGCAATGATGAGAACAGAGAATGCAACACCTGTCTTAGATTTTCTCATTGCTGATATCTCCTTTAATTTAAACAACATATCTTCCACCTTCTGATGCATCAGCCCATTGACATTTATATTTCTAATATAATACTCAAATACTAAAACACAGAGATTAACTTTGGATCAACACATTCAGTTCTTAAACCCTGAATGTAATTATCTTTTCTGCACAATGAAATGAATATATTATCATACTAACAGTTAGCAAATGTATCGTCAGAAAAATCAAGTTGTTTCACAATTTCCAACTTTATCTACCTACTTTTGAAAGTTGTTCATATTATAACTTTTTTCAGAAACGCAAAACATCTCTTCAACTTACGAAATATAGTACTGTATTTCTGAGTTTTGACTTAATTATGATGAGCGCAGGAACAAATATTTGCAAATATTTAAACACTTGCTATAAAGTACAATTTTACCATTTGAATTTTGAATGCAAAATTTTGAATTTGCAATTCAAATTGGAATCTTGAAAATGGTTTTCTCACAAAAATGGATTTTTAAAAAATTGCTTGGCTGTTTTAATTTTGACAGGTTTATTATCAACTATGAGCTCCCATTAGCTGTCAACTATCAAATAATCTGAGATGCTAAATATCTTTGCATACTCATTAGCATACTCATTAGCACATTGATAAGTTAGTTATCAAATATTGCCAAGTACCACCTATTAAATAATGAGGTCAAAGACAAATATCAGATACTGAAATGGAATGTCATTGGTTGTAAAATAGGGATATCAAATATTCAGCAAGTATTCAACTAATATTTGAATACTGAGAGAATATCTGGCAAATATTGAATAAAAATGCAGAGGAGAATTTTTGGGATAAAATCCATTTCTTTTCATTTCATTCCTAATGTGATTTTCTAATTTTAATTTCATGTGATCCATAAATGAGGATTTAATTTTATGTGATCCATAAATAAACAATGACTGTATTTCCAAAGATTCGGGCAGCGCAATCCTGTGTAAGGATCCGGCCGGCGGCCCATGGCCATCACTCGGATCCTGAGCCCCGGAAGCCATTTTGCCGCTGGGCCGGAGGTCTACTTGGGGAAGGGGAAGCTTGTCCCCTTCCCCGGGTGTAAATCCAGGCCGGCCCTATCGGCCTCCTTGGATTTTTGCCAGCTAAACAGCTGGCGGAAGTAGATGAGGCCATGTAATGGCGTAGCCGGCCCGGCGGGGACGGGCATATGACTGACGCCATCCCCCTCCCGGGCCGGCTAGGCCAATGGCCCCCCTCCCTCGCTCGGCTGAACCGCCCATGCGGCTGGTGACAGAGCTCTTACCTTCCGCCGTCATCTGCGTCTTGGTCCGGCGCTGGAGTGAGTGAGCGCTGTGAGTCATGTTAAGAAGTTTACTCCCGAGGTGTCGCGAATGTGCTTTATGGCACATTCGCGAAGTCATCCGGCGATGGATTGCTCGTTCTGTCGCCGGCTTTATTTAATAATAATAATAATAATAATAATAATAATAATAATAATAATAATAATACCGTATTGGTCTGAGTATAAAACTCACTTTTTTCTCCTAATTTAAGTTTTTAAACTAAGGGTGCGTCTTATAATCAGGCTGTTGCAATTTAATGCCAGTGATTTAATTAATTTTTTTAATAGCACCAAACTTTAAGGGTGCGTCTTATAATCAGGTGCGTCTTATACACGGAACAATGCGGTAATTATTATTATTATTATTATAATATAATATAATATAATATAATATAATATAATATACAGTATTTATATACCGCCTTTCTGGTCATTGGATTTCTCCTCCGACTTTATTCAAGGCGGTGTACATGGGCAGGCTGTTCTAAACCCCAAAGGGTTTTTACAATATAATAACGATCTAATCTTTCATAGAACCCTTCATTCAAGATGTTACTTTCACAGTCCAGCGCTCTCTCTCTCTGGCGTTCGCCTCAGCACGCTTCAGCTGACAGGCAACCTTGACTGCTACTCAAGTGCTCAGCTTGCAGCTCCACTCCCCCACAGGGCTCTGCAGCTTATCAGCTCGGTGTGCCAGCAGCTCTCCGACAGACTACCAGCCGTCTCGAACTGCTGTCCTGCAGATCTTCAGGCATTTGTGAGACGAATGCTCTAACCAACTGAGCCAGACGTCCTGCAATTTACAAGATTGCGCTGTGATTCATGTTGTTAAGAAGCTTGTCCTGCTTGTGAGCTTCTGGGCAGCATTCAGTTGGGGAACAAAAATGTTTTGTATTTTTGTCTTTTGTAAGCCACCTTGGGTCCCTTTGGGGAGAAAGGCAGTGTAAAAATACTGTAAATAAAAAAAAATACTGTAAATAAACAAGGGATACAAGATGCTGGACTAAACAGACTTTTGCTGATCCAGCAAAGCTCTTATTATATTCTTATGAATTGCATGTCCTCTAAACTAGCTCTAGTCCAAGCCTGACTGGTGCTCAGATGCCGCCTGAGCCAACCCAGAATTGCCACCCCACTGCCCCAGAACTAACCTTGTGCATCTGCCTCTCCTCCCAGGTGGCTAAGGAGAGTGGAGGGAGCTGAGCCAATCCCCCTTTCCCTTCCCTTGTGCTGCTCAGGATGTAACCTCCCTCTGCCATGCTGGTCTTGTTTCAAATAAACAGGAATTTGACGTGGAGCAACAAGGCAGTGCTAGAGCAGCAGCACAAGGGACGAGAAGGGGGCTCTGTCTCTTCATCTCCTGGCTCATTTTGCTGCAGGAGGTTTTTTCTTTGTTCTCTCTTCTTCCTCTAGTGGTGCTGAAGAAGAGGACTCCTGCCCCTACCCGAATCTACTTTTCCGGAGGGCCCCTGGAGTGGCTCCATCAGCAACAGGCCAGAGGGAGTGTTGGAAATACATGGAGTGTGTGGGACACCCCTCAGTTCGCCACTTGACATGAGTGTTTCAGTCAGCTTTATGTGAAGGGCGGCTCTGCTCTAGTCCTGCGTTTTGTCACTGCGTTTTGTATGAGCAGAAGTTTCTGAGCACTCTTCAGAGGTAGCCACATGTTACAGTCAAGTCATCCGCTTTTGATATACATAAGCCATGTGTGAAAGTGGCCAGATCTGCCTTCTCTAGAACCAGTCACAATTGGCACACCTGCTTAAGCTGGTCAAAAGCACTCCTGGCTAATGCTGCCACCTGGGAATGCAGGAGCAAAACTAAGTCCAGGAGCAACTCCCCCCCCCCCCCAAGCCGCAAACCTGATTTTCAAGGAAAGTGAAACTCCATTCCAAACAGTCACTGAATCAGCAGTCCTACTAAAAGCACTTCTTTCTTATTTGGATTAAGCTTCAGTTTGTTCATCCACATCCAGTCCATTACTAATTTCAGACAATGCTTATTGAGATTGAAATGGAAAGGAGAAAGCAGCAGTGCTTGTCATTAGCAAATTCAGGATCTCCAGAAAACAAAAGCTTCATGTATAGAACATGACATGGGTAAGATAAGACCCCATGGAACACCACAGGTCAAGGCGCTGAGCAGAAATGCTCTAGCAACACCTTCTGGAATCTAGGTTCCAGGAACATCCAGAATCATTTATACACTAGTGCTGCCAAATCTCATCCTGGCTAGGTGAGCCAGAAGGATACCATGATTGGGTTAATCTTTGGGTAAAAGTGCTGAGTCACGCTGTTAGTAAGGATACCTCCCTTGCCTTATATCGGAAGATGTTCTGGGCACCAAGCCAAGGTCATTTGCCTGGATGAGGCCACATCTCAAAGGGCTTGCATCAGGCATTTTTTTTCCACATGAAGGTGTATAAAAGGGGACTTGAAGAAACCATAATAATATTAATATTGTACTAACTTTCTTGGTCATTGGAGTTCTCCTCCAACTTTAATCCAAGGCAGTTTACATGGGCAGGTTTTCCCAAACCCCCTAATGGGGATTTTTACAATTATATATAAATGTTCAATCTTGCATGAACATCTTCATTCTAGATTGTTTCCTTTGCAGTCTGGGCTCTCACTGGCCTTCTCCTCCCACGCTCAGCCGATGGCACTCTGACTTGCATGCAGCTGACAGCTTTCTCTCTCCTCACAGAGGGTTCACATCTTTTTGTCTGCAGCGTATCTCGAACTGCCATTCACAGATCTTCAGGCTTACGAGGCGGCAACTCTACCAACTGAGCCAGATCTCCTGCCTTATGCATCTGGTGTCAGTGTAGGTATGTAGCTACATACAGTAGCTTGCCCACAGTGAGTGTAGACATGCTACATAGCTTGCCTACGAGAGGAATGCTCTCATAGGAGGAGGCACCACTTCTACTTGGAGGGACATAAGAACACTGTATTTTATTCTGTCTGTCTAGGGGATTATTGCTTGTGCAAAGCTAATAAATCCAATGTCTGTCTTTCTCCCACTGGTCTTTTTCATTGTTTCCACATCCAAAAAGAACCTAGCCCTTCTGGCAGTACATCAGTCTGCTCCATGCCCTTTCTCTCCTTGGATTTACACAAGCTACATAGCTGGTATAGGTCCAAGGAGACCCATAGGTCACCAGAAGGCCTTCCGAGGGGCAGTGGTGTCAAGAGCCGGCGTGTTACCCTGTGCGGCGCGTCACCCACGCGCGTTGCTGGGCCGTGGGGGGCCCCGGGCTGCCGAAAGGTGACACACGCAAAGGGTGACGCGCGCACCCCCGCACGTCATCCTCCGGACGCTCCGAGGCCAGGAGAAGGCCTCAGAGTGTCCGCCCCGGCTGCCCTCAGAAACGGTCTGAGCATTCGTGAAAAAGCTAAAAGTTCACGTTTTAACACATTGGGCCTCGTCAGAAGGCCCTGGACCGCAGGAGAAGGAGGACGCTTGGAGCGGGGGTAAGTCCTCCTTCTCCGGCTTCTCTGGAGGGGGGGAATTTGGGGGGCATGGGGGCAGCGCACGCGCCCCTGCCATTGGGCGGTGCGCGCGCAGCGACGCCACTGGCGTCACCCCCACCCCCACCCAGGCATGTCAACCACCCACCCACCCAGGCGCGTCACCCCCCCCCAGAGCAGCGTCAACCCCCCCGTACTCACCCCCATCCCGGCACGTCACTCTTGGAGCCGGCAAGCTGAACTGCGTCTTCCTTGGCGGCTCGGCTGCTTCTGAATAGGCTGGCAAGGCATCGAGCGGCACATGCGCACAATGCCACTCAAAGCCTTGCCCTCAGAAGGGCTGAAGACCCGATTGGGTCTTCGTTTGGCCCTTCTGAGGGCAAGGCTTCGAGCGGCGCTGTACGCATGCTGCTTGAAGCCTCTTGCCGGCCTGTTCAGAAGCAGCCGAGCCGAGTGACGTGCCGGGATGGGGGTGAGTGTAGCGGGTGTGTTTGTGTGTGTGATGCAGCAGGACTCCCGATGCATCACCCCTGGTGCTTCACCCCCTCTGGGCACCTCCCAGCGCATCACCCTGTGCGTGTCACCAGTGACGTCAGTGCTGAGGGGTAAGTATAATTCATTTTTACTTACTCTTTATTGGCCTTCTGGTCTGTCCGTCCCCGTCCCCCACCCCATCCACAGTGTACACTCTGTTGGCTCTGCTACATGGCAGGGGATAGGATTGGGTTGTCAGTCCCTAAAGTGATGGAAAGCAGTCTGAAATGAATCTAGATAATTTGTCATCTAGAAATGCCTGGAGTTGAGTAACCACCGCAGACATGAGCTCCTTTCTCCAAAATGGAAGACCAGAAAGAGGCCAGATAGTATGGTGGGCTCCAACAAAGGTTTTTTTCAGCAAAGCTTTTACTGCAGGCAGCCACCTTTAAGCTTGCTCAGATTGCTCCTCCCTTTAAGGAAGCATGATCACCCTACCTGGTAATGACCTGTCTATGACAAAGGAAATACCTCAAGACCTTCTACCCCCCCCCCCCCCAAATCACTAGCCTCCAATCCAGCAGAAAACATTGAACATTGTGACATCTAAGGGAACTCCTAGAGCAAGTTGTCCGATGGCCTCCCAAAATCTTATCTCTTCTTCCCCACACAGAGGTGGCTGAAAATACCTGTAGATAGGCAGCACCCATCTTCTCCCCATAATCGAGCCCTTCCTGTGTTATTGCAGTCCACTGCAAAGCTTGTTTTGTTTTTGAAGCATGATGTTGGCATTCAATACCCCAGGATTCCGTTCCTCACACTGCAAAATTCACTGCAGCAACGTCCCACCCTCTCATCAATTGCTTCACCTCTCCATTCAGCCTTTGCATAATGGCTCTTCAAATTATAACCCCATTTGCCCCTCTTAAGTTTTCTTTATAAATGCAGAATATATATTGTGCATTAATCCCATGTTTAGAACAAAAGTCTGCTTATTTCACTGAATCTCAAGAGAATATGCTACACAAATAAGCATAAACTTGTTTACCCTGAGGGGACATACGTGTTTTGCATTAGGAAGGCCCTGACATCTCCAGTTGAAGGATTTCAGGTAACAATCAGGGAAAGGGCCTCTGACAAAGATTTTAGAGACCAGTTCTCAGTCAAAATGAACAGTACTACACTGAAAAGAACGGTAGTCTGAGACGTGTACATTTGTGTATTAGACACTTACTTTTAAATGGTGGACTTCGAAATGAATGTGCCTTTTTTTCTTCTTTCAACCCCCCCCCCCAAAAGCTGTGGGGGCTCCAATCCTGATCAGGACTGTAGTGAATGGAGAGGAGAAGGTGAACTCCACGTACTGTTTCCCCACTAAAAATCTCTTGAATTTGTTCTTTTGCCCCGATACAGATCCTGCTTTGGATGCAGAGGGTGCCTTATTTGTGCCGCCGCATCCTGCTAGACAGGATTGGGCTGCCCGTCTACATTGGATCAAACTGTTTGTGGTTTCTCTTGGTTTTTAATGGCTAGGACAAACTCGGCTTTCTCTTGAAGGAACTGAGATGATAACTAGGGGCACAATTGTCCAGAACTTCTGTGCAAACCCCATTTAAATGAATGTCACTTCTGCTACTGGTACAAATACACTTTTAAGAGGCCAGTTGCATTGCTCCCTGAAGCTATTTTTTTACCCCCAAGCAAGATCAGGCCTGCTGTGGTGCAGCCAGAGGTCTCCTTGGGGTAAAGGGATGTTCATCCCCTTTACCCTATTAGAGCCCCAGTTGCCCTGATGGGTCTACTTGAATGTGTGCCAGCTATTTTGCTGGCACACATTTGAGTCAGCCATGTAATAGCGGCCAGGCTCGGGAAAGGGGATAGGATAAGGCTGCTGCCGATCCTTCCCCCTTCCTTGGCCTGGCCGACCAATCCTCCCCCCCCCCCAGGAATGCCCTGTTCTGCCTGTTCACCCTGGTATTTTTTATACTTCACCAGCCCTGTTTAGGGGCGATGGCGTTCACCTCTCTACGGCTGGTGCCGACATTTTTCTCAGGGACCTGCAGCAGGAACCTTTGAGCCTTCTGGCTGGTTGTGGGGCGGTTGGGATCTAGCGCTAGGATAACCCCACCATGTGGCAGGTTGTGTGCAGGATGGGTAGGTAGATATCTTCATTGTCATGCATTCTGAGGTAGCAAGATCAAGGGGGGTGAGCCAGGACTGCTCAGAGGATGCTTACTCGGGTCGGTGAGGCTGGCTGGCAAGCCCCTTTGGTTGGGTAAGCAAAGACCACCACATGGCTTGCCTAAGGAGAGTCTGTGCTGCCCAGCTGCCTCAAACCCTTCAGGGTTGGCTGTGGTAAACTTTCCCAGTCTATGTCATGTTGGTTTCCTTTTCCATGAGACATCCATGGGTTTCTTGCAGCAGAACATCCAAGCACCTCTTTCCCACTTTTTCACCTCTTAATCCTTGAGTTTGGAGTCTTCCATGTGGGATTTTGAATGTATGGTTGCAAAACACATGTGGTTTTCGATATTTGTAAGCTGAAGTCCTCAGAGGAGGTGAGACAGAGCTCTCCTTCACCACAGCTTGCCTCTCCTTGTTTTTGGCTGTAAAGAGCAGCCGTTTCTCACCCTTGCTTTTGGCAAACAGGAGAGATGGGAGCAAAAGCAGCTTTTGCTGGATCGTTTGCTCTATCTGCATGGGATCTGGATGGAGGATGAGAAGGAGACGAGTGCCAACAGTACTTTGAGCCTCTTTCCATGGAAGAGGCAGTGGAAGGTGTCATCTGTTTATATTACCCTATGTACGCCTACTTAGAAATAAGCCTCATTGTGTTCAATAAGCTCACTGTGTCCTCGCCGCCCGTCTTCACCGCCATCTTGCCACCACCGCCCTCACTACCCTCGCCGCCCATCTTCTTCACCCCCACCATCTTGCTGTAACCAATGTCATCCTTGCTGCCCGTCTTCTTCGTCGTTGCTGTCTTTGGTGGTGGCGGCGGCCATTCCTGTAGTCTTTGGCAGCGGTAGCAGTTGCCGCTGCCATTGTCATTGTCATCCTGCCCCCGGGCCCCGCTGTGAAGCCGCCGCCACTGCCACTTGAAAAAGTTAAAAAGGTACCTTTTTCTGGGAGCCGCCATCTTGGATCTTGTGAAATCTCGCGAGATCCAAGATGGCGGCACCCAGAAAAAAGTACTTTTTTACTTTTTTCAAGCGACGGTTCTTCCACAGGGCCCGGAAAACTCGGGACGGATCTGGGACCAGATCCTGGATCCCGGGACCATCCCGGAAAGGTAAGCCTACCTGGGATGCCTTCATTCATTACTGAATGATGGCATCCCAGGGGTCGCGTATTCCTTACCTGACACATGAATTGACGCACCTCCAGAGCACTTCCTTTGCTTTCTAGCGGATTGGGCTGTTTTGCCCGACCCCTTAAATTAATGAATTTCTCGATTAGTTAATGGATTTTTTTACGTGGTCCCCCAGTGCTTCTTTTGCCCCTAGTGGCCTGGGGGCAGGTGCTGGATCCTTGGTTCTGCCCTCAAGATGGGCGAGGGCCTGTGCCCTTTGTTCTCATTCCCGCCTTCAGCTGTGCCAGACTTCACCCTGAGGCCCTAGGGTCTGCGGAACACCCCAATGGCCACAATGGAACAGGCTTTTTTACGCCCCCCCATACTGCTTGTTTTGTCCCTAGAGTTTGCCCACCCTAGCCCTGTGCCTGCCTTTAGACTGCTGAGAGAAAAACCTGACTGCTGTGTTGACATGGGGTAGGGGTGACAGACAAGGAATTCCCCCATGGCTTAATGGAATGCAGGAATGAATGCAGGAAGGTAAGAGGCAGACAAAGAAAACAAAACCCCTTGATCGCCTTTATTAGGCTTACCATATTTCCCCCCCCTTCAACCGGGACACCACCCACAATTAATTAAGTAATTAAAATTAATTAATTAATTAATTAAAATGTATGTATTTATTTATTTATTTAACCTATGAACTAAATAAATAAATAATTAAAGAAAGCAATGTAAGTTTAAAAAGCGAAGGGGGCGTGAAGCGTGCCCGGATTTTTAATTATTTATTTATTTTCACTTAAATAATGAATTGAATTTACTTACCCCATTGTTGCCGTTGTGCTGCTGATCCGGCAGTGCTGCTCCTCGTGAGTTGTGCTGCTCCTCGTCGTGCTGCTGATCCGGAGAGAGGTTCTCGTTCACCCGCTGTCTCGCCGGCTCCAAGCCGGTGAGAGAGCGGCCGATCCGGAGAGAGACTGCCCGGCTGCGGGAGCTTCTCGGAGGCTCGCACGGCCCTGGCAGTCTCTCGTTCGCCTGCTGTCTCGCCGGCTCCAAGCCAGTGAGAGAGCGGGCGATCCGGAGAGAGACTGCCCGGGCTGCAGTCTCTCGTTCACCCGCTGTCTCGCCGGCTCCAAGCCGGTGAGAGAGAGGGCAAATGGCCTACTCACCTGCTCGCCACTTGCCGCTGCCGCCACCCGCCATTACTAAAGACACTTACCCAGCTCTTGGTTCGCGAAATCTCGTGATCCAAGATATCGGCGCCCAAATCTCATGAGGGCATCATGTCCTCATGAGATTTGGATGCCAACATCTTGGATCTCGCGAGATTTCGTGAGTCAAGATGCTGGCACCGGGTAATTTTCTTTAGTAATGGCGGCAGCGACGAGGTGGCTTGCCAATCAGCCCGGAATCATTCCGGGACTTTTCTGTGAACCCTGTCCCAAAAGGGCTCACAATCTAAAAAGTTGCAGAAGAACACCAGCAAACAGCCACTAAAAAAGACACTGTACTGGGGTGAAAAGGGTATTCCTTATATGAGGAACGCCACTTGAAAAAAAATGCCTCTTTCCCAGTTAAAAAAGGTAAAGGTGACCCCTGACAATTAAGTCCAGTCATGTCCGACTCTAGGGTGTGGTGCTCATCCCCATTTCAAAGCCGAAGAGCCAGCATTGTCCGAAGACGCCTCCGTGGTCATGTGGCTGGCGTGACTCTCCTTGCCGCAGCGCGTAGCATGCAGCTGGAACACAGAGCGCTGTTTACCTTCCTGCAAGCAGTACCTATTTATATACTCACATTAACATGCTTTGGAATTGCTAGGTTGGCAGGAGCTGGCTAAGCAACGAGAGCTCACCCCGTCGCGGATTTGAACTGCCGAACTTTCGATCGACAGCTCATCGTTCAGCGGTTTAACCCACTGTGCCACCTGCTGGCCATTCTTTCCCAGTTAGCAGGGGACAAATTATTGTACTCCTTAAAGCTGCAGAGTTTTAAGTTGGCTAGTCTCCCTCCTGTCTAATACCTTATCCAAGTTTGCAAGACCTCAGCATTTGAAAGTGTGAGTACTGTATGTAAGCACTGTCAGTAGTCCTGGATGAATGTTTTACTATCACAGAGGAGACAGTGGATTAAATAGGTTTGTGGAGTTTGAGTGCAAGAAAGGCAAAGAGACTTGGGTAGGACAGCTCATTGGGAGGTTGGGAAAGCCACAAACCTCAAGTTGTTATTGTTATTATCATTAATTAGAATCTGTATGATGCTTTTCAGCAAAAATGTTCTCAAACCGGTTTACATAGCAAAAGAGATGAAGAAGAAAATGTGCTGTCTTTCCTATTGGAAACCTTCCTTTGATTCACTATAATGGGTTTATTATGATAAACAGCGCAATCCTAACCAACTTTCCAGCACTGGTGCAGCCGCAATGCAGCCCCGACATAAGGGAACAAATGTTCCCTCACCTTGAAGAGGCCTCCATGACTGCCCCTGCGCTGCAAAATGCAGTGTGTGCCCTGTTGGCATGGCTACACCGGCACTGGAAAGCTGGTTAGGATTGCACTGAAAGTTGGGGAATTGGTGGTTAAAACAATGGCGAGGTTCTACAGCAGTGAGGCTACTATTGCAATTCTTCTCAAGTACTGCGCCCTGACCTCTTCTGGGCTTGGGACAGGTCCTGCTGGGCTTCCCAAGGCAGTAATAGTAAGACTGGTAAAAGCTTAAGAGGTGCTTGCTTGGAGTCAGTGAGTTCTGACTGCCAGCGGATGGCAAATGGAAACTCACTCAGGCTGACATGGGGAGTAGCAGGGCTCACCTGGACCTGGAACACCTGTTGATTTTGGCTTCTCTCTTAATTTAAAACTGCACAGGTGTAAGGTGAAGCTGGCTTAATCCAAAACATTTTGAGTGCCTTTTGACAATTTTACAGTGATTGCTTTCAAAGTGCTTGCCTATTTATTTATTTATTTATTTATATACCGCCTTTCTCATCATCAGATTTTTCATCAGATTTATTCGGTTTACATAGGCAGGCTATCCTAGACCTCATAAGGGTCTTTACAATATTGTTCTATTCATATATAGAATTTTCCATGCTCTCTCATGGTACCTTCTCAGTGTCTTCACAAGGTCCGGTCACCCATCCAAGTGAGAACCAAGGTTGACCCTGCTTAGTTTCTTCAGGCAGGGCACTGACTCAACCTTCAGGCCACACCTCCTGGAATGCTTTAGGAAGCATTGCCCTTATACAGAATTGACTCCCTCCCCCTCGGATGTCACAATTCACTATGTGTTCTGATTCTGATTGGCTCTGAGATCACCCATGTGACTGACCTTGAAAGAATTGCCTTCACCCTATATAGCATGATGGTGGCATCTTGTTCAATATATCATCTTAGATTGACTGGGATTACCTATGTAATCCAGGCAGAAGATGAAGCAACAGCAGTTGGGTGGGTGGGGGGGAGACACTGGCTTAGGAGGAAATAAGGAAAAAATGGCAGTGAGGATTAAATATTCTTACAATTAAGGTTTTTTTTAAGGTCCATGTTTAGGTCCACATATTTGTCCCCTCCTTGACTTCCCAAGTGACTTCATGGCAAAATCAAGCTGCAAACAGTGAACTTCCTGACTTATAACTCACTATACAACTATACCTGCTCTTACTATTCGAAACAACTTGGAGGAAAGAAAGATGAACCCTACTTGAATTCTACTAGTTATGCCAGTAAGATCCTAAGCACGTACATAAAACCAACAAAAGGCTTGTTTTTGTAGTCTGTTTGATATGACCTTGAATGAAGAATGCCTAGCAAAACCTGGATTTAAGCAGCTCAGAGAAAACTGAACAAAAGACATTGATTTATATGACCACTTTCCATGAATAGAAGATGAACAAGAACCTCTTCAAATGCTCAATGACTTCTCTGCTCTGTTATTTTGGATCTAGAGGGTCACAAAAAGTCACCGCCAAAACAACTTTTTCTTCTGTGAGTCATCATGCAATCGTGAATTTGCATCCAGTTATAAAAAAAATCTCCAGTTCTGATCAGGTTTGCTGTTTTGAAGGGGTGTATCATCTTTGACCTGGCCACTGTACCTGAGCAAAATATCATTTTCTTGGAGGAGTTGTATTTAATACATGAATGAGTTCTTAAGCATGTGAAGAACTACCGTATTTCTTCGAGTCTAAGGCGCCATCGATTCTAAGGGGCACCTTTACTTTCAGTACCACCAGCAGGGGAAAAAAAATCCATCAATTGTAAGACTCGCCTCCCTTCATTGAATCTACCTGCTCAGCACCAACTCTCCCCAGCATGTCTCCTGCAGCTGAGGATGACTGAGTGCACTGCCTTTGCATAGCATTTCTGGCCCCGTCAGAAAATGCCATTTCCTTCGTTACGTGGGCTTGGGGGAGCTTCAGGGAGGCCTGCGCAACCCTCTGCCGGCCTCCCTGATCTTCAGTTCGGCGAAAAACAGCAATTTTGGGGCATTTCCGGTTTTCACGAAAACCGGAAATGGCTGAAAATCACCGGTTTTTGCCAAACTGAAGATCGGGGAGGCCTGCAGAGGGTTGCGCAGGCCTCCCTGAAGCTCCCGCAAGCCCCAGTAAGTAAGAAGATAGCATTTTGGGGTGCTTTTTGGAGACCTTCGATTCTAAGACGCACCCCATTTTTTGAAATGCTTAATTGGGAAAAAACATGCGTCTTAGAATTGAAGAAATACAGTACTCTACGTATCCTCAACAGAAGTGGAGTCAGGGGCCCATGGCCATGCCTGGGCAGAGTAGGTTCACTGGGGCCGCTGCTCCCCATTGCTTCCCAGTAAGCCAGGGTCATGGAGATGCTCATTGGGCAACTGTGAGGGAGCAGCAATAGCAGTGGATCATCTTCTTCACTTAGTGCTATTTTATAATTTCCAGGTGTTCTGTCTCCTGATGCTGTGTTGGGGGATGAGGCATCTGGAACTGGTCTCACTGGCTGCAGCAGAATGACTTGTTTCATCTTTCCAGGTAAGGACCGAGAGAGAGAGAGAGAGAGAGAGAGAGAGAGAGAGAGAGAGAGAGAGAGCTGAACAAGGGGAGTAGCGCCTACTGATTAGCTGTCAAACACCCCTTCCTGCTCCCTACTTTCCCTTTACTGGGCCATCAGCTGACAGGGGGAGGAAACTGGTAGTTTCTATCTACTGCCATCATCCCATGCTATAGAGAACCAGGCAAATTGGGGGCCATCTGGTAAAACCCCTTTTCTAGGAGAGCACTGAACCCCAGGGGTTCTTATTAAAACTCAAAACCACATAGACTCTGCAAGCAATTAGAGTCATGACAGCCCACTGAATTACCCAATGAATTACCCATGAACATGGACCAGGCAGGCAAGACTCAAAATGTAACTACACGGGAAGTCCAATCCAGTAGAGGACTTTTAAAACTTACCTCTCCTAGGACGTTTAGTTGTCCCCCCCCCCAGGATGCAGTGCGCACTCCAGAAACATGGCTGCATTGTGTAGGATGGTGGGGGATAGGATTGGGGCATAAGCCCCCAACTTATGTCCTGATTCTGTTCCAGAGCTTTGTCTGGAAGCCAGAACTGATGTGGTCAGAACAGCTGGATCTTGCTGGCTCAGTGCTATCATGACTGCATGAAAGCACCAGAACAAATGGATTGCACTTTTACCTCATAACAGCGCCTGCATGAAAGCACTGACATGGCCGCCCATAACTGGAACAGCCATAAGTCAGGAATCCATAACTTGGGGACCCAATGTATTTTTAAAAATCCAAAAGAAGAGAAAATAAACAACATGGGGGCAAAGAGGGGTAAAAAGAGTACAAACCAGCTGATGGAAATGCCTGGACTTGGCTGGATGGACACACAGCAAAAGCTTAATCAAGTGGATGCAATAACCAGTAATGTCCAGCAGATGGATCTGGGATGCTACTCCCAAAGCCCCCAAGCCCCTCCCCCATGGCACTGCATCATTAAACAAATAAAAATTGCAACTTGGCTTGAAGTGGAAAAGAAAGCAAACAAAAGCAAAATGAATTCCTTAAAGCATCTGGCTAAAATTATAGTTCCTATTAGCTACTCACATTGTCCCATTGTCCTGCAATTACTGGAGAGTAGGTGGGTGTCTTCCATGTACCAGCATTAGGTTTCCATAGACCAGGCAAGAACACAAAGAGCTTCCTTGTGCTTGGACTTAAGTAACCTAAGTTTGATGATGTCATCAAGTTACCTGATTGGAGGAGTAGAACCCACCGGGATCTCCATCCAACCCCTTTACCTAGGTAGACAGGTTTGGCTGACCAATTCCTAAGCACATGCCAGTCTCTGTACTCCAGAAAAATAGGCCAAAATAGGGGGGGGGGGAACAGGGTGTTAATCACACGTGTACTTTTTCTAATTGAAGAGCTGAATTGTTTCTGCTTAGAATCGTAGATTTACAGCCCAATCCTGCCTATGATCTGCTGCAGTGTGCAAAGCAGGGCTGCACCGGCAGAACTGGGACACATTTGTCCCTTTCCCCCGGTGTAAGCCCCAGCAGCCCGAATGGGTCTCCTCGGATTTTGCTGGTGCCAGCTATTTTGCTGGTGCACATCTGAGGAGGCCATGTAAGGTCGCCCAGGGCCAGGAAAGGGTTAGGATATCGGCAGAGCGTATCGCCAATATCCTGCCCCCCTCCCTGGCTTGTCTGGCCAATCGCCTCCTCTCCTACCACCCCGGCCTTCCTGTTGCCCAGCACAGCACTTCCTGCATCCAGTGGCCAGGGCTCCGTCTGTCAGCAGAGCGAGCATTACCGGCCTCGGTGCCCGCATCACTTACTCCCCAGGTGCTGCAAAAGTGCTTTGCGACACCCTAGACCAGTGGAGCACTCGCTCCGCCAGTCTATACTTGTGGAGGATTTATTTATTTATTTACAATATTTTACCCCGCCTTTCTCCCCAAAGGGACCCAAGGCGGCTTACATGGGATACAAAATACAAAAAAATAATCACATTTAAAACAATATAAACAATCCACAACAGCTAATTAAAACATCATCTAAAATTCATTAAAAACACATCAAATTACAATTAAAACAGGAGCATAAAAAAAAGCAGCAGCACTCCACCTGTGCCAGCAGGATGTGCCAGCAGGATTGCACTGTTCCTTAACATGTATGGTATAAGATCACAAGAAGGGCCCTGCTGCATCAGATTGACCAAAGATTGATCTATGCCAGCAACTATAGACAAAACCTCCTCTCCCACTTTTGCTTCCTGCCATTGAACCTGGAGGGAGCGTATACCTATCATGACTAGTTGCCATTGATAGACTGGTCTTCCATGAAAATCCACTCTTAAAGCCACTTTAGTGACTATGACCACATCTTGTGACAGCAAATTCCTTCCATTAAGTACGTGCTCCTGAAGTACTTCCCTTTGCCCTGAATATCTTGCTAGACCAACAGGAAGACTTTTTTGCACAGCATACAATGGATTGCTGAACGCTTCTTTTGTACCGTCTTCACTGGCATCTGGTTTATGTTCAGGTGCAATTCACAGTGCTGGTTATTACCTGTAAACCTTTAAATAGGTTAAAGACCAGGTTTCATGTTTCCTGCACGATCAGGTCTGCAAGTGGCCAGAGGGAAGGGCCAGAGGCAAGTGTCAAGGTCCAGGTCAAACTGTAGTTGAGGTCCAGATCCGAGCAGTCAGAGGCAGGTGTCTAGTCAAGGCCAGGCAGATGGTCAGGGTCCAAAAAGCAGCTGTTCAGGTCAAGGCAGCCACAGCAAGGTGAAGCACAATGCAGGAGTCTGTGTGCTCAGCTGCTCAGGCTGAGGAGCCAAGCCTAAACAGAGCCAGGCAGAGACCCCTAACACTCACCCAAGGCAGCAGGCCAAATGCTGCCCCCCCCCCTACCTGCTCATCACCACCTCTCTTCCCCGACAGAAAATCAAGAAAGGAACAGAGTAGAAAAGAATGTGTGGAGTGCTCTGTCCCTCTTTTATGTTTTGAATTCAGGGAACAGGAAGGGGAGGAAGACCAGTGCATGTGGGGGTGCAGACAGAGATGGGGACCCCCCACCAATCTGCTGACTGAGGCCATTATCTGAGTGGTGCAACAGTTCAAAAAATATATCAGGCCAATAGCAGCTCCCTTTGCCTGAGAGTTGCCTTAGGATAACCATAGGATAAGGTGCCTGGACCGTGCTGCTAGAGTTCCTG